>JAUPFV010000003.1:64799626-66141292 GCA_036936605.1 Limnanthes douglasii subsp. nivea
GAAAACTCTTAAAAACGTTGCTGAAAAGTATAAGTATGCTTGCCTTGAGATGTATGATACTTAATGTATCTCTCGTTTGGAAAAGAGGGATGCTAAGATTAAATCTGCTTTTGTGGTAGAATTCGTAAACGTTTTCCTGATTCGAAGTTAGGAAATCTTTAGGAGCGTGTTCCGGAGAAGCACTGTTCCAAAGGTAATTATTTGGTGAATGAATAATCTTCCAGTGATTCTTAAGAACCAAAGAACTCCTCCTCGAAAACCTCATTAGAGGATGGCGATGAAGGTACCCTTTCGGGGTAAAGCAAAATTATTTTGTTAGTTGTTGTTTCTATTGTTTTCATGTATACTTTTGTAATATGAGAACTTTTATGAACATAAATATTCTTTGGTTAATTCTTTTCCACCAAACGTTTTCTTATGTAAATATTGTTATCCATAAACTTTTATTGGAAAACCATGTTGTCCATTAAATAAAAATTATTGGCCAACATTCGTTGGAAGGCTCTTACGATCCAAAATAGAAAAATTGTTGACCAACATTAGTTAGAAGACCCTTCCGGTCTAAAAGATAAAAATTGTTGACCAACATTGGTTGGAAGATCCTTCTGGTCTAATAAATAAAAATTGATAACCAACATTCGTTGGAAGACCCTTCCGGTCCAAAAGATCAAAATTGCTCACCAAAATTCGTTGGAAGACCCTTCCGGTCTAAAATATAAAAAGCGTGCAAGTTATTTAAATATGGGAAATAAATAATATATATAAGTTGGCTATAAGGACACCTCGTTAAAAAAAAAATTGTGCCACCAGGGTAGGAAATAGTATGCCACCGATCAACATGGGTAAAATTCTAAGGAAAAAGGAACGAGCTAGCGCTATCAACAGGGAAGCCTAGCAGGGTGCATAGGCGAATGTTCCATCAAACATGAATTATATCGAGAAGACGCCTCTCGAGGCGAGAGGCAAAACGTTAAGGGAGAAAGTAGAGTGAATCGTACTAAAAGTGATGCTAACTGACAGACGCCCATGAGTTAACGCCCATTAATGAGGCTGTAAATCGTGAAATTTATCTAATACCCCACAATTGGAATAATGGTCATTATTATTATCCCATTACCTAATATTAAGGTCCATGACATAGTTAATGGGAGAATGTAATTAATGGAAGTACAACTTTTTTGTAAATAGTATAATAAGTCGACTATGACGTAAAAACCTATCTTTTCTTCTCCAGTATAAAAAGTTACTACTTTTCGTATTATTTGTTAAGTCTTCCCTTATCATTAACTTTGCTCATCAAACTGCAATCAAAGCAAAAATATTGCAGACTTCTTGGTTGAGTTCCATTTGGAGCGTTCTTATATTGAATCTCCTATTGACAATCCTATGAAAGAATGGGTAATCCAAACTGATGGTGGGTCCATCTTATAGCCTGTTTCGATGTCTTACCCTTTTTAGACTGATGACTAGGGCTCTAGTCCTTATTGGAAGAAACACATTGCCATGTGCATCCTCAATCTTATTGACCATAGCTGCCACCCGAGGAGGAGTACTCAATTTATCTCAAGATCCCGTTCGGAGCTGGTCCTCCGAAGGTGACTTCGAACGAGGCTGTTAGGGGTAAAGCATTGGTGGAAGGAACTGGAACAATTTTCCTTGGCTCATTGATGCGGTTTCTTAAAATTAATCTTAGCCTCCTCCTAAGGATGTAGATAAGATTTCATTATTGTTGTAAAATAAATATTCGAGGTGAGTTATGAATATTAAAAGATAAGCAACCATATAAATTCAAAAGACTACGTGTGTTCTTCCAAGACCTGGTGAGTGACTCGGTTTACCCTTTGAGCTGAGTTTCTTTTTATTCTCCCCACCAACCGTTGATGAAGAGAGATTGCATCTTCTATAGGTTGTCAGCTTCCAACCGGCCGTCAACAGTATTGTTCTCATCACCAATATTGTATAGTTAAAAAAAGGATCCTAAAATTTCAAGATAACCCAACAATGGAAACAAACTAATCTATTGGCATTAAAAAATTATATCCTAAATGTAATGATACATGTATTTGGGGTAAACCGAGTGTTTAGACTAGCCTGGTTTGGGAATATTCCCGTTAAATTGAAATAATTAACAATGTTTGGGTCCAAAGGAAACTGAAGGCCCTAGCTCAACACGTACAAATAAACACTAACTCAATTGGACCATAATTCATTGGAGTTTTGCCTCGTGTGGGTAACCGAACCTTTATCACCTTCGGGCCCACTTCTCACGAATCATAGTTAGCACACAAACTGGAATAATATTGTAAGAAATTTTATTAAGGGCCAAAATATACTTAGAGCTAATATTTTGTTAATGATGGTGAAGTGTCATTGCCTCTACTTTGGTGGCTTTAGCCTTGCCAGCGTTACCATCTTTGGCCTTTGAAGTTTTTATTTTAGCTGAATTTCAAATTTAAATATTATCCTTGGATTGACCATATCCAAAGGAGATTCATTGCTTATATATTTATCTATATGTGTCAACTCCCTCAAAGTGGATTCAGAAGGAGATTCCTCGCTTATATATTTAATAGGGTTTGGACCATGGACTTGGGTAAATAAAGAGTATAATTATGATTTTATTTATTTTTTGGTTAAAGGGTTTTAGACCATGGACTTAGGTAATTAAAGATTAGCCCATGGATTTTGTTCGACCCATTAGGCCCATTAAATTAATTTGGTGTATAAATTGTTTTATGAAGGAATTTATTGGAGGATGAAGTATTAACTTCTAAAATAAGATTTTCTATCTCTAAATATTTACTTAAAAAACTCTTTTATCACTCTACTCACTACCAAAAATTAAGGACTCCTTACCACATTACCAAATAAATCTCCAGACAAAATTTATCCTTACCATATGATAATTTATATTCAAAGTTGAATCATAATCTACGTAAGATCTAGTTACATCTTCACGAATTTGTACCCATGATGTTGTATTTGTTACATTTACATCCTTGTAAGTTGTAACATCCATGAAAGCATCAGCCTCAATCATCCAGGATAACATCCAAATTTTGGTCGATTACATCATCAATCTCAAGCTGATCAATCTCATCATCATATGACCGTGTCAAAAAATGATGATCATCTTCTATTTTTATACATGCTCATTTTTCGGGCGTACTAGTTGATAGTGATGTTTTTTATTTTTGCACGTTTGTGGTGTTGGTTCTTCTATTTGTCTGTGTTGAGCTTATGTTGCCTATAGGCCAGCTGGTGTCGGTTCTGATTTGTTGATTTCAGCTTATTGATACTTTTGGCAGACTGGTTCTTGTTGTTGTTATATGCCTTGGGGTTGGAGTTGATGGTGTTGGTCTTCTTGTGGTTCGTGTTGACAGATTTTTTATTCACTGTATTCGGTTGATTGAGTTATTCTTCTTTAATTTTGGATGAAGAAACATGTGATTTTAGTATTATAAATAGCATGCGAAACTTGTGAAGATATTTGGATAGACTATTTTTAAAACAGCGATGCGAGAAGTTTACATAATAGTGACTAGTGGGTTCCGCTTGGTTTCGTTGACGTTGTTGGTTGCCTTGTTGGACAATTGGGCTTCCGTGATGACCATTCGATTACAGTTATATCAAACATGTCATTCCATATATATTAAACATATGATTCTGCTTATATTAAACCATTCAATTCCATATATATTAAACATTCAATTCCATGTACATAAACATGCAATCCTATTTCTACCGTAAATAAATACAATGCAATTTTAATGTGACCCAACATGCTTTACTACTGTTTAATTTTAATGTAAGATAAAAATTATGCAACTTATTTTAAAATAGGAAATAAATATTATATATAAGTCGACTATAAGGTAACTTAGTTAAAAACTTCATGCGCCACCACCATAGGAAAGAGTGTGCCACCGATCAACATAAATAAAATGCTAAGGGTAAAGGAGTGAGCAAGCTCGATCAATAGGGATGTCGAGCAGGGTGCATAGGCGAATGTTCAATCAAGCATGAATTATATTAAGTTGAGGCCTCCCGAGGCGAGGGGTAAAGCGTTAAGGGAGAAAGTAGATTAAAGCACACTGAATGGGATGCTAGATGACCGACACCCATGAGTTAATACCCATTAATGAGGTTGTAAATCGTGAAATTCACGTAACACCCCATGATCGGTATAATGGTCATTAACATGATCTCATTACCTAAAATTAAGGTCCATGAAATAGTTAATGGGAAAATATAATTAATGGAAGTACAACTTCTTTGTAAATACTATAAATAAGTCGACTATGATGTAAAAAACGTATCTTTTATTCTCCAATAAAAACAGTTACTACTTGTTGTATTATTTGTTAAGTCTTCCCTTATCATTGAATTTTCTCATCCAACTGCAATCAAAGCACAACATATTGCAGACTTCTTGTTAGAGTTCCATTTAGAGCATTCTTATATTAAATCTCCTATTGAAAATCCTATGAAAGAATGGGTAATCCGATTTGATGGTGGGTCCATTATGTTGGGTTGTGGGGAGGAATTTATTTATTATCTCAATTCAGAGATTCAATATACTAAGAAATACGTTATGTTTTTAAGGCATCAAATAATGAAGCTGAGTATAAGGCAACAATAGAAGGGCTAAGGCTTTCCCAAACTTGTGGTGCCAAAAACGCTTAATTGATAAGTGATTTGCAACTACTCATACATCAGGCTAAAGGAAAATTTGAAACTAGAAATGAGTAGTTGGTGAAGTATTTACAGGTATTGAAGGACACATTACCGTTATTCCAATATGTGGAATATGAGCATGAGCCATGAATCATAATAAAAAAGAATTCCTTTCTATATTAATAAACTTTGAAGTTGAGACAAGAACTGAAGAAAAATTTCAAGTATCAACGATAACGAAAGAAGATTTGAGGCATGCGATCAAAAAGTTTATTGCTAAGGGAAGATTCCCCGTGGATAAAGTGTCGGCTAACAAGTTGAGGTTTAAAAAGGAGGAATCGGAAGAACCCGAAGCTCGAGAAATGGGGATCGATCTTCTTCTTCCTTCTTCCTTTTTCCTTTTTGAGTGTGAGTGTTTTCTATTTGAGTGTGGATTCGTTCGTTCAATGATAGTGTGTTTGGGTTTGTGATATAATCAGATTTAAAAGTAAATTAGTGTCGAGTCTGTGTTATGGTTTAGGTTAGGGAAACAATTTCTTTATATACATCCCATATTGGTCTGGTAACCGGGCGGACCGGTCCAGACCGGTAAGAAAGTCGGGCTAAACTTTTAGCCCCCAACCGGCCCCCTAAATTATTCGGACCGATCTCGGACCGATTTTATCGGACCGGTCCCGGACGGGTTATCGGGTTGGGAGACCCAATAACAGATCTATACTTGATGATAATACAAAACAGATCTATCAAATATATCATCAATTACATATTAAAATTATATCAAAAATATTAATTCAACTTACTAACATTACATATTATATATATATATATATTCTACCGATGTTTTTCCATTGTATATTATATTTTTAAATTTTTATTATTGTTTCATGAGTTTTATAATTAATATGCTGGAATAAAATTATATGCATTGAAATAATAATGTTTTTTCATGAGTTTGAAAATGTTTATATTATCTTTAATAATAATTATCTAATAAAAAATTATAGATTTTTTTATAGCAAATGTAAGTTATCCAAGAGGATAAGATTTAAGTCTAAAAGTTGATGAAATCCAACTAATAGGAAGAAACATTGTAATTGTTTTATAATTAATAAATTAGTGTGTAATATTTATATATTTTGTTATAATTATTGTATATGTACAAGTTGGTTCCGACGCAGTTCAAGTATTATTCACGACTAATTTCAAAACAATTTCTTTAACTTTCTCTTATTATTTGTCTATTTATCTTTTATTCATCTTAGGAAATTTATTTTTTCTCTCAATATGCCTGAAAATTATGCTTCTTCCTCAAACAACACAAGAGAGGAGAAAAATAAAATTACAATAAAAATGCATTTAGACTCACTTTTTGGCCATGCAACGAACTGAGAATACTGAAGGACCATCAATATCTCCAAAATGTGTCATCTCAACCGTGGTCTGTACAACTCTAAGTCCATGATCGGAAACCAAGACCACTAGGTTATGAAATACATGTGAATCATGAGATGAAACAAGATCAATCTCCTTACAATTTCAAACTCTTCCATGTTTTTCCATTGTCAGGAAAGGAACCAGAGATTCCGGAGATTTTATTGCAACCATCGGTAGTGAATCAATGATAATGTTTCCTATTTCAGGGACCGACGAGATCGGAGCTTGCACCACCACTACTAAGCCAACAAAAGCGTATAAACCGTTTTAACGAGGTGTTTTTTATTAAGATTTTTTGGGTAAATGTTTTATAAAGTAATTAAAAATAATTGTTTACATAAGCTACCGGGCATGCTTCTAATAAAAATATTCACAAAGAGTACTCTAACATCCGGATGTGCATTGGATAATAATATTCAAGACGGAGAAGGATAACAAGTGGTTAGTGCATACATAACAGACAAAGAGGGTTAAAAGTAAACTGTAACACTCGAGAGTCTAATGAGAGATACCAACGACAATCAATAATCCAAAGAGAGAGCCAAAACAAAGCAAGTGGACCTATAAAAAGAAAGTGTTAATTAGTCATTTGTTAACTTAACCAAGGGATATTAGAGCCATAAAATATGTACTAAAGTTATGAGAGAGTATGGTGTGAGATCGTAAAAATGAGAGTGGATGTGTTAGTGAAGATCATGGTATTTCTCTCAAACCAAATATGGTAAACTATAATACATAATTATGAGCGCAGAAAGATAGCCTTGACCAGAGGATGAGTGAGTTTAAGCACTGGCCATATGTAGCTAGTTGGGCCAATCCACGTTAGGGGTAGGAAAGTAAAGCTTCACACTTTCATCCTCCCAAATAAAGTGTGAAAATAGGCACTTTTCAAAGATATGAGAAATTAATTCAGAAGAATTATTATATATAATACAATATGAGACTGTATTAAAACACCAAAAAATGAGTTTGTCTATAGTGGATAACTTACTTTGGATAACCAACCAAACGATGAAAGAGTGTTATAGAATGCTAATTTTATTCCAAACTAGATTTGTCTAAACAAATGAATGGCAAATGAGCGAATGACATGTTAGCTGTTGATCTTATTTTTCTGGTTAAAAATCCAAATTTTTCCATGTTCCTTGAAGATGAAGGTGATTGACAGATTTATCGATTATTTGTAGTTTGAATGTAGGGTCTACTATCAGAACGAATCCTGGCGGACCAAGCATAAGAACCATTTGAAATGATGTTTGTAATACTACTATTGCTACGCATACGAGCATTACGAATAATATTATAATTGTAACGATAAGAAATTAAAATAAAGCTAAAGACCATACTGTAGGGAATTAGAATTGTTGTTTCTGATTTATATAATTTGGTGGCCTTAGGTCTTGAGTTGAATTTTTCCTCCACTTCCACTTAAGGTGCGAAAAAAGTAGGTTCTAAAAATTATTGGTTCAACATTATCGGAATTGACCCAATTACACTAGATTGAAGTGGACTTGTCACTCAGAAATGATGAGAGGTATTTACATTACATTCTTGGAGTTGCCCTCGTGGGAGATAAATTAATTTTAGCCCAAACAACCTTGGTACCAAATATTTTCATCTTTGAGCCAGACCATAAGATGTGATTCAGTAGTTGAAAGAGATATTTAATGGCTCTAACAAGAAGAATAAATATATATGACCAATATACTTGGCATGAAAAAATAAAAACTTCAACTAGTTGGAGCCTCATGCCATAAGAAAGATGTTTGGAAGTCCACGAGTTAATTTAAGAAATGAATTTATCAAAAATGGGTCTGCAATCGTTATTGGAGACCCGATAGGTGATTATTGGAATTCCTAGGTAGCGGACCGAGAAAATTCCAATGTCAAAACCTAAAATAAAATTGATGTTGTATCAGACCGAATCACTAACACCCGATAAAAGATTTGACTTTTCCTAGGGTTGATATTGAAGCCTAAATAGGAAGCAAATTCCTAAAGGCACTCATAAATAAGTTTGATGGAGTTGGTATCAACACTTGGTAAAAATCATAAGGTCGTCAGCGAAACTGAAATTGAAGGTGGGATTATGATATTTTGCTATAAGGATGCTCGAGAGGACTTGTATTACGAGAACAAAAAGAAATAGGAAAATTGGTCCATTTATCGGAAGCCTTATCTTCCTTTGAAGAAGTTGAAAGTATTATCGTTGATGTTTACTAAATAATAAAAAGTTATATGCATTGGATAAACAAAACATCATTTGCTTATATTATTTCCATTACAAAATAATTACTTATTTTTTTTCGTCACATTTAACAAATAATAACTTATAAAATTCTCTTTTATTTTTAATAAGATATAATTTTAAATTTTAAATTTTAAATTTTAAAATTATTTATTTATTATTTATTTCTCTCTACTATGTAAATTAAATGTAAAGAGTCGGTTTCCATGATTAGCTTTGAAACTCCTTCCTTATCCCTGTTTTATAGGCCATAGATAAATTAATTGATTAGGATTAAATTTAATTATTAAAAATATAATTGTATTTGATGCTACAACTATTGTTTTAGCGTTTAAAGTCTTCTTTCTTATGTTCGATCGCTTAATAAATCAATATTTTACATATCCATCGTGCTGCTCTTTCCAAACTTTTATCGCTTTACTTGCCGAAAAGTTCTGACAGCGGTTTTCCTAGACTCTTAAAAACATTTCGTCAGTGAGAGTTTCCATTCATGGGTTTAAGAGCAAGACAGCCTCCTTGTAGCTTTCTCTGCCACATAAAACTTTTTTTTGTTAGTAACATCTACTTTGTATTTTACTACAAATTCATTTACTTCCTACTTTTTATAAGGTAGGAGATTAGTGATCAACACTAACGTCATTTTGTCTTTTGCCTGAATGACTGAAGATTGTTATCTTTTAAAATGTATAAATTAAATGTTTAATTTAAAAATATAAAAATAAAAAATAAAATTAAAACTAAAATAATGATTTAACTACTGCCACATCCTCAATCCAACATGGCAACATGGATAATATTTTAGATTGAAGACCCGGTCTAAAGCAACACGAAGTGGATAGACCGCTTGACGAGAAGGTTTTGACTTGGACGGCGCGTTCTGAAGCAGAATCGGTGGGGTGTCATCCCCGTGCAAAAGTTGCTCGACGCAACTACAGAAACTCACCGGGTAACGGAAAGGACGCTCACGTGCCTCTTCCGTACCCATGGGGTACAACTGACCGAGCTAAGGTAAACAGCTTGGAAAACCTACAGTCCATTGGTGCTACCACTATTTTAGGTGAAGTTGAATGCAAGAGAGGCAAGAAACGAAGCTCAATGGAGTATGAGCTCATGGTTGAATTCGAAAATATTTCTGTTTATCTTAATCTGGATGGTTATGATCTCCACCAACGAGCTCCGAAAAAGTGGACACATCCAAGTTTAGGTAGGTGCACGGCCTGCAACCATGAGAACTGTTTAAAACCATTGATTTCGAAGAAGAAAAAATCGATCAATTGGCTGTTTATGTTCTTAAGCGAAACTCTGGGTTGCTGCACGCTTTAACAACTGAAGTACTTCTGTAAGCACAATGGTATTATTCGGACCGGGGCTAAAGATCGAATGCTTTTTAGCACTTATCTCACATTGTGCAAGCAACTCGACCCTAACGCTAACTGGTCTTTTTGACCTGAGTTTTGTAGGTTTTTTAGTTTTTTTTTAAAAAATTTAGTGTTATAAGAGAACGTGGAGATGAACTCTTATGATACTAGATAAAATTTTCTTTTATTAATATATAGATGGGCTAGGCTAAAATGAGACCCAAAATCTTTATAGTGAGACCCCATATTCAAAAAATTTCTGCAATTGTGAAATTACCAAATTGCCCCCACATATAAAAACACTAATTTTTCCACCCACTCACTTTTCTCTCTTTTCCTCCTCTCTTTCCTACCAAAACTCTCTCCAAAATTCAAACAAACACCCACAAATATTAATTTCTGCAAACACCCACAAACATTTAATACACATTAATTATATAAAGTTAAACCCAATTACTCCGAGCATGGATTTAAGCGACTTAAATGACAATTGGAGCTGCAACGCTGATGATTTCCTTTCGGAGGAGGAGGAGCCGCTTACTGATCACTTGGAGAGCGTTGCCGAGGTAAAAATCTAGTTTTTTTAAACACAGAACAAAATTTTGCATTTGCGTGCCTTCAACTGTACACTTCCACGCAAGAACATGCGTGGAAGATGACAAATCTTCGCATGAACATGCGAAGATTTTGTCAAATCTTCGCACAATCATGCGAAGATTAGGCGAAATCGTCATGCAACATAAGTAATGCCGATTAGTCGAAGTCATATCCCAAGTTATCGTCAGAGTCAGTCCCCTCTTCCCTTTTAGTAATCCTATTCTCAAGATACAGAACCATGTCCCTAGTGATGTAATCTACCACAGTCATGTTCCATACGGCGGCCGCTTCTTGCTTAATTTTAAATGGTTGGAACAGCAAACGATCCATTGGTTTGCAATTAATGTACCTCTGTTTGATTTGTTCACGGTTACGCACAGCAAAACCTTCAGTTCCTAAGCGGCCGTAGTTGTAGTACATGTTACACAAGACTAGCTCGAAAAATGCATCGCTACTATCTTCACCCAACTCACGCAGGGCAAGTTTCACTGCCTGAAGCAAATGGTAGTCTTCATGAGGGGTAAACTCCATTTTTGCACTGTTTATGTTTGAGGAGTGATAAGTATCCACTTATAAGCTCGTGGATGTTTGGGCGGGAAGTGCATTAAACGCGTGTGTTTTTGGCGGCAATATTTTCACGTGTCTCGTTATAGCGAGACATCTAATAATGGAACTTACGCTATAATGAGACCCCTATCTTAAAAGTGTTAGGTGTCGCACAATCATTCGTCAACATGGATTACGCTATCCTTATCTTACAAGTGTTTATAATTGATACAAGGTTCAAAAAGACGTTTTATAGGCAGTAACAATTATAGCAAATATATCAATTGCAAAATATGTGCCCATGGACTGAGTTGGAAGATCAATATCTGATGATGGCAGCTGCTAAAGTTGGTAACCTTAACATGATAGAGGGGGATAATAAGTACTGGTGGGCATTGCTATGCAAGATGTACTTTCTGTACGGAAGGGATGATGTTCAACCGCCAAGAATTTCTAGGCGTGTCGATGAGGTGAAAGCTAGGTGGTCTAGCTTAGTGACATTCCGTCAACATCCAGTTTCTAGCCTTACCGAATTGGAACGTCGTGTTGCGTGTAACCGGTTCAACTGTCAACCCACGGATTTTTTAACAGAGGATCAGCTGGATTCGGTCCGCGCTGTCATTATTGACATCCGCCTAGACGAAATGCGTGACTAACAAGAATGCGAAAGATCTATGGAGTCTATGTTTTACAATGGGTTTACGTTATCTTTGATATTTTCGTTTGAGTTTATGTTTACGTGTCTGATTCGGTTTATGTTTGAGTTTGTGTTGTTGTTGGTGTTAAAAAAAACTTTGGGGTTTATGTTTTAGTTTATGTTGCATTTGTTTTGCATTCAGATACGTACCCCTAAACTTGGAGTTTCAAAGCTAGAGTTTGAACAAACATTCGAAAGTTATATCATAAAAATGTAACAAATTAACATAACACATAATTAGAGATCGAACCAGTACCACATCACAAAAAATAATCCGGTCAAAAGTAAACATCACATATAAAGTCTAAAACTGTCAACACAAAAAACATAAATGATAATCAGTCTCTGTACTCGTGAGATATACGATATATATCTTGCAAAGGCTCCCGAAGGTCCTCCATACTAAAGCCGGGGTGACTAAGCTCGTACTCCTCTATCTCCAGTATGCGCGAAGTCAGCTCGTGCAGGATGGTCGCATGTGTGTGTGGTGTAGGGTTCACCCCAATCTCCGCATCATCTTTGTGAGCCTCTGGATCAGATATGATGTACCATAAGTTCCTCATAACCCACGAGGAGTAGACCACAGTGGTACCATCCTCCTGACCAGGAACATACCTCGCACCCCTCAGACTCTCGTGGATACGATGTGACTCTCAGTTATCCCAACTGAATGCATCCCAGAGGTAGAGGGTGTTCGCACGGCGAACCCGAGTAGAACCGGTGAGAAGAGGACGCAATGGACCAGGAACCTGTATTTGAAAAAAAAAGTCTAAACTATGTACCACACATGCGCAATCCAAACAATATTAATATTTCGAGTTACAAAATATTACCTGCTGAACGCGACCGAACTGTCTAGCCACCCGCAGCGGATAGTACGCCTCGACAATGTCCGCCGCCTTCAGCGTCGCATCTATCCAGACTATATCAGCGGTACCTCGAGCAGCCCGCATGATCGTATACGGCGTGAATGATACCTGTAAAATATTAACATACCATTTATCATTACCAACTTAAATTATATATACGATAATTGAAATGAAACTGATTACAACTTACATCCTGCTCGGTGAAGCTATCCAGACAAAGTCTAATACCCTCTCGAGCCTCCTGGCTCTGTCGAAACTTAGCAGGCGCATGAAGGCATATAGTAGGATGTGCGCTACTATACCTCGGGTACTGATGAACTGCAAACGCCGAGAAATGGTCGTAAATCCACGTCTCTAACATGGCCAAAAAACCAGATATACCCGAAGTAGAGTGTAAGCAACCTCTGCCTAGCTGGTAGTAGAGCTGCGCCAGTATCATCTGCCCCCAATTATACCTCGCGGAGCTGGTGTAATCGTCGATGAACTGCAAGTAGTCGAGGCTAATGTTGTTGCCCGACTTGTTGGCCAAAATGGTAAAGCCAAAGAAGTGCAACAAATAGCCCATCGTAGCTCGTTTAGCATCGGCATCAGTGATCTCCTCATCGTAATACTGATGGGTGCAGAATCTCCTCTTCAGCCATGCAAGGCGCACATGCCTCTTACCGCCGCCTTTGTTCTCCTTTATCTCCTCCTCAAGCTCCGCAGCGCTGCACCCAAGTAAGCGAGCGTATCTCGCAGTACGCTCATCAGCAGTACCGACAACTGAGAGCCCCGTTATCATGTGGACGTCATCCAGGGTGACGGTCATCTCCCCGAACGAGAAGTGGAAAGTGTTCGTCTCGGGATGCCATCTCTCAAGAAAGCCATCAATCAAGTGGATGTTAGTAGACCACTTACCCAAGGCCTCGACCAAGGGCCAGAAACAGGTGCTCCTAACCTCTGCGAGTACCTTCTGCTGCCGGGATTTCAAGTCCCAGCTACTATGTGTGTGGTACATCGCATAACAGCGCAGTGACTGTCGGGCCTGCATGCATTAAAAACATACAATATATATAAACATATATGCAATCTAAAACTTAAGATAATCCAATAACCAACATGTTCAATATATATAAAGTATAACAACTAAGATAAAACAATAACCAATAACCAACAAATACAATGCAGTAGTGAGTGTTAAAAATTAAAACCTAAACTCGACATAACATATAAACTCATTGTAACCTAAACTAATAAAATGTATAACACAAACCTAATTTCAGTAACATATAAATTCTTAACATATAAATTCAGTACATTTATAACACAAACCCAATACCAAATCGAAATCCAATACCAAATCCAATCCAGGTAATATTCAATAGACAGTGTTAAAAATTAAAACCTAAAGTCATTCTAACATATAAATGAATTCTAACCTAACCTAAACTAAACCAATATAAAATCCAATCCAGTAACATATAAATTGATTCTAACCTAAACTAATAAAATTTGTAACACAAACCAATAATAATAATAACTTTAAAAAGTAAATTAAAACTATAAAACTTACATCGCCTCTGAAGACGATGTATGCCTCGTGCTCTCTATACGAATGAAACGTAGAGTATAGGTCTACGACGTGACCATTGTATCTACGGAAGCGCTGCTCCGGAGATACGCGACGCTGGACTGGTGGGCGCTGAACTGCCTGTAAGGTCCCTCTCACACGGACCCGGACACTCCGAGAAGTCTCACCGCGAGCGAGGTCCTCAGTCTCCTGATCCATCTCGTAGTCTCTATCGGTAACGGGAGGACGCGGGCGAGGAGGCATACTGCACAAGACAAAACCAAACAATTAGAAGTGTTGAAACTTTTTTTTTAAAAAAAATCATGAAATTGCGAGAATTCGCCAGAATCCACAGACTGTGGATTCGGTATTTCCACGCATGTTCGTGCGTGGAAATACCGACTCGAGTCTGCAGCCCCCCAAACCCAGATCTGCCCGAAATCGACCCTAAAACTATAACCCAACACCCTAAACGGTCCTAATCTCCTAACTAACAACATACATGCCCTTCAAATCAAACAAATCAACACCAAATACATAAAAATCGAATTTTTCTACCCGAATGGAAAACACTAAATATCACTAGAAATAACAATGTAAAATGGAAAAAAAGCACCATGAAGTGTAGAATCCATACCTTAACAGCTTCGTGGAGTTGGATTTAAAAAAAAGTCGCCGGAAAAAATTTGGGTTTTTGGAGGTAGAGAGAGTTAGGGTTTCGGGGGAGAAGAAAGGAGAAGAAATCTGATTTTTAGCTATTTATATGGATGGCATTTTTGTAATTAATGGGGGTCTCACTATAACCAACTCGGGTCTCACTATAACCGGGTCTCACTATAAAGATTTTGGGTCTCATTTTAGCCTAGCCATATATAGATTATAGATTTTTTTATAAGGAATGTTGTTTACTGATTCAAGTAAAAAACAAAAAATATCTTGAGTGGCTGCAACTATGTTGTTGGAGAGAAAAGTTCCCCAGTTTTCTCGTATTATTTCTATTTAATATGTTCTTTAGATCTACACCTGGCAGAAAAAATAACAATTTAATCAGTTTCTTTTTCTAATATATTCTAAAATTTTAAATTATTGAGTTTTTCCAATAGATATTTTTTTATATATGAGATTATTTTATTTTCTATATAATAGGAGAAACATAAGTAACGTTGATAAAAACAAAAGGATATTTTGAGTAGTTGGAGAGAAATAATGAGATAATATACTTACATCTAGATTGTTGGAGAGAAATATTCTCTACTTTTCTCATATTATTTTTATTAAACAAAATTTTTGTTTTGATTTATACTTTGCAGAAAAAATAACAATTTAAACAGTTTTTTTTTATTCTAATTTTTTTAATTATTCAGTTTTTAATAGATTTGTTTTACACGTGAGATTTGTTATTTTATTAGGAGAAAAATAAGGAATGTTGTTTTCAAATTTAAGTAAAGAATAAATAGATAATATAGTTGTGGGAGAGAATCCCTCCCTAGTTTTTTCACATTGTTTTCCTAAAAAAACACTTTATAACCCGCAGAAAAAATAACAAATTTAAAAATTATAACTTATAAAAATTAATCTAAAATTATAACTTATAAGACGAGTGCTATCTATCCAATTATTCCAAATGTATTACTTATTTTCTTTCTATTATCCAAATATATCTAAAAATTAAGAAGGAATGAGGAGATAATAGAAATTTTGGATAGTTATTTATGAACAGTTTCACCATCAAATATAAAAGTAATCACATAAATTCAAAAGGTAAAGTAGCCGAATTGGTGGAATAAAAAGGCTTCATGACCAAAGATTTTGAATTTCGGTCTAAGTAAAAAAAACAGTAGCCAGCCAGCCGACTTAGGCTCCTTCTGAAAAAGAGAGGAAAATTTTATTTTTACTTATTGATTGATTAGGGTTAAATTTAAGAGTAAAATTATTCATAAATAACTCACAAATTCTTTTATTATCAGTTAATCTCAAAATTAATAAACAAAACATAATTTTATATTCTAAATTTTTTATTAATTTTTCTATATTAAAAAAATTATACTAGTTTCTTATATTTCTTATATTATTTTTATTAATAACTATACGAAGAACTATAGTTAGATTGTTAGGATAAATTATAACTTACCAAAATTCTTTTAATATTGATTAAGCTAAAATGAGAGAGTCCTTCATGTATTCTTATTCCAAAATAAACCTTTTAAAGAATTAAATTTTAAAATAACTCCCCGTTATCAAATTATTTATTTATTCATTCTTTATTTTTTTTATTATCTAAATAAATTTAGAGAGCCCGGTTTGATAATTAGGTTTTAAACAAGTTCTTTATCTCTTTTATTATAACGAGAAGGTAGTCGAGTGGGTAGAGTTAGACGTGTTTGTGATCAAAGTTCATGAGTTTGAATCCATTTATAAACGCTAAAATATTATTAAAAAGAAAATGAAGTATTAAATTCGAGTTAAGTAATTAAATAAAAAGAAGATATTATATATGTAAAATCATGATAGTGAGGTAAACGTTATTAGATATATTTGTTGAATTTAATTGTTAAAGATATCTATTTGTTTAAATTTCAAATAAATTTCATACCACACTTACTTGGTTTATATATTTTTAAAATTTTAATTTTGAATTGTCAATAGAGATATTGGGCTTCCCCTATTAAAAAATAGTTCAATAACTATTAACATATACATCAATAATGAATTTTAATGCCCCCAAGGGGGTAGCCGAGTTGGTTGATTATGGCATTCTTATAACCAAAAGGTCATGAGTTCGAGTCCCTCTACATACGCTTTTTCGGCTGAGCCTGTCACCTTGTGTGGTTTACCTTCTGGCGTAGGTTTGCAGGCTATCGCGTCAGACTGAGGGTTTACCCTGTGCGCACTCATTGCACTTTGAGTAGCGGCTGCGGGTTCCCTCCGAAAAAAATAAATAATAATAATGATTTTTAATCTATTATTATCATAAAACTATAATAAATTTTATCGTAAGACTTTCATACATGATTATGATTTTATTAAAACAAAATGATCATGTAACTACGTATTACAATGAAGTTTTTATTAAATAATAAAATTTGATATAAAACGTTTTTAAACTAATATCCAATAATAACATATATTCACATGTCTTTTAACTTTATGTGAAAGGTGAGAAAACAACTTTCTATTCGTGAGTTGCAGTATCTGACGCAAAGTAAAGAGGAGAAGATGACAACGGTAAAAGATTCGAAACGGAATTATGGAGTTGATTAAATGAATAAGCGATTTCGAGTATCACGGTTTTATTTTGCTTAGATTATACTATCAGTCATGGAAAAAGGTGATTTTGTGTCTTCATCTTCGTCTTCAACACCAAGGTCAACAAACTCTATGTTTGTCACCAACTCAGTTCTTGAACCCCAAAAAAAGAGTACAGAAAATGTGAAGATTATGTCTAACCCGACATACGAGGATACTTGTCAAAGAAAGGATGTAAGTAGTTACAATGATACCAAAAAAAAGACTTTTGCAGAGCGATTGAAACCAGGAAAAATCGAAGTTCTCCATAAAAACGTTACCGTCATTTACCAAGTGGATAGTACAGTGGTTCTTTCGAAAAAAATGATAAAAATCGCATTTTGAAACCTTCTAAACACACTATTGTGGGTAAGTTTTCTTTGGGGAAACCAAAATATGAAATCATTAAATCATTTCTAACAAAATTCAACTTCACCAGTCCATTCAATATTACGATTTACGATTATCGACATTATTTCATTGAGTTCGATAATTATGAAGACTTGAAGAAGTTGTGGTCTCGGAATGTATGAAAGGTAGGAGAAAAGATTATGCGGTTACTTAAACAGAGTCCATCATTCGACCCTAATGAAGAAAATCCTTTGACACCAGTCTGGATTACATTAACTAATCTGCCAGAATATATGTATAATGAAGCAACAATCTTGGAGATTGCTAAATCCTTTGGTGTTCTGTTAAAAATCTGGATTCCTCAGTTCAATCGAGTTAAATTCAATTGCGTTAAAATTCGGGTAGAAATGGACGTTTCTACGGTAATGGTGAATGGAATGAAGATAATATTTGGTGAAGATGATGAGTTTGATCTGAAAATCATCTATGGGCCCAATCCTCAATACTGCAATTACTGTAAACATATTGGACACAGTGGAAAGGAATGCAAGAAAAAGTCTAGTTATACACAATTCAATCAAGAAATGAATAAACAAGCTCATGTAGAAGAAAAAATTGTGGAGCCGATTAACCCTCAACTTTCTCGGATTGTAGACACATACAAAACCATAGAATCCATTGATCAACAATTCAAGCATAGTACTACAAATTTACAGAATGAAGGCAATGATAGTAGTAACAAAAAATCTACTGTCAGTACTAATATAACCAAAGATTCTTCGCCAGGAACAGAAGAGAATGCAAATGATCAAGGAATAGAATCTGGAATGATTGAAGCATTGCAGATCTTGGAGACTGTTGGATGATAAACTTGACCCGGTTAAAGGGTCCAACCCACTTAATAAGTCCCATATAGAAAGCACATTCTAGAACCAATTAAAATAATATTTATTTAGTAGTGGAGGTTGTGTGTAAGACCTTCTTTAGGTTGAGTGCAAGACACATTTGTATGTTGAGTGTAAGAAACACTTTTACCTTGAGTGTAGTGTCAAGGTTGAGTGTTTAACTATCCATAAGATCTTAGATGGTGGATCCTTGTCTCCACCATGGTTCTATAAATAGTGGAGCTCTCCCACCATCTAGAGAATCATAAAACACACTAAGAAGTAAAGTTAGAGAGAAAGTTAGAGTGAGAGAAAAGAGAGACAAGAATGCTCTCTTGAGTGTTAGAAAAATATTTTCTCTTCTTGTGTGAGTTGTAAGAGTGTTTTGTAATATTTCTTCTTTTTAATCTACATCAAAGTTGTTTGTTTGTTCTTAGTGAGTGTTGTTTTAATATTTCCGCCAACAAAGTGGTATCAGAGCCACAAGCTCTATCCCAAATTTTGTTTTTAAATTTTCAACATATTGAAAAATATGGCAAATGGTGTATCATCCTTCCAAGTTCCAACACTCAACAACAACAACTACGACAATTGGAGTATCAAGATGAAAGCTCTCCTTGGAGCATATAATGTGTGGGATGCCGTCAAAAAAGGTTTTGACGAACCCGAAGATGAAGCAAACCTTGCTCAAGAGGAGAAAACAACGTTGAAGGATTCAAGAAAGAGAGACAAAAAAGCTCTCTTCCTCATCTATCAAGCATTAGATGATGATGGCTTTGAAAAAATTCAAGTGCATCTTCCGCCAAGCAAGTGTGGGAGAAATTACAAATCTCTTACAAAGAAGTCGAAAATGTGAAAAAGGTACGTCTCCAAACATTAAAAGGTAAATTTGAATCCTTACATATGAAGCGTCCGAATCTATTTCGGAATATTTCTCAAGAGTAGCAACCGTTTCTAATCAATTAAAAAGAAATGGTGAGAAGTTAGAAGATGTGAGAGTAATAGAAAAAAAATACTCCGTTCGTTGGATCCCAAATTTGAGCATATCGTCGTGACGATTGAAGAAACTAAAGACTTGGAGAAAATGATGATCGAAGAACTCCAAGGCTCATTACAAGCCTATGGAGAAAAGCACAAGAAGAAGCAATAGATCACCGAACAACTCCTCAAAGTAGAACTGAAGGACATGCATGCAAATCAAGAAGATGATAGAAACCAACGTGGCCGAGGCAAAGGCAGAGGCCGCCGACGAGGTGGTTATCATGGCAGTGGGCGTGGCTTGAATTACAACAACAAGATTCCAACTAAAACTACTAGAAACGAGAAATCTCAACACGAGGTCGTGGAAGAAGAAATCCGAACTCGAGGAATGATAAATATCAAATCCAATGCTACAAATGTCAAAGGTTTGGACATTATGCTTCAGAATACAGAGGCCCTAACAATAGAGTTGAGGAGAGGGCCAATTATGTGGAGGAGAAGACGGAGGAAAAAGATATGTTACTACTAACATACAAAAACACTAATGAAGGTCAAAAGAACACTTGGTATCTTGACATCGGTGCAAGCAACCATATGTGTGGGAAAAGAAGCATGTTTGTAGAGATCAATGAACCAGTGAGTGGAAATGTCTCTTTTGGAGATGATAGCAAAATATCGATGAAAGGAAAAGGTAACATTCTTATTCGTGCAAAAGATGGTAGTCACCAAATAATTTCAAATGACTATTACGTACCTAGCATGAAAAAAAAACATCTTGAGCTTGGGACAACTACTAGAAAAGGGCTATGATATTCATATGAAAAATTATAATATTTTTCTAAGAGATGACAAATGAGACTTAATTGCTAAAGTTCAAATTTCAAAGAATAGAATGTTTACTTTGAATATTCAAAATGATGTTGCAAAATGTCTTAATGCGTGCTACAAAGATTCATCATGGCTATCGCATGTTTGATTTGGGCATATAAACTTTACAAGTTTAGAGTTATTATCCAAGAAATAAATGGTGAGAGGGTTACCGTGTATCAATCATCCTGACCAACTATGCGGAGGATGTTTACTTGGAAAGCAATTCAGAAAAAGTTTTCCAAAGGAGTCAGAATCAAGAGCCAAGAAACTTTTTGAGCTTATTCATACCGATGTGTGTGGTCCAATCAATCCGAGCTCTCTAGGTAAAAGTAACTACTTTTTTCTCTTCATTGATTATTTTTCAAGAAAAACTTGGGTATATTTCTTGAAATAGAAATCCGAAGTCTTTGGAATATTTAAGAAGTTTAAAGCAGTTGTGGAAAAGGAAAGCGGAAATAAGATCAAAGCCATGATTCTGACCGAGGATGGGAATTCACATCAATGAATTCCAAGAGTTTTGTGAAGCACATGGAATTTTTTGTTGCTTGACAGTTCCCAGATCTCCTCAACAAAATGGTGTAGCAGAAAGGAAGAACAGAAGAATCCTTGATATGGCGCAAAGCATGCTCAAAAGCAAGAAACTACCTAAGGATTTTTGGGCGGAAGCAGTGGCATGTGCGGTCTACTTGTCCAACCGATCTCCAACAAGAAGTGTTTGGGGAAAGACACCACAAGAAGCGTTGAGTGGAAGAAAGCCCGAAATTTCCCACCTGAGAGTATTTGGAAGCGTAGCTCATGTCCATGTACCAGACGAAAAACAAACCAAACTCGATGATAAAAGCAAGAGTTTTATTTCCATCGGTTACGACTCAAGTTCTAAAGGCTACAAGCTGTACAACCCAAACAATAAGAAAGTTGTGATAAACCGAGACGTGATAGTTGATGAAAAAGGCGAATGTGATTTTGGGTCTCATACAAATGAGTTCACATTTCCCCCCGAAATTGAAGAAGATGATCAGACACCAAATGAGCAATCAAAAGATGTTGCTACCCCACATGCTTCACTAACAACAATTACTCATGGAGGCTCACCACCATCGTCAAATGGTAGTCAAAATAAGAGAGTAGTGGAACGCACAAGAAGCCTTAGTGATCTTTATGAGGTAACCGAACCAATGGATAACCTTACACTATTTTATCTCTTTGCTGATTGTGAGCCAGTGACATTTCAAGAAGCTGCACAAGAGAAACAATGGAGAGACGCGATGGATGAAGAAATTAGAGCCATCGAGAAGAATTACACATGGGAACTCACCTCACTTCCCAAAGGGTGCAAGACAATAGGCGTCAGATGGTTATACAAATCTAAGAGAAATGCTAAGGGAGAGATTGAAAAACACAAAGCGAGGCTTGTTGCAAAAGGCTATAGTCAGAAGGCGGGAATTGACTATGATGAGCTATTCGCCCCCGTTGCCCGATTAGAAACTAATAATTTCTTTGGCAGCTCAAAACAAGTGGAAGATACAACAAATGGATGTAAAGTCAGCATTTCTAAATGGCGTCCTTGAAGAGGAAGTCTACATTCAACAACCATTAGGCTATGAGGCTAAAGGCCACGAAGATAAGGTGTTGAAGCTAAAGAAGGCTCTTTATGGGCTAAAACAAGCACCAAGGACATGAAACAGTAGAATCGACAAGTATTTCTAAGAGAACGGGTTCAACAAATGTTCGTACGAGCACGCTCTATACACCAAGATCAAAGATGGAGATATTTTGATCTTGTGTCTCTACGTGGACGATTTGATCTTCACCGGAAGCAGCCCAAGTATGTTCAATAAATTCAAGGAAGTAATGAAGAAGGAATTCGAGATGACATACTTGGGGGTCATGGCGTACTACCTTGGCATTGGAGTTAAGAAATTAAAATATGAAATTTTCATCTCACAAGAAAGCTATGCTAAAGATATCTTGAAGAAGTTTAAGATGGAGAATTGTAGTCTGATAAGCACACCCATGGAGTTTGGAGTCAAAATGTCCAAGCATGAAGAAGGCGAAAGTGTAGATCCAACATTATTCAAAATCTTGGTAGGAAGTCAACGCTATCTAACTTGCACGAGACCTGATATTCTTCATGTAGTTGGATTGGTTAGCTGCTACATAGAATCTCCAACAACAACTCATTTCAAAGCTGCAAAGAGAATCCTTTGCTATCTGAAAGGTACAATTGATTTTGGATTACTCTATTCCATTTCTAATTATTACAAACTTTTTGGGTATATCGATAGTGATTGGGGTGGATACATAGACAATCGAATGAGTACTACTGGATTTGTATTTTTTATGGGAAATATTGCATTCACATAGATGTTAAAGAAACAACCGATTGTCACGTTGTCCACTTGTAAGGCAGAATACATTGCTCCTACTACATGGGTTAGTCATGAAATTTGGCTTAGAACTCTATTGAAGGAGATAGACCTAACACAGAATGAGCCAACTAAAGTGTATGTCGACAATAAGTCAGCCATCGCCTTAGCCAAGAATCCAGTATTCCATGATCGAATCAAGCATATCAATGTTCGCTACCATTACATAAGGGAGTGTATTTCAAGAAATGATGTGCAAGTTGAATATGTGAAGACACAAAAACAAGCTGCCGATATGTTCACCAAGCCATTAAAAAGCGAAGACTCTAAACGATTAAGGAAACTACTAGGGGTCACATGATCAAGTTTAAGGGGGAGAATTGGATCATAAACTTGACCCGGTTAAAGGGTCCAACCCACTTAATAAGGCCTATCTAGAAAGAAAATTCTAGAACCAGTTAAAATAATATTTATTTAGTAGTGGAGGTTGTGTGTAAGACCTTCTTTAGGTTGAGTGCAAGACACACTTTTATGTTGAGTGTAAGAAACACTTTTACCTTGAATGTAGTGTCGAGGTTGAGTGTTTAACTATCCATAAGATTCTAGATGGTGGATCCTTGTCTCCACTATAGTTCTATAAATAGTGGAGCTCTCCCACCATCTAGAACATCACAAAACACACTAAGAATTAAAGTTAGAGAGAAAGTTAGAGTGAGAGAAAAGAAAGACAAGAATGCTCTCTTGAGTGTTAGAAAAATATTTTTTCTTCTTGTGTGAGTTGTAAGAGTATTTTGTAATATTTCTTCTTTTTAATCTACATCAAAGTTGTTTGTTTGTTCTTAGTGAGTGTTGTTTTAATATTTTCCGCCAACAGAGACTAGAGCTTTCTTTGAGATTGAAAAAGGGAAGATCCTGAATCAAATTCTCCTTCGAAAGACATTTCTACCAGCCTGCCTTGCTCTCCTACAAAAGATAAAAGCGGGCCTGCAAGTATAAAAGATACCACTGTTAAAGAAACAAGAAAACTAGAGCTAAAGAAGAACAAAAAACTTAAAGCAATCAACAATAAGATTCGTACTCCATCTAAACATGTGCAGTTTAAAAGGAATGTTAATTCCTTAAATTGTACGGCTTTAAATTTCTCTATGCTACTTCCTGGGGGAATCAAAGATGTGGAAGACATGAAGCAGAAAGAGGATTTAGTTAAAGGTGATATGTTGAAGAAATGGAATCAAAGTTCTCTTCATATTTAGGCCATTGAAAGCTTTCAAGGGAAGTTTGAATGATTGCAGTTCATGGTTGGAAGTTGGAAAGCCTTGGAATTTTGACGATGGAAGGAAAATGATTGCTTTAATATTGTGTAGACTGTCCAAAAGATTAATAGCATTTCGGAATAAATTTTCATGGTGATGTCTTATGCTGAGCTTTTGTTCCTAGAAGTTCTGGTAAAGATGAAGACATCCTTCTGGTGTATCAGGAAGATAGAGAAGATTGAGAGAAATCTTGGACTCTTCAAATTCTGTGTTACAACAATTATAGCAGGAACTGCATTGGCTGCTGCTACTTATCCCGGTAGATATGGGATCTAGGCTTGGCAGGCGTTCAAAGCAAGGCCGTCAAGGGATACTTTTCGTAAGTTCTATGAAGGTGGTTTTCAACCTACAATGACGAAGAGAGAAGCAGCTTTTATACTTGGAGTAAGAGAAAGTATGGGTGTGGACAAGATTAAGGAAGTTTATAGGAGGGTGATGGTATCAAATCATCCAGATGCAGGGGGTAGCCATTACCTTGCATTTAAAATCATTGAAGCCAACGACATTTTGCTCAGGAGAAACAAGCGTGGTAGCTCTCCATTTTGATGTGATTACCCTTTGGTGTTTCGTCTCGATAAAATGCCCTACGTTTTGACGTGCTTAACCGTTTTGATGTCTCATCAGGATGACCATTTTACTGTGAATGTAATTAGAGAATTAAGGGTCTTGTCATTAGTTGGCATAACTGCATACTAAACATAGTATTTCATATGTATTTGTTTTTCTTTTAATAGTGGTACTGTTGTGAATAAAAAAATGTTTTTTAACTTTATAATTGAGAATGGACATAAACTTTGTCATATTATTATTGATCTTTTGGAGTTATATCAATTGTTTTTTTTAAATTTTTATTTTTAAATTTTTTATTAATATGAACGATATAGTAGGGAAGTAATTAATTTTTTCTTTTCGGGAATGCAAATAAATCCATAGGAGAGGTATATCTTTCTTTTTTACCATCAATCCCACCCTAAGGACTAAGCTCATTAATTTTTCTAATTTTAAGGTTGGTTATCTCCTATTGAAATATTTGGATGTTCTCTTTATCATTAGCTGTTTTTATTTTTATTTTTTAACTGTCGCCTCCTTCTCCACAATTTGCAGCCTGTATTGGCTCTAGGATTTTTAAATTCCCTGTCTTATGCAGGTCATCTGAAGCTTATTAAATCTATCATATTTGCTGGGCAAGTGTATTGGTCCACCGTTTTCATCCTCCCTTACAAATATCTTAAAGAACTCTCCCAAATCATTCGCCGTTATCTCTGGTCTGGTCATGATTTAAGAATCTCCAGTACCAAAGTTGCATGGTCTTCGGTCACTATGCCCTTGCTTGAAGGTGGCTTTGGAATTTTAGACTTACAAGTCTGGAATCAAGTGGCCGTCCTCAAACAGCTTTGGTCCATTATTAACAAAACCTCTAATTCTATCTGGAGCGATTAGATCAATTTCGAAAAAATTAAAAAGAATAATTTTTGGGAAATTTCCTCTAGCTTTACCCCCTCCTGGACTGGAAGGAAATTTTTATCGCTTAAATCTCTTGCAAGCAATCTTTTCAGGATGACTATCGGCAATGACATGAATACCTCATCCTTGTTTGATCCCTGGCTCTTCTCTACCTCCCTTGCATCTTACTACAGTCGTTATATCATCCGCGATTCAAAGTTAGGTAAGCACGTTACTATCTCTGAATTACTCTTTTTCTTCCGAAACAAACTTTAGTAGAATGACTACTAAGAGAATATCTAGTAACCATTTTTCCTTTTTTTCTACAAGGGATGGGGTCGCAAGGACCGTTTGGTTCTTCTCTTACTTAAGCCCAACTAGAGGGACAAAAATTGTTACTCGCGTGTCAGGCATCCAAGCCACAGACGACGAAGGATTTCTTAGTGAATGACACTAGAGTGGCCACAACGATTATATCTTGGAAGGGTAGCAACTCAGCAAACTTTGGGCAAGGCCTGAGACCCGCACCAAGATGCTTGAGGAGGAGACTACTAGGAATGACGCTTGCGAGCCCTTCACACTTATAGATTTGACCTAGTGAAGGCGAGAAACATTTCTTCCTTAATATTCCATGATGTTTTCGAAAAACCAAAGAATATAAGAGGTGAAGATAGAGTGTAAGTACTCTTAAAAAACCTGGGGCAAGCCGAATAAAGGACGAGCAAAAATGATTAATAAGAGGTTTGAGTCCCCGGTTCAGGGCCTCAACGCGAAGTAGTAGAGGCCGTGTGAAGCAAGAAAAATGTTACCTCATATATCCAAAAACATATGAAGAGAAACCACCTCTAAGTCAGGGCCCTACCTGACGTCAGCGCAAAACCCCTAACCAGGAGCCTACTTACGGGAACCCAATATCAATTCTTAGTGCAAGCTCGAGTTATCATGCAAACCATATTTAGCTCCAAAAATAACTTTGGAGAAAGCTTCCCACACCCATTTTTATGTAACGTTGGTATGTCTTTTGGTCCTAAGAATTAAAATGTTTGAATTACTGCAAAGCTTTGATGCTAGTATGTTGGAGAGCTTTGACTGGTCCAGAGACACGTTGCGTCATATCAAACACTTTATGGTAATAATGCTGAACTTTCGCATGGATGATAACTTGTAGTTTCATACATTTTATATAATATTTAGGAGTAATGCTTTGGCCTAGTTCAGCTAGTTATCCCTAAGATCTATCGCGAGCTTCAAAATGTTACAGGCACAATGTTTTGTGCATACCAAAAACAACATTGAGGAGCACCGCAAATATGTAGTTGTTGCGTATTTCAAGAAATTGATTCTATCAGGGCCCTTTTGTTTGAAGAGATGTTGAGGACGAAAGCTTGAAATTTTGGCATGATGTTAATGCAGGCGGATGCCTAGGTTCCCTCTAGAAGGTTATGCATCATCACCAACTTTTAGACAGTGCACCCGGTTTACGTAATCGGGTCTCAGTCCCGACCTACGCGGTCATCTTGGAGGCAAGTAAATCCTATAAAGAATTATGTTTACAGCAACTAATAACGAACCGTCATTATTTGCTATCTAATGCCCCAAAGAAGTCACGATTGATTTGAGGTCCAACCCTAAAGAAACTACAGACCGTGACATACCAGACAAAGGAATATAAGGCGTGTGAGGTGCGATGGGGAAGGTGGATGGCGTGTGAGGAAACCTCATAGTTAACTGATAGTGTGGCACTCATTTACCACGAAACATGAAGCCATGTTTAATTTAGGCCTCTTCCACAAATGACTAGGCTCCATGAGCATACTTAAATATTGAGAGAGAAAATTCAAAGTCTAATAAGTAGTGAAAAACTGATGCAATATGTGAAAAGCAATGACAAGGTACAAGGGAGCGCGTGGAATAGGTTAGGTCCGTTGGGGTGAGTTGATCGAGGATCTCGTAGGAATTTTGGAAGCACGAGCGTAATGATGGGATGGTCCAATGCATTTTGGCTAGCTGTCTTTGGGTTGTGGGGTAGATTCGAGGTAAAAGGAGAACCTGGAACAACGACTCTTTCGCCAAAACTATTGCCTCTTCTTTCTTTATACTCGACCATCATAGATTTACCTTCCAGTTTCTCCTAATAATAGGAAACGATTATTTGTTTTTCTGTTTTCTTGTTGTAGTTGAACTTAAATTCTTTGGATATCAAAGGTAAACTAAATCTTGTTTTATGAAGTATGTTTTAACACATTATGCACCTAGTTAATATAAACAATGTTTTATGTTAGAAGTATTATTATTTCTATTCGCAAGTTATTAACTCTGTAGTGCAAAGCAAACTTTTCTTCTCGTAATGAGCCCTAAATTCAATAAACTTCTTTGCTCATTAAAAAGTCTAATATAATTTGTGAATAAAAATAAAAAAATTCCACAACAGATGGGTCTATTTCGAGCTTCGAGCTCGACGGTTTTGGGTAAAACAAAACTCCGTTTATCACCTAAAAAACTCCCCCAAAATATGAGTCTATTTTGAGCTCCAAACTTAAGAGGCGTGTGTTAAATCAAAATTCACTTATCGTCTAAAATATCCCTTAACATATGCGTCTAATTTGAGCTCTAAGCTCTTAGGGTTTGGGTAAAACTGAGCTTCGCTTATATCCTAAAAAAACTCCAACAACAGATGGGTGTCTCTTAAGCTCAAATATTAAGTGGTGTTGGTAAAATTGAACTCCATCTATGGCATAAAAATAAAAACACCAATGAGTTTTCTTCAACCGTTTTCGAAGTGGTAGCTTTTTAGGGGTAATCTATACTTTAGACATTCTGTATATTTTTTTACTAACTCCATTTAGGTTATGAATTTGGGAGGGGTAAATCCAAATGTTTGAAGATCATCCAAAAAGAATATGTGGTGGTAACAAAGTCTCACTCTCTCTACTTTTGTAACTTCTCTCTTTAAGAAGGAATAAGGAGGAGAATTGTCGGTGGAGCACTTTAGCACCATGTGATACTCTTTATATATAGCGGGAATAATCATCATTACACTAATGTCTGCTCGTTATCGATCACTACGCAAGGCCCAATGAGTCAAAATAACGTGAGTTCTCTGCGGATGCGCTGCTAGTCTATGATAGGCGAATCCTTAGATTAGGAAAGAGATGGCATGTGAAAATACTTGGCGTGTTTTACAAAGATATCAAAACTTCCCTAAAAATGGTGAAGCTACAACGACGGTCAAAGTCTGCATCCTATCTTAGGATGGGATCATGTTAAGTTTTTTGAGGATTCGAATCATCGTGGACTCTCTGCGCTCGCACTGCGAAACCTTGCTCCACAAGATATTCGAAGTCTTATGGGCGAGCAACTTCGGGGCATCCATTTTTAGGAAACTTGGTATGGACCTATTACTTTAGAACAAACCAGTTCGACATGAATAATGGGTATACTAATAGAAGGATTTTACGTTGAGTTATGAGCTTTGTTTTGGGCCGGTTTCTATGCCTTATGAGGTATAAGTTAAACATAAGCCATATAAGTGAATCCTTATAGTTATGAGTCAATAGATCTCGAAGGCCTATATTGGTAATTATGGGTCACCCTCTTATTGAAGAGTGATCAAAGATTATTCTTAGAATTTATTATTATCTTTCTCCTTTTTAGTATATTTATCTCTCTACATTTATCACTTAGCAACTTCCGGTGGTTCGAATTCAGACTCACCGATAACTTTTACTTAAAAATAAATTTTAAATATTATAATGGTATATATTAGATCGAAACTATACCTATTAGAAAACATCATCTTCATCTCATACTATCTATCTATTACTATTACTACTATTATTATTATTATTATTATTATTATTATTATTATTATTATAATAATAATAATAATAAGAAAAAGTACCAATAGGTATCCAATTCCAAAATTATTCTCCTATTAATACTCCAAAATAAAATTATTATCACCCATACACATATAGTTAGAGCATCCCCAACAGCTACTCTAAAAATTTGGTAAATATATCTAGGATTTTGATACTGTAAAATTTTAGATTATCATATAATCCAACTGCTATTGTATAATTAAGGTAGTTTTTATTTCAGCTGGTGGAAGAGAAAAAAAAGGAATAATTATAGAGAGTGGGTAACTTCCACTCTAAATAAACCTACCTAAAATTACGCAATTAAATATAACTAGCCTAATAGATTATCGGTTGGAAAGAAAAAATTGGGGAATAATCTCCAAATTTGCTATCTAGTCCCATATACCTACTCTGTTGGGGATGCTCTTATGGATTATCATTAAATACCTAGCTTCTTTTAATACCTCAGAATATATAAGAGTAATCTGTTTTAACTAAACATCGTCTCTCTAAGAAAACCTACCCCTCTCTCTCCAAAAATTGAATAATGTTCGATTCCGATTCAATTTATCCAAAAAGCACCACAACTACAATATTTGTAATATTATTTTCAGCTTAAAGCTTGAAACAACCATTGTGAAACATCCATCTTTTGATTTTATGTTTTAACAAAAAAGATTCCAAATTTAATCCAAATTATAGGTTTAAGAAGAATATATGGAGGAAAACATGGTTTAATCATAGGTCATGATTCATAAAAAATGGGGTTTAAAGAATCTAGTAACAAATGAGTTTTGTTATTTTATAATGTTTGGGCAAAAAAGACGACTTACAAGTGCGAATTCGCACTTAGAGCGTAGTGCGAATTCACATTTCGAACTTAGGAAAAAAATAATAATATTTACACAATTCTAAATGCCAAACATGAGTAAATATGAAATGCAACATAAGTTTTAAATTTAAGTATACTGTTTTCTTAAATGTGAACTACAAAACATATATAAATGGGAAATGCGAAACAAGAGTTACAGAAAGCATAAAATGTGAATCAAGGTTTGAACTTGAATTTTTTTTACTTACCTAAATTCCAAGATGCGAAACATAAGTAAATGTAAAATACGAATCAAAGGTTAAAAGAAATGCAAATTACAGAACAAATATTAAAGAAAGTGTAAAAAAACAAAATAATTGTTAATTTCTTTAATAAAATCGAAATTATGAAACATATGTAAATTTGAAATAAAGGTTAAAGAAAGTGCGAAGTGCAAGACGCATGCTACATTTGAATTATTCTTGGTGGGGTAAAAATCTCAAAAAATTATAATGTTTCAAAATTTCTGACAAGTAAAGATTAACAACAACATATTAAAAGAACTTGAAGTATATGTGTCAAGAACACTAGTATTTTATTTATGATGTAGATTACAAAATTAAATTTATTTTTGATGTTACTAGTCTCTGTAGCATTCACCTAACATTACGAATGAGGCAGTATTTTCTTTATACAGTGGTCTTGATTTGGAGGTGTCTTTGATTGTTTCCTCTTCATTGGTGTAGCCTTTTCTGGCTATTGGGATGCTTTATCAGACACAAGTATGTCCTTAGAGGTTTCTCGATCTTACAATGTCATACACGAATTCCGTATGTTATCAGACATATTTTCCATACACTTTGAAAGCACTCAGGATAGGGGGAATGACCGATGCTAAATATTTTGTTGGTTAATGATCGTAAATGTGTCAAACACATCCTCATTGAAAATTTATTGTGTGGGTTCACGAGTCACTCATTTCGGATTGCAATAAGGACCAGATGAACCTTGGCTAACTAGAGTAGGAATTAGGAGGAGGATTTGTCCATATCAGGCCGATTGCGGCCATCGAGACAATATCAGGACACTTTAGGCCGTATAGATAATTTTGGCCAACTATGGCCAACTCTGGCCTTAAGAAACCAGATGATCGCCTAAGCATGGCTAGCTAAATTTGGCCAAACTTGCCTTAATTGACCAGATGATTTCCTAAGGATAGTTGGGCAGGTCTGGCTAAACTTGCCACTTTGGCCTTGGCCAAGTGGAAAAGATGGCTACCGAGGTCGAGCTTTTGGGACTTGGGTTTGGCCTTCTGGCCAAGATTCTTCTAGTTGTGCGACGTAACATGGTTAGATAACTTGGTCCTTTTTTTGCTAGTTTACTTAAATTTATTCGTAAGGTAAGCTTAGTCAGAGGTTGGGGCAAGCTTGGCCATGTCTCGAGGAAATCTTGGCCATTTCTCAAGGAAATCTTGGCCATATCTCGAGGAAATCTTGGGTTGCGTCTGGCTATTAGAACAAGCTGGGGTCATTCTTGATTAAATGAATTACACAAGGCTCAAGTTATAGATTATTATTGGGTTCCGATCGTGCCCCACTTAAATGATATTTCATGTGGTATCAATAACTCATCTCACTCCTTTACTTGCTTGCAAGTGATTGGAGTGCTCTGGTCCTGATATCTCACGAATGTGTATTTTAGTATCCATTGGTCTCCAAGAAGATATTATGTTGTTTATAGGATTCACTTGGTGAAAGGTTCTTGATTAATCTCCTTTTTTCTCAAAAGTTATTTTTGCATTTTATTTTAAGAGAGTGCTTCTTTAACCCGACCAAGTCGATGCTGACCTTAGGTGAAGTTGATATCGAGTTGAGGTCGACTAATATTGGGTTTTTTAGCGAAAGGCTTCCGAGTGAGGCTTATAAGCTCTAGTTACTTAAAAAATATTTTGTGATATTCATTGAGCGAGTTGCTCTTAAAAAAACCCGAGCACCGGCTGAGCAAATGCCGGCTGATCTCATACCGTGCTAAAGTTGAGTGAGGTTAAGCTTATGTTTGAATGACGTCGAGTTGAGATCATCTTCATTTTCCATCCAGATGACTTCTGATAGGTATCGAAGTGACATTATCTATACTGATAAATCTTTAATGGCCTTTGTGGGACACATTCGCCTATGATTATGTCGTTTTTCGACCGATTTATATATTCTCCTCTGATTATCTCGTTGCATATTCATAGAATAAATCTTATGATCCTTTCGAGACAGCCCGTGCAATCTTACTTTAGGTTTAAAGAGTGGTGACTAGAATGACCCGGATAAAGCTAATCTACTTGTCGGTAGATGCATATCATTGACACATGCCCACTCCTCCTAGCTTATCTTAAAGTGTAGCATTCAAAGTTTTCACTAAAGATTGAATTTTAGAGGAATATGTGGCTCTTTTCATAATAATATACGAATAGTCCCCATTTGCTTTTCTTCATTCTTGGGGGGCATGCTGTATTCCTTCATTGTAATATAAGCTCCGTTTGGCCTTTTAAACCAATAAATATTCACTAAACTCTTGTTAATAATTAAAATATTCGGACACGTTATACATTTGCTTGTGTTTTGTATCCATGCACGTCTCATTGCTTACTATGCATGTACTCCCCCTACTTCATAGAAAGAGCTGGAGCTGCATAGGCGGGATCAGATGTCTCGAGGTAGAACTTTAGGTCTTTGTTATTCCATGTATATTTTTAGTGTAAGATTTTTATCGTGTTGCTTGCTTTTTTTGTAAACTTTCCTTTGCTCTACCGATTTGCAAATTTATGTATCATGCAAGTTTTCGGTCTAGCTTATACCCGATGTTGGCCAGACAATGGGTTCGGATGTGAGCTTGTATAAAAGAGGGTATATCTTTCCCTTGTGGTTGTGAGCTGCAAGTTTTCCTCGCTTGCATTGAATAATGGTATCGTCATTTTCTCTCATTTCTTTGCTCCCCACAAAATGCCTTCAAAATGCAGTATAAAAATCCATAAAATTTGAAATGGACTCCCTCGGAATCCGATTGTACTATTTTAAAGATGTTCTCTTAAAAGTCTGCGAAAATGCACGACACACCAGTCGGTCGTCATTTCAAAGTTCATCATATAGTTCTTGAATTGTTCGATGTGATTATCGGGATCATGCATCCCATCGAACTTCTCTACTTTAAAAATGTCAAAACGCTTCGGAAGCATTATACAGCAAATTTCACTTGTCAACGGAGAGTTTCTCCAGTCGAAACCTTGAACAAAATGATCATCTGTTCCCGTTGTAACATATAAATTTCGATTAGTCTCAGCATATTGATTCGAAGTGTTTCCTTTGCACCATGTAGAATGAGGAACATTATCCCTTTTAGATTTGATTTCTTTTTTATGTTTCCGCGACTGCTCTCTGTCTAATTCCTCTTTCGAAGAACCCCTGTATCTTTTAAAACCCGAATGTGAGATTTCAACCTTCTCATCACTAGTGGTATATACTTTTGCTTATTGTTTTTCCCTCTGCGAGATGAATATCGCTCTTTAGGAGAGACAAAACACGGTTTTTTATGCTCAATTTTAGCTCGTCGATCATTACAGGATCGATCAAGATTTGGTCTCCCATCTGAGTCTTTTTTGTTTCTTGTCTAACCTGAGATTTAAGCTTCGCCGAGTGGATCTTCTGTTCTATTCGTTCATACTTTTCATTTAACGCATTTATCTTATCTAAAAGCTGGTTCATCAATGTCAGATTGAGTTTGGATCAGATATGATCCATCAATGCCAAAATTTCACTTTAGTCATTTACAATTAAACATAGTCGCACATCCTTTTTAAAACTTACATCATATATAATTCAAGGACTAAACTTAATAAACACCATGCGACGAGACTCTGACCATAGAATAATAAACTGTTGTCCGACCTAATAGAATATCTTTTTATATTGAATACAACAAGGTATAGCACATGAAAACATGGTCAATCATGCATTTCTACTTTTTAATTTTAATGTAAGTTAGATTAAGCTTTCAAATTAAATTATTTTGAACCATAAAAACTTAGACGAAAAGGATAGATTCAAACTTATTATTTTCCCTACAACAGTAAGGTAAAAGGAAATTAAGCTAATCCTCAATCCATCGTGCACTTACGAATTGAATAACAACTTTACAACCGTCTAACAGCCATAAGTGTCATACAAGAATCATCTCACACTTATTTAAAGTCTCATCCTCACCCTTTCCAAAACGCGCCATCCCAAATGCCTACGAAATACCTATTGATATGCAAGAAGATCTCTCGATCCCACAGTATCGAACTCAGTTAGTATTTTCAATTGGTAGGAGAGGAACGGGAGATTCCGGTAACCGCCCCGCCACCACCGGTAGAGAATCAACGTCAAGAGCCGGCGTTTTACTCTTTTCACTTTCAGGAACAGGCGAGATCGGAGAGCCAGATGATTTTGGCACCACTACTAAGGCAACAAGAAGCGTCAGTCTCCCTGGGAAACTATTTTTTTCAATTGGATATTCCGATGATCAACAAAGATGGAGGCCGCAGTATCCAGTGGGATCATTGCGTTCTGGTATCCAGTGGGATCATTGCGTTCTGACAGGCGAGATCCAGAAGCAGAATTGGCGGGGTGTCGTCCCCGTTCAAAAGTTGCTCGGCGTAACTACGGAAACTCACCGGGTAACGGAAAGGACGCCCACGTGCCTAATCCGTTCGCATGGGATACAACCGAGCGTGCTAAGGTAAAAAGCTCGGAAGATTTACAACCATAATTTCTGGTGAGTTTGAGTGCAAGAGACTGCCTGAAACCTTTGATTTCGGAGAAAAAGAAATCCATCAATTGGCTGTTTTTATTCTTGGCTGAAATGCGGGGTTGCTGCACTCTTCAACAGTTGTAGGAATTCTTGTAATTTCTCGGTTGGAAGATTTATTGCTGCACTCTTGAACTGAGTTACTCGCACTTTCAAAAACCGTTTATAGGAACTTGAAACAATTATATGAAGAAAACTTGTATATTATTGTTGTATGGATTATAAAGAACATATCTTGTTGTTGCTATTGTCTTGTCTCTATATTTTACTTATCTTACAAACGCTATATTAACTCAATATATGTTATCCCAATCAATTCGGTCTTAGGTTGCTAGTTTCTTATTGGTGCAGCCTTTCATGATCGTCCATACATTTTTCCAAACGGAAGTACGTCTTTAGGTGCAGTTTTTTTCTTCCTGGTCAGACCAACCTTCCTTACATTGTCAACATGGTTTCCGTACATTTCAACGACACTCGTAGGATGAGGTATGATAGAGGCATAGGGCTTCCACACGCATGTTTAATCCTGAGCTCATTGTGCATATTCACGAGCCACTCATTTCGGACTGTGCCGATAGACCGGAAGAAGGATTCCTCCTCACTGTGTCAATTTTGGCTAACTTGGCCTTAAGGGACCATGTGGTCGCTTAAGGCCGACAAGTTGGCATGCTCGGTCGCGTTTCGTATCAATAACTCTCATTTACTTTGTTTCTTGGTGTCAACCTAATGGAGTGTTTCCGATCACGATCGAACGTTTCTCACAATGGCCGATCACGATCGATCTTTTGTCTCGTCGCCACATGTCGCTTTCTTTATTCCTGTTTCACTTCTCGTGTAGACCAACTGATGTTAGAAGATTTCTTAGATCCATTTTTTTTAACTTAATTCCTGCAAAAAATATAAGAAGGTAGACAAGACTTGTGTTTACCAGCATGCTATGTAGTTACCTCATTAAAACCTTCATGCGCCACCAGGGTAGGAAAGAGAATGTTATCATTCATTACATAAGTTGAAAGAAAAACTATAATTTGGCATAATTAATCTAGATACAATTTCAAACGCTCAATGTTTCATGGATGTCAAAGTGTTTTCCCCTCCAGATATTATTAGTAACGATCTAACCAGATCTATACTTCATCAATTAAGCGACAATGCCTCAGAAACAAAATGAAGTGTCACTAGAGGCGTATGGATTGTATTCGTGAACCGATGGTAAGTGCTACGTATTTTACCAACGCTTTACATCATTAATAATAGAAGGTCGATAATATCATGCCTGTAAAGTTTTCTTGTTAATGTTTATATCCATATCCACAATGTGTCGATCCTTCTTTGTGATTCATTCTTTCCAAGGCAATGTAATAAAGGTCTTCTTAATGATTTCTAGTACCTAATCTTTCCAAGGATTGCAAACCCATGCGCCTTGAAACTTAATTTCTCGGTCATCGCTTTATCAACTAGTGTAACCTAGTTAACCAAAAACTCTTTGATGTCATGCCTCTAATCTTTATCTTCACTGGTTGAAATTTGAAAGGATTTGTTTGCAATATAACTTTGTTTGAAATTTATTGTTATCGAGGGACTCTCTTGTGTAAGTATTCACGGGCACCCTTCGGAATATGTTGTGGTTGCTAGAGATTTGGCAATAGAATGTTTAGCCGTATGAAGATGTTCGTACTTGAACTGTAAAATAGTGGTATTAACCCTCTCAAAGCTTCTAAGTATTTCATCAGATGATCTTTCTAGCCTCAGACCATCCTGATACGTCATTCGCCAAAACTTGTGAGACACTCACTAAGCGAACTCTATTAGCACCACAATCTTGTGTGAGCGTAATCCCACCAAAAAGGCTTTATATTATTCCTTGTAATTCGATACTATGAAGCCAACTCGAATCGTATCATATATGATTTCTCTCATATGAGCTATTAACATAACCCTTGCTCCACAACAAGAACACATAAACCCCCATCAGTCTAAATGACCCACTCAATTTTTGGTTCATCACTAATAGGTTCTAACATCTTGTCGTTCAGAATAAAATTCAACTAAAACATCAGCCATGGTTTGGGCTTTCATTATCGTTCGTGGCTGAAATTTAATATCAAAATATTTTAATCCAACTAACCACTTCGTCATTCGTCCAGATATTTTGGGCTTTTGTAATACATGTTTCAAAAGGAAACAAATCTCATACTGTCAAATATTCCTGAAAGTAAGGTCTCATTTTCTGAGCTACTATAACAGGGTCAAAAACAAGTTTTTCCAACTTCAAGTATCTTTTTTCCCATCTAACAAGCTCTTACTCACATAGTATATTGGTCGAGGACATTTGTCAACTTCTCTTACCAATATCGTACTTAGAGCATAATCTGACACCGCTATGTAAATAAACATTTTCTCACCTATATTCAGACTTGTTAAGATCTCGGGAGAGGATGAGTACTATTTAATTCTAATAAAAGCTTTATCACATTATGGGTCCAACTAAAACGTCTTACCTAACTCAATACTTGAAAGAAAATAGCATATTTATCCAAAGATCTGGATGTGCTCCCTCAATCATATATTATCACCTACCCTTTAATGATATTCTTCGCCAGCAAATTTGTTAGGATTACCCTGATATTTTTTCTCACTGCTCAAACTCTTTCCATGATATACCCAACAAAAATAGTCTTCCAAAAACCCATATCTCACTATAGGTTGATGCATTATAGCAGTTATATTTTGGTAAATATTTCTACATTTTGAACATGGACACACTAACAATGTACTCTCCCCTATCAAACTTCTATGCATCCGATCTCGTGAAATAATTTGATAGCCTTCTCAAGCATGAAAATCATCTACACAACATCACATATAGAATGTAAAACAAGAATTTGATATCCTTCTCAAGCATCAAAATCATCTCTAACATCTTCTCATTTTTCACCACCAAATACTTTGCTTCGTCACAAATAAAACATGAGAGCTTGATCGTTGCGATGAAATATCCCCTATGATATTATAGGATTGCTTTGTTAGTCTAAGAATAATTATATGGTTCCAATTAGAAACCCATATCTCTTTCTCGACTTCACCATTGGAAGATATAAGAATAGGTTTGCATCATCGATGTCAGCATTTTCATCGTGCTTTGACTTGACTGTTTTTCTTCATTCATCCTAGTAATTATGGAACAAAAATCAAAATATTTATTAGTTATATATAAAACAAGTAAAACATATACACAAATAAATAATTAAACAAGGTACTTATAACCATTTATAGTTAATTCGTCATGTATTAGTTTATATACCATACAATTCTAAACAACAATTAGTTAAAACTACCAAAATAATAACCTAGTACAAACAAGTTAATAACCTATAAAAAATTATATATATATATATATATATAAACCAAAAAAGTATATGAAAAACAAATTAATCGTACGATCCAACATATATAAATAATGTTGTTCAAAATGCTATGGAAACATAAACAAATAATTGTTCATAATATGCAACATATATATAAAATGATATTATAATCATATATTTTGTAATCCTTCATCGCTCCCTCTTGATCGCCACCTTGTTGGTCTTCAATATCTTGTTCATCCACTGACATATAAGCATACAAGCAAGCACACAAAGACGCACAACATATTTTTACAAACTTTTTTTAATCAAACTTGTAATTCGATAATTAATTAGAAAATTATATTAAAAAACATGGCATTGATTAAATAAACATCAAATACTAAGAAATTAATGGCGATATTAAAAATACATACATCGATTAAAAAATGACATCAACTTAAACCTTTACAATTATCGAATTGGCTAGTTCAGAGAGGAGAGAGTTTAGAGTTAATTTGGGAAAATTATAAGAGTAAGGATTTTAAAAGACGGTTGCGTCAAGTTATTAAATTTTGGACGTGTTTTAGTTTGTAAAATAATTTAGGTAGAATTTATAAGCGTGTTTCCGTTTTAGTAAATCCAATTGATAAAAATTTGGGTTGACTACAATTTAAATAATAAAGTTGGGTTAAAGTTACGTGATCAAATAAATTATTAAGTGCGTTGAATCTTGTAGTGGCCCATGGCGTCACTTAGGCCTAAACCGTCATCTAAAAAAACAAAAAAAATCATAAAAAAGAGTACATCACAAACCCGTTCTAACTAGAGATGTTGTGAAATAAAAAAGTACACTCGTCGTAATTTCATTGTAAAAATTGACCTGTGTTTCAAAAAATTGGTAAAAACAGGCTATGTTGTGGACTATCAAACCTGGTTGTTCGTTTTGTATGTTCGTCAATCTAATTGTAACATGTTATAATATGATTGTCAATATCTTGTTATAACATTTTTTTTAATAAGTTATAAACTAATTGTATAATGTATTTTGTTTTAGTTTGTAATTCGGTTTAGATTATGAAATATTTTGTGAGCCAATTTTGGAGTTTGAATTTAAGTTCTATAGAATACGTGACTTAACTCGGAAATAAAATGCAAGATATTTGAATTTAACCATGGAAGAAGTTTAGAAGTTCATACTTCGTAGACATACGAGTCGCGTGGTATATAACCATTTGATTCTGGAGATACTAACCATTCGATTCTAGTGACACTGATTATGGGATCTTTGAGATACTAACAATCTAATTCCAGCAATACCAGTTATGCGATTCTAGATGTATTTTATATGCGAAATATTAATGTGTTCTCTATGCGAGATAAAACATGACTATTATGCATTTCTTTTAATTGCTCATAATTGTTTATGAATTTTTCAATACATGAAAGTAATGTCTAAAGCTCGAGTGTGCATTTTAAAACATAATAGTCAAACTGCAATTGTTCCTTTTGACGAGTTTGAATAGTTCAGAAGTATTCAAAAGTAGATATATTATGTTAGTTAGAGGTAGGTACAATATTACGTATTGTGGCGGTGATAATGAAAACTGTTTATTTGCAAAACATACAGATATGTTCGGTTTTGTAGTATTGTTTGACATCCATTGTTTAAAAAGTGTTAGTTTTCTTATAGAAGAGTATGTTGTAGACAAGGTTTCTGAAGAAATGTGTAGCAGAAGTTTGTTTGAAGCCTCAAATAATCAATTAATTAGTGGATAAAGTAGTAATGGTTTAAGGTTTATATATCATAAAAGAAAACAACTTGCTACTATTGGTTGGGTTGATGCAAGTACACGTGTTGGTCAAATTTTTTATTATGGGTTTTCAGCTATAAGATTATCTTTAGGTCGTTATTCCGTAAAGAGTGATTTTTGTTTCAATAGCATGCATAATACAAGATGTAAGATAACTGCGTATTGTTCCAAAAAGGGTTGTTTCTTTATATAGTACAACTTGTGGGTATTTAATTTACATGTTTATCGCCTTTCTTATTGTCACTTTCCACCCTATTATTCTACTAATCCAAACCAGAAGTGCTAGTTATTACACAAAGCACCCTCAACATTACATATTTGTTGATTTTCTTACATAATATTTTATTGAACCAAGTTAACTCCTTTATTTATCCATGTTAGTTTATTCCTCCCAATATTTTCTCTCATTATCATTAGCCCCCACTCCTTGTAAAGATATTCGAGCAAGGACTGATCTATGAAATCCTATTTTATTTTCTCTGTGACTCCTCAGATTCATCTTCCTTATATTCCCTCAGATTATTCTTCCGTGTGTATCTCCAGGGATTCATGACCTCACTAATGATAATGATGAGTTCATATGTCAAAACTCTTTTTTACTGATGAGACATGCGAGTTTTCTTATCCACGTGTCAATTATTTCCTAACACAAACATGCATGCCTTCCAAAATGACTTGTGAATGAAGAAGTGTGTTAGAAAATCCTTAAACTTCCCAACATGTGTGCGCCTCAAATCATAAGCGGAGCAGGTATTTTCCAAAAGTTTTTTTATCTTTCCTAGGTGTTTGACACTTAGAGAAAAAAACTCAACTGTTTGGGCCTTCGAAACTGGAAGTCCACATATCCCTCTATAAATACTTCAACTCATTTACTATTTCATAATTATTAATCTTCATAGTTGATAGAGATATATGGAGAAAACTTCTTGGTTAGAGAGAGAAACGTGTTCGTTGCTATTTAAAGCATTTTTCCACCTTTCGTACTTAGAAAATCCGATAATATTGAGAGATATAAGAACTAAGAGTGGTTCAACACCAGTAAAAGATTTCAAAAGAGGAAAGTTGCTGGCATAGATGAGGAGACAAAACCACTGCGAATTCTCCAAACTTCTTATTATGGTCATTGGCATCCGATAAAAAAAATACTTTGAGGTGACTGGGACTTCAAACACCAAAGCTCCATCGGATCCTCCTGCCACTAAGCCATCCCAAATGCCACCTCCACCGTGGCCTGTACAACCAGTGGTCAATGATCGGCAACCATAACCGTTTGGTTATGGAATACCTATGAATCCTGATATGCAAGAAGATCTCTCGATCCCACAGTATCGAACTCAGTTAGTATTTTCAATTGGTAGGAGAGGAACGGGAGATTCCGGTAACTGCCCCGCCACCACCGGTAGAGAATCAACGACAAGAGCCGGCGTTTTACTCTTTTCACTTTCAGGAACAGACGAGATCGGAGAGCCAGATGATTTTGGCACCACTACTAAGGCAACAAGAAGCGTCGGTCTCCGTGGGAGACTAAATTTTTCAATTGGATATTCCGATGATCAACAAAGATGGAGGCCGCAGTATCCAGTGGGATCATTGCTTTCTGGTATCCAGTGGGATCATTGCGTTCTGACAGGCGAGATCCAGAAGCATAATTGGCGGGGTGTCGTCCCGTTCAAAAGTTGCTCGGCGTAACTACGGAAACTCACCAGGTAACGGAAAGGACGCCCACGTGCCTAATCCGTTCGCATGGGACACGTGAGTTTGAGTGCAAGAGACTGCCCGAAACCTTTGATTTCGGAGAAAAAAAAATCCATCAATTAGCTGTTTTTATTCTTGGCTGAAATGCGTGGTTGCTGCACTCTTGAACAGTTGTAGGAATTCTTATAATTTCTCGATCTTTATGATCATCACTTCTTTCTTTGCTGAATAACTAATCGCCTTTTCAACTTCTTCTTTATCCCTCCCTCTATCTATATATCTATATATATATATAGATAAATTTAAGTATGATACCACAGTTGTAATGCTATAGTCAGTTTTGATATTCCTATATATAGTTGAACAAAAATAATAACGATGTTTATTATAATAAAATAAAATAATAATACAATTAAATATAGAAAAGCTAAATCATAGTCTAACTACGGTGGTGGTGTTGGAGGAGGATTCTGATTGGTTAGAAGATTTATTGCTGCACTCTTGAACTGAGTTACTCACACTTTTAAAATCTGTTTGTAGGAACTTGAAACAATTATATGAAGAAAACTTGTATATTATTGTTGTATGGATTATAAAGAACATATCTTGTTGTTGCTATTGTCTTGTCTCGATATTTTACTTATCTTACAAATGCTATATTAACTCAATATATGGTATCCCAATCAATTCGGTCTTATGTTTCTAGTTTCTTATTGGTGCAGCCTTTCATGATCGTCCATACATTTTTCCAAACGGAAGTACATCTTTAGGTGCAGTTTTTTGCTTCCCAGTCAGACCAACCTTCCTTACATTGTCAACATGGTTTCCGTACATTTCAACGACACTCGTAGGATGAGGTATGATAGAGGCATAGGGGTTCCACACGCATGTTTATCCTGAGCTCATTGTGCATATTCACGAGCCACTCATTTCGGACTGCGCCGATAGACCGGAAGAAGGATTCCTCCTCACTGTGTCAATTTTGGCTAACTTGGCCTTAAGGGACCATGTGGTCGCTTAAGGCCGACAACCTGGCATGCTCGGTCGCGTGTCGTATCAATAACTCTCATTTACTATGTTGCTTGGTGTCAACCTAATGGAGTGTTTCCGATCACGATCGAACTTTTCTCACAATGGCCGATCACGATCGATCTTTTGTCTCGTCGCCACATGTCGCTTTCTTTATTCCTGTTTCACTTCTCGTGTAGACCAACTGATGTTAGAAGATTTCTTAGATCCATTTTTTTAACTTAATTCTTGCAAAAAATATAAGAAGGTAGACAAGACTTGTGTTTACCAGCATGCTATGTAGGTACCTCATTAAAACCTTCTTGCGCCACCAGTGTAGGAAAGAGAATGTTATCATTCATTACATAAGTTGAAAAAAAAACTATAATTTGGCATAATTAATCTAGATACAATTTGAAACGCTCAATGTTTCATGGATGTCAAAGTGTGTTCCCCTCCAGATATTATTAGTAACGATCTAAACAGATCTATACTCAATCAGTTAAACGACGATGCCTCGGAAACAAATTCAAGTGTCACTAAAGGGGTATGGATTGTATTCGTGAACCGATGGCAAGTGCTACATATTTTACCAACGCTTAACATAATTAATAATAGAAGGTCGATAATATCCTGCCTGTAAATTTTTCTTGTTAATGTTTTATATCCATATCCACAATGTGTCGATCATTCCCCATCAATATTATTTGTGATTCATTCTTTCCAAGGCAACTTAATAAATGTCTTCTTAATGATTTCTCGTACATAATATTTCCAAGTATTACAAACCCATGCGCCTTGAAACTTAATTTCTCGGCCATCGCTTTATCAACTAGTGTAACCTAGTTAACCAAAAACTCTTTGATGTCATGCCTCTAATCTTTATCTTCACCGGAAAGTCTTTGTTTGCAATATAACTCCGTTCGAATTTTATTTCTATCGAGGGACTCTCTTGTGTAAGTATTTACGGGCACCCTTCGGAATATGTTGTGGTTGCAAGAGAATTGTCGATAAAATGTTTAGCCTTATGAAGATGTTCGTACTTGAACTGTAATATAGTGATATTAACCCTCTCAAAGCTTCTAAGTATTTCATCAGATGATCTTTCTAGCCTCGGACCGTCCTGATACGTGATGCGCTAAAAGTTGTGAGACACTCACTAAGCGAACTCTTTTAGCGCAACAATTTTGTGTGAGCGTAACCCCGCCAAAGAGGCTTTATATTATTCTTTGTTATTCGATACTATGAAGCCAACTCGAATTGTATCATATATCACTTCCCTCATATGAGCTATTAATATAACCCTTGCTCCACAACAAGAGCGCATAAACCCCCATCAGTCTAAATGACCCACTCAACTTTTGGTTCATCGCTAATGGGTTCCAACATCTTGTTGTTCAGAATAAAATTCAACTAAAACATCAGCCAAGGTTTGGGCTTTCATTGTCATTCATGACTAAAATTTAATATCAAAATATTTTAATCCAACTAACCACTTCGTCATTCGTCCAGATATTTTGGGCTTTTGTAATATATGTTTGAAAGTGAAAAAACTGCATACTACTGTCAAATGTTCCTAGAAGTAAGATATAATTTTCTGAGCTACTGTAACTAGGTCAAAAACAAAATTTTCCAACTTCAAGTATCTTTTTTCCCATCTAACAAGCTATTACTCACATAGTATATTGGTCGAGGACATTTGTCAACTTCTCTTACCAATATCGTACTCAGAGCATAATCTGACACCGCTATGTAAATAAACATTTTCTCACCTATATTAAGATTTGTTAAGATCTCGGGAGAGGATGAATACTATTTAATTCTCACCTATATTAAGATTTGTTAAGATCTCGGGAGAGGATGAATACTATTTAATTCTAATAAAAGCTTTATCATATTATGAGGTCCAACTAAAACGGCTTACCTAACTCAACACCTGAAAGAAAATAGCATATTTATCCAAAGATCTGGATGTGCTCCCTCAATCATATAATATCACCTACCATTTCATGATATTCAACAAATTTGTTAAGATTACCCTAATATTTTTTCTCACTGCTCAAACTCTTTCCATGATATACCCAACAGAAGTAGTCTTCCAAAAATCCATATCTCACTATATGTTGATACATTATACCAGTTATATTTGGGCAAATATTTCTGCATTTTGAACATGGACACAATAGCAATGTACTCTCCCCTATCGAAACTCATAAATCCTCACTAATTAACACTGCACTCAGTGCAAAATCCAATATCGCGATGTACAAAAAGAGCTTCTCCCCATTTTGAGGTTTTCACAAAATTTCTAGTGATGATAATAAATTTTTAGTGTTTGTGAATACTGCCTTACATTCCGATGTTCATTCAAACCTTCTTGGTCTTTGTTCATCAACCTCTGATAAGTGGCTCCATCATTTTTCAATCCAAAGGGCATAACCCTATAACAATGCAAGCCCCTATCAGTTATGAAAGTTGTGCATTTTTATCTTTTGGATCCATTTGAATTTGATTATATCCTGCAAAACCGTCCATGAAAGTTAAAATTTTATTGCCTGAGGTAGAGTCAATCAAGTGATCTTTGGGACAAGCTCGATTCAAATCTGTAAAATCCACACACATTCTCCATTTCCCATTCTTCTTTTTTACCACTACCGTATTTTTCATCCACAAAGGATACCGGAACCCCTTTATGTGTCCGAACTTAGATAATCGATCCACCTCGGCAACAATCCCTTCTGATTTTTCCAAGGGAAATGCTCTTCTTTTCTAAATAACCGGCTTGACCTTCGGATCAATAGTCAAGCTGTGACGAATTACCTCAATTGGTACTCCTATTACATCCTCTGTCCTCTAGGCGAAGAGATCCAAATTAGAACATAAAAAATTCAACAGTTGTTGACGTAGAAGCGGGGTAAGTAAAGTTCCAATTCGAAGCAATTTTCTTTCCGAAAAAGTAAACTCCTCAATTTCTTCACTTACCGTTAAAGACTCTGAGGTTTCCCTCAGATCACGAATCCTTTCTTCCAAATCCGAGAGCACCCCTTCTAACTGCTATTCATACATTTAGTCTCCACTGTTGGATCCTCGGATCCGAAGTGCAGTGACATAACATTCCCTAGCTACTTTATTGTCGCCTCGAACGACCCCAATCCGATCTCCAACCACATACTTAAAACATTGATGAACTGTGGATACAACCCCATACATTCTTGAAAGCCATGATCTTCCAAAAATAGCATTGTAACTCGTGGTACAATCCACCACCACAAAAAGTACCTGGACATTTTTTTTAAATTTTACTTTTCGCAAACTCACTTCACCCTCGAATTCTCCAACAAAACGAGCTCTTACACCCGTGAATCCTATAATTATTCGATATGATTGAGAAATCCGAGGTGGATTCGTTATTCTATCATAGGTGGACTAAAAAAGGACAATAGCAGAACTGCAAGTGTTAATCAGCACACATCGAATTTCGACGTCAACAACCTCTGCTCCAATAACCACAACATCTTCATGTTGTTTTCATATACCTCGTAGATCATCCCCATCAAACAAAATGAAAGTAATAAATTTCTTTCCATACAAACGTGTGGACATTTTCCCTTCAATTTGAGTTGTCAAGTTGACAACATGTCTCTTCCTTGAACTATCCGAATTACCATTCATCGAATCGCCTCCGAAAATAGCTAACGATATAAAGAATTTACATAAATCCCGCACATGCCTCTTTTCTATGGGATCTTCGAGTGCCATCGGAAGCAATCTGTTCGGATCTTTCTCCACATACTAAGAAGAAGCATCAAATGGATCAACCTTTGAATGTAAAATCATCAAATTCTCAACTGGTTCAGCCTTCAAAGTTGATGCAACATTATTTTTCGAAACGTTCCCTTGCAACTTTACATAAGTCAGGAGCTTTCCATTTTCGATCAAAGTTTGAACCTCTTTCTTCAAATCAATGCAGTCATTCATATCATGCCCAATATCCTCATGATATCTGAAATACTTGTTATTCTTTTCCTCCATTGGACTACCAATTGGAGCTGGCTTTCTAAAATTTACAAAGATTTTGGTTTTCTCCCAAATAATAGCTAAATTCTCTATCAGATCAGCATAATACTCTGGTTTGACCCATTGATTTGGCCTAGGCCTGTTATAGGTATTAGATGGAGCGTGATTTGAATATCCACCACCACTCAGAGGAAAATTTTTATTCTTTTATCTTGACTGCTGATTACCATTTCCATTCGAGGGCTTCCTTGGTTATTGGCCTCCTCACTCAAATTCTTTGAAGTGCTAACCGGTCCTTCTCGGACTCTAGTTGACTCCTCAACTTTAATATGATCCTTAACTTGATCCGTCAAAGTTCCAAAATTTAAGGCTCTTCTCTTCGTAGTCTCATTCGCCAGATCCCCTGGCAATAATACTTGGCGAAAAGCTGTCATCGCCACATTCTCTTTATAGTTGTCCAAACTAGCTTTGGTCAAAACCAATCTCTTCGTATAATCCTTCAAATTCTCTTCAGGTTCCTGCTTGCATTGAATAATGGTATCTCCGCTTGCTCTCATTTCTTTGCTCCCCACAAAATGCCTTTAAAATGCAGTATAAAAATCCCTAAAATTTGAAATGGACCCTCTCAGAATCCGATTATACCATTTTAAAGATGTTCTCTTAAAAGTCTGCGAAAATGCACGACTTGTGAATAAACATGCGATTTTGGTACTATAAATAACATGCAAGAGTTGTGAATATCTTTGGATAGACCATTTCTAAAACAACGATGTGAGACATTTACATAATAGTGACTACTAGGCTCCGGTTCGTTTCGTTGGCTTAGTTGGTTGCCTTGTTGGACGATTGGGCTTACGTGATGCCCATTCAATTATAGTTATATTAAACATATGGTTCCACATATATCAAACCATTCAATTCAATGTATATTAAGCATTGAAATTTATGTTTATTAAACGTGCGATTTGAGGTTTACTGAATGTACGATTCCGGGGATACAAAACATGTTATCTCTAATATAATAAACCATTATATCCAATTATAATCATCTATCCAAGTATAATAAACAAGATAAAACCTACAATATATAAATTTACAAATATAAAGTATAAAACAATATGTACATTCAAAGTTAAATCTTAATCTACTTAAGATGCACTTACATATTTGTGCACTTGTATCCTCGATGTTGCCTATATATCCTTTGCATGTGATACCACTTGTTGTTGCACTATTGGGTTCAATTGTTGTTCTTGTGGTACCAATGGTACTTCTTCATCAACTAGTGGTGCTGGTAGGACTTCTTTCTCAACAGGAGGTGTTGGTATTATTGAATTAGTTTTTTTTTTATCATAAATAGATAGAGCAACTATTATGTCAAGGTCTCGTTTTTCTAGCTCCGAAAGTAATTTGAGTATCACTTTCGCTTGCACTTCAATTTGTCACAATAACGCCAAATATATTGGTGTGAGATGTATGAGACTATAACAATACGAAATCTATAACAAGCAAGACCAGAAGAGACATGTACTTATTTATTTCTTATTTATTCTAAAAAAGCGATGGATATGGTAGAAGTCAATAAACCAGTTGTACGTATTGTTTTATCTTTTACATTCAAGTATGAAGGTGGTTGTATTATTTGTTGTGGACTTGGTTCGAGCGATCGATGTCGTTGTATTTTTATAAAAGATGGTTGCATCTTAATCTACTTAAGAGAAGATTTGCAGAGCAAAGTGGTTGAAAAATTTCATTTGTATGAAGTAGCGAGGTTTGAGCTTATAAAAGGCGCTCTCTGCATGAAAAATCATCTGCGAATAAAACATATGGTTGACAAAGAATTGTTGATGACTTCTCATGAAAAGGATATGAATAAGCTCAAAACTGATCATACTACTGAACTGGATGCTGACATATCCAACTCCAAAGGTCTGCCAAATTCTCTTACCCTTTGTGAGGCAAAAAATAAAGAATTGACCGAGGAGATTGCTAAACTGAAGAAATATTTCGAGGAGGAAAAAACTGATGTTGTTACTGATGCCGAAGTTGAACTTTCAATAGACATGCTGACTGCTATTAACAATGGAAAAGAAGAAGCATCCATTCTTCTTCTTCGAGAACTTCACTCTACTTATTTGAGAATTAACCTCACAAGTTTTTGGAACGACATTCCCATCAAAAAGCGTTCAAGTGAAGCTTTCGATCCTATCCTCGATTCATCATCTTTAGAAGAAGAATCATCCGGCGGAGGATGAATCCTCTGATTAACTTTATCATTTTTTTTATTTGTGACATTTGGAATTTTCTTTTTGTACTTCAAATAATTAACCTAATCGACAAATGGTTTCCTTATTTTGTTATTTTTATTCTCTTCACATATTATCTGAAGATAAATTTTAAAATGAATATGACTTATGTACTTGAATTTTCAACATATAATTATAAATTGTAAACTTAGGACTTCAAATACCTTAATGAAATTGGTGAATATGGTTGCACTTCGACAAACTCTTAGTGCGTTATTAAGATTTGCACTTCGAAAAAACTATAGTATGCTTATTAAACATGGTTATTTCTTTGAAAAGTGTTATAAACACTTCAGAACATTCTACTCTTAACCAACCTCAAAGATGATCAATCTTTGATAAGTTTATAAGATAGTTTTATTCAAGAATGTGTAAACAACCATCGGGCAAAAACGAATTTTATTGATAATATTGAATATGTAAACAACGCCTCGTTAAAACCTTCCTGGGCCAATAGGATAGGAAAGAGTGTGTTATTTAAAAGTGAAAATTCAAAAATACAAAAACATATCTACTCCCAATAAAGCTTCAAGTGTTGTATATTCCGTGGATGTTGAAGTACCCTCCCCTCAAAATCACAAAGACGATACGACCGTGGCTTTATCCTTTCAACAACTATATAGGGCCCTTTCTAGTTCAGAGCAATTTTTATGAGGTTCTTTTCCTTTGTGTGAAAGAATATTTTTCTCAACACCTTATCACCTTCTTTAAAATCTCTTCTCTTCACCTTCGAATCATATTTATTCCTCATAAGAGTTTGATAGTGGATTACATTCAAACGAGCTTGAACTTTTTTTTCCTCAATCAAATCTAAATTCGCCCTTCGAACTTCATCATTAGATCTTTCAGAATATTGAGTTATTTTAAAAGATGACATCGTAGATTCTATGGGGCTAACTGCATCTATTCCATATGCCAAAGCAAAAGGAGTTTCCTTTGTAGCCTCTCTATGAGTTTCCTTTGTAGCCTCTCTAGGAGTTGTCCGATAAGCCCAAAACACCTCTTGCAAATAGTTTGGCCATTTTCATACTGACCCCGTCAAATTTTTCCTTAAGCCATCTAAAATTGTTCTGTTTATTACCTCCAGTTTCCCATTAGCTTGAGGATGAAAAGACGTCGAAAAACATTGTTGAATTCCTTTGGAAGTACAAAATAAAGCCATCTTTTTATTATTAAAGTGAGAGCCATTATGTGTTGTAATCCTCCGAAGAATTCTAAACGACAACAAATGCTGTTCACAATAAACTTGATCACGTCCTTGGATTTTTTTGTAACCAAATCCAAGGATATTCTTCCTTGTAAGTGATATTTGCTAAAGAATCAGCCACCATGTTACTCCCTCGACCAATATACCACAACAACATCGTCAAACAGAAGCATTAAATTATAAAGTTCCCAAAGATATAAAATAATACGATCCTTTCTTGCTTCGGAAAATCCAAATAATTCATTTGCTAATGGTGTGGATAATAATCGCCTGAGGGTAGGCTGGTAATTTTAGTTGGTGTTTTAAGGTGGTGTGTGGGTGTTTTACTGTTTAGAGTAGAGAGTATAGAGATAATTAAGCAGCTTGGTAGCAGTTAATTCTCATTACCCCTAGTTAATGCAGGTGGTTGGGTATTCATACCCTGATGTTGGGCCCTTATGGGCTTTCGGGTCATGTTTAATAGACCCGGGTCATGTTTAAAGACCCATGAGCTCTAAGTAGGAGAGCAAGTAGCTTAGTCAAGAAGTGTTTAGGTTTTTTATTACTTTTGTCATAGTTCGAACAGCCCTATGGTCATAGGGTTCAAAGTCATCTGTCCGGTCTATGTGATCTGTTCGATACATGTCCATGTGATCTGTCCGGTATCCGGAGAGACTAGACCATTTGTCCTTGTACGGGGAGCATGCTGAATTCAGACTCATCAGGAGCCCCTTTTTTAGGTGTTTGAGCAAGTATCCTTGTCAAAGATCTGAAAAACAGTCCGACGCCAAAAGTGGTTTTCAATCCGGGCAGGTCCATGGGTTTACCCGCACAGATTAAACTTCACGAATTCAAAACGGTTTTTGCCAGAGTTCGTGGGACACGTGTCGCTCTCTGATTGGTTGCTCCAGCCGTTTTTTCACCTTGAATTTCGAACCCACCTTCTTCGAAAAGCGACCTCTTTAATTACAAATGGTGACATCAGCGCCGTCTTTTTAATCATTGCCAAACTTTTCGAATTGTCCTAGGAATCAACTTCTTTTTTCAGATTTACTATAAATTGAAACTCAATTTCTTCTGTTTTTACTATCTCTTTCATATTTACTCTACAAATTTACTCAGAGCTTTCTCTCTCTTAAGCAAAGATTCCCTTGGTGATTTATATTTACAGCAAGGACTGCATTGATTAAAGGCGGGTGGCTCAATCTTTCGGAGTTGGAGAGAGCACAAAAAGTTGAGAAGGAGAGGTGAATCGCTGCAGGGCTACCTTCATCACCTGTTGACAGACCAGTCACCTCCGCCACAAAGTCAGATCGAGGCTCGTCCTCTTCTAAAGGTACTAAGCCCAAGAAACTATTTCAATCCAGCCTCTCCCTTATAATCTCTAGTTCCTCAGTTCAGGAGTCAGTGCCCACTGTTGAGCCAGGAGCGACAGCTACTAGTTTTAGAAGACCTTCTCCTTTCCTTGCTATGGGATCAGACACATAGCACTCCCCGGAGAAATTGGTTGTGAAGAGGGCAAGCCGGTTGGTAAAGGGGCAAGCCTCTAAGAATACTCCCTCAAAATCGGGGGCTAAAAATAGTAGTTCTGGGTCTGAAGTGCCTATCAGAGCTCCCCGGGAAAGGCTATCCGGTCCGGAGGCGAGCAATCTAGCACTCCCAAGAGAGACCTCTGCCTTAGAGCCCCAGCCTGAGACTAGAGGTCAAGAAAACATTGAAAACTAGCAGTCCGGAAGCCAGGCTGTGCCAAGTTTGAACCCTCCCCGGACCACTGCCACTGATATTCCTCCAACGATCATGGAGGAGAGAATGGAGGACTCTGCTGAAGAAGTCCCTTTTGAGTCTGAGTCCTCCAACAAGACTTGTAATACAGCTGCTGCCAAAAAAGTTAAAGGCAAATAAAAACTGTGTTTGAGGCATCCGGAGCTGCCGGAGTGTCTCGAGGGGAAGGTAGGGCCTTGTTTTCACAGGGTCGAGCTTAAATATCTCTTGGCCTTACAGAAGACCAAGTACGCCTTTATCCATACTCCTGATCTGGGTCGAATGCGCACGAAATGGGGGATCCCAGAAAATGTAAAGATAAGGATTCCCAAAGATCCTGAAACTCCTATGGATTGCAAGCTAAATGAGCTGGTTATATTCACAGAGCTCTTCAATTGGGGACTCAGATTCCCATTGGACCCGGAGATCGTCAGATATTTTCACCTGGTCAAGCTCTGCCCGAGCCAGCTGAGCCCCAACGGTTGGTATACTCTGATGTCATGTATCATGGCATCTAGGCTGTCCGGGATCCCTCTCCCTATGGAAGAGTTCGCAGCAGTGGGCAACCTTTGCAAACATCACCAATTCCCCTTCTACCACTTCAATATGGGGGACAGTTTCACGGCTGTTAATGATCTGTGGGAGTCGGAGAGCAAATGGAGGAGCCAATTTTTGTTTGTCAGTGGCGCTTTGGAAAACGGGAAGAAGATCAAGGCCGGAGAGAACCCAAGCCTCCTCAGAAGCAGGTGGAGGAGTGACCGTAAGTTTCGCACTCCAAATCTTTGTCCATTTCTTCTTCTTTTTTTTTCTTCTTAAGTTGGTTTAAATTAACTGGTCTCTCTTTTGTTTTAACAGAACTGCCTAAGGAGTTCGGGGACTACTTGAAGGCCAGACAGGTTACCTGTGGCAAAATCAATGCCTGGGCTGCTGAGGAATGGGGGAACCGATTCCACTCCGCCTTCACCAGTGGGAACTTAGCAAGGTCTCACCTGTGGAACACCATAGGTCGGAGAGACCTGACTTGGGAGGAGCTCACCACCCAACCTTCTGCAGACACTGTACTTAAAAGGTCCCATGAGCCAGATTGGACACTCTTCCTGCCGGGCCGGGCCAAAGCCCCAAGCAAAATGAAAGGCAGGAAGAGAGGCAAAAAGGTTGCGAGCGATGCTGAGAAGGATGCCCCAACCACCCCGGAGGGGCCGGCCCAGAGCCAAATCGATGCTGCCCTCTTGCAAGTGGTGGAGCAAGAGACCGAAAGGCAGGAAGCAGACCTTCCAAAACCTCCAAGGGCTCCCAAGAGGACTCGCAAACAAGAAGGTGAAGGCGCTGACCGGGAAGCCAAAAAGAAAAAGGCTTCACAGGGAGATGAACTTGCTCTCCGGGATCCGGAGCCTTCATTCCCAGCTGACCCTTCTGACCCAACGCAGGCCGAAGAGATCCCAAGGGACTTTCATACCGATGAGGTGGAAGGGGGAGATCTCAACCTCGATGAAGTGGACATCACCGGTCTAGGTGGGCTTGGTGAATACTTCCTTAGCCTCCCCAAAGATGAATTCGCAGGGCCTTATATTCCTCCGACCAGCTCCAATACGGTCAACTTCAATGGTAAGACTTTCATTGTTTCTAGTGAAAAAGACACCATAGCCCATTCCTTGCTTAGCAATGTGCAGCCAGTACTCACACTGGAAAGACAAGTCCGGGGCCAAGCAGACATCATTAAAGACCTCAATTCTAAGAAGGAAAAGATGTCCGAAGACCTTCGCATTGCTACTGCCAACGCTGACATGCTAAAAAGAGTCAAGAGGAAAGCACCACAAAGGTTTCCACTCTAGAGGAAACCATTAGAGACCTCCGGGAGAAGCTGTCCGGTGTGGAGAAAGATCTTACCGCCTCAAAAGAAGAGACCAAGGCAAAGGACAAGACTATTACCAACTTGACCACTAACAAGATTACTCTTGAGAACGCAGTGTCCAAGGCTGCCGAGGAGAAAACCTCTTTGTTAAGGGATCAAGAGGCTACAATCAATGCCAAGATCAATGCCTACGCCAACCAGATGATTAAAAGCGAAGAGTTATTGCTTGAGAGGGTGAAGTCTGACATGGTTCTACTCTTCCATGAAAAATTTCCGAAGAGGAACCTAGGGGACCTGTGGCGCTATGTAGATGATGATGACCTTCCATATCACACAATGGGCGAAGAGGATGGAGTCTCCAGTGCGTCCTCATCTGATGATGAAGAGAGGACCGGAGAGAGCCCAGACAGGGAGGAAGATGATCCCAAAGACAAGAAGGTAGTTGAAGGGAAAAACGACTTTGAGGGCAAGGAGGCAGATGAGGGTGAGCCATCTTCAAAGGCTCAACCTTAACCCACAATTTACTTTGTTTATTTTTTTATTCAAACTAAAGTCCTTGGAAGCCCAAGGCACTCTTTTTGTAATGGTGTCCGGTGCTCGACCGGACAAGTTTTTTGTGTTGTAGCTTGACTATTAAAAGTCCTTGGAAGGCCAAGGCAATTTTAAGTTGTTTTTCTCAATGAATATCTCTGTTTTGTATAACCATCGTCTTCTTTCATTGTTCGTTTTAGTTTTGATAGCCAGAGTTTAAGTAGCCTTTAGTTGTTGCATTATGAGAGTGTTTAAATTCTCCGGCTAGAGTTTAAATAGCCCTTAGATATTTCAGTCCGGATAGTATGATAAGGAATAGAACTTTAAAAACACTTAGAAAATTTTGAAGAAGGCATCAAATTTTATTCAACCACCCGGACAACTCATTAAAACCTCCCCGTGCCACCAGGGAGGAAAGAGTATGCCCCCAAATATTTACATGGATGTTTAAACAAGTAAATAATTACACAAGAGCTATTCCAATTACATCCGGAGATGCTCAATATTCCAGGGATGAGTTGGAACTCTGCCATCTTTGTCTTCCAACCAATAAGTTCCAGGCTTGATTCTTTCAACCACTATATACGGACCTTCCCAAGTTGGGGCCAACTTTCCGAAGAGCTTTTCTTTAGTGTGTAAGAAGACCTTCCTTAATACTTTGTCCCCTGGTAGGAAATATCTTCTTTTAACTTTGGAAGCAAACATGCTCCTCATCAAGCCCTGATAGTGTGCAACTCTAAGGTGAGCTTTAAACCGTCTTTCTTCTATCAAATCAAGCTGACTTCTGATTGCCATCTCATTAACGTGTTCGGAGAAGTTGTGAACACGAAAGGAAGGGAGGGTCTTCTCTATGGGGGCTACTGCATCCATCCCATAGACCAAGGCGAAGGGTGATTCTTGTGTTGCAGCCCCAGGTGTTGTCCGGTAGGCCCACAAGACTTCTTGCAGATAACTATGCCACTTTCCAGCAGCCCCTTCCAAATTCTTCTTTAAACCGGACAGTATAGTTCTATTAGCCACTTCAACTTGCCCATTCGCTTGTGGGTGGAAAGGTGAGGAAAAACAATGCTGTATACCCCTTGAGGCACAGAAGCTCTCTATTTCTCTATTGTCGAATTGTGGCCCATTGTCTGTTGTTATTTTCTAGGGGACACCAAATCTACAACATTTGTTGGATAGAATGAATTTTATGACAGCTTTTGACGTTGTCCCTGCCAGAGGGGCTGCTTCTATCCACTTGGAAAAGTAGTCAATGGCCACAATTATAGTTTTACGTCCTCCGGACGCCACAGGGAGAGGCCCTACTAAATCCAATCCCCGTCGAGCAAAGGGAATGGGCTCAGAAATGGATTCTAAAGGAATGGCTGGTACATGAATTTCATTGCTGTACCTCTGGCATGGGTCACACCTCCTCACCAATTCGTTAGCATCTTTCATGATTGATGGCCAGTAGTATCCGGAGAGTAATACTCTTCTTGTTAAAGCTCTAATTCCACAATGGACTGATCCCTCACCATCATGTAATTCGGCGAGGACCACTTGTGACTCATCATCCCCCAAACAACGTTGGAGAGGTTTACTGTAGGACTTTTTGTACAACACTTCTCTCAATATGATAAAACCACGAGCTTTGTGTTTCAACGTTCTGGCTTGTGACTTATCTGGAGGCACGACACCGTCGGACAGATATTGCAGGAGAGGAAATCTCCAGTCTTGAGGCTGTTTCACTTGTATTTCAAAAATTTCCTCTTCTTTACCCTTACTAAGTTGAATAGAAGGGCTTTTAAGCACATGGATCCATGGGTATGACTCTGTATATGCTATGGTTTCCAATGAGTCTGCTAGTTCATTTTCTGCCCGGGGAATGTGCTCATAGACAACAGCTTTAAATTTTAGTGCTTCATTTTTGAGGAGGAGTAAATACTTCACAAGTTGCTCCTTTCTGGCTTCAGATTGGCCTAAGGCATGGTGGATAAGCAATTGAGAGTCACTCAGCAGCTTGACCCTCTTAGCCCCACAAATGTAGGCTAAGTTTAACCCAGCTATAGCTGCTTCATATTCGAACTCGTTATTAGATGCTCTGAAAGCAAAACAAATAGCCTGGTACATATTGTCTCCATATGGGGAAGTTAAACATATTCCTGCACCACATCCCATAGTGCTAGATCCACCGTCTGTTCGGACGATCCACATTTTCTTATCTTTTATATCAGTAGCTCGCTCTGAATCCCTATCGGAGTGGAATTCAACCAGAAAATCAGCCACAGCTTGGGCTTTCACTGCTGTCCGGGGAGCAAAGTCTATGTCGAAGTCCCCCAACTCTACTGACCACTTAGTCATTCTGCTCGAAATGTCTGCTTTTTGAAGGACGTTCTTTAAGGGAACAGAGGTCCGGACGATGATAGGATGAGCCTGGAAATAAGGCCTCATCTTTCTTGCAGCTATCACCAGGGCTAATGCCAATTTTTCAAGTTTCAAGTAACGCCTCTCAGCTCTATCAAGCTTTTGCTGATGTAGTACACTGGATGGGGATGTCTATCTACCTCTCTTACCAGCACAGCACTGATGGCACAACTTGAAACTGCCAAATATACGAAGAGAGTTTCCTCATCAACTCGTTTGAACAAAGTTTTGGGGGAGGACAGGTGTTTCTTGATTTCATTGAAAGCCTCATCACACTGTGGGGTCCACTCGAACCCCTTTGCACCCTTCAAAGTTTGAAAGAAAGGAGCACACATGTCCGAAGACCTCGAGATAAATCTGTTTAAGGCAGCTAATCTCCCCGTTAATCGCTGTACTTCTTTAATGTTTCGAGGAGGCTCTATTTGGAATAGAGCATTAAGCTGGTCCGGATCGGGCTGTATTCCATGTTCACTTATGATATACCCTAGAAACTTCCCGGACTGTACTCCGAACACACATTTTTCAGGGTTTAATTTCAAATTCACTTTTACCAAGTTGGCAAAAGTTTCTTGGAGATCAGACAAGTGCAACTGCTCATCTACACTTTTTACCATCATATCGTCAATGTATACTTCCATATTTCTTCCAATTTGATCAGCAAACTCCTTGTTGACTAACCTCTGATAAGTAGCCCCAGCTTTTTTCAAACCAAATGGCATCACCTTATAACAATGTAGACCCTGTCAGTGACAAACGTGGTATGCTCTTGGTCCTTCGGATCTACTTGAATCTGATTGTACTCGGAGAAGGCATCCATAAAGGAAATCAGCTTGTTCCCAGAGGTAGAGTCCACTAACTGATCTATCCGGGGGACCGGATACAAGTCTTTTGGGCAGGCCCTATTGAGATCTGTGAAATCAATGCACATGGGCCACTTGCCATTCTTCTTCTTTACCAAGACAGGATTGGCAGTCCACAAAGGGTATTGAGATTCTTTAATGTGCCCCATCTCTGTGAGTCTGTCGACCTCTTGCATAATGACATCAGCCTTTTCTTTGGAAAAGACTCTTCTTTTTTGAACTACTAGAGCTACATCTCTCCGGACGGATAAGTGGTGCGATATTACCTCTGATGGAACCCCAGTTACATCAGCATTGCACCAAGAAAAAACGTGCTGATGGTCTTTCAAAAACTTTAACATTTCCTTTTTCAACATTGGTGGCATCTTGGACCCTATCTTAACACTTTTACCATCTTCCAGACAATGTGTTTCAACCTCTTCGGCCGGTATCAATACTCCATGGGTCTCTCTGGGGTCATCAATTTCACCTTCACCCCCAGAAAGGCCCTCAAACTGCTATTGTTCATTAACACGGACTGCCCCCAGCGTTTGAGGAGCTAGGGCAGTAGCATAGCATTCTCTTGCAATCTTTTGACTGCTCCGGACAACTCCAACATGTCCCTGAACAGCATACTTCAAGCACTGATGGACTGTTGAAGCCATTGCGTGCATCCTAGAGAGCCAAGACCTCCCTAGAATGGCATTGTAGCAAGTGGGACAATCCACCACAATAAAGAGTATTCTGACCATTTTCTTGAAAGGGCCCTTGCCCAATAACACCTCTTCTTCGAACTCTCCGATCACATCTGCTGAGCTGCCTGTGAAGCCCACGATTGACCTGTCCGAATTCTGAATTACAGCTGGGTTTTTCATTTTCTTGTAAGTGGTTAGGAAAAGGATATTGGCTGAGCTTCCAGTATCCACCAGGATTCGTCTTATTTCATTGCCCCCTATAGATGCTCCTATGACTACAGCATCCTCATGAGGGCCATCAATATCTCTCAAATCATCTTCATCAAAAACAATGAAGGGGAATGAGTTTGGTGACTAATAAGATGTCATGCCTCCTTCTAGCTGGGAGGCTAAAGTATGAACATGCCTCTTTCTTGAAGAAGCAGTAGGAGCTGTCATAGTGTCCCCTCCGAAAATTGTTAGTGACTCAAAAAACTTAATGAGTCCGGAGACCGATCTAGAACATTCCTCAATAGCACCCACTCTGTTTCGAGTTGGATCAGGGTCCAAGTATTCAGATTCCACATCAAACCTTTCAACTATAACCATGGCCCCCTCCGGAGCAGCATTACTTGGACCAACCCGGTGAGTGTTGTCAGGCCTGTTACCCCCTCTTCTTTTCACATAGGCCCCCAGCTTTCCCCTTTCAATCAAGTTCTGAATTTCTTGTTTCAATGCTATGCAATCATCAGTGGTATGACCAATATCATTGTGATATTGGCAAAAAGAGTTGTTGCGTTGCTCTCTGGAAGACTGCAGTGTTGCCGGTCTCCGGTAATGCACCTCATCCTTTGTTTTATAAAAGATAGTGGCCACGCTTTCTTTTAACTCAGCGAACCACTCCGGTTGGACCCATGGTCCTCTCTTGTTTCTGGATTGTTGACTTTGAGGAGGAGCAGCTGGCTGAGACTAAGCTTTTGCCCTACCATGCCCCTGTCCGGTTTCTCTTGCTTTGTTCCCGGCTGATTCTGATTTGGAATTGGTGCCACTGGGGTGGATCTCACCTGCCTGTGCACCCTGGTTTTCTTTGTTTCATCGACGTTTATTTGTTTACCAACCTGATTCAGCAACCCTCCCCGTGTCATGGCCTTCTTTCTGGTCACCGAATCAGCTAGATTGCCTGGGTTCAAACCCTGTCTCAGGGATGCTATTGCTACTTGTTCGAAGCAATCAGCCAACCCATTCTTTGTGTTCACAAAACGGCTTATGTATTCTTTCAAGGACTCATTTGGCTCCTGGGCACAATGGATTATTGTGTCTCCATTGCCCTTCAGCTCTTTACTCCCTACGAACTGCCTTCAAAAGGCCACCCAAAACGTATCAAAATCTTTAATACAACCCTGAGGCAGGCTGTTGTACCATTTCAGAGAACTCCCCGTGAATGATTGGGAGAATGCCCTACAAAGTAGTTTATCATCGTCATCAAAGTTCATCATGAAGTTCTTGAATTGCTCCAGATGGTTGTCCGGATCAGTACTGCCATCGTACTTCTCTATTTTAGTGCTGTCAAACCTCTTGGGGAGGTTTCCGGACAGAATTTTAGAAGACATTGGAGACTGCCTCCAATTCCTTCCACGACTGAACACAGTATCCTCATTGGGAGTTGCAAAGATACCTGGTTCATCGTGGAAAGAAAAGGGATCCATCAGCATCTTGTCCACATGCCTCCGGTTGTGAGATGATCCCTTGCCTATATGCCTTTTCATTCTTCCATGTCTGTCTCTTTTTCTTGAATATTTCTTAACCTGCTTTTGCTTTTTTCTGGTTCGGCCCTCATCGCTGCTAGAGGACAAGGATTTTTCAATTCCCTCGTTGTCCGAAGAGCTATCCGAAGATTCTGAGCTCGAGTCAGAACTCTCCACAGGCTTGGACCGGTGAGACTTTTTAGAACTGGCATGAGTCTTTTTGGTGCTCACATGAGTTTTTGAAGCCTCATGCTCTCTAAGGTTATCGGTGTGATGAGCAACTGATGCTTTGGATTTTTCTTTCACGCCCATCTTGGCCTTTTCTTCCCTCAGAGCTTCTATTTCACACTTTAGCCTGTCACGCTCTTCGACAGTGTACTCATCGTTCTCTTCCACCACTTCGAGTAAAGCTGGTGGTAGCTCTGGATTGTCCGGATTCATTCGGACAGATTTGTTTTAGCTGGTTTTAAATGCTTGATTCAGGTACCTCTTACTCCCACTTTGGTCGCCAATTTGGTGTGGATAATAATCGCCTGAGGGTAGGCTGGTAATTTCAGTTGGTGTTTTAAGGTGGTGTGTGGGTGTTTTAAGGTGGTGTGTGGGTGTTTTACTGTTTAGAGTGGAGAGTAGAGAGATAATTAAGAATCTTGGTAGCAGTTAATTCTCATTACCCGTAGTTAATGCAGGTGGTTGTGTATTTATACCCTGATGTTGGGCCGTTATGGGCTTCGGGTCATGTTTAATGGATCCGGGTCATGTTTAAAGACCCATGAGCTCTAAGTAGGAGAGCAAGTAGCTTAGTCAAGAAGTGTTTAGGTTTTTTAGTACTTTTGTCATAGTTCGAACAGCCATATGGTCATAGTGTTCAAAGTCATCTGTCCGGTCCATGTGATATGTCCGGTATCCGGAGAGACTAGACCGATTTGTCCTTGTACGGGGAGCATGCTGAATTCGGACTCATCAGCTAACAGCTGAGAATCTGTTTCCAAGCGTACTGAAGTTGCTCCACAAATTTTTGCCAATCTTAAACCTGCCAGAGCAGCTTCGTATTAGGCTTCATTGTTTGAAGCATGAAAACCAAATTTAATAGACTGAATCATTGTTTCTCCAGTTAGAGCTATTAATTGAACCCCAACACTGCACCCTGAAACACTAGATCCTCTAACTGTTTGGACAACCCACCTCAAATTTACTGGAGTATCCTTTTTACTTTCTTCCTCATCTGATCGGCTCGAATGGAATTCAATAAAAAAATCTGCCAGTTCTTGCGCTTTTATTGCTGTTCGAGGTGTAAACAAAATGTCATAGTCCCCTAACTCCACTGATCATTTGGTCATTCTCCCCGAAATATCAGGTTGTTGTAAAACATTTTTCAAAAGGAATGAAGTTCGGACTTCAATAGTATGAGCTTGAAAATATGGACGCATGTTTCTAGCAGCAATCACCAATGCTACTGCCAATTTTTCTAATTTTATATATCTCTTTTCTACTGCCACCAAAATTTTACTAATGTAATACACCGGCTTCAGAACTCTTGAATCCTCACTAATTAACACTGCACTCAGTGCAAAATCCAATATCGCGATGTACAAAAAGAGCTTCTCCCCATTTCGAGGTTTTGACAAAATTTCTAGTGATTATGGCAAATTTTTAGTGTTTGTGAATACTAACTCACATTCCGATGTTCATTCAAACCTGCTTGGTCCTCGTAAACCTTGAAAGAAAGAAAAGCATTTATAAGAAAATCTAGAAATAAATCAATTAAGTGCTGCTAACCTTCCTGTCATCAAGCTGAATTCATTGTTATCAAGGCTTTCAACTATTCTGGGTCAGCTTCTATTCATTTTTCACTGATGAAAGACCAAAAAACTTCCCCCACCAGACTCTGAATGTACATTTTCAGGATTTAACTTTAACATGATTGCCACTAAATTCAAAAAATCTTCCTCGAAATCATCAAGCTGCACTTCATCCTTTGAGCTTTTTACCACCATGTCATCTATATATACTTCCATATTCCTTCCGATCTGAGTAGCAAAAGTTTTGTTCATCAACCTCTGATAAGTGGCTCCAGCATTTTTCAATCCAAAGGGCATAACCCTATAACAATGCAAGCCCCTATTAGTTATGAAAGTTGTGCATTTTTTTATCTTTTGGATCCATTTGAATTTGATCATATCCTGCAAAAGCGTCCATGAAAGTTAAAATTTTATTGCCTGAGGTAGAGTCAATCAACTGATCTTTGGGACAAGCTCGATTCAAATCTGTAAAATCCACACACATTCTCCATTTCCCATTCTTCGTTTTTACCACTACCGTATTTTTCATCCACAAAGGATACTGGAACCCCTTTATGTGTCCGAACTTAGATAATCGATCCACCTCGGCAACAATCCCTTCTGATTTTTCCAAGGGAAATGCTCTTCTTTTCTAAATAACCGGCTTGAACTTCAGATCAATAGTCAAGCTGTGACGAATTACCTCAATTGGTACTCCTATTACATCCTCTGTCCTCCAGGCGAAGACATCCAAATTAGAACATAAAAAATTCAACAGTTGTTGACGTAGAAGCGGGGTAAGTAAAGTTCCAATTCGAAGCACCTTTCTTTCCGAAAAAGTAAACTCCTCAATTTCTTCACTTACCGTTAAAGACTCTGGGGTTTCCCTCAGATCACAAACCCTTTCTTCCAAATCTGAGAGCACCCCTTCTAACTGCTATTCATACATTTAGTCTCCACTGTTGGATCCTCGGATCCGAAGTGCAGTGATATAGCATCCCCTAGCTACTTTATGGTCGCCTCGAACGACCCCAATCCAATCTCCAATCACATACTTAAAACATTGATGAACTGTGGATACAACCCCATACATTCTTAAAAGCAATGATCTTCCAAAAATAGCATTGTAACTCGTGGTACAATCCACCACCACAAAAAGTACCTCGACATTTTTCTTAAATGTTACTTTTCCCAAACTCACTTCACCCTCGAGTTCTCCAACAAAACGAGCTCTTACACCCGTGAATCCTATAATTATTCGATCTGATTGAGAAATCCGAGGTGGATTCGTCATTCTATCATAGGTGGACTAAAAAAGGACATTAGCAGAACTGCAAGTTTCAATCAGCACACGTTGAATTTCGACGTCAACAACCTCTGCTCCAATAACCACAGCATCTTTATGTGGTCTTCATGTACCTCGTAGATCATCCCCATCAAACAAAATGAAAGGAATAAATTTATTTCCATACAAACGTGTGGACATTTTCCCTTCAATTTGAGTTGTCAAGTTGACAACATGTCTCTTCCTTGAACTATCTGAATTACCATTCATCGAATCGCCTCCGAAAATAGCTAACGATTCAAAGAATTTACAAAAATCCCGCACATACCCATTTTCTATGGGATCCTAGACTGCCATCGGAAGCAATCTGTTCGGATCTTTCTCCACATACTCAGAAGAAGCATAAAATGGATCAACCTTTGAATCTAAAATCATCAAATTCTCAACTGGTGCAGCCTTCGAAGTTGATGCAACATTAGTTTTCGAACCGTTCCCTTGCAACTTTACATAAGTCAGGAGCTTTCCATTTTCGATCAAAGTTTGAATCTCTTTCTTCAAATCAATGCAGTCATTTGTATCATGCCTAATATCCTCATGATATCTGAAATACTTGTTATTCTTTTCCTCCATTGGCCTACCAATTGGAGCCGACTTTCTAAAATTTACGAAGATTTTGGTCTTATCCCAAATAACAGCTAAATTCTCTGTCATATCAGCATAATACTCTAGTTTGACCCATTGATTTGGCCTAGGCCTGTTATAGGTATTAGATGGAGTGTGATTTGAATATCGACCACCACTAGGAGGCAAAATTTTGTTCTTTTGTCTTAACTACTTATTACCATTTCCATTCGAGGGCTTCCTTGGTTATTAACCTCCTGACTCAAATTCTTTGGAGTGCTAACCGGTCCTTCTCGGACTCTAGTTGACTCCTCAACTTTAATATGATCCTCAACTTGAGCCATCAAAGTTCCAAAATTTAAGGCTCTTCTCTTCGTAATCTCATTCGCCAGATTTCCTGGCAATAATCCTTGGCAAAAAGCTGTCATCGCCACATTCTCTTCATAGTTGTCCAAACTAGCTTTGGTCAAAACAAATCTCTTCGTATAATCCTTTAACTTCTCACCAGGTTCCTGCTTGCATTGAATAATGGTATCGACATTTGCTCTCATTTCTTTGCTCCCCACAAAATGCCTTCAAAATGCAGTATAAAAATCCCTAAAATTTGAAATGGACCCCCTCGGAATCCGATTATGCCATTTTAAAGATGTTCTCTTAAAAGTCTGCGAAAATGCACGACTTGTGAATAAACATGCGATTTTGGTACTATAAATAACATGCGAGACTTGTGAATATATTTGGATAGACCATTTCTAAAACAACGATATGAGATATTTACATAATAGTGACTACTATGTTCCGGTTGGTTTCGTTGGCTTAGTTGGTTGCCTTGTTGGACGATTGGGCTTACGTGATGCCCATTCAATTATAGTTGTATTAAACATATGGTTCCACATATATCAAACCATTCAATTCAATGTATATTAAGCATTGAATTTTATGTTTATTAAACGTGCGATTTGAGGTTTACTGAATGTACGATTCCGGGGATACAGAACATGTTATCTCTAATATAATAAACCATTATATCCAATTATAATCATCTATCCAAGTATAATAAACAAGATATAACCTACAATATATAAATTTACAAATATAAAGTATAAAACAATATATACATTAAAAGTTAAATCTTAATCTACTTAAGATGCACTTACATATTTGCGCACTTGTATCCTCGATGTTGCCTATATCTCCTTTGCATGTGATACCACTTGTTGTTGCACTATTGGGTTCAATTGTTGTTCTTGTGGTACCAATGGTAGTTCTTCATTAAGTAGTGGTGCTGGTGGGACTTCTTTCTCGACACGAGGTGTTGGTGTTATTAATTTAGTTTTTTTTTTTATCATAAATAGATAGAGCAACTATTATGTCAAGGTCTCGTTTTTCTAGCTCCTAAAGTAATTTGACTATCAGTTTCGCTTGCACTTCAATTTGTCACAATAACGGCAAATATATTGGTGTGAGATGTATGAGACTATAGCAATACGAAATCTATAACAAGCAAGACCAAAAGAGACATATACTTATTTATTTCTTATTTATTCTAAAAAAAGCGATGGATATGGTAGAAGTCCATAAACCAGTTGTACGTATGGTTGTCTAACAGCCATAAGTGTCATACAAGAATCATCTCACACTTATTTAAAGTCTCATCCTCACCCTTTCCAAAACGCGCCATCCCAAATGCCTACGAAATACCTATTGATATGCAAGAAGATCTCTCGATCCCACAGTATCGAACTCAGTTAGTATTTTCAATTGGTAGGAGAGGAACGGGAGATTCCGGTAACCGCCCCGCCACCACCGGTAGAGAATCAACGTCAAGAGCCGGCGTTTTACTCTTTTCACTTTCAGGAACAGGCGAGATCGGAGAGCCAGATGATTTTGGCACCACTACTAAGGCAACAAGAAGCGTCAGTCTCCCTGGGAAACTATTTTTTTCAATTGGATATTCCGATGATCAACAAAGATGGAGGCCGCAGTATCCAGTGGGATCATTGCGTTCTGGTATCCAGTGGGATCATTGCGTTCTGACAGGCGAGATCCAGAAGCAGAATTGGCGGGGTGTCGTCCCCGTTCAAAAGTTGCTCGGCGTAACTACGGAAACTCACCGGGTAACGGAAAGGACGCCCACGTGCCTAATCCGTTCGCATGGGATACAACCGAGCGTGCTAAGGTAAAAAGCTCGGAAGATTTACAACCATAATTTCTGGTGAGTTTGAGTGCAAGAGACTGCCTGAAACCTTTGATTTCGGAGAAAAAGAAATCCATCAATTGGCTGTTTTTATTCTTGGCTGAAATGCGGGGTTGCTGCACTCTTCAACAGTTGTAGGAATTCTTGTAATTTCTCGATCTTTATGATCATCACTTCTTTCTTTGCTGAATAACTAATCGCCTTTTCAACTTCTTCTTTATCCCTCCCTCTATCTATATATAGATAAATTTAAGTATGATACCACAGTTGTAATGCTATAGTCAGTTTTATATTCCTATATATAGTTGAACAAAAATAATAACGATGTTTATTATAATAAAATAAATAATAATACAATTAAATATAAAAAAGCTAAATCATAGTCTAACTACGGTGGTGGTGTTGGAGGAGGATTCTGATCGGTTGGAAGATTTATTGCTGCACTCTTGAATTGAGTTACTCACACTTTCTAAAACCGTTTGTAAGAACTTGAAATAATTAAATGAAGAAAACTTGTATATTATTGTTGTATGGATTATAAAGAACATATCTTGTTGTTGCTATTGTCTTGTCTCTAGATTTTACTTATCTTACAAATGCTATATTAACTCACTATATGATTTCCCGAATTGAGAGAGCTCTTAGGTTGCTAGTTTCTTATTGGTGCAGCCTTTCATGATCGTCTAAACACTTTTCCAAACGGAAGTACGTCTTTAGGTGCAGTTTTTTTGCTTCCCACTCAAACCAACCTTCCTTACATTGTCAACATAACTTCCGTACATTTCAACGACACTTGTGAGATGAGGTATGATAGAGGCATAGGGGTTCCACACGCATGTTTATCCTGAGCTCATTGTGCATATTCACGAGCCACTCATTTCGGACTGCGCCGATAGACCGGAAGAAGGATTCCTCCTCACTGTGTCAATTTTGGCTAACTTGGCCTTAAGGGACCATGTGGTCGCTTAAGGCCGACAACCTGGCATGCTCGGTCGCGTGTCATATCAATAACTCTCATTTACTTTGTTGCTTGGTGTCAACCTAATAGAGTGTTTCCGATCACGATGGAACTTTTCTCACAATGGCCGATCACGATCGATCTTTTGTCTCGTCGCCAATGCGACGAGGGCCAATGCGAGGTCAAGATCTTTTATTATTTTATAATAAAATAAAATAATAATACAATTAATTATAAAAAAGCTAAATCATAGTCTAACTACGAGGGCCAATGCGAGGTCAAGATTTGAAACTTGTGCTTCTTAGAAATAACATCCCAAACCTATTAGGGAAAAATATAATCTACCAAGATGTGGTTAATGGATTCAAGAGAGTTACCACACAAGACACACTCTAAAGTTATCAGATAACCTTAATGCAAGGGGTTTGTCTCGAGTGGTAAACTTTTCCTAGATGGCTAGCCAGAATATGATACTGTGACCAAAAATGGTCAACTAGGGAACTGTTAAGGATCATAGTGAAGGGAAGTGAGTAATTCACTTCCAACGTCAGCCGTATAGAGCTTGGCAGTAATAGGTCTTAAATTCATGATTTTTCTCGACTTCCAACTCATTTAGAAGCCAATCAAGAGATTGTAGAGGCATTTATCTTTCTTCTTCTTACTGAGAACCTATTCAGTCCAAACAAAGGAATGATTGTCAACTAAAACTGACAAGAAATGTTTAAGGGTGACCGTCTGATTCCAAAATCTAAGGTTGTTCACATGCCATAGCAATGTAAACTTGGTCCATACAAATTTGGAACCAAATATTTTCATCGTGGGCACATACTACATAAATCCATGTCAGAGTCAGATGAGCTCTTTGAGGACCCAAATGTGGATGATGAGGACCTATGACCAATACACATGACGGGTAAAAAGGATAACTTTGATTAGTTGTAGCATACCGGTTTATGAGAGCTTTTTAGAAGTCTATAACTTAATACAATTGAGGATTTTATGGAAGAAAGGCTTGTAATTATTTTAGGAGATGTGAGAAGTTATAAGGGGTACGTCAAAATAATGAATAGTGAGAGAGCCATCCTTAAACAATGATAAAGAAACGATGGTATGACGGATGAGTTCGAGAACCCTCGAGAGCTAGATATGACTCTTGGAACGGTTGAGAAAGAGACCTGATACACTGGAAAAATCCTCAAGGCCTTTTTTGGAAACAATAATGGAGTATATATGAACACAAAAATATTAGATCATCTGTAAAATAGAGATTGATTATTTTGAGTTTAGGGTATTTCTAGTGAGAACTAATGAGTGATGTTGGCATTTGTCTATTAGAATGCTTGAAATCACCTCTATAACAAGAACAAAAAGAAATAGGAACTGAGGTTCCCCTTGACGCAACCCATGCTTGCCCTGGAAAGTGCCAAAATTATTTCTATTGGTGTTAATAGAGTAATATGGAGTTGAAATACATTGAATAATTTATCCAATCATACGAGTATGGAAATCCATAACATAGAAAACATAGAGGAGAAGGCTCTAGCAAAGTTTATTAAAGGATTTTATCAGATCAATCTTGTATACGATACGAGGACTCTTCTTATTGGTATGATACCCATGCACAAGATCCTCAGTAGAAAATATATCATTAAAGAAAAAATCCAAAGCTACGGTTCCCGCGCTTAAGCCAAGTGTTATGGGACTTATATTTGAAGAAATATTCCTCAACACGGCTATATAATACATACTTTTTCGAAGCGATAATTTTGGCTTTGGTATAAGAAGGGTTAAAGGGGTCGATAGCCAAGTTTGTTGGGCTTGAAGGATAAGGGACTAGGTATTATTAACACACTCTCTCGTTGAGGGAGTAGAGCACGAGTTGGAGGCACTTCAATTTCGTAGTGGTAAAAGAATATGGGAAGCAATCACTCTAGTGGCTGTTGACAAACACAAAGTCAATGTTTTGAGAGATTCGATTATTATCTTGTTTGTTGGACCAAGAGAATTGGAATTTGGTACCTCGGAGATCGCAAGCTCACTATTATAGCAACAATTATTAAATTCGTTAATTGATAAAGTTAAGAGGTTGAAATTTCTCGATCGATTCTCTGGTTTATAGATGGTGTTAAAATCACTATAGACAATCTAATGAGTACCTTGGCGATTGGAAGAGATTGATAAAATTTCATACCAATGAGGGTAGTGCTCAGAGGAGTCATTGAACCCATAAATAGGAAAAAGAGAAAATGAAGTTCTAGAAGATATGTTGGTAATAGATCAATCAATTATCTGAGAGGTCATATATCTTATGTTTATTGTAAAAACACTCGCATTCTAAACGATCCAAATTCTACCTAACATGTGCATACTATGATTGGTCTTATAGTTCCAATAAGGAAGCATATAGTTTATCATTCTATAAACATTAGTATTTCTAACTTGAATTTTCAATAAATATGATTAGAGAAAATATATTCGAAAACATTATTTGAACGGATATGGTCAATAATTTAACGTACATTCCATGAAGCAATAATCATAATTTCATAATAATTTCACAATTAACAATTAAATTATTGATATTTGGTGAGGCCAAAATCACTATAACTTATTACAAAGATCTGTAGAAAAAGCTCGTATGAAATTGAAACAACTAAATGAAGAAAACTTGTATATTAATTGTAGTATGGATTATAAAAAAACGTATGCTGCTCCTACTGTCTTCTCTCTAGTTTTTACCTATCTTACAAATGCTAAATTAAATCAATTCATAATATTCCCAATTGAGAAAGGTCTTAGGTTGCTAGCTTCTTATTGGTGCAGTCTTTCATGGTCATCCAATTTTTTTTCCAAACGAAGGTATATCTTAAACTGTAGCTTTTTTGTACGCTGTCAGACCATGCTTACGTACATTATCAAACATGACTTACGTACACTTCAACGACACTCGGGAGATGAGGTATGATAGAGGTTAGGTGTTAGTTAACTAATGATCATCGGGGTGGCAAACGATGTTTATCTCGAGCTAATTGTGCATATTCACAAGCCACTACTTTCGGACTGCACCAATGGATTCCTCTTCAACGTGCCAATTTTGGATAACTTGGCCTTAAGTGGTAGCGAAGCGGAAATAGAAGAAACAGACAAGGATAAAACCCTAACCCTAGGTTAGAGAAATAAAGAGACTCAGAATAATAATTCTCAAAATTCAATTAATCAAAGTCTAACGGCAAAATAGGGTATAAGATGCTTTATATAGCATGACCCAAAACCCTAATTCCAAATAAGGAAAATTACATAATTGAGTACCTGTTTGACCCAATTCCAATACCTCGAATTCGAAACGTTGAAACATTGAAAGAACTGAAAAAATATTAGCGTATTCACCGCCAATTTCAATTGATACCAGCATAAGGGTGTGATAGGTGAGAATCAGAATGCTGCAACTCTTTTCAAGAAGTGGTTTCTCAGCTTTGTCCCTCTTTACCATGTCCTCGACATTACTGTGATCAGCAGTAACAAGATATACTTCACCCACTTGTTCTATGTCTGTTTTATAAACCCATTTACTAAGCACAACACCCTTGCGCGTGTAAAAAGTTGTTGTCTTTCCAGTTCCATATTGTGCTTGTTGTATCACACCAAGACCCTTGCAATTCCTCTTTGTTGAATATTAGATGGCTTGTAATTATTTTAGAAGATGTGAGAAGTTATAAGGGGTACGTCAAAATAATGAATAGTGAGAGAGCCATCCTTAAACAATGATAAAGAAACGATGGTATGACGGATGAGTTTGAGAACCCTCGAGAGCTAGATATGACTCTTGGAACGGTTGAGAAAGAGACCTGATACACTGGAAAAATCCGCAAGGCCTTTTTTGGAAAGAATAATGGAGTATATATGAACACAAAAATATTAGATCATCTGTAAAATAGAGATTGATTATTTTGAGTTTATGGTATTTCTAGTGGAAACTAATGAGTGATGTTGGCATTTGTCTATTAGAATGCTTGAAATCACCTCTATAACAAGAACAAAAAGAAATAGGAACTGAGGTTCCCCTTGACGCAACCCATGCTTGCCCTGGAAAGTACCAAAATTATTTCTATTGGTGTTAATAGAGTAATATGGAGTTGAAATACATTGAATAATTTATCCAATCATACGAGTGTGGAAATCCATAACAAAGAAAACATAGAGGAGAAGGCTCTAGCAAAATTTATTAAAGGATTTTATCAGATAAATCTTGGATACGATACGAGGACTCTTCTTATTTGTATGATACCCATGCACAAGATCCTCAGTAGGAAATACACAAAAATTCCAAGCTGTGGCAAACACTTAGGAAAAGTATGACAATCAATAAGTTAAACGATTGACATTCCAAGCTGTGGCATACACAAAAATTCGAGGAGTCCATCTCCTCGAATAAAGTCAGATGGGCTACAAAAATCGCCTTAAAAGGTCTTATACACAAAAACTGCTAACTATGCTACCATTTTTCCTAACTAATTAGACTTATCTGGGGAGTGACTTTCCTCAGAATCTGATGACTCACTATCACTCACCACAATGTGAGGAGGACGGAGGTCCGGGGAAACGAGTTTCCAAAGGCTGCCTAAGTCATATTCAAGGTGCTCTGCATGAATTTGGGTAATCGGGCCTGCTCGGATTCTAGCATCTCGAGCATTAAGGTTGTTTGTGCACTTAGCCGCAGAGGCATTCACGGCTTTTTCCTTCTCCTTCTATTCGCTTCACCAACTTTTCTCTGTCCTTCGTCACCGTTTCATAGTCATCACAGCAGTCTTTAAATCCCATGCATGCCAGTTCATGAGCCTTTTGGAGTTCAGTGAAGAGTTTTTCTTCAGCCCCCATTTCCATTGGTAGAGGTCTCTTTCTTCCTGGCAGCATCTTTCGAGCATGATGACATAATTCTCAGAGGCAGATAGTTTTTCATAAAGTGCATCTGCTTGGCTCTCTACAATGGCATATTGTTTCTTTGCCTCTTCAAGTTGCGAGGCGATCAGAGACGCTTTGAACTTATAATGATTTTTGCTGCATTTTCTTTCCCATGTTGACAGAGGTGTGAAGCAGGCTTCGAAGACTTAGTGAAAACTCATCATAAAGAGGAACTTCGAAGGAGCTGGTGGGTGAGCCTAGTGCTGTGGGATCAAAATCTGACTACTCACCTGTTAGGATATTAAGGTCAACATGTTGAGGAGGATTGCTTCGAGGAACGAGGAGTGGTGCCATTGTAGGGGCATTTTCGATTGGAGCTGGATTTGAGGCCTGGGTGTCTGATTTGAGTTTTCTTTGGGTGAATTATCTCTAAACCCTTTTTCAGGCTCACTTGATATCTCTTAGAGCTCGATTCTTTGGGCAGTTTCTTGGGGGTCTTCTTGAACTTTGCCGTCCTCGGATAATTCCTAGATGGGCTCCATGACAGCTTTGTTTTCTCTTTCTTTTGCCTTCGAATCTTTCTTCTTCTGAGGATGGACAGACTTTTTTAGAGGAGACGTGGGACTAGGTGTCACAATGTTGGCCGAGGAGGACGGTTCTTGATTGGTGATTACTCCTTCGGTGTCTGGCTGATGGTCTTTGGTAGAAACCTCCTCCTTGGATTCACCCAAATGACTTTTAGCACGAGAACACTTCAGAAGATAAATTAATATGTCATTCTTAGTCACTCGCTCTAGAACCTCGTCTTGAGAAGGGGGGGGGGTCATCAGTTCTTTTAGGGTCAACCGGTCAAGGGGGTTTAGCCTCTAAAGTCTGATCAAGGCTAAATTGTTGTTCATAAAGCACAACCGAAATCTATTTTCCCAATGCACTTTGGCCCATTCGTTCAGTTTGGTGAAAATGGTGGTGGCACTCTCCATGTAGTTTGCGTATGGTTTTGAGACACCAGTTATAGCTACAAAGACATTAAGTTAGAACATAATTATTCGAGGAGTCACCGTAGATGAAACAGTTTGAGGAATTATATTTGTTGGTCCACAGAAGAGATAGTTTGTGAGGATTCGAAGGGGTTGACTCTGAGCCTGTCTCCCAATGGCCCACGAAGTAGATGAATTGTTGTCTCCACTTCTTATCAGCCTCCAACAAGTCTTTTAACACTTTCTGTCTTCGAACAAAAGTATGGTGTAAAAGGATTGGGGGGCTACTGATTAGTATGGTGTAAAAGGTATTCTGTATTCGAAGGATACATTTGTTGAATATACATTTTTTCGAAGAGATGTGGTATTCAAAACTTTGTTCAAGAAAGAGCATTTTCGAGGATAAATTTTGAGTTTGAAGAAGAATTATTAGAAGAAAAAACATCCAAGTAAGAGCATTCTCAAGGAGGAATTTTCCGAGGAGAAGATATTTGAGGAAGCAAATTCCCGAGGAGGATTGAAGTGGACAGTAGAGACGTCTTCAGTCCTAGTAAAAATATTTTTACTAGGACTGGGGGGCTACTGATAAGGGAGAATAAAAGACATATGGCAAAATTGTAAAGAAATAGTTTTATTAGGAGAGAATTATAAAGAAATAATTGTATTATGGGAGAATTGTAAAGAAACCAACAGAGAAGGTTATTATAAAGAATTAGACAAATATAGGGACTAAAGATGTAATAAGTAGGAATTAAAGCGCGTGGGACCCATAACTGTATTATAAAAGGACCACACGCGTTTTATAGATCCTATGATGAATATAATATTACTTTCTCTATCTACTTAGTCTGGCTATTACTTTCTCTCTCTAAAAAGTTATAAAACAAAGAACTTAATTCTATTTTGACACTAAAAGATTCTCGTAACACAAAATTACCCTAGATCTATTCTTAAACTCTTCAGTATCAACACAACAAAAATTTATATGGTCGTCACCGGAACATAAATTTATGATTTTATCTTGTGACACTTCTGTGGAAATTGAAGGTTGGATTATATTTTTTACTATAAAGATGTTCGAGAGGACTTGCATTACGAGAACAAAAAAAAGAAGAAAAATTGGTCCATGTTGGATGAAGTAAGACATCATTTGGGTAGTGAATATTATCAAAATCATTAATTTTTAGCGATACCTTAGGCTCTTTCTTATTAATATTGCAGCAATATAAGACTTTTTGAGGAAATTGTCACTAATATTATGACCATGTATAAAGGCAGATTTCAAGGAGTTGATAAGGTATGGGAGAATGCACTTTATTCTATTGATAAATATTTTTTTAAATGACTTTGTATGTAACATTACAACATGTGATGGGTCAAAAATCAGAGGAGGATGGATTGTCCGTTTTGTGGATAAGGGCGATTTGGGTTATATTCCAGCTCCGATCTATACGATTATCACTAAAAAAATGATGGTTTTGCTTACAAATATCTTTACTTGTGATAGTCCATGATGATTTAAAAAAACCTAGAGCTAAAACCATCATGTTCAAGGGCTTTATTACTATCAATACGAAAAAGTTCATTTTTAAAAAGTTCATTTTAATCATTTTCAAGTCCATGATGATGCAAATTATATAGATTTTATATAATTCTTATTTGGTATCAAATGTTGATTTAGAACAAATTTTGGCACTTATAGAAGCCTACTATTATTTTTATTAAAAAGTAACTATTTATTTTATATCCAACTAAAATAATAGTACGAATAACTTATCAAAACTTTCCTTTACATTTGATAAGTTATAACTTATACAATTCTCTTTTATATGTAATAAATTCTAATATAAAATTCTAAATTTAAAAACAATTCTCTTATCAAAATTACTAATTTAAATTAAGTGGTCGGTTATATATATATATATATATATATATATATATATATATATATATATATATATATATATATATATATATATATATGATAGATATTGACCCGTACTAAATTTTGAATATTTTTTCAATAGTTGGAGAGAAATTAGGGGAAAATATATTTCCTAGGCTTATATTGTTGGCGATTTTTCCTAGGCTTAAATTTTAAATTTTAAAATTTATTTATTTATTATTTATTTCTCTCTACCACTAAATTAAATCTAAAGAGTCGGTTTTAATAATTAGCTTTCAAACTCCTTCCTTATCCCTGTTTTATAGACCATAGATAAATTAATTGATTAGGATTAAATTTAATTATTAAAAATATATAATTGTATTTGATGCTACAACTATTGTTTTGCGTTTTAAGTTTAAAAAAAAAAAAAAAGAAAAAAAAAAGAAAGTCTTCTTTCTTATGTTCGATCGTTTAATAAATCAATATTTTATTATTCCAAAACTGAATGGAGCCTCGGATTGAATAGAAGAAGCTTCACAAATCCAATCCAAATCTCAAAAATATCTTCCCTGCTGAGTTAGTTTACAGCTTTAGTTGCAGGCCAATGTTTGTACAGAAATTATCAGAAAGTAATTTTTGTAACTTCAAGGGGAAGCCAGGTAACTATCAAATAAAATTTTTTCCAGGTTTCAGAAAAGTTTTATTTCTCTGCCTCATAAAACTTTTTTTTTTGTTAGTAACATCTACTTTTTATTTTACTACAAATTCATTTACTTTGTATTTTTATAAGGTAGGATATTAGTGATCAACACTAACGTCATCTTCTCTTTTGCACTAATGTCATCTTGTCTTTTGCCTGAATGACCGAAGATTGTTATCTTTAAAAATGTATAAATTAAATGTTTACTTTAAAAATATAAAAATAAAAATAAAAATTTAAAACTAAAATAATGATTTAACCTGTAAGTCTGTAACCATAACCACTGCCACATCCTCAATCCTATATGGATAATATTTTAGATAATATTTTAGATTGACGACCGGGTCTGTGATAAACTAACCTAAGACCTTACTCTCCTGTCTATATAAGACGCGCACAGACTAGGTAAGTTTTATTCTCGTCAATCTCTAAACAAGTTCTTTAACTTTTCTCATTTTCCGTCTCTGAGACACTTCTTCAACTTACTCTCTCACTGTCCGTCTCTTTCTCTTACTCATTATTTCGGAAACGTCTTTTATCTCTCAATATGTCTGCAAATTCCGCTTTATTGTCAAACAACACAGGAGAAGAAGATGAAGATACACTTAGGCTGACTCTTGGACCATACAACAACACAGGAGAAGAAGATGAAGATACACTTAGGCTGACTCTTGGACCATACAACAACACAGGAGAAGAAGATGAAGATACACTTAGGCTGACTCTTGGACCATACAACAACACAGGAGAAGAAGATGAAGATACACTTAGGCTGACTCTTGGACCATGCATTGCACCGAGAAGGCCGAAGGATCACCAAAATCTCCAGTACATACCATCTCAACCGTTGTCTGTACAAGTACAACCATCTATCCGTGATCGGCAATCAGAACCCCTGGATCATGGCATACCTGTGAATCATCAGATGCAACAAGGACAATCTCCCCGGCGGTTGCGGTTTAGATCTCAATTTATTTCATTGCCGGGAGAGAAACCAAATATTGCACCGCGACCACCGTTAGAGGAACAGACGAGATCAGAGATTGCACAACCACTACTAAAGCAACACGAAGTGGATAGACCGCTTGACGAGGAGGTTTTGGGTTCGGTGGGGTGTCCTCCCCGTGCAAAAGTTGCTCGGCGCAACTACAGAAACTCTCCGGGTAACACAAAGGACGCTCACGTGCCTCTTCCGTTCCCATGGGGTACAACTGACCGAGCTAAGGTAAACAGCTTGGAAAACCTACAGTCCATTGGTGCTACCACTATTTCAGGTGAAGTTGAATGCAAGAGATGCAAGAAACGAAGCTCAATGGAGTATGAGCTCATGGTTGAATTCGAAAATATTTCTGTTTATCTTAATCTGGATGGTTATGATCTCCACCAACGAGCTCCGAAAAAGTGGACACAACCAAGTTTAGGTAGGTGCACGGCCTGCAACCATGAGAACTGTTTAAAGCCAGTGATTTCGAAGAAGAAAAAATCGATCAATTGGCTGTTTATGTTCTTAAGCGAAACTCTGGGTTGCTGCACGCTTCAACAACTGAAGTACTTCTGCAAGCACAAGGGTATTATTCGGACCGGGGCTAAAGATCGAATGCTTTTTAGCACTTATCTCACATTGTGCAAGCAACTCGACCCTAAGGCTAACTGGTCCTTCTTGACCTGAGTTTTGTAGATTTAGTTTTTTTTTTTAATTTTTTTTAGTGTTATAAGAGAACGTGAACACTTCTTATGATACTAGATAAAATTTTCTTTTATAATATATAGATTATTTTTAATAGCAGATACTCTATTTTTTAGGTAAATATAGATTATATTTGTGTAACTTAAATATAAGTATTATAATTTTGTTCCAACCGCTAATCTATATTTATGCTATTCTAAATATACCTAGCATAAATATAGATAGTCTTTTAACCACTACGGATTCAAATAAAAAACAAAAAGATATCTTGAGTGGTGGGAGAGAAATAAGGAGATAATATATCTGCAACTATGTTGTTGGAGAGAAAAATTCCCCAGTTTTCTCGTATTATTTATGTTAAATATGTTCTTTAGATTTACACCTTGCAGAAAAAATAACAATTTAATCAGTTTTTTCTTTTTCTAATATAATTTAAAATTTAAAATTATTGAGTTTTTCCAATAGATATTTTTTATATATAAGATTATTTTATTTTCTATATAATACGAGAAAAATAAATAACGTTGATAGGATATTTTGAGTAGTTGGAGAGAAATAATGAGATAATATACTTACATCTAGATTGTTGGAGAGAAATATTCTCTATTTTTTTCATATTATTTTTATTAAACAAATTTTTGTTTTGATTTATACTTTGCAGAAAAAATAACAATTTAAACAGTTTCTTTTATTCTAATTTTTTTAATTATTCAGTTATTAATAGATTTGTTTTACACGTGAGATTTGTTATTTTATTTTCTATATAATAAGAGAAAAATAAGGAATGTTGAATAAATTGGAGAGAAATAAGGAGGTAATATAGTTGTGTGAGAGAATCACTGCCTAGTTTTTTAGCATTATCTTTATAAAAACAAACACTTTATAACTCGCAGAAAAAATAACAAATTTTAAGATTATAACTTATAATTCTATCCGATTATTCCAAAATGTATTACTTATTTTCTTCTATTATTCAAATATATCTAAAAATTAAGAATGAATTAGGAGATAATAGAAATTTTAAGTAGTTATTTTTTAATAGCTTCGCCCTCAAATATAAAAGTAATCACATAAATTTAAAAAGTAGCCCAAGTGGAATAAGGGGTGTTCATGACCTTATTTGAAGTGGAATAAGGTCTGAGTTAGGTATGGGTATTTTAATCGGAACCGAATCGAAAGAATCGAACCGAAGTAGATTTGGTTTTTTCATAATATCCGAATGGACAAGTTTTCCATTATTCAGGGTTCTCGGAACTGAACCGTACCGAACCAAAGAACCGTGGGTACCCGTTAGGAACCGAACCTATATATTAATCCTTAATTTTGACTTGTTTTAAAAATATATTTTCTTTTTCAAAGTTAGATTCCCCTAAATTTATCTTTTATCATTGATCTCTAATTATGTTCTCTTGAATAAATGACAGCATACTTTATTCAAAGTGACAACATATTTACAAACTATTATGCCTATCAACAAAATAAAAAAATACGAGCCTTTATATAATTTAATAAACTTGATATCATCTCTCTATTTTTTAATATTACTAATATTATTTTTTAATATATTAATTTTGAATATTTCTTATATTTAGTATTTTTTTTCTTACAATTTAACATAGTTTTATTGTTTTAAAGTGTAAAAAAACCTTTATATACGTTGATATTGCAAAGCATTTAAAGTATCCAAAACTACCCGATTGGAACCAAGTTAAGTATCCATACCGAACCGCATTAAGAAGAATCGAACCGAACCGAATCAAACCGAAATTTATTCGGTTCCTAAATGGATACTAGTTTTGAAGAATCGAAAAAATCGAAAACCGAAAGAACTGAACTGAACCGAAGAACCGAATGTCCATGCCTATTCTGAGTACAAAAAAAACGCTATTGCTTCAAACTCGTTGAGTAGCCAGACAACTTAGGTTCCCTCCAGAAAAGAGAAAATTTTATTTTTACTTATTAATTGATTATAGTTAAATTTAAGAGTAAAATTATTCATAAATAACTAACAAATTCTTTTATTATTAGTTAATTATCAAAATTAATAAACAAAATATAATTTTATATTCTATTGTAAACTTTTTATTGTTATTTTTTATATTAAAAAAATTATACTAGTTTCTTATATTTGTTATATTATTTTTATTAATAACTATAGGAAGAACTATAGTTAGATTGTTAGGATAAATTATAACTTACCAAAATTCTTTTAAAATTGATTAAGCTAAAATGAGAGACTCCTTCATGTATTCTTATTCGAAAATAAACTTTTTAAAGCATTAAATTTTAAAATAATTTTCCATTATCAAATTATTTATTTATTTATTATTTATTTATATTTATTATCTAAATAAATGTAGAGATCCCGGTTTGATAATTAGGTTTTAAACAAGTTTTTTTAATCTTTTTTATTAGAACGAAAGAGTAGTCGAGTGGATGGAGTTAGACGTGTTTGTGATCAAAGTTCATGAGTTCGAATAGAGCTGTTAGGGGGCCTCCTAATCTGTTAATCCGCCCGAGACCGGACCGGTAAGGCCCGCCCGAGACCGGTCCGAATAGCTTAGGGAGCGGGTTGTGAGCCAAAATTTTGGACCGACTCTCTTACTGGTCTGGACCGGTCTGCCCGGTAACTAGCCCAATAAGGAAGATATATAATTGTTTTTCCTAATCTATTTATATTTTTAACTAAAACTCTAAAAATTTATGATAAACTAACAAACCCGTCCGTTAAGATTCGGACCGGACCGACTCAACTCTTAACGAGCCGGTCCCGGTCCATCATATTTGGCTTCCTTCGCTTAGCGGTCCTGCTCGATCCGCCCGATAGCTTAACGAGTCGGTCTCGGTCCCGTCCAAACCCGGACAGACCCGACCTGATAACAAGACTAAGTTTGAATCCCTTTATTAACGTTGTGGATTCTTTCAAAGAATTTACACATCAAATATCATTGGTTACGTGTTTAGAATGAAACAAATATATTTAAAATATTATTAAGAAGAAAATGAAGTATTGAATTCAATTTAAGTAATAAAGTAAAAAAGAAAAGGTATTATATATATATATTAAATATCATGATAGGTATTATATATATATATTAAATATCATGATAGTGAGGTAAATGATATTAGGTATAGTATGATATAGATCAAAGATGACCACGATGTATATATGGAAAAGTCCTTGCCATGCATGACAGTTACATTTTTCTAAGATTCTTTCCAAGATCGTAACTAACTTAATGCATATTCCTTTTTTTTCTTCCATCTATTGGTTCTAATGGAGGAAGGGGCTTGTTCGACTATGCTTCATCGATTTTCTAACCTTGATCCTAATTTTCATACTTTGAATGATCATCTTGCTCATCCCCGACTCAGAGATAATCCAGCCTTCGAGTCATTTGCAAAAGTGGTTAATGGTGTTACTAGCAAGTCCTTTGCAAACCTGTTTAAGAAGAAAAGTGAAAGGTTAGTCCACCAAAATATTAAAATATCATGGGTTAATGATCATATCGAATTTAAATTTGAAGAATCAGACCTGAGAAATCTTTAAGTTATTGCAACTCATACGATAGTGGGTAAGTTTTCTACTCGAAAACCTAAGTATGCTATTGTCAAGGAATTTCTGGATTCTTTCAGGTTTAAGAGGGAGTTTATGTATCTTCTTGGGACTTTAGGCACATTCTTATTGAATTTTCTTTGCTAGATGATTTAAAGGTTATATGGAGGAGGAATGTCTGGCAGGTTGGTGATAAAAGCATGATGATTTTTGAGTGGACTCCTACTTTTAATCATAAAATGGAGAATCCTTCGACGCCGGTTTATATTGACTTTCCTGGGCTACCTGAGTATTTATACAATGAGTCTACGATTCTAGAGGTGCCTAGGGCATTTGGGACTCCTTTGAATGTATGGGTTCGTAAAAGAAATAAAGTTAGACAAAACTACTGCAGAGTTTGGGTGCTTCTTGATGTTTCTAAAAATCTACCTAAACAAATAAAGATTTTGTTTGGATCGCATGTGATTTTACAAAGAGTGGTTTATAGTAAAGTACCTTAATACTGCAGTGTTTGCTTTCATTTGGGGCATTCGAACAATGTCTGCAAAAGGAAGCTTCAAAGGAATTCTGGCTTACAGGCTGAATCCTCCTCAAAAAAGTTTGATTCTTTGGTACCATCATTTCAAATTAAAAAGTCTGGCAAGAAATCGAAATCAGTTGTTGTTAATAATATGAATCATGATAATGATGTTTCTACTGAGGAAAGCAGAGATGTTTTGAGCAAAAAATTAATACATGTGGCAGTGGATGGATCTGAAATGATTGAAGCTATTCATATACAAGAGCCTATGGTGTCTGGGTTAAAATGGAAGAAATTTCGAAAAGGATTGGTTTTCAGGGATTTTCCAATATTATTAACAATAAGATATGGGTGCTATGGAACAGTATGTATGATGTGGATATTCTGATTAATGAAGAGCAGTTTCTCCATCTAAAGGTCAAGCATAGATGGGTGTCTAAGGAATTCTTTGTCACTGTGGTTTATGCAAAATGCACTGTTAGTTTGAGGATGTTGCTGTGGAACAAGTTAAAGGACATCAATGATGGTGGAAGATAATGGATGATTTTGGGGGATTTAAATGCAATTGTTTCTCCTAATGAGCAACTCAATTGTTCTTCTAACTCTACTGCTAGTATGGATGACCTTAATGATTTCATTCATGATTGTTCCCTAATTGATACTGGTTTTACAGGTAACTTGTATACTTGGACTAATGGGAGGTAGTGGAGAAGGTTTGATAAGTAACTATTCAATGGGAAGTGGATGGATCAGTTTGATGTTACTAATGTCCATCACCTTCCTAGGACCTGTTCAGATCACTCCCCATTGTTGGTTTCTATTTATTCCTCAACTAATAAAAGGGTTTCTACGTTTAAGTTTCTTAACATGTGGTGTCTATATGATGATTTCTATAGGTTTGTTCAAGGTTGTTGGGATGTTAAGGTTTATGGTCCTCCTATCAAAAAATTCTGGTTTAAGCTTAAGAATTTAAAAGCTAGGCTTAAAGTCTAGAACATAAATTTATTTGGGAATGTCTTTGAGGCTTTAAAGCAGGTTGAAGAGGAGAGCTCTAGGATTGAGGCCAATTTGATTAGTTTAGATTTTGATCGGTGTAAAACTCAGCTTGAGATTGTTAAAAGCAAGCATTTGAGCTTGCTTGAGAGGGAGGAATTTTACTAGTGTAAAAAAACTAACATTAAATGGGCCAAGGATGGTGAGATGAATTCTTCCTTTTTCCATAACTATGTTAAAAGGAGGCAGAAAAGATCCCTTATTAATAGAATCTGGAATGGGGAAGGTTGGGAGGAAGATCCTAATGCTATTTGTGATTCTGCTGTCCATTTCTCTAAGAATCTTATTAGTGATATCCTTAATCCCTGGTGTTCTAACATTTTGGGTGACTTTATTCCTAGCAAGGTTTCTATGGATGACAATGCCAATTTTTTGAAAATTCCTACTCATGTGGAGATTTATGATGTGATAAAGAATTTATGTTCTAATGCTACATCCGGTTCTGCCGGTTCCAATGGATTTAATGGGCATTTCTATAAAGTCTGTTGGTCTATTATTAAAGAGGATCTTTGTGATGCTCTTAGGGATTTCTTCAATGGTGGTGTTGTTCCTACTGGCATCTACTCTACAGTTTTATGCCTTATTCCTAAAAGGGAATCTCGTAGAGAATGAAAAGATTTCAGGCCTATTAACATGACCACTCTATTCGATAGAATCCTATCCAAACTAATTAATAGAAGTTTGGCTGTTATTATATCTAATATCATTTCTGATGTTCAAGGTGCATTTACCAGGGATATGAGTATTCATGAAAATATTATGTTGGCCTATGAATTCTGTGGTGACCTATCTTCTAAGGTAAAGGGTGGGAATATTATGCTTCAAATTGACATGGACAAGGCTTTCGACAGGATTGATCACACTTTTCTTGTAAGTGTGATGAATGCTTTTGGGTTTAGTTTGGAATTCATAAGTCTGATTGAAAAGAACATTGAGAACTGCACTTTTTCAGTCCTTATTAATGGGTCTCTAAAGGGCTATTTTAGGTCCAATAAAGGGCCGAGACAGGGTGACCCACTGTCTCCAACCCTGTTCATCATTGCCTATGAATATCTTCTAAGGTCTCTTGAATATCTATATATTATTGATCAAAATGTCAGGTTTATGATGAGAGATGGGGTGGTGGTACCTTGTTTAAGCTTTGTTGACGATATCCTAATCTTGTGCAATGGCTCTAGTTCATCTGTCAACAAAATAAAAGAGGTTATTAGTCATTATGAGGATATTTCTGGTCAGGTTATAAATAAGAACAAGTCTAAAGGGATTGTGTACAGGAAAACATCACCTCATAATATAAGAAGACTGGAAAGGCTATTGGGCTTCAAGCATTGTCATCCTCCATTCAACTACTTGGGCTCTGTTATCAATAACAGAAAAAAGATTAGTAACTTTGATAATCTCATTTCTAAGACTAGGAAAAATATTATAGACTGGGATCATACTACTTTGTCCTTTGGTGGTAGGTTGATTCTAGTTCAGTCTGTGTTGACCTCTCTATTTATGTTCTCAATTTAACATACTACCATTCCTAGTACTGTCATTAAAAGGTTGGAGATTCTATACAACAAATTCCTATGGGGATATAAGCCTGATATGGCTGCTATCATCTGGGGTAGTTGGAATAAAGTTTGCAAGCCCTTTGAAAATGGGGGTTTAAATGTTAGATGCATTGAAGATATGATGGAGGTCTTTTCTTAGAAGCTTTGGTTCAAAATGAGGTATCAGAATTCTCTCTGGTCTAGGGTTATAAAGGCTGTCCACTTCAGTAACAATCATCCGCTTACGGTTTCTATGCATCCTAAAAGTTCACATATATGGAGGAGGATTTGGGCAGTAAGGGACAAGGAAGACAAGCATATTATGTGGCAGGCTAATAAGGGTAATATGGATATTAAACTGGACATATGGTGCTCTAATGTTCCATTTATGATATTTTCTAATGAAGATGACATGCTAAATTATGTGGGTGTTTTGGTAAAGGATTTTTGGGACATGGATAATGGTTGGATGGTCCCATAGCTTGAGAGTATTCTGGACTCTTCAAAAATCCAGGATATTCTCAAGGTTTCATTGGATTGTTTAAAAGTGCATGCTTTATTATGGACTATTAGTGATGACAGTCTATTTAACTCTAAAGAGACTTGGTCTAAGCTGTGTAAAAAGGGGAAATTTTATTACCTTTTCAACAAAGTGTGGAACAATGTTACGCCGCGTAAATATTCCTTTCTTCTCTGGAGAGTTCTGAAAGGATGGTTGCCTATAGATTCGATTCTGCAAAAAAGGAATTTTCAATTAGTCTCTAAATGTCAAAATTGTATGAATTCAGAAAATATGCAGCATGTATTTGTGGACTGTCAATAATCCTGGTCTATTTGGTCATTCTTTGCTGGGCATTTCAATATCTACATTACAAAGAATATAACGATAGGTCATCTGGTTAGAGTTTGGTATTGGTCTTCTACAAGGGATATTCTAATAAGGAACATCTCGCCTTTCATTATTTTCCGGGTTCTATGGATGGCCAGGAACAAGCTCAAGATGGAGAACAAGAATCTAAAGGCTAAGGAGTTGATTTCGAGGGTAATTTACATTCTCACTATATTGGATAGTGTAAATTTACTGAAAAAGAAGCACTGGGGTCGTGACCATAGAGTTGGGATGTCTTTTGGTTGTGTGAGCTTTCTCAAAAAGAGATATGTCCCCCTTTCTCTGCGGTGGGTTTTCCCTAAACTGGGAGATTCAAATTGAATGTAGATGGATCGTGTCTCACCTCTGGTGAGTGTTTTGGTGGTGGGATTCTCAGGAATAGTGAGGGCCATTTGGTTTTTTCCTACATTAGAAGCTATGGTAAAGGTAATCCCTTAATTGCAAAAATGAGGGCTCTGCTGGATGGTATTCTATTGTGTCGTGCTAAGGGGTTTTTTGAGATCGACATTGAGACAGACTCTCATCTGGTCTATGAGATGATTCTCACAAATAAATCTCCTTGGTACCTCAAGTCCTCTATCGATCTATGCTACAAATTACTCACTTTTACTATGAAAATTACCAATATCTTCAGAGAGCAGAATGAGGCAGCAGATTGGCTTGCTCATTCTGCATCTGAAGATACTGGAAATAGGGACTTTGATAACAATGACATGCCTACTTTCCTGAATTCCATTATTTTTCTCGAAGGATTGGGGGTAAGCCATATCAGGACAAACCCCAATTCTTAAGATGCATGCTTAGATTTTCGGTTTTCGGCTTACCTTTACCTGGTTTTGATTCTGATTGCTCGTGTATTACTCTCCTGCATGTGTTTCTATCAACTTGGCTATGCATGTTGCATTTGAGTTTCTGGCTGCTCGAGATAGAAGATGGATTGGTTCGAATTGTGGGTTGCTCTGCATGTTGTTCTGGGTATTGAATCTAGAACTTTGTTGGTATGGAGGTTTGGGATGGATTGTTTGTTAAAATGCAACGATCCAAATATATTTGTTAAAATTTCAAATAAGTTTCATACCACGAATAGTTGGTTTATATTTTTAAAATTTTAATTTTGAATTGACAATAAAGATATTGGGCTTCGCCTATTAAAAAAATAGTTCAATAACTATTAACATATATATCAACAATGAATTTTAATCTACTATTATCGTAAAACTATAATAAATTTTATCGTAAGACGTTCATACATGATTATAATTTTATTAAAACAAAATGATCATGTAACTATATTACAATGAATTTTTTTATGAAATAATAAAATTTGATATAAAACGTTTTTAAGCTAATATCCAATAAAAACATATTCACATGTTTTTTAACTTTATAACTCAGAATTGACATAAAATTTGTCATATTATTATTAATCTTTTGGAGTCATAAGAACTATATCAATTAAGGGAATGCAAATAAATCCATAGGGAAGGTAGATCTTTCTTTTAAGCATCAATTCCACCCTTAGGACTAAGCTCATTAATTTTTCTGATTTTAAGGTTGGCTATCTCCTGCGGAAATATTTGGATGTTCTCTTTATCATTAACCGTTTTTTTTATTTTTTAACCGCCGACCCCTTTTCCACAAATTGCAGTCCGTATTGGCTCTAGGACTTTTAAATACCTCTTTTATGCAGGTCATCTTAAGCTTATTAAATTTTTCATATTTTCTGGACAAAATATATTGGTCCACTATTTTCATCCTCCCTTACAAATTTCTTAAAGAACTCTCCCAAAACCTTTGTCGTTATCTCTGGTCTCGTCATGATTTAAAAATTTCCAGTACCAAAGTTGCATGGTCTTCGGTCACCATGCCCTTGCTTGAGGGTGGCCTTCGAATTTTAGACTTAAAAGTCTGGAATCAGATGGTCGTCCTCAAATAGCTTTGGTCCATTATTAACAAAACCTCTAATTCTATCTGGAGCAATTAAATCAATTTCGAAAAAATTAAAAATAATAATTTTTGAGAAATTTCCTCTAGCTCTACCCCCTCCTAGACTCGAAGGAAAGTTTTATCCCTTAGATCTCTTGCAAGAAATATTTTCAGGATGACTAACAACAATGACATGAATACCTCATTCTTGTTTGATCCCTGGCTCTTCTCTACCTCCATTGCATCTTACTACAGTTATTATATCATCCGGGATTCAAGGTTAGGTAAGCACATTACTATCTCTTATTTTATCTCTGAATTACTCTTTTTCTCTGAATTACTCTTTTGCTTTCGAAACGAACTTTAGTAGAATGACTTAGGGAATATCTAGTAACCATTTTCTCTTTTTTCTACAAGGGGCGGGGTCGCAAGGACCGTTTGGTTCTTCTCTTACTTAAGCCCAACTAAAGGGACAAAGACTGTTACTCGCGTGTCAGGCATCCAAGCCACAAACGGCGAAGGATTTCTTAGTGAATGCCACTAGAGTGGCCACAACGATTATATCTTGGAAGGGTAGGCGACTCAGGAAACTTTGAGCAAGGCCCGAGCCCCGCACCAAGATGCTTGAGGAGGAGCCTACCAATAATGACGCTTACGAGCACTTCACACTTATGGATTTGACCTAGTGAAGGCGAGAAACATTTTTTCCTTAATAGTCCATGATATTTTCGAAGAACCATGGAATATAAGAGGTGGAGATAGAGTGCAAGTGCTCTAAAAAAATCTGGGGTAAGCCGAATAAAGGACGAGTAAAATGATTAACAAGAGGTTTGAGTCCCCGGTTTAGGGCCTCAACGCGAAGTAGTAGAAGCCGTGTGAAGCAAGAAAAATGTTACCTCATATATAAAAAAACAGGCTTAAATCGTTGTTTCGTCCCTCGACTATCACGTTTTGTGTCATTTAGTCATTCGACAAAAAAATCACGGGTGAGGGTCCTTCGACTATCAATAATTTCAGTCACCGCGCGTGGTTTTTGCTATAATGCTGCCACGAGTCGCTATAGTTAAATGATTTTTGTTTTATAGATAGTCTTTTGACTTTTAATTCCATTTTTACCCTTCGAATTTAATATTTGTTAATATTTTTTTTAGTTTTTCTCATAAGAGAGTATAACAAAATTTGTTATACTCTGTTTTTTTTGTTTTCCTCTCACAACCCTTTAGTTTTATAAATATGTTTAATATCTAAGTACGTTTTCATGAATCAAGTTGACAGCATCTATTTGTTTTCCGTTACTTATTAATGAACTAACAATATCCGCAAAGGAGAACCATAGAGCTAGAACAGCCCAAATGTTAGAACCGTAAAAGAAAACATAAATTATATTTATATGGAGACACAGACAAGATAAAGCAATGTCCTAAATCTAACAGAAGGAATGGTCTAGTCTCAAGAGACCTGAGTAGGTCAACCAATTAAATATACACACCAACCTGGCATTTTGTGTGTTAACCCAAGAGAACGGCAGAGCTCAGGTGTCTGCCGCCGGCGAGTAATTACAGGAACAAGCTTAAAAAGTTCTTCCTCGTCAAATTCTGAAGCAATCCTAAAAGTAGCGAGGAGCTGCAAGAATGCCTCTGCTTACAATGAATTTCCATTGGCATTAAACAACTTAGGCTTCTTCCACTCATCCACAATTGCCTTGTCTTGCTTCTTGATTTCAGGGGTCAGAAGGTGATCAACACCTAATTCGGTCTTTGTCATTAAGTCAGCCATGGCTTCTATCAAAACAAGACAGGATTTGTGCTTGTCCTGAAGGGCGGGGATAACAGCATCCTTAGTTTCGGGCAAATAAATTCCATTAAGTGAATTCAGAACCAAACGTGCTGGTTCACTTGTTTGTTCTAAAGCAATGTAAAGATCCTTAACATTTATTTTTATAAGGCTTTCTATAAAACTCAAAAGCCCTTTAGCATTTATTCTTAGACACGTTTATGTTTTACAAACATTTAGATATTAAACATATTTATAAAACTAAAGGGGTGTGAGAGGAAAACAAAAAAGAGAAAAACTAAAAGACTAAAAAAAATTAAAAAATAATAAATTCGAAGGATAAAAATAGAATTAAAAGTCGAAGGACTATCGATGAAACAAAAACCATTTAACTATAGCGACACGTGGCAGCATTATAGCCAAAACCACGCGCGGAAACTGAAATTATAGATTTTTGATAGTCGAAGGACCCTAATCCGTAATTTTTTTGACACAAAACATGATAGTCGAGGGACGAAAAAACGATTTAAGCCTAAAAAACATAGGAAACCACCTCTAATTCAGGGCCTACCTGACGTCAGCGCAAAACCGCTAAGCAAGAGCCTACTTACGGGAACCCAATATTAATTTATAGTGCAAGCTCGAGTTATCATGCAAACCATATTTAGCTCCAAAATTAACTTTGGAGAAAGCTACCCACACCCAATTCTACGTAACGTTGGTACGTCCTTTGGTCCTAAGAATTAAAATATTTGAATCACCACAAAGCTTTAATGCTAGTATGTTGGAGAGCTTTGACGGGTCCAGAGACACGTTGCGTCATATAGAGCATTTTATGGTAATAATGCTGAACTTTCGCATGGATGATCACGTGTAGTTTCGTACATTTTCTATAATCTTTAGAAGTAGTGCTTTGGCCTAGTTCAGCTAGTTATCCCTAAGATCTATCTCGAGCTTCAAAATGTTGCAGGCATAATTTTTTGTGCATACCAAAAACAACATTGAGGAGCACCGTAAACATGTAGTTGTTGCGTATTTCAAGAAACTGATTTTATCAGGGCCCCTTTGTTTGAAGAGATGTTGAGGACGAAAGCTTGAAATTTTGGCATGATGTTAATGCAGGCAGATGCCTAGGTTCCCCTCTAGAAGGTTATGCATCATCACCAACTTTTAGACGGTGCACTCGGTTTACGTAATCGGGCTTCAGTCCCAACCTACGCAATCATTTTGGAGGCAAGTAAATCCTATAGAGAATTATGTTTACAACAACTAATAACGAACCGTCATTATTTGTTATCCAGTGCCCCAAAGTAGTCACAATTGATTTGAGGTCAAACCTAGCAACTACAGGTCGTGACATACCAGATTACAGAATATAGGGCCTGTGAGGTGCGATGGGGAAGGTGGATGGCGTGTGAGTTAACATCATAGTTAACTGATAGTGTGGCACTTATTTACCATGAAACTTGAGGCCATGTTTAATTTAGGCCTCTTCCACAAATGACTAGGCTCAATGAGCATAGTTAAATATTGAGAGAGGAAATTCAAAATCTAATAAGTGGTGAAAAACTGATGCAATATGTGAAAAGCAATGGCAAGGTACAAGGGAGCGCGTGGAATAGGTCAGGTCCGTTGGGGTGAGTTGATCGAGGATCTCGTGGAAATTTTGGAAGCATGAGCGTAACGACGCATTTTGACGAGCTGCCTTTTGGGTTGTTGCCAAAACCACTGCGAGGATTAAACTATCTCCCACATGAATTTTTGGGGTAGAGTCGAGGTAAAAGGAGAACCGGAAACAACGACTCTTTCACCAAAACTATTACCTCTTCTTTCTTTATTCTCGACCATCAGAGATTTACCTTCCAGTTTCTCCTAATAATAAGAAGCGATTATTTGTTTTTCTTTTTTCTTGTTGTAGTTGAACTTAAATTCTTTGGATATCAAAGGTAAACTAAATCTTGTTTTATGAAGTATGTTTTAACACATTATGCACCGAGTTAATATAAACAATGTTTTATGTTAAAAGTATTATTATTTCTATTCGCAAGGTATTAACTCTGTAGTGCAAAGCAAACTTTTCTTCTCGTAATGAGCCCTAAATTCAATAAACTTCTTTGTTCGTTAAAAGGTCTAATATAATCTGTGAAGCAAAATAAAAAAAATTCCACAACAGATGGATCTATTTCGAGCTTCGAGCTCGACGGATTTGGGTAAAACAAAACTCCGTTTATCACCTAAAAACTCCTGTAAAATATTGGTCTATTTTGAGTTCCAAGCTTAAGAGGCGTGGGTTAAATCAAACTTCACTTATCGTCTAAATATCCCTTAACATATGCGTCTAATTTGAGCTCTAAACTCTTAAGCCATCTCTAACCGCCGGTCTACACTCTAATATGGGAACCCGAATCACTATTCGATCTCGATCTTTGGCGAGCTCGGAATCGAGACCCAGATGAAAGAGAAAAGTACAGTGCTGAAATATTAGTCGCAAGAAGGAAAAGAGAAAAAAAAGGGAAGGAGAAGAAGAGAATTACCACATTGATTTTATTTCATGTAAGTGTAGGTTTCATTTCATATAATTTAGTTTTGATATTAGTATATAACTATTATAATAAAATTTAGTTTATAATAAAATTAAAGTCTATAAAATTTGATTTATAATAAAAAAAATTGTTATAATATAAATTTAAATTTAATTTATAATAAAAAAACTAAGTTATAATATAAATTTAAATTTAATTTATAATATATTTAATTTACTTATAGAATATTGTAGCAATTTATAATATAAACTTAATTTATAAATTGCGAAAAATAATTTCTTTGTCGTTTATTTAAAAACTGCTATTAACTAGTAGTTAATATAAAATTTTATTTATAACAAATAATTAAATTATAATAAATAATTAAATTTATAAATTAAATTTAACTTTGTAAATAGTCTCTACGAATTGATTTATAATAAAAAATTGATTCATAAATTGCGGAAAGCAAATACATAGGTATTAAATTTTTTCGAAAATAAATTTTCCAAAAAATAACAACCGAAATTTAAAAACACACATTCAAAATAAATAAAAATACAAGAAAACACAAATAAAAAAGAACAATTACGAAAAGTTACATGGAGATATTATTAAATCCAGAACTTCCACTTGTTCCACCATTTCCACAATCCGACCTTCTCGGTCTTTTTAAGATAATTATTGTATATTATCGTTAACGCGATTGGCGATACGTCACCCCCTAGTGTTTTTCTAGGTTTAAAATTTTAGAATTTATGAATAAGGCAACGTTTACTTAACTTCATAGACTCCTTTATAATTCGAAAATGAACTAACATAATAAATTATTAAATTAGATTTAAAATTTATAGATTCATTACAAACTTAATATTTTTTAAATAAACAATGTTGTTGATTTACTTACATTTACGAAATGTTTATCATCCATGAACAATTCTACAATATATATATATATATATATATATATATATATTAATTTATCGTAAATAAGAATTAAACAAATAAATTTATAACATAAATTTAAAATAAATAATATTGTAAATTTTTTTATAATAATATTAATGTTAATAAATAATTAATAATATAGGTTATATTATTTATGATAAAGTTAGTAAATGTAAATTGAGAGAGTGAGATAGAGTGAGAAATAAAAAGAGTGAGATGGATAGTTAAAAATTAGTTGAATTGTTTGGATTGAATTGTTTATATTAAAGGTTTTTGGAATAGTAAAGTAACGGTTGGAAGCTGTGTGGCAAGTCTGAAAATAAATAGAGGTCTCCGGGACGGACCAAGTTTCCGAAAAGACCTACGATTGGGGATGGCCTTAGGGTTTGGATAAAACTGAACTTCGCTTATATCCTAAAAAAACTCCAACAACAGATGGGGTCTCTTGAGCTCAAATATTAAGAGGTGTTGGTAAAATCGAACTCCATCTGTGGCATAAATATAAAAACACCAATGAGTTTTCTTCAACCGTTTTCGAGGTGGTAGCTTTGTAGGGGTAATCTATACTTTAGATATTCTATATATTTTTTTTACTAACTCCGTTTAGATTATGAATTTGGGAGGGGTAAATCCAAATGTTTGAAGATCATCCGAAAAGAATATGCGGTGGTGACAAAGTCTCACTCTGTCTACTTTTGTAACATCTCTCTTTAAGAAGGAATAAGGAGGAGAATTGCGGATGCGCTCCTAGTCTATAAGAGGCAAATCCTTGGGTTAGGAAAGAGATGGCATGTGGAAATACTTGGCGTGTTTTACAAAGATATCAAAACTTCCCTAAAAATGGTGAAGCTGCAACGACGGTCAAAGTCTGCATCCTATCTTAGGATGCGATCATGTTAAGTTTTTTAGGATTCGAATTATCGTGGACTCTCTGCGCTCGCACTGCAAAACCTTTCTCCACAAGATATTCGAAGTTTTATGGGTGAGCAACTTCGGGGCATTCATTTTTAGGAAACTTGGTATGGACCTATTACTGTAGAACAAACCAGTTCGACATGAATAATGGACCGATAACTTTAAGCAGAGTAATTATCTTCAAAACATTTTGAATTCTGTTAGATAATATTGAACACGGTTATTAGAAGTTAGTGTGTCAGTTAATTAGATAAGATCGGCTAACTGTTATGTATTAGTCTATTTAAACAAAATTCTAGTAATATTTAAAGTGTGGTGAAACAATTCCATTTTAAGTATACTTTCATTTCTTAAGTCTGTCTTGTGTTGTCTGCATTTTTGTTTGATTACAGGGACCAAAGTTTACATTTGGTATCAGAGCCTGTGTTTCCAAAGAAATGGATGACATCGATGGAGAACAATCAAAAGCAATTACAGTTTTCAAATCGACGGCAAGAGGAGCCTCAATACCGATCCAATATCCAACGTTAAGCGAAACGAACTACGGCATATGGGCTGTCAAGATGAAGATAATCTTGGGTTCGCTAGGAGTATGGTCAGTGATCTAAGGTGAAGACACAGACGTCGACAAAGATCAAGGTGCCATGGTAGCCATTGCTCAAGCCGTGCCAGATGACGTGATGATGGCAATCGCCAAAAAGTAGACGGCAAAGGAGGCTTGGGTCGCACTCAGGGAGATGCGAGTTGGTGAAGATCGTGTCAAGAAGGCACGCGTCAATTTAATAAGTTGCAGATGGAGGACTCAGAAATGATAAATGGCTTTGCAATGAAGCTTACTACGCTAGTAGGCGAGATCCGCTCACTCGGGACAACACTCGACGAAAGAGAAGTTGTTGACAAAACTGTTTAGTGATGTTCCCGATAAATTTCTTCATATTATCGGAACGATTGAGCAATTTGGCGATTGTGAGAACATGTCGGTCTCAGAAGCAATCGGTCGCCTCAGAACCTTTGAAGAAGAGATTAAAGGACGATTGAACTCAAGAGGCAGTGGAGATCAGCTACTCTATACCCATGTCGAGTCAGACGCAAGAATCCCAAAGGGAAAGAGAGATGAATGTTCCAGTAACAACCATAGAGGAGGACGTCATGGGAGAGGCCGTGGTCGTGGGCGTGGTTATGGTAAAGGTCGGGGAAATGGTGAATGCCATAACGAAGACCGAAAGCCACGTAACTTCGACAAATCCAGGATCAAGTGTTTCAACTGCAATGATTATGGTCACTTTGCAAAAGAATGTCTCAAACCAAACCGAAGAGAAAGAGCCAACCTTGTTACAATGCAAACGAAGATGAACCGGCACTGTTGATGGCCGAAACTTGTCTTCTCAGCCACGAGGTAAAAAACAAGCAAGTGTTACTGCACGAAGAAAAGGTAGTGCCAAAGTTTAAAAGCACCCGAGAGAAGACTTGGTATTTAGATTCGGGCGCAAGTAATCACATGACCGGTTTTATCGAAACATTTGCTGAAATTGACAGTGCTATTAAAGGGTCAGTCAAATTTGGTGATGGTTTGGCAGTAGAAATACAAGGAAGAGGTTCGGTTTTGTTTGAAGACTTCACAGGAGCATCGAACACTTACTAATGTCTATTACATTCCGATGTTGAAAAGTAATATTATAAGCATTGGTCAGCTTGATGAAAACGGATGTAAGGTTATGGTTGAAGGAGGTGTTATGAGTATTTTTGACGGATCACAAAGACTATTAGCAAAAGTGAAAAGGTCAAGCAACAGGTTGTATGAATTTAATATAGCACAAGCCCTACCCGAATGTTTTATGGTAAGGAACAAAGAAAATGCATGGAGATGGCATGCAAGGTACGGGCATGTGAACTTTCAAGCCTTGAAGCTTCTAAGTCAGAAAGAGATGGTCAACGGTTTGCCCATAATCGATCATAAGGACCGCATCTGCGATGGTTGTTTGATTGGAAAACAACCTCGAAACCTATTTCCAGCAGTGGCAAAATTCCGAGCAAAAGCACCGCTTGATCTGTGGCATGGACATTTGTGCGGGCCAATAACTCCTACCACACACGGAGGTAACCGTTATTTCTTACTGTTGGTTGATGATTGTACAAGATTTATGTGGCAGGTACTGATCCGAAACAAAGACGAAGCATTTTTGGCATTTAAAAAGGTGAAATCTGCAGCAGAATTAGAGAAAAACAGTAAGTTAAAAGCTTTGCGCACTGATCGTGGCGGTGAATTCACCTCAAATGAGTTCAAGATCTACTGTGAGGGGTTGGGAATTAAGCATTATTTATAGACACCGTATTCTCCTCAGCAAAATGGAGTTGTTGAACGAAGAAATCAGAAAGTGGTCGGCATGGCAAGGAGCTTGTTGAAAAGCATGGGAGTCTGAGATGAATTTTGGGGGGAAGCGGTATCAACTGTCGTGTATCTCCTAAATCGAGCCCCAACAAAAAACGTTTTCGGCAAAACTCCCTATGAGGCATATTATAATCGCAAGCCAAGTATTGATCATTTTCGTATCTTTAGATGTGTCGGACATGTAGAAGATGTTACACATCACCTTTCAAAACTTGCAGACCGAAGCAAGCAGATGGTGTTTATTGGTTATGATTCGAATACAAAAGGCTATCAGATGTTTGATCCGAAGTCAAAACGAGTAGTCGTAACACGAGACGTCGTGTTCGAAGAGGAGAAAAAGTGGGAGTGGAGCAATTTCCAGTAACGGAAAGAGGGAACATTTTTGCCGCACATTACTTTACCACAACCGAAACAGGAACTAAACGGTAACCGAAATCAGCATGCTACACGAGTGATAAACACAAGATCCAGAACATCTGTTTTAAATTCACCATATACTCCAGCAGCAACGTTTGAAGATTCAGTATCAACTGGAAAACTACAACCCTCGACACTTGATGAGAGTTCATCCGAAGGACCACGAGGTAAGCGTGACATCAAAGAACTTTACGATGAAACCTTTCCAATAGAATTGGAGTATTCGGGACTGTGTTTGCTTGGAGAAGAGGAGCCTTCAACTCTTGAAGAAGCCAAGGTTGATCCGATGTGGAGAAGAGCAATGGAGGAAGAAATTTCTTCTATTCGAGAAAATAAAACATGGAAGCTCGTTCCATTACCTGACAGCCACAAACCTATTGGTTTAAAGTGGGTTTACAAGCTAAAGAAGGACACTAAAGGCAGAATAGTGAGGCACAAGGCGAGAATAGTGGCAAAAGGGTACGTTCCACGACAAGGTGTAGATTTTGACGAAGTTTTTGCCCTTGTTGCTCGGCTAGAGACGGTACGTTTTCTGATTTCTATTGCAGCACACGAAGGATGGGAGGTGCATCATATGGATGTAAAGTAAGCCTTCCTCAACGGGGAGTTGGAAGAAGAAGTGTACGTTACTCAACCGCCGGGTTTTGAAGAAAAAGGAGAAGAGCACAAGGTATTAAAACTACACAAGGCATTGTATGGATTACGACAAGCACCTAGAGCTTGGAATTAAAAACTGGACAAGTCATTGAAAAAACTATATTTTGAGAGGTGTTCATTAGAGCATGCTGTGTACAAAAGAAGCCAAGGAAAAGGGAATTTGATAGTTGGAGTTTATGTAGATGATCTAGTCATCACTAGAGAGAGCATACAAGATATAAACAAGTTTAAATCTCAGATGAAAAAGATGTTTAGTATGAGTTATCTTGGTTTACTAAGCTACTATTTGGGGATTGAAGTCTGTCAAAGTTCTAAGAAGATCACACTCAACAAGTCCGCAAAAATGCGGCATGAAAGATTGTAACCCTTCACAAATTCCGATGGAACCTCGTCTACAACTGAGCAAGAAAAGCACAAGTCCACCTGTAGACACAACCCTATACCGAAGCATTATTGGCAGCTTAAGGTATCTACTGCATACGCGCCCAGATTTAGCATTCTCTGTCGGCATGGTGAGTAGATACATGGAAAAGCCCACAACGGAGCACATGGCTGCAGTAAAACATATATTACAGTACGTGAAAGGAACTTTAAATCTCGGTTGCGTTTATGAGAAAAAGAAAGGAAGCTTGGAGATGTTAGGTTACTTTGATAGTGATCTAGCCGGGGATGTTGATGATCGGAAGAGCACTACAGGGGTAATATTCTTTCTTGGGTCAAATATGGTTAGTTGGTGTTCACAAAAACAAAAGGTTGTTGCGTTATCTTCCTGTGAAGCAGAATATATCGCTGCCTGTGCAACAGCATGTCAAGGAGTGTGGCTGAGACGATTGTTGGAAAATTTATTAAAAAAGATGGTTAATCAAGTGGTTCTAAAGATAGATAATCAGTCCACAAGCGCATTGAGCAAGAATTCAGTCCACCATGAGAGAAGCAAGCACATTGATACTCAATTCTACTACATTAGAGACTGTATTGAATCAGGAATGATTGCAATCCAACATGTTTGCACAAAAGATCAACGTGCTGATATTCTCACAAAGTCGCAATCAAGGAAAAAGTTCCTGGAAATGAGAGAAAAGAGTGGTGTGCAGATGATCAAGTAGAAACACAACAATTGTGTTCAATCTTAAGGGAGAAAATGCTAGATAATATTGAACACGGTTATTAGAAATTATTGTGTCAGTTAATTAGATACGATCGGCTAACCGTTATGTATTAGTCTATTTAAACAAAATTCTAGTAATATTTAAAGTGTGGTGAAACAATTTCATTTTAAGTATACTTTCATTTTTTAAGTCTGTCTTGTGTTGTCTGCATTTTTGTTTGATTACAGGGACTATAGTTTACAAATTCCCCTCGACATGTTGAACTTCAAAATGTTCAATCTGGAATAAACCTGTGTTGGACCTGATAATTTGAAGTAAACCAACTCGATCATTAGAAGAGTTCCCATAACATCTACAGAGGGTAATAGGGCTATCCGTTCGTCAACTTCGAACCTTATCACAGAGGATTCTAGTATTTTTGCCTTGACCAGTTTAATAGTAACATGGATATACTAATAGGAGGATTTTACGTTGAGTTATGAGCTTTGTTTTGGGTCGGTTTCTATGCCTTATGAGGTATAGGTAAAGCACAAGCCATATAAGTGAATCCTTGTAGTTATGAATCAATAGATATTCGAAGATCTATATTGGTAATTATGGGTCACCCTCTTATTAAAGAGTAAACAAAGATTATTCTTAGAATTTATTAGTTTCTTTCTCTTTTTTAGTATATTTCTCTTTCTACATTTATCACTTAGCAACTTCCGGTGGTTCGAATTTAGACTCACGATAACTTTTACTTAAAAATAAATTTTAAATATTATAATGATATATTGAAAACATCATCTTCATCTCATACTATCTATTATTATTATTATGATGTTTCTATAGGTATCCGATTCTAAAATTATTCTCGTATTAATACACAAACTAAAACTATTATCACCCAATACACATATATAGTTATGGATAATCATTAAATACCCAGCTTCTTTTAATACCTCAAACTCCCTTACGGAATATATAAGAGTAATTTGTTCTAACTAAAATCTTTTTTTTCACTTCTCTGTACAAAAATCGACTCTCTAAGAAAACCCACCTCACTCTCTAAAAATTGAAGTTTGTTATACCGATTCAATTTATCCAAAAGGCTGAATATTTGTAATATTATTTTCAGCTTAAAGCTGAAAACAACCATTGTAAAACATCCATCTTATGGTTTTATGTTTTAACAAAAAAGACTCCAAGTTTAATTTAAATTATAGGTTTAAGAAGAGTATACGGAGGAAAATATGGTTTAATCATAGGTCATGATTCATAAAAAATGGGGTTTAAAGAACCCCCGTAACAAATGAGTTTTGTTATTTTATAATGTTTGGGCAAAAGAGACGACCTACAAGTGCGAATTTGCACTTAGAGTGTAGTGCGAATTCGCACTTCGAACTTAGAGAAAAAATAATAACATTTACGCAAGTCTGAATGCCAAACGTAAATATGAAATGCAACATTCGAACTTAGGGAAAAAATAATAATATTTACGCAAGTCTGAATGCCAAACATGAGTAAATATGAAATGCAACATAAGGTTTAAATTGAAGTATACTGTTTTCCTAAATGTGAACTACAAAACATATATAAATGGGAAATGCGAAACAAGAGTTACAGAAAGCATGAAATGTGAATCAAGGTTTGAATTTGAATTTTTTTTACTTACCTAAGTTCCAAGATGCGAAACATAAGTAAATGTAAAATACGAATCAAAGTTTAAAAGAAATGCAAATTACATAACAAATATTAAAGAAAGTGTTAAAAAAACAAAATAATTGTTAATTTCTTTAATAAAATCTAAACTATGAAACATATGTAAATGTGAAATAAAGATTAAAGAAAGTGAGAAGTGCAAGACGCGTGTTAAATTTGAATTATTCTTTGTGGGGTAAAAATCTCAAAAATTAACAAGTAAAGATTAAAATATTTCAAAATTTCAAAAGAACTTATAATATTTCAAAATTTATGACAAGTAAAGATTAACAACGACATATTAAAAGAACTTGAAGTACATGCGTGAAGAACACTAGTATTTTATTTATGATGTAGATTACAAAATTACATTTCTTTTTTATGTTACTAATCTCTCTAGCATTCACCTAACATTACGAATGAGACAATATCTTCTTTATATAATGGTCTTGATTTGTAGGTGTCTTTGATTGTTTCATCTTCATTGGTGTAGCCTTTTCTGGATATTAGGATGCTTTATCAGACATAGGTATGTCCTTAGGGGTTTCTCGATCTTACAATGTCATACACGAATTCTGTATACTATCAGACATGTTTTCCGTACACTTTGAAAGCACTCAGGATAGGGGGAATGACCGAGGCTAAATATTTTGTTGGTTAATGATCGTAAATTTGTCAAACACATCCTCATTGCAAATTTATTGTGCGGGTTCACGAGTCACTCCTTTCGAATTGCAATGAGAACCAGATGAACCTTGGCTAACTCGAGTAGGAATTAGGAGTAGGATTTGTCCATATCAGGCCAATTGTGGCCATCGGGACAATATCAGGACACTTTAGGCCATATAGACAATTTTGGCCAACTATGGCCAACTCTGGCTTTAAGAAACCAGGTGACCGCCTAAGCATGGCTAGCCAAATTTGGCCAAACTTGCCTTAAGTGACCAGGTGATAGACTTTAATGGCCTTTGTGGGACACATTCGCCTATGGTTATGTTGTTTTTCGACCGATTTATATATTCTCCTCTGATTATCTCGTTGCATATTCATAGAATAACTCTTATGATCCTTTCGGGACAACCCGTGCAATCTTACTTTAGGTTTAAAGAATGGTGACTAGAATGACCCGGATAAAGCTAATCTACTTATCGGTAGATGCATATCATTGACACATGCCCACTCCTCCTAGCTTATCTTAAGGTGTAGCATTCAAAGTTTTCACTAAAGATTGAATTTTAGAGGAATATGTGGCTCTTTTTATAGTAATATGGGAATAGTCCCCATTTCCTTTTCTTCATTCTTGGGGGGCATGCTGCATTCCTTCATTGTAATAGAAGCTCCGTTTGGCCTTTTAAACCAATAAATATTCACTAAACTCTTGTTAGTAATTAAAATATTAGGACACGTTATATATTTGCTTGTGTTTTGTATCCATGCACGTCTCATTGCTTAGTGTGCATGTACTCCCCCTACTTCCTAGAAAGAGCTGGAGCTGCATAGGCGGGATCAAATGTCTCGAGGTAGAACTTTAGGTCTTTGTTATTTCATGTATATTTTTAGTGTAAGATTTTTATCCTGTTGCTTGATTGTTTTGTGTAAACTTTCCCTTGCTCTACCGATTTTCAAATTTTTGTATCATGCAAGTTTTCGGTCTAGCTTATACTCAATGTTGGCCAGACAATGGGTTCGGATGTGAGCTTGTATAAAAGAGGGTATATCTTTCCCTTGTGGTTGAGAGGTCATGCTAATTCCTCTGTATGTGACATAAAGAAGGCTTAGTTGTGAAAAGTTTAATCAAAATATGTACTTCTATTGGCCAAAATAAATTGGCCAAAATGAATGTGAAGATGATTTAAAAAATAATAAAACATAAGAGTAAGTGTTAAGATGTCTTATTTTAAATTCTCGGAGGCTTGCTCATGTATCCATGTTAATTGACACCTTAAACTTAACCATTTCCACAAGCATGGTGGCTTGGCCATTAAAATCTATCATAGAATAGAAGATTGGGCGTATGGCGGTCTTGAATGTGAATTGTTTCATGGTTGAGCTAAATAAGATGTTATCAATTTCTCCCGTGTTCACCTATATCCGTCGAGCTTTACCCCCGTAATATATGTTGTAATTATTGCATGGAAGGATTGTTCGTGAAGAAGATGGCCTCAAGATCCTTGTCCATGAAGAAGATATGGAGGTGGATGCACCAAGGGCGTGTACTTTAATCAGGTTAGCCTGTGGTGTGTTGATGAAATAAGTCAACCCCTAATACCCCGAGGCATTATTGTGTGAAAGGAAAATGGACTCGAGATCTTTTTCTATGAAGAATATGTCAAAGGTAAATGCACCGAGGTTGTGTGATTTAATAAGGAAACCCATGATGTGTTTATGTGCGTAACTCATCCCACTTGTGTCTCTATGGAAAGATGTGATGTAGGTTTTAAGCTTTTCGCTTCTATCTTGTTCTCCCTTGGGACGACTCTCATGTCGGTCCAACTTATCTCATACTTGCTTACCTTGGACTTGAAATTCATAGGGTGTGTTTTGAGGGCTTTATGACCGCTCTTGCTAGAATCCGTTGCATTTCTTGACATACTCCTTCAGATGCTCTCTCTCGGTCAGCCGTTAGATCTCTATTTTTAGCATTCGACATTTTTCCATGGTATGCCCGTGGTCTTGGTGATACTCGCATTGTTTGTTATAAATTTATATTGTTGTTTATCTTATGGTCATAAAGTTAAGCATCATACACGGTTAACGATCTATGGTTGGCATGTTCGTCTGGGTGGGATTACTACTCTGAAGGTCTAGGCGTTGGGGCCGTTTTGGAAAATGCTACCATTTTTGCCTTTCAAAAGTCATCTTATCTTCCCTGTTTATTCTGTAGCTCGTTCTATTACGTCGTGCATGGTGAGGGGCTCTGCCTTGGTGATCTTATCCACACCCTAAGCAATCCTTTGAACAAATATGGATCTAACTTGTATGGATCTTTTTCTAGAGTTTCTCCCGAGTAGTAAAATAAATTTTTTTGCATTCTTCTCATGTCTTACTTTCAAGATGGGTACTATTTCAAATCCAACGGTGCTGCCTACTTAGCTTAACACATCATAGTGACATACTATCTTGGCTGCACTATATTTTACTAAAGATTATGTCGTATGTGATCAGTTTTGAAATCCCTATTCTTTCAACATGTCGTGCATGTCCAACCATTAAGCCACCATTGTTCTTGTGTCAGTAGCTTCCACAGGTTATGCTTTAGGATCATCTGCTAGTATTCGTTTGTTGTTAGTAGCATGTTCTATTGTTACATACCTTCCAAATTTCTATTTGTAAATTAAACACATGGCCTTTCAGACCTTCCTTTACAGGCCCGTACCACTTCTCTTTTAAGGTTATATTTGTATGGCTCTTCACCTTCTCGAGCTATAGAAAAATTAGACATATCTTCACTCGAATTTATCACGATGTTTACTACGGGGTCAAAAATTTATCTATGAATGCTTCCTCAAACTTCTCCGTTGTATCGAATTCTACAACGAGGGGGATACCAATATTAGATTATTGATTAATCCTTGCTCGGGCTAACTTAGCCAGGTTTCTAGGTAAGCTTGGCCTAGTTCTACAAATATTTCGTATGTTTTTCATAAATTACCACGGGGTATCCCCTTATGACCCCCCGCTTTGTCTCTTACCATGTAGTTCACGCGTGGATGTTAAGTCGATGATGATGCCTTAAAGTGAAGCAACCACGCCGGCCAAGAATTATGCTATCTCTGTCTCCTCGTGAAGTGTTATTGAAGCCTATAGGTTGTATGATGTCACGAACCTTAAAAGGACATTAGTCTCGATGATGGATCTATCTCCTAGCATCTTAATAGTTAGTTAGAATACATAGTTGATATTCAATAGAGCTATATTCGCTTTTATACCGTCGCCCCGTGATCACAGCATTACAAACTTTACATGTATGTTGAACTTGTCTTTCTCTTCGCCGCTGGGTGTCCCTCCTTCCTGGGCTCACAGTCCATCTTTCGTTGTTGGCTTTCCATTGATAATAAGGGTATCAAGCCTAGTGTTGGGTGATCTGCTGTTATGAGGTAGCTTCGTTGTTTCTCCTGTGCCATGTAATTATGGGTAAAAACCCGGTGAGTCTCTATTGATTGTGTAGGCGGGGGACACGGTTGTCTGGTCGCTTCTTTGGCCATCCCAATGCTCTTGAAAACTTGCGCAAGCTTAATCACTTGTTGATCTATGTCACAAATTCTCTCATTAGTGAGAATAACGAGATTATCATCTCCCTCATGATTTTCTGAGGGAATGAAAGTGATGTCGTCTATGGGAGCAAAATATGGGGTGATGGGATGTTTTTTGTGTGTTCCCTCTCGGCAGGGCAGATTAGGTAATCATTAATGCTTACCTCTTAGGGAAATATGAGCTCCAACGTCAAAACTCTCTGTCTGGTTGCGAATATTTTTCCAAATCTTAGATTCATGATGTCAAAAGTATAATTTTAAGATCTTGATTAGATTGTGATATGGATGATTTCGTTCCAATAACGAAACCAAAATGGTGGGGGTAAAAATCACCTAAACTTATGATATTTGAAAACTATTTACAATTAAAGATTAGTTGTAATAACATTTAGGAAGAAGTTGAAGTGAATGTGTGAAGAATACTTGTATTTTATTTACATGTGGATTAGAAAATGACATGTCTTTCTGTTGTTACTATTCTCCATGTTTTCACCTAACCTTACAAATGAGACATTATCTTCTTTATACACTTATCTTGACTTGAATGGGTCTTTCGTTGTTTCCTCCTTATTGGTGCAACATTTTATGGCTCTCATAATTCTTTATCAGACGAAGGTACATCCTTGGGCGTTGCTTTATCATACAATTTTAGACACGACTTTTGTATGTTGTCACACACGATTTTGGTGCACTTTGGTTAATGATCACGGAGGCGTCAAAATTATGCATGTTGCGAGCTTATTACGCAGGTTCACAAGTCGTTCCTTTCAGATTGCAACGATGAACTAGATGATACTTGGCTAAATCGAGTAGACTTCAAGATGAAGATTCTTTCATGTCGGGATAATTTTACCATCGAGATAATATCAGTACAGTTTTGGCCATGTCTCGAGGCAAGCTTGGAAAACTCTGGCCAAACTAGCCTTAAACGACCATGTAGCCGCCTAAATATGGTTGGCCAAATCTGTTCAAGCTCGCCTTAAGCGACTAGATGGTCGCCTAAGGATAGTTGGCCAAATCTGGCCAAGTTGGTATTGAGGCTTAGCTTTTGGGAATTGGGTTTGGCCTTCTAGCCAAGATTCTTCTAGTTGTCTGACGTAAAATGGTTACGTAACTTGGTATTTTATTTGACTAGTTTACTTAGATTTATGCGTAAGGCAAGCTTGGCTAGAGCTCAGGGCAAGCTTGGGTAGGTCTCGAGACAAGCTTGGCCAGGTCTCGAGGCAAGTTGTGTCATGTCTCAAGGAAAGTTTGGCTATGTCTCAAGGAATCCTGGTCACGTTTGGCTATTAGGCCAAGTTGGGGTCATTCTCGATTAAATGAATCATACAAGGTTCAAGTTGTAGATTCTTACTTGACATTGGTCGTGCCTCACTTCGAATGATATTTCATGTTGTATCAATTATTATTTTTGTTTAAGCAAAATTGCGAAATATACATAAATGCGAAACAAAGATTAAATAGAGTGCAAAATATGAAACAATTTAAATTTCATTATTTTTTGCTATATAAGAATTTGTATTTTTTGAACCAAAACGTTTTAGTACCCATTTCCCTCTTAAACCCATTCAACCCAGAAAATTTCAGAAAACCTAAAACACCCGAAATAGACGATGAACTCCGATGAGGCTTGAACCAAAATCCGATAAAATTTCATAGAATTTTGAGGTGTGATTTATCGTCCCAAAGTAGTGCGTGAGAGAGAGAGAGCAAGATTCTGCGTTTGAACCTCCTGTATAACCAAAAGATAGGTATTGATCATCCAGTTTTACATTTCATGATATTTCGATAGTGTTTGGAAACTAACATCTGTATTTCTAGCTATATTCTATATTCCGTTGGTGTTTGGAAACTAGGTTCTTAGTTAAAACTCAGAATGTTCTTAAGGAATCATTGATCACCTTCGTACTACCAGTCTTGGTAGATATAGGGTTTTAGAGAATGGGAGGTCTATAGTATTTGCATATAATATATTTCATTTTATAATTATGTGGTAACGTATTATATGGTATCCAATTTTGATGTTTTCGGACTCCATTTTGGGTTTTTTCAACATGATCGCCTTTTAAACTTCTTTTTTATCCCCCCCTCTCTCTCTATATATAGATAAATTTAAGTATGATACCACAGTTGTAATGCTATAGTCAGCGATAACAACACGATAGTCAGTGATATTTAGTTTTGATATTCCTATATATAGGGATCAAAACAACAGATTAGTTGAACAAAAATAATAACCATGTTTATTAAAATAAAATAAAATAATAATACAATTAAATATAAAAAAGCTAAATCATCATCTAACTACGGTGTTGGAGGAGGATTCTGATCGGTTGGAAGATTTACTGCACTCTTGAATAGAGTTACTCACACTTTCGAAAACAATCTTTGAATGAATAATTTCATAATAATTTCAAAATTAACAATTAAATTATTGATTTTTATTGAGGGAAAAATCAGTATAACCTATTAGACTAGAACGATTTGGACAAACAAAGATCTTTAAAAACCGTTTGTAAGAACTTGAAACAATTAAATGAAGAAAACTTGTATATTATTGTTGTATGGATTATAAAGAACATATCTTGTTGTTGCTATTGTCTTGTCTATAGATTTTACTTATCTTACAAATGCTATATTAACTCACTATAAGTATCCCAAATTGAGAGATCTTAGGTTTCTAGCTTTTTATTGGTGCAACCTTTCATGATCGTCCAAACCTTTTTCTAAATGGAGGTACGTCTTTAGGTGCAGTTTTTTCGTTCCTTGTCAGACCAAGCTTCCTTACATTGTCAACATGACTTCCGTACATTTCAACGACACTCGTGGGATGAGGTATGATAGAGGTTAGGTGTTAGTTAACTAATGATCATAGGGGTTCCAAACGCATGTTTATCCTTAGCTCATTGCGCATATTCACGAGCCACTCATTTCAGACTGCGCCGATAGACCGGAAGAAGGATTCCTCCTCATTGTGTCAATTTTGGCTAACTTGGTCTTAAGGGACCATGTGGTCACTTAGGGCCGACAAGCTGGCATGCTCGGTCGCGTCTTACACCAAGCCAGATTTCACGTTTTATCAGTGTCGTATCAATAACTCTCATTTACTTTGTTGTTTGGTGTCAAACTAATGGAGTGTTTCCGATCACGATCGATATTTTCTCCAAAGTGATATCGTGTAATCGCCTATTTCTCGTAATGGACGATCATGATCGATCTTTTGTCTCGTTGCCACATGTTGCTTTCTTTATTCCTGTTTCACTTTTCATGTAGACCAACTGATGTTAGAAGATTTCTTAGATCCAATTTTTTTAACTTAATTCCTGCAAAAAATATAAGAATGTAGACACGATTTATGCTTACCAGCATACTATATAGGTACCTCATTAAAACCTTCATGCGCCACCAGGGTAGGAAAAAGCATGTTATCATTTATTACATAAGTTGAAAGGAAAACTATAATTTGGCATAATTAATCTAGATACAATTTCAAACGCTCAATGTTTCATGGATGTCAAAGTGTTTTCCCCTTTAGATATTATTATTAACGATCTAACCAGATCTATACTCCATTAGTTAAACGACAATGCCTCAGAAACAAATTGAAGTGTCACTAGAGGCGTATGGATTGTTTCGTGAACCGATGGCAAGTGCTACATATTTTACCAACGCTTAATATCATTAATAATAGAAGGTCGATAATATCATGCCTGCAAATTTTTCTTGTTAATGTTTATATCCATATCCATAATGTGTCCATCCTTCCCCATCAGTATTATTTGTGATTCATTCTTTCCAAGACAACATAATAAAAGTCTTCTTAATGATTTCTCGTACATAATATTTCCAAAGATTGCAAACCCATGCGCTTTGAAACTTAATTTCTCGGCCATCGCTTTATCAACTAGTGTAACCTAGTTAACCAAAAACTCTTTGATGTCATGCCTCTAATCTTTATCTTCACTGGTTGGAATTTGAAAGTCTTTGTTTGCAATATAACTCTGTTTGAAATTTATTGTTATCGAGGGATTCTCTTGTGTAAATATTCAGAGTCACCCTTCAGAATATGTTGTGGTTGCTAGAGAATTGGCAATAGAATGTTTAGCCCTATGAAGATGTTCATACTTGAACTGTAAAATAGTGATATTAACCCTCTCAAAGCTTCTAAGAATTTCATCATATGATATTTCTAGCCTCGGACCGTCCTGATACGTGATTTGCTAAAAGTTGTGAGACACTCACTAAGCAAACTCTTTTAACGCCACAATTTTGTGTGAGCGTATCTCCGCCAAAGAGGCTTTATATTATTCCTTGTTATTCGATATTATGAAGCCAACTCGAATTGTATCATATATCACTTCTCTCATATGAGTTATTAACAGAACCCTTGCTCCATAACAAGAGCGCATAAACCCCCATCAATATAAATGACCCACTCAACTTTTGGTTCATCACTAATGGGTTCCAACATCTTGTCGTTCAGAATAAAATTCAACTAAAACATCAGCCAAGGTTTAGGCTTTCATTGTCGTTCGTGGCTGAAATTTAATATCAAAATATTTTAATTCAACTAACCACTACGTCATTCGTCCAAATATTTTGGGCTTTTGTAATATATGTTTCAAACGGAAAGAATCTCATACTACAGTCAAATGTTCCTGGAGGTAAGATATCATTTTCTGAGCTATTGTAACTAGTTCAAAAATAAGTTTTTCCAACTTCAAGTATCTTTTTTCCCATCTAACAAGCTCCTACTAACATAGTATATTGGCCGAGGACATTTGTCAACTTCTCTTACCAATATCGTACTCAGAGCATAATCTGACACCGCTATGTAAATTAACATTTTCTCACCTATATTAATATTTGTTAAGATCTCGGGAAAGGATGAATACTATTTAAATCTAATAAAAGCTTTATCACATTATGGGGTCCAACTAAAACGGCTTACCTAACTCAACACCTGAAAGAAAATAGCATATTTATCCAAAGATCTGGATGTGCTCCCTCAATCATATACTATCACCTACCATTTCATGATATTCAACAAATTTGTTAGGATTATCCTAATATTTTTTCTTATTGCTCAAACTCTCTCCATGATATACCCAATAGAAGTAGTCTTCCAAAAATCTATATCTCACTATATGTTGATGTATTATACTAGTTATATTTGGGCAAATATTTCTGCATTTTGAACATGGACACAATAGCAATGTACTCTCCCCTATCGAACTTCTGTGCATCCGATCTCGTAAAATAAAGCGATCGACACAATCAAATAATTTATCTATTACATACGTCCTAGTAATATATAAACGATGATACACCCATGCACGATTAACTTTCATTTCAGTAGGTATTTAAACTTTTAAAATAAAGTTATTGACACCTTTAACAGTTTATCACTCTGTCATTTTCATGCCCGTCACCAAACCAATTCATTTCACCAGACAAAATCTTATCCGTAACATCACATGTAGAATGTACAACAAGAATTCGATAGCCTTCTCAAGCATCAAAATCCTCTCTAACATCTTCTCATTTTTCACCACCAAATACTTTGCTTCGTCACAACTCAAACATGAGAGCTTTATCCTTGCGATGAAATATCCCCTATGATATTATAGGATTGCTTCGTTAGTCTAAGAATTCTTATATGGTTCCAATTAGAAGCCCATTTTTCTTTCTCGACTTCACCATTGTAAGATACAAGAATAGGTTTGCATCATCGATGTCAGCATTTTCATCGTGCTTTGACTTGATTGCTTTTCTCCATTCATCCTAGTAATTATGGAACAAAAATCAAAATATTTATTAGTTATACATAAAACAAGTAAAACATATACACAAATAAATAATTGAACAAGGTACTTATAACCATTCATAGTGAATTCGTCATGTATTAGCTTATATACCATATACATTCTAAACAACAATTAGTTAAAACTACCAAAACAATAATCTAGTACAAACAAGTTAATAACATATAAAAATATGTATATCAAACCAAAAAATTATATGAAAAGCAAAATTAATCATACGATTCAACATATATAAGTAATGTTATTCAAAATGTTATGGAAACACAAACAAATAATTGTTCATAATATGCAACATATATAGACAATGATACTATAATCATATATTTTGTAATGTTTCACCGCTCCCTCTTGATCGCCAGCTTGTTGGTCTTCAATATCTTGTTCATCCACTAACATATAAGCATACAAGCAAGCACACAACGACACACAACATAGTTTTACAAACTGTTTTTAATCAAACATGTAATTTGATAATTAATTAAAAAATTATGTTAAAACATAGCATTGATTAAATAAAAATCAAATACTAAGAAATTAATGACAATATAAAAATGCATGCATCGATTAACAAAATGACATCAACTTAAACCTTTACGATTATCGAATTGGCTGGTTTAGAGAGGAGAGAGTTTAGAGTTAATTTGGGAAAATTATAAGAGTAAGGATTTTAAAAGACGGTTGGGTCAAGTAATAAAATTTTGGACGGGTTTTAGTTTGTAAAATAATTTAGGTAGAATTTATAAGCGAGTTTCAGTTTTAGTATATCCAATTGATAAAAAATTGGGCAGACTACAATTTAAATAATAAATTTGGGTTAAAGTTATGTGATCGAATAAAATATTAAGTGCGTTGAGTCTTGCAGTGGCCCATGGCGTCACTAAGGCGTAAACCGTCATTTATAAAAAAAACCATAAAACAAGTATATTACAAACCCGTTCTAACTAGAGATGTTGTGCAATAAAAAAGTACGCTCGTCGTAACTTCATTGTAAAAATTAACCCGTGTTTCATTAAATTGGTCAAAACGGGCAATGTTGTGGAGTGTCAAACCTGGTTGTTCGTTTTGTATGTTCATCACCAGAGTAGATGATAAATGACTTTTAAAATCTGATTGTAACATGCTATAATATGATTGTCAATATCTTGTTATAACATGTTTTTTTGTAATAAGTTATAAATTAATTGTATAATGTTTTTTGTTTTAGTTTGTAATTCGGTTTAGATTATGAAATATTTTTTGAGCCAATTTTAGAGTTTGCATGTAAGTTCTATAGAATATGTGACTTAACTCAGAAAGAAAATGCAAGATGTTTGAATTTAACCATGTAAGAAGTTTAGAAGTTCATACTTCGGAGACATACAATTCGCGTGGTATATATCCATGTGATTCTGGGGATACTAACCATGCGATTCCAGTGACACTGATAATGGGATCTTGGGGATACTAACAATCCAATTCCAGCAATACTGGTTATGCGATTCTAGATGTATTTTATGTGCGAAATATTAATGTGTTCTCTATGCGAGATAAAACATGACTAATCTATGGAATCCTATTTTATTTTCTCTATGCCTTCTCAGATTCATCTTCCTTATATTCCCTTGGATTATTCTTCCGTGTGTATCTCCCAGGATTCATGACCTAACTCGTGATAATGATGACTTCATGTGTCAAAACACTTTTTTACTGATGAGACATGCGAGTTTTCTTATCCACGTGTCAATTATTTCTTGACATAAACATGCGTACCTTCCAAAATTACTTGTGAATGAAGAAGTGTGTCAGAAAATTCTTACACTTCCCAACATGTGTGCGCCTCAAATCATAGGTGAAGCGGTTATTTTCCAAAAAACCTTTTATCTTTCCTAGGTGTTTGACACTTAAAGAAAAAAAATCCAACTGTTTGGGCCTTCGAAACCATTGGAAGTCCACATATCCCTCAATAAATACTTTAACTCATTTACTATTTCATAGTTATTCATCTTCATAGTTTATTGAGATATATGGAGAAAAATTCTTGGTTAGAGAGAGAAACGTGTTTGTTGTTTTTTAAAGCCATTTCCACCTTTCATGCATAGAAAGTCTGACAATATTGAGAGATATAAGATTTTAGAGTGGTTCAACACTAGTAAAAGATCTCAAAAGAGGAAAGTTGCTGGCATAGATGAGGAGCCCAAACCACTGCAAATTCTCCAAACTTCTTATTATGGTCATTGGCATCTGATTAAAATATACTTTGAGGTGACTGGGACTTCAAACACCAAAGCTCCATCGGATCCTCTATAAATACTTTAACTCATTTACTATTTCATAGTTTTTCATCTTCATAAATTATTGAGATATATGGAGAAAACTTCTTGGTTAGAGAGAGAAACATGTTTGTTGCTTTTAAAGCATTTTCCACCTTTCATGCCTAGAAAATCCGACAATATTGAGAGATATAAGATTTTAGAGTGGTTCAACACCAGTAAACGATCTCAAAAGAGGAAAGTTCCTGGCATAGATGAGGAGCTCGAACCACTAAAAATTCTCCAAACTTCTTATTATTTTCATTGGCATCCGATACAAAAAATACTTTGAGGTGACTCGAACTTCAAACACCAAAGCTCCATCAGATCCTCTATAAATACTTTAACTCATTTACTATTTCATAGTTATTCCTCTTCATAGTTATAGAGATATATGGAGAAAAATTCTTCGTTAAAGAGAGAAACGTGTTTGTTGCTTTTTAAAGCATTTTTCCACCTTTCATGCCTAGAAAATCCGACAATATTGAGAGATATAAGATTTTAGAGTGGTTCAACACCAGTAAGAGATCGCGAAAGTGGAAAGTTGCTGGCATAGATGAGGAGCCCGAACCACTGCAAATTCTCCAAACTTCTTATTATGATCATTGGCATCCGAAAAAAAAATACTTTGAGGTGGCTGGGACTTCAAACACCAAAGCTCCATCGGATCCTCTATATATACTTTAAATCATTTACTATTTCATAGTTATTCATCTTTGTAGTTTATAGAGATATATGGAGAAAACTTCTTGGTTAGATAGAGAAACGTGTTTGTCGCTTTTTAAAGAATTTTTCCACGTTTCATGCTTAGAAAATCCGACAATATTGAGAGATATAAGATTTTAGAGTGGTTCAACACCAATCAGAAGATCTCAAAAGAGGAAACTTGCTGACATAGTTGCGGAGCCCAAACCATTGCAAATTCTCTAAACTTCTTATTATGGTCATTGGCATGCGATAAAAAAAATACTTTGAGCTGATTGGGACTTCAAACACCAAAGCTCCTTCGGATCCTCCTGCCAGTGAGACTCCCGGTCAGACTTGTCTGAGGCTCGACAAGGGTGACCTTAGCCTTTCAAAGAATCCAAATAGTACTTCCTCGTTCATTCCAATGGGTGATAAACACTGTGAAACATGAAATACGAAAGACAATCATTTGAAGAGGAAAAATCCCAAAATCCCACGAAAAAGGTACACAAACATTAAATTTAAATCTACTGTTCCTACCCCTCAAAATACCCCAAAAGGTAATCCTCTAACAACTCTCGAGGTCACTTCTTGAAAACCGTCATCAAAACCTGCACGAACAGAGGATGTTGTTCCTCTACTCGAATCCATCCCAGTAGTATGAGAAAGCCATATGGTTGATGAACCAGAGGATGATTAAGAGGAAAATATAGTTGATGTGGATGCTCAATCCATCACATTTATACCTACACCGAATTACCACGTTGGAACCTCATACCGACTCAACCTTTAAATCCCCTGGGTAAAGATGAAACAAGTTCTACTGTCCACCAGGCGACTGAACCAAAGAAGAAGAAACAACGTGGCGTGAGACTGACCACGAACATGGAGTCTATTTTGGAAAATAATTTATGGAAGGTCGGAGCTAAGCATCTTCTAGCGTTGTGTAAGATTAAGTACAAGTATTATTAACTGTCCGAGGAGGTCAAGCTCATAGACCTATGGGGAATTCCAGACTCTATCCAAATTTGATTTCTTGAGGTTGAGGAAACTCCTTTATCACGTCGGGACCATGAATTAATTATATACTCAGAGATCCTCAATTGGGGTCTTTGATTCTCACTAGACCCTACTCTAGTGAAGTATTTTGGATTGATGAATTTGTGTTTGACTTAATATGGTCCCTGATGCACCTTGATGGTCTATATAGTGGCTTCTCGGAAATCCAGGATTGGATTTTCAATGCAATAATTCTTCGGGCTGACCGACATTTCCAAGAATCCTCAATTTCCCTTCTACTCATTAATTCTTGGGAGAAAACTCAAGATAGTGAATGACCTCTTAGAAGCTGACAAGAAGTAAAAAAAACAAAGATTCTTCTTCTTTTTCGGACTATGAAAAACAATTTTTGAAAATTCTGTTGAGATACCTTATCGGCTCATATTAAGATGGACTAACAGAGGTACTAACTTTTACCTTTACTTTATTATATTTATTTGATTTGTTTTACCAAGCTTTTCCTGGTGGACAACAATGAAGGCGGTCCTGAAGCCTTTTGAGGAGCATATTGAAGAAGCTAGTCAGGTCTTTCCTCAACTGAATTATTAGGTTATCACCTTTTGGTCCAATTAATTCCATAGGTGCTTAACACCATCAAATCTTGTCTTTCTTTCTGGTCCAATGTCTTTAGATGAGCTTATGGTTCCTCCCATACCAGATGACATACTCAAGCGACTAGAAGCCTTGGACAATATTTTCTTTCTTTTTACGAGGGTTACAAGTCACCGAGACCCTAAAAACTATGTGGTTGAAGAAGAAAATATCAATGTTGGGACTGAAGTCGAAGAGGGAAATAAAGATGAGGTTGAAACTAAAGAAGTTAATCCTACCGAGAAAGATTGTTTGAAGAGGCCATCAAAGAGATACTCGTCCAAAGATAAAGGTAAGGCAAAAGTTTTCGAGAAGATAATGACATAATAGAATCTGTTTCTTAATAGAGTAAGGCAAATGATGGCCAAAGAAGTCAACAGAATGAAGAAGACATTTCAGGAGAAAGTTCTCTTGCTTCGGCATATTTGATATCTATGACAATGAATTTCTAGCTAACGAGCTCAATAAATTACTTCATGTTGCTTCTCTTTTTGAGAGAAAAGCCAACTAAAAAGACCACTACAAAAAAATAATTTGTTCAAAATAATTCCGACGTAAAAACTTTCGAAGAAGATATTTCCCATTAGAAAAAGATTGCTACTAAGTGTTCGACGAAGATTGAGGCACTGAAAACTCAGTTGAAAATAGAGCAAGTCAAATTTAATGATGAGAGTGAATAGTTTATTGCTAGAGATACTGATCACAATACATTTGTTGAAAGTATCACTAGTTCTTATGCTAAAACCAAGGTATATTTTTAGAATGTTTTTTAATATATAGAATGACTCACTACCTAAAAGCAAACTCTTAAAAACGATTCTGAAAAGTATAAGGATGCTTGCCTTGAGAAGTATGATGCATAATGTATCTCTTGTTTGGAAAAGAGGGATGCTAAGATTAAATCTACTTTTGTGGTAGAAATTCGTAAACGTTTTCCCGATTCGAAGTTAGAAAATCTTTGGGAGCGTGTTCCGGAGAAGCACTGTTCGAAAGGTGATTCTTTGGTGGATAAATAATCTTCCAGCGATTCTTAAGAAGCAAACAACTCCTCCTCGAAAACCTCATTAGAGGATGGCGATGAAAGTACCCTTTCGAGGTAAAGCAAACATATTTTGTTAGTTGTTGTTTCTATTGTTTTCATGTAGACTCTTGGAAAAGGTTTTGTTAATTGCTCGTATTCTTTCAAGGAATTTTGTAATATGAGAACTTTTATGAATATAAATATTATTTGGTTAATTATTTTCCACCAAACATTTTCTTATCTAAATATTTTTATCCATAAAGTTTTATTGGAAAACCATGTTATCCCTTAAATAAAAATTATTAGCCAACATTCGTTGGAAGGCTCTTACGATCCAAAATAGAAAAATTATTGACCAACATTAATTAGAAGACCCTTCCGGTACAAATTATAAAAATTGTTGACCAATATTCGTTGGAAGACCCTTCCGTTCTAATAAATAAAAATTGATAACCAACATTCGTTGGAAGACCTTTCCTATCCAAAAGATAAAGATTAATCACCAAAATTCGTTGGAAGACCCTTACGGTCCAAAATAGAAAAAGCGTGCAAGTTATTTAAAAATGGAGAATAAATATTATATATAAGTCGGCTATAAGGACACCTCGTTAAAAACTTTATGTGCCATCAGGGTAGGAAGAGTATGCCATCTATCAACATGGGTAAAATGCTAAGGGAAAAGGAACGAGCTAGCTCTATCAACAGGGAAGCCTAGCAGGGTGCATAAGCGAATGTTCCATCAAACAGGCATTTTATCGAGAAGACGCCTCTCGAGGCGAGAGACAAAGCGTTAAGGGAGAAAGTAGAGTGAATTGTACTGAAAGTGACGCTAAGTGATCGACGCCCATGAGTCAACACCCATTAATGAGGCTGTAAATCGTGAAATTATTATCCCATTACCTAATATTAAGGTCCATGACATAGTTAATGGAAGAATGTAATTAATGGAAGTACAACTTCTTTGTAAATAGTATAAATAAGTCGAATATGATGTAAAAACCTATCTTTTCTTCTCCAATACAAAAAAGTTACTACTTGCCGTATTATTTGTTAAGTCTTCCCTTATCATTAACTCTACTCATCAAACTGCAATCAAAGAATAAATATTGCACACTTCTTGGTTGAGTTCCATTTGGAGTGTTCTTATATTGAATCTCCTATTGACAATCCTATGAAAAAATGGGTAATCCGAACTTTATGGTGGGTCCATCTTATAGTCTGCTTGGATGTCTTATCCTTTTTAGAATTATGACTAAGGCTCTAGTCCTTGTTGGAAGAAAAACATTGCCATGTGCACCCTCAATCTTATTGAGCATAGGTGCCACCCGAGGAGGAGTACTCAATTTCTCTCAAGATCCGGTTCGAAGCTGGTCCTCCGAAGGTGAGTTCAAACCAACTTGTTAGAGGTAAAACATTGATGGAATGAACTGGAACAATTTTCCTTGGCTCATTGATGCGGTTTCTTAAAATTAATCTTACCCTACTCCTACTGACGTAAATAAGATTTCATTATTGCTGTAAAAGAAATATTCAAGATGAGTTATGAATATTAAAAGATAAGCAACAATAAAAGTTTAAAGGACTACGTGTGTTCTTTCAAGACCTGGGGAGTGACTCGGGTTACCCTTTGAGATGATTTTCTTCTTGTTCTCCCTAGCAACCGCTGATGAAGAGCGATTGCATCTTCTACAGGTTGTCAGCTTCGAACCGGCCATCAACAGAATTGTTCTCATCACCAATGTTGTATATGTAGAAAAGGATCCTAAAATTTCAAGATAACCCATCAATGGAAACAAACTAATCTATTGTCATTAAAGAATTATAACCTAAATGCAATGATACATTACTTTGGGGTAAACCGCGTGTTCGGACTAGCCTGGTTTCAGAATATTCTCATTAAATTAAAATAATTAACAATGTTTGGGTCCAAAATAAACTGAAGGCCCTAGCTCAACACATACAAACACTAACTCAATTGGACCATAATTCATCGAAGTTTTTCCTTGTGTGGGTAACCGAACCTTTATCGCCTTTGGGCCCACTTCTCACGAATGATATTTAGCACACAAACTGGAATAGTATTGTAAGAAATTTTATCAAGGGCCTAAAAATACTTAGAGCTAATTTTTTGTTAATGATGGGAAAGTGTCATTGCCTCTACTTCGGTGGCTTTAGCCTTGTCAGCTTTACCATCTTTGGCGTTCGAAGTTATTATTTTAGCTGAATTTCAAATTTCAATATTCTCCTCAGATTGACCATATCCAAAGGAGATTCATTGCTTATATCTATATCTATATGTGTCAACTCCCTTCAAGTGGATTCAGATGGAGATTCCTCGCTTATATATTTAATAGGGTTTGGACCATGGACTTGGGTAAATAAAGAGTATAATTATGATTTTATTTCTTTCTTGGTTAAAGGGCTTTAGACCATGGAATTAGGTAATTAAAGATTAACCCACGGATTTTGTTTGGCTCATTAGGCCCATTAAATTAATTCGGTGTATAATTTTTTTTTGAAGGAATTTATTGGAGGATGAAGCATTAACTTCTAAAATAGTATAAATAAGTCGACTATGATGTAAAAACCTATATTTTCTTCTCCAATAAAAAAAGTTACTACTTTTCGTATTATTTGTTAAGTCTTCCCTTATCATTGACTTTTCTCATCCAACTGCAATCAAAGCACAACATATTGCAGACTTCTTGGTTGAGTTCCATTTGGAGCATTCTTATATTGAATATCCTATTTAATAGGGTTTGGACCATGGACTTGGGTAAATAAAGAGTATAATTATGATTTTATTTCTTTCTTGGTTAAAGGGCTTTAGACCATGGACTTAGGTAATTAAAGATTATCCCACGGATTTTGTTTGGTTCATTAGGCCCATTAAATTAATTCGGTGTATAAATTTTTTTTGAAGGAATTTATTGGAGGATGAAGCATTAACTTCTAAAATAGTATAAATAAGTCGACTATGATGTAAAAACCTATATTTTCTTCTCCAATAAAAAAAGTTACTACTTTTCGTATTATTTGTTAAGTCTTCCCTTATCATTGACTTTTCTCATCCAACTGCAATCAAAGCACAACATATTGCAGACTTCTTGGTTGAGTTCCATTTGGAGCATTCTTATATTGAATATCCTATTGAAACTCCTATGAAAGAATGGGTAATCCGAGCTGATGGTGGGTCCATCATGTTGGGTTGTGGGGTAGGAATTTATTTATTATCTCCATTCAGAGATTCAATAGACTAAGAAATACGTTATGTTTTTAAGGCATCAAATAATGAAGCTGAGTATAAGGCAACAATAGCACGGCTAAGGCTTTCCCAAAATTGTGGTGCCAAAAACGTTTGATTGATAAGTGATTTGTAACTACTCATACATTAGGCTAAAGGAAAATTTGAAACTAGAAATGAGTAGTTGGTGAAGTATTTACAAGTATTGAAGGGGACATTAGTGTTATTCAAAATTTGTGAAATATGAGCATGAGCCATAGATCATAATACAAAAGAATTCCTTTCTATATTAATAAACTTTGAAGTTGAGACAAGAACTGAAGAAAAATTTCAAGTATCAACGATAACGAAAGAAGATTGGAGGCATAAGATCAAAAAGTTTATTGCTAGGGGAAGATTCCCCGTTGATAAAGTGTCGGCTAACAAGTTGAGGTTTAAAGCACATGGCTTTTTAATCTTGACGGATGTCCTCTATAAGGAATAATTTAGCATGTTTATGTTACAAAGCCTTGGGTATGATTAGCCATAGGTGATCTTATTTGAATTACATGATAAGGAAGCTTCTGCTAACTGTGGCTATAAAACGTGAACCAATTTGGAACTATTGGCAGGATCTCTTTATAAATATTGTAAGATAAGTCCACTAATATGCCTAACTCATCAGGTTTGGGCATATCATTGGGCCATAATTCCTCCAGTATTAACTCCCATAAATATTGGAGGTTCAGCTGAGGAAATGCCTTTTGAAATCTAAGACCATGTCAGACATAATAAAAGCGTCCCACTTAGATAAGGATTCAAGATCCTATCTGCATATTCATCAACCACATCTTATTTGTCTTTAGCAACATCAAATTTGATAGTGGTTAGGTCCGTTCTATTACTTAACAAGAGCTTCTTGCTCTTTTAGCTCATTCGACAAAAGTTCTATAACAGCCTTGTCACTGATTTTCTCATCTATTAGTTCTTTAATATTCCACAAATTAGATGACTGCAACCCTTCATAAGAATCATTTAGCTTGGTAACCTTATCTCTGACCAATTTGACTTCGTTCGCTAAACCCTCAGTCCGAGATTTTTCCCCTTCGAATGACTCTTTATGATTTTTGCTTTCTTATTCAAGTGATGTAAATAATATTTTTTTTGCCTTAACATTCCTCTTTAACTCATCAATAGGCTTTACGAAGCCCAACATCGTATATGCCAGTGTGTCTTGTTCCTTTATCAACTTAAAAGTCACATCGTCAAAAATCAATATTTGTGACGTTAACTTGGTTTTGGGGAAGTTTTTCTCGAAAGGATTTAAAATCAATCCCATTTATAGGCCCCATCAGATTATCTTTATGGTATGCTACCTCTTATGTTGTTGGAATCAATAAAGAAGATGGGTCAGATGTTGGGATCAATAGAGAAGATGGCTCGGATGTTAGAAATGATGAGGGAGGGGGGGGGGGACAATAAATGGGACTGAAATGGGGACAATCTGTGAAATGGTGGTTGTTTTCCTCTTTTTCCTTTTTCTCTTCTCATTGTTGTGTTTGCTTCTCTTGTATGTATTTTTATTTTTCAAGAGAGGAATCTTTATGGGTGTATTTTTCTTTTTCAAATCCACTAGTGTCCTTCTTAGAGCCTTGCTTAGAAGTCTTACCTTTTATTGACCGATGATTAGGGCTCTAGTCCTTGTTAGAAGAAACACATTACCATGTGCAGCCTCAATCATGTTGAGCATAGCTCGTGCAAGAGGAGGAGTAGTCCATTTCTCTCACGTTAGATCCCGTTCGGAGCTGGTCCTCCGAAGGTGACTTAGAACCAAGTTGTTGGGGTAAAGCATTGGTGGAACGCACTGTACCAATTTTCCTTGGCCCATTGATGCAATTTCTTAAAAGTAATCTTAGCATCCTCCTGAGGATGTGGATGCGATATCATTATTGTTGTTAAAGAAATATTCGAGGTGATTTATGAATATTAAAGGATAAGCAACAATACAAGTTTGAAGGACTACGTGTGTTCTTCCAAAACATGGTAAGTGCCTCGGGTTACCCTTTGAGTTGATTTTCTTCTTGTTCTCCCTACCAACCGCTGATGAAGAGAGATTGCATCTTCTAATAGGTTGTCAGCTTCCAACAGGCCACCAACAATATTGTACTCATCACCAATGTTGTATAAGTAAAAAAATGATCATAAAATTTTGAGATAACCCAACAATGGTAACAAATTGATCTATTGGCATTCAAATTTTTGATAACCTACATGTAATGATACATGACATTGGGGTAAACCAGGTGTTTCGACTAGCCTGGTTTGGGTATAGTTCCACTAAATTGAAATAATTAACAATGTTTGGGTCCAAAGGAAACTGAATGCCCTAGTTCAATACGTAAGAATAAACAACTAACTCAATTGGACCATAATTCATCTCAGTTTTTCCTTGTGTAGGTAACCGAACCTTTATCGCCTTCAGGCCCACTTCTCACAAATGACATTTAGCTCAGGATCTTGAATAGTATTTGCTGAGTATAGATTTTGCCTTAGTAAATTGTTATAAGAGAATTCTAGAGAGAGAAAGAGTTTGAGAGTTTTTAGAGAGATAAAGTTTAAGTACAAATGAGTTCAGTAGAAAAAGTGTTCAACCCTTTTATTAGGTTAGCCTTGGCCTTTATATAGAGGAGCCAAGACTTAACCTTAAAGTGAAATCTATTTTAAAAGATGACAATTTGGTTTTTATTCCTTAACACTTATACATAGTCACAAATGTTTTCTAAAACTTACATGATATATAATTTAAGGACTAAACTTACATTATTTACAGTTTAATCCTTAAATTTACATTATTTACAACTTAATCCTTAAAATTCTACTTCCATATCAGAAGCCCCCGTAGTTTTCATGTCAGTAAATGAATGAGAACTAAAATATCTTCGAATTCTTCCATATGACATATCAATTTTTGTAATACAAACTCTAAGTCCAAAAATCAATGTCAATCAGAAGATGTAAATTCGAAGCAGCCATTGGAAGCAACCATTCGAAGCGGGGTAAAAAACAAATACCAATTCGAAGAAACTAAAATAAGATTCAACCTCGAAGCCAATAATTCTCCTCGAATCATTATGGAAATAGAGCTTCAAAATGTAATAATCGACTTTTATCATAACAATATACAAATGTAACCGTTTCATATTACCGTTCGAATCCATCATGACTATATAGCATCTAGACTCATAGCTAGATGCCTAGTCTCACAGATGTCGAGCTCCTAATCTTCTTACCATTTTGTATTCTGCCCTATCACCATCAGAGCCCCTTCCACTTCACACGTCTTCTTTTATTTGTATAAATTGAATCAATAGCCTCATTTTTCATTATCAAAACACAAATCATTTGAGAGAGAATTCAAGAGCTTGGCTACCTTCATCCCATTCCTCTTTTTTTCAGTATCTTCATCATAAAAAAAACCAAACTTTCTGATCAAAACTCATCTTCTCCGATCAGTCTTTATCCGGTTTATGAGAAAAAACCCAAAAATTAGAAGATTCAAGGCTAACATACCCAAGAAGCCAAAATCTACAGAACCTAATAACAACTTAGTACAATAACAACTTGGGGTCTTCAGTTTCCACTGGATCCTATGGTCGTGGCATACTTCGAACTCCTCAACTTATGCCCTACTCAAGTGACATCGAATGAATAGTACAAAAACATATCTACTCCCAATAAAGCTTCAAGTGTTGTATATTCCATGGATGTTGAACCATCCTCCCCTCGAAATCACAAAGACGATACGACCCTGGCTTTATCCTTTCAACAACTATATAGGGCCCTTCCCAGTTCCGAGCTATTTTTCAGAGGTTATTTTCCTTTGTGTGCAAGAATACTTTTCTCAACACCTTATAACCTTCTTTAAAATCTCTTCTCTTCACCTTCGAATCATATCTATTCCTCATAAGAGTTTGATAGTGGATTACATTCAAATGAGCTCCATCTCTTTTTTCCTCAATAAAATCTAAATTCTCCGTTCGAAGTTTATCATTAGATCTTTCAGAATATTGAGTTATTCTTAAAGATGACATCGTAGATTCTTTGGGGATGACTGCATCCATTCCATATGCCAAAGCAAAAAGAGTTTCCTTTGTAGCCTCTCGAGGAGTTTCCTTTGTAGTATCTCTATGAGTTTCTTTTGTAGCCTCTCTAAGAGTTGTCTGAGAAGCCCAAAGCACCTCTTGCAAATAGTTTGGCCATTTTCCTGCTGACCCCGTCAAATTCTTCTTTAAGCCATCTAAAATTATTTTGTTTGTTACCTCCACTTTCCCATTAGCTTGAGGATGTAAAAGCGTCGACAAACATTGTTGAATTCTTTTAGAAGTAAAAAATGAAGCCATCTCTTTATTATTAAACTAAGGGCCATTATCTGTTGTAATCCTCCGAGGAATTCCAAAACGACAACAATGCTGTTCACAATAAACTTGTTCACATCCTTTGCTTTTGTCCCTGATAACGGTTATGCCTCTGCCCACTTTGTAAAATAATCCACCACTACAATTATCATTTGTCTTCCTCCAGAAGCCATCGACAAAGGACCCACCAGATCAATCCCTCATCTATCAATTGGTACCGCCTCGGATATACACATAAGTGGCACCGCTGGCTTATGAATGACATTAGCAAATCTATGACAAGTATCGCAACTTCAAATTGAATTCTTAGTATCATTCATGATTGTAGGCCAATATAATCCTGTAAGTAAAACTCGACGTGACGGAGCTTTGAACCCATAATGAGCTGACCTTCACCATCATGCAATTCTGATAACACTTCTTGTGATTCTTGCTTGCTTAAACATCGTAATAATAGCCTGTTCAATGTCTTTTTATACAATATTCCATCCAGTACTATACATGTGAAGGCTTTACTTCTCAATTTTTTGGCCACTCGTGAATCCTCTAGGTATTGTTCCTTGAGTAAAAAAATTGATAATGTCTAATCGCCAATTGCCTCGGATTACTTCAGATGTAACAAACAATTCCTCTATATATTCACACTGGTTAGATTGAGTAACAATTAAAGGATTTTCTTGTAACCAAATCCAAGGACATTCTTCCTTGTAAGTGATATTTGTTAAATAATCAGCCACCATGTTACTCCCTCGACCAATAAATTCCATAACAACATCGTCAAACAGAAGCATTAAATTCTGAAGTTCCCGAAGATATAAAATAATACGATCCTTTCTTGCTTCGGAAAATCCAAATACTTTATTTTCTAACAACTGAGAATCCGTTTCCAAGCGTACTGAAGTTGCTCCACAACTTTTTGCCAATCTTAAACCTGCCAGAGCAATTTTGTATTCAGCTTCATTGTTTGAAGCATGAAAACCATTTAATAAATTGAATCATCGTTTCTCCAGTTGGAGTTATTAATTGAACCCCATCACTGCACCCTGAATACTAGATCCTCAATCTGTTTGGATAACCCACCTCAAATTTACTGGAGTATCATTTTTACTTTCTTCCTCATCTGATCGGCTCAAATGGAATTCAACAAAAACAATCTGTCAGTGCTTGGGCCTTTATTGTTGTACGAGGTGTAAACAAAATGTGATAGTCCCCCAACTCCATTGACCATTTGGTCATTCTTCCCAAAAAATCAGGTCGTTTTAAAACATTTTTCAAAGGGAATAAAGTTCGGACTTCAATAGTATGAGCTTGAAAATATGGACGCATCATCCTAGCAGCAATCACCAGTGCTACTGCCAATTTTTCTAATTTCATATATCGTTTGTTTGCTACCACCAAACTTTTACTAATGTAATACACCGGCTTCAGAACTCTTGAATCCTCACTAATTAACGCTGCACTCAGTGCAAAATCCGATACCGCGATGTACAAAAAAGCTTCTCCCCATTTCCAGGTTTTGACAACATTTCTGGTGATGACAACAAATTTTTAATGTTTGTAAATATTGCCTCACATTCCGATATCCATTCAAACCTGCTTGGTCCTCGTAAAACGTGAAAGAAGAGAAAGAATTTGTCAGAAAATCTAGAATTAAATCAATTTAGTGCTGCTAACCTTCCTGTCAAAATTTACACTTCTTTGATATACCGAGCTGAATTCATTGTTAACAAGGTTTTCAACTGTTCTAGGTCAGCTTCTATTGCTTATTCACTGATGAGAAAACCCAAAACTTCCCCGACCGAACTCCAAATGTACATTTTCAGGATTCAACTTTAACATGATTGCCTTTCAATTCAAAAAATCTTGCTCGAAATCATCAAGATGCACTTCATCCGTTGAACATTTTACCACAATGTCATCTATATATACTTCCATATTTCTTCCGATATGAGTAGCAAAAGCTTTGTTCATCAACCTCTGATAAGTGGCTCCAGTATTTTTCAATCCAAAGGGCATAACCCTATAACAATGCAAGCCCCTATCAACTATGAAAGTTGTGCATTCTTAATCTTTTGGATAAATTTGAATTTGATTATATCCTGTAAAAGCGTCGATGAAAGTTAAAATTTTATTGCCTGATGTAGAGTCAATCAACTAATCTATTCGAGGAACAAGAAATGGATCTTTGGGACAAGCTCGATTCAAATCTGTAAAATCCACACACATTCTCCATTTCCCATTCTTCTGTTTTACCATTACCGGATTTGCCGTCCACAAAAGATACTGTGACCCCTTTATGTGTCCGACCTTAGATAATCGATCCACCTCGGCAACAATCGCTTCTGATTTTTCTGAGGAAAACGCTCTTCTTTTCTGAATAACAGGCTTGACCTTCGGATCAATAGCCAAGCTGTGATGAATTACCTCAATTAGTACTCCTGTTACATCCTCTGTCATACAAGCAAAGACATCCAAATTAGAAGATAAAAAATCCGGCAGTTGTTGACGTAAAAGCGGGGTCAATAAAGTTCCAATTCGAAGCACCTTTCCTTCCGAAAAATTAAACTCCTCAATTTCTTCACTTACCGTTAAAGACCCTGAGGTTTCCCTCAGATCGCCAACCCTTTTTTCCAAATTTGAGGGCACCCCTTCTAATTGTTATTCATGCGTTAAGTCTCCACTGTTGGATCCTCGGATCCAAAGTACAGTGGCATAGCATTCTCTAGCTACCTTATGGTCGCCTCAAACGACCCCAATCTGATCTCCAACCACATACTTAAATCCCGCAAATGCCCCTTTTCTATGGGCTCCTCGACTGCCATCAGAAGCAATCTGTTTGGATATTTCTCCACATACTCAGAAGAAACATCAAATGGTTCAACCTTTGAATCTAAAATCATCAAATTCTCAGCTGGTTCAACCTTTAAAGTTGATGCAACATTATTTTTTCGAACCTTTCTTTTGCAACTTTACATAAGTCATGAGCTTTTCATTTTCGATAAAAGTTTGAACCTCTTTCTTCAAATCAATGCAGTCATTCGTATCATGCCCAATATCCTCATGGTATCGGAAATACTTGTTATTCCTTTCCTCTATTGGCCTACTAATTGGAGCTGGCTTCCTAAAATTTACGAAGCTTTTGGTCTTATCCCAAATCACATCTAAATTTTCTGTCAGATCAGCATAATACTCTGGTTTGACCCATTGATTTGGCCTAGGCCTGTTATAGGTGTTACATGGAGCGTGACTTAAATATCCACCACCCCGAGGAGGAAAATTCTTGTTCTTTTGTCTTGATTGCAGATTACCATTTCCATTCGAGGACTGCCCTTGGTTATTGACCTCCTGACTCAAATTCTTTGGAGTGCTAACCGGTCCTTCTCGGACTGTAGTTGACTCCTCAACTTTAATCTGATCCTCAAATTGAGCCATAAAATTTCAAAAAGTTAAGGCTCTTCTCTTTGTAGTCTCATTCGCCAGATCTCCTGGCAATAATCCTTGGCGAAAAGCTGTTATCGCCACATTCTCCTCATAGTTGTCCAAACTAACTTTGGTCAAAACAAATCTCTTCGTATAATCCTTCAACTTCTCTCCAGGTTCCTGCTTGCATTGAATAATGGTATTGCCATTTGCTCTCATTTCTTTGCTCCCCACAAAATGCCTTCGAAATGCAGTATAAATATCCATAAAATTTGAAATGGACCCCCTCGGAATCCGATTGTACCATTTTAAAGATGTTCTCTTAAAAGTCTACGAAAATGCACGACACACGAGTCGGTCTTCATTTCAAAGTTTATCATATAGTCCTTGAATTGTTCGATGTGATTATCGGGATCCTGAATCCCATCGAACTTCTCTACTTTGGAAATGTCAAAACGTTTCGGAAGCATTATACATCGAATTTCACTTGTCAACGGAGAGTTTCTCGAGTCGACACCTTGAACAAACTGATCATCTGTTCCCATTGTAACATATAAATTTCGATTAGTCTCAGCATATTGATTCGAAGTGTTTCCTTTGCACCATGTAGAATGAGGAACATTATCCCTTTTAGATTTGCTTTTCTTTTTATGTTTCCGTGACTGCTCTCTGTCTGATTCCTCTTTCGAAGAACCCCTGTATCTTTTAAAACCCAAAGGTGAGCTTTCAACCTTCTCATCACTAGTGGTTATATACTTGTGCTTATTGTTTTTCCCTTTGCGAGATGAATATCGTTCTTTAGGAGACACAAAACGTGGTTTTCATGCTCAATTTTAGCTCGTCGATCATCACAGGATCGATCAAGATTTGGTCTCCCATCTCAGTTTTTTTTGTTTCTTGTCTAACCTGAGATTTAAGCTTCGCCGAGTGGATACTCTATTCTATTCGTTCATACTTTTCATTTAACGCATTTATCTTATCTAAAAGTTGGTTCATTCGCACCTCAATGTCAGAATGAGTTTGGATCAGATATGATCCATCAATGCCAAAACTTAACCTTAAAGTGAAATTTGTTACAAAAGATGACAAATTTCTCTTTAGTCGTTTACAATTAAACATAGTCACACATCCATTTTAAAACTTACATCATATATAATTCAAGGACTAAACTTAATAAACACCATGCGACGAGACTAAAAACTCTGACGATGGAATAATAAACTGTTGTCCGACCTAATAGAATATTTTTTTATATTGAATACAACAAGGTATAGCACATAAAAACATGGTCAATCATGCATTTCTACTGTTTAATTTTAATGTTAGTTAGATTAAGCTTTCAAATTAAATTATTTTGAACCATAAAAACTTAGACGAAAAGGATAGATTCAAACTTATTATTTTCCCTACAACAGTAAGTAAAAGGAAATTAAGCTAATCCTCAATCCACGTGCACTTACGAATTGAATAACAACTTTACAACCGTCTAACAGCCATAAGTGTCATACAAGAATCATCTCACACTTATTTAAAGTCTCATCCTCACCCTTTCCAAAACGCGCCATCCCAAATGCCACCTCCACCGTGGCCTGTACAACCAGTGGTCAATGATCGGCAACCATAACCGCTTGGTTATGGAATACCTATGAATTGTTGGGAAATCTGTTATAAGTAATTTAGTTAATTGAGAATAATGCAGTGAAAGACAAAGGAGAATGTGTCTAATAGACGTGTATATTTCTACAGAAGCAAATACCTATTTAAACTATATTACAGAAGGAAATAACTGAACCAAAAATAACTGAAACTCCTACAAACTCCCCATTACTAGCACGTTATTCCAGTACTTGTCCTCCAAACAGGAAACTACCTGGCGACCTGTTCTCCTTAGCTAAAGACTGGGCCATACCAGAACACGAATAAATAAATAAAACATAATAAAATTTTAGATTAAATCCAACAAATTCCCCCGTAATCTAAACTGTTCCAAGTAACTCCTTGATCCTCAGAAGCTTGCGCATCCTTTCGAACTTCACCACAGTGAGGGCCTTAGTGAGAGAATCTGCTCGCTGTAAATACGTATTTACGTGTTTAACAATAATCTCACCTTTCTCGACAAATTCCCGGATGAAATGGTAGCGTATATCTATATGCTTACTGCGTCCGTGAAACATAGGATTCTTGGCTAAATCGATAGTGGACTTGTTATCCAAGTAGATCACCACAGGACTGATACACTCACTTGTAATCTGAGCTAATAATTTTCGTAACCAAATTGCTTGGCAAGCTGCTGCAGTGGCTGCCATAAACTCCGCTTCACAAGACGACAGAGCTACACATTTCTGTTTTTGCGAGACCCAGGTTATCAAGCTTTCATCTAAGTAAAACACCATCCCACTGGTACTTTTCCTATCTTCGACTTGCCCCGCTAAATCACTGTCACTGTAGCCTGTCAATACATTATTACCGCTGTTTCTTGTATACACGAGACCATAGTTCAGAGTGCCCTTGATATAGCGTAAGATCCTTTTTGCAGCATTGAGATGCACCACCGTGGGTTTTTCCATGTACCTACTGATTATGCCAACAGAGAATGCGATATCTGGTCGTGTGTGAACCAGGTATCGTAAGCCACCAACTAGATTTTTGAACTGAGTTGTGTCTACCAGCTTTCCACCTTCATCTTTGCCAATATTTTCTTTGGGATCCATCGGGAATTTCGTCGAGTTGCACTCACTCATGCCAGCTTTTTCTAGAATTTTCTTAGCATAGTTTGTCTGCTTTAGCTCAATACGTCCCTTACTCTGACTCACTTCTATACCCAAGTAATAAGAAAGCTTTCCCAAATTGCTCATCTCAAACCTTCCATTCATCCTTTTCTTGAACTCATTTATCACTGCAACACTCGAGCCAGTCACAAGTAGGTCGTCTACATATACCCCGACAATCAGAGTCTCTCCATTGACTTTGTTTGTGTATACTGCGTGCTCGTATGGACATCTCTCAAAACCCAACTCTTCCAGGCAGCTATTCAGTTTTGCGTACCATGCTCGAGGCGCCTGTCTCAAGCCATACAAAGCCTTCACAAGTCTGTACACTAAGTTCTCCTTTCCTGCCACAACAAAACCTTCGGGTTGAGAGACGTAGACCTCTTCCTGAAGATCTCCGTTCAAGAATGCAGTTTTTACGTCGAGGTGATGAACCTCCCATCCATTTTTTGCAGCAAGAGCAATCATCAGCCTCACTGTTTCTAATCGAGTTACCGGAGCGAAGATTTCTTCAAAGTCGACTCCCTGTTTCTGAACGTATCCTTTAGCCACGATCCTTGCTTTATACTTTTGAATTTCCCCATCTGCATTTCTTTTAACCTTGTACACCCACTTCAATCCGATGACTTTGTGTCCAGGTGGCAGTTTAGTGAGCTCCCAAGTTCCATTTCGGTTGACAGCCTCTATCTCCCTTTCCATTGCTTCTTTCCAGTTCTTCTCCTTGGCAGCTTCCCAATAACTGGCAGGTTCGTCCATTCCCATGAGAAATAATTCCTCATCTTCGAGAATAATTTCCTCTGTATTAGCATAAATATCAGTGAGAGATCTGAAATTCCTTGGCTCGCTACTCGTATCAGAATCTGTCATTGATGTAGTGGAGCTTGAATGTTGAATCGGTCCTTGGGAATGCACTGAGTCTGCAGAAGAAGGTTCCGAATGAGAGTCATTTTCACACTCAGACTCGAGTGTTGTATCTGAACCCATCTCGAATGTGTTTTCCTCCTTTGTTGATGCACCTGCTCCAAAAATTGTAAATGTCCTCACCTCAACTGCTTCAGGGTATGCATCTGACTCCCACGACCAACGCTTCTTCTCATCGAATATCACATCTCTACTGACATGGACCACCTTTTTTGCAGGATCATACAACCTGTAAGCTTTAGTGCCAGCTTCCTTCCCGAGGTAAATCACTGGTTTGCTTCGATCTCCCAATTTGTTCACATGGACACTTGGTATCTTCATATAACCCAAACACCCAAAGACCCGTAAATGCTCTACATTTGGCTTCTCATTTGACCATGCCTCGTACGGAGTTATTCCAGATACTGCTCGCGTAGGTAAACGATTCAAAATGTAAATTGAATGCCGTATAGCCTCGCCCCAAAAGGTATTTGGCAGTCTTGCTTCTTTCAACAAACTACGAGCCATCTACACCATTGTTCTGTTTCTCCTTTCCACGATGCCATTTTGCTGAGGCGAGTATGGAGCAGTGTATTGTCTCTCGATGCCTTCCTCTTCACAATAGTTCACGAACTCTTTTGAACAGAACTCGCCTCCCCTGTCAGTTCTAAATGCTCTGATTTTTCTCTCCGGACAATTTTCAACTTTTGCTTTGAATTTCCTGAAGACCGAGAAGGCCTCATCCTTGGATTTTAACAGATAATCCCACATGACTCTACTGAAATCATCGACCAATAAAAATATATACTTGTTACCTGCGGTCGTAGGTGGTGAAATGGGGCCACACAAGTCTCCATAAATCAGCTCCAACTCCTTCTCTGTGCTGTAATGTGACTGGGACGGAAAACTTTTCCTGGCCTGCTTTGACATAAGACACCCTGAACACACATCCTTGAGAAAGCTTAACTTTGGCAGCCCATGCACCATCTTCATGTTCTCCATTAGCTTTAAAGCCTTGAAATTCACATGTCCTAATCGGGAGTGCCACAACCAGGTGTCCTCTTCTGTTTTTGACAACAAGCAATGTGACTCACTGTCTTGGAGGATAATTTTATACAACCTGTTTTGAGTTCTTTTCACTTTCATGAGTAGAGTTCCACAACTATCACGTACCCACAGATAATCACCACTGATTGTTATTTTGTTCCCCTCCTCCGCTAACTGCCCAATACTGATTATGTTACTCCAGAGGGATGGAATATAGTAAACTTGCCGTAAGGTTCGTTCTTCTCCAGTCTTGCCTCTGATCACCACTGAGCCTCTCCCCTTGATGTGCACAACTGATCCATCTCCAAACTTCACTTGTCCGGTTACCTTCTCGTCCAATTCCCTGAATTTTGAGCGTTGACCCGTCATGTGATTGCTAGCTCCATTGTCCAAGTACCATAGTTTGGAATCCACTTGATTCTTGTTTGCTTCTTGACTCAGTTTTGGTGACACTCTGTCCTCGGTTATGAGCACCACATTTTCACCTTTATCCTCAAGTTCATTCAAAAGTAGTGCAGGTTCATCATCCGGGAGCTGTGCTATATTGGCCTCCTCTCTGTTGTCTTTGTCACGTTTTGGTTTCTTGCAATCTGCTGCAAAGTGCCCGAGCAGGTTGCAGTTAAAGCATCTTACACGGCTCCTGTCCCTCATACCTTGATTGTTGTCTCTTCCTCGCGCCTTCTGATCGGTTCCTCCCCGATTTGAGCGTTTGATCCATTCATCACGAGTGAGCAATAGTTTGCTCTCCTTCTTTTCTTTCTTCATCCACTCTTCTTCCGTAAGAAGCAACTGGCTTCCATTTTTTTCTGTTTGTCCTCGAAGTCTCTCTTCGTGAGCCTTTAGAGAACCAACCGTTTCTTCTATTTTCATCGTCTCAAGGTTTCCGAACTGCTCGATGGTGGATGTGATCTGCAAGAATTTCGGAGGCACTGCTCGCAGTAACTTCTTTACAACGTATGATTCTTCAACTGTTTCCCCTAGTGAACGAATATTTGTCACCAGGCCATTAATCTTCATATAGAAGTCATCGAGGGAGTCCGAGTCTTTCATGACAATTGACTCAAACTCGGCTTTTAGTGTTTGGATTCTTGCGTTCTTCACACGGTCTGCGCCCTGGCACATAATCTTAATTGCCTCCTAGGCATCTTTAGCAGTTTCCTTGTCCGCCACTGATAAAAGTATGTCTTCTAGAATACTCTGGTAGATTGCAGCCATAGCAATCTTATCTGTCCTGTCCTCGACCACCGTCTCTGGATCCTTAGGTACTGCTGCTTCCCAGACGCCATGGGCTTGCATGTATACCTTCATCTTTAAGGCCCATGCTGTGTAATTCGATCTGTTCAACATGGGGTAGCTTAAACTCACTGCACCCTCCTTAATCTTTCCTTGTTCCATCGCTGTTGCTTTAGGCATATACTTGGGCATCAACTGTCTCACCAAAGCTCTGATACCAAAATTGTTGGGAAATCTGTTATAAGTAATTTAGTTAATTGAGAATAATGCAGTGAAAGACAAAGGAGAATGTGTCTAATAGACGTGTATATTTCTACAGAAGCAAATACCTATTTAAACTACATTACAGAAGGAAATAACTGAACCAAAAATAACTGAAACTCCTACAAACTCCCCATTACTAGCACGTTATTCTAGTACTTGTCCTACAAACAGGCAACTACCTGGCGACCTGTTCTCCTTAGCTAAAGACTGGGCCATACCAGAACACGAATAAATAAATAAAACATAATAAAAGTTTAGATTAAATCCAACAAAATCCTGATATGCAAGAAGATCTCTCGATCCCACAGTATCGAACTCAGTTAGTATTTTCAATTGGTAGGAGAGGAACGGGAGATTCCGGTAACTGCCCCGCCACCACCGGTAGAGAATCAACGACAAGAGCCGGCGTTTTACTCTTTTCACTTTCAGGAACAGGCGAGATGGGAGAGCCAGATGATTTTGGCACCACTACTAAGGCAACAAGAAGCGTCAGTCTCCGTGGGAAACTATTTTTTTCAATTGGATATTCCGATGATCAACAAAGATGGAGGCCGCAGTATCCAGTGGGATCATTGCGTTCTGGTATCCAGTGGGATCATTGCGTTCTGACAGGCGAGATCCAGAAGCAGAATTGGCGGGGTGTCGTCCTCGTTCAAAAGTTGCTCGGCGTAACTACGGAAACTCACCGGGTAACGGAAAGGACGCCCACGTGCCTAATCCGTTCGCATGGGATACGTGAGTTTGAGTGCAAGAGACTGCCTGAAACCTTTGATTTCGGAGAAAAAGAAATCCATCAATTGGCTGTTTTTATTCTTGGGTGAAATGCGGGGTTGCTGCACTCTTGAACCGTTGTAGGAATTCTTGTAATTTCTCGATCTTTATGATCATCACTTCTTTCTTTGCTGAATAACTAATCGCCTTTTCAACTTCTTCTTTATCCCTCCCTGTATCTATATATCTATATATATATATATATATATATATATATATATATATATATATATATATATATATATATATATATATATATATATATATATATATAGATAAATTTAAGTATGACACCACAGTTGTAATGCTATAGTCAGTTTTGATATTCCTATATATAGTTGAACAAAAATAATAACGATGTTTATTATAATAAAATAAAATAATAATACAATTAAATATAAAAAAGCTAAATCATAGTCTAACTACGGTGGTGGTGTTGGAGGAGGATTCTGATCGGTTGGAAGATTTATTGCTGCACTCTTGAACTGAGTTACTCACACTTTCAAAAACCGTTTATAGGAACTTGAAACAATTATATGAAGAAAACTTGTATATTATTGTTGTATGGATTATAAAGGACATATCTTGTTGTTGATATTGTCTTGTCTCTAGATTTTACTTATATTACAAATGTTATATTAACTCAATATATAGTATCCCGAATTGTGTTTACGAGCATGCTATCTAGGTACCTCATTAAAACCTTCATGCGTCACCAAAAAAAGGAAAGAGCATACCATCAGTCATTACATAGATTGAAAGAAAATATATAATTTGGAACAATTAATCTACATACAATTTCAAACGCTCAATGTTTCATGGATGTCAAAGTATTTTCCCCTCCGGATATTATTAGTAACGATCTAAGCAGATCTATACTCCATCAGTTAAACAACTATGCATTGGAAACAAATTCAAGTGTCACTAGAGGCGTGCTACATATTTTACCTAACGCTTAACATAATTAATAATAGAAGGTCGATAATATCTTGCCTGTAAATTTTTCTTGTTAATGTTTTATATCCATATCCACAATGTGTCGATCCTTCCCCATCAATATTATTTTTGATTCATTCTTTCCAAGGCAACGTAATAAAGGTCTTCTTAATGATTTCTCGTACATAATATTTCCAAGGATTGCAAACCCATGCGCCTTGAAACTTAATTTCTCGGCCATCGCTTTATCAACTAGTGTAACCTAGTTAACCACAAGCTCTTTGATGTCATGCCTTTAATCTTTATCTTCACTGGTTGAAATTTGAAAGGATTTGTTTGCAATATAACTCCGTTTGAAATTTATTTCTATCGAGAGACTCTCTTGTGTAAGTATTTACGGGCACCCTTCGGAATATGTTGTGGTTGCTAGAGAATCAGCAATAGAATATTTAGCCCTATGAAGATATTCGTACTTGAACCGTAAAATAATGATATTAACCCTCTCAAAGCTTCTAAGTATTTCGTAAGATAATATTTCTAGCCTCGGACCGTCCCGATACGTGATTCGCTAAAATTTGTGAGACACTCAGTAAGAGAACTCTTTTAGCGCAACAATTTTGTGTGAGCGTAAACCCGCCAAAGAGGCTTTATATTATTCCTTGTTAATCGATACTATGAAGCCAAATCGAATTGTATCATATATCACTTCCCTCATATGACCTATTAACATAACCCTTGCTCCAGAACAAGAGCGCATAAACCCCCATCAGTCTAAATGACGCACTCAACTTTTCGTTCATCGTTAATGGGTTCCAACATCTTGTCGTTCAGAATAAAATTCAAATAAAACCTCAGCCAAAGTTTGGGCTTTCATTGTCGTTCGTGACTGAAATTTAATATCAAAATATTTTAAAGGATTTGTTTGCAATATAACTCCGTTCAAAATTTATTTCTATCGAGGGACTCTCTTGTATAAGTATTTACGGGCACCCTTCGGAATATGTTGTGGTTGCTAGAGAATCAGCAATAGAATATTTAACCCTATGAAGATGTTTGTACTTGAACTGTAAAATAATGATATTAACCCTCTCAAAGCTTCTAAGTATTTCGTAAGATAATATTTCTAGCCTCGGACCGTCCCGATACGTGATTCGCTAAAATTTGTGAGACACTCAGTAAGAGAACTCTTTTAGCGCAACAATTTTGTGTGAGCGTAAACCCGCCAAAGAGGTTTTATATTATTCCTTGTTAATCGATACTATGAAGCCAAATCGAATTGTATCATATATCACTTCCCTCATATGACCTATTAACATAACCCTTGCTCCACAACGAGAGCGCATAAACCCTCATCAGTCTAAATGACGCACTCAACTTTTCGTTCATCGCTAATAGGTTCCAACATCTTGTCGTTCAGAATAAAATTCAACTAAAACATCAGTCAAGGTTTGGGCTTTCATTGTCGTTCGTGACTGAAATTTAATATCAAAATATTTTAATCCAACTAACCACTTCGTCATTCGTCCAGATATTTTGGGCTCTTGTAATATATGTTTCAAAAGGAAAAAATCTCATACTACTGTCAAATGTTCCTGGAAGTAAGATATCATTTTCTGAGCTACTGTAACTAGGTCAAAAACAAGTTTTTCTAACTTCAAGTATCTTTTTTCCCATCTAACAAGCTCTTACTCACATAGTATATTGGTCGAGGATGAATACTATTTAATTCTAATAAAAGATTTATCACATTATGGGGTCCAACTAAAACGGCTTACCTAACTCAACACCCGAAAGAAAATAGCATATTTATCCAAAGATCTGGATGTGCTCCCTCAATCATATACTATCACCTACCATTTTATGATATTCAGCAAATTTGTTAGGATTACCCTGATATTTTGTCTCACTGCTCAAACTCTCTCCATGATACACCCAACAAAAGTAGTCTTCCAAATATCCATATCTCACTATATGTTGATGCATTATACCAGTTATATTTGGGCAAATATTTCTGCATTTTGGACATGGACACAATAGCAATGTACTCTCCCCTATCGAACTTTTGTGCATCCGATCTCGTAAAATAAAGCTATCGACACAATCAAATAATTCATCTATGACATACGTCCTAGTAATATATAAACGATGATACACCCATGCACGATTAGTTATCATATCAGTAGGTATCTAAACTTGTAAAATAGAGTTATTGACACCTTTAACAATTTATCACTCTGTCATTTTCATGCATTGACATATAAGCATACAAGCAAGCACACAAAAATACAAAACATATTTTTACAAACTTTTTTTAATCAAACATGTAATTCGACAATTAATTAAAAAATTATGTTAAAAAAATATTAAAAAATTAATGACAATATAAAAAATGCATGCATCGATTAACAAAATGACATCAACTTAAACTTTTACAATTATCGAATTGGCTGGTTTAGAGAGGATAGAGTTTAGAGTTAATTTGGGGAAATTATAAGAGTAAGAATTTTAAAAGACGGTTGGGTCAAGTTATTAAATTTTGGACCAGTTTTAGTTTGTAAAATAATTTAGGTAGAATTTATAAGCGAGTTTCAGTTTTAGTAAATCCAATTGATCAAAATTTGGGCGGACTGCAATTTAAATAATAAATTTGGGTTAAAGTTACGCGATCGAATAAAATATTAAGTGTGTTAACTCTTGGAGTGGCCCATGGCGTCACTAAGGCCTAAACCGTGATTTAAAAAAAACAAAAAAAACCATAAAACAATTACGTCACAAACCCGTTCTAATTAGAGACGTTGTGCAATAAAAAAGTACGATCATCATAACTTCATTGTAAGAATTGACCCGTGTTTCATTAAATTTGTCAAAAAAGGCTATGTTGTGGAATATCAAACCTGGTTGTTCGTTTTGTATGGTTGTCACCAGAGTAGATGATAAAAGACTTTTAAAATCTGATTCTAACATATTATAATATGATTGTCAATACCTTGTTAAAACATTTTTTTTGTAATAAGTTATAAACTAATTGTATAATGTATTTTGTTTTAGTTTGTAATTCGGTTTAGATTATAAAATATTTTGTGAGCCAATTTTAGAGCTTGTATGTAAGTTCTATAGAATATGTGGCTTAACTCGGAAAGAAAATGCAAGATGTTTGAAGTTAACCATGCAAGAAGTTTAGAATTACATACTTTGGAGACATACGATTCGCGTAGTATATAACCATGTGATTCTTGAGATACTAACCATGCGATTCCAGTGACACTAATAATGGGATCTTGGGGATATTAACAATCCAATTCTAGCAATACTGGTTATGCGATTCTAGATGTATTTTATATGGGAAATATTAGTGTTCTCTATGCGAGATAAAATATGACTCATCTATGGAATTCTATTTTATTTTCTATGTGCCTTCTTAGATCCATCTTCATTATACTCCATTTGATTATTCTTTCGTGTGTATCTCCCGGGATTCATGACCTCACTAATGATAATGATGACTTCATGTGTCAAAACACTTTTTCACTAATGAGACATGTGAGTTTTCTTATCAACGTGTCAATTATTTCCTGACACAAACATGCGTGCCTTCCAAAACGACTTGTGAATGAAGAAGTGTGTCACAAATTCTTTACACTTCCCAACATGTGTGCGCCTCAAATCATAGGTGGAGCGGTTATTTTCCAAAAAACGTTTTATCTTTCCTATATCTTTGACACTTAAAGAAAAATATTCAACTGTTTGGGCCTTCGAAACCCTTGGAAGTCCACATATCCCTCTATAAATACTTTAACTCATTTACTACTTCATAATTATTCATCTTTATAGTTTATACAGATATATGGAGAAAACTTTTTGGTTAGAGAGAGAAACGTGTTTGTTGCTTTTTAAAGCATTTTTCCACCTTTCATGCCTAGAAAATCCGAAAATATTGAGAGATATAAGATTTTAGAGTGGTTCAACATCAGTAAAAAGATATCAAAAGAGGAAAGTTGCTAGCATAGATGAGGAGCCCAAACTACTGCAAATTCTCCAAACTTCTTATTATGGTCATTGGCATACGATAAAAAAATACTTTGAGGTGACTGAGACTTCAAACAACAAAGCTCCATTGGATCCTCTATAAATACTTTAACTCATTTACTATTTCATAGTTATTCATCTTCATAGTTTATAGAGATATATGGAGAAAACGTGTTGGTTAGAGACAGAAACGTGTTTGTTGCTTTTTAAAAGCATTTTTCCACCTTTCCTACTTAGAAAATTCGACAATATCGAGAGATATAAGATTTTAGAGTGGTTCAACACCAGTAAAAGATCTCAAAAGAGGAAACTTGCTGGCACAAATGAGGAGCCCAAACCACTGAAAATTCTCCAAACTTCTTATTATGGTCATTGGCATCCGATAAAAAAATACTTTGAGGTGACTGGGACTTGAAACACCAAAGCGACCTTAGCCTTTCAAAGAATCTATATAGTACTTCCTCGTTTATTCCAATGGGCGATAAACACTGTGAAACTGAAAATATGAAAGACAATCATTTGAAAAGGAAAAATCCCCAAATCCCACTAAAAAGGTACACAAACATTAAACTTACATCTACTGTTCCTACCCCTTAAAATACCCCAAAAGGTAATCCTCTAACAACTCATATGGTCACTTCTTAAAAACCATCATCAAAACCTGTACGAACAAAGGATGTTGTTCCTCTCCTCGAATCCATCCCAGTAATATGAGAAAGGCATATGGTTGATGAATTAGAGGATGATTAAGAGGAAAATATAGTTGATGTGGATGCTCAACCCATCAGATTTATACCTACACCGAATTCCCACGTTGGACCCTCATACCGACTTAACCCTTAACTCCCTTGGGTAAACATGAAACAAGTTCTACTGTCCACCAGGCGATTGAACCAAAGAAGAAGAAACAACGTGGCGTGAGACTGACCACAAACATGGAGTCTATTTTAAAAAATAATTTATGGAAGGTCGAAGCTAAAATCTTCTAGCGTTGTGTAAAATTAAGTACAAGTATTATCAACTGTCTAAGAAGGTCAAGCTCATAGACCTATGGGGAATTCAAGACTCTATCCAAATTTGATTTCTTGAGGTTGAGGAAACTTATTTATCAGGTCGGGACCATGAATTAATTATATACTGAGAAATCCTCAATTGGGGTCTTTTATTCTCACAAGACCCTGCTCTAGTGTAGTATATTGGATTGATGAATTTGTGTTTGACTCAAAATGGTCCCAAGTTCTGATGCACCTTGATGGTCTATATACTGGCTTCTTGGAAATCAAAGATTGGATTTTCAATGCAATAATTCTTCGGGCTGACCGACATTTCCAAAAATCCTGACTTTCCCTTCTATTCATTAATCCTTGGGAGGAAGCTCAAGATAGTGAATGACCTCTTAGAAGCTGACAAGAAGTGAAAAAACAAAGATTCTTCTTCTTTTTCGGACTATGAAAGACAATCTTTGAAAATTCTGTTGAGATACCTCATCGGCTCATATTAAGATGGACTAACTGAGGAACTAACTTTTACCTTTACTTTATTTTATTTATTTGATTTGTTTTACCAAGCTTTTCCTGGTGGACAACAATGAAGGGGGTCTTGAAGCCTTTCGGGGAGTATATTGAAGAAGTTAGTTGGTTCTTTCCTCAACTGAGTTATTGGGTTATCACCTTTTGGTCCAATTAATTCCATAGGTGCTTCACACCATCAAATCTTGTCTTTCTTTTTGGTCCAATGTCTTTAGATGAGCTTATGGTTCCTCCCATACAAGATGACATACTCAAGCGACTAGAAGCCTTGGACAATCTTTTCTTTCTTTTTACGAGGGTTACAAGTCACCGAGACCCTAAAAACTAGGTGGTTGAAGAAGAAGATGTAAATGTTCATACTGAAGTCGAAGAGGGAAATAAAGATGAAGTTGAAACTGAAAAAGTTAAACCTACTGAGAAAGGTTGCTCCAAGAGGCCACCAAAGAGATACTCATCCAACTATAGAGGTAAGGCGAAAGTTTTCGAGAAGATAATGACACAATAGAATATGTTTCTTAATGGAGTAAGGCAAATGATGGCTAGAGAAGTCAAGGGAATGAAGAAGATAATTCAAAGAATATCGAAGCAAGTTCTCTTGCTTCGGTATATTTGATATCTACGACAATGACTTTCTAGCCAACGATCTTAACAAATTACTTCATGTTTGAGAGAAAAGAAAACCGAAAAGACCACTACAAAAGAATAAGTTGTTCAAAAACATTCCGACGTAAAAACTTTGGAAGAAGATATTTCCCATTACAAAAAGATTGCTACTAAGTGTTCGACGAAGATTGAGGCACTGGAAACTCAATTGAAAATAGATGAAGTCCAATTTAATGATGAGAGGAAATAGTTTATTGCTAGAGATACTAATCACAATACATTTGTTGACAGTATCACTAGTGCTTATGCTAAAACCAAGTTATATTTTGAGAATGTTTTGAAAGATGTCGAATGACTCACTACCTAAAAGCAAACTCTTAAAAACGTTGTTGAAAAGTATAAAGATGCTTGCCTTGAGAAGTGTGATGCATAATGTATCTCTTGCTTAGAAAAGAGAGATGCTAAGATTAAATCTGTTTTTGTGGTAGAAATTCGTAAACATTTTCCCGATACGAAGTTAGGAAATATTTGGGATCGTGTTCCGGAGAAGCACTGTTCGAAAGATGATTCTTTCGTGGATGAATAATATTCCAACGATTCTTAAGAAGAAAACAACCCATCCTCGAAAACCTTATTAGAGGATGGCGATGAAGGTACCCTTTCGGGGTAAAGAAAAAATATTTTGTTAGTTGTTGTTTCTGTTGTTTTCATGTAGACTCTTGGACACGTTTTTGTTAATTGCTCGTATTCTTTCAAGGCATTTTTTAATATGAGAACTTTTATGAATATAAATATTCTTTGGTTAATTCTTTTCCACCAAACTTTTTCTTATCTAAATATTGTTATCCATAAACGTTTATTGGAAAACCATGTTGTCCATTAAATAAAAATTATTGGCCAACATTCATTGGGAGGCTCTTACAATCCAAAATAGAAAAATTGTTGAGCAACATTAGTTAGAATACCCTTCCGGTCCAAAAGATAAAAATTGTTGACCAACATTCGTTGGAAGACCCTTCCGATTTAATAAATAAAAATCGATAACCAACATTCGTTGGAAGACCTTTCCCGTCCAAAAGATAAAAATTGCTCACCAAAATTCGTTGGAAGACCCTTCCGGTCCAAAATATAAAAAACGTGCAAGTTATTTCAAAATGAGAAATAAATATTATATATAAGTCGGCTATAAAGGCACCTCGTTAAAAACTTTATGTGCCACCATGGTAGGAAAGAGTATGCCACCGATCAATATGGGTAAAATGCTAAGGGAAAAGGAACGAGCTAGCTCTATCAACAGGGAAGCCCAACAGGGTTCATAGGAGAATGTTCCATCAAACAAGCATTATATCGAGAAGACGCCTCTCGAGGCGAGAGGGAAAGCGTTAAGGGAGAAAGTAGAGTGAATCATACTAAAGTGACGCTAAGTGATCGACGCCCATCAATCAACACCCATTAATGAGGCTGTAAATCGTGAAATTTATGTAACACCCCACGATTGGAATAATGGTCATTATTATTATCTCATTACCTAATATTAAGGTCCATGACATAGTTAATGGGAGAATGTAATTAATGGAAGTACAACTTCTTTGTAAATAATATAAATAAGTCGATTATGATGTAAAAACCTATATTTTCTTCTCCAATACAAAAAAGTTACTACTTGCCGTATTATTTTGTTAAATCTTCCCTTATCATTAACTCTGCTCATCAAACTGCAATCAAAGCAAAAATATTGCAGACTTCTTGGTTGAGTTCCATTTGGAGCGTTCTTATATTAAATCTCTAATTGACAATTATGTGAAAGAATGGGTAATCTGAACTTTATGGTGGGTCCATCTTATAGCTTGCTTGGATGTCTTATCCTTTTTAGATTGATGACTAGGGCTCTAGTCCTTATTGGAAGAAACACTTTGCCATGTGTATCCTCAATCTTATTGAGCATAGCTGCCACCCGAGGAGGAGTACTCAATTTCTCTCAAGATCCCGTTCGGAGATGGTCCTCCGAAGGTGACTCCGAACCAACTTGTAAGGGGTAAAGCATTGGTGGAATGAACTGGAATAATTTGTCTTGGCTCATTGATGCGGTTTCTTAAAATTAATCTTACCATACTCGTACTAATGTAAATAAGATATCATTATTGTTGTAAAATAAATATTCAATGTGAGATGTGAATATTAAAAGATAAGCAACAATATAAGTTCAAAGGACTACGTGTGTTCTTTCAAGACCCAGGGAGTGACTCGGGTTACCATTTGAGATGATTTTCTTCTTGTTCTCCTTATCAACCGCTGATGAAGAGAGATTGCATCTTCTATAGATTGTCAGCTTCCAACCGGCCATCAACAGTATTGTTCTCATCACCAATGTTGTATAGGTAAAATAAGGATCCTAAAATTTTAAGATAACCCAACAACTGAAACAAACTAATCTATTGGCATTAAAAAAAAATATAACCTAAATGTAATGATACATGACTTTGGGGTAAACCGCGTGTTCGGACTAGCCTGGTTTGGGAATATTCCCATTATTGAAATAAATAACAATGTTTGGGTCCAAAAGAAACTGAAGGCCCTAGCTCTACACGTACAAATAAACACTAAGTCAATTAGACCATAATCCATCGAATTTTTTCCTCGTGTGGGTAACCGAACCTTTATCGCCTTTGGGCCCACTTCTCACGAATGATATTTAGCACAAAAACTTGAATAGTATTGTAAGAAATTTTATCAAGGGCCAAAATATACTTAGAGCTAATATTTTGTTAATGATAGGGAAGTGTCATTGCCTCTACTTCGATGGCTTTAGCCTTGTCAACTGTACAATCTTTAGCGTTCGAAGTTATTATTCCAGTTGAATTTCAAATTGCAATATTTTCCTCGGATTGACCATATCTAAAGGAGATTCATTGTTTATATCTTTATCTATATATGTTAACTCCCATCAAGTGGATTCAGAAGGAGATTCCTCGCTTATATATTTAATAGGGTTTGGACCATGGACTTGGGTAAATAAATAGGATAATTATGATTTTATTTATTTCTTGGTTCATGGGCTTTAGACCATGGACTTAGGTAATTAAATATTATCCCATGGATTTTGTTCGGCTCATTAGGCCCATTAAATTAATTCGGTGTATAATTTTTTTTGAAGGAATTTATTGGAGGATGAAGCATTAACTTCTAAAATTAGACTTTCTATCTCTAAACATTTACTTAAAAGACTCTATTATCACTCTACTCACTATAAAAAATTAAGCACTCCTTACCACATTACCAAATAACTCTTCAAATAAAATTTATTCTTACCATATGATGATTTATATTCAAAGTTGAATCATAATTTACTTAAGATCCACTTACATCTTCACAAATTTGTACCCATGGTGCTGTATCTGTTATATTTACATCCTTATAAGTTGTAACATCCATGAAAGCATCAGCCTCAATATCATCCACGATAGCATCCAAATTTTGGTCGACGACATCATCAATCTCAAGCTGATCAATCTCATCATCATAGGACCGTGTCAAAAAATGATGATCATCTTCTATTTTTATACATGCTCATTTTTCGGGCGTACTAGTTGATGGTGATGTTTCTCTTTTGCACGTTTGTGGTGTTGGTTATTCCGTTTGTCTGTGTTGAGCTTATGTTGCCTATAGACCAGCTGGTGTCGGTTCTTATTTGTTGATTTCAGCTTATTGATACTTTCGGCAGGCTGGTTCTTGTTGTTGTTATATGCCTTGGGGTTGGAGTTGATGGTGTTGGTCTTCTTGTGGTTCGTGTTGACAAATTTGTTATTCTTCGTATTCGGTTGACTGGGTTATTCTTCTTTAATTTTGGATGAAGAAACATGTGATTTTGGTACTATAAATAGCATGCGAGACTTGTGAATATATTTAGATAGACCATTTTTAAAACAGCGATGCGAGAAGTTTACATAATAGTGACTAGTGGGTTCCGGTTGGTTTCGTTGACGTAGTTGGTTGCCTTGTTGGACGATTGGGCTCCCATGATGACCATTCGATTACTGTTATATCAAACATATCATTCCATATATATTAAACATATGATTCTGCTTATATCAATCCATTCAATTCCATGTACATTAAATATGCAATTTTATTTCTACCGTAAACAAATACAATTTAATTCTAATGTTACCCAACATGTTTTTCTACTGTTCAATTTTAATGTAAGTTAGATAAAAATTGTGCAAGTTATTTTAAAATAGGAAATAAATATTTTATATAAGTCGGCTATAAGGTAACCTAGATAAAAACTTCCTGCGCCACCAGCGTAGGAAAGAGTATGCCACCGATCAACATGGGTAAAATGCTAAGGGTAAAGGAGTGAGCATACTTGATCAACGGGGAAGCCGAGGAGGGTACATACGGGAAAGTTCAATCAAGCTTGCATTATATCAAGACGAGACCTCCCGGGGCGAGGGATAAAGCGTCAAGGGAGAAAGTAGATTAAAGTGCACTCAAGGTGACGCTAGCTGACCGACGCCCATAAGTCAATACCCATTAATGAGGTTGTAAATCGTGAAATTCACGTAACGCCCCACAATTGGCATAATGGTCACCAGCATGATCTCATTACCTAAAATTAAGGTCCACGACATAGTTAATGGGAGAATGTAATTAATGGAAGTACAACTTCCTTGTAAATAGTATAAATAAGGCGACTATGATGTAAAAACCTATATTTTCTTCTCCAATAAAAAAAGTTACTACTTGTCATATTATTTGTTAAGTCTTCCCTTATCATTGACTTTTCTCATCCAACCGCAATCAAAGCACAACATATTGCAGACTTCTTGGTTGAGTTCCATTTGGAGCATTCTTATATTAAATCTCCTATTGAAAATCCCATGGAAGAATGGGTAATCCGAACTGATGGTGGGTCCATTATGTTGGGTTGTGGAGCAGGAATTTATTTATTATCTCCATTCAGAGATTCAATATACCAAGAAATACGTTATGTTTTTAAGGCATCAAATAATGAAGCTGAGTATAAGGCAACAATAGTAGGGCTAAGGCTTTCCCAAACTTGTGGTGCCAAAAACGTTTGATTGATAAGTGATTTGCAACTACTCATACATCAGGCTAAGGGAAACTTTGAAACTAGAAATGAGTAGTTCGTTAAGTATTTACAAGTATTGAAGGGGACATTAGCGTTATTTAAGTATATGGAATATGAGCATGAGCCATGGATCATAATACAAAAAAATTCCTTTCGATATTAATAAAATTTGAAGTTGAGACAAGAACTGAAGAAAAATTTCAAGTATCAAGGATAACGAAAGAAGATTGGAGGCATGAGATTAAAAAGTTTATTGCTAAGGGAATATTCCCCGTAGATAAAGTGTCGGTTCACAAGTTGAGGTTTAAAGCACATGGATTTTAATCTTGAGGGATGTCCTCTATAAGAAATCATTTAGCATGTTTTTTTACAAAGCCTTGGGTATGATGAGCCGTAGGTGATTTTATTTGAATTACGCGATGAGGAAGGTTCTACCAACTGTGGCTATAAAAAGTGAACCAATTTGTAACTATTGGGAAGATCTCTTCATAAATATTGTTAGATAAGTCCATCAATATGCCTAACTCATCAGCTTTGGGCATATCATTGGGCCATAATTCCTCTAGGACTAAGTCCCATCAAGATTGGAGGTTCAGCTGAGGAAATGCCTTGTGAAACCTAAGACCATGTCAGACATAATCAAAGCGTCCCACTTAGATAATGATTCAAGATCCTATCAGCATATTCATCAACCATATCTTATTTGTCTTTAACAATATCAGCTTTGATAGTGGTTAGGTCCCTTGTATTACTTAACACGAGTTGTTTTCTCTTTTAGCTCATTCGACAAAAGTTCTATAGCAGCCTTGTCACTGATTTTCTCATTTATCAGTTCTTTAATATTCCACAAATTAGATGACTGCAACCCTTCGTAAGAATCATTTAGCTTGGTAACCTTATCTCTGACCAATTTGGCTTTGTTTGCTAAACCCTCAGTCCGAGCTTTTTCCCCTTCGAATGACTATTTATGATTTTTGCTTTCCTATTCAAGTGATGTAAATAATATATTTTTTTGCCTTAACATTCCTCTCCAAATCATCAATAGGATTTACAAAGCCCAACATCGTATATGCAGTTTGTCTTGTTCCTTTATCAACTTAAAAGGCACATCGTCACAAAGCATATTTGTGACGTTACCTTGGTTTCGGGGAAGTTTTTCTCGAAATATTAAAATCAATCCCACCTATAGGCCCCATCAGATTATCTTTATTGTATGCTACCTCTTCTTTTGTTGGAAATAATAAAGAATATGGGTCAGATGTTGGGATCAATAGAGAAGATGGCTCGAATGTTAGAAATGATATGGGAGGGGGGGATAATAAATGGGACTAAAATGGGGACAATCTGTGAAATGGTGGTTGTTTTCCTCTTTTTTCTTTCTCTCTTCTCATTTCTGTGCTTGCTTCTCTTGTATGTATTTTTATTTTTCAAGAGAGGAATCTTTATGGGTGTATTTTTCTTCTTCAAATCCAACAGTGTCCTTCTTAGAGCCTTGCTTGGAAGTCTTATCCTTTATTGAATGATGATTAGGGCTCTAGTCCTTGTTGGAAGAAAAACATTGCCATGTGCACCCTCAATCATGTTGAGCATAGCTAGCCAAGAGGATGAGTAGTCAATTTCTCTCAGGTTAGATCATGTTCGGAGCTGGTCCTCCGAAGGTGACTTCGAACCAATTTGTTAGGGGTAAAGCATTGGTGGAACGCACTAGACCAATTTTCCTTGGCCTATTGATGCAGCTTTTTAAAAGTAATCTTAGCATCCTCGTGAGGATGTGGATGCGATTTTGTTATTTTTGTAAAAGAAATATTCGAGGTGATTTATGAATATTAAAGGATAAGAAACAATACAAGTTCGAAGCACTACGTGTGTTCTTCCAAAACCTGGTGAGTGACTCGGATTAGCCTTTGAGGTGATTTTTTTATTATTCTCCCTACCAACTGCTGATGAAGAGAGATTGCATCTTCTAATAGGTTTTCAGCTTTCAACAGGCCACCAACAGTATTGTACTCATCACCAATGTTGTATAAGTAAAAAAAGGATCCTAAAATTTTGAGATAACCCAACAATGGCAACAAATTGATCTATTGGCATTCAAATTTTTGATAACCTACATGTAATGATACTTGACATTGGGGTAAACCTGGTGTTCGGACTAGCCTGGTTTGGGTATAGTTCCACTAAATTGAAATAATTAATAATGTTTGGGTCCAAAGGAAACTGAATTCCCTAGTTCAACACGTACGAATAAACAACTAACTCAATTGGACCATAATTCATCTGAGTTTTTCCTTGTGTAGGTAACCGAACCTTTATCCCCTTCGGGCCCACTTCTCACAAATAAAATTTAGCTCAAGATCTTGAATAGTAAATACTGAGTATAGATTTTGCCTTATTAAATTGTTATAAGAGAATTTTAGAGAGAGAAAGAGTTAGAGAGTTTTTAGAGAGAGAGAGAGAGTTTAAGTACAAATGAGTTCAGTAGAAAATGTGTTCAACCCTTTTATTAGGTTAGCCTTGCCCTTTATATAGAGGAGCCAAGACTTAACCTTAAAGTGAAATCTGTTTCAAAAGAGGACAAATTTGATTTTTATTCCTTAACAATTATATATAGTCACAAATGTTATTTAAAACTTACATGATATATAATTTAAGGACTAAACTTACATTATTTAGAGTTTAATACTTAAATTTAAATTATTTACAACTTAATCCTTAAAATCCTACTTCCATATAAGAAGTCCCCTAGTTCTCATGTCAGTAAATGAATGAGAACTAAAATGTCTTCAAAAGTTTCCATAGGACATATCAATTGTTGTAATACAAGCTCTAAGTCCAAAAATCAATAGCAATAAGAATATGTAAATTCGAAGCAGCCATTCGAAGCGGGGTAAAAAACAAATACAAATTCGAAGCAACTAAAATTAGATTCAGTCTCGAAGCCAATAATTCTCCTCGAATCATTATGGAAATAGAGCTTCAAAATGTAATCATCGACTTTTATCAAAACAATATACAAATGTAACCGTTTCATATTATCGTTCGAATCCATCATGACTATATAGCCTCTCGACTCATAGCTAGATGCCTAGTCTCACAGATGCCGAGCTTCTTATCTTCTTATCGCTTTGTATTCTGCCATATCACCATCAGAGCCCCTTCACTTTACACATCTTCTTTTCTTTCTATAAATTCAATCAATAGCCTCATTTTTCATTCTCAAAACACAAATTATTTGAGAGAGAATTCAAGCGCTTGGCTACCTTCATCCCATTCCTCTTTTTTTTACAGTATCTTCATCAGAAAAAAAAAACCAAACTTTCCGATCAAAACTCATCTTATCTGATCAGTCTTTATCCGGTTTATGAGAAAAAACCCAAGAACAAGAAGATCCAAGGCTAACATACCCAAGAAGCCAAAATCTTCAGGACCTAATAAGAACTTAGTCTTCAGATCATACGACTACTTTTCCATTACTCAAATAGCGGAGGAATATAGAGCTGCATGATTAATCAATATCGCTCATGTTGGAACAACCACCAAAACAATTTACTACGGTAATTTCGATCCAACCAAAGCTTTTGCTTTTTCTCCTTCTCCAATAATCGAAGAACGATCATCTTCCAAAATCCTAGGTCCTAAAACACCTCGAGCCTCTTCATATCAAAGTAAAATTTCTCATTTGATTAGTGAAGAATTTGCTTTAAAGCATTCATCAAATACTCTTTCTTTGAATATTCTTCAACTACCAGAAAACAAAGAACTTTTATTGCCATTGGAGACGATTCAGAAATCATTCCAACTCCTCCCCCTTCGAACCGAGATACTGAAGCTCCTCCTCAGAGAGAAGTAACTGATGAAGTTCCTCAAGAAAATAACCCTTCACAAGAAACTGTGAATCCATTACCTCAATAATCTGGAGAAGAAACATCAAGGGCCAATGAAACTGATTCCAAGGCTACCAGAATTGATCTCGAAGCTGAATCCAATGATGGGAAACTAAGAAAATACCCATAAGCCTCGAAAAGAAAAAGATACTTGCTTTGCTTCCGAAGAAGAAAGAGGTACAATTGGGAGAAATTTAAGGAATCTCAAGGCTAAATACATCATTGCTCTGAAAAAATTCGATATATATTACAAAGATAGCCAAGCTTCGGCTCTAAAAAGTAATGCATAATATGAGATATTATAATTGTTCGACTGCCTAAAGAAGAATAAACTCCCATAGACTGCCAAGATGACGAGCTAATAGTTTACCCGAAAGCATCAATTGGGGCCATTGGTCTCCACTAGATCCTATGATCGTGGCATACTTCGAACTTCTCAACTTATGCCCTACTCAAGTGACATTGAATGAATGATTCACCCTTATGTCAGTCATAATGGCATCTCGACTATCTCAAATTCCAATCAACATCAAGGATTTCATCTCCTTGACTCAACTATCGAAACGTCTGAAGCTTCACTTTTATTACCTCACCCTGGTGGATGACCTCAAAATCATCGATGACCTCTTAGAAGCTGATAAATTATGAAAGAAAAAAATCATTTTTATATCAGGAGCATGGGAGAATGGCAAAGAAATTTCTGATGCTAATCCTTCAAAGCTAAATCTCATCTGGAGAAGCAATCCTAACCACTTAAAAACATTTATACTCTGAAATAAATTATATTTTTTTCCTTTATCTTTCCTTAATTTTCTACTAACATGATTATTCCAGAACTTTTGAGGCGTTTTCATCACGTCGACCAGCTGCTAAGGATATTTTTCAAAAACGTGTTGCTTAGGTTGAGAAAGAATGGAATAATGCGTGCACACTGCCTTCCAACCCATCAATTTCCTTAACTGCCACATGTTCCTAATCTCATAGGGTGCCTTACCACCTTGAAATTTGATGTCAGAGCCCGATCTGAAAAATAGTCTACAAAAGGTTAGTTCATCCTGATTGTAAAGTCTTCCTTCCTTTTTGCAACAGATTAGAGAGTCATTTACCAAAAAAGAAGAAAGAAAAGGCTAACAAAGAAACTAGCACATCAGGTGCTAGCCCTTCAACTCTATCAAAGCTAAAGCCTCAAAAAATAAAAACCGCAGAGCATGCTCTCTCACCCATCGAAGAGGGGAAAGATCAAGAACCTTCTTCGAAGAAAAAGAAAGGTTCTTCCAATTCCTATGGAAAGAAAAAGAAAGCAAAAATCAATTCGTATACAATGGTTGACGACGAAGAAAACAGTACTGCTGAAAATCATCAAAACCATTTGGTCGAAGAGCAGGCAGCCAATGACAACACCGTGATAATCATCGAAGACAATGCTATTGAGGAAAATTAAAATGCTGAAAACTTTGATCCTGATAGTTTCATTAATTTTGAGAACACTGAAGCCCTTACTTGTAAAGAAAATTTTGTTCTTCAAGTCATTCAAAATCATATGCTTAATTTTACGAGACCAACACCTGTCAAGGCATCTACAGAAATTATCTGTCCACCTGTTCTGACCACAACTTTAGATATGATTGAACGTCCTAGTTCAGCGGAAACATAAATTCCTCCTCCTCTTTCAAATCCCGCGATCGTTGTTGCACTTCAACCATTTACCAATCTCGACATTGCAGCAAAATAACTTGCTTCCCAAGTCGAAGCTTCTCAAAATAGTCTAAACAATTGGCTAAAGACATGGTCTATTACAAAGGATCTTATTAAGTTAAGAAAATAAATAAGAGAAGATTTGTAGGGGAAGTGGTTGAGAAATTTCATTTGTATGAAGTAGTGAGGTCTGAGCTTATAAAAGGCGCTCTCTGCATGAAAAATCATCTGCAAATAAAACATATGGTTGACAAAGAATTGTTAATGACTTCTCATGAAAAGGATATGAATAAGCTCAAAACTGATCATACTACTGAACTGGCTGCTCACATATCAAACTCCAAAGGTCTGCCAAATTCTCTTACCCTTTGTGAGGCAAAAAATAAAGAATTGACCGACAAGATAGCTAAACTGAAGAAAGATTTCGAGGAGGAAAAAACTGATGTTGTTACTGCTGCCGAAGCTGAACTTTCAATAGACATGTTGACTGCTATTAACAATGGAGAAGAAGAAGCATCCATTCTCCTTCTTCGAGAACCTCACGCCACTTATTTGAGAATCAACCTCACAAGTTTTTGGAACGACATTCCCATCAAAAAGCGTTCAAGTGAAGCTTTCGATCCTATCCTCTGCTCCAATAACCACAACATCTTCATGTGGTCTTCATGTACCTCGTAGATCATCCTCATCAAACAAAATGAAAGGAATAAATTTCTTTCTATACAAACGTGTGGATATTTTCCCTTCAATTTGAGTTGTCAAGTTGACAACATGTCTCTTCCTTGAACTGTCCGAATTACCATTCATCGAATCACCTCCGAAAATAGCTAATGATTCAAAGAATTTACATAAATCCCGCACATGCCCCTTTTCTATGGGATCCTCGACTGCCATCGGAAGCAATCTGTTCGGATCTTTCTCCATATACTCAGAAGAAGCATCAAATGGATCAGCCTTTGAATATAAAATCATCAAATTCTCAACTGGTGCAACCTTCGAAGTTGATGCAACATTATTTTTCGAACCGTTCCCTTGCAACTTTACATAAGTCAGGAGCTTTCCATTTTCGATCAAAGTTTGAACCTCTTTCTTCAAATCAATGCAGTCATTCGTATCATGCCCAATATCCTCATGGTATCGGAAATACTTGTTATTCCTTTCCTCTATTGGCCTACTAATTGGAGCTGGCTTCCTAAAATTTACGAAGTTTTTGGTCTTATCCCAAATCACATCTAAATTTTCTGTCAGATCAGCATAATACTCTGGTTTGACCCATTGATTTGGCCTAGGCCTGTTATAGGTGTTACATGGAGCGTGACTTAAATATCCACTGTTTGAAAGGTGATTCTTTGGTGGATGAATAATTTTCCAGCGATTCTAAGAAGCAAACAACTCCTCCTCAAAAACCTCATTAGAGGATGGCGATGAAAGTACCCTTTCGGGGTAAAGCAAAAATATTTTGTTAGTTGTTGATTCTATTGTTTTCATGTAGACTCTTGGACACATTTTTGTTAATTGCTCGTATTCTTTCAAGGCGTTTTGTAATATGAGAACTTTTATGAATATAAATATTCTTTGGTTAATTATTTTCCACCAAACTTTTTCTTATATAAATATTGTTAGCCATAAACTTTTATTGGAAAACCATGTTGTCCCTTAAATAACAATTATTGGCCAATATTCGTTGGAAGGCTTTTACGATCCAAAATAGAAAAAATGTTGACCAACATTAGTTAGGAGACCCTTTCGGTCCAAAAAATAAAAATTGTTGATTAACATTCGTTGGAAGACCCTTCCGGTCTAATAAATAAAAATCGATAACCAACATTCGTAGGAAGACCCTTCCGGTCCAAAAGATAAAAATTGCTCACCAAAATTCGTTGGAAGGCCCTTCCGGTCCAAAAATATAAAAAACGTGCAAGTTATTTAAAAATGAGAAATAAATAATGTATATAAGTCGGCTATAAGGACACCTCGTTAAAAACTTTATGTTCCACCAGGGTAGGAAAGAGTATGCCACCGATCAACATGGGTAAAATGCTAAGGGAAAAGGAACGATCTAGCTCTATCAACAGGGAAGCCTAGCAGGGTGCATAGGCGAATGTTCCATCCAACAAGTATTATATCGAGAAGACTCCTCTCGAGGCGAGAGGCAAAGCGTTAAGGGAGGAAGTAGAGTGAATCGTACTGAAAATGACGCTAAGTGAACGATACCCATGAGTCAACGGCCATTAATGAGGCTGTAAATCGTGAAATTTATGTAACACCCCACGATTGGAGTAACGAACATTATTATTATTATACCATTACCTAATATCAAGGTCCATGACATAGTTAATGGGAAAATGTAATTAATGGAAGTACAACTTCTTTGTAAATAGTATAAATAAGTCGACTATGATGTAAAAACCTATCTTTTCTTCTCTAATACAAAAAAGTTACTACTTGCCGGATTATTTGTTAAGTCTTCCCTTATCATTAACTTTGCTCATCAAACTGCAATCAAAGCAAAAATATTGCAGACTTCTTGGTTGAGTTCCATTTGGAGCATTCTTATATTGAATCTCCTATTGACAATCCTATGAAAGAATGTATAATCCGAACTTTATGGTGGGTCCATCTTATAGTCTGCTTGGATATCTTATCCTTTTTAGACCGATGACTAGGGCTCTAGTCCTTGTTGGAAAAAACACATTGCCATGTGCATCCTTAATCTTATTGAGCATAGCTGCCACCTGAGGAGGAGTACTCAATTTCTCTCAAGATCCCGTTCAGAGCTGGTCCCCCAAAGGTGACTTCGAACCAACTTGTTAGGGGTAAAGCATTGGTGGAATGAACTGGAACAATTTGCCTTGGCTCATTGATGCGGTTTCTTAAAATTAATCTTACCCTACTCATATACTGATGTAAATAAGATTTCATTATTGCTATAAAAGAAATATTCAAGGTGAGTTATGAATATTAAAAGATAAGAAACAATATAAGTTCAAAGAACTACGTGTGTTCTTTCAAGACCTCGGGAGTGACTCGGGTTACCCTTTGAGATGATTTTCTTCTTGTTCTCCCTACCAACCGCTGATGAAGAGAGATTGCATCTTGTATAGGTTGTCAGCTTCCAACCGGCCATCAACAGTATTGTTCTCATCACCAATGTTGTATAGGTAAAAAAAGGATCCTGAAATTTCAAGATAACCCAACAATGGAAACAAACTAATCTATTGGCGTTAAAAAAATTATAACCTAAATGTAATGATACATGACTTTGGGGTAAACCGTGTGTTTGGACTAGCCTGGTTTGGGAATATTCCATTAAATTGAAATAATTAACAATGTTTGGATCCAAAAGAAACTGAAGGCTGTAGCTCAACACGTACAAATAAACACTAACTCAATTGGACCATAATTCATCGAAGTTTTTCCTCGTGTGGGTAAGCGAACCTTTATCGCCTTCGGGCCCACTTCTCACGAATGATATTTAGCACAAAAAATGGAATAGTATTGTAAGGAATTTTATCAAGGGCTAAAATATACTTAGAGCTAATATTTTGTTAATAATAGGGAAGTGTCATTGCCTCTACTTTGGTGGCTTTAGCCTTGTCAAGTTTACCATCTTTGGCGTTTGAAGTTATTATTTTAGCTGAATTTCAAATTTCAATATTCTCCTCGGATTGACCATATCCAAAGGAGATTCGCTGCTTATATCTTTATCTATATGTGTTAACTCTCTTCAAGTGGATTCAGAAGGAAATTACTCGCTTATATATTTAATAGGGTTTGGACCATGGACTTAGGTAAATAAAGAGTATAATTATGATTTTATTTATTTCTTTGTAATGGGCTTTAGACTATGGATTTAGGTAATTGAATATTAGTCCATGGATTTGGTTCGGCTCATTAGTCCCATTAAATTAATTCGGTGTATAAAAGTTGTTTTGAATGAATTTATTGGAGAATGAAGCATTGACTTCTATCTCTAAAAATTTACTTAAAAGACTCTTTTATCACTCTACTCACTACCAAAAATTAAGCACTCCTTACCACATTACCAAATAACTCTTGAGATAAAATTTATCCTTACCATATGATAATTTATATTCAAAGTTGAATCATAATATACTTAAGATCCACTTACATCTTCACGAATTTGTACCTATGATGTTGTATCTGTTACATTTACATCCTTATAAGTTGTAACATCTATGAAAGCATCAGCCTCAATATCATCCATGATAGCATCCAAATTTTGGTCGACGATAGTATCAATCTCAAGTTGATCAATCGCATCATCATAGGACCGTGTCAAAAAATGATGATAATCTTCTATTTTTATACATGCTCATTTTTCGGGCGTACTAGTTGATGGTGATGTTTCTCTTCTGCACGTTTTGGTGTTGGTTCTTATGTTTGTCTGTGTTGAGCTTATGTTGCCTATAAACCAGCTGGTGTCAGTTCTTATTTGTTGACTTCAGCTTATTGATACTTTCGGCAGGCTGGTTCTTGTTGTTGGTATATGCCTTGGGGTTGGAGTTGATGGTGTTGGTCTTCTTGTGGTTCGTGTTGACAGATTTTTTATTCTTCGTATTCGGTTGATTGAGTTATTCTTCTTTAATTTTGGATGAAGAAAGATGTGATTTTGGTACTATAAATAGCATGCGAGACTTGTGAATATATTTGGATAGATCATTTTTAAATCAGCGATGCGAGAAGTTTACATAATATTAACTAGTGGGTTCCGGTTGGTTTTGTTGACGTAGTTGGTTTCCTTTTTGGACGATTGGGCTCCCATGATGAACATTCGATTACAGTTATATCAAACATGTCATTCCATATATATTAAACATGTCATTCTGCTTATATCAAACCATTCAATTCCATATATATATATTAAACATTCAATTCCATTTATTTTGAATATGCAATTCTATTTCTACCGTAAACAAATAGAATGCAATTCTAATGTTACCCAACATGCTTTTCTAATGTTCAATTTTAATGTAAGTTAGATAAACATTATGCAAGTTATTTTAAAATAGGAAATAAATATTATATATAAGTCGGCTATAAGGTAACCTAGTTAAAAACTTCTTGCGCCACCAGCGTAGGAAAGAGTATGCCACCGATCAACATGGATAAAATGCTAAGGGTAAAGGAGTGAGCACGCTCGATCAATAGGGAAGCCGAGCAGGGTGCATAGGGGAATGTTCAATCAAGTATGCATTATATCAAGACGAGGCCTCCCGAGGCGAGGGGTAAAGCATTAAGGAAGAAAGTAAATTAAAGCACTAAAGGTGACGCTAGATGACCGACGCCCATAAGTCAATCCTCATTAATGAGGTTGTAAATCGTGAAATTCACGTAACGCCCCAGGATTGGAATAATGGTCATTAATATGATCTCATTACCTAAAATTAAGGTCCACGACATAATTAATGGGAGAATGTAATTAATGGAAGTACAACTTCTTTGTAAATAGTATAAATAAGTCGACTATGATGTAAAAACCTATCTTTTCTTCTCCAATAAAAAAGTTACTACTTGTCGTATAATTTGTTAAGTCGTCCCTTATCATTGACGTTTCTCATCCAACCGCAATAAAAGCACAACAAATTGCATACTTCTTGGTTGAGTTCCATTTGGAGCATTCTTATATTGAATATCCTATTGAATATCCTATTGAAAATCCTATGAAAGAATGAGTAATCCGAACTGATGGTGGGTCCATTATGTTGGGTTGTGGGGCAGGAATTTATTTATTATCTCCATTCATAAATTCAATATACCAAGAAATACGTTATGTTTTTAAGGCATCAAATAATGAAGCTGAGTATAAGGTAACAATAACAGGGCTAAGGCTTTCCCAAACTTGTGGTGCCAAAAACATTTGATTGATAAGTGATTTGCAACTACTCATACTTCAGGCTAAGGGAAACTTTGAAACTAGAAATGAGTAGTTGGTGAATTATTTACAAGTATTAAAGGGGATATTAGTGTTATTCAAATATGTGGAATATGAGCATGAGTCATGGATCATAATACAAAAGAATTCCTTTCTATATTAATGAACTTTGAAATTGAGACAAGAACTGAAGAAACTTTTCAAGTATCAACGATAACAAGTATCAACTGAAGAAAGAAGATTGGAGGCATGAGATCAAAAAGTTTATTGTTAAGGGAAGATTCCCCGTGGATAAAGTGTCGGCTAACAAGTTGAGGTTTAAAGCACATGGCTTTGTAATCTTGAGGGATGTCCTCTATAAAAAATCATTTAGCATGTTTTTTTTTACAAATCCTTAGGTATGATGAGCCATAGGTGATCTTATTTGAATTACATGATGAGGAAGGTCATGCCAAGTGTGGCTATAAAACGTGAACCAATTTGGAACTAGTGGCAGGATTTCTTCATAAATATTGTTAGATAAGTCCAGAAATATACCTAACTCATCAGCTTTGGGCATATCATTGGGCCATAATTTTTCCAGGACTAACTCCCATAAAGATTGGAGGTTCAGCTAAGGAAATGCCTTGTGAAATCTAAGACCATGTCAGACATAATCCAAGCGTCCCACTTAGATAAGGATTCAAGATCCTATCAGCATATTCATCAACCCCATATTATTTGTCTTTAGGAACATGAGCTTTGATAATGGCTAGGTCCCTTCTATTACTTAACAAGAGCTTCTTGCTCTTTTAGCTCATTCGACAAAAGTTCTATAGCAGCTTTGTCACTAATTTGCTCATCTATCAGTTCTTTAATATTCCACAAATTAGATGACTGCAACCCTTTGTAAGAATCATTTAGCTTGGTAACCTTATCGCTGACCAATTTGGCTTCGTTCGTTAAACCCTCAGTCCGAATTTTTCCACTTCGTATGATTCTTTATGATTTTTTCTTTCGTATTTAAGTGATGTAAATAAACTTTTTTTTGCCTTAACATTCGTCTCCAACTCATCAATAGGCTTTACGAAGCCAAACATCATATATGCAAGTGTATCTTGTTCCTTTATCAACTTAAAAGGCACATCGTCACAAAACATATTTGTGACGTTACCTTGGTTTAGGGGAAGTTTTTCTCGAAAGATTTAAAATCAATCCCACCTAATGGCCTTATCAAATTATCTTTATTGTATGCTACATCTTATGTTGTTGGAATCAATAAAGAAGATGGGTCAGATGTTGGGATCAATAGAGAAGATGGCTCGGATGTTAGAAATGATGAAGGGGGACAATAAATGGGACTGAAATGGGGATAATCTATAAAATAGTGGTTGTTTTTCTCTTTTTCCTTTCTCTCTTCTCATTGTTATGTTTGCTTCTCTTGTGTGTATTTTTAATTTTCAAGAGATGAATCTTTACGGGTGTATTTTTCTTCTTCAAATCCATCAGCGTCCTTCTTAGAGCCTTGCTTGGAAGTTTTACCTTTTATTGACCAATGATTAGGGCTCTAGTCCTTGTTGGAAGAAACACATTGCCATGTGCAGCCTCAATCATGTTGAGCATAGCTGGCGCAAGAGGAGGAGTAGTCAATTTCTCTCACGTTAGATCCCGTTCGGAGCTGGTCCTCCGAAGGTGACTTCGAACCAAGTTGTTGGGGGTAAAGCATTGGTGGAATGCACTGGATCAATTTTCCTTGGCCCATTGATGCAGTTCTTTGAAAGTAATCTTAGCATCCTCCTGAGGATGTGGATGCGATTTCATTATTGCTGTAAAATAAATATTCGAGGTGATTTATGAATATTAAAGGATAAGCAACAATACAAGTTCGAAGGACTACGTGTGTTCTTCCAAAACCTGGTGAGTGACTCGGGTTACCCTTTGAGATGATTTTCCTCTTGTTCTCCCTACCAACCGCTGATGAAGAGAGATTGCATCTTCTAATTGGTTGTCAGCTTCCAACAGGCCACCATTCGTATTTTAATTATCACCAATGTTGTATAAGTAAAAAAGGATCCTAAAATTTTGAGATAACCCAACAATGGCAACAAATTGGTCTATTGGCATTCAAATGTTTGATAACTTACATGTAATGATACATGACATTGGGGTAAACCAGGTGTTCGGACTAGCCTGGTTAGGGTATAGTTCCACTAAATTGAAATAATTAACAATGTTTGGGTCCAAAGGAAACTGAATTCCCTAGTTCAACACATACGAATAAACAACTAACTCAATTGGACCATAATTCATCTGAGTTTTCCCTTATGTAGGTAACCGAACCTTTATCGCCTTCGAGCCCACTTCTCACAAATGACATTTAGCTCAGGATATTGAATAGTATTTGTTGAGGATAGATTTTGCCTTAGTAAATTGTTATAAGAGAATTCTAGAGAGAGAAAGTTTAAGTACAAATGAGTTCAGTAGAAAAAGTGTTCAACCCTTTTATTAGGCTAGCCTTGCCCTTTATATAGAGGAGCCAAGACTTAACCTTAAAGTGAAATCTGTTTCAAAAGAGGACAATTTGGTTTTTATTCCTTAACAATTATATATAGTCACAAATGTTCTCTACAACTTGCATGATATATAATTTAAGGACCAAACTTACATTATTTACAGTTTAATCTTTAAATTTACATTATTTACAACTTAATCCTTCAAATCCTACTTCCATAATTTAAGGACCAAACTTACTAAAATGTCTTCGAATTCTTCCATACGACATATCAATTGTTGTAATACAAACTCTAAGTCCAAAAATCAATGTCAATCAGAAGATGTAAATTCGAAGCAGCCATTCAAAGCAACCATTCGAAGCGGGGTAAAAAAAATACTAATTCTCCAGACTTTTATCAACACAATATACAAATGTAACCGTTTCATACTATCGTTCGAATCCATCATGACTATATAGCCTCTAGACTCATAGCTAGATGCCTAGTCTCACAGATGTCGAGCTCCTAATCTTCTTACCGCTTTGTATTCTGCCCTATTACCATCAGATCCCCTTCTACTTCACACGTCTTCTTTTCTTTCTATAAATTCAATCAATAGCCTCATTTTTCATTCTCAAAACACAATTAATTTGAGAGAGAATTCAAGCATTTGGCTACTTCATCCCATTCCTCTCTTTTTTCCAGTATCTTCATCAGAAAAAAAAAACCAAACTTTATGATCAAAATTCATCTTCTCTGGTCAGTCTTTATCCGGTTTATGAGAAAAAAACCCAAAAACGAGAAGATCTAACGCTAACATACCCAAGAAGCCAAAATCTCCAGAACCTAATAACAACTTAGTCTTCGGATCATACGACTAGTTTTCCATTACTCAAATAGCGAAGAAATATAGAGCTGCAGGATTAATCAATAACGCTCCTGTTGGAACAACCACCAAAACAATTTACTACGGTAATTTTGATCCAACCAAAGTTCCTGCTTTTTCTCCTTCTCCAATAATCGAAGAACGATCCTCTTCCAAAATCCTAGGTCCTAAACCACCTCGAGCCTCTTTATCTCAAAGTAAAATTTCTCCTTTGATTAGTGAAGAATCTGCTTTAAAGCAGGTATCAAATACTCCTTCTTCGAATATTCTTCAACAACCAGAAAAAGAAGAACTTTTATTGCAATTGGAGACGATTCAGAAATCATTCCAACTCCTTCCCCTTCGAACCGAGACACTGAAGCTCCTCCTTAGAGAGAAGTAACTGATGAAGTTCCTCAAGAAAATAACCCTTCACAAGAAACTGTGAATCTATTACCTCAAAAATCTGGAGCAGAAACATCAAGAGCCAATGAAACTGATTCTGAGGCTACCAGAATTGATCTCGAAGCTGAATCCGATGATGGGAACTCAGAAAATACCCATAAGCCTCCGGAAGAAAAAGATACTTGCTTTGTTTCCGAAGAAGAGAGAGCTACAATTGGCAGAAACTTAAGGGATCTCGAGGATAAATACATCATTGCTCTGAAAAAAGTTCGGTATATATATTACAAAGATAGCCAAGCTTCGACTCTAAAAATGCAATACGGAATGGGAGATAATATAATTGTTTGACTGCCTAAAGAAGAAAAAACTCCCATAGACTGCAAAGATGACGAGCTAAAAGTTTTCCCCGAAAGCATCAATTGGGGTCATCAGTTTCCACTAGATCCTATGATCGTGGCATACTTCGAACTTCTCAACTTATGCCCTACTCAAGTGACATCGAATGAATGGTTCACCCTTATGTCAGTGATAATAGCATCTCGACTATCTCAAATTCCAATCAACATCAACGATTTCATCTCATTGACTCAACTATCAAAACGTCTGAAGCTTCTCTTTTATTACCTCACCCTGGTGGATGACCTCAAAATCATCGATGACCTCTTAAAAGCTGATAAATTATGGAAGCAAAAATTCATTTTTATATCAGGAGCATGGGAGAATGGCAAAGAAATTGCTGATGCTAATCCTTCAAATCTAAATCTGACCTGGAGAAGCAAACGTAAGCACTTCGAAACTTTTATACTCTAAAATAAATTATATCTTTTTCCTTTCACTTTCCTTAATTTTTTACTAACATGATTATTCCAGAAATTTTGAGGCGTTATTCAGCACGTCGACCAACGGCTAAGGATATTTTTCAAAAACTTGATGTTTGGGTTGAGAAAGAATGGAATAATACGTGCACACTGCCTTCCTGCCCATCAATTTCTTTAACTGCCACATGTTCCAAATCTCAGAGGGTGCCTTGCCACCCTGAAATTTGATGTTAGAGCCCGATCTGAAGATAGTATGCAAAAGGTTAGTTCATCCTGCTTATAAAGTCTTAATTCCTTTTCGTCACAGATTAGAGAGTCATTTACCAAAAAAGAAGAAAGAAAAGGCTAACAAAGAAAAGAAAGGTAAAAAGACAACTAGCACATCTGGTGCTAGCCCTTCAACTCTATCAAAGCCAAAGCCTCGAAAAAGAAAAACCACAGAGCATGCTCTCTCACCCATCAAAGAGGGGGAAGATCAAGAACCGTCTTCGAAGAAAAAGAAAGCTTCTTCCAATTCCTATGGAAAGATAAAGAAACAAGAAAAAATCACTTCGTATATAATGGTTGACGACGAAGAAAACAGTACTGCTGAAAATCATTAAAACCCTTTGGTCGAAGAGCAGACAGCCAATGACAACACCGTGATCATCATCGAAGACAATGCAATTGAGGAAAATCAAAATGATGAAAACTTTGATCCTGATAGTTTCATTAAATTTTGAGAAAATTGAAGCCCTTACTAGTGAAGACAATCATGTCTTTAAGTCATTCAAAATCAGATGCTTAATTTTGGGAGACCAACACCTTTCAAGGCGTCTACAGAAATTATATGTCCACCTGTTCTGACCACAACTTTAGATATGATTCAACGTCCTAGTTCAGCAAAAACAGAAATTCCTCCTCCTCCTTCAAATCCTGCGATCGTTGTTGCACTTCAACCATTTACCAATCTTGACATTGCAGCAAAAGAACTTGATTCCCAAGTCGAAGCTTCTCAAAACCATCAAAAACAATTGGCTAAAGAAATGGCCTATTACAAAGGATCTTATTAAGCTAAAAAAAATAAGAGAAGATTTGCACAGCAAAGTGGTTGAGCAATTTCATTTGTATGAAGTAACGAGGTCTGAGCTTATAAAAGATGCTCTATGCATGAAAAATCACCTGCGAATAACACATATGGTTGACAAATAATTGTTGATGACTTCTCATAAAAAGGATATGAATAAGCTCAAAAATGATCATACTATTGAACTGGCTTCTGAAATATCCAACTCTAAAGGTCTGCCATATTTTCTTACCCTTTGTGAGGAAAAAAATAAAGAATTGACCGAGGAGATAGTTGAACTGAAGAAAGATTTCGAGGAGGAAAAAACTGATGTTGTTACTACTGCCTAAGCTGAACTTTCAAAAGACATGTTGACTGCTATTAACAATGGAAAAGAAGAATCATCTATTCTCCATCTTCGATAACTTCATGCTACTTATTTAAAAATCAACCTCATAAGTTTTTGGAACGACATTCCCATCAAAAAACGTTTAAGTGAAGCTTTCGATCCTATGCTCGATTCATCATCTTCAGAAGAAGAATCATCCACGAAGAATGAATCGTCTGATTAACTTTATCATTTTTTTTATATTTGTCAGATTAGGGATTTTCTTTTTGTACTTCAAATAATTAACCTAATCGACAAATGGTTTCCTCATTTTGTTATTTTTATTCACTTCATATATTATCCGAAGATAAATTTTAAAATGAATATGACTTATGTACTTGAATTTTCAATATATAATTATAAATTGTAAACTTAGCACTTCAATTACCTTAATGAAATTGGTGAATATGGTTGCGCTTCGAAAAACTCTCAGTGCGTTATTAAGCATTGCACTTCGAAAAAACTATAATATGCTTATTAAACATGGTTATTTCTTTGAAAAGTGTTATAAACACTTTAGATAATGTGTAAACAACGAATGTGTAAACAACCATCGGCCAAAACAAATTTTTGATAATATTGAATATGTATACAACGCCTCGCTAAAAGCTTCCTAGGCCAATAGGATAGGAAAGAGTGCGTTATTTGAAAGTGAAAATTCAAATATACAAAAACATATCTACTCCCAATAAAGTTTCAAGTGTTTAATATTCCATGGATGTTGAAGTATCCTTCCCTCGAAATCACAAAGATGATAAGACCGTGGCTTTATCCTTTAAACAACTATATAGGGCCCTTCCTAGTTCGGAGCTATTTTTCCGAGGTTCTTTTCCTTTGTGTGCAAGAATACTTTTCTCAACACCTTATCACCTTCTTTAAAATCTCTTCTCTTCACCTTTGAATCAAATCTACTCCTCATAAGAGTTTGATAGTGGATTACATTCAAATGAGCTCGAACTCTTTTTTCCTCAATCAAAACTAAATTCGCCCTTCGAACTTCATCATTAGATCTTTCAGAATATTGAGTTATTTTAAAAGATGACATCGTAGATTCTATGGGGCTCATTGCATCCATTCCATATGTCAAAGCAAAAGGAGTTTCCTTTGTAGCCTCTCTAGGAGTTTCCTTTGTAGCCTCTTTAGGAGTTGTCTGATAAGCCCAAAGCTCCTCTTGCAAATAGTTTGGCCATTTTCCTGCTGATCCCGTCAAATTTTTCCTTAAGCCATCTAAAATTATTCTGTTTGTTACCTTCAGTTTCCCATTAGCTTGAGGATGAAAAGACGTCGAATAACATTGTTGAATTCCTTTATAAGTATAAAATGAAGCCATCTCTTTATTATTAAAGTGAGGGCCATTATCTGTTTTAATCCTCCAAGGAATTCCAAAACGACAACAAATGCTGTTCACAATAAACTTGATCACGTCCTTGGATTTTTTTGTAACCAAATCCAAGGATATTCTTCCTTGTAAGTGATATTTGCTAAAGAATCAGCCACCATTTTACTCCCTCGACCAATATATTCCACAACAACATTCTCAAACAGAAGCATTAAATTCTAAAGTTCCCGAAGATATAAAATAATACGATCCTTTCTTGCTTCGGAAAATCCAAATAATTCATTTGCTAACAGCTGAGAATCCGTTTCCAAGCGTACTGAAGTTGCTCCACGAATTTTTGCCAACCCTAAAGCTGCCAGAGCAGCTTCATATTAAGCTTCATTGTTTGAAGCATGAACATCAAATTTAATAGACTAAATCATCGTTTCTCCAGTTAGAGCTATTAATTGAACCCCAACACTGCACCCTGAAACACTAGATCCTCCATCTGTTCGGAAAACCCACCTCAAATTTACTGGAGTATCCTCTTTACTTTCTTCCTCATCTAATCGGCTCGAATGGAATTCAACAAAAAAATCTGCCAGTTCTTGCGCCTTTATTGTTGTTCGAGGTGTAAACAAAATATCATATTCCCCCAACTCCACTGACCATTTGGTCATTCTCCCCTAAATATCAGGTCGTTGTAAAACATTTTTGAAAAGGAATGAAGTTTGGACTTAAATAGTATGAGCTTGAAAATATGGACGCATCTTTCTAGCAGCAATCACTAGTGCTACTGCCAATTTTTCTAATTTTATATATCTCTTTTCTGCTGCCACCAAAATTTTACTAATGTAATACACCGGCTTCGGAACTCCTGAATCCTCACTAATTAACACTGCACTCAGTGCAAAATTCAATATCGCGATGTACAAAAAGAGCTTCTCCCCATATCAAGTTTTTGACAAAATTTCTAATGATGACAACAAATTTTTAGTGTTTGTGAATACTGCCTCACATTCTGATGTTCATTCAAACATGCTTCCTCGTAAAACTTGAAAGAAAGGAAAGCATTTATGAGAAAATCTAGAAATAAATGAATTAAGTGCTGCTAACCTTCCTGTCACCGAGCTGAATTCATTGTTATCAAGGCTTTCAACCGTTCTGGGTCAGCTTTTATTCATTTTTCAGTGCTGAAAAACCAAAAAACTTCCCCGACCAACCTCCGAATGTACATTTTCAGGATTTAACTTTAACTTGATTGCCCTTAAATTCAAAAAAGCTTCCTCGAAATCATCAAGTTTCACTTCATCCGTTGAACTTTTTACCACCATATCATCTATATATACTTCCATATTCCTTCCGATCTGAGTAGCAAAAGCTTTGTTCATCAACCTCTGATAAGTGGGTCCAACATTTTTCAATCCAAAGGGCATAACCCTATAACAATTCAAGCCCCTATCAGTTATGAAAGTTATGCATTTTTTATCTTTTGGATCCATTTGAATTTGATTATATCCTGCAAAAGCGTCCATGAAAGTTAAAATTTTATTTCCTGAGGTAGAGTCAATCAACTGATCTTTGGGACAAACTCAATTAAAATCTGTAAAATCCACACACATTCTCCATGTCCCATTCTTCTTTTTTACCACTACCGGATTTGTCGTCCAAAAAAGATATTGGAACCCCTTTATGTGTCCGAACTTAGATAATCGATCCACCTCGGCAACAATCGCTTCTGATTTTTCTGAGGGAAACGCTCTTCAATTCTAAATAACCGGCTTGACCTTCGGATCAATAGTTAAGCTATGGCGAATTACCTCAAGTGGTACTCATGTTACATCCTTTGTCCTCCAAGCGAAGATATCCAAATTAGAAGATAAAAAATCCAGCAGTTGTTGACGTGGAAGCAGGGTCAATGAAGTTTCAATTCGAAGCACATTTCGTTCAGAAAAAGTAAACTCCTTAATTTCTTCACTTGCCGTTAAAAATAAATGAATTAAGTGCTGCTAACCTTCTTGTCAGAATTTGCACTTCTTTGATATACCGAGCTAAATTCATTGTTATCAAGGCTTTCAACTGTTCTGGGAGAGTTTTTATTACTTTTTCACTGATGACAACCCCAAAACTTCCCCGACCGAACTCCGAATGTACATTTTCAAGATTTAACTTTAACATGATTGCCCTTAAATTTAAAAAAGTTTCCTCAAAATCATCAAGATGCACTTCATCCGTTGAACTTTTTACCACCATGTCATCTATATATACTTCCATATTCCTTCTGACCTGAGTAGCAAAAGCTTTGGTTATCAGCCTCTGATAAGTGGCTCCATTATTTTTTAATCCAAAGGGAAAAACCCTATAACAATGCAAGCCCCTATCAGTTATGAAAGTTGTGCATTTTTTATCTTTTGGATCCATTTGAATTCGATTATATCCTGCAAAAGCGTCCATGAAAGTTAAAATTTTATTTCTTGAGGTAGAGTCAATCAACTGATGTTTGGGACAAGCTCGATTCAAATCTGTAAAATCCACACACATTCTCTATTTTCCATTATTCTTTTTTATCACTACCGTCCACAAAGAATACTGGGACCCCTCTATGTGTCCGACCTTAGATAATCGATCCACCTCGGCAACAATCGCTTTTAATTTTTCCGAGGGAAACGATCTTCTTTTCTAAATAACCGGCTTGAACTTCAGATCAATAGCCAAGCTGTGACGAATTACATCAATTGGTACTCCTGTTACATTATCTGTCCTTCAAGCAAAGACATCCAAATTAGAAGATAAAAAATCCAGCAGTTGTTGACGTAGGAGCAGGGTCAATGATGTTCCAATTTGAAGCACCTTTCCTTCCGAAAAAGTAAACTCCTCAATTTCTTCACTTACCTTTAAAGACTCTGGGGTTTCCCTCGGATCGTCAACCCTTTCTTCCAAATCCGAGAGCATCCCTTCTAACTGATATTCATGCATTAAGTCTCCACTGCTAGATCCTCGGATCCGAAGTGCAGTGGCATATCATTCCCTAACTACCTTATGGTCGCCTCGAACGACCCCAATCCGATCTCCAACCATATACTTAAAACATTGATGAACTAAGGATACAACCCCATGCATTCTTGAAAGCCATGATCTTCCAAAAACAGCAATGTAACCCGTGGGATAATCCACCACCACAAAAAGTACCTGCACATTTTTCTTAACTGTTACTTTTCCCAAAATCACTTCACCCTCGAATTCTCCAACAACATGAGCTCTTACACCAGTGAATCCTATAATTGTCCGATCTGATTGAGAAATCCGAGGTCGATTCGTCATTCTATCATAGGTGGACTTAAAAAGGACATTATCAGAACTGCAAGTGTCAATCAGCACACGTCGAATTTTGACGACAACCACCTCTGCTTCATTAACCATATTATCTTCATGTGGTCTTCATGTACCTCGTAGATCATCCTCATCAAACAAAATGAAAGGAATAGCTTTCTTTCCATACAAATGTGTGGATATTTTCCCTTCAATTTGAGTTGTCAAGTTAACAATATGTCTCATCTTTGAACTATCGGAATTATCATTCATCGAATCGCCTCCTAAAATAGCTAACGATTCAAATAATTTACATAAATCCCCCGCATGCCCCTTTTCTATGGGCTCCTTGACTTCAATCGGAAGCAATCTGTTCGGAACTTTCTCCACATACTCAGAAGAAGCATTAAAATTGTTCAACCTCTGAATCTAAATCATCAAATTCTGAGCTGGTGCAACCTTCAAAGTTGATGCAACATTAGTTTTCGAACTGTTCCCTTGCAATTTTATATAAGTCAGGAGCTTTCCATTTTTTATCAAAGTTTGAACCTCTTTGAGCGACTGTTCGAGTGGGGATGAGTTCATTCTTTTCATTTGTTATTATTGTCATTCCTTCCTTCTTTGGTACACATTGCACCGGGCTTACCCACGGACTATCTAAGATAAGATAAATAATGCATGCATCTAGCCACTTCAGAAATTCTTTCTTTACCACCTCTTTCATGATAGAATTTAGCCTCCTTTGATGCTTGATAGATGGTTGATTCCCTTAATGTCTAATATAGTCCAATCAATGGATGATTTGAACTTCCTCAGAACTCTCAATAGTTTTCTTCCTTACTACGTGAAAGGTTAGATGCAATAATAACAGGTAATATTAGATGACTCTCCTAAGAAAGCATACCTGAGATGATCTGGTAGTGGTTTAAGTTCAAGTTTATGAGCTTCTTTTGGAGAAGGTTTAAGCCTTTCCTGAGAATCTTTAAGATCACCCAATCTGAGCGACTCATGTGGAATATTGAGCCTCTTTTGATACGGGGCTGCTTGTAGTAGTTGAACACATTTGGATATTTCTTCGTATTCGAAGTCAAATTCAGCATGTAGAACTCTACCTAGAACATCTGAACTCGCAAACTGATCCAACTCATTACTGTGCAGAGAATCGACCATATCCAACCTGAAACATTCATCATCTTCTATTGGAGATTGCGTAGCCTTGAAAACGTTGAAAGTGACATTCTGATCTTGTACTCTCATAGTGAGCTCTCCTTTCTAGACATCCATCAAATTTTTTCCAGTAGCCAAGAATGGCATTCCCATGATTATAGGGATGTTTTTGTCCTCTTCAAAATCCATGATAATGAAGTTAGCCGGAAAGATGAGCTTATCTACCTTCACTAAGACATCTTCCACGATACCACGAGGATATGTGATAGAGCGATCAGCTAGTTGTAAAGAGATGTTAGTCGGTTTTGGCTCAGGAAGCCCAAGTTTCTCAAACACAGATAGGGGCATCACATTGATGCTCGCTCCCAAGTCACATAAACATTTTCTGAAAGATAAATTGCTGATTGAACAAGGAATGGTGAAGCTTCCTGGATCTTTAAGCTTGGGAGGCAATTTTTGTTGTAAGATCGCACTAAATTCCTCAATGGGCGCCACCGTCTCATAATGACCAAGCTTTAGCTTTTTCGAAAGAATTCCCTTCATGAACTGGGCACAACTAGGCATTTGCTCTAATGCTTCAGCAAAGGGTATGTTGATGTGTAGCTTCTTGAATACCTCCAGAAATCTCCCAAACTGAGTATCTAACTTTTGTTTCTGCAACCTTTGCGGAAAAGGTGGAGGAGGGTAGACCGTAGGCTCAACAACTGACTGAGATGGATTTTTTGGTGGTTGATCTTGATCAAAATTAACCTTAGATGAGGGCTGATTTTAAGAAGAATCGGCCTCTTGTTCAACTGTGGGGTTCTCGGCAACCTTTCCTGATCTCAAGGTGATAGCTTGGTATTTCTCCTTACCGTCCCATTTACCTAGATTATGCTCTGTGTTGCTAGGAAGAACTCCTTGAGGTCTAATGATCATGTTACTGGCCATCTGCCCAATCTGATTTTCTAAGGTCTTGTGAGATACCATCAGAATTTTAATCATTAACTTCATCTCTTCGAGTTCAGAGTCTTTCACAGAATGTTGAGGAGGCCCAAGATGTTGATTCTGAGGTTGTCTTGGGGCATACTGTTGAGACTGATGTTGTTGACCTTGTTGCTGAAATCCAAGATGAGTGTATGGCTTAGCACCATAATGTTGATTGCCTTGTTGATTATTGCTCCAACTGAAGTTCGGATGATTTTTGTTGCTTGGGTGATATGTGTTTGATATTGGTTGTTGGTTCTGCCTCTGAAAGTTACTCACAAATTGCAGTGACTCAGTAGAGATGGGGAATTGTTGAGTGTCATGCCCTCCAACACAAATCTCGCACACACTAGCTACCTGATGTACCCCTAGTTTAGTCAAAGAATCCACCTTCATGTTTAGAGCTTCAAGGTGAGCTGCTAAAGCAGTGGCAGTGTCTACGTTAAGAATACCAACTACTTTATGTTGTAACAATCTCTGAGAAGGGTTCTGGAATTCATTAGCAACCATCATCTCAAGGAGTTCGTGAGCCTTCTCATAGCTTTTCGTTAATAAGGCTCCCCCAGATGCAGCATCGACCATGGACCTCGTTTGCAAACTCAAACCACTATAGAAGCAATTTATTACTAACCAATCAGGCATCCCATAATGAGGATATTTTCTGAGCATCTCCTTGTAACGCTCCCAAGCTTCACTTAAAGATTCACCATGTGACTGAGAAAACTGAGTAATACCATTCCTCATGGCGGCTGTTCTCGCCATGGGAAAGAATTTTAAGAGAAATTTATGCGCTAGTATATCCCAAGTAATGATAGAGCCTGCTGGTAAATAGTGTAACCAGCTCTTAGCTTTGTCCCTCAGAGAAAATGGGAAGAGTCTTAGTCTTATGGAATCATCTGAAACACCATCTGAAACACCGTTGAACTTGAAAGTATCACAGATTTCAAGGAAGGTCATAATGTGCATATTAGGATCTTCAGATCAAGCTCCCCCAAACTGACAAGAATTCTGCATCATCTGAATAGTTTCGGGCTTAATATCAAAATTATTCACAACAATATTGGGTCTGACAATGCTAGACTGAATAACCATGATCTTTGGTTGAGAGTACTCCATGAGTGCTTTTGGAGCTGGATCTTCCATTGTAGAATTAGTATCAGAATCTGAGACTAGTAACTCTGTTCCTTAGCTTGTTTCAAGCTCCTTTTGTACTAGTGCTCTAGGTTGAGACCGTGTTTCCATACACGCTCAAGTACCTGAAGCACAAGAAAACACACGAAAATTAAGTAACCGAATCAAGTCAGTAGTTTTATAACGACCCCTGATGATAGGCATAAAACTGTCAAATAACACCGAAGTCCCCGGCGACGGCGCCAAAAACTTGTTAACCATTTTTTCACGCAAGTATACGTGATCAAATAATAGCAAGTAGTAAGTAAGTTCGTTCACACGAAGACCATGTGTATATGACAAGAATTCATTTATGCAACAATGTATGATTATTAGACTAATGCTTGAACAAGTAATAAAGTTGGGTGAATGATTATAACTAAGAAAATTAACTAACGAGATTAACTAACGAGTTTACTTATGGGAGAGAAAACATGGGACCCTAACTTCCTTGTTTATTTTACTCAGACTATTAAGATACTTAATCAATATGTATGATAACAACGATTACTAATCAGATAACACGAAATCAGTATACACTACTTCTCAGTATACGTAAACAAAACCACTTAAACAACCACAAAAGAGATAGCAGCTAAGCAGACACCGCTTGCATGACAATCCTATATGTCTATACGAATTGAGGTACAATTGGTTTTAAGCGCAAGTTATCTATTTCGATTACATAGGGTAATATGATATGGTTAGTTACATATTATGAATCATGAACAATCACAATACGAATCATTCAAGAACCTATGCTAGCATGGCAAGTTCTAAACCCATAAATCCATTTTCCGTTAATTACAGATTAACAAACTAGATGCTCGCGACGCATCTAACGATAAGCACAACCATTCTAGGTAATTGATAAACGTATCTCACAAATCAATAAAGCAATCAAACCATAATTATTATTCAAACAAATCCATTAGAGTCCCATGACAACGATTAGTTTATAATCGAACGAATCATCATGGGTTCAAAAGTTAACATAGCTCTAAGACGAATGTAAATAGATGAATAAGCGTTTAGAGAACGTTAAACCGAACAATAACCACCAAGTATCGTCTGCTAAGAGCAATACATAAACTACCGATCAAAAACAAAAGTAGCCGTCACCTGCTTGCTCAACTATCGCCTGCGAAGAGCAACACCTAAACTGTCGATCGAAAACTAGAGTAGCTGTCACCTGCTTCCTCAAGTATCGCCTGAACTGTCGATCAAAAACAAGAGTAGCCGTCACCTACTTCCTCTTCTCTGTGTGGTTGTATGTTACTGATGTTTTTTTTCATTCCTTCCTGGTCTTGATAGCAGCACTGACACAATGTCTTGATGAACTTGCTAGGAGACTCGAAGAAAACAACAAAGCGTCTTTTATACCGGTAATCATCCACAGCTCTTATCTACCGTTATCAATCACCTTGCAAGCAATAAAGTTGACAATTATTTCCAGAAGCGTATAACCAATCCTTAAAGTACACACGGAGAGCACTCGTTAATTCTCGTTTTTGAATTTCTTCAAGAGGAGCTTCTCATAATAGTTGTTTTTTCTTCTTCTAAATTCCTTTTCTGCGCAAAGGTAAATTTCGAAGTTATCAAATGTACATGAATTAGGTCAAGCCCACCAGGGTCTTCATCTTGAGCCCTTAGAGACTCTTCAATCTTAAAATGACTACCAAGTTCGACTAGAGTCATTTCTTCCTTGTTGTGTTTCAGTGTGTGTTTAAAGTCCTTCCATGAAGGAGGCAATTTGTCAATAACAGAAGAAACCAAAATACATTCGTCCATTTTCATATTGTGTTGAACGAACTGACCCTGGATTCTTAGTAGTTCATTATACTGTTCCATTACGGGTCTCGAGTCAACCATTTTGTAATTTATGAAATTACTAACCAAGAACTTCCTACTAGAAGCATCTTTTGCCATGTATTTTGATTCCATAGGTACCCATAACTCTTTTGCAGATTCGACATTTTGCGATACATCAAACAAAGTATCAGACATACCGTTTAATATATGGCCTCGGAAAATGTAGTCATCATTCTCCCACTTGCTGCCCTCCTCGTTTGTTCCAACGTTTCATTCTCAGTGATCTCTGGCCAGGGGGTACTCAGGACATACACAACCTTGAGGGTAGTCAACACAAAATGCATCTTTTTCTGCCATCGTCTGAAATAATGTCCTTCGAACTTGTCCAACTTAGAAAATTTACTTGTCATCTCCTTCGCAGATTCTCCTCCGTTCGTCATCTTTGTCTTCATCAACAAGACCAGAATATTTCAATAAAATATAGAAAACAGTGTTTCGTTTCCGGATAATCTCTGAAGTCTTGTAAACAATTTCTTATTGAAATATTTTTGGGGTTCTCCAAAAAATTCAATTGGATAAAATCAGAGATATAATTTTGAACAGAGATGATGAAAATCATATATTATCCTTTTTCAACAGAACCCATATTTATAAATTCGACCAACCAAAAACAGTTTGGAAGTTAGGGCAGTTAAGGTCTCTAAACTGGTTTTGTAATAAAACGGCTGAAATTTAAAATTTGAATAAAACGGTCAAATTTTCAATTTCGAAATTCTGTTGACTTGCAACCATACCCCATTTAACCAAACACAATATAATCATGATCTAATCTAACAAGCGTGCACTCCGCACTCTACGACTTGTTTGATAATGTATCATGATTAAATTGGTCGACTAGTCGATCCAATTACACTAAGATAAATAACAATCTTCCCCCATTTTAGTGTAATTCATGATCTACTAAAGACAATCATATCAAATATCAAATTTATGCATAAATGAAATATCGTAACGATTTAATTTCACATTAGTATATTACACATTCCAAATATTCAAATATCAAGGTATCACTAAGGATTGAACCTTTACTATTCACAATGAATACATGAAGATAATATACACATAAATTTACATTCTCACTTGTTTTTACTTGACACTATATTTTACTATCCTTGTGTCCTTATCCTTCTGAATCATATCAAAGCCAAGTCTTAGCTTCTTGAAGCAGCTAAACTTCATGCTCAAATAGGTAGTTCTTTTCATCTTGCACTATTTTTCAAAAGAGTTATTAAGAAGAAAATCTCCAACCTTCACAACTTACAGTTCTGAACACATACCTCGTGATGATATACAAATATGTTCCAATCTCTTGATGTTAAGATTTCCAAATTAAATCAACACCTAATGTCATATTAGATGGGAATTGGGTATCTCAACATGAGATATTTCAAATGGACTTTAATCCCATCCCAATAGCCGATTTGTGCACAAGATCTCTATTTAACCCTTTGGTTAAATGATCGACTAATTATATTGAGTTCTCACAAACTCTATAGAAATAACATCATGCGTGATACGCTCACGAATCATACTATGTCTAACACCTAAGTGTCTAGACCTCCCTTTGTAAACTTGTCTATAAACATTGGCCAAGGCAGCCTCACTATCACATCTGATAGATATAGGTGATATCGGTTTGGGCCATAACGGAATTTCATACATTAAATTTCTTAGCCACTCAGCTTCTTTACACGCTGCTACTAATGCCAAAAACTCTGATTCTATTGTTGAATCAGTAATACAAGTTTGTTTCTTAGACGCCCAAGAGATAGCACCTCCCCCAAGTATAAATACCCATCCACTTGTGGAAGAATGATCTTCCATATTGGAAATGTAACTCGCGTCTGAATATCCTTCAAGTACAGAAGGAAATCCGGTATAAGTTAAACCATAATTCATGGTTCCTTTCAAATACTTGAATACTCGATTTAAATCTTGCCAATGATGCGAACTAGGATTGCTAGTATACCTACTAAGTTTTCCAACAGCAAAGGCAATATCTAGCCTAGTGCTAGTCACGGCATACATAAGACACCCGATGGCTCTCGAGTATTCAAGTTGAGATATATCAATACCTTTATTAGGTAGAAGCTTAAGACTAAGATCTATAGGTGTGCTTACCGGAGAACAATATTTAAAATTAAATTTATTTAATATCTTCTCAATATAGTGAGACTGAGAAATCGATATACTATTGTTCTTTCGCTTGATTCTTATACCAAGAATCATTTCAGCTTCCCCCAAATCCTTCATCTCAAAGTTAGATGATAAAAAATTCTTCGTTTCATTAACCTGATTTTGGTCAGTACCAAAAATCAACATATCATCCACATATAGACAAATCATAACTCATTTACCAGAATTATCAAATTTGCTATATACACACTTGTCTGCTTGGTTAATAATACATCCATTAGACAATATCACATTATCAAATTTTTTATGCCAATCTTTTGGTGCTTGTTTCAAACCATACAAAGACTTTTTCAACTTGCATACCTTGTTTTCACAACCAGGCATCACAAACCCTTTCGGTTGTTTCATATAAATCTCCTCATTCAAATCACCATTCAAGAATGCAGTTTTAACATCCATTTGATGAATTACAAGATTGTATACAGATGCAAGTGCAATCAACAATCTAATAGTGGAAATCCTAGCAACCGGAGCATAAGTATCAAAGAAGTCAATTCCTTCTCTTTGTCTAAATCCCTGGATAACCAATCTAGCTTTATACCTTTCAATAGTACCATCTACTTTCATTTTTCGTTTAAATATCCATCTATTTCCCAATGATTTGCACCCAGGAGGTAAATCAGCCAACTGCCATGTATTATTATGCATGATAAACTCTATTTCATCCTGGATAGCTTCTTTCCAGAATGCAGCATCCCTTGATGCCATAGCATCACTAAAAGTCCTTGGATCATCTTCTATAACAAAACAGTATTGATATTGATAGTCAATCTTATCTCTTGACCCTTCAACTAAATATAGTTGAAAATCAGATTTGTACGACTTAGCTTTTCTGGCTCTTGTACTTCTCCTTGGTTCAGAAGGTTCAGGTACACAATTGGTACCACTTGATATATTTTCAATTTCACATGAGTTCCTATTCAAAGAGTTTTGAATCAAATCTCTAGGTCTAGATATAGAAGTAAATCTCTCTTCATCAAATATGGCATCTCTTGACTCGAACATTGTGTTCACCGACACATAGTCATTGGATTCTAACACATAGAACCTATATGCAATGGAATGCTCAGCATACCCAATGAAAATACAATCTATACCTCTTTCACCCAAATTTTTCCTTTTAGGTTCAGTGAGTCTTACAACTGCTCTACAACCCCAAACTCTCAGATAATTCAATGTTTGAGGCTTCTTAAACCAAAGCTCATACGGGGTTATCTTATTCCTTTTAGTATGAACACAATTCAATAAATAACAGGCTGTTAACATAGCCTCACCCCAGAATCTTTCACTCAAACCCGAATAGGACAATATGGAATTAACCATTTCTTTCAAAGTCTTATTCTTCCTTTCAGCTATACCATTTTGTTGTGGTGTATAAGGAGCCGTGGTTTGATGAATTATACCCGTAGACTGAAAATATATAGGATCATAATATTCACCTCCTCTATCCGTACGTAGATTTTTAATCAAATCATTCTTATGTAGCTCAACTTCTTCCTTATATATTTTAAACTTATCAAGAGCTTCATTTTTAGCATGCAACAAATAAACGTAGCAATATCTAGATGCATCATCAATAAAAGTAATAACATACTTTTTATTTCCTAACGAAAGTGTAGCATGGAAATCACATAATCACTATGTACTAGTTCCAATATTTTGGAAACTCGGTTAACATTATTGAATGGTTTTCTAATTATCTTAGTTAACATGCAAGTTTTACATTTTTCATTATTTCCATTAATAGGAGGAATAAGGCTCATTTTGGACATGTCTTTTATTCTTTCATAATGAACATGTCCTAATCTAGCATGTCATAATTCTGTTTTATTCATAAATCTACACACACTAGTAGAAGTCATGCACACAGAATCATTTTCGAACGAAACATTAATATTTAACATAAACATACCATTACATAAATATCTGAATCCCATAAATACACCATGTTTTGACAATACATATTTGTCACTTTCGTACACTTGTTTGAAACCACAATTATTTAAAACAACACCAGACAAAAGATTCTTTCAAATCTCAGGAACATACAATACATTGTTCAATAAAATATACTTTCTAGAAGTACATAGTAATTTAACATTTCCTAGTCCTTTGATTGGTTCGGTAGCAACATTTCCCATCTTAAGTGAAGGTCCATCTTGAATCGGTTGAAAATTACTAAACCATCGAAGATCTTTACATACATGACTTGTTGCTCCCGAATCAACCCACCAAGCAACATCATCATCCTGCACATAAAATGCTTCAGATATTAGAGATATATAATTTTGACCAGAATTAGATTCTGAAATAAAATCTAACCTTGTTGCTTTTCAGGATCCTTAGATCCACTTGAACCAGCATTGTTTCCACTTGAACCAGCATTGTTCCCACTTGGACCAACATTATTTTTGCCTTTTCCAACTCGACAATCCCTTCTAAAGTGACCAGGTTTGCCACATTTCCAGCATGATATTTTAGGCTTTTTGCTGTTAAAATTATTGTTTTTGTTGTTTCCTTTAAACTTTTGTTTATTCCCCTTATCTGTATTTCCATTCTTAAAGAATCCACTGTTTTCAGCCATATTTACAGATGAGTTTCTCACTTGGTTTTTACCCTTGAGATTACTTATTTCATCTTGAGCCCTTAGAAACTCTTCAATCTTAAAATGACTACCAAGTTCGATTAGAGTCATTTCTTCCTTGTTGTGTTTCAGTGTGTGTTTAAAATCCTTCCATGAAGGAGGCAGTTTGTGAATAACAGAAGAAACCGAAATACATTCCTCCATTTTCATATTGTGTTGAACGAATTGACCCAGAATTCTTAGTAGTTCATTATAATGTTCCATTACAGGTCTAGAGTCAACCATTTTGTAATTTATGAAATTACTAACCAAGAACTTCCTACTAGAAGCATCTTCTGTCATGTATTTTGATTTTATAGAATCCCATAACTCTTTTGCAGATTCGATATTTTGGTATACATCAAACAAAGTATGAGACATGCCGTTTAATATATGGCCTCGGCAAATGTAGTCATCATTCTCCCACTTGCTGCGCCTCCTCGTTTGTTCCAATGTTTCATTCTCAGTGATCTCTGGCCAGGGGGTACTCGGGACATACACAACCTTGAGGGTAGTCAACAGAAAATGTATCTTTTTCTGCCATCGTCTGAAATCATGTCCTTCGAACTTGTCCAACTTAGCAAATTTACTTGTCATCTCCTTCGCAGATTCTCCTCCGTTCGTCATCTCTATCTTCATCAACAAGACCGAAATATTTCAATAAAATGTAGAAAACAGTGTTTCGTTTCCGGATAATCTCTGAAGTCTTGTAAACAATTTCTTATTGAAATATATTTGGGGTTCTCCAAAAATTTCAATTGGATAAAATCAGAGATATAATTTTGAACAGAGAGGATAAAAACCATATATTATCATTTTTCAACAGAACCCATATTTATAAATTCGACCAACCAAAAAATAGTTTGGAAGTTAGGGCAGTTAAGGTCTCTAAACTGGTTTTGTAATAAAACGGCTGAAATTTAAAATTTGAATAAAACGGTCAAATTTTCAATTTCGAAATTCTGTTGACTTGCCACCATAGCCGATTTAACCAAACACAATCTAATCATGATCTAATCTAACAAGCGTGCACTCCGCACTCTACGACTTGTTTGATAATATATCATGATTAAATTGGTCGACTAGTCGATCCAATTACACTAAAATAAATAACAGAACGTGAGGATCGGAAATAATTTCGTTGCGGCTTGCCGCATCATTACAAAGAATCATTCCAACAGCAAGGAGTTGTTCTCTTGTCTTCATTGCGCCGGTATCCTGATTCACTTGCGGCTATCGAGGAAGCCCATCATGATCAATTATAGGCTTATAAGTAGGTCGAACTCTCCGCTCCTCATCTCCTCTCTTTGAAATAAAATCATGCTCCGCCGTTTGCTGATATTTCGTAAGTGGTTGCCTAAACCGCAATCCTTAAATTTTTCCTTCAAGCAGAGAACGCTCTTGTAATGCAGCAACGGATGCTGTCACGTGGCTCGCAAATACCAGACTCCTATCATCGGATGTTATCTTGAACTTTTTATCCATTTCATGCTTGATATCCTTACAACCTTCTGTCAATTTAGAGGATTGACTAACTTTTTCCTTCAATGGAAAAAAAAAAGCAACTGCGCAGTAGATTCTATAAGACATTGCTTGAGCATGTGTATAGCAAAGAACTTCGCATTCACCTCACCGTACAGAACAGAAAGCTGAGATACTACCCAGCTCAATACTTAAACTAAAACAGGAGACTAAAAAGTTTTACTCTTGAAGCTCACGTTCGTCTGACCCACCAGCGGCTCATACAAATCGAATGCTTCGCTCACAATTGCTTTTAAACACAACTTGAACAATGTATATATATGATCCCTCATGTATACATCTATAACAATACCATATCGAGGAGAGTTAGAAATCAACCATTTTCTCCAATCACTGTTTCCCACCATTTTGGATCCTACTATTGCACACAGGATAATTTCGTCTGAGAAATATTGATGGTCTTTTTGGTTCCAGGGGTAACACCAGCAGTAGGTGCAGAAGCTAACACCAACAATTATCTTATCATTTGATAGAGAGAAGCTAACACGAGCAATAGGTTCCACCAACAATTATCTTATCATTTGATCATTTGATAGAGAGAAGCTAACACCAGCAATAGGTTCCGAATGCTGCTTCAACCAAGAAACCTACAGAAAATAATCATGCAATTTTTATAAACCCACAACTTCTACAAGATAGTACATTACTAAATTGAAACTCAATGATCTTAATGGGTGGCGAAAATCAAATGTTAGTGTGCCAAATTTCATTTTGAAAAATGTAGAAAACAAGTGCCATCAACAAGTTCTTAAGAAAATGAAACTCGATGCACTGCTGCAAATGAAATGGGTACGCCCATCCATCTCCCAACTTGTTAACAAATATGAGATACCTGAATAAAAAGGCTCAAGGAGCCTGCAGCAGGATAAGTGACACTGTGAGTATATGTTCCCCACATCATCAGAATACTAGTTCATTTAGTTTAAAATTCTAGTCTTGGTGAAGAACAGGACTTTCTCTCAGTATCAGATCTTACACCGTATCCAAATGAAATGGGTACGTCCAACATGCAATGGTGCTTTGATCATTAAATCCAACATAATCCTACGAGAATGAATGAAAAACACGTTGAAACACAACAAATACTTGAGAACCGGCAACGATTTTAAGAATAATTGAAGCGTAATAAATGACATGAAATACACTTATCAAGTTTAGGCTCGATAGTGACAAGAAAATAGAAGCACAAACGAAATCTTCCTTCTTGTATCAAGTATGATAGAGATAACGATCCCAAAAATATCAAGTCTGAATAAAATAAACGCAAACAACACAGAACACTTTTTACGTGGAAAACCTCCCCAGTGTAGGAAGTAAAAACCACGGGACTGATTTCGGAGTCCAACCAAATATTCACTATCAGAAGATGGGTTACAAAACTATTCTCTAGATAAAACTAGAGCATACGCCACAAGAAGTATGACAACTTCATACACAACCCCAATACACAAGATAATGAACCGAAATCAGAAAACTCACTGAAGTATCCCCAAAATGCAGTTAGAAGAAGATGCTCGAAAAACACACTTAGATGACTCCAAATCAAAAACCCTCTGGACAGATTGTAGAGGACAAGTAGACGAGCCTTCTCACCAAAATTGAAGCCGATCGGACAACCGGAGACAGTCCGATTGAAAGCACAAAGTTTCGCCTCGGATCACCTTTTTCTCTTAAAAACTGCGCTATAGAATATGATGCTAATTTCCGAAAGACACTGTATAAATATATATATTTATACATAAACCAAAATCCTATATGTTATCCAAATTGGGCTTAGCCCATATGATAATTGGACTCCCACATAGGAAGAGCCCAACAAATCTCCCCCTCACGACTATGTGGGAGGATTCGTCATCCCGGCGATCAATCTACAATGTTCAAGCTTTCCCCTAGGCAAAGCCTTTGTCATCATGTCAGACCCATTATCATCTGTATGAACTTTATCAACCTCCATTAGTTTAGCATCAAGAATATCTCGAATCCAATGATATCTCACATCAATATGTTTCGACTTTGAGTGAAATGACGAATTCTTCACGAGATGAATAGCACTCTGATTATCACATAACAGTACATACCTGTGTTGCTCAAATCCAAGTTCTTTCAAGAACTTCTTCATCCATAGTAGCTCTTTACTCGCTTCTGTCACTGCAATGAATTCAGCTTCTGTCGTTGAAAGGGCAACACACTTTTGTAGTCTTAATTTCCATAAAACAGCGCCACCACAAAAGTTAATCAAATATCCAGAAGTAGGCTTGCGAGTATCGACATCTCCAGCCAAGTCTGAATCAGAATAAGCCAACAACTCAAGTTTATTCATCCCAAAACTGAGCTTCAAATTAGAGGTTCCTCGTAGATACCTCATAATCCATTTCACGGCATCCCAATGCTCTCTACCTGGATTTGACAAAAATCTGCTCACAACACAAACACTATGAGCTAAGTCAGGATGAGTACATACCATGGCATACATGAGACTTCCAACTGCAGATGCATATGGAATATTAGCCATGTCTCTCTTTTCTTCATTAGTTGAAGGACATTGTTTCTTGCTTAACTTGAAGTGACCGGAAAGTGGTGAGCTAACCACTTTAGCATTGTCCATATTAAACTTCTGAAGAATTTTCTCAATGTATTTTTCTTGTGATAAGAACAACTTCTTCAAGTCTCTGTCTCTAGTAATTCGAATGCCGAGAATCTGCTTTGCTGGACCTAAATCTTTCATTGCGAAAGACTTACTTACCTGTTTCTTCAAAGAATCAATCCGCGAAGTATTCTTCCCAACAATAAGCATATCATCCACGTAAAGTAAAAGAACGATAAAATCGGCATCAGAAAATTTCTTCACAAACACACAATTATCAGAAGAAGTCTTCTTGTAATCCTGCTCCCCCATAACTGACATGAACTTCTTATACCACTGTCTCGGAGCTTGCTTCAAACCATATAGACTCTTTTTCAATCTGCATACATAATCTTCTTTTCCTTCAACCACAAAACCTTCAGGCTGTTTCATAAAAATCTCTTCTTCCAAGTCACCATGCAAGAATGCTGTTTTTACATCCATTTGCTCAATTTCCAAGTTTAGACTCGCTGCAATGCCTAGAACCACACGAATAGAAGACATTTTTACAACTGGAGAAAATATTTCATCAAAATCAATACCTTTTTTCTGACCAAAGCCTTTGACTACCAATCTTGCTTTGTACCGAGGTTGCAGAGAACTATCATCTTGCTTCAACCTATACACCCACTTGTTACTCAAGGCTTTTCTCCCTTCAGGTATCTTCACTAACTCAAATGTATGATTCTCATTAAGTGATTGCATCTCTTCATTCATCACTTCAATCCATTGATTTTTACATACACCACTAATAGCCTCATCATAACACTCAGGCTCACCTGCGTCGGTTAACAAAATATATTGATCAGAAGGATATCTAGTAGAGAGTTGTCTATCTCTAGTAGATCTCCGCGTTGGAACTTCAAATTGTTCAACATCTTCTTCATTCACTTGTTCATCCACGAAATCATTATCATGATCACCAGTATCAAAAATATGTGAACCTCTGGAAGCAGGTGAGTCACCATCCGAATTTTCTTGAACTTCCGTAGGAGTATGTGCAAGCGGAATATGCCCCAAATCTACCAAATCATTCTGAGACATAGGTACTGAATTTTGACTCTTATCAATATCATGAACTATCTGATCTTCCATAAACACGGCATCTCTGCTCCTAATAAGTTTCTTATTAATTGGATCATGAAATCTGTAGCCGAACTCATCAAGACCATAACCAATGAATACACACTGTCTTGTCTTCGAATTGAGTTTAGATCTCTCATCTTTAGGAATATGCACATAAGCTTTGCACCCAAAGACACGCAAATGATCATAAGAAACATCTTTACCTGTCCAAACTCTATTTGGGATCTCTCCATCTAAAGGTACAGAAGGACTAAGATTCAAGACATGTACCACTGTATTCAAAGCTTCACCCCAAAAGTATTTAGGGAGTTGTGATTGTGAAAGAAGACATTTTACCCTTTCAATTAATGTTCGGTTTAGTCTCTCTGTTACGCCATTCAACTGAGGGGTCTTGGGAGGTGTCTTTTGATGCCGAATACCTTGCTGTCTACAATAATCATCAAAAGGACCAATGTATTCTCCCCCATTATCACTTCTAACACACTTCAATTGTTTCTCAGTCTGTCTCTCAACTGAAGCTTGAAACTGCTTAAAGACATCTAACACTTGATCTTTTGTTTTCAAAGTGTAAGCCCAAACTTTCCTGGAATGATCATCAACAAAAGTAACAAAGTACAAACAACCACTAAGTGTTCTCGTTTTGAAAGGACCACAAACATCAGTATGTACCAAGTCAAGCAAACTTGGTTTTCTTGAAGGAGCCGAGCTCTTGAAAGATACTCTATTCTGCTTTCCAGCCAAACAATGTACACATTTCTTTAAATGAGCTTTGTGTATCCCACGAATGTACTGTTTCTTCCTCAGAATATCTAATCCTTTTTCGCTAATGTGACTGAGTCTTTTATGCCATAAATCAAGCATTGCTTCATCATTAACAACATTGATTTTCTCAGCAGACACCCTTGCAGACATGATGTAAAGGGCTGAATATTTTTGTCCTCTTGGCACAACCAACGAGCCCTTAGTAAGTTTCCACTGCCCATTCGCAAAAATACTGCAATAACCTTCATCATCTAGCTTCCCTGTAGATATCAAATTCAATCGAACATCGGGTATATGTTTAACACCCTTCAAAATCAATCTTGCACCCATGCTTGTTTCTAGATAAACATCACCAATACCAACTACTTTAGACAAATCATTATTTCCCATCTTTGCAGAACCAAAGTCACCAGAAGTGTAAGATGAGAAAAATTCTCTACGAGAAGTGGCATGAATTGTAGCACCACTGTCAACTACCCAACCATTTTCATCAGACACAGAATTCACAACAGCATCATCAATAACAACGAAGTAGATATCTGAAACTGCAGCAACATGTTTCTCGTCACCACTTTCATCATAATTTTTCTCCTTATTCTTTTCTTCTTTACCATTATTAGATTTCCCAAAATTATTATTCTTTCTCAACTTAGGACAAAAATTCTTAGTGTGCCCGATCTCATGACAGTAGTAGCACTCCCAATCTGCAAATTTATTAGACTTGTTTCGACTCTTGCTTCTACTTTTACCTCTAGTTTTCCAACCGCGATTTTCATTTCTACCACGTTTCTCAACGACTAGAGTTTCTGAATGTGAAGAGAAGCCAACTGTTTTTCTTCTCATATCTTCATTCAACATACTACTTTTAGCTAATGCCATTGAGATATTGCCTTCAGGAGCTGAATTAGAAAGAGACATTCTGAAAGTATCCCATGAGTCTGGCAGCGAACCAAGCAACCATAACGCCAAAACCTCGTCATCAAATTTGATACCCATAGCAGCCAACTGATTAATCAATCCTTGAAAGGTATTCAAGTGATCTGTAAGGGGTGATCCATCTTGATACCTCAAATACATCAACTGTTTGAACAAAAGTAACTTACTATTTCCTGTCTTCCGAGCATATAACTCCTCAAGTTTACTCCACAATTTACTTGCATCTGTTTCGTCTACAACATGATTCATCACATTATCATCAACCCATTGCCGAATAAAGCCACAAACCTGTCGATGAATAATTATCCATTCTGCATCAGACTTATCTTTAGGTTTTTCATCACCGAACACTGGTAAATTCAAACTTTTAACATAAAGAAGATCTTCCATCTTCGATTTCCATATATGATAATTTGAACCATTCATCGTCACCATTCTGCTTGTATTCACCTCCATATTTGATACAAGACAAGTACACAACCTCTCGCTCTGATACCACTTTGACAAGAAAATAGAAGCACAAACGAAATCTTCCTTCTTGTATCAAGTATGATAGAGATAACGATCCCAAAAATATCAAGTCTGAATAAAATAAACGCAAACAACACAGAACACTTTTTACGTGGAAAACCTTCCCAGTGTAGGAAGTAAAAACCACGGGACTGATTTCGGAGTCCAACCAAATATTCACTATCAGAAGATGGGTTACAAAACTATTCTCTAGATAAAACTAGAGCATACGCCACAAGAAGTATGACAACTTCATACACAACCCCAATACACAAGATAATGAACCGAAATCAGAAAACTCACTGAAGTATCCCCAAAATGCAGTTAGAAGAAGATGCTCGAAAAACACACTTAGATGACTCCAAATCAAAAACCCTCTGGACAGATTGTAGAGGACAAGTAGACGAGCCTTCTCACCAAAATTGAAGCCGATCGGACAACCGGAGACAGTCCGATTGAAAGCACAAAGTTCCGCCTCAGATCACCTTTTTCTCTTAAAACCTGCGCTATAGAATATGATGCTAATTTCCGAAAGACACTGTATAAATATATATTTATACATAAACCAAAATCCTATATGTTATCCAAATTGGGCTTAGCCCATATGATAATTGGACTCCCACATAGGAAGAGCCCAACAGATAGGTGGGTGCAGCGCCTGCAACCATGAGAACTTCCTGAAACCTTTGATTTCAGAGAAAAAGAAATCCATCAATTGGTTGTTTCAATTATTGGGGTTAAACGCGGGGTTGCTGCACTCTTGAACAGTTGAAGTCCTTCTTGACCACTTACTGAGTTGTAGGAATTCTTGTAATTTCTTGATCTTTATGATCATCACTTCTTTCTTTGTTGAATAACTAATCGCCTTTAAAACTTCTTCTTTACCCCTCATTCCTCTCTCTATATATATAGATAAATTTAAGTGGGATACCACAGTTGTAATGCTATAGTCAGAGTCCAACTACGGTGTTGGAGGAAGATTCTGATCGGTTGGAAGATTTATTGTTGCACTCTTGAACAGAGTTACTCACATTTCCAAAAACCGTTTGTAAGAACTTGAAACAATTAAACGAAGAAAACTTGTATATTATTGTTGTATGGATTATAAAGAACCTATCTTGTTGTTGCTATTGTCTTGTCTTTAGATTTTACTTATCTTACAAATGCTATATTAACTCACTATATAGTATCCCGAATTGAGAGAGGTCTTAGGTTGCTAGCTTTCTATTGGTAAAGCCTTTCATGATCGTCCAAACATTTTTCCAAACGGAGGTACGTCTTTAGGTGCAGCTTTTTCGTTCCCTGTCAGACCAAGCTTCCTTACATTGTCAACATGACTTCCGTACATGTCAACGACACTCGTGGGATGAGGTATGATAGAGGTTAGGTGTTAGTTAATTAATGATCATAGGGGTCCAAACGCATGTTTATCCTGAGCTCATTGTGCATATTCACGAGCTACTCATTTCTAACTGCACTGATAGACCGGGAGAAGGATTCCTCCTCATTGTGTCAATTTTGGCTAACTTGGCCTTAAGGGACCATGTGGTCGCTTAAGGCCGACAAGCTGGCATGCTCGGTCGCGTCTTACACCAAGCCAAATTTCACGTTTTATCAGTGTCGTATTAGTAACTCTCATTTACTTTATTTCTTGGTGTCAAACTAATGGAGTGTTTCTGATCACGATCGATCTTTTCTCCAAAGTGATATCGCGTAATGGCCTATTTCTCGTAATGGCCAATCACGATCGATCTTTTGTCTCGTCGCCACATGTCGTTTTCTTTATTCCTGTTTCACTTCTCGTGTAGACCAACTAATGTTAGAAGATTTCTCAAATCCAAAAACTTTTTTTTACTTAATTCTTGCAAAAAATATAAGAAGGTAGACAAGACTTGTGTTTACCAGCATGCTATGTAGGTACCTCGTTAAAACCTTCATGCGCCACCAGGGTAGGAAAGAGCAAACCATCAGTCATTACTTAAGTTGAAAGAAAAACTATAATTTGTCATATTTAATCTAGATACAATTTCAAGCGCTCAATGTTTCATGGATGTCAACATTCTTTCCCCTCTAGATATTATTAGTAACGATCTAACCAAATCTATACTCCATCGGTCAAACGACAATGCCTCATAAACAAATTCAAGTGTCACTAGAGGCGTATGGATTGTATTCGTGAACCGTTACCAACGCTTTAACATCATTAATAATAGAAGGTCAATAATGTCCTGCCTGTAAATTTTTCTTATTAATGTTTTATATCCACAATGTGTCGATCCTTTCCCATCAATATTATTTGTGATTCATGCTTTCCAAGGCAATGTAATAAAGGTATCCTTAATGATTCCTCGTACATGATATTTCCAGGGATTGAAAACCCATGCGCCTTGAAACTTAATTTCTCGGCCATCGCTTTATCAACTAGTGTAACCTAGTTAACCAAAAACTCTTTGATGTCATGCCTCTAATCTTTATCTTCACTGGTTGAAATTTGAAAGGATTTGTTTGCAATATAAATCTGTTTGAAATTTATTGTTATCGAGGGACTCACTTGTGTAAGTATTCATGGGCACCCTTCAGAATATGTTGTGGTTGCTAGAGAATTGGCAATAGAATGTTTTGCCCTATAAAGATGTTCGTACTTGAACTCTAAAATAGTGATATTAACCCTCTCAAAGCTTCTAAGTATTTCATCAGGTGATCCATCCCAGCGTTTATTATATTCGTTGTAGATGTTTGACCAATTTGTTTTCGGGAGGGGGAGGGGGTGTTCTAGCCCTTCGAGCCATTAGAAATATAGATTGAGAAAAGAAGATTTGAAGTGTAGTGATTGTGTGAGAAGTATGAAGATAATTATGTAAATAAAAAACAAGTAGTATCTTATTTACAATATTATTTTTTATCGTTCCAAATTGTATATCTCATTTATAATATTCTTTTTTATCAAATTCAATATCTGATTTGATTAATTTTTTTGAGGTTATGCCCTTTAAATAGATAAAAAACTCATACACTTATCATTCATCTCTCTTATATATGTTTCTTATTGGGTTTCTAAAATAAACATTCAATCTGATGATTCCGTTAAGAGGTATAAGGTTCGTATTTTTTAGAAATGGTACTTGTAAAAGTATTGTATGGTTTCTTATTGCATTCGTTCTCCAACGTAAGATCTTTCAAATAGATGTAAGAAATCATTTTCTAAGTGGTGATCTTCGTAAGGGGGTTAATTTAGAAAATATCTATATTGTCTCAAAATAGCTCGTCATTTTAATTTAACATATGTTTTGTGATTATAAATTCACTTGGTTTTTGTTCAAGTAATCACCTTGAAATATATTTTTCAGATGTAAGAGTGCATGTTGGATTCTATTATCTCTGTAGATAAATGATATGATTAGTACAACTGATGATCTTGATGAAACTAAGACAATAAAGCACGATTTTATTCATCGTTTTGTGACGAAAGACTTAGGCGTATTATGTTATTTCTTTTTTACTTTAAGGTGGCTTATTTCTGAGAAAAAATTTATATTTTTATCTATTTGAGTGAATGTGACAATCTCCTATTGATGTCCTCTTGTGAGGAGCTTGAATTATCTTTCATAATGTTCCTATGGTTAGTGAGTTTTTGCAAAGACCTTAATCATTATGAGAGACTCTAGTCTTCTCTGTAAGAACTTTAATCATTTTTAGAGTCTTGTAGAAGCTTTTTAGTAATCTCATATGGTTTTGGCTAAAATGAGGTCCAAAAAATGTTAACCATTCCCAAAATTTGAGTGTTTTTGGACTTTTACTATTTTGTCCTTGAACCCGTTTGTTCACCCGCCGGTTGAGACATTCTCAACCGGCGGAGAACTCCCTAGCGGATGAAACCTTCTCATTTGTCGGGTGAGACCCTCTCACCCGACGGGGAACTTCCCCGCTTGCTCAACCGACCGAGATTAAAGGGTATTTTCAATAAATCCTAAAATTAGTCAAAATTTTGGGACTAGTTAGCCAAAACCATCTCATATTTATGTGACCTAACATACGATATTGGGTAATAAATGTGTTTATTTATGTATGATTAATGAAAATAGAATAGGTAGGATTTCCAACACAATGTGTTCACTCTTAAATCTTAATTATGAATTACATTTATATAACTTCCAATTTTTCCGTTCTTATATCGGTACTAATTATGATTTTTTTTTCTATCAATACTGATTATGATGGACGTGCATAAATCAGGCGATTCATGACAGGATATTGTGTGAGCTTTAATAATAACTTGGTTTTTCGGTTAGTCAATCAGAAAGCGAATTTGTTTGATTCTAAAGATAATGTCGAATGCAGAAGAATTGCTAATAATTTTTAAATAATGCTGATTACAAAATCTTATTTTCCTATTAGATGAACGGTCTTGGTATAATAATTTAATTTCAACATCAGCCCTTACGTATCCGATAATTTAATTTCAACATCAGCCCCTAAGTATATTGATTATTGAGATAGATATTGACTTTGTTCGTAAATAAACCGTCTTTTTGCGGTTTTATTTAAACACTTTTAAAAATCTCGTCTCTTTTTCCTTTTGATTATTTATAAAAAGTTTGAAGATACCAATTAATAATATTAATTATGTAATTAAATTAGAGGGTTTTGTAGTCAATATTTAATTATACTATTGTGGTAGGATATACTAATTAAATTAGATTTGTAATTCTGAGATGTAGAAATTACAAATTATACAATGAAAATATTGTTCATCTTTATTTATGTTATTCATACATGTTGAACTTACAATTTTATTAGTTGTTTTACTATAAAGTGTTTTAAAAATAATATTGAGCTATTTAAATAAAACAATATTCGAAAAAATGAAGTTAAAAAAATAAAATGGTAAATTTGAATATAATATTCAAAATATTTTAATTATTATTGATATTTAAATAAATTCAACAACATTTTATATGATAAAATTATAATTATTATAACCAACATCAACATTTAAATCATCATTAGAATTAAATTTATTACACTTTGAAAATATTTTTATAAAAAATATAAGATAGTATTCTAGTAATAATAAGGGAGGTACACCAAATATTTTAAAATTCTTGTTAGATGCAAAATACTTTTGTAATTTTAATAAGTGTATAAATTTTTTGATATTAAGAACAAATCCTTGAAATTAAAAAATATTTTTTATTTTAAAAACCACACTACTACCACGGTTATCGCCGTCGTCGCTGCCACCACCACGGCCACGACCGCAACCACAACTACCACCACACAGCCACCACCACCACGACCACCAACATCACCACCACGGCCGCCACGACCACCACCGCACCACGGCCACCACCACAACCGTCACTGCCACCACCACCACTGCCACCACCGCCACTACAACCACCGCCGCCGCCACGACAACCACCACCACAGCCAGCACAGCCACGCCCACCACCACCACGGTTACGACCACCACAACCACTACCACGACCTCCACCATCACCACCACGGCCACCACCACCATCACGGCCACCACCACCACGGCAGCCACGACCACAACCACCATGGCCACCATCACCGTTGTCTCGACCATCATCACCACCACCACACTACGACCACCACCACCACAGTCGCCACCGCCACCACTACAGTCGCCACCGCCGCCACCACCACCACCACGGTCACCACCACCACCGCCACGTCCACCACGACCACCACGACCACCGTCGCCGCGGCCACAGCCACGACGAGCACGGCTGCCATGACCACCACCACCACCATCACCACCACCACCACCACTACTACGACCACTATCACCACCACCACGGCCACCATTACACCACGACCGCCACGACCACCATCACCACGTCTGACACGACCACCACCACCACGACCGCCACCGCCACTACCACTAGCACAATAACAACAATCACCACCACCAATTATAATATTGATTTGTTATATACGAATTTCTTTCATTTGTTAAGATTAACAAACATAAATCTTGTTATTCATTTAAAAATACAAAAAATAATCATGTTACTCATATAAAAAATATCTATAATAAGAGTGTTACTTTATTAAGAATAAGACTCTTATTCTATTAGAAATAGCAGTAACTATTACTCTATTACTCTTAATCCTGAAAAATATTGTCTCTGATGAATTCTTTTCTCCCTCTAATACGGATGAAGAGCGGTAAGTTGTCTACTTTGGACCCTCTCATTGCAAGAACCAAACTGAGGTTTTCGTTGTGGTTGTTGATGATACGATAGATAAAATTATAGTGTCAACAAGTTCAAAAATTATGGTGGTTTTGAATTCAATGAAACAATGTTAGAGAGAAAATCAATAAAAGAAACGTTCATTCGATCGATCTCTAGCTCTGGTACTACGCACTAATAAATGCACAAATAAATTTGTAGATTTTGTTGTTGCATGCAAATAGAAAACAGAGAAATAATAAATTTCTAAATTCAGTGAGATATTATAATGAAAAATCAATTTTTTTCTTAAAACCCAATTGTAAAACCTAAAGCTTTTGTTTGAAGATATATTTTTTCACGAAAAACGACGAAAGAAATTTTAGATCGAAAAGATTTATTGATCAACGAAAAGTGGGTTATTGTGGGATTAAAAAATAACTTTGGAGAGTATTGGTAGAGGTGAAGAGTATACATGTTTTTGTTTAGAGTCATCTTCTTCATATGCGTACAAAGAAATTAAATTTCTCTGATACAAAATAGAAGAGAGAGAAAGAACCAGAAGAATATAGGAAAATCGTCTCTCTCTCATTATTATCGTTGTTTGCACGTATTTTTTGGTTATTGAAAAGTAATAAATAAATAAATTTACAGTATCTTTTGACTTTTTGTCCAATTATTTCTTTTATAATTCTTCTTTTTTCTGTCCATAGGATGAAATTTATCTTTTTAGGGTTCTAACAGTTCAAGAAAATAATATGTACCTGTGAGACTAAACAAATATCTAGATACACTTATTGGAATTAGCCAAACTAAAGCCCACTAAATGAGAATTTTTAATTATTATATGTATCTTACGGGAAATAACCCTAATAATAAAAGCAAAATAGTGAAAACCAATACAATTGTTTTTTCTGAGGGAACCCACATCGACTCAGAGTGCAATGAGTGCGCACATGGTAAACCCTCAGTTTGACGCAATAGCCTGCAAACCAACACCAGAAGGTAAACCAGGTGACAGGCTCAGCCGAAAAAGCATATGCAGAGGGACTCGAACGTATGACATTTGATCACAAACATACCTTACTCAACCAACTCGACTACCCCATTGGGGTAAAATCAATATAATTTATTTCTATAAGTTAGAGGTTAAATCTGTAAAACTTCTTCATACTATAAATATTATGTTTGATTTTTATTGAAATTTATTATGAATTTTAAACAAAATGGGTAAAAAGTACAATTTTTGTTTGAAAGGATAAATATTACAGTTAAAAAATTAGAAACTGATGGTGAAAATTTGGAATGACTAAATATATTTGGAGTAAAATATATCCTTAAAAAATAAGGAATAAATGAATAAGAAAAATATAAGTTGCTAATATTATTTGAAAGCTATAATACAAATAGAATAACATATATCAATCGACCAATAAATCATTTTTTTATTTTTTTTATGGTTTGATCTCAATTTATAGAGTTATAGTATATCTTTAAAAATAACGATAATATTTTTTAGGATATTCAAAAAGATATTTATCGTCGATTAACATATTTTTTAACTACTTATCGTATACATTAATATTCTTGACTAAGTCAATAGATATTTATTTTACTTAGTTGATGAACCATAAGTGTACGTTGTCTAACAATTTAGACCATCATCATCAGTAGTCTCTAGTCCTTGAGAGATAATCTAGGAGAAACTATTATTTGACGGCCAAAAACACTTTTGACATCTAACGAAACTTTGTATCTTTGATTTTGTTGACCGTCAAAGCTTGTATTTTTGAATTTGATGATCGTTGAAGTTTGAATCTTTGAATTGATGACTATCAAAGCTCTTTCTTCACAACCGAACTTGGTAATTATATTTATAATTATATTAGCCATATTTTGCTAGACTTTTAACAGTCTTAAAGATTGTATATTCTTATATATTCTAGCCAAACGGTTATCAAATAGGGTTTCAGTTCAATTTCTACTTAAATAATTTTACCTCATTAGAACCATGTGTTAATCAAAACTTCATATGATGATAAATAGTTTTATTGTGATGAAGGAAAAGAATGCAACTAATAGTTAATAGATTGTTTTGGTATTATCTATTTTATTTATTTATTTGATTACATCTACTTTGACACGTTTCAATTATATATTGTATATGGATAAGTAGCCTCCTTCCCCTATGGTCATTAATGAATGATGAAGTAAAGATTAGATAGATGAACTCAAGTGTCAATGCTTCTTTAAGAACTCTGGATCATCCAAGTTGCTATCATTTTTATTTCGACCGTACTTCTGCTAGAGATAGTCAAGTAGCCCCTAGTTTTGATGAAGGGTGAAATAAGGAATATCAATGGTTTTGACGTTGTCGTTGACCAAGAATTTATGTATTTTTGACGCATTATAGTCAAAGATATTCTTTTAATGGTATTGTATGCCAAAGATTTTTCATTTTATTATGTGAATTCAAAACATAAATTATTACTTTATTTTGCTGCTTCAAATATATTTAGCTTCAAAACCTTTAACGCAAGATATTGATCTAGGATTCGTTGTAGAAAGATTAAGTTATTTCTTTTGCTGATGAAGCTTTAGTTTTAAAAACTTAGGAGTATATTTTCATCCAAACTCGTTATTTTTTAGTTGTTCGGGGTTTTTAGACTTCTTGAAGTGTTGAGAATTACATTTTTCATTATATTCTTATCATTTTTTTTTTGTTTTATTGAACATCGTCACTCTTAATACGTTATGGGATCGTTCTATTTTTTATAAGATATACAAAATGTATAGTATGGTTGAACCGAAGAGGGGCATATAGGATTTTTATATGAAATGAACCCATATGTATGGTATAGTCACTTCAACTTGGAAGCCTATAAAATATGGCATACAGACCTTATTATATTAGGTTTTATGCTTGTAAGCCTCATGTTCATTATAAAATATAAAATTTCAAAAAAAAAATTAAAAATAGTTATGGAGAGTAAAGTCCAATATATGTAGCATAAATCTAAATAGTTAAACAATAGAGGCTAAAGGTGAGGGTGTTGTTGAAGATGTGTTTGATGGTAGCGAAGTTGATGTCAAAGTTGTGTTTCATAATGGTTGAAGTTGCCATCAAATTTGTGTTCATGGTGGACAAAGTTGTAGCATGATATTCATCTCAAAATTTTATAATTCTTATCGAGATTTAAAGTCGTTGTCGTCGTTTATTTTATGAATTTTGACATCAAAGAGAATTCTTTGATTCTATTGTATATCTAATTTTGATTTTTTTTTTCTGTTGGTACCCATATTGATGGGCTAGAAGTTACTGAAATGTTTTTATGTAACAGACAATTTAACTTTATTTTATCACTTGTAGGAACTTTTTGAAAAGTGGCGGAGGTTTTATGATGCACAGACAGTGGTGCGCCAGTTCTTACACTTTGGGGAGTTAGTTGGTTGATTCGTCTGCTTGTCATAATTTAGTCGAGATTCCCTAACATTATTCTATTTCGGTTATTCATTAAAATATGATCTTGGCTTCTTCTTTTGCTTCAAAAATGTTGTTGTTGCTTCATATTTCGGCTTCATAACCCTTGGTCTGAATTTTTTTACCCCTTTTTATTGTAAGGCCTTCTCACTTCTCTCTCATATTTATTAGTATAGGCCTTATTTTTTGGTTTCTTACAAGAAACAACTAACCATTAAATGAAGGGTGGCTTACAAGCAACTTCCTTTCATTTAATGCTAGTGGGTTTTTTGCAAGTAACCATTAGCTTCATTTGGAAGCTTAAATGGCTTATTTTGTAAGCATTTTCCTTGCTATAAATAGGACCATGAGTTGGTATTGGAGATCATCACTTGAAGCACTTGAAAAAAATATTTTATAGTGAAATATTGTGTTTGACACATTTTAGAGAGAAATACTTTAGGTGGGAGAGAAATACGGGTAGTGTTTAGGAGACTTTGTTTGAGTTATCTGTGAGATTATTCTCTTTGGGGTATAATATTTGGGGTGAGAAAAATGAGTGTATAACTCTTGAGTGTATGTAGTGAGACTCCAATCTTTGTAATATTTTGAGTTATAGTGATACTTATTTTTCTCCCGTTGACGTAGGGAAATTAGTCGAACCACGTTAAAACCAATTCTCTTGTTTATCCTATTTCCACATTTGTGGGATTAATATTCTCTACATTTATGAGATACATCGAAATGAAGATTCCTCCTATGAGTTTTATTGAGGAAACGGTCCCTTGGCTTTTAGTACTTGAATCATCTCTTTCATTTTCATTCACGCGTTGCACAATAGCTCATAAGCCTGTCGCTCAAGTTCAAATGGACATGAGCCCCCGGGGCCAGAGGTTGTTTGACATGAGCCTGTATCTCAAACCCATCATCTACAAACGGATAATTATTTTCTCCAAAATTCAACATCAATTAGTTTGAGCTTTCTTTTTCACTTTGGTTACTTGAGAATAAAATATTTATTTTCCATAAATGTCGTGAGTTATTGTTGATAATTTTGAGTTGCTGAATATATCTGAAGTCGAAGATATCCTAATCATTTAGTGAATAAAAGAAAAGTAAAAAAAAAAAAATAGATTGTCAATATTATTTGAGACTAATAATAAAAATAAATTAACGAATATCAATGAATGAATCACTGAATTTATTATCCATGGTTTTATCTTTATTTATAAGTTACAATATATCTTTGAAAAGAATATAATATGCTTTGAGATATTATAAAGATATAAATTTATTTGAACTAATTATCTATTACCTTGATAATCTTTACTATGCCTATAGATAATATTTCTACTTATAACTAATGGACCATAAGTTTATGGGCCAGAACATTTACACCCGCGGATATTAATCCTACATTTAGTTATGGATAACCATAAGTAAATTATACTTACCTAACATATCATCAATCCAAATGATGATGAATTTAACAGCCATAATTTTATAATATATTCTTCTTACATAAATAGTATTTGTACTATTTTATTATTGTATATGTGAGAACGATTGCCACTCTTTTTAGTTTTTCAGTCTCATTATTTATCTGTTTACACTCTCGTCTTATAACCTCCTTTTGTCTATTAACATGCCTAAATATAGTTAGAAATATGAAGTTGACTTTTAGCTCACTATTGCACCATAGAGTGCATCTTCTCGCATCATGATCATAATAATACTTAGACATGTAAGTCACCAATGAATAATCGAAAACTATAATTGTCAAGTTATAGGGTAACTCAAATGCAACAAGGTCCATAGTTGTCGCGGTTTCCAACGCATCAAGTTTTTTCATTGATAAGAGAGCTACAACAATAAAAAAAAAATTGTTAATTTCACCATTATCATCAGTGCAGCGACAAAAGCACGTGCTTACTTTTTCCTCATTCACGAATTAGGGAAATTTGCGAGGCAAATGCTATATCAAAATATCTAACAAAAAGAACCACTTTCCGTCGAATGGGATTAATTATCGTTGTTAAGGATGAGGGTGTTTTATAATCGAATGTCTCTTTGGGTAAATCATGAATAGATGAGGATAGGATATTCAAATGCTAGTATAAATATAAGAGGATTTTGTGTAGTCAATATATAAAGGCATTTTGCTTTGTATTAGAGGTCAATTTTCTTACAAATGAGGACATATTTATCATTTATATGAATATACTTACAAATGAAGGTATATTGGTCTTTTACACTTGTATACTTGATATTTGTTATATATAGATCAGAAGTATCCCAAAACGGAGACTTATTTCATTAATCATAAATCTAGTTTTTTAATTATTATCTCTCTTTAAAAAATATGTCTTCTCATTTCTAAATCTAAAACATATTTGACATATTTGATGAACGTTTAGAACCTCATCAATGGCGATATTTGTGCAAAAAAAATTATTTTCATATAGTTTTTGTTATCTTTACCAAAATTAAATCTGATCTTTAAAAAATTTGGATCTTGTTTAATTATTTCACTTGTAACTATGTTCCCGTCGGTTAAACTATTACGAGTTCTTATTTTGTTTAAAGTTTAACTTTCCTTTATATATTTTCATTGCGATTATCTATCATTTGTTTGATGTTTTTCAATATTATCTACCTAATATGATTGTTCCTTATTTCCAATTTGGTTTTTTTTATAGTTTTGATTTAGTTTAAGAAACAGGGCTTTGGTTGTAGCAAAAATGTTTTCATGTCAGAAATCATGAATCCACCCACATTTCTAGGTTTTGTTTCAATAATCAAATGCAACTGAATATCGTTCAAAAAACAATTTGAAATGAAGCTATAATAAGGTTGTTGTATGATGATTCACCTTTGTTCTTTTTTCAAATCAATAACACGAGTCTAAATCAAAAAAGTATGACAGATTTTGGATAAGAATAGAGTCTTCGAAATAGTTTTTAGTATATCTCCAATTTCTACATTACGAAACATGGATTAACAAAGAAAATAAAGTTTTTTGTTCGAATTTGATGTCCAAATCATAATTATATCAGTTATATTGTCACATAAATATATGCATTTGGTGATCTAGAAAAGTGACGGTTAAGTTATTTTTGAGTTGAATCGAATGTTCTTTAGATATTAGAACAAACATAAGGTAATCATTCATTGACATATTCAAAGATATTTTTTTTTTGTTAAAATATAATAGTCTTGTTTTTTATTTCCATTCATGATTGAGATTAAATATCTTGAATTGAGTTTGTGAAATCAGAAAATGATTTAGATCTAGTATGTATTAATTTTTTATTCGATTTTTTTAATTAAGAATTTATATCTTTGATTTTTTAATCATTTACGATTTATTGAATGTATATATTGTATGTAACTTACATTTTATATTATAATTTTATTAGTAAGATATATATTACTATTATTTGCTATATAGTTTACATATTATTACTTTTAAATATAATTATGGTACATTGAAGTGTTATGTGTCTAAGGTTGTGTGAGCAATGTTATGTGATGTTTAATTTTTTAAAGGGTTAATTGAATTATTCTTAGTTGAGTATATCAATATATGTGAGTTTTAATTGTAACCGGTAACATTTGATAAGCAATGTTTATATATTTGACATTTATAATTGCACTATATAAAAAATATGTGTAGTTTTGTTGTGTATGTTATTCTTATATAATGTTGTATATATTATGAACTGTATTTATGATTGTTTAACTATACATTTCAATAGATGAATCATGAAATCTTTATGCGAAGATTGTAATGTATGTGTTAGTTTAATAGATAAAGTCATTATGTGATTTATAACTTGTGTGATGTAATATTTGATATGTGTGTTTGTAGTATTAGTTTTATGGTGTGAGCGTTAAAAGCAAGCAGTTACAATTAAATGCGTTAGTTTACATTGTTATGTGATAAGTACACCTTCTTATAACTTAGTATTATAAATATAATTAACATTGTGATGTGTTGATTAATTAAAATTTGTTGAAACAAACTTGTGAATGAGATTGTTTGCTCGTAATTAATTCACCTTTTGTTTAATACTTGTGATTGTGAACTTTTTAGGTGGTTGTTAGTGATAGTTTTAGAGTGTTACTAAAATTATATGTGATATATACTAGTATAAGAGCATGTACAACGTTGATGTTAAATTACGTGTTAAATAAATTGTTTTTTAACACGTTACTAAGATTACTCCAATGGACGTGTTAAACTATATGTTAACTAAAAAAAGCTTAAAAATAGTTAGTGGTCTTGTTAAATACCGAGAGCGACTTAACAAAGCCACGTAAGCAATTTTGGGTTTTATTTTATTTTATTTATTTACTATTTATTTTGTTTTGGGTTTTCAATTTTATTTTATTTTATGAAACAAAATATTAATAATTAAAATATGAAACTAATAAACTAAATAAACCGAAAGATTTTATTTAAAAGATACATTAAAAATATTTTAAAAGATATGATCAAACTAAAAAATATTATGTTATTTTTCTATTTCCTTATTTTTCTCAATTTTATTGTTCTAATATATTTTAATAAATTATATGTTTAACAAATACTCATATATTTTGAAATCATATCTTTAACAAATCCTCATATATTTTTTATTCTTTTTTTACTTCTTCTCTTTTCGGTATTTCTATCAAAAGTACTTTTGATCTTTTTTTATCAACAGAAAAATAATAAAACAAAATTTATTTTTTATATGATAATAAAATTAAATAACACTTAAATAGATACATTAAAATAAAATCAAAGATATTAACAAAAAAAATTGTTTCTCTCTCATACACGTAAGGTTTAACATGTTATCTTAAAGATATCATTGGAGTGAAATTTGGGTTGTTAACTAAAAAGAAGCTAAATGAAACTAAATTATGTTTCTCTCTCATACATGGCACCCACTAACGCATAATTTTAACAACAACGTTTGTACATGCTTTTATGTGTAAGCATGGAAAATGAAAAAAATAAGTGTTATTTTGATGTAGGATAAATATATAACATGAAAAAAAAATATGTGTTTTATATACTTTATAGTTAAACGGTATAACATGATTAATATTGTGAAAGTAAAACTCAAGAAGAAAATTGCAAAGTGCAATTTCTTGAGATCAGGAAATTAATTTAATGTTTGGGAGTAATATCATAAAAAGAATAGTAAGTTTTCTTTTTTATATTGTATTGCACTTTGATCAATCGTATGTGTTTGATAGAATACTTTGTTGCATCAGTCGTGGTTTTAAAAGAGTAAGAAATATGAATTATGTAAGGAGGAAATAGATTGTTTGTTGGTTCCACAAGAGAATGAGAAATGAGAAACTGGAATTAAATAATTGGTTCCAACGAGAGAATGAGAAACTGAAATTAGATAGATTACTTTAAGGTATGTTTTCTGGTTCATTGTTGGATAGTAATTTGGAGGATATTTTATTTGTTGGTAGTAGTATTGAAAATTTAGAAGAATTACTTATGAAGTTTATTGAATATTACAAATCTATGATTTATACCAAACCTATTTTGGAGCATATTTTTCTCTATTAACAACCGACATAGTAAACAAAATGGTGAATCTTCAAGTATTAAATGTTGATATAAAAGAGAAAACCAATTAGGTTCAATATCTCAAGTTCATCATTCACTTGTCAAACCTAAATTGTTATGACATTCCATGTTACCAAACATAAGTCAGTGTTCTAAAAAAAGGTATCCGTATACAATTATTGGTATTGAAACATAAATTTCGTAGATGGTACTGTTAAGGTTCTTCAATATTTAATTATGATTGGAATGAAGCTCGAATGAGCACAAAAAACATAGGATGGTCATTTATTTTATGTTTTGGAGTATGATGGTTTTTCGTCATCAATTTGGTCTCTCGCTGAATGTTTTTGCTAAAATGAATGATTGTTTCCAACAATAGTTCTTATCTTCTTACATTTGCTTAAGAGAAGCGGGCGAAAGATCTATTATTTTGGAGGAAATATATGGCTTTTACAATACTAAAAAAGAAAATATATTGCCTAGTATGTGTGCGTTCCAAGAGGTCTTGTGTGACTGTAATGGAAAAATTAACTTAATAGAAAGATTGAAAGAATTAAAGCCTAGTTTTAATTCTGATATTATTGAAAGATCCAGGTACTCGTGATTTTGAATGGAAGATGAAAGCCAATTTTGATGTGAATATAACTTTAAAGAAATTATGACTTCTGTATTTGTTGATTTGAGATTGATTTTGGTGAGCTTATGGACTATGTGGTTGTTATTTCCAAGTTTAAGCAAATAGCAAATTTATGCATGGATATTAGTTAGGAAAAGGATATGACCATGGGTGTCACTTTAAAAAATTACTAATAACGATAAGTATGTACCATCAAGATTGTTTTTTGAGTTTCAGAGGAATGATAGATTCTAACCGATTCTCATTTTGGAACTCGCCTACAAGAGCTAAGAATTCTTCATATAAAATTTCCATCTATATTATAACTTTATCAAGTTACTTAACGAGAGTAAAGAAAGTTAGTGCATTGAAGGCATTAATTAAAGTTATCAAATAACACAACCTTGACAATGCGTATCCCCGAAGTTAGTTTATTATAATTTTGTTATAATTTTCTAGAAATGTGAAGCCCAATATTATATTTTTCATACCCTTATTATTAATTTAGTATGAAAAATAATGATTAGAGCGGGTTATGTTAACCTTTGTATACAAAGTACCACCGGTAGCAAAGGTCATGAGAGAGCATATATGCAAGCCAAGCCTAGCTGAAAAGTGTAAGTATTTATGCATCCAATTAAAGTGAATATGGGTATAAGTCAAGTATAGTTGAAAAACTTAAAATGCCATGTTGGGTTTGTAATGGTCAGGTTATAAAGGCTTTAAGTTGTGATCACGGTTTTAAGCCAAACCTAACTATTAAACCATAAACGGCCAATTACCACAATCAAAGCAAACATGGTTATAACTCTAGTCCATCTGAAAATAGTAAGAGGGTATGTTAGATTTTTAATATTTGTAGTATCTAAAGTGACGGCTTCTTACATAAAACTTTTCTACATATGTTCTCTGGGAAATGGATATAAAAATGTTAAGATTCATATAATTAAAATTTCAGCTAAATAGAGGTTCAAAACAGAGGATACAAAGAAGGCATCCACAAAATAAAAAAAAACATCGAGCATCAGGAAAACAATATTTGGCAATACGTTGTGAATAAATGAAAAGGTAATAATTTGATGACCATGGGAGGCATATTTAACTTTAAAAGTGAGATTAAAATAAAATTAACATTTCAAAGAGCTCTAAGATAAGTCGTAATGGTAAATGATGTAGCGAAGACTATGGACAAACTGGTTTCTCGCTCAGGTCTCGGAATTGGGTCAAGCAGGTACTCAAATCGAAGATTTTGACGAGCCCGTCAGATTTCAAAACTGTGACTAGTCACAAAGTGTGATACCCAAGTTCGACCCGTGAAGCCTTCAAAAACCAGTTTTAATATTTTAGTGTTAATTTTATTTTTTATTTTTATTTTAAAACATTTATGTAATTTCCCTTATTTTGAATTAAGGTTTTGGATATTGCTATATAAAGCATCATATACCCTATTTTGCCGTCAGACTTTGATGAATAAAAATTGAGATTATTTCTCCGAGTCTCCTTTATTCTCTAACCTAGGGTTAGGGTTTTATCGTTGTTTTTTTCTTCTAATCTTCTGTCACGCTATCAGTTTGTATCAGATCCTTAGTTCCCGTTAGGGGGCAAGCATGTTTCCGAATCCTAATTTCATCTAATTTAAGATCTATTAGAAAGAACAACATATATAGTCATGAATATCTCAAATATCGTTTAGTATGCAGGGACACACCAAGGTTTCGATGATGATCGTATTGATCGGTTATTAGATGAGTTTAAATTGGCTACCAAACATCTGATCAAGATAAAAGTTTCTTATTGAGATGTTGTCTCAGGCTATGAAGAGGTTTTCGAAACCAATATTTTTCATCAACTGGATATGGGGTGTTGTTTTCAGGCTATGAAAAAGCTTTCGAAACCATTTTTTATCAACTGGATGGCTTCAATGTGACTTTGACTAAAGAACACTCAAGAAGAATTTATCTTATTCCGATAAGCTCAACAATTATAATTCTTAATGTAACAATTGAAAAAATAAAATAAAATAATTGTGTTTGCTGATGGTCTGCGAATTCGACGACGAATTATTTTCAACCAGAAGAGGATGATGTAGCCCAAAAAGTCCAAACAAAAATATTTTTAATTTTATATTATTTTATTCAAATATCTTATATTATTCAAATCAAATCTAATTGTATAAAGATTTGATTTGATTTTATCTTATTTTAAAATAATAATTGTATTTCCTTAAAATAAAATAATTGTTACCTTTAGATTAGAGTAATTCTTATATAAAGCCTTATATGCCTTAAGTTATTTTAAGTTTTTTGAATAATATATTTTTATCTCTGAAAATTTCAGTCTTTGTTACCCTTAGATTAAGGTTTCATCATGTTACCCTTGAATTAGGGTTTCATATATCATTCTCTTTTCTTCTATTTCTACCACGCTATTAGTTGGTATCAGAGCCATGAATTCCTGCTACGCAGATACATGAATCATGTTCCGGGTACCTCTTGATTTGAGGGCTAGAATAGAGAACGACATCGTTTAGTCTACCTGCACAATTGGAGGAAGAAATTGCAAGTTTTTTCATTGATTCAGATAGCTCTGAGAATCTGGTTTCAGAGAAAGTTGTTCAGAAACTGGCATTGAAGATTGAAGCTCTTCCATACCCGTACATACTATCAGGAATGATAGAGTACACAAAGGTAAAAATTTCTAAACGCTGTCAAATTGCATTTTCCAATTGGTAAGTACAAATATACAGCATGGTATGACGTAGTTCCTATGGACGTTTGCCATCTAGTTTTAGGACGTTCATGGCGATTTAAGATAAATTCTACTTATGATAGTACAATGAATCGATATAGTTTTGTGAAAGATGGTTGCAAGTTTATATTGGTTTCATCTAGATAGTGTCTCCAAAACCATCACCAATTAAGGAGTTTCATACTCAAACTGCACCAACTGCTGATCTTAGCTGTGATGCTAAAACTTTGTGTGAGCCCGTGTTTGACAAGCCAATCTATGATAAATATTTTTGAAGATGTATCTGGGTTGGTATTTGACAAACCAGTCTACCATGAGTATGATGATGACTGAGATGATAAAGATCTAATTAATGTTGAAGAGAAAATTATAGATTGAGATATTGTCTCAGGATTTAGTACACGAGGCTACATCACTTCAGAAGTTCTATTGAAGAAAGACTGCAAAGTAGCAGCTTTTATTGTGGAGATGCATCTTCCAGGTATTCTATGTTATCTTAAAATACTTTCTTTGATTTGGTTTTCTATGGATACATGTTGTCGTGTTGGAAAAATGGAAGATGGTAATTTTGCGTTTGAGATTATGAATAGATTGATAGAAGAAAAAAAAGTGTTTTAATGGATAATAAATTAGGTTTAGTAATAGAACCTGGAGGAGTTTTGGGTGATAGTTGTGGATATAAAAGAATGAATAAAAAGTTAAAAGTTAAAGATTGCAGTGTTTTGAATCTGTTGGCAGAAATATACTCTGAAGAACTAGAGAAGCCATCTACTATTCAACAAAGAGGAATTATTTCTTTCTGCAATGGTCTTGATGTGAAACAACAAGCACAGTCTGGAACTGGAAAGACAAAAACTTTTTACACGCGCAAGGGTGCTGCTGCGCTTAGTAAATGGGTTAATAAAGCTGACACAGAAAAAATGGATGGAATATATCTTGTTATCACTGATCACTGTAACACCGATGACATGGTAAAAAGAAACAAATGTGGGAAACCACTTCTTGACAAGAGTAGAAACATACATATTCTCACCTCTCACACACTTATGTCATTACCAGTTGCAATCGGAGGTGAAAACATCAATGTTTTTGTAGTTCTTTCAATGTTTCAACGTTTTGAATTCGAGGTCGAATTCTTCCCAACCGGTGAAGGATAATGGTGCGAAGACTGTGGACAGACTGGGTTCTCGCTCAGGAATCGGAACTGGGTCAAACAGGTACTCAAATCGAAGATTTCGACAAGCCCGTGAGATTTTAAAACTGTAAAGTGTCACAAAGTGTGATACCTAAATTCGATCCGTAAATCCTTCAAAAATCAGTTTTAATATTTTAGCGTTTATTTTATTTTATTTTATTTTAAAACATTTATGTAATTTCTCTTATATTGAATTGAGGTTTTAGGTAGTGTTATACCCTATTTTGCTGTCAGACTTTGATAAATAAAAATTGTGATTGTTCTCTGAGTCTCTTTTACTCTCTAACTTAGTGTTAGGTTTCATATCTACTGTTTTCTTTCTTCTAATCTTCTGCCACACCATTAGTAAACTCAATTTTTTTATCATTTACTATTTTAAGTTTTTGCATAGCTTTGTATACAGGAAAAAACAACGTAAAGAACAATTAGATTTAAGACGAAAAGAATACAAGTTGGCATGCATCATGAAAAATAATGAATTTAAAGACTCTCTAAGGAATTACGAATTGGCATGGAGCAAGAATGAGAGAGAACTTGAATATTACACTATCTGAATATATTTAAAGATTTATAGCCTTTAAGTTTCATTTCGTATTACCACCCAAGAACTAGAAGAGTCCTCGTAAAGATAAAATATTCCAATAGTAGTAAAATAAAAGAGAATTTATATAAATAATAATAGACATGCATTTTAATTAAAGTCAATATGCCTACAAATGAAAATATATTGCCCATTTATACTAATATAGCTTCAAATGATTATTTATTGGTATTTTAAACTTGTATATTTTATATTTGTTATATATATAAAAAAAAATTACCCCAAAATGAAAATTATCTCATTTATAAATCTAGTCTCAAATTATTTTCTCCCTTTAAAAACAGGACCATTTTAAAAAAAGTTTTCTCATTCCTTTTAAATCCCCAATATTTTTGACATATTTAATGAAGGTTTTGGACTTCATAAGGAACAAGTATTCCAATCGTATTATCCATTGGGATTATTGCGTCGAAAGCGGCAAGAACCAAAAGTAGAAAGGAAGTGTAATCCTCCACGTTCAAAAGCTGATTGAATAACAATAACAAGAACTCACTCGGTAACGGAAAGGATGCACGTGTCAAATTTGTTTGTGTGGATATAACCAAGTGTGCAAATGTCAAAATCCTAGGAGATCAACAATCCAAATTATAATAGAGTCGATATGTTAGTCAAATTGGTCTAATAGATAAGGTCTCAACTTAAGAGCTCCAGCCAGCCAAGTGGATGAGTTCAAGTTTAGGTAGGTGCACGGCTTCTCACTTTGAAAATTTCCTAAAACCTATGATTTTGGAGAAGAATAAAGCGTTCAATTTATTTTTTATACTGGTGCACTTTTGAACACCTACTTTTTTTTTAAGCAAAATAATATCCTTTATTAATGAAAATCCGATTCAGCCCATTAAAAGGTCCAACCATTAGATTCAATACAGTCAAAATCGACTAAACAGTCAATAACCTAACCCTAAATTAATCAGAGACAAAACTCTTTCATCTTCCTCTTTCTTTCGCCTCCCAATCACCAGCCCTTCCTCAATCTCTAACCAAACCCTAATCAGCAACAACAGTCTCCAACAACCAAGTCATCAACACAATCAGACCCTTACTACATACCCCAGATCTAAACTCTTCAAAAAAGTTATGACGAGCAACCCAGGAGGAGCAGATTGATTGTTGAAGATCACTTTCTGCTTACACTTAAGGGTCCACTTCGCGAGCCAATCCGCCGCTTGGTTCTGGACCCTTGAGATGTGAGTAATAGCCATACCAGGTCTCAACGCACCTCTGCAAAATCGCAAGATACAATCTTCAGGATCAACTCGAGAAGCAAGCTGATTGATAAGAATCTGGGAGTCAGATTCGACATCGACGCAGTTCCAACCCTCCTTAAAGCAGATAACAAGCCCTAACAACAAAGCTAGAGTTTCAGCCTGAAGCGGGGACGCCTTGCCAAGAAGATAACCATAGGCAACCAAGATCACACCCTCCGTGTCCCTGAACAAGATTCCAGCAGCTGACTCGCCGTTGTGGGTACAAGACGCATCTACATTCAGTTTTATTCGACCAGACAACGGGCGAGACCACTTCAGGTACATTGGCATAACCTTCTTTTTCATTGAGCTTTCGCATCCAAGAATAGAACCTGCACTATTAACACCAGACCAGTGCTTTAGGTTAAATGAACCATTAATGTCTAGACCCTTAATGATAGAAATAATTTTATCAATGGCCTTAGGAACACTCATACATATACCACTATGCTTAAACATGTTTCTGGCCTTCCAAATTATCCAAAATATGATTTGAGGTATTAAACGAGTAATATGAAATTTTGCCTTAGAATAGCTAAACCAGCATTTTAAAACATGAGAAACAACCATATTTCTCTTAATGTTAATCTTAAATGAAACTGAAAACCAGTTCCATATCTGCCAGGCAAAAGAACAACTTATGAACAAATGATTCATGTCTTCACAATGCTCACAGAAAACACATTTCGAAACCAAAGTAAAATGCCTTTTAATCATTATAGAGTCAACAGATACAAAATTCTGTAAAATCTTCCAAGTCATAAAAGAGAACTTTCTAGGGATTTTTGTATTCCATAGCTTCATATATATAGTTGAGACAGTGCACTTATCTCTTAATTGCTCCCATGTAGACTTCAGGTTAAAATGCCCATTGTCAGAAGCAATCCAGCGAATTGTATCCTCATTGTCAACAATGTAAGTATTCATAATTTTACTGACTCTATCAGAATCAATAAAGTTCAGAACATCATTCAAATACCAACCATTATTATGCCAATAAGAATTAACTTTTACATTTATGTACCAGGACACACTTTGCTCAGTAGCAATAGCTGGCATACCATGCCAAGAGTCCTTCCAGAAGTCGATATTGCCATTGCCCAAAGACCAGGTAACATTCTTATCCGCCTGATCTCTTATGCTGCATAATCTCTTCCATACAAGAGATCCCTTCATATTAACATAAAGAGGATGATTGCATTTACAGTAAATATTATTCATTGCATTAGCCCACAGACTATCATTCATTCTGAATAAGAACCACAGCTTTTGAGAAAAGCAATTCTGCACATCCATAATGGACCTAACATTCAGACCACCCTCGTTAAATGGCTTACAAATGTAGCTCCAAGTGGACCAATGAATTGCCTTCTGACCATGCTTAGATCTCCATAGGAAACTGTTACAAATCTGATTAATCTTATAGATGATGGACTTAGGCAGATCACAGCATTGCAACCAATAGTAAACAATAGGCAGAAGAACATTAGTGATAAGAGAAAGCCTACCACCATAGGATAGAACTTTGCTCTCCCAGATAGAAATTCTGTCATTAATTTTATTAAGCAAAGGAAGAAATACATTGGCCTTATTATTATTAGCAATAGTAATTCCAAGATGAGAAAGAGGAAGAAAATCAACCTCAAAACCAGTCTGAAGTTTAAGCTCTTGCCTCCTAGAATAGTGAAGCTTACTAGATACAATTAATTTTGTCTTAGTCTTGTTTATAGCTTGACCAGAAGCTGCCTGATACAAATCTAGAAAATTGCTAAGTAAAGTTATAGAAGAAGACATGCTATTAGAGAAAATTAAGATGTCATCAGCAAACATTAAGCATGGAATGGCTAAAGAACATCTTGAACTGTACCCAATAGAAGGATTAGTTCTGAAAAGATTATCAAGACCCCTACTAAGAAACTCTTCACTAAGGATAAACAGGCTAGGAGAAATAGGATCTCCTTGCCTAATACCTCTATTCATTTTGAAATAATCATAGGAGTCCCTATTAATAAGCACAGAAATATGAACATCAGATATTAAACTTTTAATTAGATTAACAAATCCACTATTAAAACCAAAAGAGTATAAAACCTTTAAGATAAAGGAATGAGACAGCCTGTCAAAGGCTTTAGACATATCCAATTGGACAACCATATTGCCCCTTTTAGGCCTTTTATTAATGTCAAAAAGTAATTCCTTAGCCAAGAGGATATTGTCATGAATTAACCTTCCCTTAAGAAAAGCAGACTGACACTTAGACACAACTTTAGAAAGAATAGCAGACATTCTAGAGTTCACAAGAGCAGAAAATATTCTATTAACCATAGTGCACAGTCCAATTGGTCTATAACTATCCCACCAAATTGGATTAGACTTTTTAGGTATTAAACAAATGCATGTAGAAAATATACCAGAAGGAATAGGACATCCATTAATATAGGTATTGAAAGCCATGCATAGGTCAATTTTAATAATCTGCCAACAAGATTTAAAAAACATCAGGTTTAAACCATCAATTCCAGGGGCACTGTCCCCCTTCATATTACAAATAACACCCCAAATTTCATCCTCAGTAACTTCACAGAGCAACAAACTATTGTCCTCAGAAGAAACCAAAGTAGGAATACAGTCAAAATGCAAATCATTTAAAAGTGTGACCTCTTCATCTTTATCATTATAGGGATCAGCAGTAAGAATACTTTTGAAGTAGCTAGCAGCAGAGACACCAATCCCATGCTTATCCAGGATCCAGGTATCACCATCTCTAACACTTCTTATCTCATTCATTCTTTTTTTCTTAGCAATATAACTGTAAAAGATTTTAGAATTAGCATCATCTTCATGAAGCCAGTTGTTAAAGCATTTTTGCCTTAGGAAAGATTCTTCATTCCTTAGAGCCTTGATATATAAAGCATTAGCCATAGCTAAGTTTGAAGCAGACTGCAAATCATTGTTAGAATAATGTAGAATTTCCATGGCTTTGACCTTAGAATCTGCCTCTTTAACACTATCAAAAATATTACCAAACTTTTCATTGCTCCATTTCTTAAGACACCCCTTCAATCTTCTGAGCTTATACCAGAAAGTTTTACTAGGATGACTAACCAGTGGCATACTCCAATCCTGCAACACAGTACTTAGAAAGGATTCATCATTACACCAGAAGTTTAAAAATCTAAAATTCTTTTTCCTATTAACATTATTTATATCATTGTTAGTCTTAGCCATAATTAAAAGAGGCGCATGGTCAGAACAAGTTCTGGCCATGTGCAAAACCTGAGTATTAGAAAACACCTCCACCCATTTGTCATTAACAAGAGCCCTATCCAGCCTTCGTCATTTGTTACCTCTTGCCCAAGTGTACTTAGAACCACAAAAACCAGCATCATGAAGATTACAGCTTCTGATCATATCATTAAAGTCATTCATGCTAGATTGACTAGAAGTAACACACCCCAACTGCTCATCATGCGTAGAAATAGTGTTGAAGTCCCCTACACACATCCAAGGCTTCTCATTAACACACATAGACTTAATACAGTTCCAGAGATCCACCCTTTGCAATCTGCTACATTTTGCATAAACAGCACTAACATAAAATAACTCATTTATATTAGGATACTCCCACTCCATGTGAATACACTGCTCAGCATTAAGAATGACCTTAATGTTAACCTCAGAGACCCAAAAAATCCACAACTTCTCAGATATGTTAGCAACATATTTATCAAAACCCAGAACTTCAGCAACAGCATTAATCCTTTCACCTTTAGACATAGGCACTTGAATCACCATGACTTTGATATTTTCAGAACTCTTAATTGATTTTAATCTTCTCAAGGTGGGTCTGTTAGACACACCACGAGCATTCCAGTTAATCACTCTGATCATTATCAGAGTATGATTTGCTAGCTTTGTCTCTTAACTCAAGAGACTTGATTCTTAACTTTTCTTTTGATCCATTTTTCTTTGCAGATTTCAGCCTAGAAGAAAGAATCTCACTGAAGCTATTCTGTGGAGAGCAGCTACCCCTATTATGATCTGGAGATTCACAATGTTTCAATTTATTAGAAGTTATTGTATTTGTATCATGAGAGTCCTCATCAACATATGTAATTTCTTCAATCTTCTTTAAAGCTTCAATCACACCATTACTAGTATCACTGCTTGTATTACCAATATTAGAATTCTGATGAACAATATTATCAACATTGGCAATCAAATGAGAATTCTCTTCATTGCTTTCCTTTATTCCATCCTCCAAATCATTTTGCACAACAATTGATTTCAGTTTCCTTTTATAAACTTTAAGAGTTTCTTTAGTAATCTCCCTAGCAACAGATGGTCCCATATCAACAGATGGAATCAATTTCTCAGAATTCTTACTAATCACAACATTATCAACCTTCTCTCCAATGATCTTATTACTAATCTGACTATCAGCCTGAACCACATTCTTTTCCAAGACCTCACGAGCCCTAACCTTCTTACAATCAGAACAAGAATGTCCTATATGATAACAGTTAGAACAATACAGCGGAACATTCTTATAGCTAATAGATATCCAGTAGCCATCGTTAACCCCAAATCCAATCCACATTCGTCTTTGTAAAGGTTTCGAAACATCAACTTCTACTTGTGCGTAACATACACCAGGATGGGCACGGTTCTCATTAGGCACGGCAACCTTATACACTGGGCCAATAGCAGAGGCTATTTCATGAATCAGATTAGAATCAAACAGACATTCTGGCAGATGTTCAAACCTGACCCACAGCAACACAGTTGGATCTTCGATCTTTTTATTGAAATTGTGTCTCCATCTCAGAACCCTCATCACCATATCATCAAATCGCCATATGCTACGAGACCAGAGCTTTGCCACATCTTCTTTTAAAACAAACTCGAAGAAGATATGGTGAGAATCCCATACCTTGTACCAATATGAACCACAAAATTTCAAATTTTCCAAAAAAGCATCTAACTTCTGCTTCTTTGGAATACCAGTACTGAATTTTCCGATTAACGTTGTTTTAAAGTTTTTTAATAGACTTTGTTTAACTTTTTCACTAAACTGAACAGAGAATTGTTGCTCTGTTTTGTGAATAAATTCAGACTTATAAGTTTTTGCGTTATCACCTGTCTTGAATAACTCGACAAACTTCCTATTCAACTGATTAGGCATACTGGTCACCGGACGAAGAGCCGGAAACTCTTCATTATTCATATCTATAATCTTAAAGACTTACAGTGAACTGCTCTGTTTTCATTTACTGCACTAACAGAACAAACTGATCAGAACAAACCGTTAAAGAACAGTTAAAGAATCACCAAATATAATCTGAAGAAACAGAAAAGAACAATCTGAAAGAAACAATCAGAATCAAAATGAAGAAGGAAAACGCTTGACAAACTGATTCAATCTCCAAACTCAAAGCAGAGATTGCTTTCAAGAAAATCGAAGAAGAACCAATAACAATCTGAAGAATCAGATAATGAAACGAAAATGAAATAAGTAGATTAGGCAGAGGAAGGAGACGAAAGAAGACTGCCAACACCCACTACTCCGGCGAAGAAACGGCGAAGAAAGAGGAAGAAAACGGCGGAACATTCTTGGAGCGAGAGCTCCTCCACCATTGCATTCATACTCAGAGCCAACTTAATATATAGTCTTTTCTTTTATTATGTTTGTATCAAACGTTATTATTCTTTTATTTTACGAGCGGTGTCTATATATATATATAAATACTTTTTATTTATTATGTTTATTTTTTATACATGGGATCATAGCATAGGCTTAGATTTTAAGTTTAAGTTTTCGTGTATTCTATTGTGTCAGCGGACAGTTGTTTTAGCTGTCCATCGAAAGAAAAGAAAAAAAAAAGTTTTGGTTTTCGGATTTGTTGTGTGCATGTGCAATCAATAGACCTAATTGAGAGGTAAACAGTGTCAGTTTTTTTACGAATACAGGACAACATGTTCGGGACATCTAATCATTCAATCTGACACGTGGGATTCTGATTTGTTGCTACGGTTCATAAGAAATCACTGCTGGAATAGTGCAATATTTTTGTTGGTAAAATCGTGGATACAATTTTGATTTTGATTTTGATTTTAATCGGAAATTAGATTTGACATTGGTCGGAAATTAGATTTTATTTTAAATTTAGTATTTGGATTTATTATTCGATTTAGTTTTGGATTTGGATTTGGATTTGGTATTTGGATTTGGTATTTGGATTTGACATCTAGATTTCATTTGGAATTTATTTGGGGGTTTAGATTTCTTTGTTTAGTCTTTGGATTTTGTTTGACGTTTGGACTTTGGACTTTGTCTCATACTTTTTTAGATCGATGTTTTTCGTTTGGATTTTGTTTTAGTGTTTAAATTTTGTTTGACGTTTTGGGTACTTAGCATTAAGATTTCGTTTGCCATTTTGATTTCGTCCGGAATTTTGATTTCGTTTGACGTTTAGAATTTGGTGCTTTGAAATTTATGATTTGAGATTTGAATTGGAATTTGGAATTGGGAATTGGAAATTGGAAATTGGAAATTGGAAATCAGGAATTTCGAAGTGAAGATTTAATCTTGGATATTTTAGAATTTAGGTTGAGATTAGAGATGTGGTTGAAGATATATGAATAAGAAAATGCATGAAGAAAATACATGAAGAAAATGTGACAAAGAAATAATTTGAAAGATGGCGTGGATAATAATCGCCTAAGGGTAGGCTGGTAATTTCAGTTGGTGTTTTAAGGTGGTGTGTGGGTGTTTAAAGGTGGTGTGTGGATGTTTAACTGTTTAGAGTAGAGAGTATAGAGATAATTAAGCAGCTTGGTAGCAGTTAATTCTCATTACCCATAGTTAATGCAGGTGGTTGGGTATTTATACCCTGATATTGGGCCCTTATGGGCTTTCGGGTCATGTTTAATGGACCCGGGTCATGTTTAAAGACTCATGAGCTCTAAGTAGGAGAGCAAGTAGCTTAGTCAAGAAGTGTTTAGGTGTTTTAGTACTTTTGTCATAGTTCGAACAGCCCTATGTTCATAGTGTTCAAAGTAATCTGTCTGGTCCAAGTGACTTGTTCGATCCATGTCCATGTGACATGTCCGGTATCCGGAGAGACTAGACCGATTTGCCCTTGTTCGGGGAGCATGCTGAATTCGGACTCATCAGGAGCCCCTTTTTTAGGTGTTGGAGCAAGTATTCTTGTCAAAGAACTGAAAAACAGTCCGACGTCAGAAGTGGTTTCCAATCCGGACAGGTCGATGGGTTTACCCGGACAGATTAAGCTTCACGAATTCAAAACGGTTTTTGCAAGAGTTCGTGGGACACGTGTCGCTCTCGGATTAGTCATTCCAGCCGTTTTTTCACCTTGAATTTCGAACCCACCTCCTTCGAAAAGCAACCTCTTTAATTACAAATGGTGACATCAGCGCCGTCTTTTAATCATTGCCAAACTTTTCGAATTCTCCTAGGAATCAACTCCTTTTTTCAGATTTACTATAAATTCAAACTCATTTTCTACTGTTTTACTATCTCTTTCACATTTACTCTGCAAATTTACTCAGAGCTTTCTCTCTCTAAAGCAAAGGTTTTCTTAGTAGTTTATGTTTACAGCAAGGACATCACTGATCAAAGGTGGGTGGCTCAATCTTTCAGAGTTGGAAAGAGCACAAAAAGTTGAGAAGGAAAGACGAATAGCAGCACGGCTACCTTCATCACCCGTTGATAAACCAGTCGCCTCCGTTACAGATTCAGATCGAGGCTCATCCTCCTCCAAAGGTACTAAGCCCAAAAAACTCTTTCAATCCACCCTTTCGCCTATAGTCTTTGGTTCCTCAGTTCAGGAGTCAGTACCTGCTGTTGAGCCAGGAGTTACAGTCACAAGTGTTAGGAAACCTTCGCCTTTTATTGCTATGGGGTCTGACACAGAGCACTCTCCGGAGAAGCTGGTGGTTAAGAGGACAAGCCGGCTAGTTAAAGGGCTAGCCTCCAAGAATACTCCCTCCAAATTGGAGGCAAAAAACAGTAGTTCTGGGTCTGGAGTGCCCATTCGAGCTCCCCGGGAAAGGCCATCTGGTCCGGAGGCCAGCAGTTCGGTACCTCCAAGAGAGACTTCTGCCTCTGAGCCCCAGCCTGAGATTAGAAGTCTAAGAAACACAGAAGGCCAGCAGTCCGGAAGCCAGGCTGAGCCAAGCTTTAATCTTCCCCGGACCACTACCACAGATATTCCCCCAACAATCATGGAGGAAAGAATGGAGGATTCTGCTGAAGAAGTTCCTTTCGAGTCTGAGTCCTCCGGCCAGACTGATAATGCTGCTGCTGCCAAAAAAGGCAACGAAAAACTGTGCTTGAGGCATCCGGACCTGCCGGAGTGCCCTGAAGAGAAGGTGGGGCCGTGTTTTCACAGAGTTGAGCTCAAATATCTCTTGGCCTTACAGAAGACCAAGTATGCATTCATCCATACTGCTGACCTGGGTCGAATGCGCACAAAATGGGGGATTCCAGAAAATGTAAAGATAAGGATTCCCACATATCCGGAGACCCCTATGGATTGTAAGCGGAACGAAATAGTCTTCTTTACAGAGCTATTTAATTGGGGACTCAGATTCCCATTGGACCCGGAGATTGTCAGATATTTTCAGCTGGTCAAACTCTGTCCGAGCCAACTGAGCCCCAATGGTTGGTATACTCTGATGTCATGCATCATGGCATCATGGCTGTCCGGGATCCCTCTTCCTATGGAAGAGTTTGCAGCAGTGGCCAACCTTTGCAAGCATTACCAATTCCCCTTCTATCACTTTAATATGGGGAACGATCTCAAAGCTGTTGATGATCTCTTGGAGTCTGAGAGCAAATAGAGGAGCCAGTTTTTGTTTGTCAGTGGCGCTTGGGAAAACGACAAGAAGATCAAGGCCGGAGAGAACCCAAGCCTCCTCAGGAGCAGGTGGAGGAGTGACCGTAAATTTCTTACTTTAAATCTTTGTTCATTTCTTCCTTCTTTAAGTTAGTTTAAATTAACTGGTCTCTCTTTTGTTTTAATAGAACTGCCTAAGGAGTTCGGGGATTATTTGAAGGCCGGCAGGTTACCTGTGGCAAAATTAATGCCTGGGTCGCAGAGAACTGGGGGAATCGATTCCACAAGGCTTTCACTAGTGGAAATCTGGCAAGGTCTCATCTGTGGAACACCACAGGTCGGAGAGACCTAACTTGGGAGGAGCTCACCACCGAACCTCCTGCAGACATTGTGCTTAAAAGGTCTCATGAACCAGATGGGACACTCTTCCTGCCTGCCCGGGCCAAAGCCCCAAGCAAAATGAAAGGCAGGAGAAAAGGCAAAAAGGTGGCGAGCGATGCTAAGAAGGATGCCCCAACCGCCCCGGAGGAGCCGGCCCAGAGCCAAATCGATGCTGCTCTTTTGCAGGTAGTGGAGCAAGAGTCTGAAAGGCAGGGAGCAGACCTCCCAAAACCTCCAAGGGCTCCCAAGAGGACTCGCAAGCAAGTAGGTGAAGGCGCTGACCGGGAAGCCAAGAAGAAAAAGACTTCACAAGGAGATGAGCTTGCTCTCCGGGATCCGGAGCCCTCTTTCCCCCACTGACCCCTCTGACCCAACGCTGGCTGAAGAGATCCCAAGAGACTTTCATACCGATGAGGTAGAGGGGGGAGATCTCAACCTCGATGAAGTGGACATCACTGGTCTAGCTGGGCTTGGTGAGTACTTCCTTGGCCTGCCAAGAGATGAATTCGTAGGGCCCTACATTCCTCCAAGCAGCTCCAATACGGTCAACTTCAATGGTAAGACTTTCATTGTTTCTAGTGAAAAGGACACCATAGCCCATTCCTTGCTTAGCAATGTGCAGCCAGTTCTTACACTGGAGAGACAAGTTCGGGGTCAAGCAGACATCATCAAAGACCTCAAGTCTGAGAAGGAAAAGCTGTTTGAAGACCTCCGCACTGCTACTGCCAATGCTGACATGCTAAAGGAAGCAAATGAGGAGTTGAATAGGAAACAAGAGGAAAGCAACACAAAAGTTGCCACCCTAGAAGAAACCATCAAAGACCTCCGGGAGAAGCTGTCCGGTGTAGAGAAAGATCTTACTGTCTCAAAAGGAGAGACTCTGGCAAAGGAGAAGATTATCACCAACTTGACCACTGACAAGATCGCTCTTGAGAATGCAGTGACCAAGGCTGCTGAGGAGAAAACTGCTCTGTTAAGGGATCAAGAGGCTACAATCAATGCCAAGAACAATGCCTACGCCAGCCAGATGATTAAAAGCGAAGATTCATTGCTTCAAAGGGTGAATTCTGACATGGTTCTACTCTTTCATGAAAAATTTCCGAAGAGGAACCTGGGGGACTTGTGGCTCTATGTGGATGATGATGACCTTCCATATTATACAATGGGCAAAGAGGATGGAGCTTCTAGTGCGTCTTCATCTGATGATGAAGAGAAGACCGGAGAGAGCCCAGGTGAAGAGGAAAATGATCCCAAAGGCAAGAAGGTAGTCGAAGGGGAGAGCGACTTTAAGGGCAAGAAATCAGATGAGGGTGAGCCATCTTCAAAGGCTCAACCTTAATTTATGGTTTACTTTGTTTATTTTTTATTCAAACTAAAGTCCTTGGAAGGCCAAGGCACTCTTTTTGTAATGAAGTCCGGTGTTTGTTCGGACAGGCTTTTTGTGTTGTATCCTGACTTATTCGAAAGTCCTTGGATGGCCAAGGCAATTTTAAGTTGTTCAATAAATATTTCTGTTTTGCACAACCATCATCTTCTTTCATTGTTTGTTTTAGTTTAGATAGCTAGAGTTTAAGTAGCTTTTAGTTGTTGCATTGTGAGAGTGTTTAAATTCTCTAGCTAGAGTTTAAATAGCCCTTAGATATCTCAGTCCGGGTAGTATGACAAAAGATAGAACTTTGAAAATACTTCGAAAATTTTGAAGAAGGCATCGAATTTTATTCAACCATCCAGACACCTCATTAAAACCTCCCCGTGCCACCAGGGAGGAAAGAGTATGCCCCCAAATATTTACATGGATATTCAAACAAGTAAATATTTACACAAGTGTTATTCCAAGTACATCCGAAGATGCTCAATATTCCAAGGATGAGTTAGAACTCTGCCATCATTTTCTTCCAACCAATAAGTTCCAGGCTTGATTCTTTCAACCACAATATACAGACCCTCCCAAGTTGGGGCCAGCTTTCCGAAGAGCCTTTCTTTTGTGTGCAAGAAGACCTTCCTTAATACTTTGTCCCCTGGTTGGAAATATCTTCTTTTAACTTTGGAAGCAAACCTGCTCCTCATCAAGCCCTGATAGTGTGCAACTCTAAGGTGAGCTTTAACCCGTCTTTCTTCTATCAAATCAAGTTGATTTCTGGTTGCCATCTCATTAGCGTGTACGGAGAAGTTGTGAACACGGAAGGAAGGGAGTGTCTTATCTATGGGGGCTACTGCATCCATTCCATAGACCAAGGCAAAGGGTGATTCTTGTGTTGCAGCCCCAGGTGTTGTCCGGTAGGCCCACAAGACTTCTTGCAAATAACTAGGCCACTTCCCAGCAGCCCCTTGCAAGTTCTTCTTTAAACCGGAGAGTATGGTTCTATTAGACACTTCAACTTGCCCATTTGCTTGTGGGTGGAAAGGTGAAGAAAAAAAATGCTGTATACCCCTTGAGGCACAGAAGCTTTCCATCTCTCTATTGTCAAACTGTGGCCCATTGTATGTTGTTATTTTCTGTGGGACACCAAATCTGCAACATATGTTGGATAAGATGAATTTTATGACAGCTTTTGATGTTGTCCCTGCCAGGGGAGCTGCTTTTATCCACTTCGAGAAGTAGTCAATGACCACAATTATAGTTTTGCGCCCTCCGGACGCCACAGGGAGAGGCCCTACTAAGTCCAACCCCCATCGAGAAAAAGGGATGGGCTCAGAAATTGACTCCAAAGGAATGGCTGGTACATGAATTTCATTGCTGTACCTCTGGCATGGGTCACACCTCCTCACCAACTCCTTAGCATCTTTCATGATTGATGGCCAATAGTATCCGGAGAGTAATACTCTTCTTGTTAAAACTCTAAATCCACAATGGGCTAATCCCTCACCATCATGCAATTCGGAGAGGACTACTTGTGATTCGTCATCCCCCAAACAACACAGGAGAGGTTTATTGTAGGACTTTTTGTACAACACTTCTCTTAATATGATGAAACCACGAGCTTTGTGTTTCAATGTTCTGGCTTGTGACTTATCTGGAGGCACAACACCATCGGAGAGATATCGCAAGAGAGGAAACCTCCAGTCTTGAGGTTGTTTCACTTGTATTTCAAAAATTTCCTCTTCTTTACCCTTACCAAATTGAATAGAAGGGCTTTCAAGCACATGGATCCATGGGTATGACTCCGTATATGCTATAGTTGCCAATGAGTCTGCTAGCTCATTTTCTGTCCGGGGAATGTGCTCATAGACAACAACTTTAAATTTCAGTGCTTCATTTTTGAGGAGGAGTAAATACTTTACAAGCTGCTCCTTTCTAGCCTCAGATTGGCCTAAGGCATGGTGGACAAGCAATTGGGAGTCACTTAGCAGCTTGACCCTCTTAGCCCCACAGATGTAGGCTAACTTTAACCCAGCTATAGCTGCTTCGTATTCGGACTCGTTATTAGATGCCCTGAAAGTAAAACAAATACTTGGTACATGCTGTCCCCATATGGGGAAGTTAAACATATTCCTGCATCACATCCCATAGTGCTAGATCCACCGTCTGTTCGGACGATTCACATTTTCTTATCTTTTATATCAGTAGCTTGATCCGAATCCCTATCGGAGTGGAATTCAACCAGAAAATCAGCCACAGCTTGGGCTTTGACTGCTGTCCGAGAAGCAAAGTCTATATCGAAGTCCCCCAACTCTACTGACCACTTAGTCATTCTGCTCGAAATGTCTGCTTTTTGAAGTACATTTTTAAAGGGAAAAGAGGTCCGGACGACGATAGGATGAGCCTTGAAATAAGGCCTCATCTTCCTTGCAGCTATCACCAGGGCTAATGCCAATTTTTCAAGTTTTAAGTAACGCCTTTCAGCATCTATCAAGCTTTTGCTGATGTAATACACTGGGTGGGGATGTCCATCGACCTCTCTTACCAGCACAGCACTAATGGCACAACTTGAAACTGCCAAATATACGAAGAGAGTCTCCCCATCAACTGGTTTGAACAAAGTTTTGGGGGAGGACAAGTGTTTCTTGATTTCATTAAAAGCCTCATCACACTGTGGGGTCCACTCGAACCCCTTTGCACCCTTCAAAGTTTGAAAGAAAGGATACACTTCTTTAATGTATCGAGAAGCTCCATTTGGAATAGAGCATTGAGCTGGTCCGGATCGGGCTGTATTCCATGTTCACTTATGATATACCCTAAGAACTTCCCGGACTGCACTCCGAACACACACTTTTCAAGGTTTAATTCCAAATTTACTTTTGCCAAGTTGGCAAAAGTTTCTTGGAGATCGGACAAGTGTAACTGCTCATCCACACTTTTCACCATCATATCGTCAATGTATACTTCCATATTTCTTCCAATTTGATCAGCAAATGCTTTGTTGACTAACCTCTGATAAGTAGCCCCAGCATTTTTCAAACCAAATGGCATCACATTGTAACAATGTAGACCCCTGTCAGTGACAAACGTGGTATGCTCTTGATCTTTTGGATCTACTTGAATCTGATTGTACCCGGAGAAGGCATCCATAAAGGAAAGCAGCTTGTTCCCAGAGGTAGAGTCTACTAACTGATCTATCCGGGGGACCGGATACAAATCTTTTGGGCAAGCTCTATTGAGATCTGTGAAGTCAATGCACATGCGCCACTTGCCATTTTTCTTTTTTACCAGGACAGGATTGGCAGTCCACAAAGGGTATTGAGATTCTTTAATGTGCCCCATCTTTGTGAGTCTGTCAACCTCTTGTACAATGACATCAGCCTTTTCTTTGGAGAAAGCTCTTCTTTTTTGAACCACTGGTGCTACATCTCTCCGGACAGATAAGTGATGGGATATCACTTCTGATGGAACTCCAGTAACATCAGCATTGCACCAAGCAAAAACGTGCTGATGGTCTTTCAAAAATTTCAACATTTCTTTTTTCAACATCTGTGGCATCTCGGATCCTATCTTGACGCTCTTACCCTCTTCCAAACAGTGCGTTTCAACCTCTTCAATTGGTATCAACACTCCAGGGGTCTCTCTGGGGTCATCAATTTCACCCTCACCCCCAGAAAGGCCCTCAAACTGCTATTGATCATTAATACGGACTGCCCCCAGCATTCGAGGAGCCAAGGCAGTGGCATAGCATTCTCTTGCAATCTTTTGGCTGCTCCGGACAACCCCAACCTGTCCCTGAACAACATACTTTAAGCACTGGTGGACTGTTGAAGCCACTGCATGCATCCTAGAGAGCCAAGACCTCCCTAGAATAGCATTATAGCAAGTGGGACAATCCACCACAATAAAGAGTATTCTAACCATTTTCTTGAAAGGGCCCCTGCCCAATAACACCTCTTCTTCGAACTCTCCGATCACATCGGCTGAGCTGCCCGTGAAGCCCACGATTGCCATGTACGAATTCTAAATTACAGCTGGGTTTTTCATTTTCTTGTAAGTGGTTAGGAAAGGGATATTGGCTGAGCTTCCAGTATCCACCAGGATTCGTCTTTTTTCATTGCCCCCTATAGATGCTCCTATGACACCAGCATCCTCATGAGGGCCAGCAATGTCTCTCAAATCATCTTCATCAAAGATAATGAAGGGGAACGAGTTCGGTTACTGATAAGATGTCATGCCTCCTTCTAGCTGGGAGGCTAAATTATGAACATGCCTCTTTCTCAAAGAAGCAGTAGGAGCTGTCATAGTGTCCCCTCCGAAAATTGTAAGCGACTCAAAAAACTTAATGAGCCCGGAGACCGATCTAGAACATTCCTCAATAACACCCACTCTGTTTCGAGTTGGATCAGGATCCAAGTATTCAGATTCCACATCAAACCTTTCAACTATAACCATGGCCCCCTCCGGGGCAGCATTACTTGGACCAACCCGGTGAGTGTTGTCAGGCCTGTTGCCTCCTCTTCTTTTAATGCTATGCAGTCATCAGTGGTATGGCCAATATCAGTGGTATGGCCAATATCATTGTGATATTGGCAAAATGAGTTGTTACAATGCTCTCTGGGAGACTGCAGGGTTGCCGGTCTCCGGTAATGCACCTCATCTTTTGTTTTATCAAAAATGGTGGCCATACTTTCTTTTAACTCTGCGAACCACTCCGGTTGGACCCATGGCCCTCTTTTATTTCTGGATTGTTGACTCTGAGCAGGAGCTGCTGGTTGAGACTGAGCTTTTGCCCTACCATGCCCATGTCCGGTTTCTCTTGCTTTGTTCCCGGACTGATTTTGATTTGGAGTTGGTGCCACTGGGGTGGACCTCACCTGTCTGTGCACCCTGGTTTTCTTTGTTTCATCGACGTTTATTTGTTTGCCAACTTGATTTAGCAACCCTCCCCAGGTCATGGCCTTCTTTCTGGTCACTGAATCAGCCAGATTGCCTGGGTTCAAACCTTGCCTTACGGATGCTATTGCCACCTGTTCGAAACAATCAGCCAACCTATTCTTTATGTTCACAAAACGGCTTATGTATTCTTTCAAGGACTCATTTGGCTCATGGGCACAATGGATTATTGTGTCTCCATTGCCCTTCAGCTCCTTACTCCCTACGAACTGCCTTCGAAAGGCCACCCAAAACGTATCGAAATCTTTAATACAACCCTGAGGCAGGCTGTTGTACCATTTCAGAGCACTCCCCGTGAATGATTGGGAGAATGCCCTACAGAGTAATTTATCATCGTCATCAAAGTTCATCATGAAGTTCTTGAATTTCTCCAGATGGTTGTCAGGATCAGTACTACCATCGTACTTCTCTATTTTAGTGCTGTCAAACCTCTTGGGGAGGTTTCCGGACAGAATTTTAGAAGACAGTGGAGACTGCCTCCAATTCCTCCCACGACTGAACACAATATCCTCATTGGGAGTTGCAAAGATACCTGGTTCATCGTGGAAAGCAAAGGGATCCATCAGCATCTTGTCCGTATACCTCCGGTGGTGAGATGATCCCTTGCCAATATGCCTTTTCATTCTTCCATGTCTGTCTCTTTTTCTTGAATATTTCTTAACCTGCTTTTTTTTTCATGGTTCGACCCTCATCACTGCTAGAGGACAAGGATTTTTCATTTCCCTCATTGTCCGAAGAGCTATCTGAAGATTCTGAGCTCGAGTCAGAACTCTCCACAGGCTTGGACCGGTGAGACGTTTTAGAACTGACATGAGTCTTTTTGGTGCTCACATAAGTTTTTGAAGCCTCATGCTCTCTGGGGTTATCGGTGTGATGAGCAACTGATGCTTTGGATTTTTCTTTCACGCCCATCTTGGCCTTTTCTTCCCTCAGAGCCTCTATTTCACACTTTAGCCTGTCACGCTCCTCGACAGTGTACTCATCGTTCTCTTCCACCACTTTGAGTAAAGCCGGTGGTAGCTCTGGATTGTCCGGATTCATTCGGACAGAGTTTTTTAGCTGGTTTTGAATGCTTGATTCAGGCACCGTCGCCTCCCACTTTGGCCGCCAATTTGGTGTGGATAATAATCGTCTAAGGGTAGGCTGGTAATTTCAGTTGCTGTTTTAAGGTGGTGTGTGGGTGTTTAAAGGTGGTGTGTGGGTGTTTAACTGTTTAGAGTAGAGAGTAGAGAGATAATTAAGCAGCTTGGTAGCAGTTAATTCTCATTACCCATAGTTAATGCAGGTGGTTGGGTATTTATACCCTGATATTGGGCCCTTATGGGCTTTCGGGTCATGTTTAATGGACCCGGTTCATGTTTAAAGACCCATGAGTTCTAAGTAGGAGAGCAAGTAGCTTAGTCAAGAAGTGTTTAGGTGTTTTAGTACTTTTGTCATAGTTCGAACAACCCTATGTTCATAGGGTTCAAAGTAATCTGTCCGGTCCAAGTGACCTGTTCGATCCATGTCCATGTGACCTGTCCGGTATCCGGAGAGACTAGACCGATTTTCCCTTGTTTGGGGAGCATGCTGAATTCGGACTCATCAAAAGATACGAAGAAGATGATGTTTAAAGTTCATTTAAAAATTGAAGACAACTTGCGAATTTCTTCACAAAGACCTGCATAGTTTTTTTCTTGACAAACTCTTGATGCTTCTCACTAAAACAATTATGACTTTGAAGATATTAGCATATATAGTTTTTTTTATATTTTGTTTGTATCCGATATCATTATACTCTTAGTTTACTATTGGTGTCTCTATCTATATATAGAGACATTTCTACCTATTGTACTTATCTTTCTAAATAATAAAACTCTAGCAGTCTTTTTTGTCTCTCTTTTTCTACAGGGTACTAATCAGACTAGATCTAAAGACCATGCATTCTTTCTCACTTACCTCAAATTTACAAGCAGCTAGACCAAAATTCTAACTTGTCATATTTTAACGGTTACTAAATATTTTAATAAATATAAATAGTAACTGAATAACCTTCATTTTTGTATCTTAAGCATTCATGTGTTCCAAACTATCTCTTTTATCTTTGTCTTCGTCTTATTTATTTTACTCTTCGGAGATTATTGAGTTCCAAATCGATCAAGACATCTATATCCATCCATCAGGGATAGCTTCAAGAGCAACTAAAAAATTTCATAACCTATTTTCACCAGAGTTTCAAAATGATACAAGTTTTTTTAGATCGATTGGTTTTAACAAATACATGATGAGAACCAGTAATTATTCACCTTTGTTTGTTGTTCTTTTAAGCAGTAAGGGATTAACCTTTGATAATATTTTGGTTTTACAAGCCTTACAACGTGTTGTTCTTTGTCATTCCCCTAACAATGTCGTGGCTCTCTCTACCTCCAATAGTGTGGGATTATATTTAAATATGGGATGACATGTTTGCGGACTATAATTGGTGTATCCAAGTGACAAAAAATGAAATTTAATGGATACATTTAGGGGCATAACTTCTCATACAACACTACTCATTTCACTATTGGGGAAAGCTTTCAAGTTGTGGATTCTATTCTTAATAGGGTACCTACGTCTGTAACAACTAAAATACCGCATGAATTATTCAAACGGTGAAAGCCAACTTCAGACACTTTCATATATGGGGATGTGTAATTGAAACAAATTCTTACAAGGCGAGTGAACTAAAGATAGATGAAAAAATAGTTAGTTACAAATTTTTTAGGTTCTCCTGATCACTAAAGAGGTTATAAAATTTACTCTTATATTAAGCATTTAATATTTGAGATGTGAAAATTAGTATTTTTTTAGGCTAAGAATCATGGTCAGTCACTAGAGTTGGTCACTTGTTTCAAAAGTGCCACTTATTTAATTTTTGTATCAAAACAGTCACTTTGTTTCACCAGTGGTCACTAATGTTGGTCTTTTATTTTCATTTTTAGTCACCGCTAGTGACCATAAATGTTAAAATTTATAACTTGAGTGGCAATTGTGGAACAAATATAACTTGAGTGATAAATTTGAAACAAGTGACTAACTTCGGTGACTAATGAAGTTTCTTAGCCTATTTTTTAGGATGCAGATATATTGTTCGGGGAGGGGGGGGGGGTAATGCAGATAATAAAATCTTTTGTGAGGATAAATTGGAACTAATTCATTCATTTTCTAACATTAAAGCTACGGACATAGTTGACTTACTGATGATAAAAATATGACAGAAAATCCAGTTTCTCAGTTTGATGTTGTACTTCCACCTAAACAAGAGCATGTTGAAGTTGTTCACAACTAAGTAACATAGTAAGCCTACATTGCATAGATCGATTAGAGATAAAATTTATGCCATACCTTCTGATTACATGAAATTACTTAGTGAACATGATGATACTTCATATATTCTCGAAAACGATCCATTCATCCTGCAAGATATTAAAAAAGAAGTGATGAATAAAGAGTACAAAATGATGCAAGAAAAGTTAAGTTATGAGATATTTCCACCTTCTTCGAAGGAAATAAAGCACTTGGTTACAAATGGTTGTTTAAAACCACAAGTGATGCTTCAGGAAAAGTGGAAAGATATAAAGCACGTCTTGTATTAAAAATGTACAAGAAACACGAAATGATTGACAATTTTAAGACGTTTTCTCTAGTTTCATCAAAACACTCACTTAGGAAAATAATGGCTCTAGTTTCTCAATTGATTTAGAGATTCATTAGAATGATGTTAAGATAATATTTCTCAATATTGATATCGAGAAAATAGTTTACATGCAGTAATACGAATACTTAATGTCTAGAGACCTAAACTTGACAACATTTAAATTTAAAAAAATCCATAATATAGAGATTTTGTTAGTGGTACCACAAATTCCATAATACAGTCATCTCATTCCGTTATGACATAAACCCTGTGAAATATTTTGTATATCACAAGTTTAGTATGACTAGAATGAGGATGTCGATAACATACTTCTTACTACAAACAATCTTGTTTGTTACTTGCTACCAGGATCTTTTACTCAAAGAAATTTGACATTAAGGAACTTGGTGAAGTGTTTTATATGTTAGGGAGCCAAATAGTAAGAAAACACCCTCATACATCTTTGATCTCTCACAAAATGTATACATTGAAATAATTTTATGTCGTTATTGTTTGGAAAATAAAAAAACCAATGGATACTTATGTAGCGAAAGGCGATAAGTTTATACTACATCACTATCGTAAGACAAAATTAGAAATTCAAAGCATGAAGACACACCCATAGTTTTTGGATGTTAGACGTCTCATGTATGCTCAGATGCATACCAGACCAGACATATTATCTAATAGTTGGAATTATAATAGTACTTGAGTAACCCGGAATTTCCCATTGGAATTTTATGAATAGGGTGCTCTTGTACTTGAAAAATACTAAACACTACCGGTTGACATACAATATATCTAATAACTTGAAGATCTTAGGCTATTTTGATGCAGATTTTGTTGGGTGTGTCAATACTAAAAAATTTAATATTGGTTACCATATAGTGGAAGACTGCAAACCAGATTTCAGTATGAACTCTACTATATGGAACATTTTTTTGCAGCGTCTACAAATGTATTTTTATTGGGGAGCTTTGTTATAGTATGTACGCTTGAGGGAATCGAAAGACCTTTCTAATTTTATTATTACAATATTTCAGGTATCATGTTTTCGAACATAAACAACATGTCCAACAACTCTAAGCACATATGCATTGAGTTTCTATATATGAAACAATGAACGTATAACGGTCAATTAAAGGTTAAGCACATTGACACACACTCAAATATTACAAATCCTTTCACTAAGTGTTACCATCCTTAGTCTTTCTCGGATATGTTGTTTGCATGGATATTATTAGTTTGAAGAGCATTAAGATTTAATGTGAATGTTCTATTGATTAAAATTCATTTTTCAGTTTCATATTATATCAATTTAAATTTTATGCATATATTTATTTAAATAATATAACATTTAAGTATTGCTCTTATAGTTGATTTTTATATTAAGTTAGCTTAATTTAGTAATATAGATAAATTTAATCTCTTCTCTCGGATAAATAATTGGTATACATTATGTGTGTTTTATTTAAATTATTATAATAATTTAAAAACAAATAAAAACTAACCATCAATATATAAATATTAAAAACTGAATATATATATATATATATAAGCAAATAAAAAGTAATAAAAAATACTCACTTCCATTTGAACGTATAAGGATTTGCAAATATAATATAAATAAAATTATAAAAATTATACTATTTTTATGATTTTAAATTTTATTTAATATAAAACAAAAGTTGCATTTAATATTGTTTTCAAAACACATGGATTTAAAACTTTTAAAATAAAGAAACAAATGTTTTAAGAGATTTTAATATAGATAAAATTTAAGATTAGTAGGAAGTCGTCAGGCATTGATTTACGAGAATTTGTCAATTCAACGATTCACTCTGTAAGAAGTCATGAGTATTAAGATGGTAGTTGAAAATGCATTTATTTTTACATTAGTTGCGCAAAGCTAAGTGATGGTTGATCTCTTAGGTTCGTTGTTAGCTATCGTATGCCGTAATAAGATATACATTAGGGTATTGGTAAACAACAAAGTTTTAGAAGTGCATATTCAGATAGATACATTCTAGTACACATGAATGATCTATTAACTGAATTTTGAATGTCTCATCACATGTTAATTCATAGTATCGAGACCGTTGTCATTTGTCCAATTAAATAAAAGTAATCAATTTTGAGTTATATATTATGAACCTATATATAATAATAAGCATCATTGAAATATACTGTGCGTATACTAGTTGGGTTAATTGTGGGTTTGAGAGAAGATCCAATAATCCATCAGTTAAGTTATTGTCTCTTAAAATCACAATAAAGGTTATGATCTCTTGTGGTGCCTTGTACATCGAACTATAACGACTTAATTAAATTTAATGACAATTTGATAAGAGATGGGAGATCATTAATTGAATTAAATATATTATGTTGATTTATAGATAACTTGATATCTTAGTGAATTAGAATCATTAAATATAAATAGCGTCAATATAACCCTAATTTCAATTTTGCAAATATTTGTGTGTTTTAATATACCATATTTTTCTACATCATTTTCATTATGTTTTCTTCAAAATTTTAATTTATAATTTATTAAGACCGATATCTTCCCCTTTCAATGACAACTGCAAATACAACAAACAAAATGCATAAAATTTCATAACGTGTAATCATACAACTTTTCTCAAGTAAATGGATTGACTTAGAGATAAATAGAGAGAGATATGTTTACTGTCTTCAATTGTTTGTATAATTTCTCACTCATTTGTTTACATGTTACAAGTGGATATATATATACGGTTGAGAGTTTGTTATAACAACAATGGTGTAAAGAAAATCTTTTCCAGGGGATATTGTACAACCTTATCCATATTGTAAAAACTTGTGTAACGGTGTCACAGTAAATTCAAATCTATAAATGTGTCTTTATATGTAACATTTTACTGTTTGAGCCTGTAATGTAAATGGGCTAAGTTTTGTTGGGTTTTAGACTAAAGTTAGGCTTCTGTTTGTTGTGGGCTGGTGTTTTTTTTTGGAAAAATGTATATAAGTGTTGGTTTTACTAATAGAGGAACCCTATAAGGATTTCTCACTTTCCCCGCGGACAAAGGGTTGACTCAGACAACCAAAGTTTGTCTCTGATAAAAAGAAACCAACTTTAAGAAAGGGGCTTTGTCAGAAGTTCAGCAATCTGGTTGTGGTAAGGAACGTATCGAATGTTAAGTTTTCTTTAAAGAAGTAGATCTCGAAGAAAATTTATGTCAAGTTCGATGTATTTCGTTTGAGCATGGAAAACTGGGTTTGAATCAAAGGAGTTGGCTCCCAGATTGTCACACCAGACAATAAGAGATCAAGAGAGGGTAAATTTGAGTTCTTGGAGAATAATGTAAAGCCAAATGAGCTCAGTAGAGAGATTCACAAGGGCACGATGTTCAAACTCAGTGCTAGATTGTGCCACAACCTGTTGTTTTTTTGAAGACCAAGACACAAGAGTATCCTCAAAATACACACAATAGCCATCCACAGAGCGTCTGTTATCAGGAGAGAAATCCCAATCACCATCTGTGTATCCACTGAGATGAAGATTAATGCTGGATTTAATGTGAAGACCAAGTTTTAAACTTCCAGATAAATATCGTAGAACTTTGTTTACTACTTGTAGATGTATATTTGTTGAATTTTGTTTAATTTGATAATGTATTGTAAATATCGTAATAAAGTTGGATATTTCTTTGGGTGCAAGAGAGGAGTACCATCAGCAAGTGAGATGGCATGTGAGGCACACATAAGAGTAGTGCAGAAGTTTGCTGAGGTAACTCATTCGTTGGCTAGTAGACTCCTAATGTATATTTGTTGTGTTAGGTACAAACCCATAGAATCACGTGATACCTCTATGCCTAGGAAATAGTACAGATCTCTCAGTCTTTTGGAGCAAACATTAGGTTGAGCTTCTTGATAAAAAATTGTAGATGACCATGACTATTTCCAGTTATGATAATGTCATCCACATACACCTATAGAATAAGAATAACCTCATTAGACACAAGAAAACATATAGTTGTCACCCTTAGAGTTTTTAAACCCTATAGAGTCAGAGTGTCCCTTAGCTTAGAGTACCAAGCCTTTGGTGCTTGTTTGACGCCATACAAGGTCTTGTGAAAGTTGCAGACATGAGACAAGTTCCTTGGGCTTTCAAAACCTTCAAGTTTAGCCATGTATAGAATCTCAGTGACCTCTCGATTTAGGAAAGCATTGTTAATGTCTAGTTTTGGAATTGCCCAATCCTTTGAGACTGTTAGAGTCAACATTAACCTGATTATAGAAGGTTTAATTACATGACTAAAATTTTCTATGAACTCAACACCTGAATTCAGATGGAAACCCTTGGCTACAAGACGTGCTTTATATCTCTGAATACATACCTAACTATGTTCATGTTGGACATCCTATGAACAAGGGTCCAAAGGCTGTTCTTGACAAGAGAAACATACTCTGTTTGCACAGCTTGAGCCCAATTAGGATCTTTGATAGCATCAGAAAATTTTGTAGGTTCTGATAAAAGTATTATGAGAGCAGTAGTCATGTCAATGTATGATTATTTTGGTTTTTGAATACCATGTTTTGCGGGAGTGATCATGTTATATGTATTGTCTGTTTGTTTGTGTTGTGTGGTTTATGGTACATGTAAGTCCATTACTATGGTAAATGTATTGTATGCGGGTTATGTTTGAAGTGTATTGGATAAGGCCATATATGATTTTTTGTGTGTAGCTTGGTAGTTGTTAGAATTAAGACTGTGTGGTTGTTGGTTACAGTTTGAGCTTGGTGTTTGTTGTGACTTATTTTCTGTGTTGTTTATTGTATGTTAAGCAAGATCAGTAAGTGTCGGTAACTTACTAGAAAAATAGGTTGGCCCTCCATTCGGAGTAATACTAGTAGATGTTGGCAGTCCAGGAAACATAGGTATTCAATCAATAATACACCTAGACTCAAGATTTTTAGTGTTTAGGAAACTTGTAGGCCAAGGAAAATCCTTTTTCATTAAAAACCACATTTCTCGAAATGAAAAGTCTACCTGTAGTGCTTAAGCATTTGTAGCCTTTGTGTGTGTAACTATAACCTAGGACGAAACACTTTGTTGAGTGAAAATAAAACTTGTGTGCTTGATATGGTCTTAGACACGGGAAACATGAACACCCAAAAACTTTTAGATAAGAGTAGTCTGGTTTTGTTTGAAAAAGTTTTTCAAATGGTGATAAGTTGTATAAGTCTGAGTATGAAGTCTGTTTATCAAGTGTGTAGTAGTTATGAAAGCCTTTTGCAAAAAATAGTAGGGAAGAGAGACCCGAGCTAGGAGTGTGAGACATGTTTCAACAAATTTTCTATCTTTCCTTTCAGCTCTGCCGTTCTCGACGGAGATGTGAGGACAAGAGGTGCGAATCAATATCCTACGCTCATTTGCTAGAGGTGGAAAATCCTGAAAATCCCTTCCCCAATCAGACTGAAAACTCTTGATTTTTCTTTCAAATTGATTCTCAACAAATTGTTTGAAGTATTTAAAAGTTTTAAGAGCGTCACGTGTGAACCTAGTGAAATAATCAACAAACATAATGTAGAATTTAAAGCTCTTTTTAGAAAGAACAGGAGTTGGTCCCTATATATCTAAATGTGTTAAATCCAAAACATAGTCAGACTGTTTCTCATATTGTATAGGGAATAACATGAGACTTTTGATACCGACATGAATAACAGAAATTTGCATTAAAACTTTTAAAAGTAAAATTATATTGCTTAAGAACTAAAGAGAGTATTCTATGAGAAGGATGACCTAGACGCATATGCCAATCTTCTCTTATGGAAACTACATCTTTGGATAGAAAAATATTATCCTTTGGGAAAATAATTCTAAGAGTGTTAGAGTAAATTCTTGGACCTAATTTCCTAGACTGATTTGCATATACTGTATATTCCAGCTTATATAGACCATGCCTAGTTATCCTTGTGATAAGAATTGTCTCTGTGACCTTGTCCCTAAAAAAACAACCATCAAGGTGAAATTCAACAAAAATAGGGTTAGATAAAGTAAGTTGATGGACAAACAACAAGCTTTTTAATGTTTGGTGCATTAAGAATATTTTTAGAGTTTGGTGTATGTTTAGTTTGTGACCACTGCCCACAATGATAGTATTCTTACGGCAAAAAAGCATTGTTAGTCCCTCATTTTTACCACTTGTATCAACATAGTCCCCTTCGTTCACTTCTGCATAAAAGGCATACTCTTCGTTTTAAAACTTTGCAAATATATCCCCCCCGCACATGTAAAGCCTAAGAGATTGATACGTGGCATCAAGTTTTATTGCAAGATTGGTCCCCCAAATATTTGGCCAAAAATACCCTTGCCCATGCCAATTAGGATGTCAACTCAGATTTACCATATACCTTAAAGAATTACCATTTACCTTAAAATTTTATAATTTATCCACCATAATTATTAACGGACCGGTTCGAACCCAATTTAAATTAACACAACCCCAAAACCCAATCTATTTAAACCCAAACCCGAAAACCCAATTACTGTAACCCAAACCTTTAATTAAATCAATTTGTTATTAGGGTTTTCTAACATTCTGATGGCTTGTATTTCTTCATTTAGTTTTGCATTACACCCAAATTTATTTTCCCCTAAACCCAGAAACCCTAAAAACCCTAGAATTTCCATCGTATACCCTTCTATTCAGTGTCAAATCTATAATTCGAGAAGCGATGGCACTAACGTCAGTGATGAGAATGGCAATGATAGAAGTCAAAAAAAAATTATAAATTTTCTTACACTACCTGTAACTCTCACTGTAGTCTCCACTTCACTGCCACAACCGTCTATTGTGGCGACAAAAGTAGCTGCTAGAAAGAAAACCGAGAAGAAACCCAAAACCCAACAACCAATAACCTCGGAGCAGCTAAAAGCATGGTAAAATGACCTTCCAGTTGTATCGCATTGAATTCCTTACACATATATATTGAGTTTGAAAAGTGAAGGGAAGCTAAAACATGTTATAAAACCACCAGACATAGCTTTTAAACACAGACATGAACTGTGTTGGTTGTTTTGGAGGATTCGAAGATGTTAAGGACTCTTGTGCCTTCTGTTGATGGAAATGGGAGGTTTTGAGATCGATGGGATGGGTTAGAGTAATTTGTTATTAGGGTTTTCTAACAAATTGATTTAATTAAGGGTTTGGGTTCGAGTAATTGGGTTTTCGGGTTTGGGTTAGAGTAATTGGGTTTTCGGATTTGGGTTAGAATAGATTGGGTTTTCGGGTTGGGTTAGTTTAAATTGGGTTCGACCCGGTCCGTTTATAATTATGGTGGGTAAATGGTAACCTTTTAAGGTAAATGGTAAATCTGAGTTGGTATCCTACTTGGCATGAGCAGGGGTATTTTTGGCCAAAAATTTTGGGGGACCAATCTTGCAACAAAACTTGATGCCATGTGTCAATCTCTCAGGCTTCACATGTGCGGGGGAACTATATTTGCAAATTATTAAAGCGAAAGGGATGATTTTTATGCATAAGTGAAGGAAGGGGACTATATTGATACAAGTGGTAAATATGGGGGACTAACAGTGCTTTTTACCGTATTCTTACCAGAGCACTTTTCCTTCTGATCAAACATGTTGAGAGCTCCTCTGACATGATGAGTAGCTCCACTGCCTAGATACCATGTATCATTTGTATGTGGATCTTATATAGCAATAAAAGTATTTGGTTCATTCTCTACTTTGTTTTTATTGTTGTTTAGGTTACCCGTTACAATCAGGTCTTCCTTGTAATAACAATAGGCTCTTGAGTGTCCATATTTGCCACACACCTGACATGTAGGCTTGTTAGGAGTGGTGTATATATCGTTTCTTCCTCCTCTATAGGTAGCCCTACCTCGGAAACGGTTTGACCTGCCTTGAGAAACTCTATCTCTGGAATTATTTTGAGCTTTGTAATTGTTTGTATAGTTGTTGACAGTCCTGTAATTTCCATGGAAAGATCTTCCTCTGTTGGAAGTTAGATAGGTATATGCAATGTTGAGACTAGCAATATCACAATTTAACTTGTTCAATTGATCAAGTATGATCTCATAAGTGAGCAGAGTAGACTGTAAGTCAATCCAGTTAGTCACATCTCTCTATGCTAGACTAGCAGTGATTGGATTGTATTCAGCATCTAGACTATTGAGTATGTGAGATACTATATAGGAGATCCGGCTAGGCTTAGATTATCAGCTAAATTTTTCATAATGTTTAGATATTCTTCCATATACTTATTTCCCTTTTGAGTTCTTTTGAACTCATACCTGAGGTAATTAACTCTAGATCTATTATGTGTTCCAGAGATCCTAAACACAGCATTCTATTAAGAATGTTGCTTTAGGGAATTGTAATAAGTGAATTCTAGAAAGAGAAAGAAATAAAGAGTTTTAGAGAGAGAAAATCTAAGTGCAAATGAGTTCAGTAGAAAAAATGTTCAACCCCTTTATTAAGTTAGCCTTTCGCTTTATATAGAAGAGCCAAAACTTAGGCTTAAACTGAAGTCGGTTACAAAAGAGAACTAATTACTTTTAGTCCATAACAATATTACACAGTCACAATTTTTCTCTTGAACTTACATTACTTACACTTCTGTCTTTAAACTTACATTAATTACAATTTAGTCCTTAAAATTCTACTTCCCTATCAGTAGCCCCCCTAGTTCTCATTTTAGTAAATGAATGAGAACTAAAAGCACTTCGAATTCTTCCGTATTCCGTATTAGTCGGTGTGATACAAAGTCGAAGTCATATATTCTGTATAAAACTCGAAGTCCAAAAATCAATAGAAGATGCAAATTCGAACAGATCTAAATTCGAAGTAAAAAATAGTTATCGAATTATTCTGAAACACAATTATGTTCTTTTCTTTCTCCTCAAATTATTATGGAAGTATCTTCAAAACGTAATCATCGAATTTCATCAAAAGTGTACCCAAATGTAACCGTTTCATATTACCGTTCAAATCCATCATGTCTATCTAGCTACTAGACCCATACCTAGATACCTAGTCTAACAAATGTCGAACTCTTAACTTTCTCACCGCTTTGTATTCTGCCCTATCACCATAGAGTCCTTTACACTTCACACGTCTTCATATCTTTCTTCAAATTCATCAGTAGCCTCATTTTTCATTCTGACAACACAAATCATTTGAGAGATAATTCAAACACTTGGCTACCTTCATCGAGTTCTTCATCTTTTTCAATATCTTCATCAAAAATATTTAAAAAATTTTAAAAATACTACATCGAGTTCTGAAAACCTAAGCTTTCTAATCAATACTAAATCTTCTCCGATCAATATTCATCTGGTTTATGAGAAAAAAATTCAAAAAATAGAAAATCCAAGACTAATATACCCAAAAAACCAAAATCCCCATAATCTGATAATAATTTAATCTCCTAATCATACGACTATTATTGCATCACCCAAAGAGCGGAGGAATTCAAAGCTGTCGGATTAATCAACAACGCTCCTGCTGGAACAAACACCAAAACAACTTACTACGGTAATTTTGATCCAACCAAAATTCTTTCTTTCTCTCCTTCTCCAATAACCAAAGAGTGTCCATCTTCCAAAGTTCTAGCGCCTAAAACACCTCGAGTCTTTTCTTCACAAGTTAAAGTTTCTCCTTTGATTAGTGAAGAACCGAACGAATCGTCTTCAAAACAAATTTTAAATACTCCTTATTCGACTCATCCTTCAACAATCAGAAAAAGAAGAACTTTTATAGCCATGGAAGACGATTCAGAAATCATTCCAACTCCGCCCTCATCGAATCCAACTACTCAAGCTTCTCCTCAGAGAGAGATAATCGAAGAAGTTCCTCAAGCAAATAATCCTTCACAAGAAACTAATGATCGATTGCCTCAACAAAAGCTTTCCCAAAATAGAGAGGAAACATCATGAGCCAATGAAGCTGATTATGAGGCTACTAGAACTGATCATGAAGCTGAATCCAATGATGGGAATTCAGAAACTACCATAGATAAGAATACTCATAAGCCTCGGAAAAAGAAAAAACCTGGATTTGTTTGTGAAGAAGAAAGAGTTGTTATCGGCAAAAATTTAAGGGATCACGATGCTAATTACATCAGTCAACTAAAGAAGGTTTGATACATATATTATAAAGAGAAACAAGCTTCGGATTTAAAAAAAACAATGGGGAATGGGAGATAAAATCACAGTTCGACTGCCTAAGGAAGGAGAAACTCCCTTAGACTGCAAACACGATGAGTTGGTACTCTACCCCGAAATCATCAATTGGGGTCTTCGGTTTCGACTTGATCCTATGATCGTGGAATACTTTGAACTTCTCAACCTATGCCATACTCAAGTGACAAAGAATCAGTGGTGCACTCTTATGTCAATAATAATGGCATCTCGGTTATCCAAGATTCCAATCAGCATTGAAAATTCCATCTCCTTAACCAAATTATCGAAAGGTCTGAAGCTCCCCTTCTATTACCTCACTATGGTGGATGACCTAAAAATCATCGATAATCTTTTGGAAGCTGATAAATTCTAGAAGATAACGTTCATCTTCATCTCAGGAGCATGGGAGAATGGCAATGAATTTTCTGATGCCAATCCATCAAAGTTAAATCTCATCTGGAGAAGCAACCGTAAGTACTTCGAAAATTATACACTTTGAAATTATTTCCATCTATTGTATTTTTTCTTCCTTATTTATTAACTTGCATGATTATTTCAGAAATTTCGAGGTGATATTCAGTACGTCGACCAGTAGCTAAGGATATTTTCAAGAAACTTGTTGCATGGGCCGAGACAGAGTGGAATAATGCTTTCTACACCGCCTTCCAACCGATCAACTTCCTTAATAGCCACCTGTTTCCGATCACAGAGGGAGGCTTGCTTCCTCGAAATTTAATGGAAGAGCCCAATCCCAAAATAAGATCCAAAAGGTTAGTTTATCCTGACTCCAAAGTATTCCTCCCTATCCGTAACAGGTCAGAAAGTCATCTACCAAAAACGAAAAAAGAAAAGGCTTGCAAAGAAAAGAAAGGTAAAAAAGCAGCTCGCCTGTCTGGTGCTAAACCTTCAACTCCATCAAAGCCTAAACCTCGAAAACGAAAATCAGGAGAGCAAACACTTTCACCCATCGAAGAAGGAAAAGATCAAGAATCATCTTCGAAGAAAAAGAAAGCTTCTTCCAGTTCTCATGGAAAGAAAAAGAAATAATCCAAAATCACTGCGTACACATTGGCCGATGAAGAAGAGATCACCAACGTTGAAAATCAACAAAACCCTTCTATCGAATAACAAACAATCAATAATGACACTTTGATAGTTATCGAAGATAATACTGATGATGAGAACCAAAATGTTGAACGTTTCAACCCTGATAGTTTTATTAATTTTAACGAGCCACGCGAGCTTGCTGGAGAAGACGATCCTGTTATCCAAGACCTTCAAAATCATATGCATAACTTTAGGAGACCAACAATCGTCGAAGCGTTTCCATAAATTATATGCCCCTTTGTACCAACCACAATTTTAGATATGAATCCATGTCCTGTTGAAACAGAAATTCCTCATCCTCCACCTAATCATGCCATCTCTGCTGCACTTCAACCATTTACCGATATCAATGCTACAACAAAAACACTTTCTTCCCAAGTCGAAGCTTCTGAAGACCATCTGAAGCAATTGGCCAAAGACATGGTTCGCTACAAAGGTCTTGCTGAAGATGAAAAACAGCTACGGGAAAATTTTCCACGCAAAGTGGTCGAGCAATTCTATATGTATGAAATAGCAAGATCTGAGCTTATTCGAGGCGCTCTTTTCATGAAAAATCATCTGCGAACAACACATTTTTTTGATATAGAAAAGATGAAGGCTTCTCATGAAAAAGAGATGAATACGCTCAAAACTGATCATACTAATGAGCTGGCTGCTGAAAAATACAAATCCAAAGGACTCCAAAACTCTCTTACTTCTAGCGAGGCAAAAAATAAAGAGTTAACCCATGATATAATCAAATTAAAGAAGGATTTTGATGAGGAAAAAGCTGTTGATGTTGCTACTGCCGAAGCTGAGTTATCGAAAGATATGTTGGTTGCCATTAACAATGGCAAATAAGAAACAACCATCACTCTTCTTCGAGAACTTCATGCTACTTATCCAAAGATTAACCTCACAAGTTTCTGGAATCACATTCTCATCAAAAAGCATCCAAGTAAAACCTTCGCTCCTATCCCCGACTCATCATCTTTAGAGGAGGAATCATCAGAGGAAGATGTGTCATCTGAATAATTTTATTACTCTTTAAACACATCTTTTTTGTATTTGTCAAATTAGAAATTTTATTTTTGTAATTCAAAGAATTAATCTAATTGACAAATGTTTTTCATACTTGTTACTTTTATCATCTTCATATATTATCCGATGTTAACAATTCTAAAATAGATATGATAAATACTTTGAAACTCATAACATATAATTATAAATATTAAGCATACCACTTCAAATACCTTAGTGAAGTTGGTGAACATGATTGCACTTCGAATTATTGGTAGCATATCTGTTGAACGTTACTCTTCGAAAAAATACAATGCATTATTAAGAGTTGCACTTTGCAAAAACTGTAATGTGTTCACTGAACATAATACCTTGAAAATGGTTGTTTCTTCGAAAAGTGTAATAGACACTTTGGAACATTCTACTCTTAACCAACCTCAAAGATGGTCAGTCTTTGATAAGTTGTTAAGATAGTTTTAATAAAACATTTGTAAACAACCATTGGCCAAAAACGAATTGTATTAATAATATTGAATATGTACATAACACCTCGTTAAAACCTTCATGGGCCAACAAGGTAGGAAAGAGTACTTCATTCAAAAGTGAAAATTCCAAAATACATAGACAAATTTATTCCCAATAAAGCTTCAAATGTTGTATATTGCATGGATGCTGAAGCATTCTCCCTTCGGAATCATAAAGACGATAAGACCCTGGCTTTATTCTCTCAACAACTATATACGGCCCTTCCCAGTTCAGAGCCATTTTTCCGAGCCTTTTCTCCTTTGTATGCAGAAATAATTTTCTGAACACCTTATCACCTTCTTTGAATTCTCATCTCTTCAACTTTGAATCATATCTATTCCTCATAAGAGTTTGATAATGGATTACATTCAAATGAGGTCGAACTCTTTTCTCCTCAATCAAATCTAAATTCTCCCTTTTAATTTCATCATTAGATCTTTCAAAATATTGATTTATCCTAAAAGATGACATCGTAGATTTTATGGGGCTGACTGCATCCATTCCATATGCCAAAGCAAAAGGAGTCTCTTTTGTAGCCTCTCTAGAAGTTGTCCGATAAGCCCAAAGCACCTCTTGCAAATAATTTGGCCATTTTCATGCTGCCCCCGTCAAATTCTTCTTCAAGCCATCTAAAATTTTTATGTTTGTTAACTCCACTTATCCATTAGCTTGAGGATGAAAAGGCGTTGAAAACATCGTTGAATTCCTTTCGACGTGCAAAATGAAGCCATCTCCTTGTTATTAAACTGAGGGCCATTATCTGTTGTAATCCTCCGAGGAACTCCAAAACGACAATAAATGTTGTTCACAATAAACTTGATCACATATTTTAACTTTGTCCCTGATAGCGGTTCTGCCTCGGCCCACTTTGTAAAATAATCACTTTTACGATTATCATTTGTCTTCTTCTAGAAGCCATCAGCAAAGGACCCACTAGATCAATCCCCCATCTATCAAATGGTACCGCCTCGGTTATAGACATAAGTGGCACTCGTGACCTATGAATAGCATTAGCAAATCTTTGACAAGTATCACAACTTCGAACTAAATTCTTAGCATCATTCATGATTGTAGGCCAATATAATCCTGAAATTAAAACTCGTCGTGATAGAGCTTTAAACCCGCAATGAGCTGACCCTTAACCATCATGCAATTCTGATAACACCTCTTGTGATTCTTGCTTGCCTAGACATCGTGATAATGTCCTGCTCAATGCCTTTTTATACAATATTTAATCTAACACTATATATCGGAAGGCTTTACTTCTCAATTTTTTTGCCAACCTCGAATCATCTGGTAATATTCCTTAAGTAAAATAACTTAGAATATCCACTCGCCAATCACCTCGGATTACTCCAGATGTGATAAAGAACTCCTTTATGCATTCACACTGATTAGATTGAGTGACAATTGAAGGATTTTCTTCTAGCAAAATCCAAGAATATTCTTCCTTATTAAAGACATTTGCTAAAGAGTCAGCCACCATGTTACTCCCTCAACCAATATATTCCACAACAACATTATCAAACAGAAGCATTAAATTTCAAAGTTCCCGAAGATATAAAATCAAACGATCCTTTCTTGCTTCGGAAAATCCAGATACATGATTTGCTAACAACTGAGAATCCGTTTCCAAGCGTACTGAAGTCGCTCCAAAAAAATTTACCAATCTTAAACCTGCCAAAGCAGCTTCATATTCAGCTTCATTGTTTGAAGCATGAAAACCAACTTTAATAGATTGAATCATTGTTTCTCTAGTTGGGGCCGTTAACTGAACCCCAGCACTGCACCCTAAAACACTAGATCCTCCATCTGTTCAGACAACCTGCCTCGAATTTACTGGTGCGTCTTCTTTACTTTCTTCCACATCTGATCTGCTTTAATGGAATTCAACAAAAAAATATGCCAATGCTTGCGCCTTTATTGTTGTTTGAGGTGTGAACAAAATATCATAATCCCCCAACTTCACTAACCACTTGGTCATTCTTCCCGAAATTCCAGGTCATTGTAAAACATTTTTCAAAGGGAATGAAGTTCGACTTCAATAGTGTGAGCTTCAAAATATGGACGCATCTTCCTAGCAACAATCACCAGTGCTAATGCCAGTTTTTCTCATTTCAAATACCTCTTTTATGTTGCCACTAAACTTTTACTCACGTAGTACACCGGCTTTGGAACTCCTGAATCTTCATTGATTAACACTGCACTTAGTGCAAATTCTGATACTGAAATATACAAAAATAATTTCTCCGTATTTCGAGGTTTTGACAATATTTCTGGTGATGATAATAATTTTTTTATATTTGTGAATGCTGTCTCACATTCCTATGTTCATTCAAACCTGTTTGGTCCTCGTAAAACTTGAAAGAAAGTGCTGTTAATCTTCATGTCAGAATTTGCATTTCTTTAATAGACCGAGGTGAATTCATTGTTATCAAAGCTTTCAACTGCTTTGGGTCAGCCTTTTTTCCTTTTTCACTGATGACAAAACCCAAAATCTTCCCTGACCGAACTCCGAAGGTATATTTTTCAGGATTTAGCTTTGACCTGATTGAACTTAAATTCAAAAACACTTCCTCTAAATCATCAAGATGCACTTCATCCTTTGAACTTTTTACCACCATATCGTCTATATATTCCTCCATATTTCTTCCGATTTGAGTGGTAAAATATTTATTCATCAACCTCTGATAAGTGGCTCCAGCATTTTTCAATCCAAAAGGCATAACCCTATAACAGTGCAAGCCTCTCTCAGTTATGAAAGTTGTGCATTTTTTATCTTTTAGATCCATTTAAATTTGATTGTATCCTGCAAAAGCGTCCATGAAAGTTAAGATTTTATTGCCTGAGGTAGAATCAATCATCTGATCTATTCGAGAAACAGGAAATGGATCTTTAGGACAAGCTCAATTCAAATCTGTAAAATCCACGCACATTCTCTATTTCCCATCTTTTTTTTACTACTACCAGATTTTCCGTCCATAACGGATACTGTGACTCCCTTATGTGTACGACCTTAGATAATCACTCCACCTCGGCAACAATTGCTTCTAATTTTTTCGAGGAAAATGCCCTTCTTTTCTGAATTACTGGCTTCACCTTCAGATCAATGGCCTAGCTGTGACAAATCACCTCAATTGGTACTCATGTAACATCCTCTGTCTTCCAAGAAAAAACATCCAAATTATGAGATAATAAAATCTAGCAGTTTTTGAAGTAAGAGCGGGGTCGGTAAGGTTCCAATTTGAAGCACCATTCTTTCCAAAAAAGTAAACTCCTCAAATTCTTCACCTACCGTTAAAGACCCTTGGGTTTCCCTCGGATCGTCAACCCTTTCTTCTAAATCTGAGGGCACACCATCTAACTCATATTCATGCATTAAATCCATACTCCTGGATCCTCGAATCCGGAGTGAAGTGGAATAATATTCTCTCGCTACCTTCTAGTCGTCTCGAACGACCCCAATCCGATCTCCAACCACATATTTGAAACATTGATGAAGTGTTGATACAACCCCATACATTCTAGAAAGCCATGACCTTCCAAAAATAGCATTGTAACTCGTGGGGCAGTCCACCACCACAAAAAGTACTTGGACCTTCTTCTTAAATGGTCCTTTTCCCAAACTTACTTCTCCCTTGAATTCCCCAACAACACAAGCTGTTACACCCGTAAATTCTATAATTGTCCGATCTAATTGAGAAATCCGAAGGGGATTTATCATTATATCATAGGTTGACTTATAAAGAACATTACCAGTGTCAATAAGCACACGTCGAATTTCGATGCCAGCCACCTCTGCTCCAATAACCACAGTATCTTCATGTGGCCCTGCTGTACCTCGCAGATCATCCTCATCAAATAAAATGAAAGGAATAGACTTGTTTCCATAAAAATGTGTAGACATCTTCCTTCAAGTTGAGTTGTCAGGTTGACAACAGGTCTCTTCCTCGAACTATCTGAATTGATAGTCATCGAATCGCCTCCGAAAATGGCTAATGACTCAAAAAATTTACATAAATCTCGCACATACCCCTTTTCTATTGGCTTTTCAACTGTCATCAAAAGCAAACTGTTCAGAACTTTCTTCACATATTCAGAAGAAGCATCAAATAGTTCAAACTTTGAATCTAAAATCATCAAATTCTCAGCTGGTGCAGCCTTCGAAGTTGATGCTACGTTATTTTTTGAACCGCTCCCCTGCGATTTTACATAAGTCACGAGCTTCCTATTTTTGATTAAAGTCTGCACATTTTTTTCAGAGCAATGCAGTCATTGGTATCATGCCTGATATCCTCATGATATCTGCAATATTTGTTGTTCATTTCCTATTTTGACCTACTAATTGGAGTTGGCTTCCTAAAATTTACGAAGCTCTTGGTCTTATCCCAAATCACAGCTACATTCTCTGTCAGATGAGCATAATACTCCGGTTTTGATGAGTCCTGAAATATTCACCACTCACTGTAGAAACTGAACAGGGGTAATCCGGACAATAATTACCCACTAAAATATCCAGACAGGACAAAAGTATTAAAACACTAAACACCTTTTTACTAAGCTAATTTCTAATCTGCTTAATAAACCAATGGGTCTTTGAACGACCCTATTTCATAAGTTTGACCCAAAATCCCATATGACCCATAATTAAGGTTATAAATACCCAACCACTTTCATTAATGAGGGAAATGAACATTTAATACAGCCAAGCAGCTTAAATCTCTCACAATAAAACACTCAAACATTTAATACCTTTAAAATACCACAAAACATATGACAAAACTACCCTCAGTAAAAAATAATCCACACCAAATTGATGACCACAGTGGGAGTTTAAGATGCCTAAATCTAGCATTCAAACCCAGCAAGAAGAACCAGTTCGGATGAATCCGGACGAGCAGGCAGTGCCACCAACTTTGGCAGAAGTGGTGGGAGAAAACGATGAATACACGATCGAAGAGCGAGACAGGTTGAAAGCTGAGATAAAAGCCTTGAGGGCTTCTAAAAAGATGGAGTTAGGCTTGCAAGAAAAATCAAAAGTGTCAGCCATTCACCACACAGACAATCAAAGGGAGCATGACCCATCAGCAAAGACCCATTTGAGTACTAAAAAGACTTATGTCAGCTCAAAGAAGTCTCACCGGCCTAAACCAGTGGAGAGCTTAGAGTCACAATCCTCTAGTAGCTCCTCGAATGAAGATGGAGTTGAGGAGTCCCTGCCGCCCAGCAGTGATGAAGGCAGGTCTAAGAAGAAGCAAAAGTTGGTAAAAAAATATTCAAGAAAGAGGGACAGGCATGGAAGGTTGAAAAGGCATCTAATTAAAGGGTCATCTCATAGCCACAGCCATGGTCGGAGGCATATAGACCAACTGTTGATGGATCCTTTTGCTTTCCATGATGAACCATGTATCTTTGCAACTCCCAATGAAGATACTGTTTTTAGTCGTGGCCGGAATTGAAGACAATCTCCATTTTTTTCCAAAATACTGTCTGGAAACCTTCCAAAGAGGTTTGACAATACTAAGATGGAAAAATATGATGGGAGCAAAGATCCAGATAATCATCTGGAGCAGTTTAAAAACTTTATGATGAATTTTGACAATGATGATAAGTTGCTTTGTAGAGCATTCTCTCAATCTTTTACAAGGAGTGCTCTGAAGTGGTATAATAGCCTACCACAGGGTTGCATCAGAAATTTTGATACCTTTTGGGTGGCCTTCCGGAGGCAGTTTATTGGAAGTAAGGAGGTGAAGGGCAATGGAGACACTATTATCCATTGTGCCTAAGAGCCAAACGAATCATTGAAAGAATATATAAGTCGGTTTGTGAACACCAAGAATGGATTAGTTGATTGCTTTGAACAAGTAGCAATAGCTTCTCTAAGACAGGGTTTGAACCCTGGCAATCTGGACGATTTGGTAACCAGGAAGAAAGCCATGACATGAGGCGTTTTGTTGAACCAGGTGGGAAAAGAAAATCAATGTAGATGAAACAAAAAAGACTAAGGTGCACAGGCCAGTGAGATCTTCCCCAGCTGCACCAAACCAGAATCAGTCCGGATACAAGGCTAAGGAAGCCGGACAGGGTCCCAACAGGGCCAAGGCTCAATCTCATCCAGCACCAGCTCAGAGCCAGCAGTCCAAAAATAAGCGAGGACCTTGGGTCCAACCGGAGTGGTTTTCCGAATTAAAAGAGAATGTGGAAACCATCTATGACAAAACGAAAGACGAAGTGTATTTTAGGAAGCCATCAGCGCTTCAATCTCCCAGGGAAAGTCGTAATGCTTGTGTCTGTCAATATCATCATGATATTGGCCATAAAACAGAAGATTGCATCGCTTTGAAAAAAGAGGTGCAAAATCTGATTGAAAGAGGAAAATTGGGTGCTTATGTTAAAAGAAGAAGTGGTAAAAGGCTTGATAATGCTCATCGGACCGGCCCAACAAACAATGTAGGGACGTCGGCTCCGGACGGGGCCATGGTAATTATTGAAAGATTCAATATGGAATCAGAGTATTTGGATCCTGATCCATCCCGGAATAAGGTGGGCGTTATAACAGAACACACCAAGACGGTGTCCACGCTCATAAGCTTTTTTGAGTCACTCACCATATTTGGGGGAGACACCATGACTGCACCAACTCATTCTTCAAGGAAGAGGCATGTTCACACTCTGGCTACTCAGTTAGAGGGAGGCATGTCCTCCTATAAATCACAAATTCCTTTTCCCTTCATTTTTTTGATGAAGATGATTTGAGGGACATAGTTGGTCCCCATGAAGATACTGTGGTGATAGGAGCATCAATTAGGTCAATGAAATTAGACGAATTTTGGTGGACACTGGCAGCTCAGCCAATATTCTCTTTTTGACTTCCTATAAACAAATGAAGAATCCAGAAGTAATTCAACGTTCGAACAGGTCTATCGTGGGTTTCACTAGAAGCTCTGCGGACGTAGTCAGAGAGTTTGAGGAGGAGGTTTTATTGGGCAAGGGCCATTTCAAGAAAATGGCCAGAGTACTTTTTGTTGTGGTAGATTGTCCCACATGCTACAATGCCATTTTGGGAAGGTCTTGGCTCTCTAGGATGCATGTTGTGGCTTCGACAGTTCACCAATGTTTAAAATACGTTGTGCAAGGACAAGTGGGAGTTGTCCGGAGTAGTCAAAAGATAGTAAGGGAATGTTATGCAACTCCACTTGCCCCTAGAAGTTTGGGGGCAGTTCAGATCAATGAAGATTAGCAATTGGGGGGTCTCTCTGGGGGAGAGGGTGAAATTGATGACCCCAGAGAGACCCCTGATGTGTTTAATACCGATTGAAGAGGTTGAAACTCACTCTCTGGCTGAAGGAATAAGTATCAAGATTGTATCTAAGATGATATCAGAACTAAAAAACAAAGTGTTATCTTTTTTAACAAACCATCAACACGTTTTTGCTTGGTTTAATGCTGATGTAACCGGAGTGCTTGCAGATGTTATATCACACCAGCTATCCATTCGGGGAGATGCAGCACCCGTCGTGCAGAAGAGAAGAGATTTTTCTAAGGAGAAAGTTGATGTCATAGTTCAAGAGGTTGACCGGAGGAATCTCATTACCCTTTATGGACAGCCAATCCAGTGTTAGTAAAAAAGAAAAATAGAAAGTGGCGTATGTTCATCGACTTTACTGACCTTAATAGGGCTTGCCCAAAAGATCTATATACAGTCCCCCGGATCGATCAGTTAGTAGACTCCACATCTGGGAACAAGTTGTTGTCCTTCATGGATGCCTTCTCCAGTTATAATCAGATTCAAGTGAATCTAAATGACCAGGAACACACTACTTTTGTTATTGACAGGGGCCTCCATTGTTACAAGGTGATGCCTTTTGGATTAAAGAATGTTGGGGCTACTTATCAGAGGTTGGTGAACAAAGCAGTCCGAAGAATCTGCAAGAAACTTTTGCCAACTTAGTAAAAGTTAATTTAGAATTAAATTTAGAATAATGCGTTTTTGGAGTACAGTCCGAGAGGTTTTTAGGGTATGTGATAAGTGAGAAAGGGATACAACCTGATCCGGACCAACTTAATACTTTACTGCAGATGGATCCTCCTCGGAATATTAAAGAAGTACAAAGATTGACAGGGAGGTTAGCTGCTCTAAACTGTTTTATCTCAAGGTCTTCGGATAGGTGTGCCCCGTTTTTCCAAACTTTAAGAGGTGCTAAAAATTTCAACTGGTCTCCCCAGTGCGACCATGATTTTGATGAAATAAAAAAGCATTTATCTTCCCCCAAAACCCTGTTTAAACCTATTGATGGAACATTGTATATATATTTAACACTCTTCGAATGTGCTATAAGTGCAGTGCTAGTAAGAGAGGTGGACAATTATCCTCGTCCGGTCTACTACATCAGCAAAAGCCGGATGGATGCTGAAAAAAGGTATTTAAAACTCAAGAAACTAGCGCTAGCTTTGGTAATTGCTGCCAGAAAGATAAGGCCCTACTTTCAGTCTCATTTTATTATCGTCTGGACATCTTTTTCCTTAAAATATGTTCTATAAAAGACAGACATATCGAGCAGAATGACCAAGTGGTCAGTAGAATTGGGAGACTATGATATTGATTTTGCCCCTCGAATTGCAATCAAGGCTCAGTCTGTTGCTGATTTCCTAGTTGAATTCCATTTAGACAGTAGTACTAAACAAGCTACAGGTGAAAAAACTAAGAAGGTATGGGTTTTCCGGACCGATGGTGGATCAAGTACCATGGGTTGTGGTGCTGGGATATGCTTAACCTTTCCGTATAACGACAAGTTATACCAGGCTATATGTTTTGCTTTCAAGGCTTCAAACAATGAGTCTGAATATGAAGCTGTTATAGCTGGTTTGAAATTGGCCTTGCTTTGTGGAGCCAAAATAGTTAGGTTGATGAGTGATTCTCAGCTTCTTACCCATCATGCCCAAGGTCAATTGAGGCTAAAAATGAGCAGTTGATCAAATATTTATTCATCCTTAAAGAGGTGGCAGCTAACTTAAAAAATATCAGAGAACACACTAGCAGACTCTTTAGCAACCATAGCATACTCTGAGTCCTACCCATGGATTCATGTGCAAGAATGCCCATCCATTCAACCCAATCAGAGCAAGGAAGAGGAGGAAAGTTTAAGTATACAGGTGGTTCAACCTAAAGACTGGAGGTATCCTCTTCTTCAATACATTTCAGATGGCATTTTGCCTCCGGAAAAAGCAGTAGCAAGAAAAATGAAGTATAGGGCTCGTGGTTTTTTAATCATAAGAGACATATTTTACAAGAAGTATTTTAGTAGACCTCTCTTGCGTTGTTTGGGGATTGAAGAATCCCAAATAGTGCTGTCTGAACTGCATAATGGTGAAGGATCAGCACAATGTGGCTATAGAGCTTTAACCCGAAGAGTTTTATTGGCCGGATACTACTGGTCAATTATAATGGAAGATGCCAAGGATTTGGTAAAAAAATGTGATCCATGCCAAAGATATGTTAATGAAATTCATATCCCAGTTGTCCCTTTGGAATCGATTTCTGAGCCAATACCTTTTGCTCGTTGGGGACTAGATCTGGTAGGACCTCTACCAATGGCGTCCGGAGGGTGCAGAACTATTATTGTACCCATTGATTATTTTTCAAAGTGGATGGAGGCAGCCTCCTTAGCAGGAACTACCTCGAAAGTTGTTATAAAATTTATCTTATCTAATATTTGTTGCAGATTTAGGGTTCCACAAAAGACAACCACAAATAATGGTCCACAATTCGATAACAAGGATATGGAGAGTTTCTGTGTTTCTAGAGGCACTCAGCATTACTTCTCTTCTCTTTTCCACCCACAGGCGAATCGTCAGGTTGAAGTGGCAAACAGGACCATTATGTTCGATCTCAAAAAGAATTTAGAATGGGTTGCTAGAAAGTGGACAAACTATATACAAGAGGTATTATGGGCCCTGACTTTGGGGACTTGGGTTGAGAAACAGTTGCCTGACCCTTTACTAGACTGCCTGTCCGGCGAAGAATAAGTTTTTCTGGAGATTTCTCGGTGTCCGACCCCATAACAATGAACGGAGAGGGTCTTCTTGAACTTGAGGCTACTTTCTCCTGCACTATAGAGGGTTGTGACTCCTGAACCGAGGAGAATGATGGAATGGGCGAAAGGCTTGGTTGAAATAAACGCCTGGGTTTGGAACTTTTAGCAGAGGATGAATTTCGATCAGCTTCTGAAGACGGTGTTTCGGGCTTATTGATTGGAGAAACTCGAAGACCCGTAGTGATACGTCTCTCTCGCTCAACCTTTTGTGCTTTTTCTAACTCTGAAAGATTTAGCCAACCACCTTTCACCAATGCGTTTCTTGCCGTGAACATAAACCTACACAAGAAAATTTTTGAGAAGAGAAGTAAAAGCTCTGAAATGGAGAAATGACAAAGTGATGAAAATGGTAAAACAATAAAAGGAAGTAATTTATACTAATAAGGCAAAAAAGTTACCAAATTCCTAGGAGAAAACAAAAAGGCAAAAGTAATGATTGAAGGCGGCGCTGACGTCATAAGTATTAAATGCAGAGGTTGCTTTTTGGGATTAGTGAGAGCGTCATTCTAGGAAGAAAACGGCTGGTGAAACTAATCAAAATATGACACGTTTCCCACGATCCATAGCAGAACTCTTGAACTTCTGAGAAGTATTCAGTCCGGATAAACCCTCAGTTAAGTACATAAACAGTCCGAAGAATGTTGTTTTTACCTAAGAAGATTTTTTGGTCTTGCCAAAGGCCTTCGACAAAACCTAAAAAGGGGCTACTGATGAGTCCGAAAATATTCACCACTCACTGTAGAAACCGGACATGGGTAATCCGGACAATAATTACCCACTGAAATATCCGGACAGGACAAAAGTATTAAAACACTAAACATTTTTTGACTAAGTTAATTGCTAATCTGCTTAATAAACTAATGGGTCTTTGAACTCGACCCGGTTTCATAAGTTTGACCTGAAAGCCCATATAACCCATAATTAAGTGTATAAATACCCAACCACTTTCATTAATGATGGTAATGAACATTTTGGTGTGGATAATAATCGCCTAAGGGTAGGCTGGTAATTTCAGTTGGTGTTTTAAGGTGGTGTGTGGGTGTTTAAAGGTGGTGTGTGGGTGTTTAACTGTTTAAAGTAGAGAGTAGAGAGATAATTAAGCAGCTTGGTAGCAGTTAATTCTCATTACCCATAGTTAATGCAGGTGGTTGGGTATTTATACCCTGATATTGGGCCCTTATAGGCTTTCGGGTCATGTTTAATGGACCCGGGTCATGTTTAAAGACCCATGAGCTCTAAGTAGGAGAGCAAGTAGCTTAGTCAAGAAGTGTTTAGGTGTTTTAGTACTTTTGTCATAGTTCGAACAGCCCTATGTTCATAGTGTTCAAAGTAATCTGTCCGGTCCAAGTGACCTGTTCGATCCATGTCCATGTGACCTGTCCGGTATCCGGAGAGACTAGACCGATTTGCCCTTGTTCGGGGAGCATGCTGAATTCGGACTCATCACATTTAATACAACCAAGCAGCTTAAATCTCTCACTACAAAACACTCAAACATTTAATACCTTTGAAATACCACAAAACATCTGACAATATTACCCTCAGTCAAAAATAATCCACACCAGGTTTAACCCATTGATTTGGCCTTGGTCTGTTATAGTTGTAAGTGGAGCATGATTTGAATATCCACCACTCCGAGGTGGAAAGTTGTTATTATTTTGTCGTGTCTACTGATTACCATTTCCATTCGAGGGATGCCCTTGGTTATTGGCCGCCTAACTCGAATTCTTTTGAGTGCTAACCGGTCCTCCTCGGACTCTAGTTGACTCCTCGACTTTAATCTGATCCTCAACTTAAACCATCAAAGCTCCAAAATTTAAATCTCTTCTCTTCGTAGTTTTATTGGCCAGATCCCCTGGCAATAATCCCTGGCGAAAAGATTACATCGCCACATTCTCGTCATAGTTGTCCAAACTTGCTTTGGTCAAAACGAATCTCTTCATATAATCCTTCAATTTCTCTCCAGGTTCGTGCTTGCACTGGATAATGGTATCTTCATTTACTCTCATTTCTTTACTCCCCACAAACTGCCTTCGAAAAGCAATGTAAAAATCTGTAAAAATTTGAAATGGACCCCCTAAGAATCCGATTATACCATTTCAAAGTCGTTCCCTTGAAAGTCTGTAAAAATGCACGACACATCAGCTGGTCGTCATCTTCAAAGTTCATGATATAGTTCTCAAATTGTTCGATGTGATCATCTGTTCCTATTACCACATATAGATTTCTATCAGTCTCAGCATACTGATTCGAAGTGTTCCCTTCACACCATGTAGAACGAGGAACATTATCCCTTTTAGATTTGTTTTCCTTTTTATGATTCCTTGATTGCTCTCTGTCTGATTCTTCTTTCGAAGAACCCATATATCTTTTAAAACCCAAAGAAGAGCTTTTTACCTCTTCATCACTAGAAGTTATAAACTTTTTCTTGTCTTTTTCCCTTTGCGAGAGGAACAACGTTCTTTAAGAGATACGAAACGCGATTTTTTAAGTTCACTTTTAGCTTGCCGCTTAGCACAGGACCGATCAGATTGATATCCCATATCAGTCTTTTCATTCTCTTGTCTCACATCGAATTCGAGCTTCGCCGAGTAGATATTTTGTTCTCATTGTTGATACTTTTCATTTAACGCATTTATTTTGTCTGACATCTGATTCATACGCATCTCAATATTTGATTGAGTTTGGATCGGAAATGATCCATCCAACCTATTTTCGTCTCTTTGCAAGTCACCTTTTAAAGTTTCCATCATCGATCGAAGTGATGGATTGTCTTCGGGATTCATTTTATAAGATTTGAACGCAAAACAACAAGATCGTATTAAATTCGAACGGATAAAGTCACTGATCCTTAATTATGTCCCAAGTGGAGTCGCCAATTTGGTGAGTTCAGATATTAAGAATGTTGCCTTAGGAAATTGTAATAACTGAATTCTAGAGAGAGAAAAAGATAGAGAGTTTTTAGAGAGAGAAAGTCTAAGTGCAAATGAGTTCACTAGAAAAAATGTTCAACCCCTTTATTAGGTTAGCCTTGCCATTTATATAGAGGATCCAAGACTTAGCCTTAAACTCAAATCTTTTATAAAAGATGACTAATTACTTTTAGTCCCTACCAATATTACATAGTCACAATTGTTCTCTTAAAATTACATTATTTACAGTTCAGTCCTTAAACTTACATTAATTACAATTTAGTCCTTAAAATTCTACTTCCATATCACATGTTACATGTGGATATATATATATATATATATACAGGGCTGCGAGTTTATTATAACAACAATGGTGGAAGGTATTTGTGCATATTCCTTAATATTTGTGCATAAACTTAAAAGTCTACTTTGAACCCTCTTCATCATTTGGAAAATATCCATGATCAAAACTTTGATTCATACTCTTGTCATGATTCTGATTTATGCCTTTGTCATAACTCTAAATTATCTCATTGTCATAACTTCGAATTGAATTACCTCGTCTTAATAAAGAATATATTCCCTTAGTGGAATATAGTCTTATCAAGACTCTCTCATAGTCTTTGAAGACAAATTATTCACAAATACGAACACTATACAAAATCAACAAGATCAGGTTAATTGTTCTAATAAAACACATAGACTTATCATAAAACACATGGAGTACTAAACTGACATGTGACACCAAACATTAAAAACTCAATGAATATTTATGGTAAAAGATTATCATTTTTTTCTATTCCAAATACAAATGAGGCCATTAATCACTATCTTAATCTAACGGTTACAGCTTCATGAACCTAACCATCCAACCACATTGTTTCTTAACCAACATTACTTCCCTCCCCCAAATTACCTATTTCAAATCTGTTGAAAAAACAAGACTTCAACCTTCTTATAATTAGGTTATTATTTTTTTTATAAGGCTTCAAACTTCTTATAATTAGGTAATTACTTTTTAATCTATTTTCCTCATAATTAACTACCTTTTAGTTTTAAACATTAATACCTTCAAAACTATTATTTTAGTTTTAAACATGGGTACCTTCAAAACTATTTCTTTAGGTTTTTTGAAAAAACAATATATTTTTAAAAACTAAATTAAAAAATATAACTTCAAGTTTATATTCTCGGGAATTTTCTTATAACCTATCTCATTTTTCTTTTTTAAAAATGGCTGGAACTAAAACAAAATATACCAAGAAGAAAATCGCCACAAATATTAGCCCTTAGGAAAAGCGTATAGATTTAGACGTTGAAGAATTACTAAAAGATCAAGTTGAGGATTCAGACTTCTTGCAAGAATTCTTGAGCAACCAGACTAAACCTTATAGGTATATGTCTGGAAAAAAATTATCAAGTATTTAGATTTGATTATGGAATCTCGGACTATATAACAAATCGTCCGCCTAAATTTGGTGAGTTACCTCGACACATTGAAGGGGATGAAATCTATTTTTTTGTAGCACATTCGAATAGAGTCTTCAACTACATTTTCATCTTTACATTACTGACTTCTTTAAACAATTTAAAATTTACCTTACCCAACTAACAACCAATGGGTAGTATGTCCTTCTTGATGTATTACTGAGTTATCTTCTGCTATACATAAAGATATATTCTTAATTTTTTATATCCAATGTTAAGATTAAATAACCTTAAGACAACCCTTTTTATTTCTTAACCCTAAAAGAATCAATTTGGATTATCAATGTACCCTCATCCGACCATAATTTGAAAATCAACTTTTTTATATAATTAGAAATTGGGAATCTAGAAAAAGTCTTGAGGGATTTGGTCAAATAGAAAGAAGACGGATACAAACACGTAAGATAGGGTTTATATTACTTAGCTATATAACTCAATTTATTATTTTACTTATCCTAACCAGTACTTCACTTATCTTGCAGATCTAGACAATGTGCTTAAACCTTTCAACAAAAAATTTAATGATGATAGGCATGTGGATATATTGTCCTAAGCTGGCCGACCTATCTATCTTGTGAATTTTAATATCTCTTTACTTCCTAAAATTTTATTCATGTCGGGTTGTGGCAACTACCTGAACTCACCATGACAACTGATAATAAGCCCACAATACACAAAATCGAGGATTTAGTTAGTAATAAAAATACTCTAAGCCAATTGCGATAACGCATACAATCCCAAAATCTTCAAGCAATTTGTTTGAATGTCCAAAAAATAAAATAATAAAATAGATAGAAAGTATCAAAACGTCCCCCAAAAAATCCTTCTTCAAAAAATAATACAATTTCAACCAGTTCTACCATCACATCAAAAAATGTTACCCCAATAAAAAATCTCAAAATACTAGCTCTCGTAAAAAATAATAGTTTTGTCAATGAAAAATATATCGACCCACTACTCGACATTAAACCCCTCTAGAAAAAAAAATCAAGCCAAACCATAGAAAATATAACCATGTTACTGCTAATCCAAAATATTATGCTCCTATTTCAAAAGATGAGGACCCCAAAACACTCTAACAAAACCTTGTTTTCTTTGTCTGGTCATACTAACGAAAAACATTAAGAAAATAGAAGACTGGAATAATAAACACAACCCCTCCCTTGAATCAAAGCCATTCCTAGCTTACGGGGCAACCATTAACTGATAACTTTAAAGGAAATTTTGCTTATATTAAAAATTCCAACTTTTGCCCAGTGCCATCAACCCAACAAAACACCGGATCTTCAATCTATATATCGGTCATCTCTCTTATGTTACTCATCTCTCGTCAAATTTCACACTATTCTAACATGAATGAATACAACATTATGAGTTGTTCTGACATCATACGCAACCAATTGGAAATCCAACTGGATTTTGGTATTCAATGCTAAATTATTCTCTTTTGCAACTAAATATATTTTTATTATTCCCTATTTTTCAAAAATTATAATATTTACAATTTCATGGAACTTTCCTACATGACAATGAGTCTCACTGATATTTATGTTATGTCCAATGTTTAAGTTGACCGATATTGTGATTGACTCAAGGCAACGAATAAGATAATTAATTGTTCTTCAACAAGGATTGTGGAAAATAAAACTAGTTCATGAGAAGTTGCTAAAAAACAAAGTGTTGAGAAATCTCTTATTACTCTTAAGGATGAAAGAAATGTTGCTAATACCGAAAAAAAGTACTTACTCAAAATGGAGAATGAATCAAATAAGGTATTACGTTAACAATTCTTAATACATACATCATCTTTCAAAATACTACTCTATATAATCAGAATAAAAGTCTAAATTTTGAAATCAACTCTTTGACTACCTAAATATATGTTTTAAACTCTGAATTCACCATATTTAACCAAAAATTAAATTATTTCGAGAAAAATAAAGAAATGAAATTTTAAAATATAAAAGAAGATGTCGACAGTAACACTTTCAAAATTATAAGGGAGAGAGAGAATTAGTTGCATTCACTGCAACTGAAATTTTGATCAAAGAAAGTCAAAAAAAGATTATCTTATCAATCCTAGCTGCAAATCCAATCATTCAACTACGAGAGCTCCAAACCTTAGTCCCCCAAAATGAACATCGTAATCAATCTCAGAAGCTACCCACTAAACCAAACAAAATGAAAATGAAACCCAACAATGACGAGCTAATCAAATAAACTTCTACAAAATATTCTCCTAGAAAATAAAACGATGAAAAAAATATTATTATTGGACTTAAACTAAACAACCACCAGAAGACTACTACCAAAAATGGAGAAGGTTCCCTTATTGCAAGTTCTCCGCCTGTTGAAACTTCCAAACAACAAGACCGATGAAGGGGACATGAGCCTCAATATCATATTTGTTTAAGTACTATTTTGTTTACAAAATTTTGAAGAAGTGTTTTTTACTTTTTAATTCTCTTACTCTGCTTTAATATTTTACCAAACTTAAAATACTTTGAGCTTCAATTTTATGTCGACTCTTTTTATTCATACATGTCGCTTATTTTGTTACATATTTATTTAGATGCATCTAATAAAACTTATGCATCATATGACTTCCTTACCTCATACTTTATATCATATCATATTTAAAAAAATTATTTTTACTCAATATTTCTTATGTCTTAATATATTTTCTTATTAATTATGAGTTTGCCACATAATATTAGTACTTTGTACCAAGGTTTGGTGTGACTACTACGTAACCGTTTAGTTTTTTAACCTTAGATTTGATTTTCCAACAAAAAAATACTAATTTGACAATTAAGTCAGGACACATTATGTCTTTCTTGCGTCATCATTGATTTTTTCAACCTTTAGGATTGGTTATTTAACCATAATCTTTAATTACAAAATTAAGTGAGTGCATAGTATGGTCTTTTTGCGTAATCGTTCAGTTTTTAAACCTTAGGTTTGGTTTTTCAACCATAACCGCTAATTTGAAAATTAAGTCAGGACACAAGATGACCTTCTTGCATAATCATTCGGTTTTTCAATCTTAAGTTTAGTTATTTAACAATAATCGCTTATTCATTACTTGATCCAATTCCTCATTTTATATCTTTACTTTTACTTCTCTATTTTGTGTTGTGCCCAGCCGGTTCAAAATTCTTAAATCAAATAGTAAAATTAATTTTTATTTATGAAACAACGTTAAAGTGTGTCCCAATAAAAAAACCTTCACATGTCACTGTAAGGAAAAAGAGCACATATCCAATTTTACAGACTTTCTTTATACAACTTCAGATGTTGAATAGTTCAAGGATGCTTCAACATGTTACTAGTCAAATCTTGTAATCTATATGCCTCATGACAACTCTTAGAAACAACCTTGTATGGACCATTCCAATTTGGAGCTAATTTTCTAAAAAATTTATCGTTTTCCCCGTGAAAACGTTTCTTCATAATCACATCAGCCTCCTTGAAAATTCTTGGCTTCAATGTCAAAGCAAATCTAGTTTTATTTAGGCTCTTCTAATGTTGTGCTCTAACTCAAGCTTGATAATGATGTTCGTCAATCAAATCCCTGAAATGTGCTTTCCTCCAATATTATCTTCCTCTAAATAAAATTGAATCCTATGATTATGAATAAAACCTCTATTGGAACAGCAGCTTTCACTCCATGCACCAACGAAAAGAGTGTATCTTCTATATTAACCTTTGGATTCATTCTATAGGCCCACAATAGCTCAAATATTTTATATGGTCACTTTCCATATACCCCATCAACCATATTTTTAATCCCATCAATAATCAATCTATTTGAAACCGCAACTTGACCGTTAGCATGTAGATAATAAGGTGTTGAAAAATATCACCCAATTCCATATGTTTAGTAAAACATTGTCACTATTTAATTTTGAAACTAAATCCATTATCAGTTATCAATATCCTTAGAACTCATAATCGCAACAAAATATGACCCTTCATAAAATTACATATTTCTTAAGATTTTATTTTTACAAAGCTTTCGCCTCAACCCACTAGGTAAACTATTTATCAGTTACTGCCAAATATTATCGTTTACTCATAGCCATTGGTAAAGGACCCACTAAATCAATTACTTCTTTATCGAAAATACAAGGCAATGGTAGCATACTTATAGGCTCACTCGGCAAATGGCTCGTTCTAGCATACAACTAAAAATTATTACATCATTGAACTATAGATGTTTGCATCAGCCGCCAATTTTAGAAAATAAAATCCTGCTAGGAGAAAAGCGTCTAATTAAAATTATATACTCCCAATGAGCCTTGTCAATGCTTTCATGGAAATCTCGCAATATAAATAATTTTTATTTAAATAACTTAACAAAGGCCTCGGAGAACCTTTTCCAATAAAGCACCCCGTCAAGAATCTTCTATTTTTTGTCGAAACGAATTCTTAAAGCATGATCCTCAACTTTTCCTTCTGGAATTACTTGATCTTTAAAAAACTACAAATATTCTTGTCACCAATAATTAACCACGTCAACTGCCAACACTGCTAATTCTTCTTCTACCCTTAAAACAAATAATCTCTCTTGAATAATTACCAAAGGATTGTCCTCCGTCACGATTATTTTTTGCCAATAAATCACCACCCAAATTAGCAGGACGAGGTACTTGCTCAAAATCCACTTTCTCAAATTTCTTCACTCATTCATTAAAACCTCCAAATACTCGCCCATACTTTCATGCTTAGACTCATAAACACTATTAGCTTGCCTTACAATCAAGTTAAAGTCAGACTTAATTTGTATTACTTTAACTCCACATATATAAACTAACATCAACCCTCCTAAAATAGTCTCATATGAACAACATTGCTTGTCACATCAAAACCAAATCTAATAGATTTTTTTAATCTCTTCCCAAAACGATATTTTGAATACAACTCTCGCTCCACCTTTACCAATTCCTGACACTTCATCCACCTCAACTATTCATTCAAACTCGGTTGCTAAATCCAATTGTTCACCTCATCATCTTTCAACCTTTCACCAACAAATTCACTTATCAAATATCCTACCGCTTGAACCTTAATCATACTTCTCACCTAACTCAACCAACCATATTATGAGCCTTCCCAAAACATCAGATTTTTCTAGCAAACCTCTCAAAGTAAATAAAATCTCAATAATGATGCTATGCCTCTAAAAATAAAACCTCATTTTTCTCGCAGATACAACCAAACATAAAGCTAATTTTCTAAATTCAAATACTTTTTTCCGCATCAATGAGACTTTTACTCACTTAGTAAACCGGTCATTACAGTATATCCACTTCTCTTAGCAACACGGGATTAACCGTATGATAAGATACAAAAAGATAAAGAAATAAAATTCACCTTTTGTTGGCGATGATAAGATCGGTGGCGAAACCAAATAATCTTCAACGCTTAAAATGCCTCGTCATACTCTTTATTCTACCAAAATTTATTAGATCCTTTAGCATCTAAACAAATCATAACTTGTATCCAATGCTCATTAAATAGATCGAGATAAATTTTCCAAATGTTACGTCAACCTTTGCACCTCTATAATATTTCTTCGAGGATCCATATTTAATAACGCCTTAAATTGCACCGGATCAGCCTCAATTCAATTCTTGCTAATAATATACCCCATAAAATTCCCACTTTTAACCTGAAAAGAACACTTTAAAAGCTTCAACTTAAGATTAAAATTTCTTAACTTTTAAAAAATCTCATTCAAGACTTTCACATGTCAATTCTTTGAATAACTCTTAACAGTAATATCACCTATATACACTTCCACATTCTTTCTAAATCTATCCTAAACGAATCGGTTAACTAACCTTGGATACGTTTATCCGGTGTTTTTAAAATCAAATGAAATTACTCGAAAACAATGCAACCCTTTTTCAGTCTGAAAAGTTGTGTGTTCCTCATCATTTCGGTGCATTTGAATTTGATTATAACCCGAATATGCATCCAGAAACGATAAAAACTTATAACTATAAATTGTATTAACCAATTGATCAATTCTAGGAAAAGGAAACACATCTTTAGAAAGTGTCTTATTAAGTTCCGTAAAATCCATGCACAACCACCACTTGTAAATTCTTTTTCTTAACTAATATTAGATTAGTTATCCAATTCGGATACTTTGATTCTCGTATATTACATAATCTTAACAATTTCTTAACTTCCGTATTAATAAGCTTAGATTTATTTTGCCGAAAACCCCTTTTCTTCTCACGGATCGGTCTTAATCTCTTATCAACACGAAACGCATGACAGATAACCGTTGAATTCCTCATAGTAACATCATCAGTAATCCAAAAAAAATACATCCTTATTATCGTTTAACAACCTTACAAGTATATACATATATATATAACATTTATTCATGTGACTTCCAACTTTAACCACTTGTACACATGACACTTCAATTTCATCAACTTTATCCAAACAACTATCACCTTGTACCTCTTCTCTAGGATCATCAATCGCCTTTCGACAACCGGATTCTTCTCACGATTGAGGATCCTTCAATTAATATGATGAAAATTTAAGAAAATACAAAAAAAAAATCTTAAAAATCTCTTGCAACTCTCTGACTTCCCCTAACAAAACTGCAAACATAATACTTAAGTCACTATGAAACGTTGATATAATAGCTTCTATTTTCTGTAACCATGGTTGATATATAATCACATTATAAGGGTTCTAAACATCATTAATCATAAAAAAAATACTCACATTTTTCTTTGTACGACCATAATCCACTATTACATACAATTTAATTTCTCAACACAACGTCATGTGTTACCATCATAACTCACTACCTGCTTCTCAGTCGGATTAAATGACGGTACCTCCATTATTTTATCATAGCTATCCTTGAAAATGATATTAGCCAAACTACCATTGTCTATCAAAACAAGAGTAACCATAACTTCTAGTATATCCAAGTTAACAATTAATGCATATTCATGAGGTGTACCAACTTTTTCTAAATCAGCATCAGTGAAAGATAAATCAACGATCGGCTTCTTGTGATGATATGATGATCCATAAATTAAACGCACATTTAAATCTTTTTTTATTCTTTTTCCTAGAACTAGAACTCGTCTCGGGCAAAATGTTTCCTCCATAAATAGTAAACAACCATTTTGTTTCTCTTCCCATCTCTATTCTCATATGGCTCCAAATATTTATGCAACTCATTAATTTTTCCTTACTTTACTCCTCTCATCCTTTTAATAAATTCAACATATTATCTATTATCAATCAACTATTACACTTCATTTATCAACTGAAAAAAATCACTCGTCAAATGTTCATGGTCATTGTGATATGCACAAAAAATTACTTTAGGCCTTCCATTATCACATAAAAACATTTAATGAGGTGTTCTACAACTTGCTTTATATTTATTTTATAAATAATAGTGGAAATATCTTAGTTAGTGGTGTGTACCTTTGTACTGGATTATCATAGTAAGAAAGCCTCAGCATGTTCAAAGTTGGTTTAACGACTTTATCGTGCTTCACCTCGTTAACCATTTCTTATCCACCACCACAACTTTTAAATCTTGAAATTTAGACGAACCTTTTGCATCACTCTTCGAATCATCAACCCTTTGTTCTTGCCAAAATATCCCTCCATAGTTTCAACTGGAAACCTAACAAGATCCTCATACAATTTCCCCTTTAAAAATTCAACCTCTTTCAAAATCAACAACTGTTATAACTTATTTATATTTTGTTAAAACATTCAGGTCATGCACAAGTTTCTAAACATAACTCTTCAATAATGACCCTTTTTTTAGTACAAATTCATTATAGATTCATCCTTTTTTGTATATTTTATTTCCAAAAAAATAACTTACGAAAGCATATCAAGGTCTATCAAAACTCTGAAACCTTCCCTTAGGAAAATAATTAAACTAATCGAGTGTGGTCCTCTTAAATAAAATTGAAAAGGCTCTACACAAAAATTTATCATCAATATTAAATCCCATCACCATGTATCTATATTGTTTCAAATTATTCTATGGTTCACCTGATCCATCATAAGTCTCCATGCGATATGGATTAAACTTCCTTGGAAGTTTTTCTTCCAAAAGATTTCACTAACAAAATCTAGTTCTTGCAACATATCCTCTACAAATCTTGGTATTTCCACATTGTACTGCATTGTCATATTTCTTTTACTCCTCTTAGATTCAATACTTACTTGTTTCACCTTAACCATGAACCAAATCTAGATTTCTTTTCTTCTGAGTCTTAACCTATTTTCTTATAACTTTTCATCATGTCTAAATGTTATATCTCTTTCTCTAACTTTTTTAGTGTAAAATATATCCATCATTCTTTATACCATCAATGCTTCTTTTTACTTTCCAATGTTAATATTTCAGCCAATAATTATAGCACATCTGGCAACTTTTCAAATCTAGCTTGACTGAATATGACATTGATGAAGATGAAGTTGATCTTTAGGGGTAGTTCGACTTCAAATTTCTTCTAAACCTCGTCTTCCAAACCTTGTTGACCCTCAACATCATTTTATTTTCATTCAAACTATCAACGTTCGACCCAAAGTCATTTTAACCTTCAGCTACGTTATTAGGCTCACATATAATCGCATTTGATTTTATTTAGCCAACAGTTTTCTATCGTGGGGGTTCGCTGACTCCTACGCGAATATAGTTTGACTCGTATGAACCTCTTAGGATCTCATGGGAACATTCCTTATGAATCAATTCATTTTTTCTAGGGGAGTATCATGGTCCAAATGACTCCTCTTGGGTATTTTAGATTTATTTTCTGGTTGATTGGGAGAGCTTCTTCTTTTCTCCAAAGGTAATGAGGAATTTTTTAGAGGGGATTCCTTTTCAGTGTCAGATCAACCCAACTAAATAAATAATAATTGAAATTTTTTGAACGACAAGTATAAAGGTTTGAAATAGATGAGGGGACAACTGATCTGGTTTTTTTATCCTGATGCACCACATTCGTTGTCAAACACTTGAACAATATGAACAGGTATTTCGTCTATAATCTCGGCAGCTCTTTTTGCCTCGGCTTGCTCAGATATTGTTAACCAGTCTAAAGTGTTGTCGTTGCAAAACATATATAGAAATTAATCTAAAGAATACGATAGTTACCTTAAACAAGTTTTTTAGATAACTCCGAAGAAATTAATTATTTGGGAACAAAAAGCGAGAAAGAAAAACAAATTATATCATAAACGTTTCTATGGTGGCGATCAAACTGGAAACTGGGGTTTGTGATAGGAGGAGCATAAGAGTTTCTCTCTATATCTCTCGAAGCAGTAAGAAGTAAAAATAATGAGAAATAGAATGCTGAATTTACAAATGGGATTTCAAAAGACCAACAGACACCTTTCAAAGTCCCAATGGAAACCTACATTGGAAAGTAGAAAAATCTCTTAGTTATCATTTCACGCCACAACGGATACTCACATTGGGTAGTAGAAAGGTCTCTTCATTATTTCTTCACGTTTCATGATTGAGGATCTATTACATAGGTCGAGTGCTTTCATAACACATATAGATGAGTAAGTCACGCGTGATGCACAAAATTCACCAGACCAATGACTTTTATAGCAACGATATTTAGAGAAAATGTTGTATGATCTAAAACATTTTAGACCACACGGTTGGTTACAATCTGGAGCTAAAAGAAAGCATAGCTTTTATCTGATGCTCTTTAAATAAACTGAGATAAAGTTTCCAAATGTCCCGTAAACCTTTGCACCTCTATAATATTTCTTCGAGGATCCATATTTAATAACGCCTTAAATTGCACCGGATCAACCTCAATTCAATTCTTGCTAATAATATACCCCAGAAATTCCTACATTTAACCTGAAAAGAACACTTTAAAAGCTTCAACTTAAGATTACAATGTATCGTGATTGTTGCGCAGGATTTGCGGACAAGAGCAGGCGAGACTTTAAGTAGTAATTTGCATGCTTAGGGTTATTGTATCAGAAAACCAAAGAAATTCGAACTCTTTATGGCTTAATGGGTTGGCTGCGGAGGCTGAAAACCTTAAGGGGTAGATCGAGATAGACATCATAAATGTAAACCGTAAATTTTCTTGCTTACAATTTGTACCAAAATCCTATCAATTATTCATGGTTTCATTATCTTTTATTGAGAATACATGCAAGCTAACTGTCAACTGAGTCAACTAATAATAAAAAAACTCTTGACTAACTAAACTAATAACAAAAAACAGTGCAATGGCTTAACTAATTCAACAATCCCTTTTCGAACTGAACTTTATCAAGAGTTTCAGTTCCTCAAACTCATCCCAAACGCTTCTCTGGTCCTTTGAAATAATGCAATCTTCAAATGCTTTTTCATTATGTCAGCCAGTTGCTTCTCAGTGTTGCAATAGACAAATTTAACAGGACTTTCCTTTGTCAATTCTCTAAGAAAATGGTATCGAACCTTTATGTTCCTTGACTTTTTGTGCATGACTTTATATTCTTAAAACTTGACATTGGGTGTGTTGTTGCTCTCTTTATTTTTTTCATGCCCGATTCCTTTCAATATAATCCTTATCCAAATGGCTTGACAAGCACATTTAGCTGGTGCTACATACTCTACTTCAATAGCTGACAGAGTTATAATTGGTTGCTTCCTTGAGGACCATGCCACAGCTCCTCTATTCATTAAGAAAATATACCCTAAAGTGTTCCTTCTATCATCTGCATCTCCTGGATATTCACTATCGGTGTAGCCTAAAATTTTACTCATCATGTCATGTTGATATCGTATCCCAAATTCCAGAGTTCCCTACAAGTACCTCATGATTTATTTTGCAGTAGTAAAGTGTAGCTCGGTAGGATTTTCCATAAAAATACTAATAAGACTTGCCATAAAACTTAAGTGAGGTCATGTGGCTATGAGATACATTAAGCTTCCCACTATTTTCTTATATACCGTTGAGTTTACCTTCACATCAGCTTCATCTTGGCCAACCTTTTGTCCAGCGATTATCGAAATATAAACGGAGTTATAATTTTGCATCCCAAACCTCTTGATCAACTCAGCAACATATTTTCATTGACATATAATTATGCTATCATCCTTCTACATCACTTTAATGCCAAAAAAATATATTATCTTCCCCAAATCAGTCATGTCGAATTCATTCTCCAAAAAGCTTTTAAACTCATTTTGTGATTCCTCATAGTTATTAGTTAACAATAGATCATCAACATAAATGCTTACGATTAGGATTTTACCTCCATTTTATTTGATGAGTAATATTTGTCCACTAGAGCTGCTTACAAACCCTTCTTTGATGATGTAAACCTCAATACGATTGATCCAAGCTCTGGGCACTTGTTTAGTTCATAAAAAGACTTATTTAAATTATAAACCATGTCATTCTTCCGTGTTACTTCATAACCTTGTGGTTAGTCTAAACATTTATCTTCCTTCAACTCAACATGCAGAAAATAATATTTTACATCACGTTGATAGATTCCTCATCCTCTTTGTGATGCTACAACAATGATCATCCTTACCGTATCCATTCGAGCCACTAGTATGAATATATTTGTGAAATGCTAGTCCGTACTTTTGAGTATACCATATTACAACCAAACGATCTTTGAACTTGTGTACCTCTCCTAGTTAATTAAATTTGGTCTTGTAAATCTAATTAACTCTAATAGCCTTGGCTCCAACAGGAAGTGTAGTTAGCGACCACGCGCGGTTCCATTCGATGGATTAAATCTCAGCATCCATCATTTGTTTCCATTTTTGATGTCATGTTGCTTCTTAAAAACTGGTTGGATCTAATATAACCACGAAAGCTAGCTTTTCAATCTTGACTCTAGCAATGTTTGTTTCTCTCTGTATCTGATAGCCTTCTTCCGTGATATAATTTGCAGACCATATTGGTGGTTTTGTCACCCTACCCGTTGTTATCGTTTTGCTAGTTGGTGGATCATTTGAAAAAGAAATTCCATCAGTGTCTTCTTCTGCTTCTTCCGCTTCCTCTGTATTCTCAACATCTTTATAACCATTTTTCTATTTAAGTTCAATGCTTTCTTCACCAGAATAATCAATATATTCTTAACTCCACTTCTCAACTTCTTGAAGTATCACATCTGGACTGATGCGAACCTTTTTTATCCACTGGATCGAACATCTTAAAGGCTTTGGATTCATTGCCAAAACCTAACATGACACATTTCACGTTTTTGTTATTGAGCTAGCTTCTTTTAACATCAGGAATATGAACATATCCAATACATCCAAAAAACCTAAAGTGTTCGACTAATGGTTTTTTCCACTGTATGCCTCTTCTGGAGTCATATTTGTAATAAGTGTATGAGATCTGCTAAGAACGTGATTCACTCATTGTACAATGCCTACCAAGAAAAACTTTGGTACGTCATTCTCTAATAATAATGTTCTCACCATGTTCATGATTGTGCAGTTTTTACGCTCAACCACATACATCTTGTTGCGGCTTGAAGGTGATGGTCGGCTATCTTTTGATTCCATGCTCTCTTCAGAATTCCTTGAACTTATTTGAGTTCTATTTTCTTCCTCTATCTGTACTTAGACATTTGATTAACAATCTTGTTTGCTTTTCTACAAACACATTTAATGTTTTGAACTGATGAAATGCTTCTGATTTTTCTAGCACAAAATATATCGATGTAATTCTCGAGAAATCGTTAATAAAGCTTATCAAGTACCTTATTTGACTATTTGATGATTGATTTATCAGACCACAGAGATCATAATGGATAAGTTGCATTGTTTTTAGTGTCTCTCCACTTGCTCTGCTTTGGAAATAGAATACGATGGTGTTTCCCTTTAACACACGCCTCACAAGTGGTTTTCACATCTCCAATTTCAGGTAAACCCACAAGCATCTCTTTATTGTATAATGCGTGAAGTCCCTCGTAGCTGAGATACTCATATCAATAGTGCCACAACTCTGGCTTGTCTAAGATATTAACCTACATGCATGTGTCCTTCTTTGTTTTGTCATTTGATTCACCCAGTAGGATAAACATCATATGAGTACTCATAACATTTTCTACTATTTTTCCTTTTGAGAGATGAAAGATGTTTCATATTTTTCAATCTCCTCTTTTGAATAGCACATCTAAACCCTTTTTTTTAAGTTTTCCAATACTCAGCAGGTTGTTCTTCAATTCAAAAATACAATACACATCATTGACCACATAGCTTATTCCGTTAAGCATTATATTTACCGCTTCTATCCCACCAACCATCAGTTTATGATTGTTCCCAAGCTTGACATTATGTGTTAAACTAGTGCCCAAGTTTGAGAACATATCTATTTCTCCATTCATATGGTTTGAACATCCAAAGTCCAAGAATCACACATCTTATCTTCTAGTAACTTGAGGTTCCACATACGCTATGAGAAACAATTCATCATTTTCTTCGGTCTCTGTAAAATGTGCTTCAGTCCCATTTGGATATTCATTTTAGAAATATCCAAATTTGTGGCAGTTGTAACACTCGATTGTTTATTTGTTGAATGATCATCCTTTATTGCTGCCTCGACCTCTGTATCATCCTTTGTCTTACCTTTGATATTGAGAGATTAATCATCTTCTTCATGACTGATCTTCTTGAATTTATTTTCATGTACACAAAGTGAGCTCTACAGTTCGTCAATCGTCATATTTTCTGTATATTTTGACTCCTCGATGGACACCACCACATATGTGATCTTGTCAGTCAGATTTCAAAGTATTTCCTCAATAATATTTGAATCTAACATGTCTTCTCCATTGTTTCTTATCTTGTTGGAGAAAAAATTAATCTTCCAAAGTAATCATCGATGTTCTTTTCATTCTTCATTTCAAAAACCTCAAAATCCATTCTTATGGTCTAGAGAAGAGACTGATTCACCCTTTCGTTGCCTCCATGTTTTATCTTCATCAAATTCCAAATGATTTTGGATGTTTTGCAATCTAAGATCTATTCAAACACAACCCAGTCAATTTCCTGAAACAGATAGTTCTTCACTTAATGGTCATTCATCTTGAGCTCCTCAATATTCTACTTATACGCTGCAATCACTTAGATTATTGTCGGTTTGGTGTAACCCTAGTCTACTAGACTTCACAAACCCGTGATATGAAAGAGATTTTCCATCATTTCACTCCAATGGTTATAGCGACCATCAAACTGTGGAATCTTGGTAAATGTTTTTTTGTCACTCATCTTCTCTTTCTTGGATCATTTTACTTTTCTTTGATACCAAATATAAATTGAGTTACTGACTTGCAATTTTCACTATAATCTATCATTTATTCATGGTTCCAATATCTTCTATTGAGAATGCATGAAAACTGACTGTCAACTAACTCAACTAATAACAATAAAACTCTCAACTGACTCAATTAATAACAAGACAACAGTACACTAACTTAACTAATTCAACACATCATAGGGTTTTTCTCCATGTTGTGAACGTGAGCTATGATTTTTTAGATTTCTTATGCGATAAGTGCAGATAAAGAGGGAGAGATGCTAAAATGGACACTAATAGACCGATGGAGTTGTGTTGTCTAGAAAAAACCAAAAGATTTCCTACCGTATGATAGTTTTCGAGAAAGAACGAATATTGTATCATCATAGAGTATATAACAATAACTAACATCAATAAAAAGTATGATTTAAAAAAAATTGAAAAAAAACAAACCTTTATTTTTATAAATATAAAAGTATTACATTTATTATAATTACATATTTATTTAATATATATATATATATATAAAAATTTATGATTAATTTTTAAAATACAAGATTATTGGAAGCTGTAATATTTAATAAATTAAAATTTAATATATAAATTTAATTTATCTTTAAAGATGAATAACTAAGAACATATACCGGGTTAAATTTATTGCTTAACAAATTTCTAAAATTGTTGAACGTGTTAATATATTATTATTTTAAAATAATTTAAAAGATAAAATATTAAAAAATAATATTTTAAAAATAATGTAAAAGTTACATAAAAATGAATTAAATTTGTTACATAAAAAATAATTTTAAATTACAATGGAAATAAAATAAAATTTATTAATGCTTTTAAAACAATATTGCACACTGCATAGCAGCTTCATGAACCAAAACTAAAGTCGCAAATCAAAAACCAAAACTCTAGACGCATCTCCTCTTCACCTCCAGACTCCATCTTTGAAGGAAACCAAAACTATTCACCCAAACTTACATGCAAATCACCCAATCTCATCAGTCTTACCCAAATTGAGCCTTGAATCGATCATAGAGGATATTTACCAACCATAGAAACCAGAAATCCAAGTCTTGCATGATTACAGAGAGTGATTCGTGGAGATGAACGATTCTACACCAGGTTACTACTTTGTACTTAAATTTAGCTTTACTGAGTAATTCTGAGATAACACATCCATTACTTCTAAAAAGGTGATAGCACGGAGTCTATTAGGGATTTCAGTTCCTTCCAGGAACAAATTCCTATTAGAATCCTAAGTATGTTTCACCATCCAATCTGTTGTTGCATTCTGTTCTCTGAAAATGTGGATTACCTTCATGTTTGAGGAGATAAGTTTGTAGAAGCAACTAATCAAAGGTTTGAGATACCATGGAGCTCTACCTCTGAGCAACATTTGAGTCAGAGTACTAGAGTATGTCTCAATGTCTAACAGGTTGATTCCCTTATCGAAACAGAGGTGTAGACCATCCAGCAACGCTCTCGTCTTCGCAATTATGGAGCTACCCTTTCTATAGACCGTGCCATAACCAAACAAAAATTTTCTAGAAAAATCCCTGACCAGACCACCTCCAAAACATTCTCCAGACTCAGAACATGCCCCATCAGAATTTAGTTTATAGCGGCCTAGTTTTGGACATACCCAGCTAAGGGAAACTGATATGTTAGGCCTTGTTAAATGGTTTATACAACCATTGGAGATGCCAAGATCTCTATCCTTATCCTAATGTTTTATTTTAAAAAGATTGGCCATGTCTAAGCTTGAGAGTATGTAAATTATGTGACCAATCATACTCTCAGAGCTTATGACTTTACCCTTTATCTCCATTTTATTTCTTGCGTTCCAGATTACCCAAGCTACGATTGTAGGTATGATGGTACGCAAATGAATCACTTTACCAGTCGACCAGAACTAGGATCTCACCATGTGAGAGAGATACATGTTTCTTGTGATATAGATGTTGAAGTAGGCAGCAAAGTAGGACCACACTTCCCATGCCTTTTGACACTCTATGAAGACATGATTTATGTTTTCAGTGTTGCAGTAGTGCTGGCATTTTGATGCTAATTGGGTCTTTATTCTTTTCAGAACTGAATCCACAGGAAGCCAGCTTTTTAAGGATCTCCAGAGCAAAAACGAAAACTTTCAGGGTATGACATTAGTCCACAATCTTGCAAAAAGGTAAGACTTATGACCTTTTTCCTTTACTTCACACCATGTAGTCTTAGAGTTAAACTGGCCATCCTTACTGAGTATCCAGTTAATGGTATCAGTGTTACTATTATTGATAGTCATCTTGAGAACTTTTTGGATCTGATTCTGATCCAAAATGTTCTCAAGCATAGATATATTCCACTTGCCAGAATCTCAATAGTCCTTGACCATAGTGCCATTGTAAAGACTTCTTTCATCTTGACTAGAGAAAGTATTGAATGCCTCATTATTACACCACTTGTCAACTATTATGTCTAACTTACCATCATTTACTTTCCAAATAATATATCTCTCAACCCTGTCCTTCACTCTCCAAACTCTTTTCCATGTGGAAGAGCTCTTAGAGTTAAGACTCACAGTGAGAGGGTGGTTGTTATTAAAGTATATTGATTTCATCAGCTTAGCCCAAATAGACTCCTGCTTTCTCAAGTTGTACCATATCTTGTAAGAAAAAACTTCTACCATATCACTGATTCTGCAAAGATTCAGCCCATCCTATTCATAACATTTGCATAGACCATACCACTTGCACCATATAGTAACAGTCTTATCAGTTTTAGACTCCCATAGGAACTTGTTGTATAGAGTCTCCAGATTTTTTGTAGTAGATTCAGGAATTTCAGTATTTTGAGCCACAAATATAGGATAAGAAGTCTAAACAGACTGAACAAGTATCAGCCTTTCCCCCGAACGATAAAGTTTTGTGATCCCATTCATTAATCTTACTCACACTTTTTGCAATAAGATCATCGAAATTTCTCACACTTTGTTTGTTACTGATGACAGAGCCCAAGTAATTTATAGGTAGGATGCTTTGCTTGAAACCCAACAAATTTTCCAAGTTTCTATAATAGCTGGTGGTACTTCTACCAGAGGTAATAACTGTAGACTTTTCTTTATTTACAATCTGACCAGAGACTTCTTCATACTGACTGACTAGCTTATCTTTTTAACAAAATTTGAAGCCCCATTACAGAAGAGCAAGACATCATCAGCAAAGCACAGACTAGATAATTTCACATTTCCTCTGGTCTTGTAGTTGATTGTAAGGAATTTAGTGTAAAGACTTTTTAAACCTCTTAGAAAATACTTTTGGCCTATTATGAAAAGACTGGGTGATAATGGATCACCCTGTCTGAGGCCTTTGTATGACTTGAAAAACCCTTTAGATACTCCATTGACAACCACAGAGAACTGACAATTCACCATATTTCTTTCGATCAATCTTAGGAAATCATCTCTGAACCCAAGACCAGCTAGAACACTTAGAATAAATGTGTGGTACATTCCATCGAAAGCCTTATCCATGTCCAGCTTTATCATAATGTTCCCACCTCTAACCTTGTTGGATAAGTCAACCACCAATTCCTGAGTAATCAGGATATTATCTGAGTAATTCCTTGACAAATTCCCGTTGCTCAACTGATATAAGCTTAGGGAGGATAGTAGAAAGCCTGTTATTGATGGTTTTAGATATGATTCTGCTTAGAAGTGTAGTCAAACTGATGGGCCTGAAATCATACCATCTTTTAGGAACATTTTTCTTAGGAATTAAGCATAGGATAGTAGCATATATGCCCCTAGGAAAGTCAACCCAAGCATAGAGATCCCTTATTGTATTACATAAATTCTCTTTTATGATAGTCCAATAATATTTGTAGAATTTACAATTATAACCATCTGGGCCTGCTGCAACGTTAGAGTTCAGACCCTTAATAAAAGGCCAAGGTTTCAATTAAAAAATCTTTTTTTTTCAAATTAAAAGCCTTTTATTAGACTAAAATTATATTGGGTGTAATTGGGCATGCTACATGGGCATTTGGCCTTATAATATATTTACCCGAGACCAATTAAGGTTCAAATATTTAATCTTTTGAAATATGCTCTGTTGAGAATCATCTTTAGTTTCATGATAGACCTTAGCCCCAATTGAACCTTCTTCTACAACGGTCATGGATACCGACGATTGTTCTCTTCAGGCTAATTGATCGGTAATGGATTGATGTCATCGGTTATCCAGGTTCTTAACCAATCTTCATTGTAATTCCGGATTTTTAAGTGCAATTTCTTAGCTCTTTTTTATTTTAGCTAGTTATATAGCTTCAAAATCTCTAACCCAATTTCATAGTTTTATTTATACCTCTATACGGGACCATAGGCGGAGCTGGGTGGGTGCCTGTGGGGTCCTAGGAACCCACCAAATTCCTAAACTAGAGGTTTAAGTACCGAAAGAAAATCAAATATGCTTTCGTTCCGGTGGTAAAATTAAATTAGGAACCCACGACCTGAGTGGTAGAGAACCACTTCTTATGTTTTTTATTTTATATCTTATTTTTTTTTATTCTTATGTATATATTTTCTTTTTAAACCTATTTTATATTTTCTCTTTTTTTTTCTCATATTTTTTATTCTTATCCTATATATTTTCTTTTTAAACCTACCCTATATTTTCTTATTTTTTTATTCTTATCCTATATATTTTCTTTTTAAACCCACTTATTTTTCCTATATTTTCTCATTTTTATATCCGTTTATTCTTATCCTATATATTATTAATATATTTTCTTTTTAAAGATGTTATCCTATATTTTCTTATTTTTATACCCGTTTATTTTTATCATATATATTTTCTTTTTATACCCACACTTATTCTTCCTATATTTATTCATTTTTATACCCGTTTATTTTTATCATATATATTTTCTTTTTATACCCACACTTATTCTTCCTATATTTATTCATTTTTATACCCGTTTATTCTTATCCTATATATTATTTTCTCATTTTTATACCCGTTTATTCTTATCATATATATTTTCTTTTTATACCCACACTTATTCTTCATATATTTTTTCATTTTTATACCCGTTTATTCTTATCTTATATATTATTAATTTTTTTAAAGATCTTATCCTATACCTATATTTTATCTTTTTATACCCACGTATCCTTATTATACCCACTTATTCCTCCTATATATTATATATTAGGTGTTCGTATTTATAAATATATATTATTAATATTTTCTTACGTATTTAATATAGATAATATTTTTTAAATATATATAATATCAATTTATACTTATATATATATAGATATTAAACTCTAACTACAAAATATAGTATTTTCTTTCTAGTTTCTACTATCATTTTAAAAAACTCTAACTACAGGCTGCAAATTGCTTTCTTGCTTTATTTTAGTTTTTCCTAATCACATTTTAGTTATGTAACATATATTATGTCATGACACCGACAATTCAATATTTGAAATTTGAATATAAACTATTTGTTATTATAATTTATTTTGATATGTATATATATATATATATATACTTCTTCAATAATAAAGTCCAAGACACCACAGTGTTCCGATCCTGGCTACGCCACTGTACGGGACACAACTCTCCTCCACCTAACTTGGAATCTTGTGATTGTTTCCCTTCCAGCTCCCTGGTTAGTCTCTCATCAGAGCTCTTGTGTTCAATTTTCTACGATCGAACTTGAAAGAGAATCTGATAGTGGATTGATGGTGGTTGTAAATTCGGATCTCACCGGGTTTCAAATACCAAATAGATTTAATTTGGTTTGTTTCCAGTGTTGGGACAATTATGATTTTATATTTAAACGAGAATCGAGTACAAGTTTTCTCTTCTTTTCTTCATTAATTTTGTTGTTGTGTCTCTTTCTATTTAATGTGTATTCTTGGATGTTTTTTGATGAACCTGTACAGAGTTTGTTTTAATTTGATCACAACTGGAATCTAGGTGCTCCAGCATCTCTCCCTACAAGGTGTCATAGATTTTGGTAACTTTTTCTCTCTCAGCCATCCAGTTTAATTAATTGTTTTCTTTCTTTCGATTATATATGAGTCGAACTTGAGAGGATTATGGGAATTAACTTGTTGGTAGCTCGAGAGTCGGATCTCATTTTGATTTCCAGCACTTGTGTCCTTCATTTTGATGCCATCATCAATCTAACCTATATGAGGAGGCAGAAGATAATAGTTTTCTGTCAAATTTATTCTAATGTTGCTTAAACAGGTTGTGGTTTCCTTCTTCTATCTAACTTACTGTTGATTGTTGTGTTGTTTAAAAACTTGAAAAAGTTTTTGTAGTCAGGAATTACCTGCTAACCTATTATTATTGATGAAAAATTATATTTAAACCTAGATTTTTAGCCCTCAGTCCAAATATAGCCAATTTTAAGGCCTTCTAAAAGGAAAATTGATCTAAGTTGATTAGGAGAATGAGGCATATAAAATTAACTTTTATTTTTAGTGATTAGTGTTTGCTTGGCTATCCAGTCACTTGCACTATTTTGTTCTCTGAAAATGTGTCCGAGTCATTTTAGATGTGAAAAGTTTCCTACAACATTTTATCATAGAAGATAAGAACCGACGTTACTTATTTTTAGCTAGTGTTTCCACTAAAATCATTAAATCAATTACTATATCCATTTTTTGAATGTTTCTAATTTTGCATAGGATAAGGTCATCTAAAAGAGTCATTAATTTAGTTGTTAAAGGAAATTGCTTTTCATATATTCTTCCAAAACCAACTACTATGTCACATTTATCATTTCTTATCAAACCTCCCCCACTAGCTTCCCCAATACTATTGCATACTCCATTTATATTAAGTTTGAGCTTGTTCATTTTAGGTAATATCAATTTAAGATGAAGATATTTTCTAGGTTTGTCTAAATGGTAAACACAACCTAACTTTAAGGTGGAAATTATCCATTTTTAAGAGTTTAGTCTTATCTAAATTGGAAATAATATGTTTAACATAGTTCATAAGAGAGTTAACAATGTAAGTAAGATTATCATGTTTGCTTTTATTTCTAGTTTTCCATAAAAATCAGCATGTTATATGAAGGATAATTGTTCTTATGTGAACATATTTCTTTATAGAACTAAACCATGTCATTATCACAACAGGGAGAGTCATTTTCCTATTTATTAGGATACCAAAAAGTCATGCAAAGTATGGAACACATTGAATAAATAACTGTTGAGTTGGTTTAGAGTTCTCACAGAATTGGCACTTTGATGTCATATAGAAAAATCTACCTTGAAGAACATAATCAATGGGAATCCAGTTCTTAATAATCCTCGATAATAGAAATGAACATTTCTTAGAATTGGTTGAGTTCCAAATTTTCTTATATATTATAGATTTGGTACCTTTGTATCTAATTATATTCCATGTTTCTTCAGTACTAAACAATCTTGTGTCTGCTAGAGACCATTTTAGAATGTGTTGGACCCCTTCATTAATGCTAAATTTCTCAATTTTGTTAATATCAAAGGGTAAAACTTTTTCTTTTAGTATATTCAAGTTCCAGTGATCAGTTTCCCAAAACTGTTTCACTTTGTCTTCAATATACCAACAATTATCATCATTATTAGAAAAGGAAATTAGAGAACTTGTGAGACACACTATTTTTTTAGCCGAACATGTAAGTATTTGTTTCTTATAGTCCATAACATATAATAATCTGCTAAAATATCCATACACTTCACCATTTATAATAATAGAAAAATGATATATTGTTTATGAATTTAAGAAATATATTTAGATATGTAATGTTGGAACCAACGATTTTAAAAACTTTGGTTAAAAACTGTAAGAAAGTCTGTCAAAGGCTTTAGACGTGTCTAGTTTTATCCAAACGTTATTTCCCCTTGTTTTTTTTGTTTAAATCATGTAATGATACTTTCCAAAAAAATTACCTTTGACAAATCCTCCTTGGTCATGAGATTTGTTATTATCTTGTTGAATAAAATACAAAAACTAGTAATTTTGTACTATTTTTATTGCTTAAGAGTTTCCACTTTGGGAATGAGGTAAATGGCAAAGGCAAATATACCTTGAGGGATAACTTCACCCACGAGGAATGCGCAGATGACTTTGCATAAGTATTCTTTAATTATAGACCAGCAGTGCTGGTAGAACTTGGCATTAAAGCTATCTACTCCAGCAGTGCTGGTAGGACATAAAGACTGAATAACATCATGAATCGCATGTTCTGAATGTAACTTTATCATCATGTGTCTATCTTTTATTCAACTTATGTTTATTTTTTAATCTAAAATTCTTCTTCTCTTGCTATAAGGTGAAGTAAAATTGCTTGATCTTTTCATAGAGAAACTTTATCTTCTAAAAAAGTTTGAGAGTTTTCAAAGCAAATTTCTCCATATTTTACTTTTTCCTCTGCATGAATTATACCTTCAAAGATGTTATCAAATTCTTCCCAGTTCTACTTCTTAAGTTTCTATTTTAACCTCATTAATTTTTTCCAATATAACTGTTGTGAAGGAACTTCCATAGGTTCAATCTAATTCTCTTCAACAATACTTAAATGTTTTGGATGAATAGTCAACATATTCTGAAACTTAAATGAAGACTTATGCTTTATTTAATAAGCATTTAAAGAGATGTTTAATGGAGCATGATCAAAACAAGTTTTTAAAAAATGATTCACTTTTGTATTAGTGAAGTAATCTGACCAAGCAGAGTTATATAACACTATGTTTAGTTTTTTCTAATTTTTATTATTGGTCTAAGTAAACTTGGGACCAATCAAACCTGCATCATCCAAATGACATTCAATTAAATCTTGTCCAAAATCATTCATACTTCACTACAAAGAGTACTACATAAAATATATCCATCAGAATTAAATATAGCATTAAAATCTCTAAACACAATCCATTCTTTAGTATCTTTTGATATATCTTTAAGTTTATTCCAAAGATCTAGCTTTTCAGTTCTAATACACTTACCATATATGAATGTGACCTTGAATTCTTTAACAAGACCATTATATTTGACCTTTAGATGAATAAATTGTTCATGATTGATGATAATTTCAATAGAGTAATTCTCATTCCAAAACAATCATATTTCATTATTGATATTAGTTGTGAAACCAGTAAAACCAATCTTTTTTGCAATTAAATGAAGTTTATCCAAAGAGACCATATGCTCCTAGATAGCCACGAATTCTGATTTTTTTGTTTTTTAGTAGTTGTAAGTTTCCTAATAGACAATTTATTGTTGATACCTCTAGTATTCCAACTTATGATGTTGATTGTCATTTAAAAGCTTCCTTTGAATATTTATCATAACCTTTATGAAAAATAGGTTTAGAAATGTCTGACCTTTATTATTGACCTTTGAATGTTTCAGAGTATTGTCCATACCTCTTTTAATTCTTTACTTACTTCAATTTTTTTTCAATACAGGAGAATATGGAAGACTTTCTAATGTTAATGGAACTGCGAATTCATCTTCATAACTTGGAGCCACCTCCTATTTTTTATCCAAAAATAAGGTAATGTTGTCTATCATTTGTAATACTTCAGAGATTTCTGATACCTTTATAATATTAGTATATTTGCGTGTTCTTTACCCCCTCTCTTCTATCTTTGATTTGAAATGATAGTTGTATTTGATTTTTATAATGTACCCTCTAACAATACTAGATTTTATCTTAACTTGATTTTTAAGAAACCAAAATTAGGGTAAACCCACGAGCCAAACACATTCCACGTAGCTTTTTGCGATCATTAGCCTTTAAATATTTTTTAAAAAAGAAAAAAAATTATTTAAATTATGCTAGCTTTGTCATGGAATGTTTCTATTACTAGTGACATAGCTTCTTTTTACTGAGTTTGATATCATATGTGTTACCCTTCATTGGATGGATCCCGAATGGGTACTCCAAAGGAGAATTTGTGGTTTGAATCTATTGGTCATCATAACACACAAGTAATCGAGAGAGTATAGTTGATATCATATTTTGCACGACATCTACTGCTAAAAAAGAGCTTTTAAAACACTTGTTATTCAAAATGGGAAAGCATATAAGAAACTTATATTAGATGTCGAAACTAGATGAAATTCTACTTGTATGTTGCTTGCACGTGCTCATGTTTTTAAAGATGAGATTACATCGCTCTATAATGGATCTTATCCTCCCATAATTCTTGAAAATCAACAACGGAAATATTGTGCTGCCATGTTAAGATTTTTAAAACTTTTTAAATATAACACTAACACCTTTTCTTCACAAAATCAACCTAATGTTCACTTGGCCCTTTTCACGATTATTAATCTTTCCATGCATATAAATGAATATAGATCTAATTTTGTATGCTTAGACATGGTGCCTCAAATGGAATTAAAGTATTTTCATCCAATCCCTATGACTTATTCTATTGCTTGCATTTTGGATCCTTTTCCAACGAAAATATCAATTTGAATTGGTAGTTAAATGTTTTTATAGATCCTTAAAATTTTCTGAAATTAGTCCACCGGATGACCCAGTTAACCCTGAAAGGGTATATTGTCGACGTATATGATTGTATACTTAGTATGTATAATAAGTATGCTGAAAGGTATAGACCAAATACAACTTCAATTGCAAGGGGTAATAACAATATGGGTAGAAGGAGATATTCTACTAACTATGTTCAAATGGCAATGTTACAAAGCGATAAATTTAAAGATACCCCTCTATTTGATAATGAGTTATCTAGATATTTGAGCACTAGGTTTGATTTAACAAGTTATACTGACTGAGATATTGAATATATCATAAGATAGTGGAGTACCAAAATTGATGATTATCCTATTCTTTGTAGGTTTGTTAAAGAGATATATGCAATACATATGTCTACAGTTGCAAGTGAGTGTGCTTTTAGCCAAGAGAGGTTGCAATACACGACTAAGAGAACAAGATTGACGGGTAAAGCATTTGGAGTGCTTGTGGAAGTCAAGGATTGGACTGCGACAGATAAAAGGATGCAAGACAGAGAATTTAGAGACGAAGTGAATGTAGACGACATCTTCGAAGATTATTCGGATGATTATGAAGATACACTTGAACAAGAAATTATGGAAGAAAATGAAGCTGAAGGTGAATCAAGTGAGTTTGAAGATTATGCTTACGAAGAAGAACTTGAAGAAGATGAATGGAGTTTGTAATAGTTGTTTTAGATTTTGTATTTTATTTTGAAAACATTTGTACAACTCGTGGCCCGCAAGAGTATAGACTGTGAACGGCGAAATAAACTAAAAAAAACTTATCTACCTTTCATTATAATAACAACAATTGTACTATCAAATAATTATAAGATATGATTTTTTTATAAAATAATAACAACACTTGTAAAATTTAAAACCAAATCACAATAATAATCAAAATGTAATATTAAAATTATAACCATATAACTTGTAATATTTTACCATGATAAGATATGATTTTGGTTTAAAAAATAATAACACTTGTAATATTTATAACCAAATAATAATATTAATCAAAATGTAATAATAAAATGATAACCATATAACTGGTAATATTTTACCATGATAAGGTATGATTTTGGTTTAAAAAATAATAACAGCACTACTACTATTTATAACCAAGTCATAATAATACTATTCAAAATGTAATAATAAAGTTATAACCATAAAACTTGTAATATTTTAACATGATAAGATATGGTTTTGGTTTATAACATAAGATCAACACTTGTAATATTTACAACCAAAACATAATAATAATAATAATAATAATAATAATAATAATAATAATAATAATAATAATAATAATCGAAATGCATTAATAACATTATAACCGCGTTGTTATATTTAAAATTTTGGTTTACAAAATAATTACAACACTTAAAATATTAATAACCAAATCATAATAATACTAACCAAATTGTAATAATAAATTTATAATCATATACATTATAATAATAAAAATATAACTTAAGGTATGATTTTGGTTTATAAAATAATTACAACACTTATAATATTTATAACCGTATAATAATACTAATAAAAATGTAATAATAAAATTAAAATTATATAACTTGTAATTATAAAATATGATTATAATTAACAAAATAATAACAACAATAATAATATATAGTTCCAAATTATAATAATAATATTCAAAATATTAAAAAAACATAATAATACTTCTTATAATATTTAAAAATAAAATAAATGATTTTTATAATAATAAACTTATAAATTATGTTTTTCTATTAAGCGTATCTAGCAGGTAGGTAGTATCTGACAGATAACTGCTTATACGTGTCAGATAACTGCTTATACGTGTAAACAGGTAAAAGTGTCTTGCAGGTAGCGTATTTGACAGATAACTGTTTATACGTGTAAATAGGTAAACGTGTCTAGGAGGTAGCGTGTCTGGCGTTAGTAGGTTAAACGTATGTCAGTTTTGCGTAGACCCATTTAAATTTTGATGTGTCCCCGTTTATCTGTAGCAGGTCGAGATCCATTTGCCACCACTACCTATTACGATAAAGACCTAATTTGTTTAAGAGAATTTATACCTTAAATACCCTTCTATGTAAAATCTAGTAACAAACGTTTTTAAAAAATTTAAAGGTCTGTATCAACTCAAAAAGAATCTGAAAATACCATTGTTTTTGTTTTTTTAAGATGAACAAAACTATTACGAGTCATGATATGTTTTGAATTTTTTTAAGAAAAAAATATATTTTACACACCGTTCTTTGTAAATATTAAAAAAAAGTTTCGCATCTTTTTTGTTTGTCCAATAAATTTTAAAAATATTAAAAGTCTGTATTTTTTAAACCGTAACTCGAAAAAAAAAATTGTTGGTTTTGTTTTTTTGAGACAAACAAAACCAGTACCCCTCGTGATATGTTTTGAATTTTTTTAAATTGTTTTTATCAACTTAGCCCTCCCATCCCAGAACTTAACTTCATCGTCATCGTCGAACTGGAACTCACTCTCTTCTTCCTTGGACCTCGATCACTCGTTTTTCAATTCCAATTGGAAAAAACCAACGAAACAGAGCATAATTTCAACTCTGCTCTCAGCTCTCTAGTCTCATCTCCTATTTCTAATCACTCCGACGAATGAATCATGCTCGGAAGAGTACGAAAGGCAAACAACTAAAAATACAACAAAAAACATACGAAAAAAAAAAGAAAAAAAAAGGAGTATTGAGTAAAAAAAATGAAAAATCACAGTTAGATTTTGTGTTTTATTCACGAAAAAATTAGAGAAAAATATGAAGTATATGTCTAAAAACCTTTTATATAAATGAGAAAAATATTTATAGCATTAGTAGATTAGTAGGTATTACATGGTAAACATTTAACTAAAACCGAACTTTAAAAAAAAAACATAAAAATATGGATTTTAAAGGATAATATTTAGGATTTTGATATAACCAAAATTATAATATCGCTAGTAATTAAAAAATATTTTTAAAAATATAAAAGAATGAAAAAGAAATTACTAATTAAAATATATTTTAAAAGCTGTTTTCGAAGATAGGATTAGAGTAACTAACTAACTAACGAAAATAAATGACTATCTTCTTCTTTTTCTCGCAAGTGATAGTCAATAGACTCAGACTCAGACTGAGTACAATAGACTTATTTTCGTAAAGGAAATTAACCAAGAGTGCCACGTCATCAATCCATGTGAATTAAAACCGTCTCTAACGGCCACACCACAAGCCAGATGATAAATCTAACAAATAGAAATAAATGCATTTTAATTGTCTATAATTCACTATTTAAGTAATTACTACTGTGTAGTATTTGTACTTTATTGTTGTCCATAAAACAACCGTCTCAACTTATTTCAAGTGTCATTCTCTCCTTCTGTAACCTTCCCTCACTATCTCTCTCTCTCTCTCTAACTCTCTCTTACTCATCAAGAAACCTCTTCTCTCTCAATATGCCTGAAAATGACGCTTCCTCCTCAAACAACACAAGAGAAGAAGAAGATCACAATCGATGCAGTGATGAAGATGAACTTAGCCTCACTCTTGCGCCATACAACGATCGTTCTCGCTTCAAGATCAGAAAACCAGTAGCTCTCCACAAATCCTCACCAATAACTTATGACTTGTCTGTGTTCTCTACACCAGATAAATCCGATCCTCAGTGTCTCCAAAATGCTCCATCCCCACGCCCATCCCAAACGCCATCACCACCGTTCCTTATACAACCACCGGTCAATGATCGGAAACCAGATACATCATCCCCGCGGTTTGAAACTCGTCAATTTTTATTATTTCTGGAAGAGAAACGGGAGATTCCGGTACTTGCACCGCCCCAACCGGTAGAGGATGAACGACAAGATTCAGCGTTTTCCTCTTTCTACTTTCAGGAACCGGCGAGATCAGCCGTACCGATGATTCCGCCTTCACTACTACAGGAAAATATGCAACATGGAGTGCCGGTTTACGTGGGAGACCACTTTCTTCAATTCGATATTCCGCTTCAAGAGGCTGTTATGGATCGGAGCGCGAGGCTGTCAAAGATGATGGCAATTTGTAATTTATTGTCTCCTCCGGTAAATCATCAAAGTCCGGCGGGATCATCGCGTTCTGACTGGCGAGAATCAGAAGCAGATGTGGTGGGGTCTCGTCGCCGCTCAAAAGTTGCTCGGCGTAACAATAAAAATTCACCAGGTAACGGAAAAGACGCGCACGTCCCCAATTTGTTCCCGTGGGGTACAACCAAACGAGCTAAGGTGAAAAGCCTGGAAGATCTACAGTCCAGTGGAGCTACAAAAATTTCTGGTAAAGTTCAGTGCAAGAGATGTGAGAAACAGAGTACAATAGAGTACGATGTGATAGAAGGATTCGAAAATATTTCAGCGTATCTTAGAGTGGATGGAGCAGGTCTCAGCCAAAGAGCTCCGAGCAAGTGGATGAGTCCAAGTTTAGGTAGGTGCAGCGCCTGCAACCATGAAAACTGCCTGAAACCTGTGATTTCGGAGAAAAAGAAATCCATCAATTGGCTGTTTCTGTTCTTAGGTGAAACGCTCGGTTGCTGCACTCTTGAACAGTTAAAGTATTTCTGCAAGCACAACAGTAATCATCGGACCGGAGCTAAAGATCGTGTGCTTTTTCTCACTTATCTTGCACTGTGCCAGCAGCTAGACCCTAATGGTAACTGGTCCTCACTGATTTAGAGTTTTCAATTGTTTATCATCGCCTTCGACTGTTTATGATTTGTCAACTTCAATTTGAGTTTTTCTTTTACTAATTTTTGTAATTTTTCCATTATCGATATATCCATTGACCATGTTCTTCCTATTTCTTCATTTTATTTTATTTTGATACTATTCGGTTATTATGAGCTGTTGATCTTCTGTTTTTAGTGCAAAGGAGTAATATAACTGAATGGGTTATTTTTAATATTATTTGATTTGATACTACTACTTCTAGTATAAAATATATGCACGTGTAGTGTCACGTGTTTTGAAAACGTGACCAACAATATGGATGGTGGTTCCGACTTCCGAGAATCTTTCTCTCTCTAATGATTATGGATGGTAGTTCCGAGAATCTTTCTCTCTCTGATGATTGGTTACGTGTAATATATACCTATTGTAAAATCAATATTTAGGGAGATAGGTTCAAACATCTCTAGTCTTATAGCAAACCGTTTTGGATTGATGGAGAACATCTGTATGGAATTGGTATGGGTTTGTTGATGCGTAAAGCTCAAACAACCTCGTTGATTTTTTAAACATAGAAATCATGTTGATTTTAAAAATATGAAGTCAGAACAACATTTCTACTTACTTTTTCAATTCAAAAACTAAAATTAAAAAAGAATTTTGAAGGTTTTAAATTAATTTATTTTTTATACGATAATAATTATTTTTATAAAATATAAAAAACAATAAAATATTTTTGTTTGAAAGTAATTAATATCCCGCAAATTCACATATTTATAAAATATAAAAAATAATAAAATATATTTAAAAGTAATTAATATTTTATTAATTTGAGAAAAAAAAAACAATATACTATTAATCGAATGCGACTAAATACTGGGCCGATTCTTACGCCATGACAACTAAAAATTAAGTTTTGGGACGATGAAATAACGGGTCAAACAAAAGAATGTAGGAAGGTGAGTGGGGTTTGTGCATGAGAATGTGTGTTAGGAAAAGGTAATGGATTGGTGACTAAAAACGGTTACTGGTCCGACGTGCACATATTTAGCTTCGGGCACCATATGCCTGAACTTTATACGTGAACGTGACGTGAGTAGTTGGCACGTGCATCTCAATACGTGGATTTCTCTTTCCTCCACATTATTATATAATTTATATTGGTAGAAAACGATGACTTCTGTTTTGGTAATGGAAACTATGACTTTGGTAGTAGAACTTACCGCCCACGTATACTAGGTTTTTCTTTGACAAAATACCATTTTTTTCTTTTTGTGGATATAAAATTTTGTAATTTAAAAGCAACCAAAAAGACTATTAAAATTTTGATAAAATGAATTTTTAATAAAAAAATCTAAAATTATGAACAAAATTTGTAAATATTATTATTGGTTTATGTATTTTGTTTTACAATCTTCTGAATTATTTTATTTAGAAAAAAATTTACCGGACGAAGTCCAAATAGATATAAGATATTTGTTCGAAGTCGTTTTAACAAATAATTTGTTACGGTGGATGTTGGTCCGAAAATAAGTCATAACTAACTAAAAGTGAATGGTTGAAAATGTATTAATCAGTGATATTTCAATAATGTATTAATAAGTGTTATAAGACAATCAAGTTAAAAAATAATTAAATTATTTATACAATTGAGAATTGGATTAATAAATAAAAGTGATTATAGAGTCCAATATTATATTATTATATAGAACGGAATTTTTGAATTCATCTTTTTCCGGAGGCGGAAAAATGACTTTCTTTTCTCTCAAGAAAGCTTCAAGAAGAGGAGTTTTTCTTAACCTCTAAGAAACTCCTCTTCTATATTGTTGGTCATACTACTTCTTCTCTAAGAAGCTCCATCTATTATTGCTTGAGGGATCATCGTGACATAGCCAACGCTGGTTGGTTTGCTGAAATTTTGCGTCAAAGATGGATGTTATGGACAAGATCGACTTCCCGCCGTTAAACAGTGCGAATTTTCCTACTCAAGTGGCTTCTACAAACAGATTGTATGCTGATGTTGTGAGGAAAAAGGTTGTCACTCCTGAGTTTAAGTCAGAACGTGTGGTTACTCTTGAGGACCATAATAAGGTAACTTTTGCAAGAAAAGTTAAAGACGATCTTCGATCTCTGTCAAGATGTACTCTTGTTGCAAAGTTTAATGAAGGTATACCCAAGAGACAGTCTTTTCAGAGTTTTCTTGAATCTTTTAAATTCAAGGGTGGGTATACGTACGTAACAATCGATTCTAGACAAATCCTTGTGGAGTTCGACGTACTTGAAGATGCTGGCAGGCTTTGGGTTAGCAGATTCTGGAAGGTCGATGGCAAGTTAATGAGGGTAATAAAGTGGTGTCCTGACAGTTCGAGAAGTTTTGAGTGCCCTGAGGCTCTGCTTTGGGTTCGTTTTGAGAAGTTACCTGAGTTTATGTACAACAGTTCTATGATTCATGCTTTGGCTTCATCTCTGGGGGTGGTACATCATGTAGTCATTCCTGAAGTTAACAGGGCTAGTTGGAATGCATGTTTTGCATTAATAGAGATAGATGTTTCTTGTGTTTTAAAGAGAAGATTGTGTGTGGATTTTGAGGATGGACAAGTGATTGTTATCAGCGCCAGTTATAAGAATGCGCCAAGTTACTGTAAAATCTGTCACCATATAGGGCATGAGTCTGATAAATGCAAGAAGAATCAAAACATAGAATCCAAGAATGAAAAAGCAAAGGAAAAGGTTGATATTAATGATGGAAAGAATTTACAGCAGGAGTCTTTACAAGAAGTTGATAAGATTGATAGTGTTGCTAAGTCTACAAAAATCCAAACTTTTACACAGGTTTACAAGAGGAAACTAAAGTCAATAGTTACAAAAAAAAGACAGACCATATGTTTCTTGTCCTTCTACAAATGTGGGAAGCCCAGTGATTGATAAATCTGCTTCAAATAACGATCATGATATTATCAGCGCTCTTCAAAATCTTGAAGAGGAAGAAAACTGTCAAGATAGATTGCAGGTTTCTTCTAGTGGTGGAAAGGGTGGGAGTTACAATCCATCTCCACGAGCGAGCTCCAATAGGGTTGAGCAAGACTTTGAGACAGTCATTTCTAGGAAGATTAAAGCTGCAAACAAGAATAGTAACTCAAATAGATTGGTTATAAACTCTCTTGGTAAGAGAGAAAAGATAGTTAAAAATTCTGCGTCTGATAATGATTAAAATCATTAGTTGGAATGCACGAGGGATACACAACAATCCTACGATTGCTAGGCTAAAGTTTATTGTTAAAAAGGAAAAAGTCATGCTGGTTACTATACAGGAGCCAATGGCAAGGATAGACAAGATTGAAATGGTTGCAAGGAGAATTGGGTTTGAGAACTTTATGTCAAATGCTTCAAATAAAGTTTGGATGTTTTGGTCTAGTGAAGTAACTATTTCTGTTATAGAGGATCAGGATCAGTATTTACATGTTAAGCTAAATCAGGCTGCATTTAACTGCTGTTTCACCTCAGTTTATGCAAAAAACACAAGAATACAAAGAAGGATACTATGGAATCAACTAAGTAACATCACCTGTAATGTGCCTTGGGTTTGTGCTGGAGATTTCAACACTACTAGAAGCCCTGATGATCAGTTACATTGCTTAAATTATGATGAGATCAGTGCTGAGGAGTTCAACGAGTTCATAAGACACTGCAAGTTGGAAGTGCCTGCTCACAGTGGCTCACGTTATACCTGGAGTAACAAAAACAACTGGAAGAGGTTAGATTGGGTGTTGATCAACCAAAAAATGCTTAATGATTTAAGCATCCAGGTTTGTCACATGGTCAGAACTTGTTCTGACCATGCTCCACTGTTAATCTCTATTAGTAAGAACTTAAACAATATTTCTAATAAAAAGAAGGGATCTTTCAAGTTCATCAATGCTTGGACAAACCATCCTGAGTTTTGACTATGGTGAGTCAGAACTGGTCCAAGCATTGTTATGGAGAAGATAGTTCTATCTTCTGGTACAAACTCAAAAGATTGAAAAAACATTTAAAAAGTTGGAATTTCACTACATTTGGAAACATTTTTTGTAAGGTAAAAGAGGCTATCACTGAAGTTGAGAAATTTGAGTTACTTCATCAGACTAATAAGAATAATGTCTCTAAATCTAAGCTATCTAAGGCTAATAGCATTCTTATCCTTGCATTAAAGGATGAAGAATGTTTTTGGAAGTAGAAATGCTTCAACAATTGGTTAAGTGACTGTGATGGTAATACTAAACTCTATCATAGTTATGTAACTAAAAAAAGAAAGACTAACTTTATTGCTGGAATAAAATATAATGATAAGTGGCTTACAGATCAAAAGGAGATAGCCTCTTCTGCTGTAGAATACTTTAAGATGAGTTTATCACATGTACCTGATGATAGTGATACTGTTAGTGACCAGGATTCTATATTAAACAATATTCCTAAGTTGGTTTTGGACAGGGATAACATTGAGATCATTAAACCAGCATCTAGTGAGGAGGTGTGGACTACAATAAAAGAAATGAAGAAAGATAGTGCACCAGGAACAGATGGGTTTAATAAAAAATTTCTTAAGCAATGCTGGGAAATAATTAAGTGTGATTTATGCAATGCTATAAATGCTTACCTTATGGGCAGTGATATCCCAAAGGGAGTGTTTGCCACTGGGATTGTACTGGTCCCTAAGATGGCAAACCCAATCACCTGGAACAATTATAGACCATTAAGCATGTGCACAATTGTGAATAGACTAATTTCTGCCCTCATTAATAGGAGAATATCTAGTATTCTGCCTAGAATCATATCCAGAGGGCAGAGTGCTTTTGTGAAAGACAGAATGATTCATGAAAACATTTTAATCATAAAAGAAATGTTACACAACATAAAAAGAAAGCCTTCTAAAGGCAACATTATATTGCAATTAGACATGACTAAAGCGTTTGACAGGATGTCTCACACTTTTGTGATTAAAACATTAAAGTGCTTTGGTTTTTCAGATGATACTGTTTCTTTGATATACAAGCTAATTTCAAATGTTATGTTATTAGTGCTAATTAATGGTTCTAGTTCTGGATATTTCCCTCAAAAGTCTGGATTAAGACAAGGAGATCCTTTATCTCCTTGTCTTTTTATCCTGGCTGAAGAAGCCCTTTTGAGGGGATTGGAGAACCTCTATGCAGTCAATAACAAAATGCAGTTTTATATTAAATCTGGTTATGTCTTACCATGCCTTGCCTTTGCAGATGATGTGGTCATATTTACCAATAGCTCTCCATCTTCAATAAGCAGCCTGAGTAACCTGTTGAACAAATACCAACATGAGTCTGGGCAAATGGTCAATGTAAACAAGACAAAAGTAATAACATCTACAAGATGCTCTAGGACAAATATTGCTAGGATCAATACTACTATGGGCTATGAGACAGTTAATGCTCCTTTCAACTATCTGGGGATTACCATTGCTGATAGCAACAAAGGAAAGTTCTATTCAGCTCTCTTAGCTAAAGTTTTAAACAAAATCAATGAATGGGATTTGAAGAACCTGTCTTATAGTGGCAGATTGTCACTTATAAGGCATGTTCTTCATCCCATTATCTTTTACTGGATGCAAAACTGTTTTATACCAAATAGTATATTGAATAAAATTGAACTTGTTTTTAATAAATTTTTGTGGAGCTCAAAGGTAAATGAGAGTGCAATTCACTGGACTAGTTGGAGGAAACTATGTCATCCCTTTGAGGAGGGGGCTTGAATGTTAAACTACTCTCTGATATGCAACTCTCATTTGCTTCTAAGCTCTGGTATAGTTTCAGAAAAGGGAAATCCCTTTGGTCTGAGTTGATACATAAAACTTATTGTTTAGAAAGGCATCCTATACATGCTAAGTGTGGGATTGGAGACTCTATTGTATGGAAGGGTCTCTGTGCTATAAGGGAAAAGGCTGAACAATATATTCATTGGAAGATAGGCTGTGGGAATGTTGATTTTTGGAGGGACTCATGGCACAACATGGGTCCTATAATTTCTGACAGAAACTCCTGGTATCTTCCAGCAAAAGTTAAAACGTTTTGGAATAATGAAGGATGGGACACTAGTATACTGTCTTCACTATCATATGAAAGGCAGCAACAAATAAATGGGATTAATATTATACATGATAGTGAAGACAGTATAGAGTGGATTTTATCAAATGATAAAAAATTTAACACAAAGAAAACATGGGAAACCATAAGAATAAAAAATGACAGTTCCTTCTATTTCAAAAAAAATTTGCACAGTTTTATACCTTCAAAGTTTTCTTTTCTTAGCTGGAAAATACTAAAGGGATTCATTCCCACTGATAGTATTCTATCAAAAAAGCACTTCATAATAGTTTCAAAATGCCAATTTTGCTGCAATTGTGAGGACTTAACACACCTCTTTGTTAATTGCAGCTATGCTTGGCATTTATGGAACTATTATGGTATATTGTTCAAAGTTCCAGTTAGACGATATATGAGCCTAAGACATATGTTTTGGGTTTGGTTTAAGACTTTTTGTAACAAGTTTCATGTTAACCAAATTGTGCCACAACTGATAATATGGACAATTTGGTTAAACAGGAACCATAGTAAGCATGATAAACCCATTGACAGTTTTTACAATGCAGTTAATAGGATTAACAGGTTTATATTGGTATTAGACTCGAAATTAAAATCTAAGCACTGGTTATATGTGGAAGATGCAGGGTTCAAAATTGGAGTGCAATCTATATGTAAGAGAAGAGCTACTTACCGGTGTTGGAGAGCTCCTGCTCAGGGAAGAATTAAAATTAACTCGGACGGGGCGTACGATTTCACTGGAGAAGCAGCTGGTGGCTTCGTGGTTAGAGACCATCAGGGGAATTGTATTGAAGGGGCTGGATTTCTGTTTGGAAAGCTCAGTCCTTTGCAAGCAGAGAGGAGAGCATTCATCGAAGCTCTTCTGCTTTGCCACAAAAGACGATGGACGAATGTGGATATAGATCTGGACTGTTTGACGTTGGTTAAAAATGTGAAGGAGGACTCAATGATTTGTAAGGCTACTGAGTTGTGCAAAGTTCTGATCCATCCATCTATGAAGATCAGCCATGTATCCAGATCGGAAAACATGGCTGCTGATTGGATTTCGAAATGGTCTAGGGTAGTGAAGAAGGATTGGGTGTTCGATAGCTTAGAAGTTCCTAACGCTCTACTAGCTATTATGGTTCTTGATAGCATGGGTGTAGGGTATATAGACCCTGGTTAGGTTTGGCTTTGAGAAAATCGATTTAGAGTCTGAAAGAGAGAAGAAAGGGAAGACATTGATGAAATTAGGGTTTCAATTGGGGTCGAATTTGGTCTTGGTTTGTGACTAATTGGGTCGGATCGGATTCTTGTTTTTGATAGGGTCTGATAGCCTATGTCTGGGCCTTTGTATTCTCCTTTGATTGGTCGCATAAGTGTTGACCTATTGTACTGTTGAACAAATTTATATATAAATGGCAGTTACTTTAAAAAAAAAAGAGTCCAATATTATATAGGACTACTGAATAGTTTGAGCCCAAATATCAAGGTTGAGGTGATAAATTCAAAGACTAAATTGATATAAATTATAGTCCCGATCAGAAAAAATTAATTAAACAATAAACTTGATTGTATTACCTATTTATGTACGACGTGTGATAGGAATCATTCACATATTGTACAGGATTTTCTGTGTCGCTTACAAACTTGATCTTTTTCTATTTTATGTAGGTTTCTATTATAGATCGTTCAAGCATATAATTACAAGATTGTATATCAATTCATCTCTCATGATAAGATTGAATAGACTCACTCTCTCAGCAAATTCAATAGGTTCAAATGAGTTGGATCAGGAGTGCGAAGTACAGAAGAAGAAAAAAAAACTTTCACAATCATCTGCTGCTAGGAGGAACAACTTCGACAAGTAAGTTGACTTTGTGACTTTTTTAGTAATATAATTGATAGACACAAGGGACGATTTATTTTTTTATGTATAATAAATATATTTAGTGAATCGATGTAGGATTGTATGTATGTTTCAGTTTATCATATGAAAAGGTTGGTTTAGTTTATGTAAATAATTAGTGCCTTTGAGATTATGTGTTGATTGAGTTGGTTTGATACATGGATTTATGGCTATATCTATATGAAAGCATGTTTCGATTGACTGAATCGTAAAAGCACATTTAGGATTGCATGTTACAGTTCTTTAGGTTTATATAGGAATGAATTAGGTTTTCCATTTAAATTACTGCTGAAATTTTTGATAAAACAAAACAACAACAAAATGTCTCGACACGTTCGCTACGATCACCCCTGAAGTGATCACAACGAACGATAAGGATGTGTGTTTGAGCATGCATGTCTGTATGTATATGTGATTGCAATAAGATATGTATCTAATTTTTTATGTATATATGCTTGATTATCGTTTTTTGGACTATGATAAGTGAAGCATTAAATCAATTAATCAACTCAAATGAAGGCTAAATTGTGGATTGAGGATCCTAGGGTCTCAATAGTTCATGGATTATGTTTATTGAAAGTATTTTCGGCCCAAAGGAATATTAGTACTTGACATGATTAATCTTGAACATTAGATAATCATTAGATAATTAAACATTAATTTTTTAATTGAAGTAGAGAGAATCGGTCAAATGAGGTTAGTGTGTTTACCGAGAGATATTATTAGAAATATGTGTTATATTTGACACATATTTTATCGCATTTAAGCACGTTTAAGTTTAAGCGTTGAATGTCAATGAACTACGTATATGTTGTTTGTTATATGTAAAATTGTTTTAGATATTTATGTAATGGAAATTTAATTTTTAAGTGTTAATTCCAATGCTTTGAGGATATGGAATTATATATGTATTGTTTTAGTTATAACCTGACATTAAGGAATAGTAAGTCGACACCCATCACTAGAGATAGTTCTTATAAGGAGAATAAAAAATTTAAAACGTGAGAGCAGTCACATAAGGTGAGTTTGGAACTCAGGAAATAGTGGACACCATTTGGGATTCCATGGTCTATCCCGACTTAAGTCACTCATGAAACTCCCCACCGTGAAATTTAATGGAAAAAATATAATAAGATAACATATTTTGAGATGACAATGATCCTCGTAAAATTAAAAAAAACTTAAGATTGACATTCTCATGGAAGCTGTGATAGGGTTTGTGTATTATTTTTTCTAGGTGTGAGAAATAGACAAATTATTAAACTAACTTCTCATTCTATTTAAGAACGAGAAGACTATAAAACAAGAACATACTAAGATACATAAGGCGAGATCTCAATATAGAATATAAATCTAAGCAATCACATGTTGGATGTTGATGTTTCTTTTGCAAGAGTAAGAGTTATCTCAAAAAAAGTGTGAAAAGTATCAAGCTTAATAAAAAACTAAAGGTAATCTCACAACTTTAATCTGTTTATAAATCAATTTAGTTTAGTTATATGAAACACGTGGTGGGTTGGTACGATTATGACCAACCATGTATGACATAAACATATTTGTTATTTTCTAGTTAATATTTATTATATTTGGCAGATGTCTATTTGTATTTAAAAAAAAATCTTATATGAGATGCCTTAAAAGATGTTTGAGAATGATCAAATGACTCTTTCTTTATACGATAATATCATAGACACTAGATAATTAGCAATGGATACTAATTTATATTTACAAATACTCTTAAACATCATAACAAGTAATGAACATACATGTATCTGAAAAGTTAAAGTAAAAAAGTTAAAATTAGGTAATCTTTGACATAAAACATAAGTAATATCCTAAAAGGAAATATTGATAAGCTTGTTCTTAAGGTTTTACTAAGGAAACTTACTTATTTAGACTTTGGTACTTGCATCTAATATATTAGAGGGAAACATACAAATAAAATATATGTAGATAGAGCGAAAGAGTTCTTAGAAATTATCAATACTGACATTTGTGGACCATTTCCTAAGTAATCATGGAACAGGAAATGATGCTTCATATATTTCATAGGTGACTTCTCTAGTTACAGGTACCTCTACCTTCTTCACAAGAGATAAGAAGTCATAGACAAGTTCATCACTTTGAAGACCGGAGTTGAAAATCAACTAGTTAAGAGCATTAAGTGCATAATACGGTAGATATCACGGTTAATGTGAACAACGTCAATGACCATTTTCTATATATATATATATATATATATATATATATATGAGTGTGGTATAATTTATTGGAATCAAATGTAAGGTACGTCCATCATAAGCGTATGTATCTAAAAAAAAAATTATATTGAGGGATCTGGTTAGAAGTATGATTTGTGATTTAACTAGACCACTATTATTTTGGGGAGAGGCTATCAAATGTTCAACATACATTCTAAATAGATTTCTAAAAAAACAAACAGAAAGACCTGAAAAGAGCTTTAGATTGGGGCAAGATTAACTTAAATCATATGCATGTTTGGGGATGCCCATCTAAAACAAAGCCTCTTTGGTAGAATCTAAAAAAAATAAGAAAATAATAGGGTATGATGTTATTTTATTGGATATTTTGACCATTTAAAGGACTTTTAGTTTTATGATTCCCCTAATATAACTATATTCTAAGATGAGAACGTTAAGATTCTTTGAGGATATTTAATTCCAGGATAAAAATTTAAGAACATATATTCATTTTAAGGAAGAATATAAAAAGATTCATAAAGTCTTTAACAAAGATAAGTAAATCATCCAGCCAATATCAACCCTAATGAAAGTTGTTGGTGGATTGATGATCAAAGATAAAATGGTTATAAAGTCATCATATCGACCTAAAAGAAGGTTGTTGGTAGACCGATGATCTTGTATCAGATTCAGTTTTAATGATAGTCATTGAATTCTTGTTAGAAAATTAATTTACTCAAGATGAGTATTATCTTCCACATTCAGAATTAAATAAAATTATTCAAAGAAGTTCAAACTTTATCTCCTCAAGAAAATGAAAAATTAAGAAATAATACCCTTAAAAATAATCCACCAAAGGTAAGAAGAACATTATAGCTTTGGATCATATAGTGTATCTTTAACAACATAAAAATTCATGTGGGTAATGGTAAATGGTTCGTCGTTTTTTTATAAACCATTAATATTTTTAATTCTCACTTGTGGATCAACGCTATAAAAAAGAATATAAGTCAATACTCATAAAGGAAGGAATATATGGGGATTAATAAGCTTCAACATGAAAAATACAAGGGTCAAATTGGTGTAATTGTATGCTAAAGACCAATCTAAATCAAACATAATGATTGACGGGGGTTTAATGTAATAACTAATAAACTTGTCTATGAATAGTAGAAGAATGGGGTGAGAGATCCACTTTAACAGTGGTAATTATGTAGTTTTATTGCTCACCTCATGTACTATACAAAGGACATTCTCTTTTTGAGAAAAATAGTCAATGATTAGTCAATTATTGCTACATATATTCATTTTCTCTCTTTCTCTTTCTATTGAACATTGTGTCTCTCTCTCTAAAAACACCTGATACGAACATTTCTTGGACATAAACTCTCGTACGAATATTTTCTTATTCGGATTTACAAATAAGAAATATCTGAATTCATCAAATACAAGATAAAATAATTTATGAGTTTTTCTCATTACCTTAAGAAATGTAACTGATTGGTTGTAAGTAAGGTTATATAATACCAAACGAGATTCTAAATATAATATAGAGAGACATAAAGTATAATTTGAGATAATATGATATACTCATCTTAAAAGAGTTTAATTTAAATTGAACTTTTCTTAAGTTTCATGAAGGACTCATTTAAAAACGTGATGACACTAATAACATACTTTAACTTATAGATACATTAAATGGATGTTAAGATTGTCTTTTCATAAAAATGACATTAAAAAACATTATATATGGTGTAAGCTAAGAGCTTTGTATGATATGATTCAAATCCACGGTATGCAAGCTTAAGAAATTCCTTTATGGGATCAAACAAGCTTCTCGATGGTGGTACAACATGTTCCCTAAGATAATAGTCTCTTTTGTTTTTTAGATGAACTCGGTTGAGGACTATAGGTATCAAAGGTTCAGTTGAAGTAAGTTCACACCGCTAAATACATATATTGGAAAAGGAGACAAATTAAGTGTAATTCAATGTCCAAAGATAAACTTTAAGATTAAGAAAATGCAAAAGTTCGATATAATTTGGAATTTTCTGATGTATGCTCAAGTTTATACCAGATTATGTTGTTGGGTTATTAGAAAGTTATGTATGTAGCTCAGAGATAGACCATTAGAAAGCGATCAAAAAGTATTATCGAATATTAGAACAAACAAAAATATACATATTGACATATAAGAAACTAGATAATTTGGAGATCAATGGCATTCTAACTCAAATCTTAGTAAATTATATGGACATATTTGATAGCATATTAGTAAGCATATTCATATTAGTTAGAGATAAAATATTAGGAAAAACTGTAAAGTAACACTAGTTATATCATCTCTATGAGACTGAAGTTTGTTGAATGTTTTTATGCCTCCAATAATCGCAATGGTTAAAGAATTATGTCACTATAGATTGGAATGAAAGTACCATAAGGCTATGATGTGAAATGATTATACATATAGATAATAGGAACTTATCTAAGTCTAAGAATATAGATATAAAGTTCAAGTATACTAAAATAGAGTTCAGAGACGTCAAATAAGTATATGGAACATCTATACAAACTCAATCGTAACTGATCCAATTACCAAAGTAGTACTATATTCAGTTTTTTGGGGAACACAACATTAGGATGGGTGTTATTTGTTTAAAATATCATTGATTTTAGTAGAAATTTCATGTTATGAATTGATATATATATATTTTCTAATTTGTGGTATATACTTTTGTTTGTCGCGGTATATGACTTAGTTAAAGTTTGTTTACGTCTCTAATTTATTAGTTAGATCTCCACTTAAGTGGAACCATCTAAGAATAGATATATGCGATTACATTTCATATTATTCTTATGTTACACACTATAATTTATAAATATCGATAACATGATTATTATTCCATCCAATTTCTCACTTTATGAGGAATAGGTCTTTAGTCATTTTTTGTTCATCGTCATGTACATGATTTTTTAGTTCACATATTATTCTAGTTCTCGAGCATTTTTTGAAAAATGGGTTGTTGTCGAGTGTTGTTGTACGAGGAGTCTTATATGTTTCATCTTCCCCTAAGTAGTATATTGTAGAGATATATTCTCAATCAAAGAATGAGTTTGAGCAATAGTATTCGAAGAAGAGAGTTGTAAAGAAGAAATAGGTTGAAGACAATGTGGTTTTGAGCCATTCTAAAATGGAACTACGTAGCAAAATCAAATAAATATGCATGGTCTTTCTTCAGAGGCCAAAACCAATGTTCATGAAGCTTGCAAACCAATTATGGTGAGAAATCTCACGTTAGATAAGAAAATATGGCCTTGTCCCACTACTTCTGAAAATGAGGTTAAAAATGAGGAGGATAATATGTCTTTTAACCCACAAAAAACTCTGGTCATAAGTAACATTTCTCATAATATTATCAGTAACACTAAATAAAGTATTGAGAGTGAAAGGACAATAAATTATGCTTCAAAAGCTTCTGAGGATGTTATACCAGCATCTTCTGTTGTAGATGCGAATACTAAGGATAACATGAAGATATATCTATATTGTGTCTTACCGAACCTGTGTACTACTGTGGTTGAGGTTACAATTATATCATCCATTTTTTTCTCATTATAACAAACTCATAGGATTCCAACCCAGTTTGCTCTGTTGGCCGGTGAAAAGACACTCACAATCTACCTTTTCTCGCGTGGACTTGTCTAAGAGGCACTTAAATTTCATATTTTAGGTAAGATGAGATTTCCTTGTTTAGTTTCGTGTGCTTAATTTTTTGTTTTATATTGTAGCATATAAAAATATTTTATACTAAAAATATGTCAACTTATGTTTAAGGTTATCCTATATGGTTTAATAATTCTTCATTAAGCCAACATTCATCATGCATCTCATATTTCTAATCTTCGGGAATTCTTGATGGTGTTGTTAAACTTGTAGAAGAAGAATCTATTGTGAAAGTTGTTCTTGAAGCAAAGGTTAAGAGTGAGAAGCAGCCAAAGTCTGAGCTTGAAAATTGTCGAGCGAGGGAAAATATTTTGAACCTTGAACTGCAGTCCTGGGCTGAAGAACTAAGAATAAGACTTCTGTATTGTCTCAGTTTGATAGTGTATTGTTGCATACCAATGAGACTTTTTTTGCCACCTTTTAGTTTAGTAAGTTTTTAACAAATGTGAATGTTATTCAAAGTGAAATTTTGTCAACTTATATAAAGTTGATGAATGCTTCCAGGAATGAACTTATTACTTATGAAGATCTTTAGTCATCTCTCGACAAAAAACTTATTGATACCAAGGCTGAAGCTGAGGTTGTAAAAGTTAGGCTAAAAGATCAATTGGATTCTTTAACAACAAAACTTAACTATGTTTCAGATTTTTTTAATACTGAGCGTCAATGTCAATTGCAAGATGATGATTTTTATTTAATGAGAAATATTGGCTTCTACTCGGGAGGCTGTTATGGACACTCGTTCTTAGTTAGTTTTGGAATTTCACCAAGAATATCTCAAGATTAATTTTGATAGTTTTTGGTATTTTGTCTTTCAAACTGAAAGGCCAAAGGATTTAAACTAGAGTGGTGTTAAGAAAGATATTGGTGGTACCAGTGATGTTCATGCTATTAGTGCTAGAACTGAAAGTATTGAAGGTATTGATGTCCAAAAAACTATTTATGGAATAACCGTAGATATTATCCCTTCTAAGAATAATGTATAAATTTTAATTTTTACCACACTCTGTTTTTGTAAACGCTGAAATCATTATGGTGTACTAAGATTTTTTTTTTGTTTATGCGTACTATTATTTATAATATTTTGGATGAGTCTTTATGTTTTTAGTAAAACACTTAACGTTTTTTATTTTTTATTGATTGATAAATATCAATCAACCAAGACTTTGTTAATGAACATTTATGTTCTTTTCTTGGAGTTATCTAGAATTTTTCACTTTGTTCAGGTTCCAGCTACTCCTCCTACTATTTTTTTGGTACCCTTTACTATCGTCATTTCGATCACTTCAACTCGACCGCTCCCTTGAGGATAAAAAATAGAAGAAATGATTTGCTCGATTCTATTTTAAGCGTAGAAATTTGTGATTTATCATTCTGCAATTGAGTTCCACTGTACATAGTGATAACCTTTGAAATTCAATACATGTAACATATGGTTACTTTTAAGAATATATTACCTCCGTAGATTAATTCAAAAAGAAGAACTTTCATACTAGTTTCCGTAGATTACTTGTCAAAATAGATGGAAGCACAACCGTCAAGACTTGTATAGATATTATTAACCGATGGAATGTCTCATAATGTTTTAATTTTCTCTTTAAATTTTATATTATTATTGGCCAATAATAGCCCTAGAGTAGGATTCTTCAGTAAAGTGATTTATATCCAGAATGAGTGCTTCCTTCTCCATCGTGTAATACTTCCACAAAAAGGTTATTTCATATGTGCCTAAGCAACGAAGTAGTATCTTGGTTAGCCCTTTTGTCCAAAGTCTAGATAAATCTTGTTAATATTTCTATTAGATGTTTCTTGATCGGATTTATCCAATCTTCTTTTTCTTAATCTCCTTGTTATTTCATTACTCATGCGGATGTGAATATTGAAAAGAAACAGTTAGGTAACATAATATAAGGCTTTTCCTGAAAGATTATTACAAGTAAAATATGCAAGCGCATAACTGATGAGTTCTCCACTCCTGGGACTTGTTTTCATTTTACGCGCTTGAAGTTAGCAATTAACCACTATAATTCTTTCAAATACTGAATTATTTTCTCATTTTTAGCTTTGAAATACCTTGATGCATGGTTGAAAAATAATTGACACTCGGTTAGGATTTGTCCTCTCTTTGTTCTATAAAACTTTGCCAGTCGAAGTCCTACTATTGTAACTTTATACACAGCTTCATTATTCGATACTAAAAATCTGAACTTGATGGATTTGTTTAGGATATCCTTTTTAGAGATATGAGTTTTCCTCATGCTCATGAGTCTTGACTATTTCTTCAGACTCATCGTTCGTAGAAATGGGTCTCTCAGACTGAAAATCCATTAAAAATAGACCAAGAGATGGGGGTTTGATTGTTGTCCTAGACTCAAAATGGATATCATAATCATTTCATTCTATTGATAAATTGTTCAATATTTCTGATACATCACGCTTTTACAACAAATTTCTCAAAAGAAAACTACTATAGTATGTGCTTAAAAATATAGTCGTATTTTCCTAGCTACTACTACTAGTGCTAAAGCAAGTTTCTCTAATTGTAAATACCTAGTTTCAATTGATAATAATAATTTACTTACATAATTTACTGTTTTAGAGTCCTTTAGTTCCTCCATATTAGTACTTCCTTGATGGCATAGTCTGAGACTGCAAGGTACATGCATAAAGTTTCTTGTGACTGAGGTTTGGTTAGAACTTTGGGTGAATTCAAAATGTATTTACTTTTTTGAACACTTCATCATATTCTGGAGGCCATTCAAAATTTCCCACTCTTCTTAAGACTTGGAATAAGGGTTGCCACTTGTCTGAGGATCTTGATAAGAACCTATTAAGTGTTCTAGTCTTGCGGCTATGATTTGGATTTCTTTGGCATTTATTAATATCTTCATTTTTTTAAAATTGAAAAGTTGTGTTGATTCTGCCTCAATTTCTCTTTCTCTCACCATGTAAACAAAAAAAATCGGATCGATGCCAAAAATGCACTTTTTCGGATTCAACTTAAGATTCACTCATCTAGGATTGGTGAATGTCTCGGTCAAGTCTATTACGTGATCTTCTCCATGAAGGCTAGTTACGAACATATCATTAATATAACGCTACCATTTGATATGTTTATTCGATCTTCTTCAATCTAAAGGGTATTAATTTGTAGAAATGTATTATTTTTTCAATGGTAAATGTTGTGTGTTTTTAATCCTCCTTCCACATCTCGATCTTGATTATATCATGTGAACACATCCATAAAAATAGATTTTTATTTATGAATGTTGCATCTACAAGTTGGTAAATTCTCGGTAGTCAAAAAGCGTCCTTCAGACATGTTTCATTTAAGACTATAAAATCCATACAGATTATCTACTTGCCATTCTTTTTCTTGACCAAAACATAATTAGTTTTCCATATTCAATAATGGGACTCTCGTATGTATTGTATAACACTATGTCCATCTAATTCTTCAACGATGGTATTTGTCTCTGGTTGGAGGTAAGATCTCATTTTTTTCATGATAGGCAAAACGTTGTCGTTCATAGGTACGTCTATACAAGATATACACCGATCTTCCAATGTCGATCATTATTTTATTAATATCTACTTCAGCCATCTCCAATGTTATTAATAATGCATTGGTATGGTGCCACCAGTACTCTTAAATATCGAATGATATTTTCGAGAATGATATATTTAGACTTAATACTGAAAATCCTAAAAACTTTTAGTAACATTACCAATATTACATTGAACTTATCGTATTTATTTTTATCTTGGTGCTATGTCGCTTGATGTAACTTTCCAGATTGGTAGAACTTGATGGTTTTTTCATCTTTTCATATATTTTTTCTAATATCTTTGTCTGGAAAATAAATGGTGCTCTCCGGGGGGTAGTCGGTTCTCTTGCTATTGTTGGTGTTTTAACGATATTTCATTGTAACATTGAGACTGAATAGTTCTTGCCTTGTATCGTTGTTCCTTAACGTGTTATTTTTTGTGTTGATATGTGCTAATGTGTCTGTCTTTCTGGCCAAAGGACATATAACCAGAATTTTGGTATCCCCCACTTTCTTTGCTCTGAAAATTTCATCCATTTTGGTAAATCGCTCAACATGAGCTAGTAAATGTGTGAAGCTCAAATATATTTTATTTATTATTGCGTTGGAGAGTGAACCTTTTTAGACTTCTTTCCTGAAAACAACTATGACCTCCAGATCGTGGCAATCTTATAGTTGGGATTTTATTTTCATAAAATGCTTGGTATACCCCTTTAATATTTTACTACAACTACTATTTAAATAGATTATGTAACCATCATGTTCATTTATCTTATTTGAACCTACAAAATGGTTCATGAATGTCGTCAAAAGCATGTTATAGTTTTTTATCCATCCTTCAGGGAGACTACTGAACCACTTGATGGCGCTTCCTTGGAGGGTTATAGAAAATTCCTGACTTTTGATATTATCATCAATTTCATACTACAACATCTTACTATTGAACTGATGTGATGTTCTGGATCTCATATTTCGTAGTACTAGTCCATCTTATGGTTTTCAAACAACGATGGTATTATGCTATACAAAATCTTTAGGGCCATGATGACTTTTTATCAGGCCAAGAGTCTTCATCCTCATATAATACATTCAAGGTGTTCGTAAATGTGTATTCTTATTGGAACCCTGATCTTTCCAATTTTCTTCTGTCAGATTTTCATTATGCCTCAACAAAGTTAAATGATACCATGGAAAGTCCTACTTTGCTTGCGCCTGATTCTGCCTTTGTAGACTCGACCGGAAATATCATGGTATGTATTATGGATAACACTTCGTCTAGCTATGGAAAGGATACCCACCGTTCGACTAATTTTGTTGTCCATGTGTAAGGTTTGGTGGATGACCTAGTTTGGCTCTATGGTTTCTCTAAGGCATCCACGCTTGGGAAGACGTGACTTGTTATTGGCTGATAGGAATCTCAAGTCGGACAATTTGAGTTTGCTGGAATCTCGGTTGATGTCTAGAGAATTCTTGATATCCTAGCTGTGGCAACGAGTATCTTGACTGTGTTCGAGTAAACAATGGTGCTCTGGTGTTCACAACTGGTGGAATTGATGGTTCCTCATTTTTCTTCTCATTATCCAATCGAGGTTCTCTAGCCTTCTCGTCTTTATAATTATACCTTCAAGTAGGACTTCAGATGCTTCTTCTGTTTTTCCGATATTATCGTCACTTCTTGTTTTGGCTTGAGGACCCCTGATCCGAGATATCTCTTTCCTCTTCGTGAGATACTTTCAAGGGATGTTTTATGCTATAATTTTCTTTTAGCAACCAGTCATTCATCATTTTAGAGCTTGCATTGTCTCATTTCTCTTCATCCACGATTCGCACAACAAATTTTACTCCGGGAGTCCGGGAGATTAGTTGTTCTTGAAATAACAAAAAATTATTAGCTTGTTTGTCTCTGATCTGTTAAATAAGTTGATCAAGTTTAGTAGGAGGCGTTGTAGGAGCTGTCGAGCCTAAAGTTTTCTATAGGATTGCTTCATTTGCCAACTCCTCATCTACGGATGAATAAAATATTTCTCCAGAATTCAACTTAAGTTAGTTTTAGCTTTTATTTTGCTTTGGAAATAAAAAACAATAGAACTTTTATTCATATAAAAAAAATTGGAGATACCGTTGATAATTCAAAGAGTATTTTGATAATCAATTTTAAGAAATTAAAAGAAAATTAAAATGTTAAGTTATTAAATAAAAAAATAAGAACATTTAGAAGTATTAAAATTTAATGTAGTTATGAGTAGAGAATTTAGATATGAACTAAATAACTAGTTAGCAAATTGTTTAATTTTCAACGAAATAGCGTTGTATACAATTCAAAAATTATTGATTAGTTGATTAAAATTTTAACCGATTTGTATTCAGGTTAAATTGAGAATCTTCAAGTTCACAATCAGATTGGATAGTTTCTAACTGAAAATTTATCAACTGGTTTTCAAGTTTAAAAATGACACTAAAATTAACCGAATACTCATCTTGAGTTCTCAAATTAGTCGTTTACAAATTCAAACAAATTCAGTTGAGACCGTACAGTCGTGCATAGCTAAATATATTTCAAGACCTCGATTTTTCTTTTATAATACTCTCTTTGTTTTAAAACATAATAATTAAAAAAATATAGAAAATATGCATTCCGTTTATATGGTTGGCAATAGACTATATAGTAAATGAAAGTTTACTATCGACAAGTTGTTTTTTTCTTTATCGATTAATCATTGTAGTGCTTTTATATTATTAACCAAAATATGTATTTAGTTATAGTAAAAAGAATTGTGCGTAAGGTCACGAAGAGAAACAATGTATTTAGTTATAGTAAAAAAAATTGTGAGTAAAGTCACGAAGAGAAACAATGGAAATGAATAGAAATATTCATTTTCGTGAAAATGAAAGTGTTAAGATATAGTAATGTAAATCCCGATCGTCTATTAAAATACTATTTTCTCTTAATATTAAATTTCAACTTTTTATACTAAATAAATATTTTTAATGTAGTTTGTAATTCGGTTCGTCGATTGTTTTTTGGTTTTCATGAAAAAATACTATATAACAATACAGTAAAAAGTTGTTTATAAAACATATGAACTATTTTCAGCCATTCTATGATGTTGTGGAGAATATACCGCATATGTTTGTATGGATTTCTAACATGTTTTTGGCAAGAAAGGTAAGCCACACCATCTGTAGTGAAAATCTGAATCTATCTTTTATTGAGAGATCTGCTTTGGCTTGAGCTGTTCAAATAAATACACATGTGAGTTGTGGCTATTATATCAATTCATCATGTATCCTTTGACTCAGAATAGAGCTTACATTTTGTTTTCTTTCAGGCCTTCAACTTTAAACCGCCCATTTCCAGTTGATCTGTGCCTTTGTAGTGAAATAAGCTACAACCTTTCCTTTTCCTTTTGCCTTCTTGGGTTCTTTGCCTTCCTGGTTTTTTTCCTTCCTGTATGGTTCATAAAGGTGCATTGTGTACAGCTGCTAGGGGTGAGATTCGGTCGGTTCGGTCAATTTTTTTTAAAATTTTTAAACCAAACCGAAATAATTCGGTTTGTATATTATTAAACCCATTTAGTAATAAAAAATTGGTATTTTTCGGTTTCGGTTTTTTCGGTTTCAGTCGGTTTTTCGGTTTTAATAGTGGTGCAGTTCGGTTTTTCGGTGGATTATGAAGTGAAACTTTGGTTTATTGTGTTTTATGGACAAGTGCAGTCGGACTGAAGCATTTCGTAACTACAAACCGTGCCTTAATATAAATTAAATACTTTATTATGACAAAACCTTAATGCGTCACGATCATAATACTTGAATAAAATCTGAACCTAGGTAAATGTAGTCTGACTGAAACCTCTTTTAGTCGTAGCTGCTACTTTCATCTGTCCCGAAGCATTTTCTAATGTCACAATCCATACTTCAAACTAGGGTTTTTAATTGAAGAATAATTGATATTCTCTTTTTAAGTTTTAAATAAACCAAAAAAAATAGTTACAGCCCCTAGGATATGTACCCACAAACGCGTATAATAAAAGAGTCTTAAGTTGTATGTTTACAACCACTAGGCCAGAGGTGGCCATAGTGTTTATATCAAATACGGTCTATATATTAACATATACAATATATTCTCTAGATTCGGTCGGTTCGGTTCAAATCGGTCGGTTAAAACGTACAAACCGAACACCGACCAAATTAAATTCGGTTTAAGAAATTAAAACCGAAACCGAAATCTAGTTTTAAAAAACCGACCAAACCGACCCATTTTGGTTTGGTTCGATCGGTCGGTTCAGTTTTTTTTGGTTTTTGCTCACCCCTAACCGCTGCAACATATGAGTATTTAGTATGGTTTCAATGAGCACATTTTCCAACATTAATAATTTTCCTATATATTCCATTACATATGTTTCTCTTCCTCATTCACTAAATTGGTAATAAGAGTGTTCATGTCTTACTTCTTCTCAAAACAATCATAAGTTTTTTCATAAATATCGGTCATCTTGAAAATGGGCTCACAAAATTTAATTGTTGCCCTCATATTTTATGGTATAGAGCTTTCCAATCATGTTTTTTATTTTAACATGTGGAGACTTAACACGTCATTTCTTTAAATGAACAAGCAGGATTTGAACCGTAAATCATCCTTTGACTATTGAATTTAGTGACAGATAGTCCTTTGACTTTCAAAAGTTCACTGGTAGTCCCTAAGCTATCCATTTTGGTGAGATATAGTCTCTTAACTTTTCGAAATTGCGTTGGTGCTCCCTAGACTATCCATTTTGGATAAAGTTATTCCTATGCGCATGTTTATTAAGAGGACTAAGTTGATCAAAAATAGAAAGTCAAAGGACTAACTTTATCGAAAATGAATAGTTGAGGGACTATTTGTCATAAAATTGAGAGTCACACACGCAAGGGGGCTAACTTTATCCAAACTGGATAATCGAGGGATTACCAGCGGACTTTTGAAAGCCAGGGACTATCTGTCACTAAATTCCATAGTCTAAGAAAAGATACTTTTTAAGTTGACTACCCATGTTATGGTCTAATAAGTTAAATTATTGGCATGCATATAACTATTTGGTATGATTCATTTGAGCATAGGTTTGTGTTAATAACATAAGGATGGTTGAATATTTTGATGTGTCGTGGTTGAGTTGTTTAGAGATGGAGGATGATTATGAAGTTTAAATTATAAAGATATAATTAAATGGAATGTTCCATCATGTGTACTTTGAGACTAAATAAGGGTTATTGTCTCTATTGGCGGGAAGTCCATTACGAACAATAAGTAGATTATTTGAAATAAATATTAATTATAGATAAAATGAACTTGTAATAAATTATGGTCGTTTCCGTAAAGTGCACTTTACCATGATCACCCCGGTTGTGGTCATAACAAAGGCCTACGGCATGTCCAAAAACCTACAGTTTTCCAGATTTTTTTGTTATAATACTTTCAAGTAAGGTTGTTGTACATACCTCATACAGAGGTGCAACAAACCAATTCAAAGATTTGTGATATCATATGTATGTACGTTTGAAGGTTCATTGCATGTTTAATATAGTTAAGTATGATGAGATAATATGTTTCTAATTTATTATTTAGTATGTTTTTCACGTGTAGACTGGCTGACTATTTAAAGTGTTTGACATATTTGGGTGGTGTGTTATGTGTTTAGAAGTTCATAGATTTGTGACCTCATTATGTGCGCATTGAGAATCATCTAGTGTTGTGTATATACAGTCACATGATACGATGTAATTATCCATTACTACTGGCACCCGGACTCTAGGATGTATAAAATAGTGATTGTATGCATGTTGATTATTCTGTTTCAAGTATATGGAGTATGATTGAAATTTATATACATTCAGATGACTAAGAACTATATGAGATGTATCAAATTCTTGAACTGTTTCAGATTCTCAAAGTGTATTATGGTACGTCGCTTAAAGTCTTATATGGTAAGATAGACATCCAGTCACGACGATACGTAATATAATGCGAGCATCCATATGGTCTTTCTCTTGGACTAATTGGTGGACCTGGTATCCCACCTTAGTGGGAAACTTCAGACGAGTCATCAAAGTAAATGAGTTTAGGGCATACTGCTTAAGGAACGCCCCCCCCCCCCCCCCCCCAAGGAATAAAGACTACCACACATAATTCTTGATGGTGATCATATGTTGCATGATATTATTTTTGCATTTACACGCACCATACTCATGCACATTTGGTTTATCATTGTTGAAAGGTTTGTTTAGTTACCATGATCAATCAGGGATATCCCCGAGGAAATTCTGGCTCATCGAATATGGCATAAATCCAAAAATGTATAACATGAAAGTACTGTCTCCAGAGGTAATGTATAGTGCGTTGGTCTCCAACGCCTTTGCTAATCATTATGGCGAGTGTGGTACATATGAATGTCCTTCTCAGACCCTTCAACCTGATAAAATCCAGCACTTATATATGATATATATGTGTTGATTATCTGTAAGTGTTGTGAGTATAGATTATTGTTACAAATTAGGTAACATATTCTAAATTATTCAGATAAAATTGAAAGAATAATATGTCCATTCGGTAAGAAAGCCTGGATATCTATCAAACTATGGAAATGAACTACTTTTCATAAAAGAGATATAAAAAAAAACCATATACGGTGATGCAAATCCGTAGAGAATTATTTAAAACATATCACGGAATATTTTCTATGCAGTATTATTGCTAAAATTTTATTTAAAGAAATTAGTGTTTCAGTTCTTCAGCTTTTCAAGTGGTTGAATATGGAATTAATGAAAATCAAGAATTCATTTAAAAGCGATGATAAAACGTAAATAATTTTAGTTTTAATTCTAATTATAGGGTCAATTTTCAAATGTAAATTTACAAAAATTAATTCATAATTAAGAACAAGAGCGGGATTCTCGATCTTTCGGGGTACTCCCGACTAGTTTGAAAAACTAATATGTCTGACTAACTTTGGAAGACCATATCTTGGCACTCTGTTATCCAATTTATAAAATTAGTTTTGATTATTCAATCTAAAATTCAAAGCTCTACATGATCATTTAGTTTGAATTTTGAATAACCGAGTAAGTCAGTCCCGAAAATTCAGAAGTGACTAATAAAGAGACTTAAATTGAATTTGTCTAAAGAAAATATATAATAACTTCATACCTTAAGTAAGGCTAGTTTATATTTCAATTTATATACATCTCTTAGTGGTTACCACTAAGTGGAGGTATTACAGTTCACTGAACAATATCATAACTAAAATTCTAGGTCTACATATTTTGGGTGTCCAATAATTCTTTATTAATTTAAATTCATGAGAAGATAACTAGTAAAATAAGTATATGCAAATCTTTAGCGGCATAACATTGGGAACTGGAGTCTTATACAGTAATAATTATATTTATTTATAATTAATTAAATTTTATAACAATTATTTTACAAATCCACTATCAAATTTTAAGTATGAGATAATTTAGTTATTTTGAGAATATTTAGTTTGAATGAAATATTCAGTGAGCAGCCTTGTTATTGGAGGATAATAAGAAATAATTTCTTTACATTCAATGGTAAGAACTTGATCATTATGTCTCAATCATCTCCTTATTCACCTTTAAGAATCAACGTTCAAATTCACAAACTCAGTCATCCTTTCAATATCAAGGAGTTGTTTTGACTTCTCTAAAAGATTCACCTCTTTGATTCATAGCATGATTTCCAATATCAATGTATTTTTCATCAGTAATGGTGCTTCTATAGTATTGCTGAAGAAGTCCTTCTTAGAGGCCTTACTAAGCTTTTCAATGACAATAACTAACTGAAATTTAGAAGTCGCATCAGCCTGTGTATCAACAACCTGGCTTTTGCTGATGACATTCTTTTGTTCACTGATAGTAAGGAAGCTAATCTGGCTTCACTTAGCCTTATTTCGCAGGTATATCAAGATACTTCTGGACAAGTAATCAACAAAAGTAAAACCAAAGTCATTACATCCACTGGTGTAGATGATATCAAAATCAACTCCATTGTCAACATTGTTGGTTTTAGTACTAGCTTGCTCCCAACGGACTTTCTAGGCATCACTATAAGCACTAATAATAACTCTGTTGTCTACACTAATCTACTCAACAAGATCAACGGCAGAATCTCTGACTGGGAATCAAAGCATATTTCTGTTGCAGGGAGAATCACTCTTATTAATTTTGTTCTAACGAATATTGTTTTATAATGGATGCAAAGTAATACCATTCATCATGGTGTTATTAGCAAAATTAAGAAAGCCTTCAAGGCTCTACTAGTCTGGATCACAAGATTCATTGATGCATATGGAGTCTTGTTTGTAAAACATTCAAAGAGGGAGGTTTGAATATCAGAAATCTGGATGATATTCAAAACTATACCTCTTGCAAGCTGTGGTTTTACTTCAGAGACAACAGCACTCTTTAGGCCGATCTAATACACAACATATATTGTAGAAACATGCATCACTTGCAAGTTGCTGATAGTAAGAAAGGTTCTATGGTGTGGAACAGACTCATCAAGATAAAGCACATTACTGAGCATTATATCAGTTGGTCTCTTGGGGATGGCTTGGTTAATTTTTGGTTAGACAAATGGTCCAACTTTAATCCTCTTCTCTCTCTAGATAACTCCATGAATAACAGCTGGTATACGCCTGAAAAGGTTAATCAATACTGGCTTAATTTTCAATGGAATTTATCTAGGATTGAAAACCTTCTTAATCATTATGACCTGAAACATATTAGTGATTGTTTTATTCATCAAGGCAACAAAGATAAGATCATTTTTAGCGTATCTACTACTGGAAATTTCAGTCTCAAAGCCACTTGTCATTCTCTTCACGAGCATCATAATGAATCTAATATGTTCTCTAATATTTGGAATGATTTAACTCCAAAAAAACACTCGTTTCTTTATTGGAAAATTATTAAAAATTTCATTCCCACTTATTCTATTCTTAGGAATAGGCACACGGTTATTGTCTCCAAGTTCCAGTTCTACTTAAATTGTGTAACATCTAACCATCTTCTCATTTCTTGTGAGATTGCTTGGATAACTTGGCTTTATTTTACGGGTTCCTTCAATATTTAAATCGTTAGGTACATGACAATTAATCATATGACTCGGGCATGGTTCTGATCTATCAACAAGAAAAATCATGTGAGACATGTGATCCCTTCCTTAATTTTCAGCGTGATTTGGAAGTTCAAGAATCGATCTAAGTTCAAAAGTATCAAGGTTTTTCTAACATGATTATCAATGAGGTGCATAGAATCCTAAGCTACATGAACATTTCTGGTATTTTTATCTATTCTCACTGGTCCAATGATCTGAATGTTTCCAAGGATTTTGGTTTCTTCAATCTATGCCATGAGCTTCAAAAGAGACCATTTGTTCTCAAATAGAATCATCCTAGTGTTGGTCGTTATAAACTAAACATTGATGCATTTGTTTATCAGAATGGTAAAGCTAGTGCTGGAATTATTATCAGAGACTATGAAGGTAATTTAAATCACGCTGTTGGTTTCCTTTATGGCAAACTCACGCCTTTAATGGCTGAGGTCCGTGCGCTAATAGATAGTCTGCTGATCTGCAATAATAAGGGTTTGCACAATCTTGATATAGAGTTTGACTCTCTAATGCTTGTTAATTTTGTTAAGATTGGCAGTCAAGGATTTGTTCCTTGGGCTCTTATCCCTACCTTAAACTATTGTAGAAAGCTTCCAACTCCTATGATGGTCCTGAATCATATCTTCCGAGATCAAAATAGAGCAGCAGACTGGCTCGCTCGGTGGAGTTTAAATTGCAAAATGAGAAAAGATTACGACTTTGCATCAGGTCCTATTGATTTAAAATCTATTCTTGTTCTTGAAAGTCTTGGTTTACCTTATATCAATAATACATCATAATTTAACCTGGTGTTCTCGAGCAAGATCCTTCTGACTCTTTTGTCTCTTTAAGATTTGTTGTTTGCAGCAGTATCGTTTGCAGCTACTCCTCGGGGAAGGAAAAGCTTTTCGTTGAATCTGGACAGTTCCAAGCTGGAGCAGTGTTTCTCGTTGACAGCTACTCCTCAGACAAAATAAAGCTTTCGTTGAAGCTGGACTATTCATTGCCGGAGCAGTGTTTGTCGTTGGCAGCTACTCATCGGAGAAGAGAAAGCTTCCGTTGAAGCTGGATAGTTTCAAGTTGGTGATTATAGTCGAGTTGCTCTGCTTTATTTCTCCCGCCTCTATCGAGATAGTTTCCTCAGCTGCTTCTTGCTAGAGAAATGTCTTTAAGATTTCAGTCGATGGCTGCTTTCTTTGCCTCTATAGAGCTAGGATATTGATTAAAGATTGTAACCTGTTTGTTTTTAGATTAAGCTAGGGTTCTATTCAATTTTGGCGCCTAAAGTTTACGCCCAAACTTTTATTCAGACTTATTATCTTATATCAATAAACGAGATTTTAATTAAAACAAAGATTAAGATGTTATAGTTGTTCATGAAGAACAAACTCAACATCTTCAAGAAACTGAGCAAAGTTAAGCTAGTATAGTAGCTTACTGAAGACTCTAGTTTCATATTTTTTAATGTCATAAATAATTTCCATAAAAATATTGAGATTCTCTATAATTAAATGAAGAATAGAGTTCCAGCTTTTGTAATGTCATAAAGAAAATATACAAGAAATTTAAGATATGTTATGGTAAAATAAAACAATATAAGTTTTAGATATTATAACCCTATAAATAGCTCCATAAGAATATTATTAATATTATGGTGTAAAATAAAAATTCCTTTTAAGCTTCGATAATATCACATACAGATTTGAATGTTTAAATATGGATTATTGTAACAAGAATGAAAATTTATTCAATCAAGATATTTATAGAGTTTTATAAAAAACAAGTTTCATTCATTATGAAAAGATAGATCATTTAAGAGAACTAATATTTCATTTTTTTCAAAGGATTCTTTTAAGAAAATTTTCATACATCTTGCACACTTGAAATATTAACCTTCATTAAATGAATATTAGGATAAAGTCTATCTCAATGGTAACATTAAGAAAACTTTATATATATTCCAATTTAAAAACTCTATTAATTGAGAACATTGAGTTGCAAAATTTAATCAATCTACTCGAAGATTAACAAATTTTTGACAATCATATTCATATCTATTATAGTTAACAATTTGTAATAACTAAAAATTCATTTATGATGTTAAGTGTAAATGTTTCATTATTTATATTATAATCTATTAAATTTGCAATATATTTTGGTTTTGAGAATAACTTAATAGATTATTATGAATTTCATTAATCAAGTAAGAGTGGATTTAGATTTAAAGTTATTTGTCGTATTAATTACCATAAGTTATAATGACCTATTATATGCCATTAAGAAATTTATATTAGTGATCTGAAATTTATAGGTGCGATGTCTTATCTATTAAGGAACGAAGAAGAATTTGGAGTACTCTTGATTATATTGCGGGTTTATCATAAAAGAGATGTATTAACAGTATGCAAAAGCGTTATGGTATGAAAATGGAAAACTTCTAGTTTGTTTGAGTTCATTTGAGATAAGTGTTTTTAGTCAAATACCTCAAAACCAATTTCGAAATTTATGAGCTGCAAAATATTATTATATGTTTTGACAATTGAATTCTTGATGTACGCTCATGGTTGATTTAGGACAAGGTATAAAAATAATCTTAAGTAAATACTTAAGTGATTCTATGGATAGATCGTTATAGATACGATCCAATATTAAGTATTCAATATCGCATTATAACATAAAAAAAGTCATAAAATTAAGGAGACCATTTAAATGAATGATTTAGACCTACATATTTTATGGGAGAAATTTTTTTAGCACACTTAATAACATTCAATAAAGAAAATACATTCATTTCTTTGTAATCAAGGAAATAATGATAAAGCAAATAAAACAACTTTATTTTATTCAATTGGGATTACAGTAAGTTTAAAGATCTATATTTCTCTTTCCTATATCTTTCTGCTAATATTTCAACGCTAAAAAAATTTCATGAATACAATATGCATTTAGGTTTTCTTAGCCTATAGGGTATTCATATTCATATTCGCTACCTGATTTTCATAAATTTCTAACTTTGAGATGTCGAAATTCTTCAGTATATTGTCTAAAAGAATCTCCAATGAAAGATGAGAAGATCTTCTATGGTAACGAATCTTAGAAAAATTAGCCCTTTGACCTTCAGTTGCCATTATATAAAGACCTTCTTCGGATGGAATTGTGTACTGGTTGCTCACCTGATATTCAAATTTTTTATTCCCTGAATGAATTTGGACATACGTTCTAACATACTCTTTTTTAGTATGATCCTCAGACCCTTGCATTTTTTCTTTCTTTGAATCCTTATACCGATGAGTCACTCGATGATCTCTTCTATGTTTTCTTGAACTTATTCTTATTACTTCTTTTCCAAATACTAAACCTTTGGGAGAGGATTAGTGGTGGCAAATGGGTATGGACCTGCGATAAATAAATGGGGACCTATCAGAAATTAAATGGGAACCTGCAAACCTGGTCTGTTATACCTGCAACCTGCCAAACCTGCATAAGCAGTAACTTGTCAGACCTGCAACATGCAGAACTGCAACATGTCAGACCTGCAACCTGCCAGACCTGCAACCTGTTATACCTGCAACCGGCCATACCTGTATAAATATTATAAGTGTTGTAATTATTTTATAAACCAAAATCATATCTTAAGTTATATTTAAAAAATATTTTTATAATTTATATGATTATAAATTTATTATTACATTTTGGTTAGTATTATTTTGATTTTGTTATTAATATTTTAAGTGTTGTAATTATTTTATAAACCAAAATTTTAAATTTATGATACATTTTGAATATTATTATTATGTTTTGGTTTTAAATATTAAAAGTCTTGATATTATGTTATAAACCAAAACCATATATTCTCATGTTAAAATATTACAAGTTTTATTATGGTTATAATTTTATTATTACATTTTAAATATTATAATTATGACTTGGTTATAAATAGTAGTAGTGTTGTTATTATTTTTTAAAGCAATATTATACCTTATGATGGTAAAATATTAAAAGTTATATCGTTGTCATTTTATTATTACATTTTGATTATTATTATGATTTGGTTATAAATATTACAAGTGTTATTTATTATTTTTTAAACCAAAATCATATTTTATCATAGTAAAATATTACAAGTTATATTGTTATAATTTTAATATTATATTTTGAATATTATTGTTATTTTGTTTTAAATATTACAAATGTTGTTATTATTATTTTTTACAAAAATCATATCTTATAATTATTTGATAGTACAATTGTTGTTATTATAATAAAAGGTAAATATTTTTTTGTTTATTTAGACGTTCACAGTTTGTACTTTTCCAGGCAAGGAGTTGTACAAATGTTTTCAAATTAAGATACAAAATCTAAAATACTTTTTTTAGTCTCTTGTAGCTAGCCACTTTGTTTAGACGCAACACTTTCTCAATGGTAACTGTAATTTTTAAAGAATCTGCGAAAACTTGTCCTCGAGTCTCACCATTAACCTTACTTAACGCACCACCAATCAACTCGACCATCTTCGTCTTCGTACTAAAACTTTGTTTAGGTACAACGATCTTACTCTTAGTTATAGTCGTGTCTGACGCTTCGTGTCACCTTATCGGCCATCTTGGAGCTGAAAGTTTTGTTTGGCGGTCTTACTCGCAGTCATAGATGTAGTGGCAAGTTTGACGCTTTGTGTCACCTTATCGAACATCTTGGAACTAAAAGTTTGTTTGGCGGTCTTACTCATATTCGTAGTTGCAGTTGCAGATTTGACGCGCCGTGTGACCGGTCTCTTTGTCCGGATATCTGGATGGTAAATTCAGACAGGACGATTTATCCGGATATCCGAATTAAAACTTTGGACCATCTGGACGATTTGTCTCGATACCTTGATTGATGACGTCGGTAGCTTTAACAAAAATTATAAATTTAATTTAATTTATTATGTATATAAATTATGGTTAATTATTTATTTCTAATTATATATTATCAAGTTATAATATAAAAATAATTATTTATATATTTTTTAATACTTAAATTTAATATTTTCAATAATTCTTCATCGTTTACAAGTTCATTCGAAAATATCAAAATAATAATACAAGTATTTTGTTTACATATATAGATATATATATCTTAAATTTTAAAATTTATTATTTTTATATTGGTATAAATATTTTACATAATATAATATTCGAAAATCAAATAGATGTCTATAGATATATATTATTTAATATCTACATAATATTAACAAAAATATCTAAAATATCTAACTATAAATTAGATATAATATAAATGAAAATTGTTTCTTTTATTCAATTCAATTATTTTGTTTACGATATACATGTTTTGATTATTAAATTTTGATTTAGTTAAGACATACAACTTATTAGTTTTATAATCCTAAAAATATTTTCGATAATATAATATTTTAAAATCAAAATACAATTAGATGTCTAATATTTATAATATCTACCTAATATTAAATAAAATATCTTAAAATATCTAAATATAATCAAACAATATCAAAATCATATTACAATTATCTTGTTTACAATATACAAGCCTTGATTATAGAATTTCAATTTATTTAAGACATACAAATTAATAATTTTTATTTTCGATAATATAATAATTTAAAATTAAAATACAATTATAGGTCTAAATAGATATATATTATTTAATATCTACCTAATATTAAATAAAATATCTTAAACATCTACATATAATCAAACAATATCAAAATCATATTACAATTATATTTTTTATCATATAATTGCCTTGGTTATAGAATTTTGATTAAAATAATATAATATTTAAATTAAAATATAATAAATAGCATAATTATTTCATTTTTATCGTACATATCTCAATTATTGAAATTCGACTTAATTAAAGCATACAAATTGATAAGCAGTGCCTTAAATGAGTCTTCTGGTGGGTAACTTGTGTGGGTTTACCTGCCAGACCTGCAACCTGGCAGACCTGTTTACATGTTAGATCTGCATAAGCAGTGACCTGCAGAACTGCAACCTGCCAGACCTACAACCTATTATACCTGCAAACTGTTTAAAATTATTAAATGGGTCTGGTGGGTCGTGGGTTGACCTGTTTGCCACCCCTAGGGAGGATGATTCACTTGCATCATAAAGTGAATAATCACTAGATTCAGATGACCCATAATGATGTCTATGCTTCACTTTCCTCCTCGAAGAATGGTGACTAAGCCTTCGATATTTATCTTGCTCATTATCAGTTGTATGGTTGTCATCCACCTCTTCTTTTTCAGTCACATATTCCCTCCGAAGATTTGATCGGATATTTTTGAAGGTCATCGTAACATTTCTCTCAGAAATGAACTTTTCAATTTCTTCAAAAAGTTCTTTTCTTCGAGCCTCTAGGATAGAATTTTTTAATATCTCTCCTGCATATTGATCGTCATGTTGTTGTTCTTCTCCAATGTTTTCTCCAACGGGGTATCCCTCATATCCTTTTCTGTTATCAATTTATTATTCACCTCCAATTCCTCTAGAATTTTATTCTATAATTCTCTCAAAATCAAAGTAATGGTTTTAGAAACCAATTCTGGGTTCCAAACCATTTTCTACAAATGGCGCCACCAGAAATATTTTAGAGAGAATTTGTGCGTAAAACGATGTTTGGAGAACCAAATTCTTAGTATCAGCTATAAATAGTTAAGAGGGAGAAGTTCTACAATCTAGAGACAGAAAGTAACAAGCAATAATTCTCTAATCATTAACCAATCACCCTTCTCTCAAAAAGATGGTATTCTTTTATCGTACATCAATTGGGTCTCACATGTCTAGTTAAATTACTCGTTGTGGTTCTTTCCCTCAAGTTTACAATATATTACAAAGTCATCTTTTTATATTATATAATTGTCAATCATTATTTATGCCAATTTACTCTTTTATTTTACTGATTTTCATTAATTATATATTATTCCCTCATCAGTAGCTCCCCCCGTCCTTTTGAAGAGTTTTTAGCAACGACTATCATTTCACCAACATATTTATCATCGAACTTTGTAATGATTACATTAACCTTTCATCATATCTTGAAAAATATTTAAGCAAGGAAACGTCATCGAATTTGGTTAATCATCAGATGCAAAGAATTTTTCATCGGATTTAAAAATCTTTAATCAAAGAAATGTCGTTGGATTTCGGTAATCATCGGGTGCAAAGAATTCTTCATCGAATTTTGTCAGCCCTAAGGTGTGAAGAGTAACTTCTCTCAAACGTTTCCTCATCAATGACGTCGTAGATCTCTGACACAACCAATGAACCGTTTTCACCCCTATCATGTGTCGATTGTAAGGCTTTGAATCTTGTTGAGGCCCACCCCTCCCTTATAAATATTCAACATCTCTCATTTATCTTACACAAGAACTTCTATAGGCAGAAAACTCCCTAAAACACTTTTTAGGAAGATAAATGGTTTATCCCTAAAAAAATTCCTATCTTAGATTGGTTGACTATCAGCCACAAAGCCGAAGGGAGACAATCTGCTAGATTATATATTGAACTAGAGCCTCAACCACCTGTTGTTAATACTATAGTATTTGGCCTCCAACTGATAGTTATATCGATGCGATTATCCCCTTGAAATCTTCTCTTTGACCCAGTCACACTTTCTTAGTAACTGACAAGGGTGACTAAATAGCTCGAATGGAAAAAATGGTAGGCCTTCCAAATGAGATTTTTCGAAGCAAAAGCGAGCCCATAAACCTGAAGAAAAAACGCAAACTCAAGTCTTGTTGGGTATTACTGCTACCCCATATTTTATGCCTCAAAGAACTCCACAACTGACCCTCAGAGCTCCTCCTCGAAAACTAACAAAAATCGATGTGGCCTATATGGTGAAAAGGTCCCTTCAACCTATACAAGAGGCAGAGTTGAGCGCTTCATTTTTTGAGCATCACATCACCAAATCCGATGATGTTGTTAATGTTGAGGGAGTTTTGGTGAGGGGCGCTAGTAGCCACAAATCTTCAAACTGCTGGGGAGAGCTCTGCTCCAAAAAAAAGAAGACCAAGTCAAAGGAATATGTTCCACTTCTTCCTCATATTGATGCCTTGGTCGAAAACAACCTTCGGTGAGGGATTCCTCCTACGATCACCATCTTATTTTCGACTGTTGGGGAGACACCTTTAATAGTTAAGGATCATAAACTGATTGTGTATCCAAAGATCATGAATTGGGAGCTCTAGAGATTGTCAAATACTTCGCAATGGTCGATCTCTACACGACCCAAGCTAGACCCAATATGTGGTTTTCTCTAATGGCTTGTATAATAGCCTCTAGGATTTTGGGGACGAAGTGTTCTTCAGATCAGTTAATTGGTCTTTTTGGATTGGCCAAAAATCCATTCTTTCCTTTTTACTCTTTAAGCTCCATTCATAAACAAAGATTGTCAACGGTTTACTTGAAACAGATAAAAAATGGAAGCAACGGTTCTTTTTTATCTCTGGTTTTTGGGAGACTGGGTCTGAGGCAGCTACTGATAATTCGTACATGTTGTCTCTCAAATGGACGAATAGAGGTATATTCTTAATCTTTTATTTTCCCTTCGTTTTTTTTATTTTTTCTAATGTTCTATCCTGTCAAAACAGCAATGACATGGGTGTTCAAGCCATATATTGGGTATGTGCTCGAGGCGACAAATATTTTTACTAAGTTGAATAGACGGGGCAAGGTTTTTTGGTCTTATAGATTTCTTCTTTGTTTTACTCCGACCAACCTTGCCTATAGTCGCATTTGAAGTTCCAACCCACCCGAACGTTTATCTTTACAAGAGCACATGGTTCCTCATACCCAAAAATAGGTATTAACTAGATTAGAAGCTCATGATATATTTTTTTTCCTTCCCTCAAGGGCAAGAGCTTAAAGTTATCTAAGAAAAAATGGTGAATATTTGGGAGAGGAAGAAACCTCGGAAACCTATGGCGCGTGAATTCAATATGATGGTATTAAGTCAGAGATGACAAATCTTGTAGATCTAGAATAAGGTTCCAAAATACTTTCTCAACGAGATCTTCCCAAGAAAAAATGTCAGCCAAAATTGAAGAAAGTTCTACAAGATACCGAGGTAGTTTCTTCTCCGGAAGATAAAGTTGTTAACCATATTCAAACCTCCCTATAGAAGATTGTCATTGAATGAGATTCTTCCCAGCTTCCATATAACGAATTAAATACCACTCAAGAGAATGATTTTTCAATAGTTGTTTCTTTTACAGATGACTCATCGTCTGATATGTTTGAATTCTCTTCTAGTGACGTCTTCTCTCTTCGTATACAAAAACTTATTCAATCATTGGTCGTGGGAAGAAGATGAAATATTTAAAAGATTGGAAGAATTATTATAAATCAGAATCTCTTCAATTGCAATCAAGAATCGTAGAGCTTGAACATGAGTTTTTTACGCTTCAAAAACAAACTTATGCGATTTATGAAAAGTTTGTTTGCGCCAAAGACTATATAATGCTTTCTGATAAGGGTTTTCAACAAGAGAAGGATATTTACACTGAGAAATACACCACGAAAGATAAACTCAACGTGGCTTATAAGGAAATGAATGATAAAGCCTCAAAGTATTTCGAATTATTCCTGGAAGATTATGAGAGGCTTGTAAAAGAGAAACGGGTCACTTTAGCTAAGGATGAGGTCGACCAAAAGGTTGTTATTGAGGCCTATGCTGCCAAGTGTGTCTCTAATCTGGATGCAAGGGATGTAAAAGTGAGATATGGGTTAATTATAGAAATTCACGAACGTTACCCTGATCTGAAGTTAGGTAGATTTTGGGAACTTGTACCCGTCAAATATCATCGAGCTGGAATTTTTTTGGATCATGATGAAAGTTCATCTGAGTCTTCCAAAGGTGATCCCCTCAGATCTTCATTGGAATAAATCGATAATGTTTTTTTAAAACCATGTTATGTGAAGTCCTTAGTGTGGAAGGAAATTTTGTATAAGTCTTCATCATATTCGAGGCAATTTTGTATAAGTCTTCATCATATTTGAGGCGATTTTGTTCAATCCTCGCCATATTTTAGGCTACTTTATAAATACATCAGATTTTCAATTTTTTTTTCATAGATGTTTTAATAGTTAAATACCAGCTTTTGTTGGAAAACCCTTTAGGCCCGAAATCAATAATTGAAGACCAACATTTGTTAGAAGACTTTTTAGGTCCAAAATTAATATTTAGAGACCAACCTTTGTCGGAAAAACCTTTAGGCCCAAAATATATAGTTGAAGACCAACCATTGTTGGAAGACCCTTTAGATCCAAAATTAATACTTAGAGACCAACTTTTGTTGGAAGACCTTTTAGATCCAAAATTAATAGTTAGAGACCAACTTTTATTGGAAAACCCTTTAGGTCCAAAATTAATAAAGTGTATAAAATAGAAAAAGAACCTTATATATATGGGTCGGTTAATAATGCACCTCGTTTAAACCTTCCGTGTCACAAGGGTAGGAAAGAGTATACCAACGATATTTTATATATTAAAACATATACTTTTTACAATCATCCTAAATACAACTTAGGATGTTCAATATTCCATGGGTGTCGGAGATTTATTCCTTCTTTATCCTTGATTCAATACGTTCCCGGCTTTACTTTTTCTATTACCTTATATGGGCCTTCCCAATTAGGTCTTAACTTTCCGAGGTGTTTTTCTTTTGTATGGAAAAATATCTTCCTTACAACTTGGTCTCCGACTTTGAATTCTCTTCGTTTAACTTTGGAAGAATATATGCTTCCCATTAATGTTTGATACTGTAGTGAATTTAATTGTGCCCCTCTCAATTTTTCTTTGATCAAATCCAGCTCAAACATTTTTTTTATTGTTGGAGTCTTCGGAATAAGAAGCAAAGCGGTAGGATGGACAAACTTTCTCTGATGGTACCACTGCATCCATTACATACATTGTGCGAAAGGTGATTCTAAAGTTTCCGCTCGAGGAGTAGTTCGATATGCCCAAAGAACCTCTTGCAAATAGTTAGACAATTTTCCTGCATTTCCTTCCAAATTCTGCTTTAACCCATCAAGGATTGTTCGATTAGTAACCTCAACTTGACCATTTGTTTGAGGATGAAAAGAATCCAAAAATAATTGTTGTATTTCTTGCGAGATGTAAAAAAACTTTCATGTTTTTATTATTAAATTGTGGTCCATTATCAGTAGTATTCCGTATTGGAAACCCAAAATAACAATAAATATTCGAGGTGATGAACTTGATTACATCGTTAGCTTTTGTTCCATCTAATGGTTCTGCCTCTACCTACTTTGAGAAATAATCCACGACCATAACTATTTTATGTCGTCCTCCAAATTCCATTATTGTCGGACAAGGTCAATACCCCATCGATCAAATGCTAATACTTCAGATATGCTTTCAAGGGGACCCTCGGTTTATGAATTATGTTGGGAAATATTTGAAAAGTATCACACATTTTAACCACTTATTTAGCGTCGGAAGAAACCGTAGGCCAATGATATCCTGCTAAAAAGACTCTTCGTATCAAAGCTTTATACCTGCAATGTGTGACCCTTCTCCATCATGCAATTTTGATAATATCATCTGAGATTCATCTTATCTCAAACACCGAAGTAAAGGTCAAATAAAATATTTCTTGTATAAGCCTCCTCCCATGACCATATAACCACGAGACTTGAAACATATTTTATTGGACAACTACTTGTCAATAGGTAGCTCATTATTCTCTAAACAATTCTTGATATCGAGCCTCCAACAATTTTTGTCGATGGTTGAGATTTGAAAAGCTTCATCTAGTATTCCAATTATCTGCTCCAATTTTTTTATAATTGAAGGGCACTCTTGTGTGATGATCCATGGGTACTCCTCCGAATATAAAGTGGTAGCCAAGGAATCAACCACATAATTTTCTTCCCTTTGAACATGCTCGTATCTGATACTTTCAAAAACTATAGTTAGGGCCTTAACGCCTTCAAATACTTCACTAAATGATCATTTCTAGCTTCAGACTAACCAGACGCATGATTAACAAGTAATTGTGAATCACTTATCAGCCTCACTTTTTTAGCCCCACAAATTTGAGCAAGTCTAAATCCTGTCAAAGCTGCTTCATATTCTGCCTTCTTATTTGATGCTTTAAACCCAAAACGGATAGTTTGATACAAGGAAGTTCCATCTGGAGAAACTAATTGTACCCCTGCCCCGCATCCTAATGTGCTTGAGCCCCCATCTGTTTGGACCATCCACTCTGACTCAAAGTTTTCCCAATCTATTTCTACATCCGACCGTTCGGAATGAAATTCAACCAAGAAATCTTCTAAGGCTTGTGATTTGATTGAACTCCTAGGTTCAAATTCAATATCAAAATCTTTCAATTCTACTAACTACGTAGTCATTCGTCCAAATATATCAGGCCTTTGTAACATATTATTTAATAGGAAAGATAATCGTACGATGATAGTGAGCCTGAAAATATGGCATTATTTTCAGAGCAACAGTCACTAGTGTCAAGGCCAACTTTTCTAATTTCAAATACCGCTTTTCAGCATCCAAAAGACTTTTACTGACGTAATACATTGGTCATGGGTGATTTTCTACTTATCGAATTAAAACAACACTTCCAGCATAATCGAATACCCGCTATATAAATATATAATTTTCCCCCATAATTGGTTTTGTCAAGATTTCTAGCGAGGAGAGGTATTTTTTAACTCTATGTAAAGCTATGGAGCATTCTTTTGTCCAATCAAAACAATTTTCTTGTCTTAATACTTGAAAAAAAGGAGCACATTTATCCGATGAACGGGATATGAATATGTTCAAAGCTGCCAGCCTTTCCGTCAAAGTTTGAACTTATTTGATATTTTTAGGAGATTTCATAGTACTCAATGCGTTTAATTATGCAGGGCCAGCTTCAATACCTCGTTCAGTAACTATTTACTCAAGAAACTTTCATGATCGAACTCCAAACGTATATTTTTCTGGGTTTAACTTTAAGTTGACCCTTTTCAAGTTAGCGAAAGTTTCCTTTAAGTCATCAAAATGATTCTCATCTTTTACACTCTTTACCAACATGTCATCGATATATAGCTCAACATTTTGCATGATCTGAGCTTCAAAATTTTGGTTTACTAACCACTGATAAGTTGCACCAGTATTTTTTAATCCAAAAGGCATTACTATGTAGCAATGCAACCCTCTTCCAGTAATGAACGAAATACTCTCTTTATCCCTCGGATCCATCTTAATATTATTATATCCCGCATAGGTACCCATAAAATAAAGTAACTGATTCCCTCAAGTGAAGTACACTAACGGATCTATTCGAGGAACTGAGAGATGATCTTTTCGTCATGCTCTATTTAAGTCGTTAAAATCCACGTACATTCACCACTTGTCATTTTTCTTCTTTACCAAAACTGGATTAAGCGTCCATAGCGGATACTGAGATTCTCGTACATGCCCAACTTTGGATAAACGATCTACTTCGGCTATTATATCCTCAAATTTTTCATGAGAAAAATGCCTTCTTTTTGGATTATCGGACGCACATTGCTTTTGATTTCCAATCTATGACAGATAATTTCCGCAGGAACACCGATCACGTCTTCGGTACACCATACAAACATATCTAACTTGGTGGACAAAACTTGAACTAATCTCTCTTTCAAGACTGGAGATAATTTTGTACCAATTTTTTTTAAATTTTCCCACATGGAAATATATGATCCTCAAAGCTTTCATCAGGGACAAAAAAAATGGGGTCTCCCTCGGATCATCAACATGGTTAGTCTTTGAGGAAACCCCGCTAATTGCTATGTTTTTTCTGATTCACTTCCCGGAATCTTCTTAGATGATAAACCGATATAATAATATTCCCTTGCCATTTTTTGGCTACTTCTGACGGTCCTTATGTTATTTCTTATAACATATTTCAAGCATTGAAGGACAATAGAAATTACCGCAACATTCTTGATAACCAAGATCTTCCAAAAATAGCATTATAAGATGTTGGTACATCTACCATAATGAATAATATTGTTACTTATTTTTTAAACGGACCTCGACCCAACTCTGCAGCGCTCTCAAATTATCTGACGACTTATGTTATTACTCTTGTGAAACCTACAATGGTCTGATCAGACTGTCAGATAATATCATAATTAGTAATCTTTTTATAAGTAATCATGAATAAAATATTTGCACAATTACCCGTATTAATCAACACCCTTTGTACTTCATCACCAGTTATCCCAGCTGCAATCATCAGAGCATCTTCATGTGGTCCTGCCACATCTATCATATCATCATCCTCAAAAGAAATTGTGGGAGAAGGATTTTTGTACAAATGTGTCAATGCTCATATATCTAACTCAGTGGCTAAACTTATTACATGCATTTTCCAGAGCAATTTGAAATTCTTGAAACTGTATCTCCCCCAAAAATTGCCTTTGACTCAAAAAATATGCACATGGTATTAACATTCCCCTTTGTAACTTGATCTTCGATAATATGAATATTATTCATACCTTATTTTGGGTCCAAATACTCAAAATTGATACCAAAATCATCGATTTTCTCGAAAATTACTAATACGTCTTCTTGTTTAGAATAGCCCACAGTTATTTGTTATATGGTTGGATTTTGGTGAGAATGTTTTTTTCACAAATATGGTTAACTTTTCATTTTTGATCAACACTTGTATTTCTTTTTTCAATGCTACAAACTCCTTCGTATCATGTCTCGCATCATCATGATATTTACAATACCTACTATTTCTATTCTCTCCCGGAGTTTGAATGGGAAAAGGTTTACGAGACTGTACATGGCTTTGAGCCTTCTCAAAATTGTTGCCACACTTTCATTTAACTCTGCATAATGATCCGGGCGAATCCATTTCTTCGATATTGGCGTGTTACTTTGTTATGCATTAGTTGCTTGTTGGTTTATCCTATGCCTCAGAGGAAACTGACTCGACACCTTAGGTTGAACGTTTGTCCTAGGAAGATGAGTTGTATTAGCAGATCTTTGGAACTGATTATGTTTCAATTCATCAAAGATCCTATAATGATTTCTGTGTTTCCTCTAATAAGATTCTTTTTTCGACTTGTTCTAACAAAGTCCTAAACGTCATAGCTTGCCTTTCGACCACAATATCCTTCAATATTAATAGGAGAATTCCCATACGATAAGGAGCCAAAGCTACTCGATCCTCGCAATATTCCATATTAGTTTTTACCTTGATAAGACGATTGGTATAATCTTTCAAACTTTTCCCAACCTTTTGCCTGCAGTATAATATAGTATCGACATTGGCTCAAAACTTCTTACTTCCCACAAAATATTGATGGAAAATATTCCACAACATATCAAATTTTGATATAACCCGATGGCGGCCGGTTATACCATTTTAAAGTAGTACCCTTGAATGTTTGGAAGAAAGCCCTAAAAATAAATTTATCATCATCAAAATTAATTATAAATGTTTTGAATTGTTCGATATGGCTATCCAAGTCATGGTTTCCATCTCTTTCTAACTTTGAGATGTCGAAATGCTTTGGTAAATTTCCTGAGAGAATATCTGATGAAAGAGGAGAAGATCTCCAATTGTAGCCAGCATTATAAACATCACCCCTATGACCTTTGTTTGTCATTGTGTAAAGACCTTGCTTATTATCAGTTTTATGCTTGTCATCCACCTCTTCTTTTTCAGTCACATATTCTCTTCAAACCTTTGATCGAATATTTTTGAAGGTCATCGCAGCGTCTCTCTCAGAAATGAACTTTTAAATTTCTTCTAAAAGTTATTTTCTTCGAGCCTCTAGGATAAACTCTTCTAATATCTCTCTTGCATATTGATCGTCATGTTCTTGTTGTTCTCTCATGTTTTCTCCAGCAGGGTTCCCTCATATCTTTTTTCGGTTATCAATTTATTATTCACCTCCAATTCCCTTGAATTTTATTCTATAATTCTCTCAAAATCAAAGTAATGGTTTTAGAAAATAGTTCTGGGTACCAAACCATTTTCTATAGACGGCGCCACCAGAAATATTTTGGAGAGAATTTGTGAGTAAAACAATGTTCAGAGGATAAAATTCTTAGTATCGGTTATAGATAGTTAAGAGAGAGAAGTTCCACAATCTAGGGAGAGAAAGTAACAAGAAATAATACTATAATCATTAATCAATGACTCTTCCCCAAAAAAGGTGGTATGCTTTTATAGTACATCAATTGGGTCTCACATATCTAGTTAAATTACTAGTTGTGGTCTTTTTCCCTCAAGTTTAGAATTTATTACAAAGTGATCCTTTTATATTACATAATTGTCAATCATTCTTAAGAGGTTTTCTTTATGCCAATTTACTCCTTTATTTTACCCAATTTTCATTGATTACATAACTCTTCCCTTATTAGTTTTGAATATACTTTTTTAAATTATACCAATATAATATTGTGACCATTGATCACAAAACTGTATTGATTCATTTTACCAACATGTAAAATTTATCTTAAATCGTCATGGACGTCGTATGGTGTTTTTAAAGATACTTTTCTAGATGGCACCAATGTAATGTTGTGACCATCCATTACAAAACTATATCGATTCATTTTACCATCATAAGTACAATCATTTTAAATCGCCATGGACGTCGTAACACCATGTTGTATATTTATATTTGGTGAATTCAATTATTAAGAGAGTTGTCTTAGCAAAAAGTAATACGCAAGTTCTAGAGAGAGAGGGGAGTTTTTAAAGAGAGAAAGTCAAAGCACAATTGAGTTAGATCAAAAAATGTTCAACCTTTTTATTAGTTCAGCTTTGCCTTTTATATAGAGGCGCTAGGACTCAGCTTTAAACTGAAAACGGTTACATAAAATGGGTAAATTACCCTTAGTCCTAAATAGAATTACATAGTTACCATGTTGTATATTTATAATTGGTGAGTTCAATTATTAAGAGAGTTATCTTAGGAAAAAGTAATACGCAAGTTCTAGAGAGAGTTGGGGAGAGTTTTTAGAGAGAGAAAGTCAAAGCACAATTGAGTTAGATCAAAAAGTGTTCAACCCCTTTCTTAGTTTAGGTTCGCTCTTTATATAGAGGCGCTAGGACTCAACTTTAAACTGAAAATGGTTACATAAAAGAGGTAAATTACCCTTAGTCATAAATAGAATTACATAGTCACAATTGTTCAACTAAACTTATATTATTTACACTTTAGTCCTTAAATCTCTGCTTCCATATCAGTAGCCCTCCTAGTTCTCATATCAGTAAATGAATGAGAACTAAATGTCTTTCAATCCTGCCAGAACCCGTATCAGAAAATTCGAAGTAAAAAACCTAATATAGTCATCGAATTTTGCCAAACGCGTTCATGCATCAGAATTCAAATTCAAAAAATGGTAATCATCGAATTCTATCAAAGGTGCCCATAAATCATAACTCTCAAGTAAATAATGTCACTTCGAAATTACTTCGAGGTAATTCTTCATAAAATCTAATCGTTCAGATTCATCATGAATGCTTAGATACTAGAATCATAACTAGCTAGCTAGTCTGACAATTGTCGAACTCATAAGATTTTCACTGTTTCGTATTCAACAATATCATTACAGAGTCTTTTCCACTTCTACACATCTTCTTATCCACCTATAAATTTGTTAACAGTTTTATTTTTCATTCTCACAAACTAAATTCCTTGAGAGAGAAAAATCACACCCTTGGCTACCTTCAACGTGTTCTTCAACTTTCTTAGTATCTTCATTAGAAAACTCATACTTTACGATCAAAACCTATACTCTTCGGTCAATATCCATCCAGTTTATAAGAAAAAATCCAAAAACCAGAAGATCCAAGGCTAACATACCCAAAAAACCCAAATCTCTGAAGCCTGACGATAATCTAGTCTTTGGATCATACGATTATTTTTGCATTACTGAAAGAGCGGAGGAGTATAAGGATATTGGATTAATCAACAACGCTCTCGTTGGAACAAGCACTAAAACCAGTTACTACTGTAACTTTGATCCAACTAAAGTACCTATTTTTTCACCTTTTCCTGTAACCGAAGTGTGTCATTCTTCTAAAGTTCAAACACCTAAAATGCCTCAAGCCTCTTCTTCTCAAGTTAGAGCATCACCTCTGATTAGTGAAGAATCAAACCAATTTTCTTTAAAACAAATCTCAATTACTCCTATTCGACTCATCCTCCACCAACTCATAAAAGAAAAATTTTCATCACCATAGGAGATGATTTTGACGTTACTCCAACTCCCCCCCCCCTCCTCGAATCCATCTACTCAGTCTCCTCCTCTGAGAGAAATAATAGAAGAAGCTCCATTGCCTCAACAAAATCCATCCAAAAATCCTCCCAAATAAGAGATGAAACATGAGAAGTCAATGAAGCTGATTCTGAAGCTACTAGATCTGATAATGAAGCTAAATCCGACGAGGGGGGCTCAGAAACAACCATAGAAAATAAAGTTCACAAGCCTCAAAAAAAGAAGGCACCGAGCATTGTTTCTGATGAAGAAAGGGCAGCTATTAGTAGAAATTTAAGAGGTTTTGGCGTTGACTATATTATCGAGCTGAAAAAGGTTCCATATATATACTACCAAGAAAGTCAAGCGTCGGACTTAAAGAAACAATGGGGAATGGGACAGAATATCACTGTTCAACTACCTAAGAAAGCAGAAACTCCCTTAGATTGCAAAGACGATGAATTGGTGGTCTACCCCGAAATCATCAATTGGGGACTTCGCTTCCCACTGGATCCTATGATCGTGGAGTACTTTGAATTTATCAACCTATGCCATACTCAAGTGATACCGAATTAATGGTTAACTCTCATATCTATGATAATGACATATCGATTGTCCAAGTTTCCGATCAGCATCAAGGATTTCATCTCCTTCACCAAGTTATCAAAAGTTTTGAAGCTCCCCTTCTACTACCCCACTTTTGTAGATGAATTAAAAATCATCGATGATCACTTGGAAGCGGACAAAATTTGGAAGAAAAAATTTATCTTTATCTCAGGAGCATGGGAGAGCGACAAAGAAATATTTGATGCAAACCCATCAAAACTAAATCCCATCTGGAGAAGCAACCGTAAGCACTTCGAATATTATATACTTTAAGATAAATCTATATGTTTTCTTCCTCATTTATTATTTATTTGCATGATTATTTCAGCAATTCCAAGGCGATATGCTATTCGTCGATCAGCAGCCAAGGATATTTTCAAAAAACTTGCTGCTTGGGTCGAAAAAGAGTGGAACAACGCTTTCCACACCGCATTATGACCGATCAACTTCCTCAACAGTCATCTTTTTCGATCACAACGGGAGCATTGCCTCCTCGAAATTTAATGGATGAACCCAATCCTTATCAAGCTTGCAAAATATTAGTTCAACCTGACTGCAAGGTATTCCTCCCATCCGTAACAGGTCGGAAAATCACCTACCTCAGAAGAAAAAAGAAAAGGAAAAACGGAAAAGAAAATTTAAAAAGCAGGTAGAACATCTGGTGCTAACCTTTCAACACAATCAAAGCCTAAACACCACAAGAGAGAAGTAGGAGAGCAGACTTTATCACCCATCAAGGAAGAAGAAGAGCAAGAACCTCTTCAAAGAAAAAGAAAGCTTCCACCAATCCTCATGGGAAAAAACAAACAATCCAAAATCACTCAATATACATTGGCCGATGAGGACGAAGTCACGACTGTTGGCAATCAAAAAAATCCTCCTCTCGAAGAGAAAACAACCAATAATGATGCTCCGATCATCATCGAGGATAATGTAGATGATGGTGATCAAAACACTGGCCATTTCAACCCCGAAAGCTTTATTGATTTCAACGAGTCACAGGAGCTTACTGTAGAAGACGATCATGTCCTCCAAGATAATCAGACTCATATGTACCATTTCAGGAGAACAACAACCATCGAAGTATCTCCAGAAATCATGTGTCCCTCTGTTCTAACTACAACTTTGGACATGATTCCTCGTCCTAGCCCAAAATATTTTCCTCCTTCTCCACCCAATCCTGAAGTCCTTGTTGCACTCCAACCATTTGTCGATCTCGACACTGCAGCAAAGTAGCTTGCTTCACAATTCGAGGCTTCTCAAAATAATTTGAAATAGTTGGCATAAGACATGGTCCGTTACAAAGGAATTACCGAGGGTGAAAAAAAAACTACGGGAAAATTTTCAGGGCAAAATGGTCGAGAAATTCCATATGTTTGAGGCAGCAAGGTCTTAGCTTATTCGAGGAGCGCTCTTTATCAAAAGTCATTTGCGAACACAATATTTTGTTGAGAAAGAAAAGCTGACTGCCTCTCATCAAGAGGAGATGGACAAGCTCAAAGTTAAACATGCTGATGACCTAACTGCTGTAAATGTCAAATTTGAAGGCCTCTAAACTTCTATTTCTTCCAATGAAACAAAAAATAAAGAGTTGATTGATGAGATAGCCAAACTAAAGGGCACTTTTGAGAAATAAAAAGTTGTTGTTGTTGCTGTTGTAGAAGCTGAATGTTCCAAAGACATGTTAGTTGCCATTAATAGTGGCAAAGAAGAGACAACCATCATTATTCTTCGAGAGCTTCACGCATCTTATCCAAAAGTTAATCTCTCCAGTTTTTGGAACGCCATTCCCATCAAACGGTGTCCTAGTGAAGCCTTGAATCCTGTCCCAGACCTATCATCATCAGAATAGGAGTCATCCGAGGAAGATTCGTCCAAATAACTTTATTGTTATTTGATTTTTCGCTATCTTTTTTGTACTTATCAAAAAATCACATATACCACCTGAAATACCATAGTGCATTTATTGAACGTTGCACTTCAAAAAATCACAATACGTTAGTCGAGCGTCGCACTTAGAAAAAAAACACAATGCATTTGTTGAGTGTTGCACTTCGAAAAGTCACAGTGCATTTATTATACATAGTACTTCGGATATGGTTATTTCTTCAAAAAGTGTAATAAACACTTCGGAACATTTTACTCTTAACCAACCTCAAAGATGATCAGCCTTTGATAAGTTGTTAAGATAGTTTTAAATAAAAATTTGTAAACAACCATTGGCGAAAAATGCATTTTATTGATAATATTAAATATGTACATAATGCCTCGTTAAAACCTTTCTGGGTCAACAGGGTAGGAAAGAGTGCGTCATTCAATAGTTAAAAATCCAAAATACAAAGACAAATCTATTCCCAATATAGCTTCAAATGTTTTATGTTCCACGAGTGTTGAAGCATCCTCCCTTGAACATCACAAAGGTGATAAGACCATAGTTTCATCCTCTCAACAACCATATAATGCCTTTCCCAATTTGGAGCCATTTTTCCAAGGCTCTTCTCCTTTGTATGCAAGAATACTTTTCTCAACACTTTATTGCCTTCTTTAAATTATTTTATTTTCACCTTCGAATCATATCTGTTCCTCATAAGAGTCTGATAATGGATTACATTCAAATGAGCTCGAACTCTTTTCTCCTCAATCAAATCTAAATTCTCTCTTTTAGCTTCATCATTGGATCTTTCAGAATATTAATTTATTCTAAAAGATGACATCGTAGGTTCTATGGGGCTAACTGCATCCATTCTATATGTTAAGGCAAAAAGAGTTTCTTTTGTAGCCTCCCTGGAAGTTGTCCGATAAGCCCAAAGCACCTCTTGTAAATAATTTGGCCATTTCCGTGCTGCCCCCGTCAAGTTCTTCTTCAACCCATCTAAAATTATTTTTTTTGTCACCTCGAATTGTCATTGGCTTGAGGATGAAAAGGCGTTGAAAAACATTGTTGAATTCTCTTCGACGTGCAAAATGAAGCCATTTCTGTATTATTAAACTGAGGGTCATTATCTGTTGTAATTCTTTGAGGAACTCCAAAACGACAACAAATACTATTCACAATAAACTAGATCACATCCTTTGCCTTTTTTCCAGATAGTGGTTCTGCCTTAGCCCATTTTATAAAATAATCCACTACTAAAATTATCATTTCCCTTCCTCCAGAAGCCATCGGCAGAGGCCTCACCAAATAAATCCCTCATCTATCAAATGATATAGCCTCGATTATAGACATAAGTGGTATTGTCGAACTATGAATAGCATTAGCAAATCTTTGACAAGTATCACAACTTCGAACTAAATTTTTAGCATCATTCATGATTGTAGGCCAATAGAATCCTGCAAGTAAAACTCGTCGTGATAAACCTTTAAAACCACAGTGAGCTGACCCTTCTCCCTCATGAAATTCTGATAACACCTCCTGTGATTCTTGCTTTTCTAGACATCCTTATAATGGCCTGCTTAATGCCTTTTTATATAAAATTTCATCTAACACTATGTATCCGACGGTTTTACCTCTAAACTTTTTGGTCAACCTCGTATCATCTGGTAATGTTCCTTGAGTCAAAAAATTAAGAATATACATTCGCCAATCTCATCAGATTACATCAGATGTGACAAAGAACTCCTTTATACATTCACAATGACTGGATTGAGTAACAATCGAGGGATTTTCTTGTAATAAAATCCAAGGATATTCCTCCTTATAAGTAATATTTACTAATAAATCAGCCACCATGTTACTTCCTCGACCAATATATTCAACAACAACAACATTATCGAATAGCAACATTAAATTCTGAAGTTCCCGAAGATATAAAATCAAATGATCCTTTCTTGTCTCGGAAAATCCAGATACATGATTTGCTAACAACTGAGAATCCATTTCCAAGTTAGCTGAAGTTGCTCTACATATTTTTGCCAATCTAAAACCTGCCAAAGCAGCTTCGTATTCAGCTTCATTATTCAAAGCGTAAAAACCAAATTTGATAGATTGAATCATCGTTTCTCCAGTTGGAGATATTTACTGAACCCCATCACTGCTATCTAAAAAACTAGACCCTCCATCTGTTCGAACAATCCACCTTAAATTTACTGGTGCATTATCTTTACTTTCTTCCATATTCGATCTGCTCGAATGAAATTCAACAAAACAATCTGCCAATGTTTGGGCTTTAATTTCAGTTCGAGGTGTGAATAAAATATCATAATCTCCAACTCCATCGACCACTTGGTCATTCTCCCCGAAATATCAGGTCGTTGTAAGATATTTTTCAAAGGGAATGAAGTTCGGACTTCAATAGTGTGAACTTGAAAATAAGGGCGTATTTTCCTAGCAGCAATCACCAATGCTAACGCTAACTTTTCCAGTTTCAGATACCTCTTTTCTACTGACACTAAACTTTTAGTGATATAGTACACTGGCTTCGAAATACCTAAATCTTCACTTATCAATACCGCACTTAGTACAAAATTTGATACTGCAATGTACAAAAAGAGCTTTTCTTTACTTCGAGGTTTTGATAATATTTCTGGTGATGATAACAAATTTGTTAAATTTGTGAATGCTGCCTCACACTCCGGTCTCCATTCAAATTTGTTCGGTCCTTGCAAAACTTGAAAGAAAGGAAAACATTTGTCAGAAAATCTAGAAATAAACGATTAAGTGTTGCTAACCTTCCTGTTAGAATTTGCAGTTCTATAATAGATCGAGGCGAATTTATTGATATCAAAGCTTTCAACTATTCTGGGTCAGCTTTTATTCCTCTTTCACTGATAACATAACCCAAAAACTTCCATGATCGAACTCCGAAGGTGCACATTTCTGGATTTAGCTTTAACCTGATTGCCCTTAAATTCAAAAATGTTTCCTCTACATCTTCAAGATGCAGATCATCCTATAAACGTTTTACCACCATATCGTCTATATACACCTCCATATTTTTTCCGATCTGAGTGGAAAAAGGTTAATTCATTCATCTTTGATAAGTGGCACCAGTATCTTTTTAATCCAAAGAGCATAACCTTATAGCAATGCAACCCTCTATCAGTTATGAAGGTCGTACATTCTTGGTCTTTTGGATCCATCTGAATCTGATTGTATTCTGCAAAAGCTTCTATGAATGTTAATATTTTATTTCCCGAGGTAGAATCAATCAGTTGATCTATTTGAGGTATAGGAAATGGATCTTTAGGATAGGCTCGATTCAAGTCTGTAAAATCCACACACATTCTCCACTTCTCATTCTTCTTTTTTACCACTACTGGATTTGCCATCCACACAGGATATTGTGACTTCCTTATATGACCGACCCCGGATAACCGGTCCACCTCAGAAACGATTGCTTCTACCTTCTCCGAAGAGAATTCCCTTCTTTTCAAAATCACTAGTTTCACCTTTAGATCAATAGCCAAACTATGACGATTCACCTCTATTGGTACTCTTGTTACATCCTCCGTTTTCCAAGCGAAAGCGTCCAAGTTAAAAGATAAAAATTCCAGCAGTTGTTGACGTAAAAGTGGGGTCAGTAAGGCTCCGAAAAAGTAAACTTCTCCCCTTATTTACTCACTGTTAAAGACCCTGGGGTTTCCCTCGGATCGTCAACTCTTTCTTCAAAATCCGAAGTTAACCCCTATGACTTCTATTCATGCATCAAATATTCATTGTTGGCTCCCCGAATTCAAAGCGCAGTGGCATAACATTCTCTAGCTACTTTCTAGTCGCTTCGAACTACCCCCAACCCGATCCATATGACATACTTGAAACATTGGTGAACTGTTGACACAACCCTATACATTCTAGAAATCCATGACCTTCCAAAAATAGTGTTGTAGCTCGTGGGACAGTCCACCACCACAAAAAGCACCTGGACATTCTTCTTGAACGGTTCTTTTCCCAAATTCACTTCTCTCTCGAATTCCCAATCACGCGAGCTGTTACACCCGTGAATCCTATAATTATTCGTTCTGATTGAGAAATTCAAGATGGATTTGTCGTTCTATCATAAGATTATTTAAAGAGGACATTTGCAGAACTGCCAGTGTCAATAACCACATGCCGAATTTCGATGCCAGCCACCTCTGCACCGATAACCAATGCGTCTTCATGTGGCCCTGTTTTTCCCCGTAGATCATCCTCATCAAATAGGATGAATGGAATGGCTTTTTTTCTATACAAGTGTGTGGATATTTTCCCTTCAATTTGTGTTGTCAAAATTGACAACATCCCTCTTCCTCAAACTGATTGAGAAATTCAAGGTGGATTTTTATTTTATCATAAGTTAAATTAAAGAGGACATTTGCAGAACCGCCAGTGTCAATAAGCACACGCCGGATGTCGATGCCAGCCACCTCTGCACCGATAACCACGGTGTCTTCATGCGGCCCTGTTATTCCCCGCAGATCATCCTTATCGAATAGGATGAAATAAATAGCCTTTTTTTCATACAAGTGTGTGGATATTTTCCCTTCAATTTGAGTTGTCAAAATGATAACATGCCTCTTTCTCGAACTATCAGAGTTGTCGGTCATTGAATCGCCTCTAAAAATGGCTAATGACTCAAAAAATTTGCATAGATCTCACACACGCCCCCTTTTCTATTGGCTCTTCAACTGCCATAAAAATCAACTTGTTCAGATTCTTATCCACATATTCCGAAGAAGCGTTAAATTCTTCAGCCTTTGAATCTAAAATCATTAAATTCTCAGCTGGCGCAGCTGGATTAGCCTTCGAAGTTTATGCTATATTTTTCGAACCGCTCCCTTGTGACTTCACATAAGTCAAGAACTTTCCATTTTTTATCAAGATCTGAACTTCCTTTTTCAACGTAATGCAATCATTCGTATCATGTCTGATATCTTCATGATACTTGCAGATATTATTCTGCTCCTCCTTTAGCCTACTTATTGGAGCTCGTTTCTGAAATTTTATGAAGCTTTTTTTCTTTTCGAAGATTGCAGCCACATTCTCTGGCAAATCTGTATAATATTATGGCATAACCCGTTGATATGGCCTTGGCCTATTATAGTTATAGGATGGAGCATGATTTGAATATCCACCAATTCGAGGTGGCAAGTTATTGTTCAACTGACTGACTGTTAATTAACATCGAGGGTTGCCCTTGGTTATTGGCCACCTAACTCAAATTCTTTGGAGTACTAACCGGTCCTCCTCGGACCCTGGTTGACTCCTCCGCCTTAATATGAACCTCTACTTGAGCTATCAATGCTCCAAAAGTTAGAGCTCTCCTTTTTGTAGTTTTATTGGCCGGATCCGCTGGCAATAGACCCTGGCGAAAAGCTATCATCGTTATATTTTCTTCGCAATTGTCAAAACTTGCTTTAGTTAAAACAAACCTCTTCGTATAATCCTTTAACTTCTCTCCAGCTGCCTGCTTGCACTGGATAATTGTATCCCTATTCGCTCTCATTTCCTTACTCCCCACAAACTCCCTTCGAAAAGTAAAATTCTTGAAATTTGAGATGGATCCCCTCGGAATCCGGCTATACTACTTTAAAATTTTGCGAGAATGTACAACACACCAGCCGGTTGTCATCTTCAAAGTTCATCATGTAGTTCTTAAATTTTTCGATGTGGTCATTGAGATCTTGCATCTCATCGAACTTATCCACCTTAGCAATATCAAAACGCTTCGGAAGCGTTATAGATCGAATCTCAGTTGTCAACGGAGAGTTCCTTCAATCGAAACCTTGCACAAATTGATCATCAGTTCCTGTTACTGCGTATAAATTTTTATCAGTCTCAGCATAGTGATTCGAGGTGTTCCCTTCATACCACGTAGAACAAGGAACGTTGTCCCTTTTAGATTTATGTTTCTTTTTATGCTTCCTCGGTTGTTCTCTTTCCGGTTCCTCTTTTGAAGAACTTCTATATCTCTTAAAGCCTGAAGCAGAGCTTTCTAACGTTTCATCACCAGAGGTTACATACTTTTGCTTGTCTTTTTTCCCCTTACGAGAGGAATAACGCTCTTTTGAAGATTTGAAGCGCGCCTTTTTATGTTCTCTTCTAGCATGCCGACCAGCACAAGATCGATTAGCTTGATCTCCCATATCCGTATCTCATTTTCTTGTCTTACCTCGGATTTGAGCTTTGCCGAGTGAATTTTTTGTTCTCTTTGTTTATATGAGTCGTTAAGCATATTTATTTTGTCTAAAGGTTTATTCATACGCATCTCAATGTATGATTGAGTTTGGATCGAAGTTAATCCATCCAGTCTGTTTTCATTTCTTTGCAAATCATATTTTAATATTTCCATCGTTGAACGAAGTGACGGATTGTTTTCGGGATTCATTATATGGAATTCAAACGAAAAAACAAGAAAATTGTATTAAAATTCGAACATGCAAGTCACTGATTCTTAATCGTCCTCAGCGGAGTAGCCAATTTGGTGAGTTTAATTATTAAGAGAGTTGTCTTAGGAAAAAATAATACGCAAGTTCTAGAGATAGAGAGTTTTTAGAGAGAGAAAGTCAGAGCATAATTGAGTTAGATCGAAAAGTGTTCAACCCTTTTATTAGTTCAGCCTTACCTTTTATATAGAGGCGTTAAGACTCAGTTTTAAACTAAAAATGGTTACATAAAAGGGGTAAATTACCCTTAGTCCTCAATAGAATTACATAGTCACATATGTACGAGTTTTGAAGAGCTTCAATTTTGAATTCCAGTTTCTGAACAACCTCCATTGTAATCAGATTCTTGCAATCATTTGAATCGATTATGAACTTGTAAGTTCATCCCCCAATTGTGGAGGTAGACTGCAAGATATTATTCTCTATTCTACTCCTCAAATCAGAAAAATCAGTTTCTATAAGCATGCTTCATATATCTGCATAACAAGAACTAGAGCTTTGATACCAAACTGATGCAGTAGAATTTAGAAGAACAAATGATAAAGAAACACTAAGGTTTCAAGAACACACAGTTCTTTTAAACTCAAAGTCTGAATTGTATCTGGTGAGGATAATTATCGCCTGAGGGTAGGCTTGTAATTTATTTAGTGTTTTAAAGAAGTATGTGGGTGTTTAATATGTAGAGTAGAGAGTAGAGGGAGAATTAAGCTGGCTGGTTGCAGTTAATTTTCATTATCCATATTTAATGGAGGTGGTTGGGTATTTATACCTTTACACTTGGGCCCTTATGGGATTTCGGGTCATGTTTAATGGACCCGGGTCATGTTTAAAGACCCATGAGCTCTAAGTAGGAGAGCAAGTAGCTTAGTCAAGAAGTGTTTAGGTTTTTTAGTACTTTTGTCATAGTTCAAACAGCCCCATTAGCTAAGTGTTCGAAGTGGTCTGTCCGGTCCGGAGGGTTAGGTCCGGTCTGTCCGGTCCGGAGGGTTAGGTCCGGTCTGTCCCTGTCCGGTGAGCAATCAGAATTCGGACTCATTAGTATCCTTTAAAAACAACTAAATCGTTTGATTATGGTTTGGAAACCTTAAATAATAATAGTCTGAAACCCTAATACAAACTAAGAAAATAAAATAAATGTTCCAAAATCAAATCCTATCAAATCTTATCATAACCATTTGATTTAGTATTTTAATTAAATTATTAAAATATAAAAAGGAATATAATAAAATAGGAAAAAACATCTTAGGACCCTAAATAGTGGAATTTATGGTCCAAACTTCGTGACAAGTGTTGTCACGTTTTGACTTTGTGACAAGTGTTGTCACGTTTTGACAGTCGTTGGACCGGTCAAGACGTTCGATTTGAGTACTTGATTCGTTTAAATCTGATGCATGGTTGAGAAACAAGACCTTTTTACACTTGTCCATTAGTAATAGATAGTACTTGTCACGTTTTGACTTCGTGACAAGTGTTGTCACGTTTTGACAGTCGTTGGACCCGTCAAGACGTTCGATTGGAGTACCTGATTCATTTAAATCTGATACTTGTCCATTAGTAATAGATAGTTGTGGACCATATCGAATACACAAAATTGGTGGTAGTTAACGATGTGATTTATATAAGTGCACATTTAGTTGAATACAATTGAGTTATGTTGGGAATATGGGTGTTATGAATTAAGGGTCTGGTCCGGATATAAGTAAGAATTATATAAGTGCACATTTAGTTAAATACAATTGAGTTATGTTGGGAATATGGGTGTTATAAATTAGGAGTCTGGTCCGCATATTCCGTCTTCGTATATAAGTACGGACACAACCGATCTCAACACTAGTATGATATTGTCCGCTTTGGCACCCGAAGGTCCTCACGGCTTTGCATTTGGTCCACTACCAAAATGCCTCATACTAGTTGAGATATGTTCTTACTTATATACCACTGATGACCTTGAGCATGGCTACTAATTCATCATGTTCGACTTTCGAGAATTTCACCACCATCGCGTTATGTCTGGGTCTGGCTCTGATACCACGTTTTGTTATTAAATTACTATACAATTATCAAAATGGCTCAAGCACAAAACATATACGAAGGACAAACTTGAATGAACACATGATTTAACGTGGTTCGACAATTGTCTACGTCCATGGGCACCGCCAGAGAAAAGAGTTTCACTATGATAGAAAATGTTACAGATTTCAGATTGTGTTTTGTATAGCAATAGTAGTCTATTTATAGGGAATTAATAGACTTACTAGACAATGGGCCTAATAGGCTCATACCACAAGACTAACACGATACTGTCACAACACTTATTTGTACTGCCGAACACAGTACACTGTCAAGGCACAATATCACTATCACAGACACAAAACTGTACTGCCGGACACTGTCAAGGCACTATTTGACTCATCCATAGACACTATTTGACTCATTCATAACAGGCATTAAACAGTAAATCGTCCCTGGACTATCGCGTTTGGTGGCAGATAGTCCCTTGACTTTCATAGTGAAACTCTTTTCTCATTAAATCATGTGTTCAGGCATTAAACAGTAAATCATCCCTCGACTATCGTGTTTGGTGGCAGATAGTCCCTTGACTTTCAAATGTCCGTTGACAGTCCCTGGACTATCGCGTTTGGATAAAGTTAGTCCACCAGATCCTTTAGTCCATGAGAGGCTGCCACCTGTCACCATAGTCCCCAGATTTTTGTATCACCCCTAGTCCTTTGAGTTTAAATCAAACCCAAAATGTAGAATATTACGGATAACTAAACTCAAGGGACTAGTGGTGATACAAAAATCTGGGGACTATGGTGACACGTGGCAGCCTCTCATGAATCAGAGGATCTGGTGGACTAACTTTATCCAAACGCGATAGTCCAAGGACTGTCAACGGACATTTGAAAGTCAAGGGACTATCTGCCACCAAACGCGATAGTTGAGGGACGATGTACTGTTCAAAGCCCATGTGTTCATAATATTGTCTACGACAATTGTCTACGTCCGGTATATAATATTGTTATTATTTTCTGTAGAAAATTACAGAAAACTAAACTCAAGGGACTAGTGGTGATATAAAAATCTGGGGACTATGGTGACACGTGGCAGCCTCTCATGGATCAGAGGATCTGGTGGACTAACTTTATCCAAACGCGATAGTCCAGGGACTGTCAACAGACATTTGAAAGTCAAGAGACTATTTGCCACCAAACGTGATAGTCCAGGGATTGTCAACAGACATTTGAAAGTCAATAGACTATTTGTCACCAAACGTGATAGTCGAGGGACGATGTACTGTTCAAAACCTTCATAACATGTTACATGAACTATCCAAGTGAGAGATTGTAACAAAACTCTAAATTGAAAAGTCTCATTAAAATATTAGATCAACAAATAATAACAATATTATATATTAAAAAAAAGTGTGCTAACGTTTTTTTCTAAGTTTTAAATACAAGATTTGTATATACCGGTTTAATTTCGTTAAAAATTCAAAAAGAGTAATTGTGTGCTATATTTGATGAGGTTATATTCTAAATTTAGAAGTATACTTTTTACGAGAAAGGAATAAATTTTTTAAACAAATGGACAGAGATATCTCATAATTCCACACTCCCTCCGCTCTATACCACAAATTTACTTGAAAAAATAAAAGGATTCCCAATTATAAATCGTTTATATACAGATATGGTTTTGGGTACTGGGTGACTCTCTTTTTGACGCGATTGTACGCTTTATTAAAAATAATAATCAAATTAAAAAAATAGTTAATTTGATAAATTTATGTAAATTTTTAAAAAATTATAAATCATATGTTTGCTGTTTTTATTTATTTTTGAATTAAAAAATTAAAAGAATAAAATACTTTTAACGTTGATGATTCAATATTATTTTATAAAATTTAAAATTTAAAATTTAAAATATTGATTATTTATTTATTTTTCAAAAATATCTAAAACCCCGACCTAGAAATGAAACTGTTAAATATTTACTCACTCCGTCCTTTTATATTTGACGTTTTAGAGAAATATATTTGTCCCAATTTAATTGAGGTTTTCAAATTCCAAGATGGTAGTAATAGTTGTATATCATTTATATCCTTTTTCTATAATTAATTTATGGCCAAAGCTATTTCTCCCATCATATTTATTATTTCCTCCATGATTTGAAAAAACTCCATGTTGTTATTTCCTCCATAAAGAAAATGACATATTTGTCTTTCTACACTTGGCTAAATCCTTCATTGGAGAAACTAGAGTACATACCAAATCTTTACCCGGAAACTTTAACAGCACTTCTTTTAGTCTTGTTGGCAGTTTTCTGCTCGTCACCTTGAATTTCCAAGGTATTATCCATTGAATCCTCCATTGATTAGAGAGGAAACATCACATAAGTTATGGACGTTTTCAAAGATAACAAGTAGTAACCTTGCAAAAGAACAAAACAATACTTAAATACTGCTTTTTTCACCAATCTGTAAATCGTCCCGAGTAATCTAGTAATTGATGTAGACTAAAAAACTTTAATCTATAATCTTTAATCAGATGAAACACTAAGAAGATACAGATCTCGATTCCTTCAATAAACAAAACCAGGATGAAACAGTGGGTCTGTTTGATTCACCAATGAGAAAATCGTCCAGTTTAGCTTTGATACAATGATTGATGTTGTATTTTATTGCTAAATTCGTGGAGGAGATGTATTACAATGATGAAACAATGGTGTTTCGTTAGTAAAATCTAGAAGAAAAGAGATAGAAACGAGAGGAGAGAAAGCGGAGTGAAAAAAAACGTCTAGACTCTAGAGAGTCGGAATCACATGTTTTTTTTTCGAGAGGCCATCTCGGAATCACATGTTTTTTTTAACGGAAAAACATGTGATTCCGAGACGATTCTCGGAAACACATGCTTCTTTAAAAAACAGCAGATAGCCAGAAGAAAAAAAACTGTTTTGTAGAAGACATCTGATTCCGAGACAACCTCTTGGAATCAGATGCGTTTGCAAAAAACAACGAATTCCGAGATACTGCCTCAGACTCAGTTGCTCTTTGCTCAAAAATGCAGAAATCAGGAATACAGTATCAAAACCAACATTTTCGGTTTGGTATGGGTTTCTTGATTATCCATGATCAATCTTCAATAATACTGAAGCATTTATTTTAGGGTTAATTTTAGAGGCAAAAATCAAACACGTAGGATTAAAAATGGGTTAATCATGTGTTTTTTCACTGTAGGACTTTCTATTTGAATAATGGCACGTAATGTTAAATTTGAAAAAAAAAGTAAGGGTAATCTAGTAATAACAAATTTCAAATGTTTTAGAAATTTCAAATCATAGAGGAAATAATAATAATAATGGAAAAAATAGTTTTGGTCTTAATTTATTCTAGTTTTGTCCTCAATGCCTATTAATTATAAGGGTTATAAATGGAAGTTAGTAACACCTTTTATAATTTCAAAATCAATGATACCTTTCTCAATTAATATGCATAAAGCTAGAGGGACCGAGGGAGTATAAACTAATGTTGGAAAGTAATAAAACACTTACATGTTTACCTTTAAATAATAGGGAAATGTCACATTAAATACATTCTCACCAAACTTACTATTATCTAGTATCCCAACTATTTTTTATGCCTACTAAACACTCATCTCACCAAACTAATTCATTTTCAATACCCAACTTATATTTTCATTCCTGAAGTACCCTCAAACAGATCATGCGATTTATGTGTAATAGATCATGAGATTTATGTGTAACAGATCATGAGATTTATGTGTAAAAATCACATCCTCTACCTACAGTTCTAAAAACACGATCCTGCGATTTTAGTGCAAATCCAAAATGATGAACATGAGATTTATGTATAAAATAGGTCATGAGATTTATGTGTAAAAACAGATCATGCGATGTATGTGTAATAGATCATGAGATTTATGTGTAACAGATCATGATATTTATGTGTAACAGATCATGAGATTTATGTGTTAAAATCGCATCATCTACCTACAATTCTAAAAACACGATCATGCGATTTTAGTGCAAATCCAAAACGATGAACATGCGATTTATGTGTAAAACAGGTCATGCGATTTATGTGTAAAAACAGATCATGTGATTTGTGTGTAATAGATCATAAGGATTTGTGTAACAAATCATGAGATTTATGTGTAAAAATCGCATCATCTACCTACAGTTCTAAAAACACGATCATGCGATTTTAGTGCAAATCCAAAACGATGAACGTGAGATTTATGTGTAAAATAGGTCATGAAATTTATGTGTAAAATTGGTCTCGCGATTTACGACTTACAATTTTAAACATAACACGATATACCTCAGGGTTATTTTTGTTCAAAATTGAGTTTTGGCAGTATCTAATATTTGGATACTGACCAGTACTTTTCCCTAAATACAAAACTGTACTCATAGGGAGGTAACAACTATTACCTTGATATTATTTACTATTATTATTATTATTATTATTTTAAAAAATTAAAATAATATAAACACATACTTGTACTTTTACCATTTAAATACTTTCATATATTCAAAAAAACAATTCCCATTATTTTTTCTTATATTCATAACTTTTCAAAATTGAACTCATTGTCTATCTTATTTATATCTAATAACAAAATTAATATTAAATCAATATATAGAAATAAATAAATAAAAAGACAAACTCAAAAATTCTTAAAATTCTTCCAACAATACACCAAACAAAAAAGAAACAACTCAACAATACTCGCTCTTTTTCCTCAATTCACTTTCTTTTATACTTGAATCAAATCACTAACCTAATTTTTTTTTACCAAATTTTTAAACATTTTTTGTTAATTTATTTTAAAAAAATTAATTTGATAAATAAAAGTTTCTATTTATTTTATAAATCACTTTTTCTGCATTTATCTCTTTCTTTTTCTTGTCGGTTGGTGATTCAGGTTAAGATTTTAGGATTAGAGTTTTGTTGCACTATAACATGTTGAGGTTGACAAATGAATAGTATTATAAAATAGTGTTTGTAGGGAAAGAAATGGGCCTAAAAACACTACTATTGAAAAGTGGAAGAGTAAAACGGAGTTGAAAACCGATACAATAATAGTTGGGGCGCAAACTGAAACTAAGTAGTGTAACACATGTTTGGGGGCTAAAAATCATGGTTAGTCACTAGAGTTGGTCACTTGTTTCAAAAGTGCCACTTATTTAATTTTTGTATCAAAACAGTCACTTTGTTTCACCGATGGTCACTAATGTTGGTCTTTTATTTTCATTTTTAGTCACCGATAGTGACCATAAATGTAAAAAAATATAACTTGAATGGCAATTATGAAACAAATATAACTTGAGTGACAATTTTGAAACAAGAGACTAACTCCAGTGACTATTGAAGTTTCTTAGCCCATGTTTGGGATAAGGAAGTGTCTAAAGAGGAGTACCTTAATAGGAGAGATAGAAGAAAATTAAATACTAATGAAACTAAGAAGGGTAAATATTTATATCATTATCTAATATTAACTTTTTATTCTAAATAATGTTTTGTGAGTGAAAAATAAGAAAAAATGTCTTACATTTTTATAAAGGTAAAATATAGTTTTTAGGTAAGAGAAATAATAAGGTAGAACATGAAACAGAGGAAATAAGATAAATGGATGGAAAACTAAATTTATTATATCTAATATAAAATTAGTTGTTATTTAAGATTTTGTTAATAATCTAATTACGGATTATTATAAAAGAAAATACAAGTTATTTCTATCAAAATATTTTCATATACATAAAAATCAAACTTTTTGTTTATTCATTTTTTAAAAGTTTGTATCTTTCAAGTCATAATTCGGAAAGAAATTTGAAAGTACAATTGGATTTTAAGCAAAACAAGATCAATGAATGATGTATTTTGGAAAAACAGTTACAAGCTTAGTTAATTTCTAGTTTTGCATCTAACATTTTCATTTTACCATGATTCCACATCTAGCATATCGCATCTAGTATCTAAAATCTAGCGTTCTTCATTTTACATTAGTATCGCATCTAGTAGCTATCATCTAGCATGTAACATCTCTCGTCCTGCATGTAGCATATATTATCTCTTGTTTCGTATCTTGCATCTAGCATCCATCATCTAACATCTTCATTTGACCTTGGTCTCGCATCTAGCATCTAGCATCTCACATCTCTCTTTGCGCATCATGCATCTAGCAACTAGCATCTTTCGTCACATCTAGCATCTAGCATCTAGCATCTAGCTTTTGCATTCTACCATGCTCTCGCATCTAGCATCTATCATCTTTCATCTGACATCTCTCATCTAGCATCTAGCATCTCGCATCTTGCATCTAGAATTTTCATTTGACTATGGTCTTGCATCTAGCATTTAACATATTTCATCTTGCATCTTGCATCTAACATATTTCATCTCGCATCTTGCATCAAACATCTCTCGTCTCACATATAACATATATCATATAGCATTCTCATTTATCACGCTCTCGTATCAAGCATATAACATATATATTTCACCTTGGTTTCACATCTAACATATAGATCTCGCATCTAGCATCTAGTATCTAATATTTTTCATTTTATCCTAGAGTCGCATCTAGTAAGACACTAGATGCGAGACACAGAATATGAGGCATATAACCCTAATTCATCTTTCTCATAAACATACAATAAAACCTACCTAGAACACATAATTAAAAACAACAAAACTTACCTAACGTCATAAAACTAAACTAAACTATGGATTTATATCTAACTAATCAAGCAAAACATACAAAATTTAGTAAACAAAAACCTAAAAAAAAATATAATATAATCAAATTCAATATGTATAACAAACCTAAATCGATTTTTTAAAATATTGAAATATACGTTTGAATATAAAAAATATCGATTTGATTTATACAAAAATTTCAGCTATTAGAAACAGAAAAAAAAACTAAAAGTCGATAAGAAAAACAAAGATTACAACATAGAAAATAACTAAATAAAGTTTAGAGAGAGAAACAAAAAATATGTCTCGCATAATTCATTAAGAGAATTTGCAGTATTGCAAAATAGTTGGATAATAGATAATAAGTAACAAAATTAATTAGATTGTAAATCATAATAAATGATAAATTAGAGTAATAAATAAGATGTAAGTAGTGTTTGATTTTTGGTGGCACCAATGTCTTGTATAATAAAGGATAGGAGACTCACTTTGATGGTAATTTCTACGACTACCAATGTCTTTTATTTTGTTTTTACTATTACTTTGGATTTGCTTATGTCATCCTGAATTGAAGAATTTTTGCTATCATTTTCTAGTTTAATGGTATCATATAGGATTTTGAATAATGGTACATTTAGTATTTTACCTTTCAATTTTATTCTTTCTATTTCAATCTCTTCAAATCTTTTACAAATTTTACCGAGTGATTATAATTTTCATATCAAGTCGGATATTTGTATTCAGTTTGACATATATATTTTAGAATTTTTGTTTAAAATTATGCTCAAGAGAGTTCCGATTTTGGATTTTTTTATCGATAATGTTATATTTGTTATTCTGAAAAGTGAAAATCATAGGAGGTGGAGAGGGAATATAAAAAATTGAAGAAAATTTGCTTTTGTTTTGACTGCCGACAAAAATAGGACTACAACATACCTTAAGCTTTTTAAAGTGTTTAGAGTACGTTCCAAAAGCATAAAGATGACAATTCGTAAGCAAATTTACCAACAATAAAGACATACAGGAGACGGTCATCTTGAGGCACATCACTACTTAACACGATTAAATCTTAAAAGGAAATATGAATAAAAGAAAGAGGATCAATAGTTGTTGCAAACCAATAATTTTATATTAATCGTTTGAAACAACTAGAGGAAAATATTTATTTTATGAGACGTAAAAGAATGGAAGATATTACTCAGCGCAATCTAACAATGGATCCAGTACCAATTTTATATTCCTAGAATATGTTGCTAGATCTCATCATTGTCTCATTTCTTGTTGTATGATTATATTTGAAATTGTATATCTACTTCGTCATACTTTTTCCTTTACTTAGTAATTTTATTACATGATTTTATTTATATTTTTAAGATCATAAAGAACGGTTACAACCATTATGTGCGTTCTATTACTTTTGATTGTTTTTATGAGGTCGTACTGGGAGCTAGTATTTTCTATCTAAGAATTACTACATCGATCTAATCTGAAATATTTGATATTTTTTTAGCTTATTTAGTGATATTGAATTCACCATATAAATTGTTGAGTAGATTAATCAGATTTGGCGAACGAGATTGATGATTCACGATGATACGAACTTGACTCATTCTTATCTAGTCTGGGGTAGTACAGCATGTTAGGAATAAGTGTGGACATACTGCGGTAACCATACTTTTTAATTGGGACCTCCATACCTTTCAATCGACTCAAAATTTAATGAACCAATTACGAACCCTACTAATATGGAAGAAATCCTGGTTATATATAACTAAGATTGTGTTTCACGTATGAGTATCAATAGGGTGTTTATGCCCCTATCGTGGGGACCTATGTGGAAACGCTCCACCCAACAGGGATAACACATCATTTCTTTAAAAAATGCTTTTATATTGATTGAATCATTCTTTTAGTTTAGTCGTTTGATTCAGTGAACCACGCGAGTTGGTTAGATGTTTCAGTAAAAGGACTTGTAGTATTCAGTTTTCTCTCTCCAAACTTTTTTTGGTGGATCACCTGCTAAGAAAAATAGCATATATAATTTATTTTAGACTACTAAGGAAAAAAGGCATAAACACTACGAATGTCGTATGCTTGAGTACGAAAAGGAAAGTGATATCGAACCATTTATCCTAGGCATATTTGGACATATGATTCTCGTAGAAGATCAAGTTGGTTAGACGTGTGATGGTAAACCTCTTCGCATGGTTTGTGGAGTATTGAATTAGAATAAGAGGTTCACCACCACATTGTTGCATAAGTCTAATTATAGTTCACTTTTAACTTCGTGTTCGATAGCTCGATCATAATGATTTTGACTATGTGTTCGATCGCCTAGTCGTAACATATTAATTGTAATTACATTTATAAACAGCTTAACCCATTTTTATTAAATTTTATATATGTGCGATTATCCATATAGGCTCAATTTATGTATTATTTATTCGTTCTTATTTTTTCATACAAAAATGTTAATGAGCGGAGATAACTCTTTTTCATTATTCTTCCAAATTGAAAGGGTAGGTCTTTTTTAATTCAATTTTAGATTACATAGCTTCAAGCATATAAAACGGATACAAAATCTATGATTGCCAATTGAGTATGTGATTTTGGACTAACGCGTGAGATTTTGGCTCATTTTATTATCTTTTAATTGTAAAATGTCAATATTTTTTTGTTGGTGTCCCAAAATATTCTTGTATAATTTGGATATGAGATTGAATGTCATAACTCTTATTTATATTTTACTTGTAATTGATGATAAGAGAATTATTAGCTAGGTTTTAGACGATTTTTGGACCGGTCTTAATTGTATTTATTGACCATAGGAAGCAATTCCAATGGATACTTTTCGTATTCATGGGATATTAGTGTTCAAAAGTCTATTATGGTCACTATAAATATATTTTTATACCACTTGGAGTGAGTGAACAATCATTATTCTAATTTTAAATCATTTAATATTCTTTCTCTCTAATTTTCTCTCTATGCTTTATTTCTCCATTAGTTATGGCGAGCTGAACCGGGCTTTATTAGTGGCGATCACAGTGGAAGTAACACTTCGACTGGTATCTGAAAGTTATTTTCCAAAAAACAGATCACCAAGAAGCAAGCTCTCATCTTTAATTGCTTGGACAGTCTGTTTACCTGTGGCTCATAAGACAAGTTTATAACCCCATGGGTGAGGTCACGCAAGAAGGGTCAGGGAATCTTCTCGACTCAAAAATTTCACATTCTCAGTTAGAAGAATAGATACAAAAAATCATTGCCAAAATCGCGGCACTTAGGACTGATAAAGAAACATTAGTGTTGGCTATAAGACCTTCAACTTTAAGATCCAAAAGAAGGGTCGTAATAGAAATAGATTCAGTCGAAAAGAACAATATGGAGTCCATGAGACCATATGATTCGGATAGGAATGACAACTCCCTAAGGAGATAGTATTGGGTAAGAAAATGTTATCTCTCGCTCACTTCTAGTGGCAAACAATTAACTGAGAATGAATAACATTCATCCTCACACAGAAGAAGGCATCACCAAAGGATTTGTAACTACACTAGAAGCATACATCATTCCCGGTCTAGAAGAACTAGACACTCGAAGAGGGAATCTCGCATAGAATATGACTCTGAGAAAGGTAAAACACATATAGTCTCACATAATGTAGTAGTATAAACATAATAAATCAATACATGGTTTGAAGTCAAGCAACAAATGCAATCCCCTCCAGTTGCGCCCATGCTTGGACTTCAGTAGCAAATGTTGATTCCCTACATCTCCTCGAATTGGATTTTAACCCTACGGTTCCAGCTTAAGTTATTTTGTTTGTGGATCTTCTCTTAAGTTTAGTTTTAATCTTTTTATTTATTTATTTACCTCCTACAAGAAAAAAATAATGTATGAGTATTTAAGTCTTTTCCATCGGTATACAAACTTATAGTTAACACGTATCTTAATTATTTGCTTCATATGTTTTATTCATACACTATAAGGTACTAGATTCTAATGCTTTGGTCTCAAATAAAATTTTGACACAAACTACCAATTCATATTTATAAATATCTTAAAAGTAAAAAAAAAAACTCTCAATTAGAATTTTTGAAATTTTACAACTAATTTTGACATATCTAGATAACTAGTTTTAATTGTCTTTTTGAAGACATAACTAATATTTTAAAAAAATACCAAAATATAATGACCAATACCATCAAAATTAGATATACCATCTAATTTTCACACAAGTGATCAGAATTAATTATATTTAAACAAACATTATGACTAATTTTGACATATTTAATCGGAATGAGTAGCATAATTTCCTATAAAAAGAAATTAAAAAATAATTAGTTTTGAAAAAACCAACTAATTTTGATATAAGTCATCGGATTAAAATATAATCGGTTAAAATTTGAGGTAATATTAAAAATAATTAAACTTAGCAAGTTGTCAGGATTAATTGTAAATTTGAAAATAAAAAAATAACAAAGGATTTTATTTCTTTGTGTATGAAGTGTGAGATTATTTGATATGCTTGGGGTTTGAGATGTTAAGATTTTTAGTTTGTTAAATCACGATTGAAACAGAAGCTAAATTTTGAAAATAATAAAATGAGAAGAGGAATTGATCTTCTCTCTCAAGAATGGAGTTCTTGAATCTGCTTCAAAAAAAAGAAAATGAGTCTTCTCCTGCTAACTCTTCCTGCCTTCTCTCTGTTTTCCCTTCTTATCATTCTGCCTGGCAATGATCACCTTTGAAAATGAAATTTTTGATGAGAAAGAATATCATGTTCTCCCATAAAAAACAGAGGCCAAACACCTGTAAATATCAAAGGTAAGATGAAATTTTACGCTGCAATTGTCAACCCCGGAGGAAATCAAACCTGCCATATTTTAAAACCTGAAATAATTGAAGAAAAAAATAATCATATATGATTTTAGTACTCTCAAGAAACTCAGGACTGGCTCATTCAGAAATCAAAAATCATGTTGGTTGGAAAATTCTCTTCTGGCCTTCCGAAAAAACCGATTCTTAGCGATTTTTTGAATTCGTTCAAACTCAAGGGTGTTTATAATATGGAAATTAAATACTCTTACCATATTCTTTTCGAGTTTGATCTCAAGGAAGACATTTTTAAATTCTGGTTAAGAATTGTGTGGACAGTTGGTGATTCGATGATGAGACTGCTTCGTTGGACTCCGGATTTCAACTTTAAGAGAGAAAGCGATATTTCTTTAATTTGGAATAGGATCGAAAAAGTGCTTGAGTATATTTATAACGAGCAAATTATGAATGACATTGCATCTGTTATTGATGATCCATATAAAATCACCGTTCTTGAAAACAATAGAGGATTGAAAAACGCTTGTTACGCCCTTGTTGAACTGGATGTCTCCAAAAGACTCCATCATAGAGTCTGGATTGGTTTTGGAAAGAACAAAGGCTATTGACTTTCTCTAAGCTAGAAAAAGCTTCCATCCTACTGTAACTTTTGTTAACATTTGGGTCATGCTTACTCAGAATGCAAGAAAGCCCAGAAAAAGGATGATAACCGGAATACACAGTATGAAAATGTTGAAAATGATACTTAGTCAAATCAAGACATTGAAAATCAATCCAAGAACAAACACAATACTACTCAAGTTGGCAAATTTTATAGACCCAAATTAAAATCTATTGTTATCCATACATCTCAAGATATTCAAGAGGAGGAAGAAAACAAGATTATGAATGATAATATGGAGAAAGAAAGTCCTGAAAATTTTACAAAATATGAAAGCCTTATGACTACAATTATATAATCATCTACTAATCCTAAAGACATGGATGTTATTGAGGCTCTCCAGACTCTTAAACAGCGTTTTGTTCATAATAGTTCTCTGGGATATAAAAATTTATGCAACAATGGAAACTCTGATGACCCTGATAACATTGGTAGCACCCTAACAACTCTTATTATGAAGGATCCTTCAACATCTCTTGAACCAAAATTCAATGAGATCCTGCATAAGAAATTCAAAATAGCAAAGAAATTGTATAATTTCTAGCAAACTTATTATAAAATACTTTGGGAACAACAAAAACTCCAAATCTCTTTCAGATAATGATAAAACTGATTAACTGGAATGTTAGAGCGATCTACAACAATTCAACCACGGGTAGGTTGAAGATAAGTTGATAAAGAGAGGGTCAAAATTTTAGTCATTCAAGAGCCTATGGTCACCAATGACAAATTGGAGGATATTGCTTTGATACTTAATTTTACTAGTTTTACTTCCAACATATCTAACAAGATATGGGTGTTGTGGAAGGATGATATTAGTGTTTATTCCCTTATCAACCATGACCAGTTTATTCATCTTGAGGTTACTTACCCTGGTCTTGTTAACACCTTTAATCTTACTATTATTTATGCTAAGTGTAACAGACTGCAAATGATGGATTTATAGAACCACTTGATAAGTATTGATACTACTAATAAGGAATGACTTGTTGTGGGTGACTATAATGTTATTACCTCCAATGATGAGCAAATCGATTGCACTACTTTGTGCCAGAACAGCACCGACGACTTCAACGATTTTATTAATGATTTCCAACTTGAAGATGCTGGGTATGATGGCAACAAGTTTACCTGGAACAGGAATATGAAGTGGAAAAGGATAGACCGTGCAATGTTCAACAATAATTGGTCTAACAATTTCATCAGTACACAGGTTTTACACATGGTCAGAACTTGTTCTGACCATGCTCCTCTTCTAATTACTACTTTATCTAATACATCTAAGAATACAATTAACATAAAGAAAAGCTTTAAATTTTTTAACTTGTGGACTAATGATGAAAGCTTTTGAAGTATTTTTAAGCAAAATTGGAACATCAAGTTGAAGAGTCAGCCTAGTCAAGTGTTCTGGTACAAGCTGGAGAGACTTAAACAATGTTTGAAAGAGTGTAATGTTAACAACTTTGGTAATATTTTATCTAAAGTTAAAGATGCTGAAGAGTCTGTCAAGATCAATGAAATTAAGCATCAAACTGATAAGATCCCTAAGTCTAAAGCTGAGCTTGACAAAGCTAATAGTTTACATATAAAGGCCCTCAGGATTGAAGCTGAAATCTGGAAGCAAAAGACTTATAGTAGCTGGTTAAGATATGGTGACAGGAATTTTAAGCTTTATCATGCTTTTGTTTTCAAAAGAAGAATAAAGAACATGATAAAAGAAATCAAAGAGAACAATCATTGTATTACAGATTCTAATGGTATCTGCAAATCTGTTGAGAACTATTTTAACACCATCTTAACCTCTAATCCTTACAACAATCAAGATGATGAGCAACAAAGTTTAAATGGCAGTATCTTTGACAATATTCCAAGCCTTGTGACTACTGAAGATAATGATACTTTAATGAAATCTACTAATGAGGAGGAAGTCTGGTCCACTAATTCTGATATGAATGCTGATAGTGTTGCTGGGATCGACGGGTTTAACATTACTTTTTACAAGACTTGCTGGATGATTATTAAATATGATCTTTGTATTTCTCTTAATCCTTTTATTCAGGGCTACCCTATTCCCATTGGTGTCTTTGCTACGGGTCTCTGTTTGATCCCCAAAACCTTTAATCCTTCTTCCTGGAGAAACTACAGTCCTATTGGCCTTTCTAAGCTTATCAATACAAGGCTTGCTATTATTCTTCCTAAGATTATCTCGCATAACCAGGGTGCCTTTGTGAAGCATAAATCTGTTCATGAGAACATTTTAAATGCTAAAGAGTTAATTTTCTTATCTCAACAGTGAACCAAAAACTGGAAACTTGATGATACATCTAGACATGTCAAAAGCTTTTGACATGATGTCTCTCTCAATTCTATCAAAAGTTCTGATGTCTTTTGGTTTCTCTACTAATTTTATTAAGCTAATTAAATCTTTAATTATGAATGTTCACATCTCTCTCCTTATTAATGGTTGATTTTATGATTAATTTAATCCTAAGAGAGGTCTGAGGCAGGAGGATCCTTTATCCCTAAGCCTCTTCATTATAGGAGAGGAAGTTCTAATCATGGGCTTACATCATCTGTTTAATGGCTAATACGAAGATGAAATTTGCTTCTAGATCTAACTATTTTATCCTCTGTATGGTGTTTGCGGATGATATACTGAGTTTTACTAACAATTTTCATTATTTTATGAATAAGCTCAGCAATTTTATGGATAAGTATCAACAGGTTTCTGGGAAATCTATCAACAAGAATAAAACGAAGATAATTGTCTCCCCTAGACTTCAGCAAAGCAAAAAATCTAACTTGGAAAGTCAACCTGGTTTTTCTATTGATAGCTTGCCTACCAATTATCTGGGTGTGACCTTAAGCAATAACAACAAGCCCAACAATTACAGTGTCATTCTTGATAAAGTTCATGAGAAGATCACAGCCTGGGAATGCAAGCACCTTTCTTATGGAAGAAGGTTAATGTTTATATCATCTTTCCTGATGGTTATTCCCAGTTACTGGATGCAAAACAGTCTTTTGCCCAATTGTATAATCAACAAACTGGAGAAGATTTTTAACAAATTTATTTGGAGATCTTCCTTCTCTGAGAGGAACATTCATTAGGCCAATTGGAGATCTCTTTGTAAGCCTTTTGATGAAGGAGGTCTGAAAGCAAATTATTCATTAGGCCAATTGGAGATCTCAAATTATGCATAACATTTATTCTTATAACAAGCATCCTCTTAAAGCAAATTATAGTTCTGGATCTTTAACATGGAAAAGGCTTGCAGGTATTAAAGAGTTAGTTGAGCCAAACATTATGTGGATCTAGGAAATGGGGAGATGTATTTTTGGCTTGATGATTGGCATGATCAAGCTCCTATTAACAAGGACAATAACACTTGGTTCATTGAAGCTAAGGTGAATACCTTCTGGAAGGGAAATCAATGGGATAACAACCTCCTGCAGAGCTTCTTGCCTGCCTCGCGAATCAATCAGATCAACAGGTTACTCTTTTGGGCTGTCTACCAGCTGGTAATAATAAGTACATAATCTCTTACCTCAAATGGTTGACCCCAAAGGAAGACAGAATCAAAATGAATGTAGATGCTACTTGCTTTATCACCAGGGCAACATCATTCTTTGCTCTGGTAACACTTTTGGAAAGCTTTCTCCATTAATGGTTGAGTCGAGAGTTCTTATGGAGGGGCTTCTTATCTGTAAGAACAACTACTGGTCAAATGTGGATATAGAATCTGATTGTCAGATGCTTATTAATATACTAAGCTTCGGTATTGTTCCATGGTACCTAGACCCTCTCCTGAAAATTTGCAAAAATTTTATCTACTCCAGCATGTCTGTCAAATTCATCTCCAAAGTCCAAAATCAAGCAGCTGATTGGCTCGCGAGATGGACTCTCAGATGCAAAGACAAGTTTACCTTAACTCAATTTCAAGTTCTTAGTCCCCTTCAAGCTACTCTTTCTTTAAAGCTTAGGTCTTGGATATTGATCCTCGAATAATATTTTAGTTGTTTTTTAGGAAATTTTCTCTGTGTTTTTCAATTTACAGATTTTGGTCATAGTAAGAGTTAAAGAATGCATTGATGGAGGAAAAGAAGGTTTGGGTTTCGATGGAATCTCAGTTTCATTAAAGTTTTGAAGAAGAAGGTTGAAGCTTTGAAATTTTTGGCGCTTTGGTTTCGAATTAAAAGAGTCGGTCTAAAATAATGGCGCCTGTTTTACTTTCAATTTGGTGTAATTTCATTTCAGCTGCTCAATTGTACTAAAACTCTTAATTCGCGCTCAAATTTAATAAAAATTTGTTGAAAAATAATATCACGATTGAAATATACACTTTTAAATTTGAGAAGTGATTAGATATACGTGATAAAAGTAAATTAAATCAGAAGAAAATGCAAACAAATTATGAAAGCTTTAAGAAGAAAGTCTAGCCAAAACACTCGTTTATTTTAATATCGATATGATTTTAATTATTTACGCCTCAAACACTCTATGGTCGGGGGCAGGTTGGGATATCATGGGTAGGAATAAAATTCGAATTAGAGTTAAATCTCATATAAACTTGTATTTAAACATGAAAGGTCATTATAAGATTCGTCCCAAACTTTAGAGACAAATAACATATATATTTAAACTCCGCCCAAACAAACCCTTAGTATATCCAAATCAAAGTGAGCAAGAAAAGTTTATTCAGCGTCTAAAAGGTAGAATATGTAGCCACAAACAAAAATAGTCTCCACAACTACAAATTTCAAGAACTCTTAACATAGCACTCATACAACAAGCGGATGCGCTTCTTCTTAATAAGTGTAGCCCTTAACGAACATTCCTTCTTTGGCCTCGTCCGTCTCTCCTTCGCCAGTGTACTTGCCAAGCTGAGCAAGAGAGTTAGCTGCCGCACGTTTGAGTAATGCATCCTGAGCCGCCTTCACATTCTCTGGCCTACCTCCCCACGTCTTCAGACAAGTGTTCTGCAATGCTCTCGCGTACGAGAACGACACATGCCATGGGTTCGAAGACTGGTTCATCGCGTTTAAGTTTAGGGTTGCCTCCACTTCTGATTGTCCGCCAGACAAGAACTGCACTTAAACTCGTCAGCTTGGGACAATACCCGGACAACAAACTATAATCGGGCGACGGCCCTTAAATTTGAATCCATCAATAAGCACAAAGCTTTGATACCATGTTAGAGAATATTGAGTCTAGCTTAATCTCAAAAGGATTTCCCTCACCGTAGATAATGGATCATGCCATTACATCCAGGAAATGTGGGATATTTTAATAATTATAAAGGATAAGAAGAGTTAAATGAAACTTGCCATGATTCCAGGAACAGCCGGAGGCACCCGACGTTTGAGGAGGTTGAGAGTGTACTCAGCTACTTGTTCAGGTGTGGCTCTTTCTTTGCACTCAGCACCAGGAGTAACCATGCTTGGCTTCAGTAGGATTCCCTCAAACAGCACATTGTTTTGGGCCAGGTAAAAGAAAACTTCTGCCCAAACTTGTTGTGCAACTTCAAAGTTCCTGTCTATGGTCTGCTCACCATCTAACAAGATCTCTGGCTCCACTATTGGAACCAAGCCATTGTCCTATCAATTTCCAAATTTATATACATATATCAAACTCAGTTATAAAATAACTAAATTTAAGTCATTTGATTCTAAAATACGGATCTTACTTGGGCAATGGAAGCATAGCGAGCAAGTCCCCAGGCGGCTTCTTTCACTGCAAGAGCAGATGGCCCATTTGGAATGCTCACAACAGTACGCCTAATCCAAAACCAAAGTTTTAACGAATCAAATTACTTTAATCTGAAATTTATTTAGAAACTAATCGAACCGGTTCAGTACCATTTGGCGAAACGAGCACCCTGTTGATAGTAGGCTGCGGTACGAGATGCAAGACCGTCAAGACCTTGGCACCATGACTCATTGTTAGAACCAGTAAGAGGCACCAAACCCTGTTATTGTTCATTTGTTAGATAATAAAAAGGTATATATAAAGAAAATAATAGTACCATATTTACCTTGTCGACTTTGATACCGGGAACAATCTTTTGCTCGACAAGAACATCGACAATTTTTTTACCATCAACAGTGGACTGGTAAAGAGTCTCCTCGAAAAGGATGGCACCAGAGATGTAGTTACCAAGGCCAGGGGGTGTGACCAGGAGGGTACGGTATGCTTGCCTGTTAGCTTCGGTGTTCTCTAATCCGATCGAATCAAGACGCTTCCCACAAGTAGCGTTTGACTCATCCATCGCCAAAATCCCTCGTCCGGGCGATGCCACAGTTTTCTAAAATCATAAATAAAATATATGTAACAGTACTGATAGCTACAAAGCAGTAGCCAAAGTTAAAGAAAGTAGTAATAGCTACAAGGCCGTAGCCAAAGTTAAAGAAAGAAGAAGGCTTAAATTTTTCCAGTTCAGATTTTTCTTCTGAAAAATCTAATACATTTTGACAAACTTCATTTTAACTACCAAGTTCAATTTTTTGCTTCTCTCTTTCTGACATGAAGTTACATAAACTCAAGCTAAAAACCATAGCTAGTCACCAAGTTGGTAACTTCTCTCAAAACAGCCACTAATGTTATATTCGCATCAAAACGATCATGATTTTTAGCCCAGTAGCTATTACTAATGTCGCAGATGCAAAAAGAAGACCAACAGTAATGACCACGGATGCAATAAAAATGGTCGTTTTGATACAAATGTATCATCAGCGGTGACCAACTCCGGTGACTGACCATGATTTTTAACCGAAATTAACTTGTTTTTTTCTCATTCAACTAAAGAGTAATGTACCACGAGACAAATTTGTTTCACGAATTTTAAAAAACTCATGGATCCAGTAACATTTTGGTGCATATTACATAAATTGATTGCGATCAAACTAAAACCGTTCGAAATACAAAGGTCCTATGTATTTCTTTAACATTGCTGATAAAATACATTTCTAGTTACTCTAGTTTACAAACCGGATCTCATAACTTCAACTTTTGAACCTCAAATGTTTTTCATGCTACTACTCTTTCTCTACCTCAACGTTTTAATAAACTAGCATATACCAAAATGTTACTACCATTACTAGCAAGACTATATGTATAGTTGATAGAAAGTGTATATACAAATATGTGCATTTACAGTATACACTTACAGCTGTCTTGACAAGCTCATCAGCATAGGAAGCCCGGACGGAGAAACCCAACCTGGCTGCGGTAGGATGACAGCGAACTATAGACACCACCGGTGGCTGCCTAAGGGACTGACCTTTGACCCACTCTGACTTGCTAACTGTTGACGCCTTGAAAAGTGAAGTTGAAGCCATTTTTCTTTCTGAGACTCACAAGAAAAGAAGATAAACTTATCTTTCCCTTCTTTGTGTGATAATGTGCCTCACAATGCACGCACCTTATACAAATTGTCTCATCAACTCGGTTTATATTTAGGTGAAGATGAGTCATTTATGGCTGTTATGGGTCTACCAATGACGATTGGCCATGTGGATGATAAGTTTTTCATTTTTGGCTCCTTCCTTACCTGTGGTTCAAACAGACTCTCTGGGTAACAATCACGATTAGGTCCCTCGACTATCATACATTTTTTCAAATTTATCCGATCCGAAAAAATAACCAAAATTGAATGAGTCATGTTTCAAGAAACTTTTTGAAAGAATTAATAATTGAGGAACATTTGTGTAAGAGGAATTGAAAAGATCAAAAATTGCCTGGTTATGACAAAGATGTAGACAAAGACATCACTTTCATTGAATACAATAAAGAGTTAGAGATGTGAGGTTGTAAATTCTATCCCTCTTCAATCCTTTCCATTGCTAGGATTTAATCACTATTCCATCCTCTACTTTGAGATAAAATTTCAATATGTTCTTTCGATTTCTCATTGTTAAACTCAAACACCAATAGCTATTCGTTGTTTACGTAACTTCGGAATCTCATCCGTACAACCACTAAATATTGGAACAATGTATCTGGATGAAAACACTAAAAGATAGAGGATCTAACACTGAAGATGCTAAATATATCTACATGAGATATGTCCGTGGTGCTCAATATGACTACTATAGTTTGTTCAATGACATGTCTGAAACGGCAGCAATCAAATCATGAAGCGAGACATCTTTTAAGGCAATTGAGTCATCAGAAACCAATTGCGCAGACGAAGTTGAAGTATCAGCTACGAATTTCTTTAGACGATTTAGCACGTCAATTTCCTCAGCCTCCTCCACCGAAATTTCCAAATCCCAGACCTTGAATATATCATCTTTAGTAGACGGTTCAACCTCCTTTATTGTAGTAAAATTGGTATCATGCCAAGAACTGCTCGCACCTTCATTTATTAACTGCTCACGTATAGCCTCTTGCAAAGTAGCCTCTCTCGTATTCCCGTCAAGTTCATCATATGGCAAAGTGTCAGTCTCTCCAATAATCATGTTAGTGGAGGCTTCACCCTCCTCGTGGTTTGCTGTAATAGTGTCTTGTAGAGAAGACAGATCGTCAGCCTTTTCATTAAATATATGGCCAAGATGTGGTGTGGTCGAAATCTCAGCGTCCTCGGTAATTTGATCAACATTTTCCGTTTTTGTAAGCTGTCCATTTATAAGAAGCTCTTCAGTTTCTGAGTTGTGGTTGGAAAGGACTGCATCCATTTCAGATTCTCCATTGTTATCGAGCATATCGAGCAAAGCATCTTTTATAGAGTCCAGGTTAATGTCCAGATACTCTGGATCATTGATCAGACAAGAATCAGCCCAAGCTATATCTTCTGGAGAAACATTGTCTGGCATCAATGATTCAAGAATATCTTCAGAAGAGGAGCCTTCCATAGCCTATAAAATCACATAGCTTTTAAGTTACAAGTAGATAAATATGGATTTCAAAAAAGCCATCCATCCAAAAGACATTACGTTAAGTTCAGGTCTAACCAAACCCGCTAGTAAATTTCAAGATGTAGATCTCATGTTCGGTATACAGAGCTAAAGATTACAGAGATCAACTTCAATTTTCAAGAAATGATACTGTATGTCGAATAGTAACCAAACACATAAACCCTAATACTTGATTAAGTGACATCTCATGTTCAGTATACAGAGCTACAGATTACAGAGATCAACTTCAAAATCCAAGAAATGATACTGTATGTCGAATAGTAACCAAAAACATAAACCCTAATACTTGATTAAGTAACATCTCCTGTTCAGTATATAGAGCTATAAATTACAGAGATCAACCACAACAGTAAACCAAAACCAAAAACCTAAATACTTGATTAAGCGCCATACAGAAACAGCAAAAAGGACCCATAATGCTAGGATTCTAAAGCTAAGAAACATATTAGTATCAGCTGATGCTAACCAACAAAAAGGCATGATACCATCAAGATCATATAATCAATATAATGAAACAGTAAGGATCCATATATATACATATAGAAATTAAACTTCTAGTGTAGTGAATATAATGAATTTGGATTGAGAGATTGAAAATGCACATCTATATAAAATCATTCAACGGTTAAAACCCTTTACGGAGTTATAAGAACCCCTAATGACTCAGGGTCAATTCTTGATTTACAGTGAGAGCATAACAATTTCTAATCCAAAAGAAAAAACAAGATGATAATTCAACTCCCTATTTTGTTCGAGGCTACATTACCGAAACACGTCTAGATTGAATATCTCATGTTAATAAAAGATACAGTATTAAATAAGAAAGTCAATCAAGTTCAAGCAACATCAAGAAGAACTAGAAACCCTAAAACCTTTGTTAGTTGTAAGGCAAAATTACCTGATGGATTCGCAGAGAAGAAACTTCAAATTCTTAGAGCCGAGAAAGAGAGATTATGGGAGGCGTGTTGATTTCGTTTTGAAGACTCGATTATAGTTTTAAAATGTGGAGCTAGGTCTTCTGGACTCAGCTGAGGTTTTCAAATTCAATTGTAGCACAGGGTACGAACAAGTGATGCCGTTTGGAAAAAAAGGTAAGAATACAAAACGACGCCGTTTTCGATAGGAATCGGGAAAAAAGTTTAAGAATACAAAACGACGCCATAGGAATTGGGAAAAAAGGGCTAAAAAGCATCGTTAGTCCCCTATGTTTACCACTTGTATCAACATAGTCCCCTTTGTTCACTTTTGTATAAAACTATCCCTTTCGTTTTAAAAATTTGCAAATATAGTCCCTCCGCACATGTAAACCATTTAAAATTTGACACGTGGCACCTAACTCCCAAGTTTTGTATCACTTTTGGTCCCCAAATCTAAAATTTTGTATCACTTTTGGTCCAAAATCTCAAGTTTTATGTCACTTTTGGTCCTCCAAAATGTGCAGGGGGACTAATTGTGCAAATTTTTAAAACAAAGGAGATGAGTTTTATGCAGAAGTGAACGAAAGGGACTATGTTGATACAAGTGGTAAACATGGGGGACTAACGGTGCTTTTTACCCGGAAAAAAGTTAAAAATACAAAAAACGACGCCGTTTTGATAAAAAAGGAGTTTTGGATAAAAGATGAGGTAAGAATAAAAAGTATTATTTCCGTTGCCGGGACTTGAACCCGGGTCTCTCGGGTGAGAGCCGAGTATCCTAACCACCTAGACTACAACGGATTTTGATTGATTTAAGTGTAAAGGCTTTATTATTCGCAAATTGTTCAGTTTAAAATAACATAAAACTTAAAGTTATAATTTAATTTTTTATTTTTATTAAAAATAAAAATTAACTATTGTTTTAGTAATATAATATAGATTATATAAAAAATAATCGGTTTTAACAATTTTATTGGTTCGATTCCGTATCGGTTCCATCGATTTTGATTATTTCATATTTTTTCTAAATTGTATATTTTTTATTTAAGAGTTAATTATTTTTTATTCACACAAAATCTTACAAGTCAGTGAGGGTCGTATTAATAATGACGACTTTAAAAAATGCAGCGATCTAAGAAGATGAATTTAGTTTATGAGTAAAAAAATAGTTTGAGCTTGAAAAATAAGCAAAACTTCCAAGTATCATGACGATGTTGCTATTAAAAAAATAAACTAATCAAATCAAACACGTAACATGAATATTTAATGATCATGCTTATTCAAGGAACTAGATATAGACCTAAGCTAATTAGGTAAGTAGTATGAAGATATGAGAATAAGAAATATTTTAAGTAATATGGCCACTCTAACGTGAGGAATAAGTTAATCGATGCAAACAAGTGATATGAATAACTAGATACGAGATTTAAAATATCAAAATAGATAGAATTTGATTTGTTTAAAGAATACTTAAGAACGTTCCATGATATTCTAAGATAGTATTTAATATTATTAGAATATTATATGCAGTTACAGAGTAAAATTGTAAATAACAATTTCTTTAATTAATGACATATGGACATAAAAATATGCTTTATTCATTCAAATATTTTAGACTAAGTCTAGAATAGTACTACAAATAAGAGCTTTGATCTCATTGTAATGGTTCTGCGGATTGTAATCTTAAGAGAAATCTAATATAGAGTAAATATTCCTTGTTACCACGATGTGCACTTCTTATAGTGCTATTAAAGGATAATTTTTTTTGCAAAACCTTATAACCATTATGTGCACTTCATCTCCATCATAAAAAAAAATCATCTATCAAGGATGTTTCTTCTGAGACAAGACATATAAGAAAGGTATCGTGAATTTGTGCGTGTATAGTGTGTCAAATATTCACGCAAGCGTTTTTATTTTACTTATATCTTGTTCTCGAGGAATTTTCCTTCAGTTAAATATGATTTATGGGAGTTCTCCAGTCCTTAATTTATTCCTCTCATTCAATTATTAAGACATTAGAGGTTGGGGTTGTATATAGTAATTTGTTAGGTAGTGTGATATAAAAAAAATTAAAACGAATCATACTCTTGATGATGTACACTTCAGAGATTATAAAGCATAAACTTCTGTGTTTTATGCTCTTGGCACTTTCTCAAAGTCCATTTGTTTGAAAACGAATGTTTGGCGTCAAAGATCTTCCAAGTATTAGATGATATTTTTATTTTTGGCCTCAATTTGACCTAGTACTTGATTGACCACCAACTAGGAATCTATAAAAAAATTAAACGTTTGGCTCTACAAATTTTTAGAAGCTGAAGACTTGTAATTATTGTTTCATTATTTGATGATGGGAAGCCGAACTTAATAGACTTAGTGAGTATCTCTCAATTCGGGGATACTAATTGGATCTATTCTCATGAGCCTTGGATATTGCTTCCTCCATCTGTATGGACATTCCAACTGAATTTGGCTTACTTCTTTGAAGGGATAGGTCTCTTGGATTGAAACTATGTTAGGAATTTTGTTGGGGTTTAAGATTTTATTATAGTTCTCGACTTGTACAAGATATCATAGTTCCTCAACTCTACTAACCATTTGGTCAGCCTTATAGACAAATCTAACTTTTATATAATAAAAATTAATAAAAATAACGTTCGAAGGATAATCGTGTGAGCTTGAAAGTATGGTCTCATCTCTCTGGTTGTTACTACCAAATTTAGAGTAAGATTTTCAAGTTGTAAGGACATGGTTTCATCACTTACTAAACAATCACTTACATATTATATTGGGTTAGACTATGTTTCTTTTTTTCTTATTAGTACATCGTTTACGGCTTAATCTGATACTGGCATGTATAAAAATAGTGACTCTATTAGCTTTGACTTTGTTAATATTTTTTAAGAAGTAAAAAAATTCTTAACTTTGTTGAAAGATTCTTCATATGTGAAGTCTAGTTCAATATCCATGCACCTTTTAGTACTTGAAAAAAGGTTGACATTTGTTTTAGGATTTTGAAATTAATTTATTGAGGGCTGTCAATCTACATCTTAGAATTTGTACTTCATTATTATTTTTTGAAGGATCCCTTGTAGCCAGGTTCGAGAGTTAACTTGAATATTATTTAATTCATTTTTGTTAACCATGTAGCCTAATAAATTACTTAATTTTACACAAAAAATGCACTTCTCCGGATTTAGCTTCAAGTTGAACCTTCCGAGGTTTAAAAAAGTCCCGACTAAGTCAGTTAAAAGTTCATCATCCTATTTTCTCACAGTTATCATGCCATCTATGTATCCTTGGAGATTTTGGTCTTGTTGATTTGTGAAAATCTTGTTCACACATCATTGGTATGGGGATCTTATATTCTTCAAGACAAATTACATCATTTTTTAACAATGAAGGTCTCTCTCAGTTATCAATCTGGTATGTTCCTGGTCATCTCGTGCATTTGAATTACACTATATCCAAACTATAGTATCCATCAATATATTTATTCTTGATAAAAGGAAAGGACCCTTCAGACATTCTTTATTTAGATCTTTGAGACATGGTTAGTTTGATAGTGTATATTGGCGTAATATCCATCAGTTTATCTATTCTTGATAAAGGGAAAGGACCCTTCAGACATGCTTTATTTAGACCTTTGAAGTCTACACACGTTTTTCACTTGTTATTTTTATTTTCTTTGAACAATAGGTTATTCGGTCACACCGGGTAATATGATTCTCACATACGAGTTCAGCTAGAATCCTATGATATTCATGGCATTCCAAGCAAAAAAATATGATTATTTTATACAAGGTAAAGTAATTTATACATTAATTCTATAGAGATATCTCAGCCAAGTCACAGGTATAGTATCTCCTACTATTATGAAGTTTTTTACTTATCATATAGACTCTATAAGGTGGAGGGTTTCTTCAAGATCATCCATATTATCAAGGAGGAGAGTGTTTATGAAACAACAAGGAGGAGAGTGTTTATTTTAATATCTTTGATGGCTTACGTAAAAGAACAGATCAAGGTTGATGAATCAACAATGATACGGTTCAGGCTCAGTTCGACGTAAAGGTAATTTCAACATGGGAACACTTCGAATAATCAGGGGTTTCAATTACAAGTTCTTACCCAATCTAGGGTTCTAAATAATTAACCTCATCATTCGGGACCATCCCAAGTGAGAGCTTTGATATATCAACAACCAAAGTCTAGATCAAACTAGTGGATTCGACCTAAGAATTATGATGAGTTGACGGAGGACTTAACAATAATTTTTAAAAAGATCAGAAACCATATTTAGTTTTGAAAGCCTTCACTTATAACTAATCCTAGAGAGGAAAAAAATACTAAATTTTGCAAGTAACGCAATGACATTTGGCATGACATAATGAATTGTATAAGTTTACGAAAGGAAATCTAGACATTGATTGAGAATGTGAAGTTTGAAATATGTATTTTGTGATCGCATGCGAATGGTGAGGAGTGGTCAACAGGTGGCAAAAGAATGTTATGCAACAGCTTTACGCACCAAACAGATCAATAATATTGAAAGGATAAAAAATAATAGTTATAGGGGTTAGTTCCGGATTTGGAAAGAATAAATGACCCAAAGTAGACCCATTGATCGCTAATAACATATGGAAATATGGAGATATGTGAATTTTCTAGTGGAGAAAGTTTGAGGATATGAACATTGCTATCATCACAAGTGAGGAAGTGTTTTTAAATTACTTGTCAAAAAAATTAAGTATTTTTACTTAGAATATTGAGGATCTTATATGAGTTTCATCTAATATAATTTTTCATAGCTTAGATGTTAATCAGAATGTGAGGCCAATCATCCAAAAGCAAATAGATTTTTCTGTTGAGAAATCAGAGGTTATAGTGGCAGATGTGGATCGAGTATCAAGAGTGGGCTATATTTAAGAGGCTCAATATCTGATGTGAACATCAAATCCTGAACTTGTGGATAAAATAATGATAAGTTAATGATGTATGTATATTTTATTGACTTAAATCGAGCATGTCCGAATGATCATTTTCATGTGCTAATAATATACCAACGTGATGATTCAACATTGGGTAATAAACTTCTCTTGTTTATGGATGCTATTTTGGGTATAACCAAATCAAAATGAATACGAAGGATCAGGAGAGCAAGATATTTATTACTAATAGAGGATTGCACTGCTATAGACTGATACCTTTTAGTCTAAAAAATGTTGGAGCCACTTATCAAAGATTAGTAAACAAAACTGTTGCCACTCAAATTGGAATAAATATAGTTTTTTACATTGATAATATATTGTTAAAAGTGCCACAGAAGAATATCATATCCAATATTTAGAGAAAACATTTTCTAAATTTAGAACTATTCATTTAAAGTTGAATCCTGATAAATGTACTTTTAGAGTATGTTCAAGAAATTTTATGGTTTACATAGTGAGTGAAAATGGGATCAAAGTTGATCTGGAGTAGTTGAAGGTTTTGATAATTATGGATCATCCTCGATAAATTAAGGAAGGACAAATTTTGACGGGAAGATTGGCGACTTTTGATTAAATTTATCCCCAGTTTTTCAGATAAGTATGCTCATTTTTTCAGGTTTTGAGGTAAGCTAATAAGTTTTGTTGGATATGAGAGTGTAATGAGGTGTTTCCAAAATCAAGGAACATTTATCTTCTCCAATAAGATTGACCAAGCCTATTTTAGGTGAGAAATTATTTCTTTACATTGTTGTCGCGGATTCCACAGTAAGTGCGGCCTTAGTATATGAAACATATGGTTATCCACACCATGTGTATTATGTGAGTGAAATTTTGTTCGATTATGAGAAAAAGGTATTTGAAATTAGAGAAATTGGCCTTGGTCTTGGTCATAGATGCTCGGAAGATGCGCCCTTATTTTCAAGCTCATTTAATCATAGTTCAAACTTCACTTCCATTGAAAAATATTTTACAAAGGCCATATGTTTCTGGAAGGATGGCAAAATTACATGTAGAATTGAGAGATTATTATATTGTATTTGTTTCTCAGACGGTAATTAAAGCTCAGGTTTTGGTTGATTTTCTTGTTGAATTTCACTCAGAAAGACCAGACTCGGAAGGGTTTGACACAGACAAAGAGGAATCATTGGAGGAATGGTCGGTTCGAACTGATGGAGGATCTAGTATTTTGGGATCAGGAGCAGGAGTTCAGCTAGTGTCTCAAACGAGGGAGGCTATGTACCATAAAACTTGATTTGGGCTTAAAGCATCGAATAATAAGAAAGAATATGAAGCAACGCCTATTGGATTGAGACTTGCAAGAAGTTTTGGGGATAAAAAAATACGTATGGAAAATGATTCGCAACTATTGATGAACCATATGTCAGGATTTTTGGAGGAAAGAAAAGACCAACTTCTAAAGTAGTTGAGAGAAATGTGGGTGTTAGCTGTAATGCTTGAGAATATTGATTTTAAACATATCCCCCGAGGTTAGAATTATATTGATGATTCCTCATTAGTAGCATATTTCGAATGATATCCATGAATTTTGACACAGAAGAGCCCGTACATTATAATAAAATCTGAGCAATGTTAATATTTCGAATAGGTTTTCATGACTGACAATTAAGAATAGCTAGATTTGGGGTTTGGCATGCGAGAATTTCTAGTTAAGGAAGCATTACAAGTTGATAAGAAGTTGGCTCAAAGGTTAAGATTAATGCACATGGATTTACAGTACTTGGGGATGTTTTGAAAAAACTTTAAGTCAGACATTACCACGTTATTTAGGTAGGAATGAGTCTCAAATAATTTTGTATGAGTTATACGATAGTGAGGGTATTTGTCATTGTAAATTCAAAACTTTGACAAGAAGAGTACTATTGGCGGGATACTATTGGCCCACTATAATGATCGATGCTAAGAATTTGGTCCAAAATTGTGATACATTACAAAGATTTGTTAACATAATACATATATAAGTAGCACTTTTGGTAACTATTTATGAGGCACTCCCATTTTATAGATGGGGACTAGATTTGGTAGGTCATCTGTCAATGACTTCTAGAGGGTATTAGACCGTCATAGTTGCAGTTGATTATTTTTCAAACTGAGCAAAAGCTAAGTTTTTATTTGGGACGAGAGCTGAAGATGTTATCAAAATATTATGTTAAATAGTTTTTATAGGTTTAGGGTTTCTTAGATAATTACTACTGATAATGGACCACAATTCAATAACAAAGTGATGAAAGCTTTTCGTTCTTCGAGGGGCATAAAGCAGTCTTTTTCAACACCATTTGCGTCTTTACGAAAGTAAAAAAAAGAAATTACTAATAGACTATATTTGATGTTTTTAAGAACAATCGATTTTTATGTTAGGGTTTGTCAAGGAAAATAATAAGAGAAAGAGAGAAAGAGAGAAAAAGATGAACGACATGAAGAATGAAAATGAATTTTAGTCGGTTTAATTAGGTTTTATATTGAAGTTTGGAGAGATTTGGTGCAATGCCTTTTAACTTATAGACACATTTAATAAAACGTATAAGGATAAAATCATAAAGTAGTGATTCATTATTCATAAGCGCAATGAATCACTACTTTACTTTAAATTATATAAAATTTGTAAGATGATAACTTGTAAACTTTTATCAAACATTCTATTTGAATAAAAATAGTATTTTTCAGATTAAATTTAAATGCCTAGAGAATTGTTACCCTAAATATTAGTTACATAATTGTTATGCATAGTTTTTTATATGGAAACAAGAAAAAAGTTATGCACATTCCTACAAGCTACATATATATAATTATTGGAAAAAACTTGTATTAGAAAAAAATTATATAAACAAAAAACAATAAATATGTGTTTTACAAAATGTAAAATATATGTAAACACAAAATTTTATTTTTACAAACATATAACATAAAAAGATTATATTACTATAATGGAGATAGATATTAATGAGTTCATGGCTAAAAATCATCATTAGTCTCTCATGTTTAGTGTTTGTATCAAACTAATTTTGTATGTTCAATTTTATGTTTTAATGGTATCATATGTTTCAAAATTTGCATTATTAGTCTCCCTTACATGTGAATACTGAGAAAGTGACACGTGTCAGCTCATCAACATTTTATCTCACTATTAGTCCCTCAATCTAAAACTCTGATTTGAGAAACACATAGTCTTCCTTCTAAACCCCTAATTTTAGAACCACAATCTTTAGATTTTTAGGGGACCAATAATGAGACAAAGTATTGATATTTGGGTTACCACGTGTTAGCTTCTCAATACTCACATGTGGGGAAGGGGGACTCATAATGCAAATTTCTAAAACATAGGGGATCGGTATGAGACAAAAGTGAAGATATGGAACTAGTTTGATACAAACACAAAATATGAAAGACTAATGATGATTTTTTAGCTTGAGTTCATCAACAACCTCGGGTGAACTATCTTTAATTTTTTTTAATCATTACGCATTTGGAAGTGTTTAAAACTTAGCAATATGGCAAGTAGACAACTATAATCTTCACAACCCAATAAGAAATTGTCACACAAAATTTTACGAATTTCAATGAAGGTGTCTGTATTGGTTAATTTTTTATTTTCATTTCTGATAACAGATTCTATTAGAATTTACATGACTAACCCTTTCAAATGAAGTTTTTCGAGAATAGATATTGCGTCAACCGTAATGCATGCCACCATATTAGATGACATCCTATAATGTTACTAATATATCAAAAACATGATTGAGACCTTCAAAAATTGCATGAGCTGAGCATTCACAAGCTGTAAGATAGTAAACATGAAACCATATTTTTATGTTTTACTTGGTATGAATATAAAAATTTATGAGAATGATAAAAAAAACAGCGGAGTATTCTTACGATTGACATAGATTATTCGACACATCCTATAAACTTTGAAGAATATCCATGACCTGAGATAATTCTTTCTATTTTAAAATTTATACATGATAAGAAAATACAATAATAACATAAAACATTACATTAATACTAACCTGAATATAAAATTTTCCATGTCGACCCTTAAAGTATTCATCATGAACTCTATAACACCAATTCAAAATATTTCTCACTAGTACATGTAAATATAGAGTGAGTATGAAATTTTATTTTTTTAAGAATGCGTGCACATAATCAAATGTTAAAGTTTTGTAAACTAACCTATACACTAACTACTTATAATATGGGGGATAAAACTGCATCTTTTACTATTTTAGTTCTCAAACTTTAGCGTAACCTTAGAAAAATACGGAAGTACAGATCTCATTAAATCATAAATTAAATTTTGCAGACAATGGTAAAAATTGAAAGAAACATATCCATGAGTATACCTCGACCACATATGGATCATGTCAATGTCGACATTAACCATTTTACCAACATAAACTTGTAAAAACCAACATTTTTTTAGCTTCATTTCAGTCTTGTATATTGGAGAGTATCCAACTTGTACATAGACAGAAAATACACCACACTCTGAAAAAAACTCCTTCAAGCTCTTTTAATTTATCATAATAACAGAAGTTCAAAGTGGAGAAGAAAATTGTTCATTTAGTTTCCGATATCAACCACGGGCCATTCCATTTACCCAAGAAAAAATATTTAGAAAATCACAAGAAAAATTCTAAGTTTCTAATTAGAAACAAAAAACTAATATGAATTATATACAACATATCCAGGGAGATCAAAGTTCTTAGGTTTTAGAAAAGTTTTGCCCTTATAAAACAAATAAAAAGAATATTAGGAACACGGTACGAAATTCATATAAAAAATTACCATATAAAATTTTACAAATTTTAATAAAGGTGTGTATATCAATGAAAACAAAAGACAACAACAAAACTACACATCTCTATGCATCAACCTAAATTGAATATGAACTATTATTAGAAAAGATAATAGATAGAATACCAATGCATGTGACTCTTGGAGATCTCAAGGCACCAAGAGACGGTGAAAACATCAAAGTTACTTGACTAACCTCTTCAAGTAAAGTTTTTTTAGAGTAAATATTACCTCAACCGCAATGCACGCCACCATATTATATGTCATCCTTAATGTGACTAATATATCAAACAAATGATTAAGAACTCAAAATAAAACTTGAGATGAGCATTCATAAACTGTAAGAAAAAAAACATACATATCACCAAACTAAACTCAAACCTCTAACAATTGTTTATTCGATATTCGTTGTTTTGGTTCTAGAGATTGTAAAAAATTTAAACTTCTATATAATTTTTTTAGGAAAAAAATGAAAAATCAAAACTATGATAATCATATTCAACTAAAAAATACACAAAATCTCACTATTTTATCGGTTTTGTATACAAAAAATTCACTTGCTTACCTTTAGACATGTATATAGTTTTGAATCAACAACAACTGGTGTAACTGGCGTATTCTTACATGCTGATTATTGTTCAAACTCATGTTATTGTAAACCTATAGCAAACTGTAGATCCCAACAAATTCTGGATATTTTTCTGCCAAACATTAAACAAAAAAATAAGCAAATTTTCAAAAACTTTAGATAGATGACATATATTATTAGTTTATAATATAAATTTGGTGGAACTTCAATTTTGGGAGGATATGTAACACAAACAAACATCAAAATGCATTAAGGTTTTAATACGACTTCAATATATGTGTTTGCATCATTGTATGCTTGAAGTACAATTCCCACATAAAATACAAAATATAAATTTGGGATATGATATGCAAGTTAAATCATTAATAGATTACAAAACATTGATATAAACATATCCACATTCATACTTCTAAACATACTAAATACGTTATACTGAGTGAACTTGTATTTACTGTACAATTTAGTATATAAATTAAGAATTGGTTACATAAAAGATTATCACTACCCACAATAATAAATAAACTGGATATGAAAAACTAAAACATGTTTACAGTTTCATTATTGTCTTTAAAAGTCAATATTGTATAAGGATTCATAATATTTAATTTAGAATTCTCGTGGCTTTCTTCTTCAAATTCATCAACAACGCATTCATTATTAACGACCTCATTACCTCATAATCAAATACTACTTTCAGTCCTTAATTCTGATTAAAAAACTGTTTAATCTATTTTAGTTGGGAAAGTATACATTTTAGATATATGGACCGACCTCGTTAGATACCTGAACAACATTTATGATAAGTTTGTTTTTATTTCAAGATGGATCTTTTCATATATCCAAGTGTTACCATATTTGATATGTGTATCATACATGTAATCCTTCCTAAGACAGTTAATAACATAATGGAAACATTCAAATTAACAAATAAGATGGGCAATGCAGACTAAGGCTATTGAGAGAATGCAAAAATAAAGAATAATAAAGACTTGTATTTTCTAAAATGCGATTATGACACCGCATTTGGTATCACTAGGGCTGTAAAAAAATCCGAAAAATCCGATATCCGACCGAAATATTTGATATCGAATCCGAATAAAACGGATAATATCCGTATTCGAAAGAAAACAGAAAATATTCGTATCCGAATTCGTATTCAAAAATAGTGGATATGGATATAGTCATATCCGTATTCAAAATATTTGATATCCGAATTTTATAAATAAATATATATAATTTTTTTTATATTTAAGCATATTTTTAGCTTTCCCACATTGTAAAAAGCAAAACAAATTACTAATCTTTGAAAAATGTATTTTATCTCACATCTAAAGTTGGAAAAAAGAGTTGATACCAAGCTGTTTATAAAACACGTGGTTGCTTTTTATAACAAGTATATCCTTTTTAGTCTTGTGACTAGTATCCCACATTTAAAATGTGGAAAAGAAATGCTACCAAATTCTCTATAAAAGACATGGTAGCTTTTCAAAATAAGTATATTTTTCTTAGTCTCATCCCACATCTAAAATGAGAGTATGAATTTCTACTAAGGTGCTTCTAAAAGTAGCCCATACAATAGTGCAATTAGTTAAAAAATTTAGTGGAAATTTGGATTCAGATACGGATTCAGATGTTGTTTTTTATAAAACTTCGGATTCGGATAGTGATTTTGGATTCGGATTCGGATATAGGCAGATTCGTATCCGAAATATCCGTTTGACAGCCCTAGAGGTATCACATAGAAAATCTGTCACCTACATTTTGAGGTATAAAGTAAGCAGTATTCTAAAAATTCTTATGGGATTATGTTTATGTAAAATGATTAGACACAACAAAAATTTATCCTAGATGAATAAATTTTATACAATCGGGATCGTTAGTCATAACTTGCATTTCACATTCAGTATGTGTAGATATTGAGTGCAATGAAAGTAAATCCTAATAGAAATTTTACCTAGTATATATGGAGCTGAGTCATTGTGCAAGTGAACATAGTAAAACATGTAAGCAAAAAACACAATTCTCGCAATCTGCATTCTATTTATTATTCAGTATTAAAAATGTGAACAACTTCATAATTAGAAGAAATAATCAACGTAATAAACTATTTTCTTGTATATATATATATATATATGAACTCACCAACCAAATCAAAAAGATCATTATGCCATTAATTAGATACCATATGGAGTTTTATATACCAACGGTGTCAAGATACATATATGAGAATAAAAACAATAAGTAAAATCTTCACATACTTAATGCAGCTTGATAATCAATTACTTACGATCTCATATTTATTCTTGGTGTCGTCACCTCGTATATGAATACCAAATATGTATAAAGTTGACCATCCTCAGAAGAAAAAAAGAGTTGACAACTATAGTTTTGAAAATAGAGGGATGGAGGACATGAAATCATAGGCTATTTTTTATAAGTTTTCATCATTGTTTTTATTGAATTTCCTCCAAAACTATATATGTCACTACTCACATTATCTAAGTTATTACTGACATCATTGAAAGCGACAACATATATATTTTTTTATTATACTTTTACACATCAATACGGATCTAAAGTACATAATCATGGTCATTAGTTATGTGTTTAACACCCATAAGTGACAAAATTATACCTCAGCTCAGCCAGTAAATTTTTTTAATCAATGATTCTCACATTAATAAAACAAAAGAAATAATATTACCAAAAGTTTTTGGGATAAATTTCAAGTCTATTTACCAAACCATGATAAAAAATAGGAATAAAAAGAATCATGGTGACATATTGATGCAAAACTAAAAAAAGAACCATGGAAATCTAAAAAATACCATTGATTTTTCTTTAACATCTGAATCGCCATAGACTTACATAGGGAAGTTTGCTTTATCTAAAAATGAATTTAGTAAAAAATAAATATAAATATGCAAGGTTACTTATGCTTCTTTGTAAGAATCTAAGTCGATATAATCTAATATATATGAGAATTCATGCAATAACTATTCATTCTAAATATCAACTTACATAGTCCATTCAACCAAGAGACGGATATAGCCAAAATAGGACTGTAAGGACCGCTATGAAGTAGCCAACATAAAGCTGTCAAAAACTTATAACATGTTAAAAACCATATTTACATATACTCAAACGATCTAGAATAATTATATTATATTTCAAAAAGATTTAAGAACAAATTTTCTCTATAAGTGTTAATGACCATCCAACGACTTCAAGTTCTGAAAGAGCATAACCATGAGAGTAGACCACTGTAAATGCAAAACATATCAAGGCATATAACATAAACAAGAAAGTTAGGAATATAAGTGATTGCCAAAGAAAACTGAAATTTCTTCTCTACAATATCTAAACAATTGTTGGGTCTCTTCTTTCTACGAATAGAAGCACGACATGAACAATAAGATGATTTTATTTTCGCCACAAAAGAGCTTTATTAGAAAAATACACCATCAAATCGACCATAAAGATGTACATAAATGACTACTTATGCAAACTATAACATGATTCGACGTCAAGATCCTAATAAATCAATAAAGAAAACTGATATTAAAATTGAAAAAAAAAACTTACGAAAAAATAAAGATCGATAAGCGTGGATTTTGAACGATTTTGATGAGAAATGGTAAGGAAGATAAATAAAAGAAAAAAATACAGAAGAAGACTGTGAAACCAAATGAAATTTTATGGTTTTGTTAGGTTTTTATGTTGACGTGAAGGTAGATTTAATCTTTTTTAATTAAGCTCATTTAGTAATAAAAAAATATAAAAACAAAACAGTTAAGTATGATTTTACTATTCATAAACATAATAAAATTCTACTTTTACTTTAATATATATAATATTCGTTTTAAAGTTTATATTAGATCTGTTTATATTTATAGTCATCAGTTAAAAAATAAGTTATCAATACATATTAATTTAATATTTTTATGAATTTTTTATTATCTAATTTTCATATTATCATCTAACTATCACATGCATATTATAATATTATTTTGACAACAAAGTATTTAATTCGACGACTCACATTAGTTGTCTCATTCTATGTAAATTTAAAAGATTAATTTTTTTATAATTGTAATTAAATATTTTTGAACATATTGATATTTTTGTTTTTTAAAACGAAGAAAACAAAATTTATTGATGATATAGTTTTAGTTTTTTTAAAACATATATTTTGAAAATCTAATTTTTCAAGTCATTTGAGTTTATGTTTACAAAAAAATTGAACTCGTATTTTGTAAATAAATTTAACTCATATTTCGTAACTTTTCATCTTGTAAATAAAATTAAATCATAGTTCATAAATGATAGCACGTATTTTGCAACTTATTTTAGCAAAAACAAAAAACAAAAAAAATGCAACTTAATTTAACTTATGTTTCACAAAGGATTTTAATATCCTCCTTTGAAAATTAAGTAACTCATGTTTAGCACCATATTTAGGAAAACAGTTTTTTTTAAAAAATATTTTACAAATTATTTTAATTCATGTTTTGCAAATGAATTTAACTCACATTTTGAAATAATAATAATAATTATTATAATAATATATTTCGCAATTATATAACTCATGTTTTCAAATGAATATAACTCATGTTTTGCAATAAATTTAACTAATGTTTTGAAAATGGGTAGTAAATAATAAATAACAAAATTAAATGTGTTTTAGATACTCATAAATGATAATTAAAATACTAAACAATTAATTCACTTAGGAGGTACTAGAAATTTATTCTTATTCTTTTTGAAATGTTAGGAGGTAAGAGAAGTCTCAGTGACGTCTAAGGCTTTCCAACACAATGTTAGAAACTTTTTCATCGGTCATATATTTTTTCCCTTCACAAAAAATAGTGGTTTTTCTTCTTTATTTTAGTCAGCCGACTTTTATTTCTTTTTGGGATGATCTTGTTCTCGTGCAATTTTTTTTGGAGTTTTTCTCCACCGCGTGTCCAAGTTTAATGCTAACTTTTTCTATATTTGAATTATTTCGTGTAAATATTAGTTTTTGTTGTCAGTTACATATTTATATTGTCAGTTCTATTAATTTGGTTGTTTCTATTCTTCAAGATTTATCTTGTGTTTGTGTTTTTTATGTCTATGAATGAGTGGTTTGTATTCTTTTAGTTTCACCTTTAGTTTTAGGCTGTTTCTTCTAGATCTTAGAGTTTTAGACCTTGTTCTTGGAGTTTTTGGATCTTGGGGTTCCAGATCTATACCATGTGGTTTCAGTTTTAAATATTTGCATACTTATGTATTTAAGTTTGGATTGTTTCCATTGTAGTCTGATTGTTAATGTTATAATACAGTTGTATTAATGTATTTTAGTTTCATTATTAGTTTTTTGGATTGTTTGTTCTACATCTTAGATTTTCATATATAGTTCTTGTAGTTTTAGTTCTAGATCTTGGGGTTCCAGACCAAGACAATATGGTTTCAGTTTTAATTTTTTGTGCATTTATGTATTTGAATTTGGGTTGTTTCTATTCTATTCCGGTGGTTAATGTCGTAGTACAATTGTATTTCGGTTTTTATATTCGACAATCACCTCTTCCATATTTGTTACACGAGTCTCTTGATTGTTTAGGCGTTGTCTGGTTGTTGATACGGACATACGGGTTCTAATCGCAACTTATGGTTCCTTGTCTGACATCAACTCACCTCTTAGCGGTTGTTCATCGATTTTTCTTACTTATATACAAAGTTAGAATATGCAGTATCCATATTCCCAACAAATGGTATAAGAGCACCAGGCCCAGTTGGAATGCGATGTGGATGGAAGTCTCGCAGTCGAACATGCTCAACCAGCAGGTGTGCTCAAGGTGAATGATCTCCTCTATACAATCTAGTTCAGAGTGCATGTGGCGCTAACGTACATGCGGTGTGATCAATAGTAAGAGCTAGTTTAGAATGCCTATGGACTGGAGCTAAGAAACATGCAAAGTGGTCGAGTGAGAAAATAGATTCGTTGTAAAGCTTTATAGTTCAGGTAGTCTGCAACCTGATCAGAGTGAGCGGATGAAAGTCAATTGAGAGGAGGCTAAAATGATACTATGTTTGAGAGGAGGATTTGTTAGGGTTGCGACCAAAGTCCCAAATTTCACATCGGTTAAACATGAGAATGATCAATGGTAAAGAAGTGAGAACATATCTCATTTAGTATGATTCCTTTTGGAATTAGACCAAAAAACAAATGTACTAGTGTGGATATCAGTTGTTCTTACTTATACACAGAGGCGGAATATGCAGCACCCATATTCCCAACAGTTTTTATGTTCGACAGTCGCCTCTTTCCTATTTGTTGCACGACTCTCTTGATTGTTTGGCGCTGTCTGGTTATTGGTTCGGACAAACGGGGTCTAATCGCGACTGGTTCAATATCTGGAATCCATTCACCTTTTAGCGTGTCATTATTCTCCCGATTGTTTTATTTGTTACTGACTCTAAGATACCATTACGGGATCATCAATTGTATTATGTTCTTTTCAATCATGTTATGTTAGTATGTTTTTTATGTTGAGTTAGATTGTTAGACTATTTTTTATGTTATTCTAGTTTATCATTTTTTTCATTACTCCGAACACAAACTCCATATATTTTTCTTGTATTTTTAATTTTTTAATTTAGTTTTGAGACTTGTTGTTTCTCGTCGAAAAATGTCCCATAATTTTATTTATTTAATATTTTATTCAAAAATAAAATAAAATACTTAGGCAAAAAATGTTTTATTTTCGAATGGTTATTTATCAGTCATGTACAACATGAGGTTTAATTGCATTTTGATTGTGCCTTAACGTGGCTTAGGGATCATATTTTTGTAACGCATGAAATTGAATTATTAATAAATAGTTGAAAAGTTATATCAGATTGGACGGGGATATACCATCGTGAAAAAACCGATACATATTTATTATTTATATTTGAAATCAAATTGAGTTTATAAAGATGTTTTTAACAAAAAAATATTATTACATTTAAAATTTATTTTTATTTTCAAATTGACGTACGAATCTATTATTTTTTCAATTTCTTTTCAAAATTTAAATTAAATAAAAGGCAAATATAAAAATTTATAAGTTTTTTACGGTAAAATAGATAATCAAAAGGCTTTTATGAATTTATTATTAGGATGATATTGAGTATTTAGACAACTTTTTAATGTGAAAATTTATAATTATCTTTCAGCTTAATATAATATACACAATCAAATACGTTCATCATCATTCTTCTAATTTTTGTTTGGTATAATTTTGCATTACAGTAACTATTATTTAATATTAAAAAAGTATATTTAACAAAATTATATTAATAACTATTTAAAATCAAACATATTATTTATTTATGATTTTATTTATTATTGTATAATATTCAATTAATTTTGTTCATTTATTATAAAATGAAAATAGTAGATGCTAGATTAACCTGAGACTATTCACAACATTGTTTTTAAATGTTTTGGATTAAAAGAGCTTCGTGGTTTTGCTATTGAGTGTACTGCAAAAGATCTCATACTAGTTGAGATATTTCATTTATTTATATATTTAATCTAAACTACGTGAGAGAGCTGATCAAGTAAGAGATAAGTTTATTTTTCAATATAGAGGCAAAATAGGGTCAACTAGATTCGTGATTTTTTAGTATTTTTTATTTTAAAAATATAATTCATGGATTTTTTTTTTCATTTGAAAAAAATAAAATCAATGATACTTTCATATTTTTTTTCTCGAAATTATGGTTTATAAAATACTAATTTTTAAAATTTAAATAAAAATAATAATATAAGATAGTGGTTTTTTTTAATATAGAATATTTTTTTAATAAATATGATTGACACGGATAGGTTGAATTAGTTTATGGACTAACCATTTTTGTGGCAAATAGTTCTTCGTCTGAAAAAGTTCGGATTTAATCCATTTATTGCTATGATTAGATAAAATTAGTCATCCGCGTGTGTTGACTATCATTTTTCTTATGAAATATTCCATTAGCTATTCATTTTCGATAAATATAGTCTTTTGATTTTTTATTTTTGATAAAATTAGTCCCATGAATTTAAACATATTTTAGTTGAATACCTTCAAAATGGATAATCAAAAGACTAAATCCAAACATTATTTTAGTCGAAAAACTATATCACGAAAATAGATGGTCAAAAGACCCATTCCATTCAAAACCTACACAAATAATAGTAATAGTTTTTTTTTTATCACAAATATCTTAAATAATTTTCTAAAATCAAAATGTAAAACTTGGAACAAACTTTAAATCTCATTAACTATATTTAAAAATAAAACATAATTATAGATTTATATTAAAACATTTCCATGAGATATAACTAATAACAATAAATACACTTTTTTGTCATCCTAATTATCAAAAGTATGATACACAAACATATCTAAACCACTTCTAAATAATAATATATTTCAAACAAAAAAAAATATATACTATTTTTGGTTATTTTTTTTTCTCATCAATCATTTTAAGCCATAAAGTTTTCTTAATACACCAAATAAAAATAGTTTAATAAAAGAAAAACGATAAAATGAAAATAAAACAAAAATTAAATTCTAAATCAACCTTCTAGTTTTTATTTTCAAAGTGACACTAATAAACTATAATTCTTTTACAATAGATTTGAATAAAAAAAATTATTTTCATTTTTATATAATAAATTTAGTTTGAGATTTTATATAGTTTTTGTAAATGTAATGTCTTTTTGATGAATAAATGAATTAAAAATAAAAAGGGTCCATACAAGTACCCAAGACATATCGCATAGAAGCCGAAAGTAGTGAATGATCAAATCAGGATCAAAGTAAATAGCAAGTGATAACAAACAACGAGGTAGATGATCAAGACGAAGAGTATTGAGAGGGGTGGTCACAAGTGATGTAAAGCGTAGCTAAAACTTGTGAAGAGATCAAGACATAAACAAGGTTAAGTTAGTAAGTGATAGTTAAAAATATCAGTCATTCTTGGTCCTCACGAAGAGGAAACGAAAATCAGCAAATAAACGAAAAAAGACAGTAGGCGAGGTTTGGAGGAGAGTCGAAGACTCTATTGTTTCTTTCCTTCCAAATATGGTGGATGATAACGCCAAAACAGATCCGACAAATGTGACGAAAATTTGAATTGGGGCCAATTAGAGGCTTCAAGGAAATATGAATTCCAGTTCGAATTATTATTGAAGGAGATCTCAATCCTAATGCGAGCGAGTTTCCATAATTTTTGGAAGAAGCTACAATCATAGAGGATATGATTAATGTTTTCGTCCGCATAATTGTAGATGACGCAAACAATGAGAGTGCTGATCCCCCAGGAAATAATCTTGTCACGAGTGGTAAGTTTACTATTGATGGCGAGCCAAAAAATAAAAGAACGATTGAGGGATATTAAATTTATTCCTGATCAACCCCACCCAACCGACACATAATATTGTAAAATACTAGCTAAAATATATGAGTTAAGTTAAAATCAACAAATACTTTTTTTAACTATTGTATTTATTTATTTAGATTCTCAATTTCAAAATTACAGATGTGGATATTTGGATTTGAGTTTAGTCTTATTTGTGAAATTTATAAATTTAATCTATTAATTTAGAAAAATATATAAATTTTTGGGTTTTGTAAGTTTCAAAAAGTCGATAGACTAAATTTATAAGTCTAAATTATTATACAAAATTTTAAAATCCAAAGACTAAATAAGAAGAAAAAAAAAGACTACACGACAAAATATATAAATTATAGATTTTTATAAGTTTCTAATTAAATTTAGGGAAATTGTACCAAAGGTACCTACTCAACTATTCAATTGTCACTTACCACCCAAGGTTTGATCAATTGTTACTTAATACCCAACTCAACTACCTAATTGTGACATAGTACCTAACTTTATTTTAATACCCTAACTACCCTCACCATTCATGAACAGCCACGTAACCAAAATTTCTATTTCCTTCTCTTTCCTTCTCTTTCCTACTTTTCCTTTAATTTTATTTTTAAAAGATCCGTATCTTTCGAACCGGAGCTCGAAAAAAATAAATGAAAGTACCATTACTTTTGTTTTTTAAAAATGAACAAAACTAGATCCATTTATGATATTTTTTGATTTTTTTTAAAAATAAAATTTCACCAGTTGCAAGCAATTCGCATCTTGAGAATTGTACCAGTTTTTTTTTTCATACCAGTTTTTTTTTTATCGTTCAGAAATCCTAAGAGTTGCAAGCAATTCGCATCTTATCATGAGAATCGTTCAAAAATTTGCAAACAATTCGCATCTTATCATGCGAATCGTTCAGAAATTGCAAGCAATTCGCATCTTATCATGAGAATCGTTCAGAAATTGCAAGCAATTCGCATCTTATCCTGAGAATCGTTCAGAATTTGCAAGCAATTCACATCCTGAGAATTTGCAAGCAATTCGCATCTTGAGAATTGTACCAGTTTTTTTTTTTTATCGTTCAGAAATCTTGAGAGTTGCAAGCAATTCGCATTTTATCATGAGAATCGTTCAGAATTTTGCAAGCAATTCGCATCTTATCATGAGAATCGTTCAGAAATTGCAAGCAATTCGCATCTTATCATGAGAATCGTTCAGAAATTGCAGCGCGCGCCTTTTTTTAGTGGGGGTATTTTTGTCCAAATTTCAATTCGAGGTACCAAGTTAAAAAATCTATTTTTCTTATATAATTTTACAATAAAAAGTAAAAGAAAAATTAAAATTGTCAAAAAAACTATTCACTAATTTAATCTTAAAATATAATTGTTTTTTTTTAATCTAATAAATACAAATAATCAACTGAGAGTTGAAACACATTATAACGACCAAATAGGCCGATAAGTACCGATGTTGCTCTTCAGTTAACATTAAATATATGATTTTTACCTGATTCATTATCATCTCCTTCCCCTAATCGCTCTCCTTTTCACAGTACCGAGGTTCTCATCCCCTATCTCTGTCAATCAGGTTTAATTTCCTTTTCGTCTTTCTTAGTCTGTTTGACTTATTATCAGGATCTTGCTTCGAAATCAACTTCAGCTTTTCTAAAATTCTAAGTCGTGGGATTTCTCATAATCAGGATCTTACTCGAATTCTGTATGCGTGTATGTATCTCTTTACATGTATGTTGTAGATCTTACGTTTTTAAGCTTCAGATTTGAGACTATTTGTTGAATTGATTGCGCTGTAGGGTAAGGTCGGACTCTGTCGTCTCTGTAGATATAGATCTGTTTTTGTGCGCCTCTACGTACATGTTTTTTTATTCTGTGTGCTTATGCTTTAATTTTCCAAAAAGGTTTCCATTGGTTAGTTTTACCTTTCGATGAATAATCCCATTGGAGATACCCTTTATGAATGATACTGTCAATCCAGATAATTTGTCTGAAAGAATTCACTTTATTTGTAATAAAGACACCATCTTTATATTGATTGTACGAATATCAGAGAGGCAATAGAAAATGTTGTTAGGAATGAGAAATAGGATGTCTCTCTAGACCATAGTCCTATTGCCCTTGGCTTTGTTGTTTCATTCTTAGTTGTCTTCCTAGGAAGCTATGGTGCTGGGGTGTGTGTGCCAGGGTTCAAGAATACTCTTCAACATTAAATATACAAAATTCTCATTATGTGAACTTTTAAACTAGAAGATTAGAAGAAAGGATTGAAGATCAGTCGTGAGAGAGTAAAGGAGCAGACCTATTCTAAACTCTAAAATAACTTCTTTAGCATTGGGGTTGAACCTATGTTGCACCCAAACCGTAGCCTAGATGAACTAAGTACAAACCGCTGGATTCCCAACCCGCCAATGATGCATTCTGGCTGCACTTAAATACATTTCTGCTTGTGTAGATTCTTGGAGAATTTTGTAATTATCCACACTTCATTGCTGTCCGACCATTCATTTCTAGGAAGTCAGGTAAGATAGAAATATATCGTTGTTATGGTAGTTTAGCTCTATGGAGTAGCAACTTTGCAAGAAGAATTTTATTTGAATATAATGCTGAGGAGGTTGAGGATAGCCTCTATGGAGATTCAGAACTATTTATTTGTTATTCTATCCCAGGCTCCTTGTAGGAATTTCTTTTTAATTTTCTTTTATCTTTTACATTTTGAGGTGGAGTGCCTTGGTCAAATCTTGGCCTTGCGAAAAAAGGGTTCGAAAGAGAGATGAATAAATAATTCGTTAGGAGCGCAGAGGCGTATGTTATCTTCTTTTAGTATTAAGTACTTTCCTTTTTTGTCACTCATGTTTTGTCTTCGCTATCTCTTTTCTTCTGAAAGGCTATTTTCTAAAATTCCTTTACTGTTATATATATATGTTATACTGTTATTAATACATCATATGTCAATAGTTGGTCCTATTTCCATGTTAGATGGTAGTTGAGAACAGCAAGATTTTATACCTTATCTAACTACACTCGCAAATTGTATAGATATGTGAATCGTTTTGAAAGAGATGCTTGAATTCTTAGAGAGGATTTGTGAAATTGTGAATTTCCTGGTGCCGAGTAAAGTGCTTGGTTGTTGATGTAGGATGGATTGCGTGTTGAATGTTGTATGCTTTGCTCATGGGGTTTGGTGTATTTGCTTAAAATGGATGGTAAAGGGGTTTGATTAGGTCTATGGATCATGGATGTGTGGTTATGATGTGCACAGGGAGGAGTCGGCAGCTGTTGTTTGTGATTTTTTGGAGGTGGTAGTGCTTTTGCTGATTGGTGGTGGTAAGAAATCTGAATATGAGTTCAGGCAGCATGAGCCGAAGCAGGAGCAGAAGCAGGAGCCCAATGGGTCGCAAGATCCGCTCTGATCGTTTTTCCTATCGGGATGCACCTTACAGGAGAGATTCACGTCGGGAATTCAGGTTTTTTATTTTTAGTCATCATATATATATATATATATACAATGTATGCGTGTGTGCAACAATAGTTATATGTGTCATATAATAGTCTTATGCCTCAAAAAGGCATAAGACATACCATCGGTTTTTTCTGTATATGTGATAGAGTTATAGTTTGGATGCCAAACATGAAGTCAATTTTTTTTTTTCTATATTTTGCTTCTCTATCCCTTTTGTTTAGACTGAGAAACCTTTGCGGATTTATAGAATTTTAATTCCCGAGGATTGTGATCTTTCTGGTATGGTAATCATTGAGGATTTGTGTCCAGTAAGCCATTATTTTCCTAACAACTTCATTCAAGATTGTAAATGTTATTGCACACTTCCACTGCATTAGGGCCATAAGACAGCACTGTGTAAGTAGTATATTATTGTTCTTCTCTTATTGTGTATGTGTTGTCAATTGAACGCATTTTGCTTCCCCTTACTTCAGAAACGTCTTTCGTATATAATGGCTGGCGGTCAAAGAGAATAAACTTAGTCTGGTAATTCTAGCGGTATACCTCTTTGCTGCACTATACTATAACTGATTTAACTTTTCTTGTAGCCACAACAATCTCTGCAAGAATTGCAAGAGGCCTGGTCACTTTGCTAGAGAGTGCCCAAGTGCGGCAATTTGCCACAATTGTGGCCTTCCCGGGTAAGGGGCTTGTCTATGTACAGTAAAACTGAATAGCTGGCTTCATATTATCTGAGGAGATTTCTGTAAATCATATTTTTGTTAAACTCTTGTTTGTATTTGTGGCTTAGCCTCCATTCTCTAAATGCAATGTCATTTTTGCTTCAACCCTACTTGTCCGTTATAGTACAGTCATAACTGCTATCATCTTAAAACCGCTCTCTCTCGGACAGGTCTGTGGCATAGAGAGGTAGGGTGCACTAAATTTATGAAATATATGGTTTTACCTTTTCTTAATTATCTTTGATGACATGTTATTGAATAAAATTGAATCCATCATCTCTTTCTTCATTTGAAACTTACTTCTATTACCTGAAAAAGTCAACATATCCTGTCATACAATAAAATAGGGTTTTAGACGTTTATGATTTGACAACCTCGACTGTAATAATTTGCATCTACCTTTTCTATAATGTCATGCATTTCTTGGTTATATATACTTGGTTTTCACATATTTTCTTAACTGTTCTTTCAAATTGTTTGAGCAGCCATATTGCAGCAGAATGCTCGACGAAATCCCTATGCTGGAACTGTCGCGAACCAGGCCACATGGCAAGTAGCTGTCCCAATGACGGCATCTGTCACACATGTGGCAAGGCTGGGCACCGTGCTAGAGAATGCACAGCTACCCCGATGTCACCTGGTGACTTAAGGCTCTGTAACAACTGCTTCAAACAAGGCCATTTTGCAGCTGACTGCACAAACGACAAGGCATGCAGCAACTGTAGAAAGACAGGTCATCTTGCACGTGATTGCTCAAGTGATCCTGTATGCAACTCGTGTAATGTAGCTGGGCATGTGTCTAGGCAGTGTCCAAAAGGTAACAGCATGGGAGATCGAGGTGGAGTTGTTCGTGCGGGTGGCGGTTTCCGTGGGGGAGTCCGTAGTGGTGGTGGTGGTTATCGTGACGAGCGAGATATTGTTTGTAGGAATTGTCAGCAGCTGGGTCATATGAGTAGGGACTGCATGGGGCCGTTGATGATCTGTCGTAACTGCGGGGGACGTGGACATTTTGCTTACGAGTGTCCTTCCGCAAGGTTTGTAGATCACCACTATTCGCGTAGGTATTGATAACAAGATCAGCACTATTCGAGTAGGTATTGATAAGAAAGAGTGACCTTTATTATTTATTATAATATGTTGTCTCTTCGTAAGACGCCTAGCTTATTAATTGGATAATACTCTGGGGATTGCCTCCTACTTTTAATGTTTAGTTCATGACATGATTGTGATTTGGCTCATTTGGGCACGTTGTTTCAAGGATTGCCATTTTTTTCCTTTGTAGTGCATGTGGCCAAATTTATTTCATATATTCTGCGACTCTAATAGAATTTTGTAGTTTACACCTTTAATCATTTGCAGATGGTTTGTTCTTAGGCATTAATTTATAAAATTAATACCAACTTATTTGATTATATTTATACAGATTTGACATGGTTAGTTAATTTTCATTCAAGACCAAAATTTAAAAATGACAAATAAAATCGTTCTAGCTACATTAATAAATCATGTTTAATTTTAAAATTTTCAATTTTTTATTCATACAACTAGTATGTGGAGTAATATCTCTCGTAGGAGTGGATACATCAATACATTTATGAAATACTCATATGTAAAAAAATAAATGACAACCGTGTTTCTAGAGGCTGCTGCACCACAATAACTCACTCACTCAGCTTCTTCAAATCTGACTCGCTCAAGTTGTCATACGACTGCACTGCTGCCTGTAGCTCGTTACGGTAGCTTTGTAGCTTAACGAACCAGGAATCCTTTTGGATAGTCCCGCCGGACGCCATTGATAGAGCCGGAGACAGTAGGATGTCGCCTCTCCGGTCTTCTCACTATGATAAGACACGGAAAACATCAAATTTACATCATAAAATTGAAAGATAAGATGATGAATAAAAAATTTAATAGTAATAATAATACCTCTGCAAGTGAGAGTGAATTTCTCCGGAATTTGCCACTTCTTTTCAGGATCCAAAATAGAATCATCCCTACCATCCGAACCTAAACGTACATCCAAATTCATTCGTACGTATTCAACAACTCCCTTATCACAACAAGAGTTGTTATTGTTCTTCTTTTGGACTTATTTGGTTTTGCTTTGTTAGTTTTCTAATTGTAGGCTATGAATTTGAAGGATTTGGAAAGAAGAAGAAAAAAGAAATACTATGAAATGAAAAGAGAGTGAGATGAAAAGAAAGTGAGAACAGAGTTTATAAAAGCAAAAGCAACTATTGCTAACCAAAAAATTTAAACATTAATGAAAGCATGTGATTCCGAGAGGCCATCTCGGAATCACATGCTTTTTTTTAACTACAAAACATCTGATTCCGAGTGGCCTCTCGGAATCACATGCTTTCGCTAAAAAAACATAATATAAAAGAATCGCCATATAGTCAAAAAATCGAACAAAACTCGAAAACAGATCCAACCAAAAACATAAACTCTAATCGAACCCTAAATCTACCAAATAAGAATCCTAACCTAACAAGAAGAGCCATAGCCAAAAGAAACTGGAAAACAAAAGACAGTAGAAAACTGAAGAGATTAGGGGTTTGAAAAGAAACTGGAAAACAAAAGAAAGTAGAAAACTGAAGAGAGAGATAAGTATGGTTTTTTTTCTTTGAATTTGTTAATGGGTAGGATAATAGAATAAATGGGTAATATAATGACTTTCTTGAAAATGAAAGAGATAAAATAAATGGGTAGAAGGACACATGTGTAATTTCTTTTATGGAGGAAATAACAAGATGAGGTTATTTTCAAATTATGGAGGAAATAAAAATTATCATGGAGGAAATAGCTTTGGCCATTATGTAGTGTTTTTCTACAAATAAGTAGTTTGAACTCCAAAGTCTCTGAGTGTTTTATATTATAGGATTGTTATTTGTCCGGTTTGACGAAATCATACCTTTAAATTTGTCCGTTCGGATCAATTTGAATTGTTAATTTTTGATTTAAAATCGGATTAGACAGTTAAGTTTTTTTTGTTCGATTTCAGTTTAAAAAATCGGATCGGACCGTTAAATTTTTAGTTGGGTTCGGTTCAATTCGATCAGATTTAATACGGTTTGGTTTTGTTCGATTTCGGTTTCAGTTTGATCCGATATCACTCCACATTAGTCTATTATTAAAAAAAACAATTATAATTTGATTTTTAATATTTTATTAGATAAATAATATAAAAGTTAAATTTTAAAACTTAAATTTTAATTATTTTATTAGTTTTTACCTTAGAAATTTTACAATGTATAAAAAATAAATTTTACAAAAAATCGAACGACTCTAACGATTTAATCAATTTGATTATGTATCGGTTTCATCCGTTTGTTGATTGTATTAGTTTGGTTCCATATTATCATTTTATCGTTCGGTTTTTAATATTGGTTTGATTTCAATTTTTTTTTTTTAATTTTTAGAATGGAATTACGAATCAAGGAGTTAAAGTTTATTTGAGGATGTCAATTTTTTTTGGCTCTGTACTGCCGGTGTCCAAATTTATTTCATATATCTTGCGATTCTAATAGAATTTGTAGTCTACATGCCTGGTGCTCTCATTAATTTAAATTCATTAAAATAACAGGTTAAGCTACTCATATGTATGAATTAAAATCTCATACAGTATAATTAATACTCAGACGAAATTCCTACAATTTAAATTTAATAATCTAATACAAATTAAATTGATTACAAAAATAATCCACGTTTACCATCTCAAACTCTCTTACAGATAAAAATCATAATAAAAAGACATTAATTTATATTTCATCAAAAGTCAAATATGTGATTCATACAGACGAAATCTAATTTCAACAAAAAAATTTAAGCTTTTATTAAAATAATATATATATTTTATTATTATACTTGCTGATGGGTGTAAGATTCCGATTTTCTTATATATTAAGTAATAAGTATAGAATATTTTGATTTTCGTATTTATTAAGTAATAAGTATAGAATATATTTTATATCCATCACGTTAAGTACGTCTAACATTAAATATTTCCCTCTCGAATGACCTGTCTACCATTTTTATGGTAGACAAGCTGATCGTGTGGGTTTTATTTGGATTTCAATGTCATTCGTCACTTTAATGAGCGTATTGGAACCTCCGACAATTGGACCCCTGCTATAGATGATTTTAACATTTTAACAACTGCTGCTTTAATAATGAGCTCAGTGATCTTTGATCCACTGGATTTCAGTTTATTTGGATTAATAAGCAGCCTAATAATCCGATTCTATCCAAGCTAGACAGGGTCCTCGTCAACCCTGTTTGGAATGATACTTTCCCAATGTCTTATGCTCATTTTGGTTTCCTTCGATCCTCATATCATACTACTGTCACGCTTAACCTTGGCTTCCCTCGTCCTAAGCGTAAAAAACCTTTCAATTTTTTAAATATGTGGCAATCCCACCCACTTTTCAAAGAATTGTGAAGAAGAGTTGGAATAGCCCCATTGACTCTGCTGGAATGCGGATGGTCAGTGGGAAACTCATCCGATTGCAGTCTGAACTAGTGAGATTCAATCGTAAAGAGTTTAGCGACATTAGCTCCAGAGTGGTTAATGCTCAAATTAGATTATTCAAATCTCAAACCAACTTAGCTTCTGATCCGCTCAATTCGACTCTCATTTTGGCTGAAAGCGACGCTTCAAAATATTTTATCTTTCTTAGTAGATCCGAAGAGTCTTTCCTTAAACAAAAATCTAGGGAAACCTAGATTAAGCTTGGTGACAAAAATACAAAATTTTTCCATAATAGCATCAAGGCTCGTCTTTTTCGTAATAAGATTATCTCTATCTCTACTGATTGCGGAGTAACCGATTCTACTCCGGACAGTGTTTCAAAGATATTTGTGAAATACTTTGAAAATTCTCTTTGTACCAGTCACCCTGCTGGTTACCCTGGTCTGAACATCGTCTCCTCTCTTCTAACCTCCAGAGTTACCAATACGGACAATAATTCTATGATTCGTGAGATTACGCACGATGAGATCAAATCTGCTCTCTTTAGTATTGACAGTAACAAAGCTTCTGGCCCTGATGGCTACAACACTTTCTTCTTCAAATCAAATTGGAGCATTGTTGGTCAGGACATATGTAACGGTGTCCTTGATTTATTTCATTCTGATTCTTTAGAGGCCTCTTGGAGCTCCACTTCAATTGCTCTCATCCCTAAAAAAGATACTCCCTTTGAGCCTGCCGATTTTAGACCCATCGCGCTTTGCAATGTTAAATACAAGATCATCTCAAAGATCTTAGTCAATCGAATTAAAGATTTTTCCCTTATCTCATAGATAACTCTCAATCGGCTTTCGTCAAAGGAAGGAATATTTCGGATAATATTCTTTTATCTCAGGAATTGTTAAAAAGATACCACTCCCATCAGAAGGAAAAGAAGGCCGCTCTTAAAATCGATCTTAAGAAAGCCTTTGATAATGTCAGATGGCATTTAATCCTTGACATTCTTGTTACGATGCAATTCCCTGATAAGATGATCACTTGGATCATCAAGTGTATCTCTTCTCCTTCGTACTCTATCAATATCAATGGAGATCCTCATGGAAATTTTAAAGGACGAAAAGGTCTAAGGCAAGGAGACCCGCTCTCCCCCTTCCTCTTTGTCCTTGTCATGCAGGTACTTTCCAGCATTCTTAAGGAGAAAAGTTAGGACCCGAATTTCCGTTCCACTGGAAATGCCAAAAGCTCAAAATGATTAATCTCTGCTTTGTAGATGATTTAATGATTTTTTGTCATGGGGATGTAAAATCCCTTCATCTTATCAGAGAAGCTCTTGATGACTTTTATACTCTCTATGGTCTAAAAGTCAACTCTTCAAAAAGTCTTATCTTCTTCTTTGGTATCACGAATCTCTCCGTTTAGACCTTGGCAATATTATGGGCTACCAGGAAGGCTCCCTCCCAGTTAAAAATTTGGGTGTGCCCCTCCTTACTAGCCGCCTCACCCACTCTGAGTGTCGCCCCTTTCTCCACAAAATTACTTCCAGAATCGAGTCTTGGACCAGTAATCTTATGCTGGAAGACTTCAGCTAATCAAGTCTGTTCTATTCGCTGGGCAGGTCTACTGGTCTTCCATTTTTATCCTGCCCGCTAGGATTATTAAAGAATTGACTCAATACCTTCGTCGTTTCCTTTGGTCCGGTTCGGCTATGAAAATCGATGGGGCCAAAGTTGCTTGGAACACGGTCACGTTGCCCATTTTGGAGGGTGGTCTTGGGATTTTTGACTTACAAATATGGAATCATGCGGCTGTCCTAAAATATCTTTGGTCGACCATCAGTAATAACTCTCACTCCGTCTGGATTGAGTGGATTATGATGGAAAAAATTAAAAATAATAATTTTTGGAACCTCCATATGGGATCCTCCCCCTCATGGATCTGGAGGAAAATTCTTCGTCTCCGTCCTTTGGCTTGTAATTTGTGCAGGGTGGAAATCGGAAATGGCTCGAGCACCTCCTTTTGGTATGATCCATGGCTCATCCCCACATCGATAGTCTCCCACTACAGCGAAAGCATCATCAAGGCCTCTCGACTTGGGAAAAATCTTAAAGTATCGGACATCATCCTCAATGGAAACTGGAACTGGACATCCAATATCAGATCGGCGAACGCCCGAAACCGTGCCAACCTGATGGAAATCCATACTCTCATATCCTCTCTCCCCCTCCGAATATCCTCTTTAATGATATCCCTTTCTGGAAGGCGAAAGAAGGAGACACTTCCTTCTCCATCAAGGATACATACGATGCCATTCGTACGCCCAACCCTAAAGTAGGGTGGGCTGGGTTAGTCTGGAATAAATAAAATATTCCCCGTCAATCTTTCATTTTGTGGCTAGCTATTAAAGGCAAGCTTGTCACCAAAGACAGGCTTCTAAGTTGGGATTACAACATCCCAACCGATTGCCCCTTTTGCAACTCTGACACTGAGACTATCCCTCATATACTCTTTGATTGTAGTTTCACTCAGAGCATTTGGATCCATGCTAGTAATAAGTTAGGTTTTCTTTTTTCCGCCTCTTGTTGGCAGTCTTGGGTTTGCGAAGCGTCAAATTGGTCTCAATCTCGAAACCATTATATTTGGCGTTCCTGTTTCGCGGCGGTAATTTACAACTTCTGGAAGGAGAGGAATCAAAGAACCTTTGGTTCCCCTCCTGTCCTTGCCTCAATGGTATCTAACCGGATTTACTCAGACCTTCGGTTTAGATTTCAAGGCACCAAGACTGGATGGTCATTCTAAATTATTACTTATTACTCATTACTATACTTTATGCGCAACTACTGATATGCTAAGAGCAGTTCGTGATCCGACACTTCATTGATGGAAAGGTTGATTGTGGACGAGGTGGATGACGCATACCTGTTTGAGCAGTACTACAACCCATTGTATGGGACGTCTTTTCTATCCCACCACATGGATCAGATCGTTTTCTATTCTAGTATTTCTATTTCGCACAAAGACTTTATCAAGTCTACTATTGATGTAATCATGGAGAATGCCTCAAATTTTTGTATGAACTACTTTCAATTTATTTAATGTTTTTTAACACAAAAAAAACATTAAATATTCATCCAAAAATATATGTATTTATTTTCAAAATACAACACAAAATTTAATATGATATAATCAGTTCTCCTATAAAAATAACCACGTTTATTAAATTTTAATTAAAAATGTAAAAAGCTATTTGGAGTTTCTTTTGGCAAAAGCAACCATTTGTCCAAGCTTATGTCATATTTTTTTATTATACAATTGGAGCGAATTTTGTTTCAGCTAGTAGTTTAAGAATGGAAAAAAATAAACACTTAACGTCACTCATTCCAATGTTTTGACATGAAGCTATATCTCTGACACGAAGACACCACAACTTTTTCTCAGAAATTCAAGGGAAATTGTACCTAAGGTACCCACTCAACTATTTTATTGTCATCTAGTACCCAAGGTTTGATCAATTATCACTTAATACCCAACTCAACTACCTAATTATCACATAGCACCTAACTTTATTTTAATACCCTAACTACCCTCACCATTCATGAACAACCACGTAACCAAAATTTATATTTCCTTCTCTTTCCTACTTTTTTTTTATTTTATTTTTAAAATATCCGTATCTTTCGAACCGGAGCTCAAAAAAAAAAAATACCATCACTTTTGTTTTTTAAAAATGAACAAAACTAGATCCATTGATGATATTTTTTGATTTTTTTAAAAAATAAAATTTCACCAGTAACAATTCACATCATATCATGAGAATTGTTCAGGAAACCTAGAGTTGCAAATAATTCGCATCTTATCATGAGAATCGTTCAGAAATCCTGAGAGTTGCAAGCAATTCGCATCTTATCATGAGAATCGTTCAGAAATTGCAAGCAATTCGCATCTTATCATGAGAATCGTTTAGAAATCCTGAGAGTTGCAAGCAATTCGCATCTTATCATAAATCGTTCAGAAATTGCAAGCAATTCGCATCTTATCATGAGAATCGTTCAGAAATCCTGAGAGTTGCAAGCAATTCACATTTTATCATGAGAATCGTTCAGAAATTGCAAGCAATTCGCACCCTATCATGAGAATCGTTCAGAAATTGCAAGCAATTCGCATCTTATCATGAGAATCGTTCAGAAATTGCAAGCAATTCGCATCTTATCATGAGAATCGTTCAGAAATCCTGAGAGCTTGCAAGCAATTCACATCCTGAGAATTTGCAAGCAATTCGCATCTTGAGAATTTGCAAGCAATTCGCATCTTGTGAATTGTACTAGTTTTTGTTTTTTACCAGCGCGCGCCTATATTTGGTCGGGGGTATTTTTGTCCAAATTTCATTTCGAGGTACCAAGTGACACTATCCAAAAAGCGGGTACCACTGAATAATTACATAGTTGAGAAGGTATTTACCGGTACTTTTCTCAAAATTCAAACTCCACTCTCAACGTAGTTTGTGAAAAATATAATTATAAGTATAAAACATAAGATACACAAACCCATCATCCAAAATAAAATAAAAATATCTATATAAACTAAAACGACCTTTGTTCAATAATATAAGTATCTATGTAAAAATAATGGTTCATTCTTACTTATTCTTTTGAATATAACTAAAGAATTAATATCATTTTTCCATCACCAATTTTTTGTAGCGAGGTAAAAAAATTCACTTCATATTCTACAAAATGTATGCTATAATGCAACACTGAATGTAAACTAGTCATATTAATAGCAAACCAAAAATATAATTTGAAATCGAATACCGTAATTCACCTCAAACATAAAATATAAACAAGAAAAACCCTAAAAAACCAATTTTTATCTTTTTTCTAATGATTTTCTCCTCCATGTGGTACCACTTAAATGCAAGAGGTTCTTGGTAGTTTTAGAGATATAAGACCTAGATACATTAGCCTATATAGCTTGTCTATATATAAGAGCTTTATAAATTATGTAATTGATACGATTTCTAAATAATAAACCCTAGTCGCTTCTTGGAGGCTATTTCTTTCTTTTCTCTCTTTGTTTTTTTACATAGTATCAAAGCTTAGGTTTAGATATTGAAGTTTTTTTTTGTCTTCTCCTGTGCTGGCAGACAGTTGTATTAGCTGTCCGACGGAAGAAATAAAAAATATTTGGTTGTATTCTATTTTTTTAATCACAAAATTTTCGATTTTCGGATCTGTTGTATGCAGCCCCAATCAAATGGTCCGATCATGTCTGTTTTTCTTGAATTTTTGAGCGCATGTTCGGGACATCCAATCCTTCAATATGACCGGTCGGATTATGATTCAGTGCTACGGTTCGGGAGAAATCGCTACTGGAACAATGCATATTGTTGTTGGTAAAATTGTAGGTTCAATTTTGATTTTGATTGGAAATTAAATTTGAATTTGGATTTGGTATTTGGATCTAGTATTGAATTTAGTTTTAGATTTAGATTTGGTATTTGAATTTGACATTCAGATTTCGTTTGGATTTCGTTTGGGTATTTGGCGTTGAGATTTCATTTGGATTTTGTTTGGTGCTTAGATTTTATTTGACGTTTGGACTTTGTCTGACGTTTGCTTAGATCGACGTTTGGTGTTTTGATTTGTTTGGTGTTTAAAATTCATTTGGATTTTAAAGAAGAATGGAGTTTGGATATTGGAGTTTAAGTTTGAAGATAGGAGTTTGGAGTTTGGAGATTTGAGTTCGCTTTTGGATTTTGACGTTTTGATTTTGATTTTAACGTTTTGTTTTGATTTTGGCTTTCGATTATGAACTTTGGTGTTTCGTTTTTGCTGCAATTTTGGTTTTTATTTTGTGTAACAAATTCACAATGCAAGAATAAGCATTGCGAGTTTAAGAGAGGATGTTAGAGATATAAGACCTAGGCACATTAGTCCGTATAGTTTCTTTATAAATAAGATTTATACTCCATGTAATTGATACGCTTTCTAAATAATAAACTCTAGCTTGATGAGTCCGGATTCTGTCACCATGTTTTAATGGGAACCGGGCAGGGTCAGTTCAGACAGAGTCTACCTAACCGGACAGGGGCAGTTCGGACACCATTATCCATTGGACTGTTCGAACAGAACTAAAGTACTTAAAACCTAATCACTTCTTGACTAAGCTTCCTGTTCCCCTACTTAGAACTAATAGGTCCTTAAACTCGACCAGGGTCCATTAAACACAACCCGAAAGCCCATAAGGCCCAAATATAAGGGTATAAATACCCAACCACCAACATTAAATGAGGGTAATGAAAATTAAATACAATCAAGCTGCTTAATTCTTCCTTTACACTCTACTCAAACATTAAATACCCACAAACTTCCACACAACTCTAAACAAAAATTACAAACTTACCCTCATACAAAAATAAACCACACCATAGCTGTCTTTTATCTCTTTGTTTATTTACCAGTAGAAGGATCCTATATATAAAATCAACTAACAAAATTTCTCATCGAAACTATACACTAATAATCTTCACTTCACTCGTTAAGAAAATAGAATTAGTAATAAATCATTATACCTCATACTTAATCTTAGTTATTAAAAAATAATTCGCATTTTTATTTATCCAATTTGGTGCACTTCTCTTGTTGGATCAAAGGTACATAAAAGAAAAATCAAATATAGTGAATCGAGATTGAAAATAATTTGAACAAATAGTATATAATAAAACAAGTAAGTAAAATATCATTAAGAATACTTCATACTTAATCTTAGTTATCAAAGAAGCTTGCTTAAGAACTTTATAAAACACTACAATTGAGTAGAATATCGCTTAAGAATATTTTTCTCTTCATTTTATCCATAATTTCTTGTAGTCAAATAACACTTTATAGAACACAAGAAGTGAGTAGAATATCGCTAAAAATAATTTTCTCTTCATTTTATCAATCATTTTTTGTAGTCAAAGGTGGATCATACTAGTCGATCTTAAATATCACAAAAGAGCCAAATAGATATAAAAAAAAATCACTTTTAAACTAATATGTAATTAATAAAAAAAAAATAAAATAAAAAATAAAACCGTACACGAATAAACAAAAATCATATAATTAGCCAACTTGAATAGAATTAAGAGATATTTTTTTCATGACGCTTGTCAAAGTTTCAATATATATATATCACACAAAAAATCATACGATTAGCTAACTTCAATAGAGAGATATTTTTTTTCAAACATAAATGACTTTTTATTCATTATTTATATATTCAAAATGCGGTAGAAATCACGTCACTTCGACTTTATATTAATATTGTAATTAGAATAACAACAGGAGATTAATTTTTTTTACCAAATAAAATAATTTATTAATAAATTGACTCCTTACATATTATGAGACCTTTTAATTAGGTCTCTTTATGAAAACAAAATTGAAAACAAAATTTTAAGTTTGCCTTAAAAATAGAGGGCAAGACTACCAAAATTTTGTTTTATTTTAGAACTAAGACTCGAGAGATATTATCTAGTCTATCGTTAGAGGTCCTGACATCCATTAAAACCTTATTCTTCTTCGAGTTTTCTTTTTGAAATTTTGGGTGAAATCACCAAAGAAACGATTTGATCAGTAACTGGCAAGTTGATTTTTGAACATAATCGATTTATATTTATTCCTTTCAACTCTGGTACGATTCATGGCATAGTTATTTGTGGCGTGCGGCGGTCCGTGGTGAAGAGGGCTAAAAAGGCCATAGCGGCGAGGCGATGGCCACATGACATGCGGCGATCCATTACCTGAATAAATTTTCTAGCACATAACTGTAATTTAAATAGTACTATTTAGACATTTAAACTTACAATAACAACTTAAACATCCGATTACATAATTCTTAGAACATCCTAGTCAAATGACAAACAAATAGACTAAAAGATCAAATTATAAAACATCCAATCACATAATTCTTAAAGCATCTGAGTAAAAAAAACAATCATAGACTAAAATATATCATCGTCCGAGATAACATATTTACACCTCTCATCTCCACCATGTTCTCCATTTATATCACATAATAGAGTATTTTATTCTTCATATTCTTCATCAACAAGCCTCTGATCTCTTACGCGAGCCGTTGAAGATGATATATTCTTAGACCAAAGATTGTAGTCTACTTCATCAACATCACAAGCTCCAACATCAACTCCTTTCAAAACATTTTCATCTTTCCAAAACTTAGTTTTAGATTTTTATTTTTTTAGTTAAAAAAATACCAGGTTTAGCACCTCACCACGACCACCATGACGAGCGCCACAGCCGCCACAGCCGCCACAGCCGCCACAGTCGCCTCGGCAAGCGCCACACTAAGGACCTCGCCACGCCATGCCCTGAGGCGATATCGCTTCGCCTCGCCTCACCACGGCCGCCACGTGACAACTATGATTCAGGATTTTTCGTCATCTACAAATCCATTTACTAATAATCTTTCTTTTTGTTATTATTATAATTATTTTATTGATCATTATTAATATTAGAAAAACTATATTAGAAAAACTATATTCAATATTAAAGACAAAATAGTATAATCAATTTTTTATTTAACCGTACCGGGTCTCTAATAAAATAGATTTATTAGGATAGGTCCAAAAGATAAATGACCTATATAATTTTATAAAATAAAAGGACAAAATATAAAGTACTGATTTATTATAGGTTATATTTAATATAGGGAAAATTATTTATTTATAAAATTTATTATTTTTTCATATACATATTTTAGAAGAATTTCAAAATATTCTTTTATTTTTGTACTTTTCATTTAATTCAAATTTATGTTTTATGCAATTTTACCTTTATTTTCTACTAACACATTATATTTTCATATTCCATCCAATTTATATCCTAACAATTTCTTCTCTTCATAGTTATTTCCTACAAACACTCAATTTCTCCATGTTCAACCCAAACTATATTCATAAACTTCTAAAAATAAAACTTAAAAAAACTTAAAATTTTAAAATCTAAATCAAACAAATTTAAGTTAATGAAAGAAGAAAATAATGAATCAACACTGATGCCACCTAAACTACTAACAAGACCTATTAATCTTGAATTTACGTGTTTGTTCAATTTGTTTCATGGTACAAGAGCAAGGTCTCTGCATATCAATTTTTTTTATTACCCATTGAAATAAAAATCCTGTCAAGTGTTATTAATTTTAAATCAATATTAATGGAAGTAATTCAGCTTCTCCTATGTCTACAAAGAAGCTTGTTGGAACCAATTACCAATATTGGCGGTTGTGTATGGAGGTCTTCCTTCAAAGACAAGATCTATGGGATCTTGTTTCCGGTACCGAGATACTTCATAGTGATACTTCAGGAAATGGTGAGTTAAAGAGGGAATGGAAAGTAAGGTGCATAAAGACTTTATTCGCGTTGAGAACTTCGATCAGTAAGGAATTTATTGATCATGTTCGTGTATTGGATTCTCCAAAGGATATCTGGGATACTCTTGACAGTATTTACCCATAAAAATACTATACGACTTCAATACCTTGAGAATGAGCTTGCTTCGTTAACCCAAGGTAAAATGTCGATCTCTGATTACTTTCTTAAGGTTAAGAATGTATGTTCAGAAATTTCGTGATGAACCTATCAGTGATGCAAGACTAAGACGTTATTTGATTCGTGGATTACGATCTGACTTCATACCGTTTATATCATCAATAGAAGGATGGGTTAACCAACCATCAATTGTTGAGTTAGATAACCTACTTTCTAATCAGGAAGCATTGCTTAAACAAATGCTTGGTAAGTATTCAGTTCATGTTGAAGATACATTGTTTACTAAAGATATGTCAAGATGGAAAAACACACAAAGTCACTTTTAAGATGATGGTAAGCAGACAAGGAATGACGGATAGTCAGCAAATCACTCTAAACTGATATGCTTTAAATGTGGAAAGACTGGACACATAAAGTCGAAATTTTCGTACAAAGCTTGTTTGTAAGAGGTGTGGCAAACCAGACCACATTAAACCAAATTTTTATTCGAAAATTGTCAAATCAGATGCAAATGTTGCACATGATGTTGAATATAGCAATGAGCGACAATGGGAAAGTTGTCTCTCGATTGAAGTTATTAATCACCTGAACAACATGGTTTCAGTTATTAATCAACCAGTTACCTTTGGTGCGTCAACTGTCCGCGGTGCACCGATTCCTATACTCGGGCCTTGTCTACCTGTACGCCTCACACCGAAGAAGGTAGAAAATGGTTTATCTGTGTTTCTCGGTGGTAATAATAAGGTAGAGAAGCCACAAAGTGGTATCGTGACTGAAAATGGTCCGCGTGAGAGTAAAAGAAAATCATCCAAGGTTATGTTGAATATTTTGCAGGGCTCTTCTAAAAGCGGTATTAGTACGGCAATGTGCCATGATGGTCAAATTAAAGCGATTTTATCTGAGTCAAATGCGGTATTGGTTCGTAAGCAGATAGAAGCGAAGGTCGACAAAGATCTTGTTGTTTTGAAACAAGTAGGAGATGCTAGAAGAACCACTGGAAGAGGATCATCATCTACACATAAACAATATGATTTAACTCATGTTTTTCTGAGAGTAGATCATTTGCCGAAAAAGAGAAACGGTTCAAGGTCTCTTAGACCTCGTCATAATTGGCTAAGTTCAGACAAAAACAATGAATTAGAAACAGCAAGAAAGAAGCTATCAGATGTAGAGACAACTATTGTCATTCAGTCTGTGTACCGTGGGTATGAAGTTAGAAGATGTGAATCACTGAAGAAGTTGAAGCAACCCTGCAGAATTCGTGAGCAGGTGGATGAGATCGAAACTCAGATGCATGCTCTTGGGTCTTTAACTGTTAAACAGAAGATGGAAATACAAAAAATAATTACTGGGGAGACAATAATGAGCCTTCTCTTACAACTCAACACAATTCAGGTTCCATATCCATCTCTTTGAAAAATTAGAAAATCCTTGAAAAATGAGCTTGTGAACCTTCAAGAGGCACTTGACTCTTTGCAGGTGTCTGAACCAGTGAACTAAGAGATGAAAATGTCCCCTGCTAAACCTGCAGATGTTAATAGTAAAGCTGATTTTAGCTCTGTGGGTACAGAAGACAACATCAATAAATAAGATAATGATGTAACTAAGACATACAAGAATAAATCTTCAATATCTTCTTCTGCACAATCACCCAAGTTGGAGGGAATATGTCCAATCACAGAAGCACCTGTGCGACACATGGGGTCTCCAATGGAAGGAGTTACTAAGGTATATGATAATGGAACAGTTAGCAGCTTGGACTTTAAGAGTATTTGCGACCCTGCAGTTGAAGAAACCACACCCATTGAAACTACATTGCACATGAACGCGATAACTTCAGTTCAGGAGGAGGTAAAGTTGCAAGAGAAATCAAGATGTGAAGGCGCATACGTTGTTGTTGGTGAGAATATATTTTTCCAGCAGCCTGCTGATTTAGTCAAGCAAGAATTGCTTGGTGAGGGACAGACTGCTCTCGAAAATAATGAACAAATATATGGGAATCAGAAACTGATTGAGCATAATCAAAGTCTAATGGAAATGATGGAGAAGCTTATGGGAGCAGGGAAGGAGCAACTTGACACAATATCAAGCCTGACTCATCGAGTGAATGATTTGGAGAAGAAACTAAAAATGGAGTTATGTTCATAGGAACTCGAAGAAACTATTACAGGTGAAGAAACTGCTGGGACAGTGGTTCAGTATGCTGAGAAGGTATATTCATAACTCAGGAATATGATAGGGAAACCCTATAAGCACGTGAAGAATTCTATTTACTTGCCTTTTGGTATTATTAAAGATTCAAGAGGTGTTGTTGGTTTTAAAAGTTGATGAAAACAACACTGTTTATTCTGTTGAGTAGTTATTGGGTATGATTTTTAGCTATGCCTCATATTTAGCAAAGTTCCATTCCAAAATTCTGGTTAAGAATGTTGTTATTTCCGTTCCTCCTTATTTTGGATAAGCTGAAATTGGAGGTCAAAACTGGGAGTTGCGCCTAGTCGAGTACTTGGTAGATGAGTTTAATAAACAAGTTACTGAAGGCTTTTCTCAAATCAAAGTTCGAAGAGTTCAAAGGATCTCTCAGTCTAGCTGATCGAAAGAATGCACCAAGAGGGAGTGTCAAAAAATTAGTGCACTCTTTAATCCAAGTTACAAGAAGCAGACAGAGAAAGGACCCACAAAGAAGCAGACAACTCCAAATCAATTCCCAACTATTAAATGACTAACTAGTGGAGTAGTGGAAGTTATATTAAGAAGCCTGAAATTCTCAAATTACGAAGAGACGTTAGTGGATAGTGTGAATCATATTTTCTATAAGTACTGAACCCTTTTGTTTCATTCTTTAAGTAATAAAATCAACTATTGTGTGCTTATTGTTTCAGTTTCTATGTCTGTTAAATTTATTTCATAGAATGTGGTAGTAAGTAAATAGAACTTAAAAACATATAAACCGGGACTGACTATTGAGTCGTGAACCTATAATCCTTTCGTTTTTTTAAATAATTTTTGTTCGCTTCTCGGTAAGAACATGATAAAGGATGTGACATACGTGGTAGAAATTGTATATAACACGAAATCGAGTTATCTCATCTGAAATAATATCAGGTATTCATTTCCATTGAGTGTTGTGCAAGAAAAATAATTTTGTAATCGGGAATAGTTGATCTGTAAGAGCCCAAACTACTTTTCGATAGTCAACAGCGAAAATTAACTTTCTAAGCTTAGTAAAGCCATGTTGGATTCCAAATAAAAACTTCAAACTTATACAATGCCAGTAAAAAATAAACAGGAAGAACCTTAGAGAATGTACGATTGGGGCTTATACTATTACATGTACAACCAAATCAATCAATGTGAAACAAATTCTCTTAAACATAAGCTTAACCAAAGAATGATAAGGTTGGTAGGTTTATGTGCATAGGCTTTTGTGACTTCGAAGCGGTAATCTTGTTTGTTTGGTTTAACTTTACAACAAAATAAAATAGTGATCGTTGTTGGATATTTAAGTGTAACTGGGTTAACTAGCCAATCAATGTAAGCATAATATATTACCAAACAAGTCGAAGAGTGTGGAGTGCACACTTGTTAGAATATACTATAATTAGTGGGTCAAAGGGTGGAGCCTGAGATTAAATTTTATTATGAATGATAATATTATTTTGTAAATTCATTGTAATTTTGAATTTGAAAAATTCATTCGAACTTGAATTTGATTTTTTTCGCCGGTTTTATCATTTGAAATTGTACCCGTTTTTGGACGTAAAATTATTTTTACAGTTTGAGTATTTTGGTTGAATAAATAAGTATGGTTCTGTTAAAATGAAAGATCACAATAAAGTATTAATTCTTGTTGTTAAAAAAGAAAGGTTATGTTTTATCTGGTTGAAAATTTTGGAGAACCACAAAAATAATTTTAATCTGAAATTGTTAAAACAAGACTTCAGAGTTTATCCGAAAATCTAAACAAAAATTATTTACAAAAGATTGAAATTATATGCTCTTGTTTGTGAAGATTGGAATATTTTGTGTATAAAGATTGAAATTGAGAGGGTCATATATCATTATAGGCTAAGAATGGAAATTGGGTCAGATTTGTCTTATGAGACATTTTAAACTCATAATAAAAACCATGTTGAGTAATCTGGGTGCCTAGTGACTAAGCTATGTGCTAGCTTTATATGATTTTAGGCATGTGAGCTCATAATACTAACCCATACGCATGACCCGACCCGATTGGCCCATATATACAAAAGTATCCTATAAATAGCCCAAAAACAACATTTAATGGGTTGAAACATTCTCTCTCTACTTATTAATAGCTAGCACTTGTATTATCTCTCTACCATTTACTAAAAAATAAATAAAATATCTAAACATTTACCTTAAATACCCTCAGACTAGATTTTATCTTCACCAGATTGACGACCACAGTGGGAGCGGAAGGTACCCGAATAGTAGTATTCAAAACCTGACATGTAGAATTAGCCTTTAGAGATCTTTGAGATATGGGTTCAGATATAAAGATAGATCATCCTCTTGAAAATGAGGGGATCAGAGGAGATGGTGAGCATGTGAACACACCCCATGTGTATCATAATACCGAATAAATACTTTTCATGCATGAAGAGCGTGATCAGCCGTAGGAATAAATTGAGGCATTAAGAGCCCAAAACAGATTGAAAATGATATAGGTGGAAATAATCCAGCGAAATATCCTAAATCCGATGAGTCAGGTAATGATCCTTAACATAATTCAAATGACTAATTCCCTAAAGCTCATAAAAGGTAAAAAAAAGAAACATAGGGCTAAACAACATTCAAGCACATCAGATTCTGTTTAAGGCCCAACAACATAATGAGAATCAGAGGTTTCTTATTTTTCGTCAAGTAGTGATTATGGTCGTAAAAATATGATATAAAATCTGGCTAAAAAACATCTAAAAAAGCATCGAAGTCCAAGTAATCAGGACTCTTCGGGACAAGAAAAGAGATCAGAAAAGAAAAGAAAAAAAGAAATACTATCAAGGGAAAATGAAAGGGTCAGCAGACCATAGTATAGATCACTTGTTGAGTGATAAATTTGTCGTGCAATCTAAACCTGGGATATTTTCCACTCCCAATGAAGACCATATGTTTAGCCAAGGGCACAATTGGCGACAATCACCGTTGTCCTTAAAGATTCTCTCCAGACATTTTCCCAGACGATTTGATAGTTCAAAGATGGAAGTATATGATGAGAGTCAGGATCTTGATAATCATCTAGAGCAGTTTAAAAACTTCATGATGAGTTTTAATGACAATGACAAGATGTTATATGTGATTTTCTCTCAAACATTCAAGGGTAGTGCCTTAAAGTAGTATAACAGATTGCCACAGGGATCAATAAAAATTTTTGACATTTTTTTGGATGGAATTCTGAAGGAAGTTTGTGGGGAGTAAAGAGCTCAAAGGAAATGGTGATATTCATGGACAATATCCGAACGAATCATGAAGGATTACATCAATTATTTTGTGAATACTACAGATAGGTTGGCAGACTGTTTTGAGTAAATGGCTATAGTTTTATTGCGATAAGGTTTATTAATTGGAGAGTGAGCTGATTCAGTGACTTGAAAGAAATCAATGACTTAGGGTGGATTATTGAATAGGTCTAAAAGTAGATTACTGCAGAGGAAACCAAAATATTGAGGAAGCTTCATCAATATAGACATGCTCCAACAACATCTGTCCTACAAGCTAGTAACCAGTCGCAAACCGAAGTTAGCAACCAAATCTCATGGCAAGGTTCTCATCTGTACAGACAGATCTGGTCTAATTAGGGTCAATAGTCTAGGCTAAGAGGGAATCAATGGGTCCAGCCTGATTATTATGCATAACTAATTGAGAATTTGGAAACCATCTATGATAAGTCCAAGAATGTGGTATAGTTCCGAAGGCTAACACCAATCCAGACTCCAAGGGAAAATTACAATACATAGTTTTGCAGATACCAGAATGGTGTGGGGTATGACACAAAGGATTGTATTTATCTAAAACAAGAGATACAAACAGTGATCAAGAATATAGAACTAAATACTTTTGTTAAATCCCAATGGGGTAATAGGAAAGAAAATAATAGACCACATCCTAGTGCAAGTGGGGCACAAACTATACCACCCAACGATCAAAGGCAAAATACTAAAGCCTCTAAACAAGAAAGTATAATGGTAATTATGGAACAATTAGATGTGGACTAAGAGTATCTGGATCCTGATCCGGAATGGGGTAGAATTAATATGGTAACTAAAAATACTGAAATGTTTCCAAACTATGTAGTTTTTTTCAAATCACTCACCATTTTGGGATGAGGCACTCACCATTTTGGGATGAGGTACAATGACATCATCATCAAGTTGCTCTAGGAAGAGACATATAGTTAGCTTGACTACACAATTGAAATGAAAAATATCTACACACCTATATCAAAGTTATTTTCCTTTCATAGAGTTTAACAAAGATGATTTAAGAGGTCTCGCAGGTCCACATGAGGATATTGTGGTAATAGGGGCATTTATCGAGGGCACAAAGATCCGATTTTTTTTATTAGCACGGGTAGCTATGCTAATATTTTATATATCTCTACTTACAAACAGATGAAAAACCCATCGGTTATCCAAAAATCAAACAAGACTATTGTGAGGTTTATAGGCAGTTCTGCTGATGTCATTAGAGAATTCAAAAGTGAAACTTTGCTAAGCAAAGGGCCATTTAAGAAAATGGTAAGGTTTTTATTTGTGGTAGTGGATTGTCCAACCCCATATAATTCAATTTATGGTAGATCATGGTTATCAAGAATTCACACGGTCGTATCAACAGTTCACCAGTGGGTAAAATATGTGATTGGAAGTCAAGTGAGAGTGGTTCAGAGCAGCCGAAAAATGGCCACAGAGTGTTATGTGACCGCACTTGCTCCAAAATATTTGGAAATAATGGTAACAAAATAATAATAGCAATTACTAGAGTCTTTTTTGGATAACAATTTCTAGTGCGGTTATCCATATAGGAAAGATCGAAATGCATATTTTAGTATATGAAAACAAAGTTAGAGTTCGAGCCAAATTACAACTAGAGTTGAAGAAAAAGTTGTTATTTTTTTATCCAAAAACTTACATGTGTTTGCTTGGTGCAATGAAGATGTAACAGGTGTACCATCAAATACCATTTGCCACAAAATATCTGTATGATGCGATGCAGCTCCAATAATCCAAAGAAAGAGATAATTTTCTAAATAAAAATATGAAGCTATAGTTCAAGAATTAGATATATTTTCTAAGGTGGAACATATTCAAGAATTCTAGTATCCACTTTAGAATGCAAATTCAGTGCTTGTTAAAAAGAATAATGGTAAATAACGGATGTGTATTTATATAATAGATCTCAATTGAGCATGCCCCAAGTATCATTTCCTTGTTATTAAATAGACCAGTTGTTGGATTCCATTTTGGGAAAGAAATTGTTATTCTTTATAGATGCTTTTACAGGGTACAATCAAATACAAATGGATCTGAATGATCAAGACCATATCACATTCATCACTAACACAAGGCTTCAGTGTTACAAGGTAGTGCATTTTGAGTTAAAGAATGATGGGGCAACTTACCAGCGATTGGTCAATAAAGCCTTTTCCAGTAGGATGAGAAGAAATGCGGAAGTTTATATTGATGAAATGATGGTGAAAAGCCAATGGAGGAAGATCATATACTTGACCTCCAAGAAACGTTTTTTTAACTTAGAACTCATAAATTTAAAACCGAATCATGAGAAGTGTACATTTGGTTTCCGACCCAATAAATTTCTAAGCTATATCATCAGTGAGAAAGAAATCCAAGATGACCAAAATTAATTGAATGATTTATTAGCCATAGATTCTCATAGGACCACCAAAGAAGTTCAATTATTGGTTGGGAGATTAACAGCTTTGAATAGGATTATTCCAAGGTCATCGGATATGTGCACAGTTTTTCCAAATATTGAGAAATGCCAAAGACTTCAATTGGTCCCCAAATTTTGATAAGGCATTCTTGGAAATCAAGTGACATTTATCTTCACCAAGAACTTTATTCAAACCCATCGTTGGAGAAAGACTCTACATGTATCTAACAATGTTGGATTATGTTGTAAGTGTAGTATTAGTTCGAGAAGTTGGCAACTATCCCCGCCATATTTACTACATTAGTAAGATTTTTTTGAATGCTGAGAAAAGATACCTTAAGTTGTAAAATATACCTTTAACCTTGGTAATAGTGCCCACAAAAATAAGGCCTTATTTTCAAGCGCATTCTATCACAATTTAAACTTTTTTCCTTTTTAAAACGTGTTGCAAAAGCCAGATATATCAGGTCAGATGACTAAGTGGTCTGTGGACTTAGAGGATTATGATATTTTATTTTCTCATTGAGCGACAATCAAAGCTCAAGTTGTATTTGACTTCTTGGTTTAGTTTCATTCAGAGATGCCATATGAGGAATCTTCAGCTCACAAATCCGGAAAAAAGATAATTCAAACACACGGTGGATCCAATATGATGGCGTGTGGGGCTCGAATTTGCTTACTTTTCCCCTTCAGGGATTCAATGCACCAAGCTATATGTTTTGGGTTGAAGGCACCCAATAATTAAGTAGAATATAAAGAAGTTATAGCAGGTTTAAGGCTAGCTTAGGTATGTGGTGCCAAAAGAATCTGATTGTTGAGTGATTCATAGCTAGTCATATATCAAGCACTAGGACAATCTGAAACAAAGCAAGAGAAGTTTGTAACGTACTTACAAACACTAAAAAAATTATGCTTGTTTTAAGTATATAGCATATGTTGAGGTAAGAAAATTTGATTGCTGATTTTCTAGCCACTATTGCATATTCGAAAGTACCCTTGGATTATAGTGCAAGAGTTTCCTTTTATAGAATAACTTATGATATGGAAGTTTATAGTGAAGAAAGTTTCCAAATGTCAATGAGAGTTAGCCAGGATTGGAGGTATGATATCCAAGAGTTTATTACCAAAGGGATCCTACCCGAGGACAAAAGTTTAGCCAAAATGTTAATATTCAAAACACATAGTTTCTTGGTTTTAGAAGGAATACTCTATAAAATATCTTTCAATAAGCCTTTATTGCATTTCCTCAAATTCAACGAATCCCAAGTAGTTTTTATAAATTACATGACGGGGAAGCCTCGACTCAGTGTGGCTACATGATTTAACTAGAAGGGTGTTATTGGTAGGGTATTATTAGCCATCTATTTTGACAAATTCTAGAGAGTTGGTTAGAAGATGTGATCCTTGTCAAATTTATGGAAATGAAATAGACGTACCAGCAGTTCCCATAGATTCAGTATCTGAAGTAATACCCTTTTGATAGATGGGGTCTTGATTTGGTCGAACATCTTTTGATGCCTTCTTGGGGATGTTAAACTATCATTTTGGTAATTGATTACTTTTCAAAGTGGATAGAAGTTGCACCCCTCTCAGGAACGACTTCCAAAGTGGTAATTAAATTTAACCTCTCCAATATATATTGTAGATTTGGAATTCTTAGACGTATTACCACAGACAATGTCCCATAATTTGACAATAAGGACATTGAGGTGTTTTGTACATCAAATAAAATTTATAATTATTTTTTCTCGCATTTTAATTACCAAGCCAATGACAAATATAGGTAGAAAACATGACTATTTTGATGGATCTTAAAAAGAACTTAGAAGGGACAGCCGATAAATGGCCTAATTATTTGCAAAAAGTACTACGGGCTTACCGAACTACTCCACATATTGCCACACACGAATCTCATTTTACCTTTGTTTATAGGATGGATGCAATCTCTCGAATAGAAGTTATTATTACTTCTTTCAGAGTCCAAAATTGTCTCGAAGAGGAAAGTGAAGCTGCAATAAGGGCTCAGATGAACTTGATTGAAGAAAAGAGAATAAAAACCCATTTAAGAACCATATATTACCAAGCTTCTATAAGAAGTAAGTCTGCATCTAAAGTACAAAGGAGAGATTTCTAAGTGAGAGACAAACTCTTGAGAAAAGTATTTTTGCATACTTAAGATAGGAAGTTTGGAAAGCTGGCTCCAAACTGGAAAGGGTCATACATTGTGAACGAGAAGATAAAAAGAGGAACATATCGGTTGGTTGACCATAAATGAAATCCTCTGAGACACCCATGAAATGTCGAACACCTAAGGTTATATATAGAGTAAACTCATCTTGTAAATATTCATTTTGTATTCATCCAAAGTAAATATTAGGGGGCATGCTCATTCCTACCATGGTGGTGCAGGGAGGTTTTAATGAGGTGTCCGAATCGTTATTAATATATTGTTTTTTTCTTTAAAAATCTGTTTATGATTGTATAAGTTTTTATTTCCTTTGAATGGATTACTTTTGAATGAATCAAGTATAAATTTTTATTGCCTTCAAATACATTACCTTCGAATGGCTTAGGTGGATCAAAATTTTTTATTGCATTCAAATGGATTACTTTCGAATGGATTAAGTGTAAGTTTTAATTTCTCTTGAATAAATCATGTTTTAATTTTAACTGTATTCAGATAAGTAAAAATGTATAAAGTAATAAAACAAGTTGATAAAAAGATAGATAATATAAAGTGTCTTAGGTGATCCAATGGCTTAACAAAATCCGATAATAAGATTACAAAATTCCTTGTGCATGCCAATGACTTGCACAACAATTATCAGATTCGAAATTCAAACAACAAAATGCCTTGCATGCATCAAGGGCTTACTTAGAAACAAAAACATCAAAACATATTGGTCTCAGGGCTCATTCCCATCAGTTTTATTTCTTATTTTCCTTCTGGACTCTTACCATCAGAGTCCTCTTCTTTGGAACCCTCTTCGTATGAATTATCAGAAATACCAAGTTGGTCAGCTAAAGGCATGTCATAATGAGGTAGCAGATCAACTGACACATGTTCCCACAATTCCCCAAGGGCTAACTTAGGAATTATTTTGTAAAACAATAATTTCATATCCCATTTGACTGAGTCATCCCTCTCTTGCAAATAATCTATCACTTTTTAAACATAACATCTACAACATAGGATATATCTTGAGTAAGCTTTACACTAAGAGAGGTAATCTCACCCTCTTGCTTCTTGACAAGTTCTTCAAGGTTTTTATTTTCTTTTGACAAGCGTTGGATGGTAAATGTTTCATCGTATTGCCGATTCTTTAAGGAGTTAATCTCCTCGGAAGTAGATGAATGCAACATTTATAATCAGATTTCAATTTTTCACGATCTGAGTTTGCTTCGACTAGCTCATCTTTGACGAATTTTACTTATGTGTTTAGATTTTTAACCTTCTTTTTTTCTTTCTCAAATGAATTCTTAAGATTCTGATTCTCATTCAAAAAAAAGTGATTTATTAAACCTGAAACCTTAGTTGTCTCTCCAAGTCAATGATTAGCCTCACATAGCCAAAACTAAATACCCCAGCTCATCATTCTTTTTCAATACTTCAAAGAGAACCTCATCGTATACCAAAACAATTCCAGTACTGGTAGACTCGATAAATGTATAGTCAAAATCATCAAAATGAAGTTCTATATGTCTTCCATTTGATCACCATATACAAAAATTAGTCTATCAAATGAAGGAAATAATGGAAAATGAGGATCGAATACTGTGGTTGTAGGAGGAGAAACATAAAATAGGATGTTCAAAAGGGAAACTTTGGACGAAGTATAATCTCTGAACCAATCAAAGCTTCTTCTTCTTCTTCTCTCTTTTATCACTATCTTGTTTATCATTTTTTGTGCTTTCTTCTTCTCGAGAATATGAGATTCCGATGGTACCTTGCCATCTTCAACAGTAGCAGCCACGATCTTCAAAAAGGTTGCATTAATCTTATATGGTTGCCCATTACTACCAACTTTAGCAACAAACTGTGATGCGCCCTTATTCCCATTTTGTTCTTATTCATGTACCTGAGAGCTCTATTCTTGGCCGACATGAATAATTTACAATTAGTTGTCTCAATTATTTTAGGATGTCAGTAGTTCAAAGGCGAGTGGTGAATTTCTCTCAAGATAGTTCCCGAACAGGGTTGTTCCTCCAAAGATGAGATCTGACAAAGTTTCCATAGGTAAAAGAGTTGTGGAATTCATTGGACTTTTTTTATGGGCCTATTGATTCAGATTCCTGAAGGTCACTTAACAAAATCCAAATGATGTAGGAAAGGCTTCAAAATAGATGGCATAAAGAAAAACATAATTGAAATATAAAATATGAACAAAGAGACTTATGTGTGTTTTTCCGATGCCTTGTAAGTTGGCTTAGATTTTCTTAAGAATAAATCTTCCTGCCATTTTCCCAATGACCAGAGTTGAATAAGAATTGGGTTTTCCAAATCTTGTCTGCTTCCAAAAGTTAATCTACCACTTTGTAATCATTCCCCATATTGAAATAATAAAAAGGAATATAAGCATTGCGAGATAAACCTGTGACATCAACCAGTTGCTCCATGAACATCAGAATTTTAGAAAACCTTGAGGCTATGATGCATGCCATTAGGGAAAACTAAATAGTTGGCTAGCTTGGCTTGGACACAACCTGACCATACTGAAATACCTCACTATCTCAGGGTCCAAGAGAAACCGAAAGCCTAGTTAAGGGCATCGGTGTAGACCAGCAACTCTCTAGCCTCACAATCCATTAGAGTCTCTCTGGGTTGTGGCAGTCTCACTCTAACTGAATTAGGGAATCCCTATTTGGCTCGGATGCCCTCTAGGTTCAAAGTGGTGGAAATAGAGATAGGAAATTTTATGCAAGGCTATGAGGTATTTGACAGTAACCTTGGCAAAATTAGTTCTTACATTCCCACCATAGAGAAATAACGAGGTTTGGATTCTACTTCTTAGGTTTTGGCTTTGCTTTTGCCCTGATCATCACCATCTTTCGAGTCCTTCAGATTTCATTTCTTTGATAACTTTGGAGTTTCCCTAGTTTGACTAGATGTCTCAAGAGGGGAATCCCCATAACTGCCCTCCATATTTTCGTCTATGACCCGTGGTCTAGAATCCGAAGGCCCAGTGGGTCGGGCCTCAATATTTTCTTATTCGAGACGAGAAGGTTCAATTGCTAGAGTTGCTGTTTTTTCTCCCATGCTTAGTTCTAACGGGAGCTTGGCTGTGAGGGTAGTAGTATCTTCCTCCCTGATCAAAATTTGTGGTGAGGGATTACTAATCTATGCAGGGTAGTCTGTTGGAACATTTTTTGTAGATGATTTATTTTTGGCTTTAGAAATAATGGTAACTCTCTGAGGAGTATTCTCATCGTTATCAAATATCATGGTTTTGAAGATGGAAGGTTTTCGATGGTTGGTGGCCCCTTGGGATTGGGATGATCTGGTTATATGAGGAGAGTGATCGGGTGATGTAAATAACTGGGCAATCGAGGTAGGTTTCGAAGGAATGTGATGCTTGTTGTAAGGATAAGTCCCTACGTACTTAGTAGACTGAGTTACAAAAACTTTTTTTGAAGAGGCAGGTATCCTAGCAACGACTCTTAATTTATTTTTCTCTTTTTCTAATTCGGATAAATTAATCCAATCACCTTGGTTAGAGTGTTCTTGGTTGTAAACATACAAACCCTAGAAAACGCCAAAAAAATGGATTTACGGTGGCTAATGTGGAAGGGGAAAGGGATATCTCACTGGAAAGACCCTGTAAGTTTAAACCTAACACTTTCTCTATCTAGAATTTGAGGGTAAGATCTTTCTCACTCTAGAAATACCAACAGTAAAAAAATGAAGGAAATTTATATAAAGATTAAGAAATGTTTGTGTACCTTACTAGGAAATGTGAATCGACAGTGGTAACTATGGGACTCTAGGGGAGTGTAATCATTTCTCTCATTGTATTGGATGGTTTTACCTATGTAAAGCGATTTAGTGGGTCGAGTAAAAAAATTGACACGTGCCTTAAAATTTAACTGGTTAAAAGTTGTGACCTTTGGATAGTAACCATTCCTAAGTAAACCCGTCGAAAGTTGTTAAGATATATTAGCTCTCCTGAAATTATTCTGAGAGAGCTAAGTGGATAGATGATATGGTCAGATATCATTCAAGCTTAAGAATGGAAAGTGGGACAAATATATCTTAGGTGGAATTTTAGACTCATAATAAAAACCATGCCGAGTAAGCTGGGTGCCTAGTGACTAAGCTGCGTGACAACTTTATATATTCTTGGGCCTGGGGTCCATGAGACTAATCCATACGCATGACCTGACTCGATTGGCCTATAGATCCGAAATTATCCTATAAACAGTCCAAAAACAACATTTAATGGGTTGAAACATCATCTATCTACTTATTAAGAGCTAGCACCTCAATTATCTCTTTATCATTTACTCAAAAATAAATATAGTATCGAAACACTTACCTTAAATACTCTCCGACCAGATTTTATCTTCACCAGAAATTAAAAAAAAAATTACAACATGATACTTTTGTGCATTGATAATTAAATGACATGCTAAGTATAACATGCATTTAAATATCGTTTAATATAGTTTAAGGCTCTATCAGTTTGAAACAATTTTACGTGCAAATTAACTATTTGAATAAACTGCTTGATTAATGACTTTGTATATCTAAATATTTAGGCAATTAATTTATCAACCTGCAATACTTATAATGATGTGTATGTTTTTCATATAACTTTATTATATATAACTTTATTATATATATATATATATATAATTGCATGGTTGGCAAAATTAACTTAGATATATAGTTTATTTATTAAATATTTTAAAATTAATAGAATTATTTAACTTTATATTTCATAATTAAAGATGCATAATTAAAAATATATTATAATATAATTTACGATTTTGGTAAATTTTGATGTTATTTAAATATAACATAATTTACGATTTTAGTAAATTTTGATGTTATTCGTAAATGAGTTATGATTTGTATATACGTGGGTGACATGTTGATTTTTCGCATTGACCAAATCAAGTTGATGAAACCAAGACACTCTTATCATTTAGTTTTGAGATGAAAAATTTAGAGGAAGCTTAGAGGCTTATTGGTATATGTATGTCATAACTAGCACTAGGCCGGATATTGCCTTTGCTGTTGGAACGCTTAATATGCATATTAGCAATCCTAGTTCACATCATTGGCAAGCTTTAAATCGAGTATTCAAGTATTTGAAAGGAATCGTGGATTATGATTTGACTTATACTGGATTTCCTTTTGTTCTTGAAGGATATTCGGTTGCGAGTTATATTTCCAATATGGGAGACCTCTCTTCTACAAGTGGATGTGTATTTCTACTTGGGGGAGGTGTTATCTCTTGGGCATCTAAGAAACAAATTTGTACTATTTATACAACAATGGAATCAGAGTTTGTGGCATTAGAAACAACTAGTAAAGAACCTGAGTGGCTAAGATATTTAATGTATGAAATTCTGTTGTGGCCCAAACCGATATCGACTAATCTATTAAATGTGTTAGTGAAGCTGTCTTGGCCAATGTCTATAGACAAGTTCACAAAGGAAGGTCTAGACACTTAGGTGTTAGACACAGTATGATTCATGAGCGCATCACGCATGATGTTATTTTAGTAGAGTTTGTGACAACTCAATATAATATAGCCCCATAATATAACCAAAGGGTTAAGTGGATATCTTGTGCACAAATCGGCTATTGGATGAGATTAAATTCCATTTCAAATCACTCATGTTGAGATATCCAATTCTCATCTAATATGACATTAGGTACTGAATTCAATGTGGAAAGCTTAATATTTAGATATTGGAACACATTAGTAGTATTATCCTAAAGTATGTGTTAAAACATACAAGTTCTAGAGGTTGAAGTTAATCTTCTTAATAGTTCTTTTAAAAAGTTGCATATGCATGTGCAAGAGTAAAAGATCTACCTATTTAAGCATGAAGTTTGGTCGCTTCAAGATGCTAGAACTTCGCTTTGATATACTTAAGAAGGATAAGGACACAATGCTAGTAAAAGACAATGTCAACATTTGAGAATGTAAACATCATCCTTCTGTTTTCTTCATTTCGTTTATTTATTTTTTTGAAAAAAAGAATCTAACCTATTATCTTATTGAATACTTTAAACACCTACGTTATTTGGAAAAACAATTCAACATAGAGTATTCACACCATAAAGTAAACAAAAAGTAACATTAATGTGCTCGATGTATTTTTTGTATTTCACATTTTAACTCTGATAGCATGGAGGAAGATTTGAAGAAAGAAAAAACCATAAAACCCTAACCCTAGGTTAGAGAATAAAGAAGATTCAGAGAAATAATCTCAAAATTATATTAATCAAAGTCTAACGACAAAATAGGGTATATGATGTTTTATATAGCACTACCCTAATTCCAAATAAGAGAAATTACATAAATGTTTTAAAATAAAAACAATAAAAAAAATTTAACGCTAAAATATTAAAACTGATTTTTGAAGGCTTTTCAGATCGAATTTGGATATCAAACTTTGTGACAAGTCAAAGTTCTAAAATCTGGCGGGCTCGTCGAAATTTTCGATTTCAGTACCTGTTTCACCCAATTCTGATACCTGAGCTAGAAACCAGTTTGTTCGTAATCGTCGTTACATCATCCTTCCCCGGTTGGGAAGAATTCGACCTCGAATTCAAAACATCAAAACATTAAAAAAATTACAGTCAAGTCGAAACATTGACAGAGTTGTAGGCAAGTCATGTTTGAACGCCGACTAGCCTCAAGAAGAAGATGAAATTTGTCATCAGGACAAGATGAATTTTCATTGGCCATCTCTTTTTGCAGAGGGCGTTGTCTCAGGTTTTCAAGGTGTAATAACTTGTTGGTAGCTACACTATAGATGGTTTCAAGCAAGTATGCAAGTGATTTTTGTGGCTTTGACAGCATATCACATGCCTTTGCAGTGTCGAAGAAAGTAACAAAATAGATTTGGAAGTCCCTTTGCAGCAAGAGAATGTCGGTGTCGGCTCTATGAAAAACCTTTCAAATAATTGGACCAGCAACGACAAAGTAGAAAATATCATACTAGCGTCGAGATCGGTTGTTCATACCAACATCAAAGTCCAAATATCTTTTAGACGAGATAATCGAGAGTATTTATTCAATATCTTATTTGACCTGACATCTAAGTTTATAATTTGACATCTAAGTGTTTAAACTGACAACCACATACATAACCTGAAAGCTAGATATGTATCGTGACAACTAAATATCTAACCTCACATAAAAATGTCTAATATGGTAGCCAAAGGTCTAACATGACAAGTAAGTGTCTAACGTATAGGTAAATGTCTAAAATGACACTCTAATATCTAACTTGACATGTGAATATTCAGCGTGATAATATAATATCCGACCTAACAAATAAATATCGAAAACAAACTTTAACCTAATTTTCCCGCATTACATAAAATAAATATATAAATTTCGAACGTCATCAGTTTTTTTTTGGAGGTTTTGCTGCAGCTCTAGCATCTGATCTGATGTGTGAAATGAATGTTATTCCAACTCACAAGACATCTACTCAGAATAATCCATAAGATAGGGTTCGTTGGTTTTTCCATGATTGGTATGTCCTTGCTGGACTTTATTTTTATCGTAAAACCTCTTTACAAAGTCGGAGCTAGATGCTCTTGTATGGTGCTGAGCTGGAAAGTTATATGTATATTGTGCATCTGATGGTGTATATATATATGGGAATGGTTAGAAATATAACATTTTTTGTTGGATCTCTCACTCAATTTTCATGTTTTTGTAAATTCAAATCTAAAAAATAAAAAATAACTTTACTATCCTAAATAATTACTAAAAGACCACAAAGCATAAAAATCAAAACATCTCAACCTCATAACTACCAAAATTCTCAAACCCTAATTATCCCAACCTAAAACCCTATTTTTTCAACCATAAAACTACAAATATCATGGACAACGATTAATTTGGTTGCTCCTTGGAAACTTTTATGAATATAGAGCATTTCTATTCGATAGAGGTAAATATATATACATTTGGTAATTGTTATTTGTTCATTTGCACGAGTTACGCGAAAAGCACGACTTACGCAAAAAACATTCTCTTGTTCGCATGCATCATACAATTTATCTGTGTAGTTTGCACTATTTATGCGGTCCATAGTTTTTAATTGCAATACTGTATGTGATTTGTAATGTTATCATTGCAAATCTTCATGCGCTTTTATGTAATATTTACGTATCTAGAGTGCAATTTTGAATTATTGTGTTTACTTAATATATATTTAATTATTGTATGAGAAACATGGCCACCCTCTATTTATGATGAAGATTAATTTTTTTACAACCGATAGACTTTTTACGAAATTAAAAATGGATGCCATTGCCCGAGATTGTTAAAGTAACTTCGAGTAGGGAGGAGATATAAAACTATACATGGGATTTATGTATTCTACGTGGTGTGATGATAGATAATATGTATCCATTTCGTAGGGTAATTTTTACGGATCGAGGGTTAGTGTTCATACGAGCTATCAAAGATATTTTTCCAGGCGCAACTAACTTTCTATGCAAGTTTTATATAAACAAGAACGTTTTTTGGATGGTTAGAAATTTGATGTCCGATGAGGTTTTGAAGCAATTTATAGAGTTGTATTGCTTCGTTGTCGAAACAAACATGGTAGAAGCTTACGATAAAAATCTACCATCCTTGTATAAATTGTTCATTGATTATCCAAAATGTATAGAATATGTTATGTCCACATGGATAATAAAATAGAACAACAAAAAATTTAATCATCAAACCAACAAGATTAAACACTATGGTAATTAGACAACCTATGGTAAATCCGCATTTCGGTATCAATATTTCTTTTTTATCACAATAAATCAATATCATAATTGTATTTTTCCTTTGCAGGCGTAAGAGTGCTCACGCGGCCCTTAAAATACCTTGGTACTAGCCAATACCATTCTAATTTTTTTGGGGAAGAACTTCACAAGCTCATAAAGAAGAAACATTCCAGGATTCTTAAATCTTTCGAGTTGAGTAAGTTTCGTCTCAATTAAGCATCATTTGTATAGTTGGTCAGGGTCATTGATACATGGTAATTTTTTAACCATTTCCTTGTAAAGTTTAGATACCCAAATCAAATAGCCATGACACATATTTGTAAGAAGCCTTAAGAAACTTTGTAAATGAAACATTATATTATTTGACAATTGAACCTTAGCAATTATATATCCTTTATCATTTCTTATAAAAGGACTATCTCTTTTTGTGTGGATATCATAACGTTTTTCTAAGAATCGACTCTTTTTCAAACTGGCTAAGTTATAGACATTTAAAATTAATTTATGACTACCATCTTTTGCACGTCTGAGAATGTTACCTTTAGATTTCATTGATCTTTTGGTGTCATCTTCAAAAGAGGTATTTCCTCTCACTACTCCATTGAAGTCTACGAACATGCTTCTTTTCTCATACATATGGTTGCTTGCATCAGTTTCAAGATACCATATGTTCTCTTTGGTCTTTATATGTCCTCGTATGTTATTAATAACATATCTTTCTCCTAGGTATCTATCTCTAAATAGCTGACCTTCTCCTCAACTCTATAATTGGGAGCTCTATATTTTAAAGAATTATGTCTAAATCTCTTATATTTATAGAATTAAACTTGGAATTTATCATACTCCAAGTTTGTATTTATTTTTCCACGACCTCGTGTTAAGATTTATCGTTTCTTATATGTGTTGTTGGAATACTTGGTGTTGTAATTCCAGACACGTCCACGACCATGATTAGAAAACCCAAAAAGTTTATGTGGACACCAGAGTGTGAAATGGCTTTTTTGAAGATTAAAGAACTCTTGTTATCATCTGAAATCTTGTCTAAGCCTCGAATTAGAAAACAACTATTTTTGTATATAGAAGTGTCTGATTTTTCTGTTAGCACTGCTTTGATACGAGAGGAAAAGGGAGCTTCGAAACCAGTTTATTATGTTAGCAAAAGTTTGTTGGCATCAGAGAAAAGATATCTAAGGTTTGAAAAAATAGCCTTGGATTTAATGGTGGCTGCTGTAGAAATGCGCCTTTATTTTCAAGTTCACACAATTGTTGTTCGAACTTCTTTTCCACTAAAGAATGTGTTAATTTGACCATATATATCTGGTAAAATGACCAAATGGTCAATAAAGTTGGGAGACTTTGATATAAATTTTGCTTTTTGAACAACAATTAAGGCTCAAACTTTAAGGGAGTTTTTGGTCAAATTTTATTCAAGCCAATTAGATGAGGGGACAATTAAAGAATCACTTCTATAAATGTCAACAAGGGTGGTTCAAACTAACGGTGGTTCTAGCATATTGGGATCGAGCACATGGGTTCAATTGATTGCTTCCTCAAGAGAGGCTATGTACTAGTCCTTTTGATTTGGGTTTCATACGTCAAATAACGAGGCTGAATACGAGGCTGCATTTCCTGGATTAAGGCTTGCAAGTATTTATGGAGCGAAAACAGTCCATTTGGAGACAAATTTGTAGTTAGTGGCAAATCATATGACATGGATATCTGAGGCTAAGAAAGATCATGTAATTTTGTATCTTTGTGAGCTTCAAAGTTTAACTCTTTTGTTTGATAAAGTGATGGTTGAGCATATGAATCGAGAAGATAATACAGTTGTTCATTTTTTTAACAATCATTGGTTACATATAAGAGTATCCTTGGATATTATTACAAGAAAGATCTTCGATTTTCATACGATCTGAACAATATAAATATATAGAGGAAGTATTTGTCACTCATAAGTAGTTTGAGGCCACTAGTGATCTGATATCCTCAATTTTTCATTTAGAGGTACGTTACCTCAGATGTAAAGTTATCTCAAAAGTTAAGATACAAGGCTCGTGATGTTGTGTTAAATAGAGTATTATACAAAAATCCTTAAGTAGACCATTATTACAGTGTTTGGGTAATCTCAAGAGATTTTATCTGAATTACATGATGGTGAAGGTTCAGCTTACTGTGGGTTTAAGTCTTTGGCACGAAGAGTTTTGTTGGTAGGCTATTTTTGGCTTTCGATTATGGGTGATGCTAAAATTTAGTACGACGTTGTGATATTTGTCAGCGTTTTGCCGATTCCATTTACAAACCCGCAGTTTCACTTACTTCGATATACGAAGTTATTCCTTTTGATAGATGGGGAATAGATTTAATAGGACCATTACTCATGGCTTTTGGAGGGCTTCAAATTATTATTGTGGCGGTGGATTATTTTTCGAAGTGGGCTGAAGCTGAACCATTATCTGGTACGAGAGCCAAGGATGTTATCAAATTTATTATGAATAATATTTGTTGTCTCTTTGGAGTTTCTTGAAAAATTATAACATATAACGGTCCGTAATTTAACAACAAAGAAATGGCTTATTTTTGCAATTTGAGGGGTATTACATAATATTTTTCCATAACTTTTCATCCTCAAGAAAACATTCAAGTAGAAGTAACTAATAGCTCCATGTTGGAAGGTTTAAATATAATTTTAACAGCGGCTGCGGAGAAATGACCTTATTATTTTCAAAAGGTGTTATGAGCTTATCGAAAGACTCATTGAGAGGCTACTTAAGAAACTCATTTTTCCTTGATATATGGTATGCATGTTGTAAGCCCTGTGGAATCTACTTTACCTTCTTATAGATTACTTAATTATTTCGAGGAGTCGAATGAAGAGGCAATAGGGACAAACCTTGACTTGAACGAGGAGAAGGGAGTCAGTGCGCATTTGAATTCGACTAATTATCAAACTTTGACGAGGAGGCGTTATAATTCAAAGGTAAAAAGGAAAGATTTTAAGGTGGGTGATAAAATTTTGAGGAAAGTATTTCTCCATTGAAGGACAAGCGGTTTGGAAAGATAGCCCCGAATTGGGAAGGTCCTTATGTAGTAGTAGAGCGAGTAAAGCCTGGTACATATCGCATCCACGATGAACGTGGCACATTACTTCAACATCCTTGGAATATAAAAGACTTGAAATTATATTATGAGTAATTTTTTATTTTGTGAAACGTTTTATACGTTTTTAGTGTTTTTTTGGATAAGTGACATACTCTTTCCTATCATGTTGGCCCATGAAGGTTTTAATGATGTGCCACGTATACATTCGAGAATATTAATTAAATTATTTTTTGGCCAGTGGTTATTTTGAACACAAGTACCTAAACTATTTTGGTAACTAGTCAACGACTGATCATCTTTGAAGTGGTTAACCAAGATTAACTATTTTGATTCAAATTGCTACACGTTCATTAAAAGCATTGTTCGAAGAAACAACCATATTCGAGGTGCTAACGTTCTTTAAACGTACTACTTTTATTCTAGGTGCTACATGTTCATTTAGCGCATTGTTCGAAGAGATAACCACATTCGAGATGTTAACATTCTTTAAACTCACTATTTGTTATTTAAGGTACCACACGTTCATTTAGAGCACTATTCAAAGAGATAATCACGTTCGAGGTGCTAACGTCCTTTAAAGGCATTATATATATTCAAAGTATTGTACGTTCATTTAAGAGCATTGTTCGAAAAGATAATAATATTTGAGGTGTTAACGTCCCTAAAATACAATGTTTTCAAGTAATAATAGGATCCGAAGTGTTAATGCTTTGTTCATAAAATATAAATTATTCAAGATGGAATATAAAGCTAGCAAGTATTTGAAAGATAAAGAAGACATTTTTCCTCGGACAAATTAAAGCGTATGTTTCAGCCTTACAAAATATAAGTTCAAGATCACTAAAAACAACTAGTGATTTAACAAAAAAAACCATCAGTTTAATCTTTTTTTATCTTCGTTGGGAGAGTGGTCTGAGCTTTCTTCCGAGGAACTCTTTTCCTAATCAGAGGTCTTTTCATCTTCCTCTGAATCAGTCTCTTCAGAGGATTCACTGAGTATAGGTTCGAATGCTTCACTTGGACGGTTTTCTAAGGGAATTAGTTTTCAGAAGCGTAACAAGTTTGCCTTTGGAAATGTTGTATAAAATTTGCTGAGCAAAGTAATTGTTTTTTACTCTCCAGTATTTTTTACAACAATACTCTTTTCTTTTTCGAATTTTGTTTTGATTGATGTCAAGTCATCAATTATCTTTTTCTTCTCTTCCTTACTTTTATTAAGTGACTCTTGCACATAAGAGTATTTTTTTTTCAACCATTTTTTTTCATGTTTTGATTTAAGTTCCTCTAGCTCATGCTGATGGGAAGATTTCAATTCCATAGTTTCTTTTTCATGAACAGCTCTCAAATTACGTTTGAGATGGACGACTTCTTTTATGAACTTTGATATATCAGCTTGGAAAACTTGGAATTGATCAAGGGTATGGTGGCCAAAACTTTCTCTCATTTTTTTCTCTCATGTAGCAACTTTTTTGTACCGGATCATGTCTTTAGCCATAACCTCTAGTTTGTTTTGAGCAGACATAACTTCTGTACATAAATGCTTTGTTGCTTCTTCGAGGCTTGAGAATGGTTGAAAAACATTTGATAATTCTTCATAATGTTCCTCAATAGGTATAGTAAGAGGGGTAGGAAGATCATGGATGTCATTCAGATCCCCATAGTATATGAGGTTAGGGAAAGAGTTAAAAATATGAAGACATCAATTTATCTCGGTCCTGATGGTTTATCGGTCTTTTATTTCATAAATATTGGTCGATAGTTGGGGCTACTATTTTGGATGCGATTTAATAAGTTTTTTCTGGTTCCATTAGGCTTAAAAGTTATACGTCATCGCTTTTTACAATGAGTACTAAAAACAACAATCATCTTATTTTAAAGATATACACCCAATAAGTATTTGTAATTTTTCACACAACATTATCTCTAAAGTCTTAAATGACAAATTGTCATTTTTTCTCCCCAAGATTATTGGGAAAAAAACTTCAGTTTCATCAAAGATAGAGGGATTCATGATTGTATTTCATTAGCTCGTGAAATGACACAATGTCTTGATAAGAATATTAAAGGTAGAAATTTTATTATGCAATTGGAAATACATAAGGTTGTCTTGGAAGTTCTTATATGTTTCATTGCATAATTTTGGTTTCCATAATTAGAAAATCGTGATGATTTTAAAATATATTAATAATTGTTGATATTTTTTGGACGTAGAAGCCAAGCAATATAAGTTCTTCAAATAGATGAGAGAGGTAAGATAGGGAAAATTGATGTATGATTCTCTTTTATCTTAGTCTTATAGAGTTTTTTGAGGAGATTAAAAATATTTTTTTAAACGTACAAATTCGTCAAATCCAGAATACATGTTTCTCATATCAGCTATGCATATGATATATTTTTGTTCTTAAATAAAGGATATTATAGTGTAAAAGTAGTAAAGAAGGTGTTGGAGATGTATGAGGTTTTATTTGATTAAAAGGTTAATAACTGTATAAGCTCTATCTTTCTAGTAAATTACTTGGATTCCTCTCTGTTTTAATGATGGGTTAAAATATCATCCTTCCAACATCTTGTTGGAAAAGTTAACACTCGATTTGATGATCGGGTTGTTAATTTGCTTTCTTTGGTCCACAAATCATATTCATACTCATTTGGTTTTTGATGTGGCATGCGAAACTTTGATCACTTGAATTATCATGAGAAGTTTCCTATGGAGATCTAGTAATTGAATTCATATATCATTGTCGACAGTTATAAATCATAATTAAAAATACGTATTTTGTATTACTTCTTTGCTTAATAATATAGAAGTTTTATACCGCATTTTTGAGAAACAAATAATTAATATGAGAGTTGCTATTTATTTTGAAAACAATATGCAATATTTCACAAATGGTTCAAATACTATACAAAATAGAGAAAGAAAAAAACAAAATTTTAACGACATATTTCTACGTCCATGAATACGAAAAAAAATGTTTCACTAGAATGGAAACATATTACATGTTTTAATTGTACATTTTATTTTAACGGGTTTAATGGGATTACATTCGGTGCAATATATAACTATAACGGAAAAAAAATCAGCGGATACACAATAATGCCAATACACTGGAACATAAATATTTTTATTTTATTTATAATAACATCTTTCTACAAATTATACCTACTTGGAGACTTCAAGATGATAATGTGTTGTTGAAACTACCCCGAAAGAAAGCTTTCTAGAATAGAAATCACAACCCATTTGACAATACAATATAGAGATAAGTTGTTCACTAATAAGTCTAAAAACAACCCTCTGAACCTAAAACGTGTTAGATGATTTATTTATTTAATTTTTAATTAAAATTTTAAAAATCTATTCCAATCACTCTGTTAAGATGATGTTATATGACGTCGCAAATTTTGTTGCCAACTAACCTGTTAAGTTTTCATAGTGAATTAGTATATAAAGCTTTTGTTATTTGTTGTTTTTTTTTTGTCTCTTTTATTTTCTCTATTTTATATTTCTTTTATTAATAATGTTTTTTAACAAAGATTGCAAAGTAAAATCAAATCTGCTAACTAGGTAAGTCATGTTGTTTTCCTACGTAAATCACAAACATATAAATTTAAAAGTAACAATTGCACATACTATAACAATAGTAGAAGATCAAGTAAACACCACGAAAATAACCAAGTCGTTAATTATGAAAATCCTTTCTGACATAATGTTAAAATCTACTGCAAACAAAACAGCAATGCTAATACCCAGTTTAAACCATATTATTATCAAAACAACAACACTTAACCCGGAAGTACGTCAATATAAAAGTGTACTCTTGGCAAAATCAGGATTAAGGACTTCAGAGTATAATACTATGTTAGTATCATACTATATCATCTATCGAGAGAGGAATCCTTGCTTTCTCAACCATGGCTTCTGCCTCTTGTAGTTGTGCTTCAACATTTTTTATGTTTTTCATCATTGCTTCAAGCTTTAGCTTCATATCTTCACGTTGTTTGCGAAGTTCAGCGTATCGAGTCCAATCTGCCTTCAGTTTTTTTGATATAAGCTCAACCCACTTAGCATCGAGCCATCCTACCTGGTACAATATATCATAAATGTTAAACTCAAAATAATACATCATATTTTTTTAATTTTAACTTATATAAATATTACCTTTAGACCGGCATTTTTTAGATCAGTCAAACTAGTTCTTGTACAATCGAGGTCAGCGGGAGAAATAAGATGGGGCGAACGACATAAGATGTCGATGATCTTGAGCAGTTCATCCATAAATGTTGAAAGAAGTCGATTGTTCTGGAACCGGAAATTGGAGACTAGGTTTGGATGTTTTTCGAATATACGTATCAAAACCTCTTGTTGCGATGTTCGCACTTGGAACCCGCGAAAATTCACCATTTGATCTTTGGTATCTTTTCGTCCATCTTCTTTGGGGTTTTCATGTAGACGAAGTCTTTTTGAAACACTCTCTTCCTCGACAGATTTCCTTTTAACTTCTACAGCTGCGGCTTCAGTAACGAGAGTTTCAGCTTGTTGGATATTTAACTGAGAATGAGTTTGTTTGATGTTTGATTGAGAATTAGCCAAATCTGTGCAGGCAAGAAACTCAATTTGAATGACAAGTGAGTCATTGAGAAGGAACCCACTCCTAGCATCAAGATGACTCTTCTTTATTAGACGTTTCCAAACATGTTGTCTCGATGTTGGACTGAAATTATGTTCTCTCTCTGTAGTAAACCAATTCACAAAATAAAATAATTGACATATCTCAGTGGTATACTTATATATCTCATATAATTCAATATGATGATGAAAATAAAATAAAATAAACATATATATTGTATTCAATTCTCAATTCATATGTGTAAATTTATAATTTTTTATTTACATAATATACTGTTTTGATATGCTTTTAGTCGATGTCAGTTAGATGCATTACCAATAATACCTGAACCAACTAGAAAATAGGACCCTAGAAAATTGCTGGACTAGACACCCGCATTTACTTATATACGTTATACTTTTCGTAACCCTAAAAAACGCCATAAATATCTAAAAGGGAGACAATATTCAAACAACAAAACCCTATAACCAGATCAACTGAAACTCATTTGAACAACATCTATTTTAAGAAGGAAACCAACAACCCAACATAACAAAAGCACAACTTCTATTTAACTTCAAGACCAAACTTAAGCACCTCTAAGGTGAATGAAACAAGATGTAGCACAAATACATATATATATATATATATATATATATATATATATATATATATATATATATATATATATATATATATATATATATATATATATTTCTGTTCTAATATTCACCAACTCCGATTTTCAAGAACAATTATTTAAATGATAGTACATTTACCTGTGGCTATGGAGCGAGATTTATGAATCTGATTAACAATTGTAATTTTGAACCGATAGTTTTTTCGGCATTCATATGTTAAGCTTTCAAAATCTGCAACTTCCAAATAGAAGATGATATCTGCACTAAACATTAGACGCCTGCAAAAAAAATCATCAACCAACCAAAACTATTAAGAATCTGTGGATTTCGACTTAAAATTTAAGAAAACAAATGCATTTGATAAAGTAGGTACCATTTGCAGGGGCCGAAATGAAAAATATCTGAATAAAGCTTGTTGTCGGGTCCACACACCCGGATTTGGTGCTTGGAGTGAGTTACTTGAGCTTTCTCTTCTATCTGCTTCGTCAACCTAGAAAATTCCTTAATGACCCAAGTGTATCTCATTGAAGTACGATTTTGCGCCATTGTTGTCAAGAACACAAATGCAAGCAAATTAGGGTTTTGATTTTGTTGAGAGTGTAAACCTACTTGTTTTATTCTTATACGGGTCTTTTACGCGTCTTTTGTTGTGTTATTTATTCATTTCTTTTTGTCCATTTTACCCTTTGGTGCATTTCTATCCACTTCAATATAAACTAATAAAAAACAATAATATAACATTCAAAATTTAAAAACAATCCTAAAGTTAAAAAGTATAAGAAAAGTGTTTAACATATATTTAATAAATTCGATGTATTACTAAGGACTACAAATTATTTTTTAATAAGGACAATGTTAGATGGCTAAGTTTAGCCAATAAAAAAATGTTTTAAAAAGTATTTAATAAATTTAAAATATAATTTGAAAATACAATATTAGACCTCCGGTTGGGGCTCAGATGGGGTGGTTTCTCTTCGGTGGCTTGAGCTAGTGGCCTCCGGACCGGACAGCCTGTCCTTAGGTACTTTAATGGGTGCCTCTGACCCTGTATTGCTGTCTTTGGACCCTGATTTTGAAGGGGTGCCTTTGGAAGCCTGCCCTTTAACCAGCCGACCTCTTCTCCGGTCCAACAATTTGTTAGAAGAGATATCTGCATCTGACCCCATGGCTATAAATGGGGAAGGCTTTTTGAAGCTAGTAACTGTTAACCCTGGTTCAACAGTGGGTTCTGATTCTTGAACTGATGAACCTGAGACAATGGGAGAAAGGTTGGTTTGAAACAATCTCCTCGGTTTGACACTTTTTGTTGAGGAGGAACCCTGGTCAGGCTCTGTGTTTGAGGTTACTAGTTTGTCGATGGGGGAAATAGGTAGGCCTGCTGCAATGCGCCTTTACCTTTCAACTTTTTGTGTCTTTTCTAATTCTGATAGATTGAGCCACCCGCCTTTAATTAAAGCGTTCCTAGCCGTGAACATAAACAACTAAAATGAAGAACTTGTGTTTGAGAGAGAAAGCTCCGAAAATTAGCAAAGTAGATATGTAGATGATGATAAAACAGTGGAAAAGTGTTTAATTTATAGTAAACCCCAAAAAGGTGTTTTGATTCCTAGGAGAATTCAAAAGGATTAGCAATGATTAAGAAACGACGCTGATGTCACCTTCATTTAATGAAGAGGTTGCTTTTCAGAGAAGGTGAGAGCGAAAATCAAGGTGAAAAACGGCTGAAGTGACAAACCAGAGAGAGACACGTGTCCCACGAACTCTGGTAAAAAACCGTTTAGATTCAAATATCCTTTTTCAGTCCGGATAAAACCATAACACAATTCGGAGGACCTGTCCGGATGTAACTGTCGCTAGCAACGGACTGTTTTTCAGGTTTTGACAAAGGTTTTTGAACAAACACCTAAAAAAGGGGCTACTGATGAGTCCGGATTCCGTTACCACTTCGGCCAAGGTCAGTTCGGACAAAGTCTACCTAAACCAGACAGGACAGTTCGAACACCTCATCCATTGGACTATTCGAACAAGAACTAAAGTACTTAAAACTTAGTCACTTCTTGACTAAGCTGCCTGCTCTCCTACTAAGAGATCATGGGTCCTTGAACTTGACCCGGGTCCATTAAACATGACCCGCAAGCCCATAAAGCCCAAACTTAAGGGTATAAATACTCAACCACCAACACTAAATGAGGGTAATGAAAATTAAATACAACCAGGCTGCTTAATTCTCCCTCTACACTCTACCCAAACATTAAATACTTACAAACTTCCACAAAACTCTAAACAAAAATTACAAACTTACCCTTAGACAAAAATAAACCACACCAATGATGAGGTAGCAGATCAACTGACACATGTCCCCACAATTCCCCAAGGGCTAACTTAGGAATTCTTTTGTAAAATAACAATGTCATATCCCAATTGACTGAGTCATCCCTCCCTTGCAAATAATCTATCACTTTTTCAACATAACATCTACAACATAGGCTATGTGTTGAGTAGACTTTACATTGAGAGAGGTAATCTCACCCTCTTCCTTCTTGACAAGTTCTTCAAGGGTTTTATTTTCTTTCGACAAGCGCTGGGTGGTAAATTTTTCATCATATTATCGATTCTTTAAGGAGGTAATCTTCTCGGAAGTAGATGAATGCAAACCTTTATAATCAAATCTCATTATTTCACGATCTGATTTTGCTTCGACTAGCTCATCTTTGACGAATTTTACTTATGTGTTTAGATTTGTAACCTTGTTTTTTTCTTTTGTCAAATGAATTCTTTAGATTATGTTCTCATTCCAAAGAGAAGTGATTTATTCAACCTGAGACCTTAGTTGTCTCTCCAAGTCAATGATTAGCCTCACATAGCCAACACTACATACCCCGACTCATCATTCTCTTTTAATACTTCAAAGGGAACCCCGTTATATACCAAAACAGTTGCAGCTCATCTGGTTGCCCACTACTACCAACTTTAGCAACAAACTATGATGGGACCTCATTCCTATTTGTTATTGTTCATGTGCCTGTGAGCTCTATTCTTGGTTGACAGGAATAATTTGCCATTAGTTGTCTCAGTTCTTTTTAGGATGTCCGTAGCTCAAAGACGAGTGGTGAATTTCTCTCAAGATAGTTCCCGAATAGGGTTGGTCCTCCAAAGATGAGATCTGACGAAGTTGACAGAGGTAAAGCAGTTGTGGAATTCATTGGACTTTTTTTTATGGGACCTTTGATTCAGCTTCCCGAAGGTCACTTTAACAACATCCAAATGTTGTAGGAAGGGCTTCAAAATAGATGGCATAAAGAAAAATATAATAGGAATATAGAATAAGCACAAAGAGATTTATGTATGTTTTTCTGATGCCTTGTAAATTGGCTTAGATTTACTTAAGAGGAAATCTTCCTGCCATTTTCCCAATGACTAGAGTTGAATAAGAATTGGGTTTTCCAAATCTTGTCTGATTCCAAAAGTTAATCTATTATTTTTTAATCATTCCCCATATTTAAATAATAAAAGAGAATGTAAGCATTACGAGATAAACTTGCTACATCAGCCAATTGCTCCGTGAACAGCAGAAGTTTAGAAAACCTTGAGGCTATAATGCATGCCATTAGGGAAAATTAAGTAGTTGGGCTATCTTGGCTTGGACACAACCTGACCATACTGAAATACCTCACTATCTCAGGATCCAAGAGAAACTGGAAGCCCAGTTGAGCACATCGGTGTAGACCAACAACTCTCTGGCCCCACAGTCCATTAGAGTCTCTCTGGGTTGTGGCAGTTTCACTCTAACTGAATTAGAGAATCCCCATTTGGCTTGGATGCCCTTTAGGTTCCAACTCGTGGAAATAGAGGTAGGAAATTTTATGCAAGGCTATGAGGTATTTAACAGTAACCTTGGCAAAATTAAGTCCGAAATTCTCACCATAGAGGAATAACGAGGTTTGGATTCTACATTTTTGGTTTTGGATTTGCTTTTTCCCTGATCATCACCATCTTTCGAATCCTCCATATTTTTGTCTATGACCTGTGGTCTAGACTCCAAAAGCCCAATGGGTCGAGCTTTAATATTTTTTTATTCGGGACGAGAATATTCAATTGCTAGAGTTGTTGGTTTTTCTCCCATGCTTAGTTGTAATGGGAGTTTGTTTGCTAAGGTAGTAGTATCTTCCTCCGTGAAGAAAATTTGTGGTGAGGGATTACTAATCTATGTAGGGTGGTCTATTGGAACATTTGTTTTGTAGAAGATTTGTTTTTGGCTTTAGAAACAATGGTAATTCCTGAGGAGTATTCTCATCATTATCAGATCTCATGGTTTTGAAGGTGGAAGGTTTTCGACGGCTGATGACATCTTGGGATTGGGATGATCTGGTTATATGAGGAGAATGATCGGGTGATGTCCAATGACTGGGAAATCGAGGTAGGTTTGGAAGGAATGCGATGCATGTTGTAAGGATAAGTCCCTCTGTACTCAGTAGACTAAGTTACAAAAACCTTTCCTGAAGAGACAGGTAGCCTAACAATGACTCTTACTTTATTTTTCTCTTCTTCTAATCTGGATAAATTTATCCAACCACCTTGGTGAGAGTGTTCTTGGTTGTAAACATACAAACCCTAGAAAACACCAGAAAAAAGGATTTACGGTAGCTAATGTGGAAGGAGAAAAAGATATCTCATTGGAAAGACCCTGTAAGTTTAAACCTAACACTTATTCAATCTAGAATTAGGGGGTAAGATCTATCTCACTCTAGAAATACCAACAGTAAAAAAATGAAGGAAATTTATATAAAGATTAAGAAATGTTTGAGTACCCTACTAGAAAATGTGAATCGACAGCGGTAGCTAGGGGACTCTAGGGGAGTGTAATCATTTCTCTTATTAGATTGGATGGTTTTACCTATGTAAAGCAAGTTAGTGGGTCCAGTAAAAAAATTGGCACGTGTCTCAAAAAGTAACTGGTTAAAAGTTGTGACTTTTGGATAGTAACCATTCCTAAGTAAACACATCGAAAGTTGTTCAGATATATTAGCTCTCCTGAAATTATTCTGAGAGAGCTAAGAGGATAGATGATATGGTTAGATATCATTGAAGCCTAAGAATGGAAAGTGGGAAGCATATATCTTAGGTGGAATTTTAAACTCATAATAAAAACCATGCTGAGTAAGTTGGGTGCCTAGTGACTAAGCTGCATAACAGCTTTATATATACTTGGGCCTGGGGGCTCATGAGACTAACCCATACGCATGACTCGACTCGATTGGCCCATAGATCCAAAAAATTTCTATAAATAGTCCAAAAACAACATTTAATGAGTTGAAACATTATCTCTCTACTTATTAACAGCTAGCACCTCTATTATCTCTCTACCATTTACTCAAAAATAAATACAATATCTAAACACCTACCTTAAATACTCTCCGACCAGATTTTATCTTCACCAGAAATAAAGAGATTTTTATAACATGATACTTGTATGTATTGAAAATTAAATGACATGCAAGTATAACATGCATTTAAATGTTGTTTAATGTAGTTTAAGGCTGCATCAGTTTGAAATAATTTTACGTGCATATTATCTGTTTGGAAAAACTGCTTGATTAGTGACTTTGTATATCTAAATATATAGACAATTAATTTATCAACCTGCAAAACTTATAATGATGTGCATGTTTTTCACATAACTTTATTATATATATAATTGCATGGTAGGCAAAATTAACTTAGATATATAGTTTATTTATAAAATATTTTAAAATTAATAAAATTATTTTATTTTATATTTCAGAATTAAAAATGTATAATTAAAAATATATTATAATATAATTTATAATTTTGGTAAATTTTGATGTTATTCAAATATAACATAATTTACGATTTTAGTAAATTTTGATGTTATTCGTAGATGAGTTACGATTTGTTTATACATGGATGACATGTTGATTTTTCGCATTGACCAAATCAAGTTGATGAAACCAAAACATTCTTATCATTTAGTTTTGAGATGAAAGATTTGGAAGAAGCTTAGAGGCTTCTTGGTATATGTATGTCATGACTAGCACTAGGCCAGATATTGCCTTTACTGTTGGAAAGCTTAGTAGGTATATTAGCAATCCTAGTTCACATCATTGGAAAGCTTTAAATCGAGCATTCAAGTATTTGAAAAGGAACCATGGATTATGGTATGACTTATACTGGATTTCCTTTTGTGCTTGAAGGATATTCAGATGCGAGTTATATTTCAAATATGGAAGACCTATCTTCTACAAGTGGATGGGTATTTCTACTTGGGGAAGGTGTTATCTCTTGGGCATCTAACAAACAAACTTGTACTACTGATTCAACAATGGAATCAGAGTTTGTGGCATTAGAAGCAACTAGTAAAGAAGCCGAGTGGCTAAGATATTTAATATATGAAATTTTGTTATGGTCCAAACCAATATCGCCTAATCTATTAAATGTGTTAGTGAAGCTGCCTTGGCCAATGCTATAGAAAAGTTCACAAAGGAACTTAGGTGTTAGACACAATATGATTCATGAGCGCATCACGCATGATGTTATTTCAGTAGAGTTCATGACAACTCAATAGGAAATATAACCCATCATTTAACCAAAGGGTTAAGTGGAGATCTTGTGCACAAATCGACTATTGGGATGAGATTAAATTCCATTTCAAATCACTCATGTTGAGATACTCAATTCTTATCTAATATGACATTAGGTACTGAATTCAATATGGAAAGCTTAATATTTAGGATTGGAACACATTAGTAGTATTATCCTAAAGTATGTATTCAAACATGAAAGTTCTAAAGGTTGAAGTTAATCTTCTTAATAGTTCTTTTGAAAAGTTGCATATGCATGTGCAAGAGTAAAAAATCTACCTATTTCAGCATGAAGTTTAGCCGCTTGACGAAACTAGGACTTCACTTTGAGTCGAATAGTGTGGAGTGCATGCTTGTTGGAATATATTATGATTTGTGGATTCAAGGGGCAGAGCCTGGTTGAGGTTAAATTTTATTTTGAATGATAAGACTATTCTGAGAATTCATTGAAATTTTGAATTTGATTTTTTTGCCGGTTTTATCATTTGAAATTGTAACTGTTTTTTGACGTAAAACTGTTTTTACAATTTGAGTATATTGGTTGAATAAATAAGTATGGTTATGTTAAAATGAAAAATCACAATAAAAATATTAATTCTCGTTGTTAAAAACAATGCTCTGATTTTATTAGAGTGAAAATTTTGGAGAACCACCAAAATAATTTCAATATGAAATTATTAAAATAAGATTTTATAGTTTATCTGGAAATCTAAACATAAATTATCTACACCATTTTCCTTCTCTTTTCTTCATTTCATTAATTTTTTTTGAAAAAAAAGATCTAACCCTATTATCTTATTGAATACTTTAAACACCTAACGTTATTTGGAAAAACAATTCAACGTAGAGTCTTCAGACCATAAAGCAAACAAAAAAGTAACGTTAATGGTTAATGTGCTCGATGAAATTTTTGTATTTCAAATTTTAAGTCTGATAGCGTGGCAGAAGATTAGAAGAAAGAAACAACCATAAAAACATAACTCTAGGTTAGAGAATAAAGGAGACTCAGAGAAATAATCTCAAAATTATATTAATCAAAGTCTGACGGCAAAATAGGGTATATGATGTTTTATATAGCACTACCTAAAACCGTAATTCCAAATAAAAGAAATTACATAAATGTTTTAAAATAAAAACAATAAAAAAAATTAACGCTAAAATATTAAAACTGATTTTTGAAGGCTTTTCAGATCGAATTTGGGTATCAAACTTTGTGACAAGTCACGGTTTTAAAATCTGACGATCTCGTCGAAATCTTCAATTTCAGTACATGTTTGACCTAATTCCGATACCTGAGCTATAAACCAGTTTGTTCGCAATCTTCGCTACATCATCATTCCCCAGTTGGTAAAAATTCGATCGCAAATTCAAAACATCAAAATATTAAAAAAGTTACAGGCAAGTCGAAACATTGAAAGAGTTGCAGGCAAGTCATGTTTGAACGCCGACTAGCCTCGAGAAGAAGATGGAATTTGTCATCGGGACAAGATGAATTTTCATTGGCCATCTCTTTTGGTAGAGGGCGTTGTCTCAAGTTTTCATGGTGTTATAACTTGTTGAGCTACACTATAGATGGTTTCAAGTAAGTATGAAAGTGATCTTTGTGGCTTTGACAACATATAGCATGCCTTTGCAGTGTCGAAGAACGCAACAAAATAGATTTAGAAGTCCCTTTGCAGCTTGAGAATGTCAGTGCCGGCTCCATGAAAAACCTTGCAAATAATTGGAATAGCAACGACAAAGCAGAAAATATCATACTAGTGTCGAGATCGGTTGTTCATACCTACATCAAAGTCCAACTATCTTTTAGACGAGATGATAGAGAGTGTTTATTCAATATCTTATTTGACCTGACATCTAAGTTTATAATTTTACATCTAAGTGTTTAAACTGACAACCACATGTATGAGCTGAAAGCTAGATATGTATCATGACAACTAAATATCTAACCTGACATATAAATGTCTAATATGACAACCAAAAGTCTAACATGACAAGTAAATGTCTAAGTTATAGGTAAACGTCTAAAATGACATTCTAATATCTAACCTGACATGTGAATATTTAGCGTGATAATATAATATCCGACCTAACAAATATATATCGAAAACAAGCTTTAACCTAATTTTTCTGCATTATTTAAAATAAATATATAAATTTAAAACTTTATCAGTACTTTTTTTCTTTTGTAGGTTTTGCTGCAACTCTAGTATTAAATCTGATGTGGGTAATGAGTGTTATTCCAACTCGTAAGACATCTACTCAGAATAATTTATAAGATAGGGTTCGTTGGTTTTTCCTTGATTGGTATGTCCTTGTTGGACTTTATTTTTATCGTAAAACCTCTTTACAAAGTCGGAGCTAGACGCTCTTGTATGGTGCTGAGCTGGAAAGTTATATGTATATTGTGCATCTGATGGTATATATATAGGAATGATTAAAAATATAACATTTTATGTTGGATATCTCACTTTACCTTTATGGTTTTAAATTCAAATCTAAAAATTAAAATTTAATTTTACTATCCTAAATAATTACTAAAATATTACTAAACATAAAAATCAAAACATCTCCACCTCATAACTACCCAAATTTTAAAACCCTAATTATCATAACCTAAAAATGTGATTTTCAACCATAAAACTACAAATATCAACAAAACATGAAAAACGATTAATTTGGTTGCTCTTTTAGTAGATTTTATGAATAAAGAGCATTTATATTCGATAAAGGTAAATATTTATACATTTGGTAACTGTTATTTGTTCATTTGCGCGACTTACGCAAAAACATTCACCTGGTCGCACGCATCGTACAATTTTTATGATGTAGTTTGCATTATTTGTGCGGTTCATTGTTTTTAATTGCAATATTGTATGTGATTTGTAATGTTTTCATCGCAAACCTTCATGCGCTTTTATCTAATATTTACGTATCGCGAGTACAATTTTGAATTATTCTGCTTACTTAGTATATATCTAACTATTATATGAAGAACATAGCCACCCATTATTTATGATTTACAACCGATAAACTTTTTATGAAACTGAAAAATGAATGTCATTGCCCGAGATTGTAACTTCGACATCACTTACATTTACCATGACTTATGTATTTATGAGTAGGGAGGAGATACAAAACTATACATGGGCTTTATGTATTCTACGTGGTGCGATGATAGATAATATGTATCCATTTCCTATGGTCATTTTGACGGATCGAGGGTTAGTGTTCATGCGAGTTATGAAAGATATTTTTTCACGCACAACTAACTTGTTATGCAAGTTTTATATAAACAAGAACGTTCTTAGGACTGTTAGAAATTTGATGCCCCACGAGGTTTCCAAGCAATTTATAGAGTTTTATTGCTTCATTGTGGAAACAAACATGGTAGAAGCTTACGATAAAAATCTAGCATCCTTGTATAAATTGTTCACCGATTACCCAAAATGTATAGAATATGTTATGTCCACATGGATAATAAAATAGAACAACAAATTTCTTAATCATCAAACCAACAAGATTAAACACTATGGTAATAGAACAACCAATGGTAAATCCGCATTCCGGTATCAATATTTCATTTTTATCACAATAAATTAATATCGTAATTATATTTTTCCTTTGCAGGTGTAAGAGTTCTCACGTGACCCTTAAAATACCTTGGTACTAACCAATACAATTCTGATTTTTTTGGGAAAAACTTCACAAGCTCGTAAAGAAGAAACATTCGAGGATTCTTAAATCTTTCGAGCTGAGAAAGTTGCGTCTCAATTAAGCATCATTTGCATAGTTGGTCAAGTGTCTTGATACATGGTAATATTTTGACCATTTCTTTCTTGGATAATAACTATAAAATTGTAAAGTTTAGATACCCAAATCAAACATTCCATAGCCATGACACATATTTATAAGAAGCCTTAAGACATTTTGTAAATGAAACATTATATTATTTGACATTTGAACCTTAGAAATTAAATATCATTTATCATGTCTTATAGAATGACTATCTCTTTTTGTGTGGATATCATAGCATTTTTCTAGGAATTGATTGTTTTTCAAACTAGCTAAGTTATAGACATTTAAAATTAATTTATGACTACCATATTTTGCACGACTAAGAATGTTACCTTTAGCTTTCATTGATCTTTTGGTGCCATCTTCAAAAGAGGTATTTCCTCTCACTACTTCATTGAATTCTACGAACATGTTTCTTTTCTCATAGATATGGTTGCTTGCATCAGTTTCAAGATACCGCATGTTCTCTTTGGTCTTTATACGTCTTTGTATGTTATTAATAACATATCTTTCTCCTACGTATTTTCCTCTAAGTAGTTGGCCTTTTTCTCAACTCTATTATTAAGAGCTCTACATTCTAAAGCATTATGTTTAAACCTCTTATATTTATAGAATTGAACTTGAAATTTATCATACTCCAATTTTGTATTTTATTTCCACGACCTCGTGTTAAGATTTCTCGTTTCTTATAGGTGTTGTTGGAATACTTGGTGTTATAATTCCAGAAACGTCTACGCCCATGATTGGACAAGTTTTCTCTTTTTTCCAAGTGTTCTCCTATTTTCCAAGTTTTACAAAGACCCAAAAACTTTATGTGGACACCAGAATGTGAAATGGATTTTTTGAAGATTAAAGAACTCTTGTTATCACCTAAAATTTTGTCTAAGTCTCGAATTGGAGAACAACTATTTTTGTATATAGCAGTGTGCGATTTTGCTATTAGCACTGTTTTGATACGAGAGGAAAATGGAGCTTCGAAACCAGTTTATTATATTAGCAAAAGTTTGTTGGCATCAGAGAAAATATATCTAAGGTCTAAAAAATAGCCTTGGATTTAATGGTGGCTGCTAGAAAAATGCGCCCTTATTTTCAAGTTCACACAATTGTTGTTCGAACTTCTTTTCCACTAAAGAATGTGTTACAATGACAATATATTTCTGGTAGAGTGACCAAGTGGTCAGTAAAGTTGGGAGACTTTGATATAAAGTTTTCTCCTTGAACAATAATTAAGGCTCAAACTTTAGTGGATTTGTTTGTCAAATTTCATTCAAGTCGATTAGATTAGGGGAAAATTAAAGAATCACTTCTATAAATGTCAACATGGATGGTTCAAACTAATGGTGGTTCTAGCATATTGGGATCGAGCACGGGTTCCATTGATTGCTCCCTCTAGAGAGGCTATGTACTAGTCCCTTCGATTTGGGTTTCATACGTCAAACAACGAGGCTGAATATGAGGCTGGATTGGCTGGATTAAGGCTTGCAAGTATTTGTGGAGCGAAAACAGTCCGTTTGGATACAGATTCGCAGCTAGTGGCAAATCATATGACAAGGATATCTGAGGCTAAGAAAGATCATGTAATTTTGTATCTTTGTGAGCTTCGAAGTTTAAATTTTTTGTTTAATAAAGTGATGGTTGATCATATGAATCGAGGAGATAATACAGTTGTTTATTTTTTTTAACAACCATTGCTTACATATAAGAGTATCCTTGGATATTATTATAGGAAATACCGTCGATTTTGACACGATCTGAACAATATAAATATGTTGAGGAAACATTTTTCACTGCATAAGTAGTTCGAGGCGACTAGCGATCTAATATCCTCGATTTTTCACTTAGAGGTACGTTATCTCAAGTTGTAAATTTATCTCAAAATTTAAGATATAAGGCTCATGGTTATGCTGTGTGAGATAAAGTATTATACAAAAAGCCTTAAGTAGACCATTATTACGGTGTTTGGGTAATCTCAAGAGATTTTATCTGAATTACATGATGGTGAAGGTTCAACTTACTGTAAGTTTAAGTATTTGGCACGAAGGGTTTTGTTGGTAGGCTATTTTTGGCTTTCGATTATTAGTGATGCTAAAATTTTAGTACGATGTTGTATTATTTGTCAGTGTTTTGCCAATTCCATTCAGAAACCCACAGTTTCACTTACTTCTATATACGAAGTTATTCCTTTTGATATACGGGAAATAGATTTAGTAGGACCACTACTCATGGCTTCTGGAGGGCTGCAAATGATTATTGTGGCGGTGGATTATTTTTCGAAGTGCGCTGAAGCTGAACCATTATCTGGTACGAGAGCCAAGGATGTTATCAAATTTATTATGAATAATATTTGTTGTCTCTTTGGAGTTTCTTGAAAAATTATAACATATAACGGTCCCTAATTTAACAACAAAGAAATGGTTTCTTTTTGTAATTTGAGGGGTATTACACAATATTTTTCCACACCTTTTCATCCTCAAGAAAATATTCAAGTATAAGTAACTAATAGGTCAATGTTGGAAGGTTTAAATAAAAATTTAACAGCGGCTGTGAAGAAATGACCTTATTATTTGCAAAAGGTGTTATGAGCTTATCGAAAGACTCCTTGAGAGACTACTTAAGAAACTTCTTTTTCCTTGGTATATGGTATGGATGTTGTAAGCCATGTGGAATCTACTTTACCTTATTATAGATAACTCCATTATTTCGAGGATTCAAATGAAGAGGCAATAAAGATAAACCTTGACTTGAACGAGGAGAAGAGAGTCAGCGCATTTGAATTCGACTATATATCAAACTTTGACGAGGGGCCGTTATAATTTGAAGGTAAAAAGGAAGGATTTTAAGGTGGGTGATAAAATTTTAAGGAAAGTATTTCTCTTTTGAAGGACAAGCGGTTTGGAAAGATAGCCCCAAATTGGGAAGGTTCGTATGTGGTAGTAGAGCGAGTAAAGCCGGGTACATGTCGCATCCACGATGAACATGGCAGATTACTTCAACATCTTCGGAATATAAAACACTTGAAATTATATTAGGAGTAATTTTTTCTTTTGTGAAATGTTTTATATGATTTTATTGTTCTTTTGTGTACATTCGAGGATATTAATAAAATTATTTTTTGGCCTGTGGTTATTTTGAACACAAGTACTTAAAATTATTTTGGTAACTAGTTAATGACTGATTATCTTTGAAGTGGTTAACCAAAATTAACTATTTTGATTTAAATTGCTACACGTTTATTAAAAAAAATATTCGAAGAAACAACCATATTCGAGTTGCTAATGTTCTTTAAACCCACTACTTTTATTCTAGGTGCTACATGTTCATTTAGCGCATTGTTCGAAGAGATAACCACATTCGAGATGTTAACATTCTTTAAACTCACTATTTTTTTATTTAAGGCACTACACGTTCATTTAGAGCATTATTTAAAGAGATAATCACGTTCGAGGTGCTAACGTCCTTTAAAGGCACTATTTATATTTGAAGTGTTGTACGTTCATTTAAGAGCATTGTTGGAAAAGATAATAATGTTTTAGGTGTTAACGTCCTTTAAATACAATGTTTTTAAGTAATAATAGGATTCGAAGTATAAATGCTTGGTTCATAATATATAAAATTATTCAAGATGGAATATAAAGCTGGCAAGTATTTGAAAGATAAAGAAGGCATTTTTCGTCGGACAAATTAAAGCTTATTTTTCAGCCTTACAAAATATAAGTTCAAGATCACCCAAAACAGCTAGTGATTTAACAAAAAAAACCATTAGTTTGATCTTCTTGATCTTTGTTGGGAGAGTGGTCTGAGTTTTCTTCTGAGGAACTCTTTTCCTAATCAGAGGTCTCTTCATCTTCCTCTGATTCAGTCTCTTCAGAGGATTCATTGAGTACAGGTTCAAATGCTTCACGTGGACGATTTTCTAAGGGAATTAGTTTTCAGAAGCCTACAAGTTTTCCTTTGGAAATGCTGTATGTAATTCGCGGAGCAAAGTAATTATTTTTAGCTCCTCGGTATTTTTTTTACAACAATGCTCTTTTCTTCTTCGAATTTTTTTTGATTCATGTCAAGTCATCAACTATCTTTTTATTCTCTTCATCACTTTTATTAAGTGACTCTTGCACATAAGAGTATTTTTTTTCAACCTTTTTTTTTATGTTTTAATTTAAGTTCCTCTAGCTCATGCTGATGGGAAGATTTCAATTCCACAGTTTCTTTTTCATGAACAACTCTCAAATTACGTTTGAGATGGACGAATTCTTTTATAAACTTTGATATATCAGCTTGAAAAACTCGAAACTGATCAAGGGTATGGTGGCCAAAACTTTCTCTCATCTTTTTCTCTCATGTAACATCTTTTTTGTACTGGATCATGTCTTTAGCCATAACCTCTAGTTTGTTTTGAGCAGACATAACTTTTGTACATAAATGCTGTGTTGCTTCTTCGAGGCTTGAGAATGGTTGAAAAACATTTGATAATTCTTCATAATGATCCTCAATAGGTATAATAAGAGAGGTAGGAAGATCATGGATGCCATTCGGATCCTCATAGTATATGAGGTTAGGGAAACGGTTAAAAATATGAAGACATCAATTTCTCTTGGTCCTGATGGTTTAGCAGTCTTTTCTTTCATAAATATTGGTCGATAGTTGGGGTTGCTATTTTGGTTGCGATTTAATAAGTTCTTTTCTGGTTCTATTAGGCTTAAAAGTTATACGTTTTCGCTTTTTACAATGAGTACTAAAAACAACAATCATCTTATTCTAAAGATATACTCGCAATAAGTATGTGTAATTTTTCACACAACATTATCTCTAAAGTCTTAAATGACAGATTGTCATTTTTTCTCCCCAAGATTATTAGGAAAGAAAACTTCAGTTTCATCAAAGATAGAGGGATTCATGATTGTATTTCATTAGCTCGTGAAATGACACAAGTCTTGATAAGAATATTAAAGGTGGAAATTTTATTATGCAACTGGGAATACATACGATTGTTTTGCGAGTTCTTATATGTTTCATTGCATAATTTTGATTTCCACAATTAGGAAATCGTGATGATTTTAAAATATATTAATAATTTTTTATATATTTTGGATGTAGAAGCCAAGCAATACAAGTTCTTCAAATAGATAAGAGAGGTAAGATAGGGGAAATTGATGTATGATTCTCTTTTATCTTAGTCTGATAGAGTTTTTTTAGGAGATTAAAAATATTTTTTTAAACGTACAAATGCGTCAAATCGAGAATACATGTCTCATATCAGATATGCATATGATATATTTTTGTTATTGAATAAAGGATATAATAGTGTAAAAGTAGTAAAGATGTTGTTGGAGATGTATGAGGTTTTATTTGATTAAAATGTTAATAACTGTATAAGCTTTATCTTTCCAGTAAATTACTTGGGTTCCCCTCTATTTAAATGATGGGTTAAAATATAATCCTTTTAAGATCTTGTTGGAAAAGTTAAAGCTCGATTGGATGATTATGTTGTTAATAGGCTTTCTTAGGTAAAATTGTTATTATTAATTCAGTTATGTCCACAAACCATATTCATACTCATTTGATTTTTCATGTTGCATGCGAGACTTTAATCACTTAAAGTATCATGAGAAGTTTATTGTCGACAGTTATAAATCATAATTTAAAATATGTACTTTGTATTACTTTTTTGTTTAACAATATGGAAGCTTTATACCACATTTTTTAGAAACAAATAATCAATACGAAAGTTGTTATCTATTTTGAAAACAATATGTAATATTTCACAAATGGTTCAAACACTATACAAAATAGAGAACGGAATAAAAAACACAAAATTTTAACATTGTTTGATATATATGTCTACAACCATAAACACTGCCGGATAAAAATGTCTCATTGCGATAAGAAAGGGTTGTATACTTTTATGGAACATTTTATATAGACTTGGTAATCTATTTACAGCGGATACACAATAATGCCAATTACACTGGAATGTAAATATTTTTATGTTATTTATAATAACATCTTTCTACAAATTACACCTATCTTGAAACTTCAAGATAATAATGTGTTGTTGAAACTACCATCCGAAAGACAGCTTTCTAGAATAGAAATCACAACCTATTTGACAATACAATATAGAGCTAAGTTGTTCACTAATAAGTCTAAAAACAACCCTCTGAACCTAAAAGCATGTACAGCGAACGCGAACGTGTTAGATGATTATTTATTTAATTTTTAATTAAAATTTTAAAAATCTATTCCAATCACTCTGTCAAGATGATGTTATATGACGTGACAAATTTTGTTGCCAACTAACCTGTTAAGTTTTCATAGTGAATTAGTATATAAAGCTTTTGTTATTTGTTGTTTTTTTTTTTCTCTTTTATTTTCTCTATTTTATACTTCCTTTATTAATAATGTTTGTTAACAAAGATTATAAAGTAAAATCAAATCTGCTGACTAGGTAAGTCATGTTGTTTTCCTACGTAAATCACGAACATATAAATTTCAAAGTAACAATTGCACATACTATAACAATAGTAGAAGATCAAGTAAAGACCACGAAAATAACCAAGTCGTTAATTATGAAAATCATTTCCGACATAATGTTAAAATCTACTGCAAACAAAACAGCAATGCCAATACCCAGTTTGAACCATATTATTATCAAAACAACAATACTTAACCCGCACGCACGGAAGTACGATCAATACAAAAGTGTACTCTTGGCAAAATCAGGATTAAGGACTTCAAAGTATAATACTATGTTAGTATCATACTATATCATCTATCGAGAGAGGAATCCTTGCTTTCTCAACCATGGCTTCTGCCTCTTGTAGTTGTGCTTCAACATTTTTTATGTTTTTCATCATTGCTTCAAGCTTTAGCTTCATATCTTCACGTTGTTTGCGAAGTTCAGCGTATCGAGTCCAATCTGCCTTCAGTTTTTTTGATATAAGCTCAACCCACTTAGCATCGAGCCATCCTACCTGGTACAATATATCATAAATGTTAAACTCAAAATAATACATCATATTTTTTTAATTTTAACTTATATAAATATTACCTTTAGACCGGCATTTTTTAGATCAGTCAAACTAGTTCTTGTACAATCGAGGTCAGCGGGAGAAATAAGATGGGGCGAACGACATAAGATGTCGATGATCTTGAGCAGTTCATCCATAAATGTTGAAAGAAGTCGATTGTTCTGGAACCGGAAATTGGAGACTAGGTTTGGATGTTTTTCGAATATACGTATCAAAACCTCTTGTTGCGATGTTCGCACTTGGAACCCGCGAAAATTCACCATTTGATCTTTGGTATCTTTTCGTCCATCTTCTTTGGGGTTTTCATGTAGACGAAGTCTTTTTGAAACACTCTCTTCCTCGACAGATTTCCTTTTAACTTCTACAGCTGCGGCTTCAGTAACGAGAGTTTCAGCTTGTTGGATATTTAACTGAGAATGAGTTTGTTTGATGTTTGATTGAGAATTAGCCAAATCTGTGCAGGCAAGAAACTCAATTTGAATGACAAGTGAGTCATTGAGAAGGAACCCACTCCTAGCATCAAGATGACTCTTCTTTATTAGACGTTTCCAAACATGTTGTCTCGATGTTGGACTGAAATTATGTTCTCTCTCTGTAGTAAACCAATTCACAAAATAAAATAATTGACATATCTCAGTGGTATACTTATATATCTCATATAATTCAATATGATGATGAAAATAAAATAAAATAAACATATATATTGTATTCAATTCTCAATTCATATGTGTAAATTTATAATTTTTTATTTACATAATATACTGTTTTGATATGCTTTTAGTCGATGTCAGTTAGATGCATTACCAATAATACCTGAACCAACTAGAAAATAGGACCCTAGAAAATTGCTGGACTAGACACCCGCATTTACTTATATACGTTATACTTTTCGTAACCCTAAAAAACGCCATAAATATCTAAAAGGGAGACAATATTCAAACAACAAAACCCTATAACCAGATCAACTGAAACTCATTTGAACAACATCTATTTTAAGAAGGAAACCAACAACCCAACATAACAAAAGCACAACTTCTATTTAACTTCAAGACCAAACTTAAGCACCTCTAAGGTGAATGAAACAAGATGTAGCACAAATACATATATATATATATACATATATATATATATATATATATATATATATATATATATATATATATATATATATATTTCTGTTCTAATATTCACCAACTCCGATTTTCAAGAACAATTATTTAAATGATAGTACATTTACCTGTGGCTATGGAGCGAGATTTATGAATCTGATTAACAATTGTAATTTTGAACCGATAGTTTTTTCGGCATTCATATGTTAAGCTTTCAAAATCTGCAACTTCCAAATAGAAGATGATATCTGCACTAAACATTAGACGCCTGCAAAAAAAATCATCAACCAACCAAAACTATTAAGAATCTGTGGATTTCGACTTAAAATTTAAGAAAACAAATGCATTTGATAAAGTAGGTACCATTTGCAGGGGCCGAAATGAAAAATATCTGAATAAAGCTTGTTGTCGGGTCCACACACCCGGATTTGGTGCTTGGAGTGAGTTACTTGAGCTTTCTCTTCTATCTGCTTCGTCAACCTAGAAAATTCCTTAATGACCCAAGTGTATCTCATTGAAGTACGATTTTGCGCCATTGTTGTCAAGAACACAAATGCAAGCAAATTAGGGTTTTGATTTTGTTGAGAGTGTAAACCTACTTGTTTTATTCTTATACGGGTCTTTTACGCGTCTTTTGTTGTGTTATTTATTCATTTCTTTTTGTCCATTTTACCCTTTGGTGCATTTCTATCCACTTCAATATAAACTAATAAAAAACAATAATATAACATTCAAAATTTAAAAACAATCCTAAAGTTAAAAAGTATAAGAAAAGTGTTTAACATATATTTAATAAATTCGATGTATTACTAAGGACTACAAATTATTTTTTAATAAGGACAATGTTAGATGGCTAAGTTTAGCCAATAAAAAAATGTTTTAAAAAGTATTTAATAAATTTAAAATATAATTTGAAAATACAATATTAGACCTCCGGTTGGGGCTCAGATGGGGTGGTTTCTCTTCGGTGGCTTGAGCTAGTGGCCTCCGGACCGGACAGCCTGTCCTTAGGTACTTTAATGGGTGCCTCTGACCCTGTATTGCTGTCTTTGGACCCTGATTTTGAAGGGGTGCCTTTGGAAGCCTGCCCTTTAACCAGCCGACCTCTTCTCCGGTCCAACAATTTGTTAGAAGAGATATCTGCATCTGACCCCATGGCTATAAATGGGGAAGGCTTTTTGAAGCTAGTAACTGTTAACCCTGGTTCAACAGTGGGTTCTGATTCTTGAACTGATGAACCTGAGACAATGGGAGAAAGGTTGGTTTGAAACAATCTCCTCGGTTTGACACTTTTTGTTGAGGAGGAACCCTGGTCAGGCTCTGTGTTTGAGGTTACTAGTTTGTCGATGGGGGAAATAGGTAGGCCTGCTGCAATGCGCCTTTACCTTTCAACTTTTTGTGTCTTTTCTAATTCTGATAGATTGAGCCACCCGCCTTTAATTAAAGCGTTCCTAGCCGTGAACATAAACAACTAAAATGAAGAACTTGTGTTTGAGAGAGAAAGCTCCGAAAATTAGCAAAGTAGATATGTAGATGATGATAAAACAGTGGAAAAGTGTTTAATTTATAGTAAACCCCAAAAAGGTGTTTTGATTCCTAGGAGAATTCAAAAGGATTAGCAATGATTAAGAAACGACGCTGATGTCACCTTCATTTAATGAAGAGGTTGCTTTTCAGAGAAGGTGAGAGCGAAAATCAAGGTGAAAAACGGCTGAAGTGACAAACCAGAGAGAGACACGTGTCCCACGAACTCTGGTAAAAAACCGTTTAGATTCAAATATCCTTTTTCAGTCCGGATAAAACCATAACACAATTCGGAGGACCTGTCCGGATGTAACTGTCGCTAGCAACGGACTGTTTTTCAGGTTTTGACAAAGGTTTTTGAACAAACACCTAAAAAAGGGGCTACTGATGAGTCCGGATTCCGTTACCACTTCGGCCAAGGTCAGTTCGGACAAAGTCTACCTAAACCAGACAGGACAGTTCGAACACCTCATCCATTGGACTATTCGAACAAGAACTAAAGTACTTAAAACTTAGTCACTTCTTGACTAAGCTGCCTGCTCTCCTACTAAGAGATCATGGGTCCTTGAACTTGACCCGGGTCCATTAAACATGACCCGCAAGCCCATAAAGCCCAAACTTAAGGGTATAAATACTCAACCACCAACACTAAATGAGGGTAATGAAAATTAAATACAACCAGGCTGCTTAATTCTCCCTCTACACTCTACCCAAACATTAAATACTTACAAACTTCCACAAAACTCTAAACAAAAATTACAAACTTACCCTTAGACAAAAATAAACCACACCAATGATGAGGTAGCAGATCAACTGACACATGTCCCCACAATTCCCCAAGGGCTAACTTAGGAATTCTTTTGTAAAATAACAATGTCATATCCCAATTGACTGAGTCATCCCTCCCTTGCAAATAATCTATCACTTTTTCAACATAACATCTACAACATAGGCTATGTGTTGAGTAGACTTTACATTGAGAGAGGTAATCTCACCCTCTTCCTTCTTGACAAGTTCTTCAAGGGTTTTATTTTCTTTCGACAAGCGCTGGGTGGTAAATTTTTCATCATATTATCGATTCTTTAAGGAGGTAATCTTCTCGGAAGTAGATGAATGCAAACCTTTATAATCAAATCTCATTATTTCACGATCTGATTTTGCTTCGACTAGCTCATCTTTGACGAATTTTACTTATGTGTTTAGATTTGTAACCTTGTTTTTTTCTTTTGTCAAATGAATTCTTTAGATTATGTTCTCATTCCAAAGAGAAGTGATTTATTCAACCTGAGACCTTAGTTGTCTCTCCAAGTCAATGATTAGCCTCACATAGCCAACACTACATACCCCGACTCATCATTCTCTTTTAATACTTCAAAGGGAACCCCGTTATATACCAAAACAGTTGCAGCTCATCTGGTTGCCCACTACTACCAACTTTAGCAACAAACTATGATGGGACCTCATTCCTATTTGTTATTGTTCATGTGCCTGTGAGCTCTATTCTTGGTTGACAGGAATAATTTGCCATTAGTTGTCTCAGTTCTTTTTAGGATGTCCGTAGCTCAAAGACGAGTGGTGAATTTCTCTCAAGATAGTTCCCGAATAGGGTTGGTCCTCCAAAGATGAGATCTGACGAAGTTGACAGAGGTAAAGCAGTTGTGGAATTCATTGGACTTTTTTTTATGGGACCTTTGATTCAGCTTCCCGAAGGTCACTTTAACAACATCCAAATGTTGTAGGAAGGGCTTCAAAATAGATGGCATAAAGAAAAATATAATAGGAATATAGAATAAGCACAAAGAGATTTATGTATGTTTTTCTGATGCCTTGTAAATTGGCTTAGATTTACTTAAGAGGAAATCTTCCTGCCATTTTCCCAATGACTAGAGTTGAATAAGAATTGGGTTTTCCAAATCTTGTCTGATTCCAAAAGTTAATCTATTATTTTTTAATCATTCCCCATATTTAAATAATAAAAGAGAATGTAAGCATTACGAGATAAACTTGCTACATCAGCCAATTGCTCCGTGAACAGCAGAAGTTTAGAAAACCTTGAGGCTATAATGCATGCCATTAGGGAAAATTAAGTAGTTGGGCTATCTTGGCTTGGACACAACCTGACCATACTGAAATACCTCACTATCTCAGGATCCAAGAGAAACTGGAAGCCCAGTTGAGCACATCGGTGTAGACCAACAACTCTCTGGCCCCACAGTCCATTAGAGTCTCTCTGGGTTGTGGCAGTTTCACTCTAACTGAATTAGAGAATCCCCATTTGGCTTGGATGCCCTTTAGGTTCCAACTCGTGGAAATAGAGGTAGGAAATTTTATGCAAGGCTATGAGGTATTTAACAGTAACCTTGGCAAAATTAAGTCCGAAATTCTCACCATAGAGGAATAACGAGGTTTGGATTCTACATTTTTGGTTTTGGATTTGCTTTTTCCCTGATCATCACCATCTTTCGAATCCTCCATATTTTTGTCTATGACCTGTGGTCTAGACTCCAAAAGCCCAATGGGTCGAGCTTTAATATTTTTTTATTCGGGACGAGAATATTCAATTGCTAGAGTTGTTGGTTTTTCTCCCATGCTTAGTTGTAATGGGAGTTTGTTTGCTAAGGTAGTAGTATCTTCCTCCGTGAAGAAAATTTGTGGTGAGGGATTACTAATCTATGTAGGGTGGTCTATTGGAACATTTGTTTTGTAGAAGATTTGTTTTTGGCTTTAGAAACAATGGTAATTCCTGAGGAGTATTCTCATCATTATCAGATCTCATGGTTTTGAAGGTGGAAGGTTTTCGACGGCTGATGACATCTTGGGATTGGGATGATCTGGTTATATGAGGAGAATGATCGGGTGATGTCCAATGACTGGGAAATCGAGGTAGGTTTGGAAGGAATGCGATGCATGTTGTAAGGATAAGTCCCTCTGTACTCAGTAGACTAAGTTACAAAAACCTTTCCTGAAGAGACAGGTAGCCTAACAATGACTCTTACTTTATTTTTCTCTTCTTCTAATCTGGATAAATTTATCCAACCACCTTGGTGAGAGTGTTCTTGGTTGTAAACATACAAACCCTAGAAAACACCAGAAAAAAGGATTTACGGTAGCTAATGTGGAAGGAGAAAAAGATATCTCATTGGAAAGACCCTGTAAGTTTAAACCTAACACTTATTCAATCTAGAATTAGGGGGTAAGATCTATCTCACTCTAGAAATACCAACAGTAAAAAAATGAAGGAAATTTATATAAAGATTAAGAAATGTTTGAGTACCCTACTAGAAAATGTGAATCGACAGCGGTAGCTAGGGGACTCTAGGGGAGTGTAATCATTTCTCTTATTAGATTGGATGGTTTTACCTATGTAAAGCAAGTTAGTGGGTCCAGTAAAAAAATTGGCACGTGTCTCAAAAAGTAACTGGTTAAAAGTTGTGACTTTTGGATAGTAACCATTCCTAAGTAAACACATCGAAAGTTGTTCAGATATATTAGCTCTCCTGAAATTATTCTGAGAGAGCTAAGAGGATAGATGATATGGTTAGATATCATTGAAGCCTAAGAATGGAAAGTGGGAAGCATATATCTTAGGTGGAATTTTAAACTCATAATAAAAACCATGCTGAGTAAGTTGGGTGCCTAGTGACTAAGCTGCATAACAGCTTTATATATACTTGGGCCTGGGGGCTCATGAGACTAACCCATACGCATGACTCGACTCGATTGGCCCATAGATCCAAAAAATTTCTATAAATAGTCCAAAAACAACATTTAATGAGTTGAAACATTATCTCTCTACTTATTAACAGCTAGCACCTCTATTATCTCTCTACCATTTACTCAAAAATAAATACAATATCTAAACACCTACCTTAAATACTCTCCGACCAGATTTTATCTTCACCAGAAATAAAGAGATTTTTATAACATGATACTTGTATGTATTGAAAATTAAATGACATGCAAGTATAACATGCATTTAAATGTTGTTTAATGTAGTTTAAGGCTGCATCAGTTTGAAATAATTTTACGTGCATATTATCTGTTTGGAAAAACTGCTTGATTAGTGACTTTGTATATCTAAATATATAGACAATTAATTTATCAACCTGCAAAACTTATAATGATGTGCATGTTTTTCACATAACTTTATTATATATATAATTGCATGGTAGGCAAAATTAACTTAGATATATAGTTTATTTATAAAATATTTTAAAATTAATAAAATTATTTTATTTTATATTTCAGAATTAAAAATGTATAATTAAAAATATATTATAATATAATTTATAATTTTGGTAAATTTTGATGTTATTCAAATATAACATAATTTACGATTTTAGTAAATTTTGATGTTATTCGTAGATGAGTTACGATTTGTTTATACATGGATGACATGTTGATTTTTCGCATTGACCAAATCAAGTTGATGAAACCAAAACATTCTTATCATTTAGTTTTGAGATGAAAGATTTGGAAGAAGCTTAGAGGCTTCTTGGTATATGTATGTCATGACTAGCACTAGGCCAGATATTGCCTTTACTGTTGGAAAGCTTAGTAGGTATATTAGCAATCCTAGTTCACATCATTGGAAAGCTTTAAATCGAGCATTCAAGTATTTGAAAAGGAACCATGGATTATGGTATGACTTATACTGGATTTCCTTTTGTGCTTGAAGGATATTCAGATGCGAGTTATATTTCAAATATGGAAGACCTATCTTCTACAAGTGGATGGGTATTTCTACTTGGGGAAGGTGTTATCTCTTGGGCATCTAACAAACAAACTTGTACTACTGATTCAACAATGGAATCAGAGTTTGTGGCATTAGAAGCAACTAGTAAAGAAGCCGAGTGGCTAAGATATTTAATATATGAAATTTTGTTATGGTCCAAACCAATATCGCCTAATCTATTAAATGTGTTAGTGAAGCTGCCTTGGCCAATGCTATAGAAAAGTTCACAAAGGAACTTAGGTGTTAGACACAATATGATTCATGAGCGCATCACGCATGATGTTATTTCAGTAGAGTTCATGACAACTCAATAGGAAATATAACCCATCATTTAACCAAAGGGTTAAGTGGAGATCTTGTGCACAAATCGACTATTGGGATGAGATTAAATTCCATTTCAAATCACTCATGTTGAGATACTCAATTCTTATCTAATATGACATTAGGTACTGAATTCAATATGGAAAGCTTAATATTTAGGATTGGAACACATTAGTAGTATTATCCTAAAGTATGTATTCAAACATGAAAGTTCTAAAGGTTGAAGTTAATCTTCTTAATAGTTCTTTTGAAAAGTTGCATATGCATGTGCAAGAGTAAAAAATCTACCTATTTCAGCATGAAGTTTAGCCGCTTGACGAAACTAGGACTTCACTTTGAGTCGAATAGTGTGGAGTGCATGCTTGTTGGAATATATTATGATTTGTGGATTCAAGGGGCAGAGCCTGGTTGAGGTTAAATTTTATTTTGAATGATAAGACTATTCTGAGAATTCATTGAAATTTTGAATTTGATTTTTTTGCCGGTTTTATCATTTGAAATTGTAACTGTTTTTTGACGTAAAACTGTTTTTACAATTTGAGTATATTGGTTGAATAAATAAGTATGGTTATGTTAAAATGAAAAATCACAATAAAAATATTAATTCTCGTTGTTAAAAACAATGCTCTGATTTTATTAGAGTGAAAATTTTGGAGAACCACCAAAATAATTTCAATATGAAATTATTAAAATAAGATTTTATAGTTTATCTGGAAATCTAAACATAAATTATCTACACCATTTTCCTTCTCTTTTCTTCATTTCATTAATTTTTTTTGAAAAAAAAGATCTAACCCTATTATCTTATTGAATACTTTAAACACCTAACGTTATTTGGAAAAACAATTCAACGTAGAGTCTTCAGACCATAAAGCAAACAAAAAAGTAACGTTAATGGTTAATGTGCTCGATGAAATTTTTGTATTTCAAATTTTAAGTCTGATAGCGTGGCAGAAGATTAGAAGAAAGAAACAACCATAAAAACATAACTCTAGGTTAGAGAATAAAGGAGACTCAGAGAAATAATCTCAAAATTATATTAATCAAAGTCTGACGGCAAAATAGGGTATATGATGTTTTATATAGCACTACCTAAAACCGTAATTCCAAATAAAAGAAATTACATAAATGTTTTAAAATAAAAACAATAAAAAAAATTAACGCTAAAATATTAAAACTGATTTTTGAAGGCTTTTCAGATCGAATTTGGGTATCAAACTTTGTGACAAGTCACGGTTTTAAAATCTGACGATCTCGTCGAAATCTTCAATTTCAGTACATGTTTGACCTAATTCCGATACCTGAGCTATAAACCAGTTTGTTCGCAATCTTCGCTACATCATCATTCCCCAGTTGGTAAAAATTCGATCGCAAATTCAAAACATCAAAATATTAAAAAAGTTACAGGCAAGTCGAAACATTGAAAGAGTTGCAGGCAAGTCATGTTTGAACGCCGACTAGCCTCGAGAAGAAGATGGAATTTGTCATCGGGACAAGATGAATTTTCATTGGCCATCTCTTTTGGTAGAGGGCGTTGTCTCAAGTTTTCATGGTGTTATAACTTGTTGAGCTACACTATAGATGGTTTCAAGTAAGTATGAAAGTGATCTTTGTGGCTTTGACAACATATAGCATGCCTTTGCAGTGTCGAAGAACGCAACAAAATAGATTTAGAAGTCCCTTTGCAGCTTGAGAATGTCAGTGCCGGCTCCATGAAAAACCTTGCAAATAATTGGAATAGCAACGACAAAGCAGAAAATATCATACTAGTGTCGAGATCGGTTGTTCATACCTACATCAAAGTCCAACTATCTTTTAGACGAGATGATAGAGAGTGTTTATTCAATATCTTATTTGACCTGACATCTAAGTTTATAATTTTACATCTAAGTGTTTAAACTGACAACCACATGTATGAGCTGAAAGCTAGATATGTATCATGACAACTAAATATCTAACCTGACATATAAATGTCTAATATGACAACCAAAAGTCTAACATGACAAGTAAATGTCTAAGTTATAGGTAAACGTCTAAAATGACATTCTAATATCTAACCTGACATGTGAATATTTAGCGTGATAATATAATATCCGACCTAACAAATATATATCGAAAACAAGCTTTAACCTAATTTTTCTGCATTATTTAAAATAAATATATAAATTTAAAACTTTATCAGTACTTTTTTTCTTTTGTAGGTTTTGCTGCAACTCTAGTATTAAATCTGATGTGGGTAATGAGTGTTATTCCAACTCGTAAGACATCTACTCAGAATAATTTATAAGATAGGGTTCGTTGGTTTTTCCTTGATTGGTATGTCCTTGTTGGACTTTATTTTTATCGTAAAACCTCTTTACAAAGTCGGAGCTAGACGCTCTTGTATGGTGCTGAGCTGGAAAGTTATATGTATATTGTGCATCTGATGGTATATATATAGGAATGATTAAAAATATAACATTTTATGTTGGATATCTCACTTTACCTTTATGGTTTTAAATTCAAATCTAAAAATTAAAATTTAATTTTACTATCCTAAATAATTACAAAAAATATTACTAAACATAAAAATCAAAACATCTCCACCTCATAACTACCCAAATTTTAAAACCCTAATTATCATAACCTAAAAATGTGATTTTCAACCATAAAACTACAAATATCAACAAAACATGAAAAACGATTAATTTGGTTGCTCTTTTAGTAGATTTTATGAATAAAGAGCATTTATATTCGATAAAGGTAAATATTTATACATTTGGTAACTGTTATTTGTTCATTTGCGCGACTTACGCAAAAACATTCACCTGGTCGCACGCATCGTACAATTTTTATGATGTAGTTTGCATTATTTGTGCGGTTCATTGTTTTTAATTGCAATATTGTATGTGATTTGTAATGTTTTCATCGCAAACCTTCATGCGCTTTTATCTAATATTTACGTATCGCGAGTACAATTTTGAATTATTCTGCTTACTTAGTATATATCTAACTATTATATGAAGAACATAGCCACCCATTATTTATGATTTACAACCGATAAACTTTTTATGAAACTGAAAAATGAATGTCATTGCCCGAGATTGTAACTTCGACATCACTTACATTTACCATGACTTATGTATTTATGAGTAGGGAGGAGATACAAAACTATACATGGGCTTTATGTATTCTACGTGGTGCGATGATAGATAATATGTATCCATTTCCTATGGTCATTTTGACGGATCGAGGGTTAGTGTTCATGCGAGTTATGAAAGATATTTTTTCACGCACAACTAACTTGTTATGCAAGTTTTATATAAACAAGAACGTTCTTAGGACTGTTAGAAATTTGATGCCCCACGAGGTTTCCAAGCAATTTATAGAGTTTTATTGCTTCATTGTGGAAACAAACATGGTAGAAGCTTACGATAAAAATCTAGCATCCTTGTATAAATTGTTCACCGAACCCAAAATGTATAGAATATGTTATGTCCACATGGATAATAAAATAGAACAACAAATTTCTTAATCATCAAACCAACAAGATTAAACACTATGGTAATAGAACAACCAATGGTAAATCCGCATTCCGGTATCAATATTTCATTTTTATCACAATAAATTAATATCGTAATTATATTTTTCCTTTGCAGGTGTAAGAGTTCTCACGTGACCCTTAAAATACCTTGGTACTAACCAATACAATTCTGATTTTTTTGGGAAAAACTTCACAAGCTCGTAAAGAAGAAACATTCGAGGATTCTTAAATCTTTCGAGCTGAGAAAGTTGCGTCTCAATTAAGCATCATTTGCATAGTTGGTCAAGTGTCTTGATACATGGTAATATTTTGACCATTTCTTTCTTGGATAATAACTATAAAATTGTAAAGTTTAGATACCCAAATCAAACATTCCATAGCCATGACACATATTTATAAGAAGCCTTAAGACATTTTGTAAATGAAACATTATATTATTTGACATTTGAACCTTAGAAATTAAATATCATTTATCATGTCTTATAGAATGACTATCTCTTTTTGTGTGGATATCATAGCATTTTTCTAGGAATTGATTGTTTTTCAAACTAGCTAAGTTATAGACATTTAAAATTAATTTATGACTACCATATTTTGCACGACTAAGAATGTTACCTTTAGCTTTCATTGATCTTTTGGTGCCATCTTCAAAAGAGGTATTTCCTCTCACTACTTCATTGAATTCTACGAACATGTTTCTTTTCTCATAGATATGGTTGCTTGCATCAGTTTCAAGATACCGCATGTTCTCTTTGGTCTTTATACGTCTTTGTATGTTATTAATAACATATCTTTCTCCTACGTATTTTCCTCTAAGTAGTTGGCCTTTTTCTCAACTCTATTATTAAGAGCTCTACATTCTAAAGCATTATGTTTAAACCTCTTATATTTATAGAATTGAACTTGAAATTTATCATACTCCAATTTTGTATTTTATTTCCACGACCTCGTGTTAAGATTTCTCGTTTCTTATAGGTGTTGTTGGAATACTTGGTGTTATAATTCCAGAAACGTCTACGCCCATGATTGGACAAGTTTTCTCTTTTTTCCAAGTGTTCTCCTATTTTCCAAGTTTTACAAAGACCCAAAAACTTTATGTGGACACCAGAATGTGAAATGGATTTTTTGAAGATTAAAGAACTCTTGTTATCACCTAAAATTTTGTCTAAGTCTCGAATTGGAGAACAACTATTTTTGTATATAGCAGTGTGCGATTTTGCTATTAGCACTGTTTTGATACGAGAGGAAAATGGAGCTTCGAAACCAGTTTATTATATTAGCAAAAGTTTGTTGGCATCAGAGAAAATATATCTAAGGTCTAAAAAATAGCCTTGGATTTAATGGTGGCTGCTAGAAAAATGCGCCCTTATTTTCAAGTTCACACAATTGTTGTTCGAACTTCTTTTCCACTAAAGAATGTGTTACAATGACAATATATTTCTGGTAGAGTGACCAAGTGGTCAGTAAAGTTGGGAGACTTTGATATAAAGTTTTCTCCTTGAACAATAATTAAGGCTCAAACTTTAGTGGATTTGTTTGTCAAATTTCATTCAAGTCGATTAGATTAGGGGAAAATTAAAGAATCACTTCTATAAATGTCAACATGGATGGTTCAAACTAATGGTGGTTCTAGCATATTGGGATCGAGCACGGGTTCCATTGATTGCTCCCTCTAGAGAGGCTATGTACTAGTCCCTTCGATTTGGGTTTCATACGTCAAACAACGAGGCTGAATATGAGGCTGGATTGGCTGGATTAAGGCTTGCAAGTATTTGTGGAGCGAAAACAGTCCGTTTGGATACAGATTCGCAGCTAGTGGCAAATCATATGACAAGGATATCTGAGGCTAAGAAAGATCATGTAATTTTGTATCTTTGTGAGCTTCGAAGTTTAAATTTTTTGTTTAATAAAGTGATGGTTGATCATATGAATCGAGGAGATAATACAGTTGTTTATTTTTTTTAACAACCATTGCTTACATATAAGAGTATCCTTGGATATTATTATAGGAAATACCGTCGATTTTGACACGATCTGAACAATATAAATATGTTGAGGAAACATTTTTCACTGCATAAGTAGTTCGAGGCGACTAGCGATCTAATATCCTCGATTTTTCACTTAGAGGTACGTTATCTCAAGTTGTAAATTTATCTCAAAATTTAAGATATAAGGCTCATGGTTATGCTGTGTGAGATAAAGTATTATACAAAAAGCCTTAAGTAGACCATTATTACGGTGTTTGGGTAATCTCAAGAGATTTTATCTGAATTACATGATGGTGAAGGTTCAACTTACTGTAAGTTTAAGTATTTGGCACGAAGGGTTTTGTTGGTAGGCTATTTTTGGCTTTCGATTATTAGTGATGCTAAAATTTTAGTACGATGTTGTATTATTTGTCAGTGTTTTGCCAATTCCATTCAGAAACCCACAGTTTCACTTACTTCTATATACGAAGTTATTCCTTTTGATATACGGGAAATAGATTTAGTAGGACCACTACTCATGGCTTCTGGAGGGCTGCAAATGATTATTGTGGCGGTGGATTATTTTTCGAAGTGCGCTGAAGCTGAACCATTATCTGGTACGAGAGCCAAGGATGTTATCAAATTTATTATGAATAATATTTGTTGTCTCTTTGGAGTTTCTTGAAAAATTATAACATATAACGGTCCCTAATTTAACAACAAAGAAATGGTTTCTTTTTGTAATTTGAGGGGTATTACACAATATTTTTCCACACCTTTTCATCCTCAAGAAAATATTCAAGTATAAGTAACTAATAGGTCAATGTTGGAAGGTTTAAATAAAAATTTAACAGCGGCTGTGAAGAAATGACCTTATTATTTGCAAAAGGTGTTATGAGCTTATCGAAAGACTCCTTGAGAGACTACTTAAGAAACTTCTTTTTCCTTGGTATATGGTATGGATGTTGTAAGCCATGTGGAATCTACTTTACCTTATTATAGATAACTCCATTATTTCGAGGATTCAAATGAAGAGGCAATAAAGATAAACCTTGACTTGAACGAGGAGAAGAGAGTCAGCGCATTTGAATTCGACTATATATCAAACTTTGACGAGGGGCCGTTATAATTTGAAGGTAAAAAGGAAGGATTTTAAGGTGGGTGATAAAATTTTAAGGAAAGTATTTCTCTTTTGAAGGACAAGCGGTTTGGAAAGATAGCCCCAAATTGGGAAGGTTCGTATGTGGTAGTAGAGCGAGTAAAGCCGGGTACATGTCGCATCCACGATGAACATGGCAGATTACTTCAACATCTTCGGAATATAAAACACTTGAAATTATATTAGGAGTAATTTTTTCTTTTGTGAAATGTTTTATATGATTTTATTGTTCTTTTGTGTACATTCGAGGATATTAATAAAATTATTTTTTGGCCTGTGGTTATTTTGAACACAAGTACTTAAAATTATTTTGGTAACTAGTTAATGACTGATTATCTTTGAAGTGGTTAACCAAAATTAACTATTTTGATTTAAATTGCTACACGTTTATTAAAAAAAATATTCGAAGAAACAACCATATTCGAGTTGCTAATGTTCTTTAAACCCACTACTTTTATTCTAGGTGCTACATGTTCATTTAGCGCATTGTTCGAAGAGATAACCACATTCGAGATGTTAACATTCTTTAAACTCACTATTTTTTTATTTAAGGCACTACACGTTCATTTAGAGCATTATTTAAAGAGATAATCACGTTCGAGGTGCTAACGTCCTTTAAAGGCACTATTTATATTTGAAGTGTTGTACGTTCATTTAAGAGCATTGTTGGAAAAGATAATAATGTTTTAGGTGTTAACGTCCTTTAAATACAATGTTTTTAAGTAATAATAGGATTCGAAGTATAAATGCTTGGTTCATAATATATAAAATTATTCAAGATGGAATATAAAGCTGGCAAGTATTTGAAAGATAAAGAAGGCATTTTTCGTCGGACAAATTAAAGCTTATTTTTCAGCCTTACAAAATATAAGTTCAAGATCACCCAAAACAGCTAGTGATTTAACAAAAAAAACCATTAGTTTGATCTTCTTGATCTTTGTTGGGAGAGTGGTCTGAGTTTTCTTCTGAGGAACTCTTTTCCTAATCAGAGGTCTCTTCATCTTCCTCTGATTCAGTCTCTTCAGAGGATTCATTGAGTACAGGTTCAAATGCTTCACGTGGACGATTTTCTAAGGGAATTAGTTTTCAGAAGCCTACAAGTTTTCCTTTGGAAATGCTGTATGTAATTCGCGGAGCAAAGTAATTATTTTTAGCTCCTCGGTATTTTTTTTACAACAATGCTCTTTTCTTCTTCGAATTTTTTTTGATTCATGTCAAGTCATCAACTATCTTTTTATTCTCTTCATCACTTTTATTAAGTGACTCTTGCACATAAGAGTATTTTTTTTCAACCTTTTTTTTTATGTTTTAATTTAAGTTCCTCTAGCTCATGCTGATGGGAAGATTTCAATTCCACAGTTTCTTTTTCATGAACAACTCTCAAATTACGTTTGAGATGGACGAATTCTTTTATAAACTTTGATATATCAGCTTGAAAAACTCGAAACTGATCAAGGGTATGGTGGCCAAAACTTTCTCTCATCTTTTTCTCTCATGTAACATCTTTTTTGTACTGGATCATGTCTTTAGCCATAACCTCTAGTTTGTTTTGAGCAGACATAACTTTTGTACATAAATGCTGTGTTGCTTCTTCGAGGCTTGAGAATGGTTGAAAAACATTTGATAATTCTTCATAATGTTCCTCAATAGGTATAGTAAGAGGGGTAGGAAGATCATGGATGTCATTCAGATCCCCATAGTATATGAGGTTAGGGAAAGCGTTAAAAATATGAAGACATCAATTTATCTCGGTCCTGATGGTTTATCGGTCTTTTATTTCATAAATATTGGTCGATAGTTGGGGCTACTATTTTGGATGCGATTTAATAAGTTTTTTCTGGTTCCATTAGGCTTAAAAGTTATACGTCATCGCTTTTTACAATGAGTACTAAAAACAACAATCATCTTATTTTAAAGATATACACCCAATAAGTATTTGTAATTTTTCACACAACATTATCTCTAAAGTCTTAAATGACAAATTGTCATTTTTTCTCCCCAAGATTATTGGGAAAAAAACTTCAGTTTCATCAAAGATAGAGGGATTCATGATTGTATTTCATTAGCTCGTGAAATGACACAAGTCTTGATAAGAATATTAAAGGTGGAAATTTTATTATGCAACTGGGAATACATACGATTGTTTTGCGAGTTCTTATATGTTTCATTGCATAATTTTGATTTCCACAATTAGGAAATCGTGATGATTTTAAAATATATTAATAATTTTTTATATATTTTGGATGTAGAAGCCAAGCAATACAAGTTCTTCAAATAGATAAGAGAGGTAAGATAGGGGAAATTGATGTATGATTCTCTTTTATCTTAGTCTGATAGAGTTTTTTTAGGAGATTAAAAATATTTTTTTAAACGTACAAATGCGTCAAATCGAGAATACATGTCTCATATCAGATATGCATATGATATATTTTTGTTATTGAATAAAGGATATAATAGTGTAAAAGTAGTAAAGATGTTGTTGGAGATGTATGAGGTTTTATTTGATTAAAATGTTAATAACTGTATAAGCTTTATCTTTCCAGTAAATTACTTGGGTTCCCCTCTATTTAAATGATGGGTTAAAATATAATCCTTTTAAGATCTTGTTGGAAAAGTTAAAGCTCGATTGGATGATTATGTTGTTAATAGGCTTTCTTAGGTAAAATTGTTATTATTAATTCAGTTATGTCCACAAACCATATTCATACTCATTTGATTTTTCATGTTGCATGCGAGACTTTAATCACTTAAAGTATCATGAGAAGTTTATTGTCGACAGTTATAAATCATAATTTAAAATATGTACTTTGTATTACTTTTTTGTTTAACAATATGGAAGCTTTATACCACATTTTTTAGAAACAAATAATCAATACGAAAGTTGTTATCTATTTTGAAAACAATATGTAATATTTCACAAATGGTTCAAACACTATACAAAATAGAGAACGGAATAAAAAACACAAAATTTTAACATTGTTTGATATATATGTCTACAACCATAAACACTGCCGGATAAAAATGTCTCATTGCGATAAGAAAGGGTTGTATACTTTTATGGAACATTTTATATAGACTTGGTAATCTATTTACAGCGGATACACAATAATGCCAATTACACTGGAATGTAAATATTTTTATGTTATTTATAATAACATCTTTCTACAAATTACACCTATCTTGAAACTTCAAGATAATAATGTGTTGTTGAAACTACCATCCGAAAGACAGCTTTCTAGAATAGAAATCACAACCTATTTGACAATACAATATAGAGCTAAGTTGTTCACTAATAAGTCTAAAAACAACCCTCTGAACCTAAAAGCATGTACAGCGAACGCGAACGTGTTAGATGATTATTTATTTAATTTTTAATTAAAATTTTAAAAATCTATTCCAATCACTCTGTCAAGATGATGTTATATGACGTGACAAATTTTGTTGCCAACTAACCTGTTAAGTTTTCATAGTGAATTAGTATATAAAGCTTTTGTTATTTGTTGTTTTTTTTTTTCTCTTTTATTTTCTCTATTTTATACTTCCTTTATTAATAATGTTTGTTAACAAAGATTATAAAGTAAAATCAAATCTGCTGACTAGGTAAGTCATGTTGTTTTCCTACGTAAATCACGAACATATAAATTTCAAAGTAACAATTGCACATACTATAACAATAGTAGAAGATCAAGTAAACACCACGAAAATAACCAAGTCGTTAATTATGAAAATCATTTCCGACATAATGGTAAAATCTACTGCAAACAAAACAACAATGCTAATACCCAGTTTAAACAACAATACGTAACCCGCATGCACGGAAGTTCGTCAATATAAAAGTGTACTCTTGGCAAAATCAGGATTAAGGACTTCAAAGTATAATACTATGTTAGTATCATACTATATCATCTATCGAAAGAGGAATCCTTGCTTTCTCAGCCATGGCTTCTGCCTCTTGTAGTTGTGCTTCAACATTTTTTATGTTTTTCATCATTGCTTCAAGCTTTAGCTTCATATCTTCACGTTGTTTGCGAAGTTCAGCGTATCGAGTCCCATCTGCCTTCAATTTTTTGGATATAAGCTCAATCCACTTAGCATCGAGCCATCCTACCTGGTACAATATATTATAAACGTTAAACTCAAAATAATACATCATATTTTTTTAAATTTAACTTATATAAATATTACCTTTAGACCGGCATTTTTTAGATCAGTCAAACTAGTTCTTGTACAATCGAGGTCATGGGGAGAAACAAGATGGGGCGAACGACATAAGATATCGATGATCTTGAGCAGTTCATCCATAAATGATGAAAGAAGTCGATTGTTCTGGAACCGGAAATTGGAGACTAAGTTTGGATGTTTATCGAATATACGTGTCAAAACCTCTTGTTGCGATGTTCGCACTTGGAACCCGCGGAAATTCACCATTTGATCTTCGGTATCTTTTCGTCTATCTTCTTTGGGGTTTTCATGTAGACGAAGTCTTTTTGAAACACTCCCTTCCTCAACAGATTTCCTTTTAACTTCTACAGCTGCGGCTTCAGTTCTATGCGGAGTAGTATCGAGAGTTTCAGCTTGTTGGATATTTAAGTGAGAATGAGTTTGTTTGATGTTTGATTGAGAATTAGCCAAATCTGTGCAGGCAAGAAACTCAATTTGAATGACAAGTGAGTCACTGAGAAGGAACCCACTTCTAGCATCAAGATGACTCTTCTTTATTAGACGTTTCCAAACATGTTGTCTGGATGTTGGACTGAAATTATGTTCTCTCTCTGTGGTAAACCAATTCACAAAATAAAATAGTTGGCATTACAGGATTTTCAACCAAAGAAATGACATATCTGAGTGGTATACTTATATATCTCATATAATTCAATATGATGATGAAAATAAAATAAAATAAACATATATATTGTATTCAATTCTCAATTCATATCTCTAAATTTATAATTTATTATTTACATAAAATAATGTTTTGATATGCTTTTAGATGCCGGTTAGATGGATTACCAATAATACCTGAACCAACTAGAAAATAGGACCCTAGAAAGTTGCTGGACTAGACAAGCGCATTTACTTATATACGTTATACTTTTCGTAACCCTAAAAACCGCCACAAATATCTAAAAGAGAGACAAATATTCAAACATCAAAACAAACATTTAATTCATATAAAGAACATCATTTTAAGAAGAAAACCAACAACCCTACATAACAAAAGCACAACTTCCATTCAACTTCAAGACCAAAATTAAGCACCACTAAGGTAAATTAAACAACATGTAGCACAAACATATATATATATATATTTGTTCTAATATTCACCAATTGGGGTTTTCAAGAACAATTATTTAAATGATAGTACATTTACCTGTGGCTATGGAGCGAGATTTATGAATCTGATTAACGATTGTAATTTTGAACCGATAGTTTTTTCGACATTCATATGTTAAGCTTTCGAAATCTGCAACTTCCAGATAGAAGATGATATCTGCACTAAACATTAGACGCCTGAAAAAAAATCAACAACCAACCAAAACTATTAAGGATCTGTGGATTTCTGAGTTAAAATTTAAGAAAACAAACACGTTTGATAAAGTAGGTACCATTTGCAGGGGCCGAAATGAAAAATATCTGAATAAAGCTTGTTGTCGGGTCCACACACCCGGATTTGGTGCTTGGAGTGAGTTACTTGAGCTTTCTCTTCTATCTGCTTCGTCAATCTAGAAAATTCCTTAATGACCCAAGTGTATCTCATTGAAGTACGATTTTGCGCCATTGTTGTCAAGAATACAAATGCAAGCAAATTAGGGTTTTGATTTTGTTGAGAGTGTAAACCTACTTGTTTTATTCTTATACGGGTCTTTTACGCGTCTTTTGTTGTGTTATTTATTCATTTCTTTTTGTCCATTTTACCCTTTGGTGCATTTCTATCCACTTCATTATAAAGTAATCCATAGATAAAAAACAACACTTTTATAACATGCAAAATTTAAAAACAATCCTAAAGTTATTAAAGTATAAGAAAAGTGTTTAATATATATTAAATAAGTTTAATGTATTAGTAGTATTACTAAAGAATACAAATTATTTTTAATGACAAATTTTGATGGCTAAGTTTAGCTGATAAAAAAAATGTTTTAAAAAAGTATTTAGCAAATTTAAAATATAATTTGAAAATACAAATCATTTTCTATGTCGACAAATTCAGAAAATCAAAGTTTGGCCAAAACGGAAGCAGAGTGTTTAAACTTGATCATATGAATAAATAAATAAAATTAGATGGATACATTACAAAAAGAATGTGTTGTATAAAGAATTTTTTGTATAAAGAATGTGTTGTATGTGAACTTTTATATACAGAAGAATGTGTTGTATAATAAATAATTTAGAATATTAATTAAATGAATATTAATTAAATGAGATATGGGAGGATATTTATTTGACTACTAAAATATATTGGTGGAGCTATTTTTGATTTAGTCTAGATAGATATATATATTTTCTGATAAAACTATGAACAGACTAGTTTGGATAATAATAATTATCTTTTTATTAGTCGTAGTATTTGCCGAGATAGTTTTTGTTGAATCTAATTTCGATCTTTGTCGAGGCTTATACTATTTATTTGTTGCATCTTTGATATTTGTTGAGGTATCATTTATTTTTTAATTTCTCTATTCTAGTGTTGTTCGTATTTTTTCATCCATCTAAAAAATTGAACTTCCATGCTATAAAGTTAGGAAAAAGAATAACATTTAACCGAAATAAAAATATCGTTTGCTTTCTGTGTGCGTAAGACACTTTGTGGGTTATAAACACATTCATTTTCAAGCAAGTACAATTTTGGAGTATATCTTCTTCGAGGAAATCCATTATTTCATATTTTCTTTTCCAAAATAATCAAGCACTTACGATTTATGTGTTACACATCCATCACAAGCAAATATAATTTTACGCAGCGGAAACATTTTTTTTCTTTTCTTAGCCTAAGATGACTAGAATAACATATTTTTGTGTTTAGTGTCAGAAAAGTATACTCTATTTTTTCCAAGTAATTTTATGTTTGGGACTTGACAGTTTATCTAAATAAATTTATGTCCGTATGCAACGGACAATGATAAACGCATGTGCTGAAATTACCAACTTTGTGTGTACAAGTGTCGTCATTTGGATTACTCTTATCTTAATCATTTATTTTATTTAGTTATTATTAACCATTAGATATAGTAAATGTATTGTTATATTACTTTTACTATAACAATAGTATTGTTAAATTCTATTGTTCAGATCCCTTTCTATCTTCATAGAGTATTTTTCATACAAGTCTGGATGATTTGACTCATGAGCCGATGAAGAAGGTAGGTCGCAATGTTATTGGTATTTTGCGGCTGATGAGTACATACAGAAACATATTGATTAGCATGCTACCATTTTTTTACTAGATTTTCTCATACTGGAAAATTTTTGTTTGATGTTGTTGATGATGAAGTTGTTGTATTATGATATAAGCCTAACAAAGGTCTCTGATTCCCTCTAAGTGGGGACCTTGTTGATTTTTTTTAAGATACACACATATGTCTTTCTCAAATTTTTATGAATTGCTGGTGATTACATGTGTGTTTTATAATCTTGTTGAAGAAAGTTGGTTGTTACTTTAAAACGAATGACTTTCTTGTTGGGAATCACATATTGGATCGATCATAACCTATTTTGTTTTTTACAAACATGGTGAAATAAGTCAAAACTCTTGTTGATCTTCATTCTAGTGATAAAGGTTGGAATATGAGATTTAATTATGTTTCTGGTAATTCTTGAGACGAATCTATCCCCACTCATTAGAGTGTGATCCATTAAACGTAAGATTTTTTGCCATTTTTTATGAGAAGAGATATAACGTACCTCAAGAGCCTGTCAAAGAACTTGGTAACCAAAAAAATGTACATCAATTTCAATGTGTCTTGTTCGTCTGTGAAAATGGATTTGATGCAAGAAAAGTTGTTACTATATTGTCACATCATAGCACTGAAGGTCGAGTAAAAATATTTAAAGATCTCAAAGAATTAGTTGAAGCTAGATGAGTTCCGAAGATATGTTTGTCAGAGCCCTATATTATAATTCAGTACTCGATCGAGAAAAAAATTGTCGCTTCTTAAAAGACCATGAGACCAACAAATCGCTTAGAAAAACATAATGCTCTCCAAAATATTTGCGGCTATCCATCTGAACTTCCCCAACATGCATCGAAAATGTCAGTTAGAGTAAATTAGAGAACCTATACAACTTGTTAATCGTAAAGGCTATGTCAGGTATTGTGTTTAACAAGTATTAGAACAATCCTAATAATCTTATGTGTTCTGTAGGGCCACGAAGCAGGTCACCATTATGAAGAGAAATAGTGTATCCAATAGCCATCGATGTATTATAGGGCTTGGATAGGCTTATGTCTATAACTGTAAGTAAGTTCTCCATATACTTGTTTAAGTAATATAAAGACCAGTAATATCCCTTAAAACTTTTATTCCTAAGAAATGGATATTACCCATGTCGTTTAAGGAAAACAATGAAATTAATTTCCTTATAAAGCCTTCCAAGTTTTATGGTATATTCCATATAACAATAATATCCTCAACATAGATTCGGATTATCAAAATTACATAGTCTATAATATAGTAAAACATGGAATTTTTAGATTTAAAATTTAAGGATCCCTAACCAATTAATATATCTCTCATCCGTGAGAATCATATTCTTGGGTCTTATTTGAGCCTAGATGACCTTATGTAACATGCACACATGGTGTGGCTTTAGAGGTTTACAAACCCTTGAGGTTGTGACGTGAACATTATTCATGTAAATTCTCATTAAACAGGTATTGTTGATGTCCAACTGACGTATACACCAGTAGAAACAATGCTAAAAAACCACTCAAATTGTATATGACTTAAGCATAGGACTAAAAGTTTCATCGGAATCCACTCCTAGAGATTGATGAAGTCCTTTGGATACCAAGCTAGAATTATTAATTTGTAAAGACCCGTGCGCATCATATTTTATCTTGTAAACCCATTTAGAGCCTATAACATTCATCTTAGGAACCCAAGATATCAAAGACCAAGTATGATTCGACTGTAAAGCCTAAAATTCAGTCTATATAGCCCTAAGCCAGTTAAGATCAGAAAGTGCATCTTTAAAACTTGTTGGTTCCCTATATATATATATATATATATGTTTAGGTTTAGAAATACCAACCTTAACCTTTATACTCATATGATGTGCATTGATATGAAGAAATGTATGATTAGTTGGGTCCAAAAATGTAGGAATAGAAGTATCACATTTTGTAGATGTGACATGATGGGGTAAAACATGTTAAATTTATAGTTGTATAGGTGTAGAATTGCTTGCTTTGTTAGAAAGTAAATGTTGTTGAACAGAAATCTGTTTGTTTAAAGATGATATTGGTTGTCTCCAATGTGTATTATACATAAATAGTGGTTTTATATTTAGTGACACTAATGAGTCAGATGTGTTTTATGCATGATAAACTAGAAAAGGAACAGCTAAGAAATTAGCAGTGTAAGAATGACTTTGCTCAATTTTAGAACATATTGTAGGTGGTTCTTCTCTAACAGAAGTGTTTAGATCATTGTTATGTACATTAAACATTCAGTTGAACTTGACAAACTAGGTGCAATAGGAAAATAAGTAAACCAGTTAGACTATGACATAGACAATACAAACTCTGAATTTCTAGTGTTGAAAAGATTACTATGACAAGTAAATTCATCTTCATTAAACACAACATACTTAGAGACTTGACATTACTAATAGGATAATACATTTATACCCCTTGCAGGTTGCATAATACCTCAAAAGACACATTTCAGAGAATGAAAACCAAACTTATGTTGTTCGTAAGGTTTAACATATGGATATTGTGTAGAAGTAAAACATTTAAGATGAGAATAGTTAGGTTTTCTATAATACAGGAATTCATAGGGTACTTATAGTCTAGAGTAGAGGTATTTAGTGGATTAACCATGTAAGTAGTAGTACTAATAGCATCATACTAACTGGAAAGTGGTAGTTGAGACTGATTTAGAAAGGTTAAGCGAGTCTCAAGAAGGTGCATGTGTCTCCTCTCTGCCTTACCATTTTGGGTGGAGGTGTGATGACAATACATTCTTAGATGTATCATAAAAATATTAGTATAAGGTAGAAAATCCATATACTCTCCCCATCCATCTGTTTGTAAAGTTTTAATGTGTCTATAAAATTATATTTCAAATTTATAAAACAATTCTAAGAATATAAATAAAGTATCACTCTTATGTTTAAGATGATAACCCCAAGAAAACCTAATAAATTTATCCAAAAATAGAATATAGTACTTGAATATAATTATAGTTTATGTGTTAGCTGGTCCCCACAAATGAGAATGAATCAAATCTAAAACATTTAAGCATGAAAATTAAAAATAGGATAACGAGTTTGTGAGATTTCCCTAATTGACAAAATTCACAAACTCTGGAATCATTTTGATTGACTTAAATATTACATTGACTACAGAATCTCGAAAGCATTTTATGAGATGAATGTCCCAGTCTCATGTGTCATTTTTCAAACAAAGATAAACTAGTAATCTGACCATCTAACAACTTAGAATTAAGAACCGAATGAATCTCATTCTTTGGATTATTAATGGAGTGCAACCCTTGACCAAACTTCTCTATTATAAGAACCTTTCATGTTGTCAAATCCTTCACAAAATAAAAATCCTTAAAAAATAAAATAAACATGATTTTGAGAAGTTAACTTAGAAACAGATAACGGGTTCTTTAAAATGGTAAGAACATGTAGGATATTGTCTAGCTTTATTAGTTTGTTTTCATTTGCAATCAAATTAAAGGTAGCAACATGTCTAATTTGGTATTTCTTACCATTAACAACTTGGATGAAGACCTTACCTCCACAGTCAAACCTTTTTGTGATTATTTGTGACATGATGAGTAGATCCAGAGTCGGGAGACCAAGCAGTATCACTGTTATGATCTTAAGTTATTAGATAAGCACTTGAATTTGATTTCATTATTTGTTGTTCTGTAGGCATAGATCCTATGGTTTTTGGACCATCTCTGAAGTAACAGATAGAATATATCCATTTTTTCCTCTGTAAGTGTTGTTGTTTCTTCCCTATAATTATTTTGGTATTTATAACCACGTCATAGACCCTTAAGAATAACAAGATTGTCCCCTTGGGTTTTGACTATTCCCTGGTGACTTATTTTTACTCTTGTTGGGATTAATATTTGTAGATGCTAAATTCACGTTAGCCATATCCATTCGCATATTAGATAATTTTTTCAATATACTTTCTAAGATTTGTAGAGAAGTTTATCCAACTCATGATATTCTTATCTGCTCGACTTACGACTATATGAGTGCAGTTTGTGTCTAGGTCATGAGGAACCTATGAGACAAGATTATCAATGGTTATAATACAGTTTCATGGAACTAAGTTTTCAGATGTAGATTTTATTTTAGCCAAATATTCTTCCATGGTAAGTCCTCCATTTCTGGTTCTTTGAAACTCTTGTGAAAATAAGTAAATGCGGCTTTAATTTGTGAGCTAAATAACCCTATTAAAACGTCACATAATCATTTAGATAAGTCTTGCTCTAGCAAACGATTAGCTATCTCATGTGAAATTGTAGTAAACAACCACCAACAACCACGTAAATAAGAGTTGGTTTATAAACGGACGATCTCCATAAAAAAAAATTCTGAATCAAAATTTAAACAAAATTAAAAATAACATTTGAAGCTTAGACATTAAAAATAATTTGATATAACCAAACATAAAAGAAAATATTGATAATTGAGACAATCATAACCTTCCAAACTACGAAATACATTTGGTCTAATGATGCAAATATTTTCTATTTATGATATTTGTGATATATTTCATACCGGCTTAAATTTACAGATAGGAAAAATTAGTATTTTGTTATTTCTTTCTTAACGTTATCCAATGTACAAATACTTACGTCGTTGTCTCTGCCGGAGACTTTTTTTTTTAATTCTCAACTCAATGGAAGCTTTTGTATGAAAAATGCAAGTATACAACCTTTAACTTTACAAATTATATTAAACCAAAACCTTAATAAATAAATTGTTTTTTTCAAAAAAATAAAAACAAATATAAAGTATAAGCTATTTCCAAATTCATTTTCCATTTTAAAAGCATAGTCCGGCTTAGTCAAATACTAAATTCAAAAAAAAAAACATAAATGGAAGTGTAAGATATCTCCAAAAAAATTCCCCATTTTCGAAGCATAGTCCGGCTTAGTCAAATTTTAAATTAAATCAAAACGATTATCAATAAATACATTTAATTGAAAAATGCTCTATTAAAAAAAATCAAAATATTTACAAACTTTTTATGGTTTAATTTGAATAACTAATACGCGGTAATATTTGACATGTCTAGGGCAATACCAGTTTTTTAATAAAATAGAATGTTACTCTCTCATGGGCGGCCATTTCTATTTTTCTCGAATGAAAGCTTGGTCAGACCAATGGATTCTCAAACTTCTACACATTTTCAAACAATAGATGATCTCAATAAAACACAAGTTTTCGTCTCTACATTTGTTTTTATGAATCCATATTTTTGAGTAAGTCCACTCCCTATTATGTCATTTATTCTAGTATTGTTGTGCTTTGACAGTTCATAATGTAAGAATAAACTTCATCCCATAAAGGATCCCCAATCCTACATTGTTAACAAGAACCATAAAAGAATGTATATAAGTGTGAGGTCGGTCACACGCACTCGCACACCAATTCTAACAGATAATAGTTGATGAACAATTTATAAGTTTTGTTACCGTATAATTATAGCTATTACATGCATCTCCCTTTATTCACTTATCCAAAACACATATTATATTTTTTGTTTTAGAGTTTCACTTATCCAAAACACATATTATATGTTTTGTTTAAACTCTAAAGTTTTTTATCGTTTTTCTCCTCGCTCAATATTGAAAAGCAAGAGAGAAGAAGAGAACTTTTCTCTCATTTTATAATTTTTGTGGTTTTGATATATTCGTCATGTAAGTCGAAACAATGCAGGTTGTCAGTTTAGAATTAAAATATTAGGGTTTTTTATATTTATTATTAGAAAATGTCAGGTACAGTTGCAGTTATTGGGCCCTATTTGGGCGAAATATCCTCTTGTAATAATTACTTGGTTTTCTCAATATTAGGCTTTTAATGTGTATTTTACTAGTAGTAATTATGAACGAGTGTGAAAGAATAAATCTTGGACGTCAAGTGAACCTAATCTGTTCGGTTTTATTACCACGTTAATTAGATTCTTAGAAGAAAACATGTGACTAGGTTTCCCTTTTAAGGGAAAATGATAATTTGTTCTCTGAAGTAATAAAATAAAACAACGAAGATGGTAGGTTTTAGTTTTGTGTTTGATGTACTGGTGTTTGTGTTGCCTTGTATGCAACTATTCTTCTCTCTGCGGTATAAAGCTTTGCGGTAGCTATGTCTCTATATTGTTATTGTTTTATATGATAATCGTTCAGTATAGTTTTTAGATTTTTTTGAGATCTTTTTGTGGATTATTAATTTTGGATAAAATTAGTTTTTTTTGGATATATTGATTATTATTATTTTAATTAATAGCGACACTACCTAATTAATAGCGACACTACCTATGTTTGATAAAATTAATCATTTGATTTTATATTTTTATAAATTTAGTTTTTTTAATAAACACGTACAGAGGACTAATATTATCCAAAATGGATAGTCTATGGACTAGTGTGGACTTTTGAAAATCCAAACACTATTTATCGCTAAATTCAATAACCCATGTGCAACTTCTTAATATATATTTATTATTTTTATATTTTAAAATCAAAATAGATGATAATTATGATATTTGTTATAATGAGATGTTACTACTAATAAAGTTATATTAGCATATATATATATATTGATAATAATAAACCAAAAAACATATATTTATATGTTATAAGTTTTTTAAAATATAATTTCATTTTTGTTATGTCTAATAAAGTAAATAATTATTTAGACTCGTAGCTAAATTGGTTAAATAGAGGCATAATTTGGCTTATAAGTTATATAAAAGAAAACCAACGAATGTGTAACATTGATGGTGTCTTATGTAATAAATAGTAATTGTAGTTAAGATTAGTAAAATATTTTGGTTAAATTTCGCCAAAAAAACTATAACCAACCCTAAAAATGAAAGATTTTAATTTTTTACTATTTTGTTTTTGGTTCAAGTAGATATTAAATGGTTACCCACCGAGATGGGTGAGAAGGTCAGCCCCAACGGGGATAATAGGATATTGTTGGTAAGCTCTTCAATTTGGTAAAAGTTTGGGGTTGGTTATCTTTTTGAACTAGATTTAGCTAAAGCCTTAGTAAAGTAGTGGAGTGTAATGATAAAAAAAGTTAATAATGTGAGTTTTGGACCCACCACTTGTACACATAAAGCAACATCCTTTCCTTTTTTTAGAAATGGTGAACAATTATTACTTTATTACTACTTTTGTCAGTTTCTCTTTAGAATTTTCGTGTTTCTCTTTCTAAACAATCTCCTCCAAACATAACTTCGACAGACAATCCCCTAAAAGAATTTTGGATCTATCATTGATGTCGTATGTTGGAAAAAAATTGGTACCTCGAGTCGTTTTTCCAAAACTACTATTATATTGTCAAACATTTTGAGAGAGATGGATACATAAATTATAAAGGTTCCTAATGTGGAACTGATGGTCTTGTGATTGGAAACTTAGCCGGAGATCATCCTATCGAAGAGAGTATACAGGAGGAACGACACAATGATGATCAGTATACCGATGAGCTACTCGAGGAATCTACCTTAGTAGCTCGGAAGAAAGAACTTCTAAAAGATAACGAAAGGTTAAATGCATAAAATGTTGCAGTTTTGAATTAAAAAAGACTCGTGGTCAGAGGATCGATGGGAACAAATAACTGAAAAAAATGAATTAAAATGATGTTCATCGGACTAGAGGACGTCTCATTGGACCAAATATTTAAAAAAAAATGATAAAAAAAAGGCTTGGATTTGAAGAATGGATAAAATTGTAACCGTCGCTAAAAGAGAACAAGTTGCACTCCATAATTAAAGTTGAAAACTACATATGCAAAATCATACCGTTTTTTATATAAAAAATACGATTACACTAAAACAAATTATTTTCTCTTTTATCTTTTTCTTTTTTTCTCGTCCTCAAACCGAACAATTGAAGTGTTGTCTCGAATATGATGATTTTGAGGATCACCAAACCCAGACTCCTGCAATCCATCCCCATCGCATGACTTTCTCCTCCACCAATAAATCAACTACAACGCCGTCATCAAAGATGCGCATCAAGCCTCCAATTTCATGCTTTCCACAATAATCCCTTCATGCCGCATCCATTTCTCGACCCAAATGCGCCACGCCTCTCTGACTTGACATCGCACGAGTCAATTGATTATGCATAAAGAAATCTAGTCCCATTCAACTTATAAAGGGCAATACGCTACAACAATTCACTTTTGTTGTATGGTTGATGTACTACACGAAAGCATGCACTTATTAAGGCACAAATATTACTCAACTTGACTACTCCTTCATGTTGAACAAAACTCCCATTTTCCCCAACTTTATTAGAAATTGAAGTCAGTGACTCACCATTACCATCATATATTGCTCCATTAATGCCACACATCTGGGCTTCCTTCTTGGGCATAACACCCAATGAATCATCTAGTTAAGAGAATACTCAAACCCCATCTCCGTTACTAAAAAACTAACATACCTAGACAAATGACCCCCATCGATATAATATATGTGGATAAAACCAGCATAGAAAATCTGAGATACTTCAAATACGTTTGTGACTAAAGACGGAGTTGGTTTGAGTAAATATGGCGATAAACCCCACAGAGATAAAATCATCGACAGAAAGTTTGATTCCAATCGATAACATAATCCCACCAAGAGTATCCGCATATAATTCAGTGGAAACGTAGGTGAATGTTGATGGTGGAGGCAACCAACGAATGGAAGAATAATATAAAGAAGATTAGACGAATTGGGTTTGGTGACTTCATTTACATCACAATCGGAGTTTATTCCGAAAGAAAGCAACGATGCATTCCCATCTCGCATGTGCAACCCTACTATTCCTATATATGGGGTCGTAAAGCAAGTAAACGCAAACATTCTGCCATTGCCAACATTTCTAGCACGATTCGAGATTGAATGGAGATATAAAAACCATTGTTGTTATTAAATTACTATGCAATTATCAAAATGGTTCAAGCACAGAACATATGTAAAGAAAAAACTTGAATGAACACAAAATATTTAACGTGGTTCGACAATTGTCTACGTCCACACGCACCCGCCAGAGAAAAGAGTTTCACTATGATAGAAAAGGTTACAAATTTCAGATTATGTTTTGTGTAGCCTTAGTAGTCTATTTATAAGGAATTAATAAACTTACTAGACAATGGGCCTAATGGGCTCATAGACTCTTTTAGGAACATCATTCATTGTATTACAGCTTGTCAATGACACAAAACTGTACCGCCGAGCACGGTACACTGTCAAGACACTATTCGACTCATTCATAACAAATCTTCCCCTTGAGGCGAATATCCTTTCTTCACTATCAACAAAGAAACTTCTCTTCTTCTGACTCACCAAATTCCCTTAAGGCATTCACTCTATACTGCGAACACCAATCCAGTTTAGGCACTCCTTAATCTTTCGAACTGATACTGCCTTGGTCATTATATCTGCTGGATTATCGTGTGTAGACACTTTCTTCACATCAACAATTCCCTTTGATATTATATCACGAATAAAATGATACCTCACATCTACGTGCTTTGTACGCTCATGGTACATCTAGTTCCCTGTAAGGTGTATGACGCTTTGACTGTCACAAAACACTTTTGTAGTAGTCTTATCCAAGCCCAAATCTGCCACCAAACCTTGCAACCATATTGCCTCTTTAACTGCTTCTTTTACCGCCATGTACTCTGCCTCTGTTGTAGACAGGGCTATAGTAGCTTGCAACTGTGCTTTCCAACTGATCGCACTCCCAGCTAAAGTAAATACATATCCTGTCAGATATCTTTTTTATCCATATCACCTGCAAAATCAGAATCAACAAAACCAACCAATGATCCTGCAACATCATTCAGCGATTCACTAATATCGGTCTTGTTAAAAGTTAAGCCAACGTTCACAATATTCTTAAGATACCGAAGTATCAATTTCACTGCTTGCCAGTGTTATTTCCTAGGACATCCCATGTACCTGCTAACTACACTAACCGCATGTGAAATATCAAGACGTGTGCATACCATAGCATACATGATACTACCAACTGCACATGCATATGGAACCTTCGACATTTGTTCCAACTCAGCATCGTCCTTGACCGCTCCTACTACAGACAACTTGAAATGAGTAGCAAATGGAATGCTAACTGCTTTAGCATCAAACATGTTGAATCGTTGTAACACTTTCTCAATATATCTTCGTTGAGACAAATGTAATGATCCTAAATTTATGTTCCTGATAATCTCCATACCAAGAATTTTCTTTGCTCTACCCAAATCTTTCATCTCAAACTCGACACTAAGCTGCTTCTTTAACTGCACAATGTGTGACATACTACAAGCAGCAATAAGCATATCATCTACATACAACAACAAGTAAACATAAGAATCATCGGACATCTTTTGATGATACACACAACTATCATATGGACTCCTCATGAACCCTTTTGATACCATGAATGTATCAAAACGTTTGTACCATTTCCTAGGTGACTATTTCAAACCATACAGTGACTTTATCAGCAGACAAACTTTGTCCTCCATATAGGTTCGATAAATCCCTCTGGTTGTCTCATGTAAATTTGCTCCTCCAATTCACCATGTAGAAATGCAGTCTTCACATCCAACTGCTCAAGCTCTAAATCTTGCAAAACTACTATGGCTAACAAAACTCGAATCAAACTATGCTTCACCACTGGAGAAAACACTTCATTGAAGTCGATTCTTTCCCTTTGAGTAAAACCCTTTGTGACCAGTCTTGCTTTGAATTGAGATGCCTCAACCCTTAGATTACCTTCCTTTTTCATGAACACCCATTTACTGCCTACTATCTTCTGTCCTTTAGGCAAGTCAACAAGCTTCTATGTTTGATTCTTATGAAGAGATTCAATATCTTCCCCCATACCACCAATCCATTGATCTGCCTCTGAACTTGTAATAGCTTCTCTGTAGCTACTAGGTTCTTGCATCTCAACTTCTTCTGCAACTAGATTCGTATACCTTTTTGGAAGTCTAATATCCCTTCTTTCTTTGCCCAATGCTATGCTATAAGGTTGTTGTTCTGGTTCAGGCGCATCATCATCACTATCATCCGATGTTGACGCTTCACCTCCTGATTCCGAATCCACCTCAGAACCACTTGAATTATTGGACCTGCTAGGAACTGATTCTACTTCAAGCTCCACTTGTTTACTCACAACCGATCGTGATTCGACGACCATTTCTCCTACTTCCTTCTGACTGTCTATCGAAGTAAACTCATTAAAGTAACGTCCCTACTGATGAGAAAACCTGGAGACTTTGGAGAGGTACACCATAACCTATATCCCTTCACTCCAGTAGTATATCCTAGAAATATGCACCTATTTTCCCTCGGCTCAAGCTTACCATCTCTCACATGAGCATACGCAGGACAACCGAACACCCTCAAATGTTCATAATCAGCCGACGATCCAGACCAAATCTCAAAAGGATTTTTACAATCAATAGCTGTTGATGGAGACCGATTCACCAAGTAACACGTTGTATTGATAGCTTCAGCCCAACAAATATTTTCCCACATTGGAATGCGAGAGCATACTTTGTGCATTGTCACAAAGTATTATGTTCATTCTTTATGCGACTCCAATTTGTTGCGGTGTTCTAGAACAAGTGTGATTGCGCACTATTCCCTCAGTTTCGCAGAACTCGTTGAACTCACGACTCCAATATTCTAACCCATTATCTGTCCAAAGACGTTTGATTTTTCTTTTGGTTTTCTTCTCAATCATCGTCTTTCATTTGACAAAGGTTGAATATGCCTCATCTTTTGTTTTCAGAAAGTAAACCCACACCATCCTTGAATAATCCTTAATCAAAGTCATATAGTATCTGGCTCCGCTCTTGGATGGAATTCTGTTTGGACCCCAAAGATCTGAGTGAATGTAGTCCACTGCCCCTTTAGTCTTTCTTACAGTCGATTTGCTGAATTTGACTCTAGTTTGTTTACCAAGCACACAGTGCTCATAAAATCTAAATGATTCTACTTTATACTCTTTCAACAAATATCTCTTTCCCAAAACAGCTAATCCTCTGTCACTCATGTGACCAAGATGGCAATGCCACAACTTATTTTGATCCTGCCTACTTTGGCTATTACTCCATGATGATGCTACTGCAGCATCGCCCATAACAACACTCCCCTGGAGAATGTAAAGACTCTTTTGCAAACTGCCTTTCATGCATACCATTGAGCATTTTGTCACTTTGATTACACCATCTTCTGCACGATACTTGTAACCCCGAGAGTCTAGAGTCCCAAGAGAAATTAGGTTTTTATTTAACCCAGGAACATGCCAGCACGTCAAGATTCTAACAACTCCATCAAAAATTCTGAATCTGATGTTTAATAATGCCATCAACAGTCAACGAATGATTATTCTCTAAATAGACAGTTCCCTGTATTGGCTTGTACATATCGAACCACTACTTGAACTGACACATATGATATGTAGTGCCAGTATCGAGTACCCAAGAGTTTTCCTAAAAGTCTGAACTCGTCGGAATCGTTCACACCTTCAACAATGTTTGCTGCATTTTTCTTTTGATTTCCCTTCTTACCATTCAGTTTCGGACAATCTCTTTAATAATGACCCTGCTCACCGCATTCATAACAGTTTGAGTGCTTTACCTTTGACTTGGACCTCCAGTTTTTCCTTCTTAAAGAACTCGCTTTGCTTCTAGATCTTCCTCTAGTCATAAGACCTTCCCCTTCAGCTTGATTGTCTGGCTGCAACTGTCTCATCTCCTTTGATTTTAGTGCCCCTTTGACATCTGCTAGCGATAACTTATCATTACCATACATAATGGTATCTATGAAGTTTTCATATAGGACCTGGTAACGATATCAATACAAACAAAGCTTGATCCTCATCCTCAATATTGATATATATGTTCTTCAAGTCCGTTATAATTGATTTAAAATTATCTAAGTGCTCTGTTATGGACATACATTCTTTCAATCTGAAATCATACAAACGTTTCTTCAAGTATAATCGATTTACTATTGATTTCTCTGAGTGAAGATCTCCTAGCTTTTTACATGCGCAGGCATCAGTCTTCTCACCACTAATCTCGCGAAGCACATTATCTTTCACACTCATTAAAATCCAGCACAAAACCATTTCTTGAAGATCTTGTTTCTCCTCTTCTTTCATCTCTTCTGGTAACTTATTCTCCACAGCCTTCCACAACCCTTGCAGTACCAATGAAGATTTCAGTTTAATCTTCCACAACGCAAAGCTAGATCCCCCATCAAATTTTTCGATCATGTATTTTGTTGCTGTAGACGCCATTGTGAAACCCTAATTGCTAAAGCCTTAATTTTACCACATGGCTCTGATACTAATTTTTTTATTAAATTACTATGCAATTATCAAAATGGCTCAAGCACAGAACATATGTGAAGAAAAAACTTGAATGAACACAATATTCAACTTGGTTCGACAATTGTCTACGTCCATGGGCACCGCCAGATAAAAGAGTTTCACTATAATAGAAAAGGTTACAGATTTTAGATTATGTTTTGTGTAGCCTTAGTAGTCTATTTATAAGGAATTAATAGACTTACTAGACAGTGGGCCTAATAGGCTCATAGACTCTTTTAGGAAAATCATCCATTGTATTACAGCTTGTCACTGACACAAAACTGTACCGCCGAGCACGGTACATTGTCAAGGCATTATTCGGCTCATTCATAACAGTTGTATTTCAGATGTGAAAACTTGATATTGGCAATTGTTTCCTAATGAAAGGTGCTAGATAAAGTTATGAAATTTTGGCTATATTCGGAAATTCTAATTCGATATAAGCTTTAATGGATGCTGGATAGTGTTGTTAGTTTCAATTGTGTTCTTGTAAATCATGCAAACATCTCTTTCATTGGCTTCATCTTTAATTATATTGAAAATGAAACGGCTCAGGGGAGGATATTTTCATTTGTGTTAGGGTTTATTTCCCAATTGTAATGGTGTTGAGCTCACTTGGTTTCCATATTTAATTATACCAAAGTTATTGGAAAGTGTAACTCCACTCTCAATAGTTCCAATAAAAAGTAGTCAGTCAATAACAAATTTCAAATTCAAAAAGTGACTGGAAATAACGATGGTGTCTTTCGATAATCGAAATTAAAATCTCTAATACAAAATCAGGTGGTCCAACGTGTAATAGAGGCCTCAACAACAAAAGCGTACCAAATTTTCGCCATTAAAGGGAATATCTTATTTGACTTCATCAGTGGATATTTCGTAAAAAAAATTAGTCATCGTCAATGATTTCGTTTTATAACTCAAACTTTTAAAAAATTAACCACCAAAAGGGTTGTCAAGCCATTCACCATGTGATATTTATAATATATGCCAAATCATCTCTATGATCAAAAATATTATGCCAAGTGATTTCCATTTTCATGATTGGAAAAGGCTATAAGCCAAATGATCTTCATCTCCAAGATAGAAATCCTATAGGTCAAGCAATCTTCATCTTCATGATAGAAAAGGCTACCAGCCATATAACCTTCATCTTCATAACATAAGCCAAGTTATCTCGATGATATGCGTCAAGTGATTTCCATGACAGAGTGCCATCCCATATCCATGATGTAAGGGATTATAAGCCAAGTGATCTTCATCTCCGCGACATAAAAGATTATAAGCCAAATTATCTCTATCTCCGCGGCAATAAATGCTTTACACTTAGTTATCTAGATGTTGTACACCAAGTGATCTCCATCTCCATGCTATGAAAATTGTATAAGTCAAATAATATCTATGTAAATAACGACGATACGCTAAAGGGTTTTTTAACGAGGCACATTCTACTATTGATTAATGACAATTTCTTGTATTTGCATTTTCATGTGTTTGCTATATATTCTCTTTTATCCTACAAAATTCGACTTGGGTTACATACCACGCCTACAGACTATGCAAAATGCCCCACTACACCCGAACCATATGAGTGCATAACATACATTGGCTAATACAAAGCTACATAAATGGCCATATGAGTCACTCTTGTGAAAAATCCAATTGGCAATCCTCTAGGGGCCACACCAAGGGCCACAATGTGCCCTCGATTTTGTATAGAGAGAAAAATTTCATGTATATAACAAACACAAAAAAAGTTTCAAATCTTTCCACAATAGATTACAAGAACCACAAAGGTTAGTTCTAGTTATATGTATATGCCGACCCCCATAATAAGAAAAACAAACACCACTATATTTCCTACATAATTACAATATACATGCAGTCATCTAAAACTATTCGGTAAATTCTATATAACAAGGTTCATAACAACTAAAATGTACCATACTCATACAAAATAAGTACAATTACATATAGCTCTTTTTTCATTCTTCAGCAAAGACTATGAGGGGCACTCATCTATTTCCGACAAGGAATCAAAGCATGCTGAAGAACAAGTAACCTTATTCTTTAGTTGTACTCTTTTTCTTTGGAAAATAGAGATTTTCATCTTCAATGGAGGTTTTGGCCGGCAAAAAATTTTAACGAGGCATGAAAAATTAAGTACAAACCAAGTTGGAGACGTCTCTTCTAACAGTTCGGCTAGGAAAATCAATATAACATAGCCTTAAGATTTTTCAGAGTCTAGCCAATATAGTTGACATAATTACTTCGACATGACCAACGACGCATCAACAAAAAAAGATAAATGAAAAAGAAGAAGAGTTATACGGTTACATCATCCATATATTATTATTTACCATTGTATAGTCTTAAGGTTCACTAGCTCCAACTCAAAGACTATGGTGACTTCTGATGATGCTATGTTTCATACATAATATCTGGATAATAATAAAACATAGGAAATATATTTATATATAATTAAAAATAATATATCGTAAGTTACTAAAAACATAATTGTGCATTTATTATGTCAAATACGTAGTATACGATGCGGAAGATGAAACGAGTTCTTTTGTAACTAGTATATGTAAGGGTGAAAACTGTTGATGTAAGATCAAACCATTTTTTATATACTGAAATAAAATTACACTAAAATAAATTATTTTCTCGTTTATCTTTATTTTTCTCTCTTCTTTGAAATTTTTCTTGGTGTTTGATTGAGGTTTTTGTCTCTTCAACTATAAGAATTATTGTTATGTGAAATGGAAATTATTGCAAAATATTTTAATTTGTTGTTAAAAAGGTATTAGCAACAAATAACCGGGTGCATTATGTTGGTTTGGGTTTAAAGCTTAAATTATTTAGCAACGAGAACTCGTTATAAAAAATACATATTGCAATAATCTTATTTATCGTTGTAAAAACGTCTATTGCAATAACTTTATTTGTCATATTAAAAATATGTAACTGCAACAAATTTTTTATTGTATATATCATCAATTGAAATATAATAATTCTTGGTATAACATTATCTTTATAAAAAACAATTAAAATGTAATTTTATACGACAATTATAATATTACATAAAATCAATATTTTTGTTTCAATTTCTTTTAAAAATCAAAATCACAATATTTAACAATGGAAATTTTTTATTGGTTGTAGTTTTATTTTATTTTATTAATTAAAATACTAAGTCTAAAGTTAATTATTTTTTATTTGATTTTTTATTAATCGATTAAAAGAATAAATTTTATACTTACTGAGAAGTTTTAGCAAGGACACTAGAAATTTCAAAAACAAGCAAAGATTTTTATACAAAGCTAAGTATAATACAATAATGGGAACAAAAGAACCAACAGAGCAAGAAAACACAACTGTATGAGATAACAAAATTTTAGAGCTTTACAGTTCTAACACCATACTACAGACTAATAACAACATCATCACTTATCAGAGCTCTTTACATAGGGTCTTCTTTTTCTAGGGGCGTATTTGATTATCTCATCAACATGAATGATCATTTTGGAAGCCTCAATCGCAGAGAGTATGATAGTCTGTTTTGCTTTAAACGCTACATAGATGTCAAGTTCCTCCATATATCATGTCTGTCATCATTCAGCATATACCCAGGAATATTTGTACTAACTAAGTTTGAAATTTATGATGAAAATACTGGTTTTGACAAAAAAAAGTGAGATTTTTTAAATCCAAGTTGGGTATGTATTTAGACATGCAAACAAACCATCCAGATTGACATACTAAAAATGATAGAGTTTTTAACTGACCAGAATATAATCCATAAGCAAATTTATCAATATTTGTACGTCTATCTGAAGGTCTCAAGAATTTACCATAATAAAGTATAAAAATATGTAATGATTTATAAATAAATGGAGTATACCTTTATGCACAAAGTGAAATCACAAGATTGGCCATGTTTGTGTTGATTGAAATAAAAAATGCAATTCTAACAAATTTACCATCATGTTTTTATAATAAATGAAAGAAATATCACACTTTAATTTTTTATATTTTTTCGAACACTAGATTTACAATACTATTTCATATACAACCAAAAAAAGAAAATTAATTATTTTTGGATATTTTTAGTTTTAGTAAGACTTGAAAAAATGGCAAATGACTTGAACTCTAAAACTTTAGAAAAAATTACTATAATATTTTACAAACAAAATAGTGATGGAAATCTAACAACGCAAGCTTAAATCATAATCAGAAGCACTTTTAGTATATTAAACTTGTATTACTTACCAATCCAGATATAACATCAATGCCAGAATTGCAACCTTCCGTGTGGTCATCTAAAACGCATAGTGGTGTGGGATTTAATGTCTTACAACTTTATTAAAAATATTTATGGCAGATAATTTCATCAGAAATTCTCGTTCTTGATGCTAAAAATTTAAAACACTAAAGTATCATGTCAAATTAGGAGTATAACTGTGTTCACAGCGTATGTGTGCCTGAGATGAGTAGTCTCATTCATTGTGTATATATTTCCAATGCTTGTATGTCCGTAGGAAAATATGATAGCTAAATATATAATTCGCAGGTTAAAAGAATCCTTCAAAAATATAAGGAGAATCAAATTCAAACTTCCTCACAATTAATGTCGATGAGTGTAGAAAGAGCAAGCTCTTTAGCTCATTTATCGTACACCTACTTTGTGTTGCAGGATTGGCCAAATATTCTGTATATCCATACTAAATGATCAAAATAAAACCCAACATAGTATCAACATTTATGACTCATATCTTATTAGGAAATAATGCAATACTTACCAAATGTATAGGCTGACTGTGGCAAAGACTTGTCTATATGATTGTGTTTGCACACAATAGTATTATTGTTGATGTATTTCCAATCAGAGACAGCGTGCCTTAATAGTAATTCCTATATTGACTCTTAAGTATCAATTATTTTGTTTTTTTTGTTCAAATAAGCAATATAAACATAATTTCACTTTATTTCATGTATAATATATCCTTATAATTGGGAAAGGAAAAATTAATATAATGAATGAAAAATGAAGAATATGTATACATAAACAAGATTGAATGAGTAATACGATTGAAGTTATCAAATTACCTAATGATTTAGTTTTTCCAGAAAAAAGCATTATGTTTGTTGCAACTGAATCCAGTATGCATACAATTAAAAAACATAAAGTGTACACATCGAAGGATGATAACACATTAGAAAACATCCAACACGTAGGAAATGAATTTTCAAGCTTTGATGCACTAATAACTTGTTCATTCAATTTTGACTTTTGGGTTATAACTTTCTTATAATCAAACTTTGGTATTCCCAAAAGTGAGCTCGAGCTTATCCACACCAACTCTTAAACTCAAAGTCCTTATCTCTGAATTTATCAACAACCCGTCACGGTAGAATAATATGGTTGTTAATACCATTCCAAAAAGATATTTTGTTGACCTGTAGCTGCTTTAAAAAACTTAAACATATGTGAAAAAAGAGCGAGAACAGCTGGCACAATCTGGAAATTGGCCCACCGGTCAGAATCTACAGTTGAAGCATCAGATCATAAAGGGTTACAATGGTAGAGGGTTGAATGAGCAAAAAGAAGGTGTGAAGCGGTAGGACTTGAAAGAGATTCTCAGTGGATTTTTGACTTTGAACATGTGGAAGTCGGGTATAGAGAGAAGGCATAAAATGGGTATTGTCTGATATTCTAATACGAGAGAGGTTTGTGGGTATGAAAGTATATTGTGGAGGAAATGAAGAAAGTAATTTGAACAGTTATGGGTTGGAGTTGGAATGAAGAAGATGTAGGACTGGCCTGGTATGATAGTATATAACCGACAAAGGTAGAGGGTTGGGGACTCTATTGGAGAGAAGATCACCCACTCATGTTACTTGAAATTGTTTCCTATATCATCCGGAGGTGGCTTTCATCCCTGATATTATCGCACGGAAGTAGGCTTAGTAACAATTTAAACTCCATTTAATTTAAGAATCAAATTTGAATATAACAAAGAATGAAAAACCTTTTAATCCAATCTTAACTATACAATAATAAGACTACAAATTGAATAGTTGCAGAAAGTGAATCAAATAGAGTTTGAACTCTCAACATTAATATTATGCAAAACTTTAAAAAGTTAGAACCCAAAGAACTACTAAAAAAGACTACCACATAATTATATAAACCTTAATCAATCAAAGAACTAAAATAACATAAAACTAAGGTGCCCCAGACCCAGACTAAGAAGAGACTATTGGTGTGGATTAATCTCGATTGAGGGTAATTTGGTCAGGTGTTTTGTGATATTTCAAAGGTATTAAATATTTGAGTGTTTTGTAGTGAGAGAATTAAGCTGCGTGGTTGTATTAAATGTTCATTACCCTCATTAATGAAAGTTGTTGGGTATTTATACCCTTGATTATGGGCCATATGGGCTTTCGGGTCAAACTTATATAACCGGGTCGAATTCAAAAACTCATTATTTTATTAAGCAGATTAGCAATTAGCTTAGTCAAAAAGTGATTAGTTATTTAGTACTTTTATCATGTTCGGATGGTTCAGTGGGTGATTATTGTCCGGATTTCCCGTGTTCGGTTTCTACAGTGAGTGGCGAATATTTCTGGACTCATCAGTAGCCCCTTTTTTAGGTTTTGTCGAAGGATTTTGGTAAGACCTAAAAAACTTCTTAGGCACCAGTAACATTTTTCGGACTGTTTAAGTGTTCTGCTCAGGATTTATCCGGACTGGATACTTCTCAGAAGTTCAAAAGTTCTGCTACGGATCGTGCGACACGTGTTATCTTTTGATTTGCCTCACCAGCCGTTTTTCTCCTAGAATGGCACTCCCACTAATCCCAAAAAGTAACCTATTCATTTAATACCCATGACGTTAGCGCCGCCTTCAAACATTACCTTTGTCTTTTCGTATTCTTACTAGTATAAATTGCTTCTTTTCACTATTTTTTACCATCTTCATTACTCTTTCATTTCTTCATCCCAAAGTTTTCAATTCTCTTCACAAAATTATTTTGGTGTAGGTTTATGTTCACGGCAAGAAACGCATTGGTAAAAGGCGGGTGGCTTAATCTTTCGGAGTTAGAAAAAACACAAAGGGTTGAGCGAGAAACGCGCATTGATGCGGGTCTTCCAGTTTCTCCAAACGACAAACCTGAAACACCATCTTCAGAGGTTGATCAAGGTTCATATTCTGTTAGAAGTTCCAAACCCATGAGGTTATTTCAACCAAGTCTTTCACCCATTGTATCAGGCTCCTAGGTTCAGGAGTCATAATGTCGTATTAAGCACAAAGAGACCTTCTCCATTTATAGTCATAGGGTCAGATGTTGAAAAATCCCCAGAAAAGGTTACACTTCGCAGAATAGGTCGCTTAGTGAAGGGCCAAGCTGTCGTTTCACAATCTAAGTCCCCAAAAACAGGGTCTTCTAAGTCTGGGGCCAAGGGCAAAGCTACAGAATCAAGGGCATCTATCAGAGTTCCAAAGGATAAAGCCTCTGGTCCGGAGGCCACTGGAACTAGCTCTCGAAACGAGCCCTTCGGACCCGAGCCCCAGCCGGACACTAGACCCTTAGAAGGAGGTGATGCTCAACAGTCCGGACAACTTACAGAGCCTGCCACCAGCACTCCTCCACCAGCAACAACTGAAAAACCTTTCATGGTGATGGAAGAGGTGATGAAGGATAGCATAGAAGAGGCCTTATTTGAGACCGACGTCTCCGGTCAAACAGGAGAAGCTGCTACCGACAAAAAAGACAAGGGTAAAAAGAAGTTGTGTTTGAAACATCCGGACCTGCCGGAGTCCCTAGAAGGCAAAGTGGGACCCTGCTTCGACAAGGTGAGCATAAAGTATCTGCTAGCCATGCAGAACATCAACTATGCCCTCATTCACACTACTGAATTAGGCCGGATTCGGACGAAGTAGGGGATCCCAGAATCTGTCAAGGTGAGGATACCGGTCACTCTGGAGACCCCAATGGACTGTAAGCTGAGTGAGATAGTCATTTATACAAAGCTATCTAATTAAGGGCTCAAATTTCCCTTGGACCCAGTGATTGTCAGATACTTTCATCTGATAAAACTCTGTCCAAACCAGCTGAGTCCTAATGCTTGGTTTACCCTAATGGCTTGCATCATGGCTTCGAGGCTCTCCGGGATACCACTCTCAATGGAACAGTTTGCTGATGTGGCCAGCCTCTGCAAGAACCACATCATCCCTTTTTATCATTACAACATGAGTGATAACTTTAAGGTGGTGGATGATTTGCTTGAATTAGAGAAGAATTGGAAGACCCAATTCCTATTCATTAGTGGGGCTTGGGAAAACGGGAGGAAAATCAAGGTTGGTGTCAACCCTAGCATGCTCACTAGCAGATGGAAAAGCTCAGGTAAATATTTAATCATACTTATCTTTCTCTCTTTATTAAAAAAATATGTTTCTAAACTGCTCTTCGTTTTCTTTGGGTAGTGCAGCCGAAGGAGTTCTCCGACTATGTGGAGGAGGGGCAGACAACTTGTGCCAAGCTGAATGCTTGGGCTGCTGACAAATGGGGAAATCGTTTCCACAATTGCTTTACTGCCGGCAACTTAGTGAGGTCCCACCTCTGGAACACAACCGATCGGAGATACCTGACTTGGGAGGAACTGACCACTCTTCCTCCTCCGGCTGTCATCCTCCAGAGAATAGAGGAGAAAGATGGCAAGCTGGCTTTTCCTTCCAGAGCAAAAGTTCCAAGTAAGATGAAGGGCAAGAAGGGTAAGAAGAAAAAAGATGCAACTGAGGTTGCTTAAGGTGATGCTGAGGAGATCGTCCCAGCAAATCAGTAAGTGCAGGGCCAAGGGTGAATCGATGCTACTCTACTTCAAGTGGTTGAAGATGAGAGTATCAAAGAAGCAGATGGACCTCCAAATCCTTCAAAGGCTCCTAAGAAGGATCGAAAATGGGGAGCATATGGTGGAGATAGGGAAGCCAAGAAGAAGAAAATCTCCTCGGGGGATAAAGTTACTCTCCGGCCTCCGGAGTCTCTTCCTCCGGCCGACCCAACAGACCCCATATTAACAGAGAAAATCCCAAGTGACCTACACACCGGAGAGGGTACTGGAGGGGATATCAACATCGATGGAGTAGACATCAGTGTCCTTTAAAACATTGGCCTTTACTTTGGAGAACTTGAAAAAGATGACTTTGCTGGCCATTACCTTCCTCCAAGCTCCTCGAACATGGTTACTTTCAATGGTAAGTCTTTTTTTGTTTCATAGGAGAATGACATGGTGACTCACTCCTTGCTGAGCAACATTCAATCCGTGCTCAACCTGGAGAGACAAGTGCGAAGCCAATCCACCCTTATTAACACACTCAACGCAGACAATGAGAGTTTATCTAACAACCTCCTTAACGCCAATCAGAGTGTTGAGGCATTAAGGAGAGAGATCGAGGAGTTGAAGAAGTGGAAGGAGGACCTGGCCACCAAGCTGGCCACTTTGGAGATGGTTAACAAAGAACTCCAAACTAAGTGTTCTGGCTTGGAGAAGGATCTCTCTGCTTCGAAGGAGGAGGTGAAGGCCAGGGACAATGTCATCCAAACCCTAACTAGTGACAAAATTTCTCTCGAAGATGCTGTGTCTAGAGTCACCCAGGAGAAAGATGATTTGATAAAGAAGCAAGAGAAGACAATCCAGGCCAAGATCGATGCATACACTAACAAGGTGATAGATTCCCAAGAAGAGAGGTATGTCGAAGTCAAATCTGACATGGTATTGCTTTTTCATCAAATATTCCCGAAGAGGACGCTTGGTTCTCTATGGCAGTATGTGGAATACGAAGACCTCCTATTCCACACTATGGTAGATGGCGATAGGCACAACTATTCCAGTGGTTGTGATGATACCAATGATGAAAAAGAAGGGACCGGAAAGAGCCCTAATGATGAACCCAAAGACCCAAAGAAGAAACAAGACGAAGTAGGAACTTCTAAGGGAGTCCAGCCCTAAAATTTTAACTATCTTCAGTTTTTATTTTATCCTCATGTCAGACTAAAGTCCTTGGATGGCCAAGGAATTTTTGTAATCGTATCCGGCTCGTGCCCGGATAAGCCTTTTCTTTTTAAACTTCAAAGTCCTTGGATGGCCAAGGCATTCTTACATGTTTTAATATTATTCCCCGGTGCTAGTCGGGCAGTTTTATTTTGCACAATTCTAGCCTTGTTTTATGTTTGCCCAATCTTGATGGGTGATGTTTAAATAGCTCCTTAGTTATTTTAAAAGTATTTTAAGGTGAGAGTGTTTAAATTCTCCGATAACAAATGTTTAAATGGTCATCATTCCATCAGATCAATCTGATCTGTCAATGATACTTAGAAGATTTTAAAGAAGCTATCGATCAAACCACTCCGAATTTTTTAAGAAGGTATCAAATTTTATTAAAAAACCCGGACACCTCATTAAAACATCCCCGCGCCACCAAGGTAGGAAAGAGTATGCCCCATAATATTTACATGGACTTAAAACAAGTAAATTTTTACATAACTTTCATTCTAGATACAACTGGAGGTGTTCAATGTTCCAGGGGTGATTTAAGATCCTTCCATCTTTATCTTGAAGCCTGTATGTCCCAGGATTAAGCTTTTCAATGATCATATAGGGTCCTTCCCAATTTGGAGCTAGCTTGCCGAACTATTTCTCCTTATTTTGTAGGAATACTTTTCTCAACACTTTATCCCCTGGTTGAAAATCCCTTCTTCTGAATTTGGAAGCAACCTGCTTCTCATCAATCCCTGATAATGGGTGGCTCTAAGGTGAGCCTTAACTCTTTTCTAGTCTACCAAGTCGAGTTGACTTCTGATTGCCACCACATTAGCATGTTCAGAAAAATTGTGGACTCTATATGATGTAAGAGTTGCCTCTATAGGAGCAATTGCATCCATACCATATACTAAGGCAAATGGGGATTCCTGTGTAGCAGCTCCAGGAGTAGTCCGGTAGGCCCATAGCACTTCTTGTAGGTAACTTGGCCACTTTCCTGCAGTCCCTTCTAAATTCTTTTTAAAACCAGACAGGATGGTTTAGTTTGCTACTTCAACCTGACCATTCGTCTGTGGGTGGAAAAGAGAAGAGAAGCAATGTTGAATGCCTCTAGAGGCACATAAATTCTTTATATCCTTGTTGCCAAATTGTGGCCCATTGTCTGTGGTTATCTTCTGTGGAACCCCAAATCTGCAGCAAATATTAGATAAAATGAATTTTATAACAGCTTTTGAAGTAGTTCCTGCCAAGGGGCAGCTTCTATCCATTTTGAAAAATAATCAATGGCTATAATGATAGTTCTGCATCCTTCGGACGCCAAAGGTAGTGGTCCCACCAGATCCAGTCCCCAACAAGCAAAAGGTATTGGCTCAGAAATTGACTCCAAAGGGACAGTTGGGCTATGAAATTCATTACCATATCTTTAGCATGGATCACACTTCTTCACCAATTCCTTGGCATCTTCCATTATGGAGGGCCAGTAGTATCCGACCAACAAGATTCTTCGGGTTAAAGCTCTATAACCACAGTGTGCTGACCTTTCACCATCATGTAGTTCGGACAACACTATTTGGGATTCTTCAATTCCCAAACATCGTAAGAGAGGTCTACTAAAAGACTTCTTGTAAAGGACACCTCTTAGAATAAAAAATCCACGAGCCCTATTCTTCATTTTTCTTGCTACTGCTTTTTCCGGAGGCAAGATGCCATCTTAAATGTATTGAAGAAGAGGATACCTACGGTATTTAGGTTGACTCACTTGTATATTCAGAATTTCCTCCTCTTCCTTGCTCTGGTTGAGTTGAATGGATGGGCATTCTTGCACATGAATCCATGGGTAGGACTCAGAATATGCTATGGTTGCCAAGGAGTCTGGTAGTGTATTCTCTGTTCTAGGTATGTGCTCATAGGTGATGTCTTTGAAGTTAACTGCCACCTCTTTAAGAATAAATAAATATTTAATCAACTGCTCCTTTTTTGCCTCAGATTAACCTTGTGCATGATGGATAAGAAGCTGAGAATCACTCATTAACCTGACCCTTTTGGCACCACAAATCAGGGCTAACTTCAAACCAGCTATAACAGCTTCATATTCGGACTCATTGTTATAGGATCTGAAAGAAAAACATATAACCTGATATAGCTTGTCGCTGTACGGAGAGGTTATACATATCCCAGCACCACAAACCATGGTAATTGATCCACCATCAGTCCGGACAACCCATAACTTCTTAGTCTTTTCACTTGTAGCTTGTTTAGTACTCCTGTCTGAATAGAACTCAACTAAGAAATCAGCAACAGACTGAGCCTTGATTGCAATTCGAGAAGCAAAATCAATGTCATAGTCTCCCAATTCTACTGACCATTTGGCCATTCTGCTTGATATGTCTGCCTTTTGAAGAACATTTTTCAAGGGAAAAGATGTCCGGACAACAATAGAATGAGACTGAAAATAGGGCCTCATCTATCTAGCAGCAATTACTAATGCTAGTGCTAGATTTTCAAGTTTTAGATATCTTTTTTCAGCATCCATCAGGCTTTTGCTAATGTAGTACACCGGACGAGGATAATTGTCCACCTCTCTTACTAGCACCGCACTTATGGCGCATTCAGAGACTGCTAAATATATATACAATGTTTCTCCATCAACAGGTTTAAACAGAGTTTAGGGGAGGATAAATGCTTTTTTATTTCATCAAAGGCCTGGTCGCACTATGGAGACCCGTTGAATTCTTTGGAACCCTTTAAAGTTTGGAAACGGGGCACACCTATCCGAGGATCTTGAGATAAAACGGTTTAGAGCAGCTAACCTCCATGTCAATCTTTATACTTCTTTAATATTCTAAGGAGGATCCATCTGCAATAAAGCATTAAGTTGGTATGGATCAGGCTGTATCCTTTTCTCACTTATCACATACCCCCAAAACTTCCCATACTGCACTCCGAACACACACTTTTCTGGATTCAACTTTAAATTAACTTTCACCAAGTTGGCAAAAGTCTCTTGCAGATCTTCCAAATGTAACTCTTCTTCCATACTTTTTACAATTATGTCATCAATGTAGAATTCCATGTTTCTTCCAATCTGATCAGCGAAAGCTTTGTTCACCAACCTCTGATAAGTAGCCACATCATTCTATAACCCAAAAGGCATCACCTTGTAACAATGAAGGCCCCTATCGGTAACAAAAGTAGTGTGTTCTTGGTCCTTCAGATCCACTTGAATCTGATTATACCCGGAGAAGGCATCCATGAAGGACAACAACTTGTTCCCAGATGTGGAGTCCACGAGCTGATCGATCCGGGGGACTGGATATAGGTCTTTTGAATAAGCCCTATTAAGGTCAGTAAAATCGATGCACATACGCCACTTTTCGTTCTTTATTTTTACCAATACTGGATTGGTTGTCCATAAAGGGTACTGAGATTCCTTTATGTGCCCCATCTTAGTAAGCCGGTCAACCTCTTGAACTATGACATCAACTTTCTCCTTAGAAAAATCTCTTCTCTTTTGTACAACATGTGCTACATCTCTTCGGATGGATAGCTGGTGTAATATAACATCTGCTGGTATTCCGGTTACATCAGCATTGCACCAAGAAAAAACATGCTGATGGTCTGTTAAAAAAGATAACACTTTGCTTTTTAATTCTGATGTCATCTTGGATCCGATCTTGACATTTCTTCCTTCATCCAGATAGTGAGTTTCAACCTCCTCAATCAATATTAAAACACCAGGGGTCTCTCTGGGGTCATCAATTTCACCCTCTCCTCCAGAGGGCCCCTCCAATTGTTAATCTTCACTGATCCGAACTGCCCCCAAAGTTCTAGGGGCCAGTGTTGTTGCATAACACTCCCTTACTATCTTCTGACTACTCCGGACAACTCCCACTTGTCCGTACACAACGTATTTCAAACATTGGTGGACTGTTGAAGCCACAATATGCATCATGGAGAGTCAAGACCTTTCCAAAATGGCATTGTAGCACGTGTGACAATCCACTACAATGAAAAGTACTCTGACCATCTTCTTAAAAGGGCCCTTGCCCAACAAAACCTCCTCCTCAAACTCCCCGATCACGTCCGCAGAGCTTCCAGTGAAACCCAAAATTGACCTGTTCGAACGTTGAATCACTACTGGATTCTTCATTTGTTTATAGGAAGTTAAAAAGAGGATATTGGTTGAGCTGCCAGTGTCTACTGAAATTCGTCTAATGCCATTGTCCCCAATGGATGCTCCTATTACCACAACATCTTCATGGGGACTAGTTATGTCCATCAAATTATCTTCATCAAAAAAATGAAGGGAAAAGGAATTTGTGATTGATAGGAAGTCATGCCTCCTTCCAGTTGAGTAGCCAGAGTATGAACATGCCTCTTCCTTGAAGAAGCAGTTGGTGCAGTCATGGTGTCGCCTCCAAATATGGTAAGTGACTCAAAAAAGATTATGAGCCCGGACACGGTCTTGGTGTGTTCTGTGATAACGCCCGCCTTATTCCGGGTTGGATCAGGATCCAAATACTCTAAATCCACATCGAATCTTTCAATTATCACCATAGCCCCGTCCGGAGCCGACGTCCCTGTGTTGTTTGTTGGGTCGGTCCAATGAGCATTATCAGGTCTATTCCCATTTCTTCTTTTAACATAAGCACCCAATTTCCCTCTTTCAATCAAATTTTGCACCTCTTGTTTCAAAGTGATGCAGTCTTCTATGTTATGACCAATATCATGATGATATTGGCAGAAACAATTATTACGATTTTCCTTGGGAGATTGAAGCGCAACCGGCTTCCTAAAATGTACTTCGTTTTTTGTTTTGTCATAGATGATTGCCACATTCTATTTCAACTCGGCAAACCACTCTGGTTGAACCCAAGGCCCTCACTTATTTCTGAATTGCTGGCTCTGAGCTAGTGTTGGGTGGGATTGAGCCTTGGCCATGTTGGAACACTCTCCGGCTTCCTTAGCCTTGTACCCGGACTGATTCTGGTTTTGATTTGGTGCAGCTGGGGCCGACCTCACTTTCCTATGCACCCTGGTCTTCTTCGTTTCATCCATATTGATTTGTTTTCCCATCTGATTCAGTAAACCGCCCCACATCATGGCCTTCTTCCTGGTTACTGAATCATCCAAATTTCCAGGGTTCAAACTCTGCCTTAGAGAAGCTATTGCTACTTCTTCAAAGCAATCAGTTAATCCATTCTTGGTGTTCACAAAGTAACTTATATATTCTTTCAAGGATTGTTTCTTGGGAACAATGGATAATAGTGTCTTCATTGCCCTTCACCTCCTTAATTCCAACGAAGTGCCTCCAGAAGGCCACCTAAAAAGTATCAAAATTTCTGATGCAGCCCTGTGGCAGGCTATTATACCACTTCAGAGCACTTCCCGTAAAAGATTGGGAGAATGCTCTACAAAACAACTTATCATCATCGTCAAAATTCATCATAAAGTTTTTAAACTACTCCAGATGATTATCTGGATCTTTACTCCCATCGTATTTTTCCATTTTTGTAATGTTAAACCTCTTAGGAAGGTTTCCGGACAGTATCTTGGAAAACAATGGAGATTGTTTCCAATTCCGGCCACGACTAAACACAGTATCTTCATTGGGAGTTGCAAAGATATCTGGTTCATCATGAAAAGCAAAAGGATCCATCAATAGTCGGTCTACATGTCTTCGGCCATGGCTGTGGCCATGAGATGACCCTTTTCCTAGATGTCTTTTCAAGCTTCCATGCCTATCCCTTTTTCTTGAATATTTTTTTACCAATTTTTTCTTCTTCTTAGACATGCATTCATCACTGCTGGATGACAGGGACTCCTCAACTCCATCTTCATTCGAGGAGCTACTAGAGGATTCTGAATCTGAGTCTGAACTCTCTGCTGGTTTAGACCGATGAGACTTCTTTGGGCTAGCATGAGTCTTTTTAGTACTTACATGGGTCTTTGCTGATGGGTCATGCTCCCTTGGATTGTCAGTGTGGTGAACGACTGACACTTTTGATTTTTCTTTCAAGCCCATCTTCACCCTTTTAGCAGCCCTCAAGGCTTCTATCTCAGCTTTCAACCTGTTTCGCTCTTCGATTGTATATTCATCGTTTTCTCCCACCACTTCTGCCAAAGTTAGTGGCACTGCCTGCTCGTCCGGATTCATCTGAACTGGGTTTTCTTGCTGGTTTTGAATGCTAGATTCAGGCACCTTCCCCTCCCACTGCGGTCGCCAACTTGGCATGGATTAATCTCGACTGAGGGTAATTTGGTCAGGTTTTTTGTGATGTTTCAAAGGTATTAAATGTTTGAGTATTTTGTAGTGAGAGATTTAAGCTGCCTGGTTGTATTAAATGTTCATTACCCTCATTAATGAAAGTGGTTTGGTATTTATGCCCTTGATTATGGGCCATATGGGCTTTCGGGTCAAACTTATATAACCGAGTCGAATTCAAAAACCCATTAGTTTATTAAGCAGATTAGCAATTAGCTTAGTCAAAAGGTGATTATTTATTTAGTACTTTTGTCATGTTCGGATGGTTCAGTGGGTGATTATTGTCCAGATTTCCCCTGTCCGGTTTTCTACAGTGAGTGGCCAATATTTCCGGACTCATCAACTATGACACTAAACATAGTCATAACGACTGGTGAATATCCAATAATACACTTGGGTAAAATTTCCCGGTTAGAGTAGTAAAATTAAATTAAAACTATAAATTTTCTCATAAAACTTAACACCCATGTAGATAGAGACTCTAGAGGTTAGTGCAGAAACCAATATAAAAAGTGTATGCCTTGGCTGACAGTGAAGTTCAGTCAAATAAGAAAGATCCATAAAAAAATTTGAAGAACCCGTAGAACTTATAAGATATCTATTTACTTTAATTCAATTTTATTTTACACCAAAAAATTCTAAAAGAACAAAGACTATGAATACTAACAAAGTAAAAACTAGAATAAATGATACCTTCAAATTAACAAACACTGTGTAAATTTTGTTGAGAATGAAGCGAGAACAAGAATAGAAAAAAAGGAAAGAGGAAAAAGAAAAGGTTGAAGGGTTGCCTAGAATATTTTTAGTATCTAAATATTCCTCCTCTATATTTTAAATTTACCGATTTGAATTTGGTTGAAATTCGAAAATAAAAATATCAGAAAATTTTAACTTGAATGACACATTTAAATTCTTTTAATTTTATTTGATTTTTCAAAATTATGATAAAAATTCAAACCATCTTTTTTACTTTTTTGTAATAGGAGGTGGTTTGTAATTTTACTAAAAGGTAATTATAGTCGTTGTAAAAAACTAGTTATTTAACAAGAAATTTTTTATTGCACTATTGTTTTACTATAAATATTTATTATCGTTGCAAATTATTATTTTTAATAATAAACATTGTTTTTTTTTGTCAATAATATCTTTGTTTTAAAAAATATTTTTTTTCGGGGTGCAAATGAAAAGACGTTATTATTGAACCTGGAGGAAGTTTAGGCAAGGCGGATAGTAGGCACACTCCATCTCAATTAGAAGAACTTGACGTGTATGTTTTTCGTCTACTTAACGTAGTTTAACAATGTTACTGAAATCATTATTACCAAATTGTGTACTTTTATTTAAAACCAAAATTTTATAAATTTATCTATTTGTTTGAGTTCTCTGGTTCACCAAAACTTTTATACTTATTATTATTTTTTGTATCTATAAAGAGTGTCTCCACTCATATGAGAGTCAAATACATGCGCTTGTTTACAACTTAGGCTTGAGTATGATACACATAAGGTTTTGGTTTGGAGAAACAGGTTCATGCAAATGTATATACATATGATAATCCACAAAGAATTGGTTTAAAGCTAAATTCTTTGAGATCCAGGGACACACTATTGAACTGGTGTTTTAAAAATTCAAGACATGACCGCTCTTTCTTCTACTTTATGTATAAGATAGTTGTTCTCATAATTGTTGTTTATATTAAAGATATCCTAGCCACATATAATCATACAGTCTGTCTCAATAATTTTATACACAGACCCAATATTTTTTTACTAAAGAACATAGGGTCACTTCATTTATCTCTTGGAATAAAGATTAATTGTGACTATGCTGGAATGTGTTTGACACAACATCAGTATATTGAAAACTTACTTGCTGCTCGTGATCTTTCTTTATCGAAATCGTGTCTCACTCTTATGGTTGTTGGTACTCAATTGTCTAGCTTGATAGAACTCTTTTAGCAAACCCTATAACACATTGAAATAATGTTATGGGGCTTACAATACCTTACACACACCCAACTAGATATTGTTTTTGTAGCTAACAAGTTAAGTCAATATCAACAACATCCTAAACCTATGCATTGGAAAATCCTAAAGTGTATTCTTATATACTTATCAGGATCAAGTTGGATTGGTTTTCATATCAAATTGTGTTGTCGTTGGCAACTTCATGACTTCTCTGGTGATGATTGGGCCTCGTCTTCTGATGATAGACGTAATATTGGCGCATATTATGTTTATCTTGGGGATTCACTTATTTATTGGTCCTCTAATAAACAAATATTTTTTGCCCATTCCTCCTATGAATCGAAGTACAAGGCAATTCTAATTTATCTTCTGAGCTGATTTGGTTGTTCTCAATCCTTACTAAGATAGGAATACTCATCAAAACACCATTTTTTATATGGTGTGATAATCATGGCACCAATTCTTTAGCCTCGAACCTAGTATTCCATGCAAGTATGAATCACATCAAGTTTTTCATACACTTCAATCACGATCAAGTCATTTAAGGGTGTCTGAAAATTCGATGTATTCCATCACATGTCCAATTAGTAGTTATCTAACCAAGCCTTTGACCCACTCTCATTTCTATTTTCTCTGTGACAAACTCGGGCTTGGTATCTCTCCTCTTTGTTTGAGGGGGTGTGAAAAATATCTCAAATACTGGATTAAACAATTAGGTTGGTGAAGATAGAGAAATGAGAAGAGTAGAACATTGTGATGGAAGTGAGGCTGTTAGGGTTCAAAGTACACCCAAGAAACTTAAAATGACACCCATAGGATGTGTTTGGGCTATTGGTTCATGTAACCTAGTGGGCTCAATACCTAAAACAAGCCTATAGACTCTTGATAATCCCACAATATTTGATCAATAAGTTGTCTCAAATAAGAGAAAATACAATTATAAAGATATGATCAAATATTACCTTGTACAAATAAAATTCACAACTGCAATTGTACATAGAAGATTTGTACAAAGCTAGATGTCATAGGCAGCCTACATAGAGCATGTTTATATAATAACAAATAATTTGATAAGAATTTACACTAAATATTTTGCAACTACAAATATTCATCTATTTACTTTTATTATCATTAATTAGCTTCAAAAATTCGTAAGAAGCTTATTGTAAAAATATTGGATTGCTTGCTAGATAATACTATAGGTGGTAACAAAAATTAGTTAGACTCCAAATTCGAGGTCGAGCATGAGGCAGTCTCTCCAGTTGATAACTAAAATTATAGCTCAAAAGTGGAAATTGCAATATAGAACCCATGTTTTGTTTGAATAAAAAATTAAGATAAGGTAATGATGAATTTTTGTATTTTTTTTTATTTATAATGAGCAATCCAATTTCCAATCAAAGACTTCACATTGTAAATATAGTTAATGGACTTCTCTTGGTATCTTAGCTTTTCATAAAAAATACTACATAAAAAATCAATAAAAACTAAATACATATTTCCTATCAAACTTCCCAAATCCAAATAATTTGTAAGTATATGTTAAGATAAGAGATTCTTATTATATTTATTTGGTTTATCACTTAATATAATAAAATACATAGACAGACGAATAAAAAAATCAACTACCAACAATAAACTCTTATTTTGTTAAAAATGAATACATATAAAAATCAAGATGTTAAACAATAAAAGATTTTAGCTCGAAAATTAAATTGACTCAATAGAGTTACCTTTTCAATATCATTTTAACACACCACACTAAATAGCATTAATTTATTGGAAAAAAGTATGAAACATTCACTCAAACAAATAAATTTTATATAGACTGGAAGTGAAGAAGTATTACAAAACACTCTCACAATTCATACTAAGATGTAATTTGTTTCTTTCACTCAATTGAGTTTTCTTGTCTCTCTTTCTTTCTCTCTATTTTTTCTTGTTTAGTTTGGTGTGTGTGTCTTATGTTTTGTTCTAGTGTGAAAATTGTGGGTGAGCTCCAATTTTTATAGATTGATAGATTTATGCTCAACCACACAAATATTATCTTTTTATCGATCTCATGGGTCTTATCTTGTATTCAACCACACAAATCTTATCTTGTATTCAACAACACAATCATATTTTGCAATATCTATCTACAAAATTTCTTATTATTAAATGGCTTAGATAAAGTTCTTTATTTATGAGCCTTCTTAATTTAGGCTTGCTTTATTGGGCCTTATTAGATTAATTTAATGAAGAAAGTATTTTAATCATCTTTTGATCTCGTGATCCCTTGTAAACTTCTTAACCTATTAAAGTCTTCGATTTCCAGTGGCTTGGTAAAAATATCGACAGTTTCATCTTGTGTCTTCAAATATTCAAATTTCATATCATTTCTTGAAATACACTTTTTTATGTAGGGATAGCAAACATCGATATGCTTGTTCCAGTCATGTAATATTTGATTTTTGGCTAAGGCGATGACAAATTTATTATTGACAAAAACCTTAGTTGGATCATTTTGTGTTAAATCTATATATTTCAGTAAAAGTCTTTCCTCAAATATTTCTTGTTGGAGATAGGTTAGACAAGTAGACTGCACATGCTACCATTTCCGCCTAAAACTAATGAGGTAGTCTCTTGCTTTTGAGCATGCTTTGCACCGTATCGAGGATTATTTAGTTCTTCTTTTCTGCCATACCATTTTGTTGAGGATTTCCAGGAACTGTCAAGCGCAGTTAAATTTCATTTGCTTCAAAAAAACTCTTGGAATTCATTAGATGTGAATTCTCTTATCAGTCAAATCTAATGACTTTAAATATATTTCCACTCTCATTTTCCATAAATCCTTTAAACTTCTTAAATATTCTAAATATTTAGGATTTCTATATCAAGAAATATAATAAAGTTTTTCTTGAAAAAATAATTAATGGAGATAAGGAAATAATTAATTTTACCTTGAGAGCTTGACTTGATTGGACCATACACATATGTATGAATAATCTCGATAGGCTTCTTGGCTCTTGATTCTGACTCATCTGGAAAGTTGTTTTTGAATATATTCCTAAGTAAACATCTTTCACATAGTTGGTCAGGGTGATTGATATACGACCATACTCTCACCACTTCTTACTTCGATAATAACTCTAAACTTGTAAATTTTAGATGTCCAAATCAAACATGTCATAGCCACAACACATATTTGTAACGAACCTTAAGATGCTTGAAACATCATTTTAAATATTCAAAAGAAACGTTATATTCTTTAACATTTGAACCTTAGCAATTAAATCTCATTTGCCATCTGTCATAAAAAAAAACTATAGTTTTTCATGTGAATATCATAACCTTTTTTTTATGATTCTTCCAAGCTCAAGATGTTGTTTTTATACAAGGTACATAACAGATTACTAAAATTAATTTATGACTACTATGTTTTGCACGAATAACAATGTTACATTTTTATTTCATCAATTTTTGGTATCATCTCTAAAAGAGGCACTCACTACTTCACTGATGGTAGTAAACTGAGTTTAATTTGAAAATAAGAAAGAAAAGAAAGGATCCGACAATGGAGCTTCTCAATATTTTGTTATTGATTTCTATTTGAATTTGTTACTATAAAAGATAGTAAATAGAATCTTAGAGAATTACATAGAAAATATTTTTATATTAATAGTTTTATTTATTTAGTGCTTGTTATAATTTATAATAATATTATCTTTATATGCTTTGTAAATTAAAAGTGAAATAAAAACTTAATGATATTTAAAATAAGTATTCAAATTAACCAATTAATTAATCATTTGGTCTTCATATTTCAATATTCAATTAATTTCCAATTAATATCTTTTATCTTCTTGTGATTATTATCTTCAAAAACAATAATGGTAATCTTCAACAACCTCCTTTCCCCCTCTCAAGTTTAATAGTAATATTTCTAATATGCAACTTACTTAAAAGTTTGGTGAAGATTCGTCTTGTTGTTGTTATTGTTGGTTGATGCTTGTGGTGCTGGTTCTTGTTGTTTGTTGTTTGTTTATTGTTTGAGATTGTTTGTTTGTTTGTTATTTAGTTTTTTTTATTTGTTGTTTATCTGATGTTGTTTGTTTGATGCTTGTTTGATGTTTTTTTTTGTTTTTTGTGGTTTGTTGTTTTTTTGTGGTTTGATGCTTGTTCTTCTTCTTTGTTTTTTTTCGTTTTCTTATTCTTATTTAACTTTAGCTTTTACATCCAATCATAGGTGGATAAATTGTGCATCCAGACATAGGTGGCTAACTTGTGCATCCAGTCATAGGTGGGTAACTCGTGCATCCAATCAAAGATTTCTAACTCGTGCATCCAATTACGAATGTCTAACTCGTGCATCCAATCACGGATGGCTAATTCATACCTCCAATCATTGATGTTTCTTCTTATTATTTTTCTTTTTATCCTTTATATATTTTCATATCTTCATATTTTCTTCTTATTTTTAGTATTTTATTATTATTATTATTAAGTAACTCTTGAGGATAAAAAATATTGCTTTGAGACCATGTTTGACGATAATAAGGATAATTGAAGATGAAGTAGTTATTTTTTAAAACGGGGTAAATCATATTTCTAGAGTGCGTCATAGTATTTGGTCGCAAAAAAATTGATATCAATTTATGTATACTTTGTTCGCACGTGGAAAACATGATTTGAGGCCAGAGAAGCAACACTCATATTATCATATCGTACGACGGAAGGCATGACTAAGTGAATTTAAAGCTCGCGAAGAACCGATTAAAGGTAAATGAGTTCAGATGACATGTTGTCTAGGGACATGTACTCTGATTTTGTACTCGAATGAGCAAAAACTTATTGCTTCTTGGAAGACCACGGGATTTAAAAAGCACCGAGAAAGATACAGTAGCCCTTGACAGACCGACGGTTATCGATGGAGATGGCTCAATCAGTATAAGAGAATCCAGTGAGGTTAAGGTGAGAATAAGGTTTCAAATGGATTACATGACCCTTAATTCCAAGTAAGTATCGTAATAAGCATTTAGTATACTGTAAATGTATATATTTTGTGCTTTTAAAAACTGTTGTTGACAGCAAATACGATATCATGCCTTGTGTTCAACATGTACTGGAGTGAGCCTAAATAAACTCCAATATATTATAGGGTTAGAAATAAGATCACCGTCATGAAAGGACAGATGGTTCCCAACATTCATTGGAGTGTCACATGTTTTAGAGTTTTTATGGTAAAAGAATCAGGTAAGTTTTCAATGTACTTTTTGTGTGTGATATAGAGACCTATATTGTCCCTGACAACCTCAATTCTTGTAAATATGTAGAGGTTGTTAATTTCTTTGATAGAAAATATAGAATTTAGGTTTATTATAAAACCTTGTATATCTTGAGACATACTTCCGGTGACAACAAAAGATGACCACGATGATCAGCATTCCTCAACTGAGAAAGAAAAATCTTAAATATCAGGTTTCTCAAGAAGTTTGATGTGGAAAATCATTTAAGTTTCTATCACAATTATAAAAATTTGAAAATTATCATGGTATAAATTGTTTTTACGTTTCTCTTACTATATTTCTATACTTGTGCAATTAAGCTAGACTCGGTTGAAGCATTTTGCGCGAAATATTTTACTAATAATCCCCTTCAGACGCACACCAACGTTCTCCACCACTATATAAATTACAAGATATGTGAGACCAATCAGCTCAAAATAAATATAAAAAAGCACCTCATGACTCAATAGGAACATAAAAATATATTAAATAGAATTTTGAGGTTTGTTTCCATACTTTTTCAGACGAAAACGAACATGTTTCAATTCTTATTTAACTATTAGAATATTTTTAATTATAGTGGATTTACTCAAGCCCATTTTTGCTTTCACATATAGAAAAAAAAACCGCAACCACATGTTATATTATATAAAAAATATGATTGAATATGCCGTTGTTATTCAAACACTCGTGTTTAAAATCTATATTGTTTTTTAAATAATACAAAGAATAAATTATATAAAATAGAGAATATAAAACACAAAATAATATAGGATACAAATAACTAAAAATGAACTACTAAAACCTTCTCAAGAAACACCATAAGTTATAGTCTATTATATTACTTTAAAAATAAATTATAATATCATATTCTTTAAAAAAATGTCATACAAAGTTGTTTTTAAAACAATTGTGTCATATTTTTTTAATATATTATCAATATTGGTTGTTTAAAAAAAATTAACTTACCACTTTGTTTTTAAAAAAAATGATATGTCAAATTATTTTAAAAAAATCATGTCACATTGTTTTAAAAACATTGATCTGTCAAATTGTTTTTAAATGATCTGTCATGCCATGTTATTTTAACAGAAAATGACGTGCCACGTTGTTTTAATAAAGTTAACCTATAAACAAAACACGTTTTCTCGAAACTACAAATAAAAATAAAATTATAATATATACGAATATGATAAATTTTCTAAAACTTGTAAACATATTAGAGTTTGTTCATTCTTTTGTTACGATGATTATATTTATTCGGATATATTTGGTTTTGGTAAAAATAATTGGATAATATATTACATATTTGTAATTAGAAAACATTAAAATATGCAGGTTGCTTATTACAAGGAATAAGAAAAGTTTATATGCAGCCTTTATTTCATTTTTAGTCATGTTTTTTCAGCGGTATTATCCCCAAAATATTACTCACTCTATATCATAGTATTATATGTTTTAAAGAAAAATATTTGGTTCATAATATGTGTCGTTTTGTAATTTCAATGCATAACAAATACTATTATTTTATTTTCCATCAATAAGTGTTGAATGTACAACTGCTTTTATTAACTTTTGTTCAATCAAATTTATTACATTTCCTTTTTTAAACAAAGTTAGATTATAATTATGACACTCATTAAAATATGTGAGACTACCTAAAACATCTAATATTATGATAGAGTGAGTAAATTACAAATGTTATTTGATTTGACCTGCTATTGTGCTTTTTATGATTCTATTATTTTATAAACAAATTCGTGCTGAATTAACAATGTGTATCTGTATTCGTTCAAACACTTTGCATCAATATTTTACATACCCACATTAAAATACATATTTATGAGCCTATTTTGTATAAATACATCACTTAACAGATATTCCATGAACTTCTTTCCTTCACCAATGGTATAGCAGCACAAACAAGCCTCGGTAACAAATGAAAATATAAATTCATGGGACGAAATCCCAAATCATTGAATTATACACATATTATGTCATGGAGTGAGTATAAAAAAAAGATTCTCGGACACCACCAACACTTGTAGCAGATATTGCTTTAATCATGAGATTCCAAGTAAAAGTGAGAGATAAATCGAGTTTATGGGATACAAGAATCGTATAATCAATTTCTCTATAGGACAAACAAAGACAGAGAAATTTTCTAGAACAACAATTTGACTTGAACAAGAACATAGACGAATCATTTTTGTACGAACCTACTTGAGCCGACAAAAATTTGTGCATTTATTTAAGAAGAAAATAGTTTCTTGAGAGTCAAATTTTAGTTTTAAAGATTGAAACAATGAAAGTTGATATCATAAAAGTGAATACTTTGAACATGAAACACATGTCAACATTATACTTTGGTTCAACAAAAAAGATTCAATGAAAACACTACAGAGAAGTGATAGATAAAGTAAAAAATAAAACATGGTATTACACTTCCTATATCTGTTAGGAACAAAACCATGATTGGAAATCAAACTCTACTTATCAAGACACTAGTATAACAATTAGTGAAAAGTATGTCATGTATCTTTATATGTCCGTATGATCGATACAGGAAGAGTATATATAATCTCATCAAGTAGAAAGGAGATAAAGAGAAAGACCAATAAAATATAATCAGTGAGGTCAACCAAGAAAGTAAGTGTATCATGACTCCGCAACAAATTTTGATATGCATAACTAAGATCTCATATTGTGCATGACTTTCATTCACTTCGAAAACATATTTCCCATCAGAAACTACTCAAGCATTGGTTTAAATATTACTAAGAAGAAAAATCATAGCCAATTATTCCAATAAATCAAGGAACACAAAATCGAGAAAATATTTGAATCGATAAAACCCTAAAATATTCTAATAAAAAAACTTAAAATCGAGACAATAAACAAAAAACACTTACATTTTAAAATATTTCGAATATTTATGAAAAAAGGTAATTTTTTTCATAACCGTTCGAAATATGCTTTAAAAATGCAACGGCCTTTCATAAATAAATAACTTGTCAAATAAAATGAACATACTTAGGCAAGAAAGTTTTAAACATAGTATAAATGCATATGCTCTATGTTCTATGACTTGTGAATTATCCATCCGTTCATATCTTCTAACCAATATGTCCCATGTCGGTTCCATTCAATCACCTTGTAAGGTCCTTCCTAAATGGGTGTTAACTTTCCTGCTCCTTATTCTTGCATGTGTTAGAATACACGTCTTAGTACCAGCTCTCCGACCTTGATAGGTCGAGGTTCCAGCTTCATTTTGTAACGTTGCTCAACCTTCTTTTCTATTGCAAATTCTCTCAAGTGCGCTACGTCTCGACATTCTTCCAATAGGTCTAGATTCGCCTGTTGCATTAGCTCGTTATTATGGTGGTTGTATTGTAGGACGCAAAGTATTGGGGTCCTGATTTCTACCGGTACTATGGCCCTAGCCCTGTATGTAAGCTGATATAGTATTTCACCCATTAGACTTTGTATTATTGTTGTTATGTCTAGACTATCAGTGGTAACATCTCCGCCCAATTTCTTTTTAGTTTTTCCCATGCTCCTTTTTCGGCTATTCCTGATTGTTTAATTAGTAACCCCTACTTTCCCGTTTGTTTACGAGTGGTAGGGCAAAAAAATGTGGTACTGTGTCTCCTATTCAAGGTAGAATTTTTCAAGTTATTCGTTTTCAAATTGTAACCCATTATCGAATATGCGAATTCTAGGTATGTTAAAACGACATACTGTGTGCTTCCATAAAAAATTCATGATTTCCTCCCCTCTCATTTGGTTTATAGTTTCGACCTCCACCAATTTGGTGAACTAATCGATTACAACGGTTAAGAATTTGACATTGCTCGGCCAAGGTAGCAATGGGCTGACTAAGTCTAGCCCCCACTGCAAAAGGACATGCCCCTAATATTAATGTTAGCTCAACCTCTGGCTGGTGCTGGAACTCAGTTGTCGTATTTTTTTAATAGGTTTTTGTATCATTGTGCATATCAGGCCAGTAGTACCCCAAAGTTAGAGCTTTGTATGCTAGATTTTGAGCCCCCAAGTGCCCACCACACACCCAACTATGTGGATTATCTTGAGGCAATATTCGAATTCTGCTAGTGATATGCATTTTAGGAGAGGTTGGAGGTACACTTTTTGGAATAGTATTTCATCTACCATAACGAATCGGTGTGGCTCATAATCTTAGTCTTTGCACTTCGATTTTGTTGGTCGGTTACACCTTGTTGGTAAGATACCTTATTACCTCAGTCATCCATGTTGATAATTATGTTGTGATTGCGCTGACATCTTATGTCTCTTCTTTTAAAAGGCATGATTTACTTTGTTTTTGAAACTATCCTTTTTTTAATGTTCCTTTAACACTTCCTTTGGAGGTAAGGTGGTCTGTCGTGGTATGAAATTCTCGATCGATCTGTTCGAAAGTAACCTTGGCCATTTAACTACTTAATTTTTCAATTGTTTAAAATCTTGTATCATCCACTCCACCCTCGCTTCGTATTCTCTAATAATCTTCTTTATGATAAGTAGGGAATCACTCATTACTTGAATCTTTCTTGAGGTGAATTCTTTGATTACTTTTAGTCTTTCTGTCATGGCCTCATATTTGGCCTTGTTATTTGAGAATCTAGAAACTGAACCTGATGGCTAGCATTAATCCATCCCTTATGGGTTACAATGTATACTCATCTTCCATATTCCCCATGTTAAAAGCTTCATCTACATACATCAACGAATCTGTGTCGGTATTTTTCTCTTCGGAGGGTATTTCTTCTACCCTTTCAGATATAAAGTCGACAAACACCTGCTTTTTTATATAGCACTATGGGGTATAATTTTATGTCGAACTTCACTAATTTAATAACCCATTTGGTTAAACGACCTAAGGCTTCCGACGTACTCAAGATTGATCTGATGGTGATTGATTTCACCTCCAAAATCAACATTTACATAGTCTTGTACCTTTAATGAGCATTTATTAAAGAACAAACAATTCTTTGTGGTTCCTCATAGGTACCTCAAAGTCTATTTTATTGCTTCCTAGTGAGTTTTCCCTGGATTAGAAAAACATGTTAACAACTCCCACTACATGATCGATGTTTGGCCTTGTGCACATCATTATATACATTAAACTCCAAATAGCTGAGATGTTGGGATACTTAGCCATGCAATTTTATATTTCTTTTGTTCAAGGAAAATGTGCATTGGATAAGCAAAAGTTACTTGTCAATGGTGAGTTAACGGGCTTAGCATCATTCATGTTAAATCTCTACAAAACACGATTGATGTACTTTTTCTGAGATAACTGCAAAACTCTTTTATGCTTATCTCTTATAATTTGCATTTTAATAATCTTATTTGTTGGGCCCAAGTACTTTATGTCAAATTCCTTTTAAAATTGTTGCTTTAATATTCTAAATATAATCCATATTCGAACCTATTACTAACATATCACCAACATAAAGTAGTAAAATTATATAATTAGACTTACATCTTTTGAAATAGCAACAATGGTAAGCAATGTACTTATGGAAACTCTCTTTGTGCATAAAACCATCAAATTTCTTGTAGTACTATCTTGGGGCTTGTTTTAAGTCATACAAACTTTTCTTGAGTCTTCATACCACGATTTATTTCCCTTGTTTGAAGACACCTTAAGGCTGATGCATGTCTATCTCCTCTATTAAGTCTTCGTAAAGAAATATAGTCTTCATGTCTAACTATTCAAGATAAAGGTTTTTAATTATAACAATACTCAACAGTGTTCTAATAGTATTGAGTTCACAACTTGGGAAAACTATTGGTGTAATCAAGTCTTTTTTTTGTGAAATCCATTGGCAACTAGTCCATTTTTGTACATCTTACAATCATCATGTCCATCTTTCACCTGGTACACCCATTTTTTATGAAGTGTCTTCTTTCTCACGGGTAACTCATCTAGTTTCTATATCTGGTTTAATATTAAAAAAATCATTTTATTTTTCATGACAAGCTCCTAGTTGTTAGCATCACCGGTCTGACAAGCTTCATCATAGCATGCGGGCTTCCCTTCATCAGTTATCAATAAGTAGTTCAAGTATCTCATGTTAGACATATGAGGCCGTGTAGACCTTCTAAATACAGGAGTTGCTACGATCAGATGCAGTATGTCAGAATCCTATGTATTTCTCTATCCAACTAACTCTCATACTTGAAGATTTGATCAGATCAGCTCTATTACAATACTATCTAGGACATCATTTGCATTTGTAAACACTGATTCACTTTGCTCTGAGTCGATTGCGTCAGATTTATGCATGTCTGTGTACATTACTCTTTCGTTGAAAATCACATGTCTGCTGCGGATTATCTTCATATTCTCGTCATCCCATATACGATAGCCAATCTCATCCTCGCTATAGCCAATCAAAATGTATTTCTTGGATTTGGGATTAAGCTTGTTTCTGTCTTGATCACTAATATAAACATATGTTTTATAGAAAAAAAAACTTTTTAAGCGTGAAAGTTCTATCATTTTTCCAATCCATATGGGTATGAGGTCTCGCCTCAATGGTTGATTCACCACCGATTTCTGATTCCTCGTTGCTTCGCTTGACTCTGGGACCTCTGTCTCAATCCTGACCTAGTAACTACCATGGTTCAGGTAACTTAATGCTTTTCTGTTTTCCACAGATGGCGCCAAATTTGTTACAATAAATAACAAAACAATTTGCAAAGTAATTACTTTTATTATCAGAGAAGAGATGTTACACTTATTTGGGATTCTATCCCTTATTTATATCTTGTCCTCATCGTTTATTGAAAGTTATCATATTTATTCTTACTAACTATATGCATAACTATATTTATATCATGGGTCTGTTGGTTACGAGCAATGTGTTAATGGTTTGACTAGTTCCATTGCAGTAACATTAATCCATTGCCTTTGTTGTTTTTTTGTGAATTGGGTTCGCTCAGTTTCATCCGCGTGCCCGACCGAGCATGATCCACGTGATCTTCTCGTCCACGTGCCCGATCAAGCGTAATCCAAATGATCGTCTTCTGCTCGTTTGAATACCTCGCTATGTTCACTATTCGGGTTAACTCATCTTTTTTGTCCTTAAATTTGATGGAATATTTAACTGGTCTGAGCGCCATCAATCTTCTTTATTCTAATTAGGTTGACCATGACTTCTCGTGAAGTTCGTAGTTGAAGCTCAATATATTCTTTCTCTTTGTTAATCGCTCGGACTTACAACGTAGTGGACTATCCAACAAGCTATAATTCTATTTTTGGGAGGTCTTTGTTGTCAAAGATGTATGGAGTTGTATCAACAGTCCATCAATATTTCAAGTATGTAGTCAGATACTGTGTTAGGGTCATCCGGAGCGGCCAAAAGATTGCCAGGAAATGTTACGCCATTGCGCTTCGGATTCGAGGATCCAGCAGTGGTAATATGATGAATGAATAAAAGTTAGGCGGTCGACCTCAGATTCTGAGGAAAGGGTTGATGATTAGAGGAAAATCCCATGGTCATTGATAGTAAGTGAATAAATAAATAAATACACTATTACTGAGGGAAGAGTACTTCAAATAGGAACCTTACTAACCTCTATTTTACTTCAACAACTTTTATAATTTTTATCCCACAAATCTGGATGTTTTCGCTTGGAACAGAGGACGTGAAAGGAGTACCAATTGAAGTAATTTGCCATAGCCTAGCCATTAATCCGAAGGTGAAACCTGTTATTCAAAAAAGGCAAGCATTTTCATCAGAAAACGCTTGATTCCACTTCGGAAAGCTACTGTTTCTGAAGTAGGCCAGTTATCAAAGGTCGAACATATAAGGGAGTCACGGTATCCTTTATGGACGGCGAATCCAGTGGTGGTCAAGAAGAAAAAATGGAATTGGATAATGTGTGTTAATTTTACAGATTTGAATCGAGCCTGTCCTAAAGACTCGTTTCTTGTTTCTCGAATAGACCAACTAATTGATTCCACTTCGGGAGACAAAATATTGACCTTTATGGATGATTTTGCAGGATATAATCAGATTCAAAGGGATCCAAAGGATCAAGGATGTACCACCTCCATCACAGACAAAGGCTTGCACTGTTATAGAGTTATGCCTTTTGGATTAAAAATTATTGGGGCCACATACCAAATATTGATGAATAAAGCATTTGCTACCCAGATTGGTAAAACAATATGGAGTTATACATCAATGATATGGTGGTAAAAAGCTTAGCAGAAGAAGCGCAATTGGAATATTTAGAGACATTTCTAAATTTAAGGGCATTAAGGCTTAAATTAAATCCAAAAAATGTACTTTTAGGGTTCGATCAGGGAAAATCCTCTGTTATGTTATTAGTAAAAAGGTGATAGAAGTTAATCCAGAACAGTTAAAATCTTTAGTATCCATGAAATCGCCTCGAACTATCAAAGAAGTACAAATTTTGACACGAAGGTTAGCAGCATTTAACAGATTTATTTCTAGATTTTCTGATAAATGTTTCCCTTTCTTTCAAGTGTTACGAAGACCAAAGGAGTTTGAGTGAACTTCGGATTGTGAAGCAGCATTTACAAGCATCAAGGATTTGTTATCATCGCCAGAAATATTATCTAAGCCTCGAAGTGGAGAATAAATCTTTTTATACATCGTGGTATCAGATTTTGTAGTGAGTGCAATGTTGATAAGTGAAGATTCAGGAATTTTGAAGCCGGTGTATTATGTCAGCAAAAGTTTGGTGGCAGCAGAAAAGAGGTATTTGAATCTTTAAAAAATTAGCATTAGCATTGGTGGTAGCTGCTAGAAAAATGCGTCTTTATTTTCAAGCTCATACAATCGAAGTTCGAACATCATTTCCATTGAAGAATGTTTTACAATGTCGTGATATTTCAGGGATAATGACTAAATTATCAGTGTAATAGGGTGATTTTGACATTAATTTTTCATCTTGAACGACAATTAAAGCGCAAGATTTGGCAGATTTATTTATTGGATTTCATTCAAGCAGATCGGATGAAGAAGTTAGCAATAACGTCTTGCCAGTTAATTCAATGTGGATTGTTCGAATTGATGGAGGTTCTAGTATTTTAGGATGCAACGCTGGAGTTCAATTGGTTCCTCCATGTGGAGAAACAATGCTTCAATTCTATTAAATTTGTTTTCCATGCGTCGAATAATGAAGTTGAATACGAAGCTGCATTAGCTGGATTGAGACTCGAGAAGATATGTTGTGCAACTTCAGTACGATTAGAGACAAATTCTCAATTAGTAGCAAATCAAGTGTCTAGAGTTTCTGAAGCAAAAAATGATCACTTAATTTTGTATCTTTGAGAGCTTCGAAATCTAATACTTTTATTTGATCATATTGTTGTGGACCATAGAAACAGAGAGAATAAGATGGTTGTTGATTGATTAGCAACTGTTGCATACAAAGAAGAATATCCTTGGATTTTATTACAGGAGAGTTCATCGATTTTTACCCATTCAGAGCGGTGTGAAAATATTAAGAAACTGTTTGTCACCCCACAAATAGTTTGAGACGACTGGAGAACTGACATTTTGAATTTTTTAGTTAGAGGAGAGTTTCCTGAAGATGTGCAATTGGCCAAAAAATTACGAGACAAAGCTTTTGGATATACAGTATTAGATAGAGTTTTGTATAAGAAAATATTGAGTAGGCCATTATTGCGATGTTTGAGTAGACAAGAATCACAACAAGTTTTATCAGAGTTGCATGATGGAAAAGGATCAGCACATTGTGGGTTCAAGGCATTGACTCGTCGAGTTTTGCTTCCAGGGTTTTATTGGCCCTCAATTATGAACGATGCCAAGAATTTGGTTCGAAATTGTGATACTTGTCAAAGGTTTGCTAATTCTATTCATAAACCAGCAGTTCCACTTATGTCTATTACCAAAGCTATTTTGTTTGATAGATGGGGGATATATTTAGTGGGACCATTGTTGATGGCTTCTTGAGGAAGACAAATGATAATTATTGCAGTAGATTATTTTACGAAGTGGGAAGAAGCAGAACCATTGTCTGGAACAAAAGCTAAGGATGTGATTAAATTTATTGTAAACAGTATTTGTTGTCATTTTGGGGTGCCTCAAAGAATTACTAATGAAAATGGTCCCAATTTAATAATAAAGAAATGGATTTGTTTTGCGCTTCGAAAAGGATTAACCAATGTTTTTCTACACCTTTCCATCCCTAAGCAAATGGACAAGTCGTTGTGACAAACATATGTATTTTAGAAGGATTGAAGAAGATTTTGATAGGAGTATCAGGAAAATAGCCTAATTATTTGCAAGAGGTACCATGGGCTTATCGAACAACCTCTATGGAGGCTACGAAAGAGACTCATTTTGTTTTGGCATATAGAATAGATGTTATTAGTCATGTGGAATCTGCTTTGCCTTCTTTTAGTATAACTCAATATTTTAAAGAATTGAATGATGAAGATAAAAGAGTTTGTTTGAATTTCACTAACGAGAAAAGAGTTCAAGCTCATTTGAATGCAATTCATTATCAAACACTTATAAGGAGTAGACATAATTCAAGGGTGAAAAGAAGGGAGTTCAAGATAGGTTACAAAGTATTAAGAAATGTGTTCCTCCATACCAAGGAAAATAGCCATGGTAAGATGGCCCCGAATTGGGAAGGACCTTATATGGTTGTTAAAAGGATAAAGCCAGGTTCTTATCGCCTTAGTGATAATCAAAGGAGAATGCTTTTGTATCCATGGAATATACAACATCTAAAATTGTACTGGGAGTGATTGTGTTGTACTTTGAGATTATTTTCTTTGATTAATTAGCGCACTCTTTCATACCATGTTGGCCCAAGAAGGTTTTAACGATACGCTATGTACATACTCAAAGCTATCAATAAAAATAATTTTTTTTGCCAATGGTTATTTACATGTGCTTATTTAAACTATTTTGGTAACTGATCAAAGACTGATCATCTTTGAGGTTAACCAAGAGTAGAATATTCTGAAGTGTTGAACATACTTTTCGAAGAGGCAACCATTCTCGAAGTGGTACGTTCATTAAACACTCTATAAATGTTTGAAGTGTTACGTTCATTAAACACTTTATGATATTCGAATATTACATTCATTAAACACTCTATGATATTCGAGGTGCTAACTTCATTAAACACGCTATGTTATTCGAAGTGCTACGTTCATTAAACACTCTATGATATTCAAAGTGTTGCGCACTGTAATAATTTTTTACAAATATCATGTTAAGTTTTTACTTCAAATAACTAATATAAATAACAGTGAAATGCGAACATAACTTAAAAAATAAAGCATAAACGAAGACCTTTGTTATTCAATTTAATTCGATGAGCATAGTGTAATTTATTAGATACCAAGTGAAAAAGAATCTATTAAACAAATTGTTACAATGATGATATGACAGGTACAAAAAAGAGATAGTAAAATTACTCGTCCTCAGATCTCTCTTCAAAATCCTTCTTTGAATCTTCCTCTTCGGATGATGAGCTTGGAATATGATCGAAAGCTTCGCTATGACGCCATTTTATGGGAATTTCACTCAAAAACTGGAAAGATCGATTTTAGATTATGTGGCATAAATTTCTTAAAGGTTTGAGACGATGTCGTTGTTTCAACAATCTCCCTCAGGGAGAAGAAGTGGTTGAAAGATTCGAAATGACGTTGGCATCAAATCTCATGGGTATGAAAGTCTTTTTTTTATGAATTCAAGGAGGACAAGTTTTTGAAAAATTGGTTGAGGAAGGAGTCGCTTCAGATTTTTTCGAGGAGGATTTTCTTATTTCACGACTAGTTCGAGATTATGATTCAGTAAGGGAAGGTGAGATTCAAGGTGTTTTTGGTGTTCAGGATTTTGAGGATTAGTTTTCTTCTGTAAGAGAAGAATGTGAAAAAACAAGAAAGATCGAAGTTACTTAGTGTATGGTCTTTGTAGACAGACCAAGAGGATCATTGCTTATTAATCCAGTTGCTTTGTATTCATCTGCCCTTTCATTAATACAGAGGTAGTCGTAAGCTCTGAATGTGTTGTTATCTAATTTTGAAGATTTTGGTTTTTTTAGAATTATGAATTTAAATCTTTTGGGTTTTGGATATTTTCTCATAAACTGGTTAAATGATGAACGAAAATTTTGAATTTTCCGGCGAAGGTAGCCAAAAGGTTGAAGAAGCTTATGAAGGTAGCAAATTAATTTTGAACTTTTACAGTTTCTCTCTCAAATAATTTTCTCTGTGAAATAAACAATGAGTCACAACATTATTTATAATAAAAGAAAAGAAGTTTTGAGAAGTAGAAAAGGTGGACGGTGATTGAACATAATTTGAAGCGGTTACGTAGATAAGGATCTAACGTCTGTCACGCTATGAGCTTAGTGGCAGACCTACTGCCTAGGGTATCATTATTTGTTAAAATATAGACTTGATATCTAGAGTGACAAAGTGTCACTTTGTACTTCGCTTGTGCTTCGAATCTTGATATGAGGAAAAGATTTATTGTTAAAATAATTTGATGTGTATGACAGAAATCAAGGTGGAATAGCCTATTTGAAGCACCTCGGATTATCGATAAGGAGGTTTTATTCACTTCTGAATATGTTCGAGGCTAATTAGTTCTCATTTATTTACTTACACATGAATTAAGGGGGCTACTGATAAGGAAATGGAACTTTGAGGAAAAAATGTAAAGAATAAAACCTTTTATAACAGATTGTAAAGTTATGAGAAATTTAGAGGTATGTATTTTAGTCAAGTACTAGTGTGTAATTATCCATTTTATGTAATCATTTCAATTAAGAGTTAAGTCTTTGCGCCTCTATATCAAGGCCAAGGCTGATTTAATAAAGGGGTCGGCTTTTTGAGATCGAACATTTTGGCAAAAAGATTTTCTCTCTCTAAAACCTATTTCTCTCTCTATAATCTGACTTCTCTCAATTTACTAAAGCAATCCAAGTAATCAAACTCACTAGGGTATATCTTATAACTTAAATTAATTATCATAAGATGTATTACTGAACATGGATGTAGTTAGGATGACGTACACATATGCACCAATGCCATTATTTGCATACATTTAAGGATTTTGATTCTCTTTTATAATAATTTTTTTGATAGGTTTAATACAAGGGTATAAGATGAAGCCCGTTATCATAAGACAAAAATGAGATCCTGTTTTAAGCCCTCGATAATGTCAGTTTTTAGGTCATTAGTCCGATAAGCTCTCCATCATAAAATGAACTTTACAAAATAGGATAAAAATATCGATTCAATTTGTCTACAAAAAATTTTGGTCTGTAAATAAATATTTTCAGTTTGTTTCAATGATATGGGACATACCATGTTAGATAATATATAATTATTGATAAAAAAAACGAGCCGCAAAAGATGAACTATATGAAGAATATAATCAAATTAATATCATGGAAACATAATCAAAAATGTTATAAACCAAATGATACGAAAGATATATAGCCAGAGACTCAGTGAACAATGAGTCGATAATTATTGATAGTGAACATGGTTATAAGACAATCATATTATTTTTTAAGATTAATAAGGTCGTGTAAGGGATCATAACCATATGCCAATTAGCAAACATGGCTATAAGCCAAACCAACGATCTTTTAATATTAAGAGGTCACGCAAGGCGATGTAATGCCCACCTATATGTCAGTTAAAGAATATGACTATAACTCAAGCCAGTGATCATTTAAAATCAATAGGCTATGTAAGACGTTGTAAACGTCTGGGTTATAAATTCCTTGATTATGAATTAAAATATATAAATAAAGTGACATAGTTAAATGAGCTACATGATAAAGAATTAAACGTTTATAAGATAAATAAAGCGACATATTTAGACGAGCTACATGAGAAAGAAAAAAGATAAATAAAGACATAGTTAGACGAGATGCATGAGTAAAAATAAGAAATTTATAAGGTAAATGAGACAAAAAGTTACTTGACGAGCTACATATAAGGAGTGAAGTCGACAAGTTAAAGATTATGTTTTATGGATGAAGAATTTAATATAACAATTTAGAAATGTAACATAAATAAACATACTTTAGACGACGACTTGAAACATATTAAACTTAACAACTTGACGGAAATTCAATTTGACAACCTAAAGGATATTCAACTTGATGTTCAAGAATATATTCAACTTGACGAGTTGCAGCAAAGTCATGAGTCTTCATAATTGGATACGCATCATTGTAATGAGATATGTCAAAAAGTACGATGAATTATAAACAAAACGATTTATGAGCTAAGTGAATAAGTAAAAATAAAACATTTAGCGTTTATATAAATAAGATTTTACATAGTATCTTATACAGAACAATAACAAGTATCAAGATAAATAAAGAATGACTAAATATGATGTGAAGCATAGTTATACTATAGACAAAATGAATCATTTTTAGGCGTGAGGAATAAATAATAACGATTTAAATATTACAATATATTTCTATATTTAAAGATTATTAGTCTTTAAATCTTATTTTATAGTCATACTCAAGGACTATGAAGGATCCCTAGTGAGGATATAATAGTCGAACATTGATATATAAATAAGGGCATTTATATATTCAATCATATAAGGACATTTACTTGATATTAGAGTTATATACCGACACATGAGTGTATACGTCCTTTACATTTGTTTCACTTGAGACTTACTATATATATAGAGAAATGCACCTAAAGAAAACGAAACTTATCTCATTTTTAGCAAAACACTTCTCTCTCTAACTTTATATCTTTAATATATATCTATATTTCTATTCTTGATAATTAGGTCCTATAACATCTATAAAAAATATTTGACAAGGTTTACTCCCTCATAAATACAGAATATTGGATGACTTAAGTCCCATTATACAAAGTTCCATCCCTGTAATACTTAATTATTTACTTTAGATCTTAATTATATACCTTATCCTAAATTATTATGGGCATACATCAAAAGTTTAATTGTCAAAATATTTAAAATATTTTTGTATTTTCTAGATTTTCAAGTTAGTCTCGAGATGTTGATTGAGAAGACATATCTCAAATCACCTCAAGCAAACCAGAGATTTGTCATGTTTACACCACAGTGTTTTAATATACTATTAATGTATGTCTTTTGTTCTAAACCTATTGAATTATCAAGAGTGATCATGGTGACTACTACTTTTATAATACATAAGATGTCTCATCTATAACTTTAGACTTAATTCTTCAATAGAAATTTCTTGGTGACATGCAATAATTTACTGTAACTTATGGTAGTTAAAAAAATAAGTATTTCTAAATCTTAATACATTTCACTTAATTTATGAAGTTTAAAATACTATACTAAGTTAATCTCAAAATTAAATGAGATTAAAATTTTAATAGGTTATGATATAACTAATAAGACACTTAATTTGAATATTTTTAATGAATTTCTAATGCTACAGTAGCTCACATCAATTTTTATTCCTGTTAGAATTTTAGGATATATATAAAATGGCAAAGTTAAATGAGCTACATGATAAAGAACAAGATATTAATATAAAAAAACTGATACAAATAGAAGAGCTACATGAGAAAGAACAAACATGTTATAAGATAAACAAAGACTTGTTTATACGAGCTACTTGAGTAAGAATAAGCAAGTTATGAGGTAAATAAGATAATAAGTTACTTGACGAGCTACAGGTAATTTATTGAAATTAATAAGTTAAAGAATATTTTTTATGGATGGAGAATTAGATAGAACAATTTAGAAATGTAAAATAAATAAACAAACTCCAAAAGACGACTTAAAAACAATTAAACTTGGAAATCGCAATTATTCAATTTGATAACCAAAAATATATTCGACTTGATGATTTGGAATATATTTAACTTGACGAGCTGAAGCAAAATCACGAGTCTCACTATGACCAGATAAGTCCAAAAATAAGATGAAATATAAACAAGACCAATTATGAGGTAAGTGAATAAGTTAAAATAAAACATTTATCATTTATATTAATAAGTTTTTGCATAGTAGTTTATATAGAAACATAGAAAGTATCAAGATAGACAAAGATGGGCTAAATATTATGTGAAGCATAGTTGTACTACATACAACATAAATCATTGTTAGACGGGAGGCATAAAGACGACCGATAATGAATTATCATTTTTTATCGTTTGAATCTAAACAAATCATTTATTATTCTTCCGCAAAATCAAGGTTGTTCACTAAATATTTCTCCTCAAACGATATATCCTTAAAATGTCTAAAATTATTATGTTATCTCAATTCTACATTGTGGTAGTGGGTATCTAAAATAAATTATTGTATAAGGGAATATATTCCAAATGGAGATAACATTTAATGTATCAGACTCTAGTTCTCAAAGTTAGGCATATAAGACAGTGTTTATACTAGACATCCCTAAATGTAAAATTTTACTAAATAGTGTTTTCCATATGTTTAAGGTTTAATGTACTAACTTAACTAATTACCTTCCTATGAATTTGGTTATTAAGGAACTATTTCACATCTTAACTGTATAAATAAAAAACTAGATCATAACATTGTTCATTAAACTATCACATTTCCCCTCGCTGGCAACTTCCAATGACATATATGACAAAATATTTAAACCTGCCAATGAAATCTATCTTTATTAAAATATGTACACAGTATTATGGCTAAAAACCATATTAGGTCAGTGGTGTCTGACAATGTTGCATTCGTGCCACTAAGGTTCATTTGTCCTCAAAACTGGTCATTGTTCTTTGAAAATGTTACATTCATGGTCACTGGCGCGTGTCAATTAACCTGATGATGACATGTGTCACCCAAACATACACATCTTTATTACAAAGACGGTTACTCGCTAATTTACACCTAAAGTACCCATGTTTTATTTTTTTTATCTTTTACCGTTAACTTTTGGTTTTTAACTTTAACTTATTTACTTTTATATTTTAACCTTTTACATTTATCTTTTTAATTTTATATTTACCTACTTCTAATTCAGTGTTTGATATTTTTCTATTCCCTTCTTTTCCCTTGAGCCAGTTCATTCTCTTCAACAATGGTGAAAACTTCATCCAACTGTCTAAATCTAAATTAGGTAATCTTGGCCTTTCTCTCTTCTACTATATTCATTATCCCACTGAAATACGAAACCCCAACTGTTTTTATTGATACAGATCTTGATTGAAACATTGTCTTGATTCTGTCTGAAATTTATTCGAGTAGTCTAAATGAAATATCGGAGACGAATACGATTCAGATAAGCGTTGATCTTTTATCGGCCACTAAACGAAATATTGGGTTCTTGAGAACAATAAGTGAATGTCATTGGTTGCATAAAAAATCCATGATTATCGAAGCAATTAGAATGTTAAATGTTTATTTAAAGAGTGATTGGAAGTAGAAATGGTCGTATGGTGAAGATTGAGCAGGAAAGTTTTTGTTTTTATTTTTGGCAGGTATGATGAGGTGTGGATGCCGTTGATTTATGATCTGACGGTGGAAAAGACACCTTCGTTGATTCTTCCTCCGATTGATATTAAGAGGGTTTGGTTTTGCCACACTTTAAACCCAGTAAGCTCAAAGTTTAAGTTTCAAATTTGTTGTTTGGTTAAAGATAAAGTAACAAAAAAAGATGTCTAACTTACAACATTCTCCTCAGACCACTAAAACCTATGGACTGGTGTTATCGCGAGGATACAGGAATCAGACTTCGACCATGATTGATGAGGAAACTGAAGCAAAAATTTTGACAGTAGTACTTAAACAAAAATTTTGATTTTAAAGTTTATTCTGGATCCAAGAAAATGGTGAAAGGACCAAAAAGCAATCTGCTTTAAGTTTGATTGAAGGTGATTAGAAGTAACCTAGTGACATAAAACAAAAGCTCAAGTCTATGCCATCAATGGTGAAGATGTAGGATGGTCGGATGACGATGGAGTTGAAATTCAACTTGGACAACGAGATTAAAGATGTATTGGAGAAGGTAAGCATGTTGGATTTATTATCATCTTAATACTAAACTCAAGTCTTAAAGAGTATGAAATTCCCTCACTTGAAGCATACTGATTTTAAGGTGTATTTGAGCTTATTGGATTTAAAGTTTATGACATCTTAATAACACCTTTGGTTGTACTTGAGCAAGTAAAAATGTGAGTCTGTATTGGGTTTTCTATATTACACATGTTTGTTTGTTAAAAAAAAGTTTGTTTTTTTATATTTCTGTTTGGTGGATAATAAATTGTGAGGTGGGAAAAATAAAAGTTAGAATCTGTTTGGTTGGTGAGAAATTGTGAGAAAATTAAAAGGGTGAATGTTTGTTTTTATTTGATGCCTGAGAGCAAGGGTTCTTCCATGATAAATTTGGTTGGTTTTTCTTGAGAAGAAATAAGAAGATTAAATTACAAACTAGTTTTTTTAAAGATCAATGGGCCCGGTTAATTTATATTAAATGGGTTAAAAATATAAATGGGTCCGGTTAAAAATATTAATAGGCATTGTTAATTTATTTTAAAGCTAAACAATATAATTGGGTAAAAAGATTAAAATGAAAAGTAACAGTTAAGGGAAAGGTAAAAGGAATAAAAGTAGGGGTATTTTAGGTCTAAATTAATAAATGACCGTATTTGCAATATGGAGGAGTATATTTGGGTGACATGTGTCATCAGGTTTGATGTGGATAAAAATAGCCTGGGGGTAGGCTAGTAATTTCAAGTGGAGTTTTAAGGTGGTGTAAGGGTGTTTCAAGATGGTGTAAGGGTGCTTCAAGGTGGTGTAAGGGTGTTTCAAGGTGGAGAGAGAATTAAGCAGCTTAGCAGCAGTTAATTTTCATTACCAGAAGTTAATGCTGGTGGTTGAGTATTTATAATATGTTATTTTGGGCCCTTATGGGCTTTCGGTTCATGTTTAATGGTCCTGGGTCATGTTTAAAGACCCATGAGTTTTAAGCAAGAGGGCAGGTAGCTTAGTCAGGAAGTGTTTAGGTTTTTTAGTACTTTAGTCATAGTTCGAACAGCCTTAGGATTACAGTGTTTGAAGTGATCTGTCCGGTCCAAAAGTTCTGTCCGATTTAAGTCCTTAATGTCTGTCCGGTTTTCGGAGAGATTTACACTGGTCTGCCCTTCCGGAGAGTATTCTGAATTCGGACTCATCATGAGCCCCTTTTTTAGGTGTTTGAACAAATGTCCTTGTCAAAGAACTGAAAAACAGTCCGATTTTAGGAAGTGGTTCTCAATTCGGAGAGAGTTGTGGGTATACTCAGACAGATTAAACGTTACAAATTCCAAACGGTTTTTGCCAGAGTTAATGGGACACGTGTCATTCTCTGATTGGTCACTCCAGCCGTTTTTTCACCTTGAATTTCGCACCACTTTCTCGAACAAGTTACCTCTTTAATTGCCAATAATGACATCAGCGCCGTCTTTTAATCATTACCCAACTTTTCGGATTCTCCTAGGAATCAACTCCTTCTTTTCACATTTACTATAAATTCTTATTCACTTTTCACTGTCTCACTATCTCTTTCAAATTTCACTCTGCAATTTCACCCAGAGCTTTATCTCTCTAGAACTTCAAAACTTCCTTGGCTGTTTATGTTTACAGCAAGAACAACACTGATCAAAGGCGGCTGGCCTAACCTCTCGGAGTTGGAGAAAGCACAAAGAGTCGAGAAGGAAAAACGACTTGCAGCAGGGCTACCATCGTCGCCTGTTGAGAAATCAGCCTCTTCAATCGCAGAATCTGATAGAGGCTCATCTTCTTCCAAAGGTACCAAGCGTAAAAAGCTTTTTCAATCCACCCTTTCTCCCATAGTTTTTGGCTCCTCAGTTCAGGAGTCGATCCCTGCTGTTGAACCGGGAGTTACTGTTACCAGTGTTAGGAAAAAATCGTCTTTTATTGCCATGGGGTCTGACTCTGACCACTCCCCGGACAAGCTAGTCATCAAAAGGGCAAGCCGGTTAGTCAAAGGGCTATCTTCTAAAAACACACCCTCGAAATCGGGGACAAAAAATAGTGAATCTGAGTCTGGGGCAACTATTAGAGCTCCCCGGGAGAGGCCGTCAGGACTAGAGGCCAGCAGCCCACTACCCCCCAAAGAATCTTCTGCCTCAGAAACTCAAATTGAGGTGAGAAGTCGAATAAATACGGGCAGTCAACAGTCCGGAGGGTCAGCTATGCCAAGCTTCAATCCTCCCCGGACTACTTCTACAGAGGCTCCCCCAACAATTATGGAGGAGAGGATGGAGGACTCCACTGAGGAGGTCCGTTTTGAGTCCGAGTCCTCTGGACAGGCTGATACCGCTATCGTTGTTGCCAAAAAGGGCAAAGAGAACTTATATCTGAGGCATCCGGACCTGCCGGAGAGCCTTGAAGGGAGAGTGGGGCCATGCTTTCATAAAGTTGAGCTCAAGTATCTTTCAGCTTTGCTGAGGACCAAGTATGCGTTCATCCATACTTCAGATCTGGGTCGACTGCGCACTAAGTGGGGGATCCCTGAGAATGTGAAGATACGAATTCCCATCGATCCGGAGACCCCGATGGACTGCAAAAGGAATGAGATAGTCTTCTTTACGGAGCTATTCAATTGGGGACTCAGGTTCCCACTGGACCCGGAGATAGTGCGCTACTTTCACTTGGTCAAGCTCTGCCCAACACAGCTAAGCCCCAATGGATGGTTCACCTTAATATCATGTATCATGGCATCTAGGTTATCTGGGATCCCTCTTCCTATGGAAGAGTTCGCAGCTGTGGCCAACCTGTGCAAGCATCATCAGTTCCCCTTCTACCATTTCAATATGGGGAACGACCTTAAAGCTGTTGATGATCTCCTGGAATCTGAGAGTAAGTGGAGGAGCCAATTTTTATTTGTTAGTGGCTCATGGGAAAACGGCAAGAAAATCAAGGCCGGTGACACTGAAGGAGGCCCCAACAGACACAGAGGGACTGGCCCAGGTTCAAATTGATGCAGCCCTTTTACAAGTGGTGGAGCAGGAGAGCGAGAAGAATGAAGTGAACCTCCCAAAACCTCTAAGGGCTTCCAAGAGGACTCGTAAGCAAACAAGTGAAGGTGCTGATAGGGAGGCCAAGAAGAAGAAGACTTCCCAAGGAGATGAGGTTGCTCTCCGGGACCCGGAGCCCTCTTTCCCTACTGACCCAACATTGGCCGAAGAGATCCCAAGGGACTTGCAAGAAGAGATCCCAAGGGAATTCCATACAGATGAAGTTGAGGGGGGAGAGCTCAACTTGGATGAAGTAGACGTCACCGGTCTGGGTGGACTTGGTGAATATTTTCTTGGGCTGCCCAGAGACGAGTTCGCAGGGCCCTATATCCCTCCAAGCAGCTCCAACACAGTTAATTTCAACGGTAAGACTTTTATGGTTTCCAGCGAGAGGGATGTTATAGCCCATTCTCTCCTTAGCAATGTGCAGCCAGTACTTACTTTGGAAAGGCAAGTCCGAAGTCAGGCAGACACCATCAAAGACCTCAAGTCTGAGAAGGAGAAGCTGTCTGATGACCTCCGGACTGCTGCTACTAAGGTTGATTTGCTTAAGGAGGCAAACGAACAACTAAAGAAGAATCAAAATGAAAGCAACACAAAAGTTGCTTCTTTGGAAGAAACCATAAGAGATCTCCAGGCTAAACTGTCCGGTATGGAGAAAGACCTTACTGCTTCGAGGGGAGAGACCACTGAAAAGGAAAAGCTCATCACCAACCTGACTACTGACAAGATCTCTTTGGAAAATGCAGTGACTCAGGCTGCTGAAGAGAAGTCTGCTTTGATAAGGGACCAAGAGGCCACAATCAAAGCCAAGATTAATGCCTATGCCAGGGAGATGATACAAAGTGAAGAGTTGATGATTCAAAGGGTGAAGTCTGATATGGTTCTCCTGTTCCATGAAAAATTCCCGAAGAGGAGACTATGGGGATTATGGCGCTATGTGGATGATGACGACCTTCCCTTTTATACTATGGTTGATGAGGGATATTCCAGTGAGTCCTCGTCCGGTAACGAAGAGGAAACCGGAGAGAGCCCAGGTGAAGAAGAGATTGACCCTAAGGGTAAGAAGGTAGTCGAAGAGAAGAGCGACATCAAGGGCAAGAAAGCAAACGAGGGTGAGCCATCTTCAAAGGCTCAACCTTAATTTATAATTTATTTTGTTTATCTTTTATTCGAACTAAAGTCCTTGGAAGGCCAAGGAACTCTTTTTGTGATGGTGTCCGTATTATTCGGACAGATTTTTGTACTGTGTCCAAACTTGTTCAAAAAGTCCTTGGAAGGCCAAGGCAGTTTTAAGTTGTTGAATGAATGTTTTATTTTGCTCAACCATCCTCTTCTTTCATTATTTGTTTAAATAACTGAAGTTTAAGTAGTTTTATTGTATTGTGAGAGTATTAAGACTCTCCGGCTAGAATTTAAATAGCCCTTAGATCTTTTAATCCGGGTAGTATGATAAGAGATAAAATTTTGAAAATACTTAGAGAATTTTGAAGAAGGCACCAAGTTTTATTGAAAGCTCTCCGTGCCACCGAAGAGGGAAAGGTATGCCCCCAAATATTTACATGGATGTTTAAACAAGTAAATATTTACATAGGTGTTATTCCAAGTACATTCGAAGGTGTTCAATATTCCAAGGGTGAGTTAAAACCCTGCCATATTTGTCTTCCAACCAGTATGTCCCAGGCTTGATTCTTTCAACCACAGTATACGGACCCTCCCAAGTTGGGGCCAGCTTTCCGAAGAGCTTTTCCTTAGTATGCAAGAAAACTTTCCTTAATACTTTATCTCCTGGTTGAAAATCTCTTCTTTTAACTTTAGAAGCAAACCTGCTTCTCATCAAGCCCTGATAGTGTGCAACTCTAAGATGAGCTTTAATCCGTCTTTCTTCGATCAAATCAAGCTGATTTCTAATTGCCATCTCATTAGCATGTCCGGAGAAGTTATGAACACGAAAGGAAGGGAGTGTCTTCTCTATGGGGGCTACTGCATCCATTCCATAGACCAAGGCAAAGGGGGATTCTTGTGTTGCAGCCCCAGGCGTTGTCCGGTAGGCCCATAAGACTTCTTGTAGATAACTAGGCCACTTCCCAGCAGCCCCTTCCAAATTTTTCTTTAAACCGGACAGTATTGTTCTATTAGCCACTTCAACTTGCCCATTGGCTTGTGGGTGGAAAGGTGAAGAAAAGCAGTGCTGAATACCTCTTGAGGCACAGAAGCTTTCCATCTCTCTATTGTCAAACTGTGGCCCATTGTCTGTTGTTATTTTCTGGGGGACACCAAATCTGCAACATATATTGGACAGAATGAATTTTATGACAGCTTTCGAGGTTGTCCCTGCCAAGGGAGCTGCTTCTACCCACTTTAAGAAGTAGTCAATGGCTACAATTATAGTTTTACCCCCTCTGGACGCCACAGGGAGAGGCCCAACTAAGTCCAATCCCCATCGAGCAAAAGGGATGGGCTTAGAAATTGATTCCAAAGGAATGGCTGGTACATGAATTTCATTGATGTACCTTTGGCATGGGTCACACCTTCTTACCAGCTCCTTAGCATCTTTCATAATCGATGGCCAATAGTATCCGGAGAGTAGCACTCTTCTTGTTAAAGCTCTAAATCCACAATGGGCTGATCCCTCACCATCATGCAATTCAGAGAGAACCATTTGTGACTCATGATCCCCTAAACAACGTAGGAGAGGTTTGCTATAGGATTTTTTGTACAACACTTCTCTTAACATAAGGAAACCACGAGCCCTGTGCTTCAATGTTCTGGCTTGTGATTTATTCAAGGGCACGATACCATCGGACAGATATTGTACAAGAGGAGACCTCCAGTCTTGAGGCCGATGTACTTGTATTTCAAAGACTTCCTCTTTTTCACCTTTATTGAGTTGAATAGAAGGGCTTTCAAGCACATGGATCCATGGGTAGGACTCCGTATATGCTATCGTTGCTAGTGAGTCTGCTAGCTCATTTTCTGCCCGGGGGATGTGCTCATAGATAACAGCTTTAAACTTTAACGCTTCATTTTTGAGGAGGAGTAAATACTTGACCAATTGCTCATTTCTAGCCTCTGATAGGCCCAAGGCATGGTGGACTAGCAACTGGGAGTCACTTAGTAGCTTGACCCTTTTAGCTCCACAGATGTAGGCCAATTTTAACCCAGCTATAGCTGCTTCGTATTCGGACTCATTATTAGATGCCCTGAAAGCAAAACAAATAGCTTGGAACATGTTGTCCCCGTATGGGGAAGTGAGACATATTCCTGCCCCAGATCCCATGGTACTGGATCCTCCGTCTGTTCGGACAATCCACACTTTCTTGTCTTTTGAATCAGTAGGTTGTTCTGAATCCCTATCAGAATGGAATTCAACCAGAAAATCAGCCACAGCTTGAGCTTTTACTGCTATTCGGGGAGCAAAGTCTATGTCGAAGTCCCTCAACTCTACTGACCACTTTGTCATTCTGCTTGAAATGTCTGCTTTTTGAAGGATATTCTTTAAAGGGAAAGATGTCCGGACAATGATAGGATGAGCCTGGAAGTAGGGCCTCATTTTTCTTGCAGCTATCACCAAAGCTAATGCCAGTTTTTCGAGTTTCAAGTAACGCCTCTCAGCATCAATCAAGCTTTTGCTGATGTAGTACACTGGGTGAGGATGCCCATCAACCTCTCTCACTAGCACAGCACTAATGACACAACTTGAAACAGCCAGATACACAAAGAGAGTCTCCCCATCAACTGGTTTGAACAAAGTCTTGGGAGAGGAAAGATGTTTCTTGATTTCATTAAATGCTTCATCACACTGTGGTGTCCATTCAAACCCCTTCGCACCCCTCAAGGTTTGAAAAAATGGAGCACACCTGTCCGAAGACCTGGAGATGAATCTGTTCAAGGCAGCCAATCTCCCTGTTATTCGATGTACTTCTTTAATGTTTCGAGGAGGCTCCATTTGGAACAAGGCATTGAGTTGGTCCGGGTCGGGCTGTATTCCATGCTCGCTTATGATGTATCCTAAGAACTTCCCGGACTGCACCCCGAACACACACTTTTCAGGGTTTAGTTTTAAATTCACTTTGGCCAAATTGGCAAAAGTTTCTTGGAGGTCGGACAAGTGTAACTGCTCATCCACGCTTTTCACCATCATATCGTCAATGTAAACCTCCATATTTCTTCCAATTTGATCAGCAAACGCCTTGTTGACTAACCTTTGATAAGTAGCCCCAGCATTTTTCAAGCCAAAGGGCATCACCTTGTAGCAATGTAAACCCCTATCAGTGACAAATGTGGTATGCTCTTGATCTTTTGGATCCACTTGGATCTGATTGTACCCGGAGAAGGCATCCATGAAGGAGAGTAGCTTGTTCCCAGAAGTAGAGTCTACTAACTGATCTATCCGGGGGACCGGATACAAGTCTTTTGGGCAAGCTCTATTGAGGTCTGTAAAGTCAATGCACATGCGCCATTTGCCATTCTTCTTTTTCACCAGGACAGGATTGGCAGTCCACAAAGGGTATTGAGATTCTTTAATGTGCCCCATCTTTGTGAGTCTGTCAACCTCTTGTACTATGACATCAGCCTTTTCTTTTGAGAAAGCTCTCCTCTTTTGTACCACTGGTGCCACATCTCTCCGGACAGATAGGTGATGGGAAATCACCTCTGATGGAACTCCAGTAACATCAGCGTTGCACCAAGCAAAAACATGTTGATGGTCTTTCAAGAATTTCAACATTTCTTCTTTCAACATTGATGGCATTCTGGACCCTATCTTGACATTTTTTCCTTCTTCCAAGCTGTGCGTTTCAACCTCCTCAATTGGAATCAGCACTCCAGGGGTCTCTCTGGGGTCATCAATTTCACCCTCACCACCAGAAAGGCCCTCAAACTGCTATTGATCATTTATACGGACTGCCCCCAGCGTTCGTGGTGCCAAGGCAGTGGCATAACATTCTCTTGCAATCTTTTGACTGCTCCGGACAACCCCAACCTGTCCCTGAACAGCATACTTTAGACACTGATGGACTGTCGAAGCCACTACATGCATCCTAGAGAGCCAAGATCTCCCTAGAATAGCATTATAGCAGGTGGGACAATCCACCACAATGAAGAGTATTCTAACCATTTTCTTGAAAGGGCCCCTGCCCAACAACACTTCTTCTTCAAACTCCCCGATCACATCGGCTGAGCTGCCCGTGAAGCCCACGATTGACCTGTCCGACTTTTGAATCACAGCTGGATTTTTCATTTTCTTGTAAGTGTCTAGGAAAATGATATTGGCAGAGCTTCCAGTATCTACCAGAATTCGCCTTATCTCATTGCCCCCTATAGATGCTCCTATGACAACAACATCCTCATGAGGGCCAGCAATGTCTCTTAAATCATCCCCATCAAAGACAATGAATGGGAATGAATTTGGTGATTGATAAGAGGTCATGCCTCCTTCTAGCTGGGAGGCCAAATTATGAACATGCCTCTTTCTTGAAGAAGCAGTAGGAGCTGTCATAGTGTCCCCTCCGAAAATTGTCAGTGACTCGAAGAATTTAATGAGCCCGGAGACCGATCTAGAACACTCCTCTATAGCACCCACTCTGTTTCGTGTTGGATCAGGATCCAAGTATTCAGACTCCACATCAAACCTTTCAACTATTACCATAGCCCCCTCCGGGGCAGCATTACTTGGACCAACCCGGTGAGTGTTTTCAGGCCTGTTGCCTCCTCTCCTTTTAACATAGACTCCTAACTTTCCCCTTTCAATCAAGTTTTGAACTTCTTGTTTCAGTGTTATGCAATCATCGGTGGTATGGCCAATATCATTGTGGTATTGTCAAAAGGAATTATTTCGATGCTCTCTGGGAGACTGCAAGGTTGCTGGTCTCCGGTAGTGTACTTCATCTTTTGTTTTATCGAAAATGGTAGCCACACTTTCTTTGAGTTCTGCAAACCACTCCGGTTGGACCCATGGCCCTCTTTTGTTTCTAGACTGTTGACTTTGAGCAGGAGCAGCTGGTTGAGACTGAGCTTTTCCCCTACCATGCCCCTGTCCGGTTTCTCTTGCTTTGTTCCCGGACTGGTTTTGATTTGGAGTTGGTGCCACCGGGGTGGATCTCACCTGTCTGTGCACCCTGGTCTTTTTTGTTTCATCAGCATTTATTTGCTTGCCAACTTGATTTAAAAATCCTCCCCAGATCATGGCTTTCTTCCTGGTCACCGAATCAGCCAGGTTGCTTGGGTTCAAACCTTGTCTTAGGGATGCTATTGCCACCTGTTCGAAGCAATCAGCCAACCCATTTTTTGTGTTCACAAAACGACTTATGTACTCCTTTAATGACTCATTTGGCTCATGGGCACAGTGGATTATGGTGTCTCCATTACCCTTCAGCTCCTTACTCCCAACAAACTGCCTTCGAAAGGCCACCCAAAAAGTATCAAAGTCTTTAATACAACCCTGAGGCAGGCTGTTGTACCATTTCAGAGCACTCCCCGTGAAGGATTGGGAGAATGCCCTGCAGAGTAGTTTATCATCATCATCAAAGTTCATCATGAAGTTCTTGAATTGCTCCAGATGATTGTCCGGATCAGTACTGCCATCGTACTTCTCCATCTTGGTACTGTCAAACCTCTTGGGGAGGTTCCCGGACAGAATTTTAGAAGACAGTGGAGATTGCCTCCAATTCCTTCCACGACTGAACACAGTATCTTCATTAGGAGTTGTAAAGATACCTGGCTCATCATGGAAGGCAAAAGGATCCATCAGCATCCGGTCTACATGCCTCCGGTTGTGGGATGACCCTTTTCCAATATGCCTTTTCATCCTTCCATGGTGATCTCTTTTTCTTGAATATTTCTTAACTTTCTTTTGCTTTTTCCTAGTTCGACCCTCATCACTGCTGGAGGACAAGGATTTTTCATTCCCCTCACTGTCCGAAGAGCTACTTGAAGATTCTGAGCTTGAGTCAGAGCTCTCCACAGGCTTGGACCGTTGAGACTTTTTAGAACTGGCATGTGTCTTTTTAGTGCTCACATGAGTTTTCGAAGCCTCAGGCTCTCTGGGGTTGTCGGTGTGATGAGCAGCTGATGCTTTGGATTTCTCTTTCACGCCCATCTTGGCCTTTTCAGCCCTCAGAGCTTCTATTTCACCCCTCAACCTGTCACGCTCTTGGACAGTATACTCATCGTTCTCCTCCACCACTTCGAGCAAAGCTGGTGGAAGCTCTGGATTATCCGGATTCATTCGGACAGAATTTCTTGGCAGGTTTTGAATGCTTGATTCAGGCACCTCTCTCCTCCCACTGTGGTCGCCAATTTGATGTGGATAAAAATAGCCTGGGGGTAGGCTAGTAATTTCAAGTGGAGTTTTAAGGTGGTGTAAGGGTGTTTCAAGATGGTGTAAGGGTGTTTCAAGGTGGTGTAAGGGTGTTTCAAGGTGGAGAGAGAATTAAGCAGCTTAGCAGCAGTTAATTTTCATTACCAGAAGTTAATGCTGGTGGTTGAGTATTTATAGTATGTTATTTGGGCCCTTATGGGCTTTCGGGTCATGTTTAATGGTCCCGTGTCATGTTTAAAGACCCATGAGTTTTAAGCAAGAGGGCAGGTAGCTTAGTCAGGAAGTGTTTAGGTTTTTTAGTACTTTAGTCATAGTTCGAACAGCCTTAGGATTACAGTGTTCGAAGTGATCTGTCCGGTCCAAAAGTTCTGTCCGATTTAAGTCCTTAATGTCTGTCCGGTTTTCGAAGAGATTTACACTGGTCTGCCCTTCCGGAGAGTATTCTGAATTCGGACTCATCAAGGTTAATTGCACGTGCAAGTGACCTTAAATGTAACATTTTCAAATAACAATGACCAGTTTCGAGGATGAAATAACCTTAGTGGCGAGAATGCAATATGTGTCAAACACCGGTGACGTAACAAGGTTTTTAACCCAGTATGACTAAATGATATCTATGAATAACAACGTCTTCCTGATAAATTTCTATTTTTTTTAAAGAGTTATATTATTTTATTTGCACGTGATTTATTATATTTACTATATTATCATTTGATGTATCCATGACATATATCAATATTTACAATACTCAAAGGGCTCTAAAAGATGTTATAAATTAGCTTTCACATCTCATGTTAAGATATATTAACCGAATATTTCAGTTTATACTACTGTAAATACATAAATATGTATAACATTGTTGTGAAATTAATTGTAATCCTTAACGGAGACGGTTGGTGCCAACATATTATACAATTTATTTTGTAACTCATTTATACATAAATCACCAATGTTTGTAAAGATGTTATCATCATTTAATTTAAGAAATTTAACGTATCTTGTGAAGAAAGATAAAGTATGATGGTTTAAATTGTATAAATCTATCAAAGATTTCTAAGAGTTGTAAGATGACAAAAAATCATTATTGTAAAGATGTTTTACCATCACTTAATTTTGCAATTTAATATATCTTATGAATAAAGATAAATTTGTATAGTTGGAACTGAATGTAAATTAAAATATGGATTGTACTTATTTAAGGTATGAACTTTATGCAACATAAATTATCCTTATTACTTATTTTACTTTATTTAAAGAATTTTAATTTGTAAGTCTCTTTAAAGGTCAATATTGAAAAATCTGTATTCTTCATTATTGTTCAACATTTAATATTAACAATATTTAATAATTCCATCACAACTGAGCTCAGATTGAGAAATATGGAGTTTGTAGTTAATATTTACGATCTTATTCAAAAATTGATCAAATATTAAAATTTGAATCTTGATCATGTAAATAGACTTATAAATAATTTTGGCTAAAAATCACCATTAGTCCCCATGTTTTGCATTTGTATGAAACTAGTCCTTATGTTCACTTTTGTCTCTCATTGATCCCCTATGTTTAGAAATTTTCATTATTAGTCATCCTTGACATGTGAGTATTGAGAAGCTGACACGTGGCAGCTCAAACATCAATATTTTGTATCACTATTGGTCCCCTAAAAATCTGAAGAAAGTGGTTCTAGAATTAGGGATATACGAGGAAGACCATGTGTTTCTCGAATTCGAGTTTTAAATTTTTAAGGACCAACAATGAGACAAAATGTTGATGTTTGAGCTGTCACATGTCAGCTTCTCAGCACTCACATGTGCGAAGGGGACTAGTAATTCAAATTTCTAAAATATAAATGACAAATATGATACAAAAGTGAACATAGATAACTAGTTTGATACAAACGCAAACCACGGGAGACTAATTATGATTTTTAGAAAATAACTTTCTTATATATTTTCCTGTAATAAAGTCTTAATTTGCATCAATTCCATATTCAACCAACTTGGGAAGAACCTAAAATTGAAGCACAAAAATAACTAAATTTTGGCAATGAAATTTATAAGTGTCTAAATATTAATTTTATGAAATCCATCATGATATATTTAAAGAACATCTCATGGATTATCATCATTGTGTATAGTTGAATTTAGACCTCTTTAATATAGCCCTTAAATATTTCGCTTAAATTTTGAAATAAAATAAAAAGTAGCCCAGTAACATAGCATGATAAATATCATGGTATTCTTACTAAACAAACATATCATGATTTGTATTATATTTGAATAATTTGGAATATGTTAGGTATAATAAAAGTTCAAACATGCAAAACTTAATCTAAAGCATTGCAAGTATAACATAAAAGGTTGAAATTTATCAGTGTGAGAGCTTTGATTGGAAATTCATATATATATATTACACTCGTCATAATCATTAGCGGGGAAGTTGGCATCATGCTGGTATATATTACCTTTGGGGTTACATAATCGTAAACCCTTAAATATATACTACTACGCACAAATATCGTATATGAGCGAAAGTAACTACCCTAAATGTGCTTATTCTAAACATGATATACAACCGAATAGAGAAGAATATTATAATATCGAAAATATGTGATTATGATAAATAACTTCACTGATAATATATTTATTATTATTATTATTATTTGTAAGTCAAGTAATCTAAATACTGATTACTTTAATTAATTGGACTTTTAACAACAAACTTATGTACTCTCTATTTTGCACATGACGAGACATTAAAAATCTTAAATTTCCTTAGATACTCCACTCTTATACTTATTTTGGAGCTTTAAATGTTTCTGGTATAATTTTACTCATAACAAGAAACAATACTCTGGTTATTATCTAGTTGAGATTGAGTTCAAAAATGTGTTAAAATGGACATAACTATTGATACCTTTATTTTTTTAATCAAATGATAGTTATGTTTAAAATACTTTGTTATTTTTTAAGAAAAATATTTGATGTATTGTTAGGGAAACCAACTATATCCAAATAAAAATGTTAACAAGAAATAACGGGAAAAAAATCGCACAACAAGAGATTTATATATATGATCGTGAAGAAATTTTATATCAGTGGGTAATAAACACAATTTATATATATAAGCTTATAAAAATACTCTCAAACACTAAACACTGAATCATTCATTTGTTACAAAAATTTCTTCTCGGTTTATAAACGAATCTATGAATCTCATAATGCATATTCAAGTATTTGTTTTCTACCTCACTACACCCTCTATAAATAGAATCGTCGATCTCATTTAAACCATTGCTCGTATTTTGTTTTGTCTCGCCACACATTGCAAAACAATATCTTCTTCAATTTTTAGGTGTGAAAACTCATAATCCATTAATTAAAAAACCTAATAAGAAATATAATTAATTTAGAAGACTCAATTAATATGAAATCTATTTAATATTGAAGAATCGTTTAGGAAATCTAATTAATACAAAAGACCCGATTAATATGAAATCTAATTAATATATGAGACTCAAGTAATAAGAAAACCTAATTAATATAAAAGACCCAACTAATAGGAAATTTAATTACTATATGAGACTTATTTAAAAAATTGGCGAGTTACTTTGAGACTATACCTAACAATTCTCCACATAAGCTCATAGTGATACAAGTAGCTATTACCATGATGCTCCAACTACTTATCGAAGACAAATTATCCATCAGCACGCATGGAGTGATCAACTCATATGCACACCGTAAACTCTATCGAGACAATGATCCCTAATAGATAAGTCTTTCAACCTCCCACATCTAAAAATACTGTAGTAATATCAATTTGACCTATCCCAGACTCAAACCGAGTAACACTTGACAGTTGCTCCATAGTTTAAACATTCAAAACCTTTAACCTAAAAAAATTCATATCAACACCCAAACCCAACAATGGTTGAACTTCTTTTGTGAAGCCCGAGCCTGAACTCATCTTTTAAATAGTTTCAGTGGAGGCATCCTTATCTATCATTTTGTTTAAACTTCATATTAACTTCAACTCCACCTCTGGCACCTATTATATCTTCATGACGATCAGAAGTTCAAGGGCTTCATTTGACGATGATATATGTCTCAGCATCTTCTTCACTCAATTTATTGTTATGTACAACTATTATGAGCATAACCCTTACTCCAAATAAGATACGACTCATCTTCTCAGTTTTTTTATGCTTTGGGGTACTCTTCAAGATTATACGCCCCAAAATACTAAACTTAGAATAATAGCTAGCGAATGGTTGATTCACTAATATCATGGAATTATTAGTCCTAAACATCTTAAATATTTCCCCGATTGGATTTGCACCTATTTTTACAAGCCTTCAAGTAGCTCAAATCGAATCCCAACAAATTTATTCTCAACACTAGACGCCCTTCTATTACAGTTTCATCGAGGACTAAAACACCATAAATCCGATTAGGCTCCATAACAAGGTGTGAGTATTACCAGACCCTAAGTTTGACATATCCAGCCTTATATTCAAATTATTCATCATCTAACATACCTATAGACATAAGGTTACGTTTAAATTCAGGGAAATACCTCACATCTGTTAAAGCATTTTCCAATCTAATAGATAGATTGAATCTAATAGTTCCATCATTGAATCTATCATTATGAATGTGTTTGACTTTACTCTAAGATCCACAATCTTTGACTTTATATTTTGTATTCTTCACCACCAATGAGTATTTTTATTAGTTATTCACGCTCACCGTATCACTTGTTAGGAAAACCAACAAGATCCAAACAAGATTCAAAGAACAAAGTTAACAAGTAAGAACAAAAATTTAAAAATTAATCGCATAACAATATATTTAACGTGGTTCGAATCATGAAGAAATCCTACATTCACGCTAACAGACACAATTTATATATAGGAGGTTAGAAAAAGACTCTCAAACACTAAACACTCAATTGTTCATTTGTTACAAAACTCTCGTTTGGGTTTACATAGAATCCCTGAATCTCATTATCCATATTAAAGTGTTAATCTTCTACCTCACTACACTCTCTACAAATAGACTTATTGATCTCTTATAAACCACCGTTCGTGTTTTGTCTCGTCTTGCCACACATTGCAAATCAATACATTTTTCTATTTATAGGTGTCAAAACTCATAATATCTTAATTAAAACACATAATAATTTGAAATAAAAGACAAGAAATTTAATTAATAGGCATTTGGACCTAGTAAAATAGAATTAGTAATGAGTTAATTGCAGTTAGCCTTTATCTTTACAAACAGTCTAAAATATGTCATATATATTTACAATTGATCATATAAGACTCTAATTCATTACATTTAAGCCCTCAACATTCTATATCTTTGTCAACTTTGAGCATATACTTAACAAATTTTCACATAAGCTCGCACTGAGACTACCGTATATTATCCCGATGTTCCAAATAATAGATCCATTTGGTGTTAAATTAAGGAATACTCATGTAGTAGTCCAAAATACCATAACTATTTTCCTCACTTTGTTTTTTATGTATTTTTTAAATGTCATATCTTTCAAATCATTGATAAAAAATATCCAAAATTACCATTGGTTTTATTTTATTTTATTATATACATGAAAGTATTTTGATTTTTTCAGTTGCGAAATAACCTGTAATTTGGTTACAAAATAAGTCTCGAAAAAGAAATTGTGTTCGAGTTACGGAATTACGTGTAATTTGGTTGTTAAAAAGAAAATGTGACCCGGTTATAGAATTACGTGTTATTTGGTTCCTAAAAATAAATTGTATTCCAGTGGCAGAATTGCCTGGAAATATGTTGCGAAAATAATGAAATAGTTACTCAAATAAGACTTTGGCTGTTAAATAAGTTTGGAAGTACAAATTTCTTTTGTTAAAATAATTGTTAAATAGATGTGAAACGACTAATTTTTTTGTAGTTGCAAAAATATGTGCATTTTTGTGTTTTTAATTGTTTTTAAATAAAAAATTGGATCGTCCAATTGAGAAGATATGCGCGGTTGCGAAATAAGGTTGAAAAATATATATTTATGTTTTAGTTGTGAAATTATGTGTTTATTAGTTGCTTCACTACATTAACTTGAAAATATGTACCTATTGTGCAATTGCTTCTAATTTGATTGGAAAAAAAAGAAAATCATCCTTAAAATTCATCATATTTATATTTGAATATGTGTATCTTTTTAAAAATTGAGTTATAATTCGAAAAAAAAAAATGTGAAGTTATAAATATTAAGGGTAATCAATTTTGTTTAAATTAAGTGTTATTAGAATTTTTTAGGTGACATATAATTTTATTTTAAATTTCAAAACTCGAAGTAATTATTAGTAATTTATTTTTTTTCCAAATATTTGCCGGTAATTTAATTTCAACGCCGCTATCGACTTGTCCTTAATTTAAATTAAAATAACTCTGAGGCTACTGATGTCAATTTATTTCTACAACAGTTTATCGGGAAAAGCTTCTGTCTTAGTGTCACTGGTGATAATAAGGGAAAACATTGAAAGCTCGTGGCTTTCCCTTCAGAATCCGATCTAAAAAAGAGAGATAGTTAGAAAAGCTCAAAATTCAAGAAGCGCTTAGGGTTTTATCGAGTCCAGAATGGATAACACCATAGCTGAAGCTGACGAACAAGACGAAGCTGCTTCCAACACCCCGCCTCTAGCAGACTCTATTGGAAACGATTCGGTGCAAGAATCCATTCCAACAGAGTCCGTAAGCCATTCTTATGGAACCGGCGGCGAGTTGGAACAACGGAGGGAGTTTAATGTTGGGGAAGAAGCCAACTGTTCCAAGGGAGGGGAGGCCATGCCGCTGGCTGTTGACCGAGGAGGGGAGAATGGTGGAGAAGAAGAAGCGGAGCTGGAGGTTTCTGATATGAAGGAGTTTGAGGTTGATGTTGAAGAAGAAACTGCTGATGAAAATAAAAAATTGAGTTCGGATGCCGAGGAAGAAACTGAATTGGTGGAAGAGACCGACATTGCTGAGGAGAAAGCAATAGGGAGTGGAATTCTGGTGGAGGAGATTGCAGATGTAGAGGGGGCAATGTGTGATGCTAAAGACAATGCTGAGGAGAATGACGTTTCCGATGAAGTCAGTGAGGAGGAAGCTAAGGTGAAGACGACTGCTGTTTCTGAAACGCTAGAGGATATGGAGGAGGAGACAGCTCCTGTTTCCAAAATGCTAGAGGATATGGAGGAGGAGGCAGCCGCTGTTTCTAAAACGCTAGAGGATAAGGATACGGAGGAGGAGACAGCTGCTGCTTCGGAATCCCTGGAGGATATGGAGGAGGAGACAGAAAAGGAGATCGATACAAAGATTGAGGAAGAGAATACAAGTTCTGGTGGGAAGAAGAAGGGTGGGAAGAACTCCAAAGTGCTAATAGGGGAGGACGTTTGTTTCATTTGTTTTGACGGCGGTGACTTATTCCTCTGTGACAGGAGGTCAGCTCTCTTTTGTTCTTCAGTTTGGTGATTACAAAGTTTAGATTTTTCTGATTCATTATTACCTGTGCAGGGGATGTCCAAAGGCTTACCACCCTGCCTGTGTTGGTAGAGACGAGGCCTTCTTTCATGCCAAAGGAAAATGGAACTGTGGTAAGTCTTGTATCACTCTTTGCCTCGTTGCTTAAAACGAACTTATTTGTGATTGTAGTTCATTTCTGCTGTCTTATGTTTGCCATATATAGTATAGGATCCATGAACTAAGTTTGTAGTATAATCTTGCCTCTACAAGCAGTCTATTTCTTTGGGAAGCCTAAAGGAAACTTTGTTGCTATTGATTTTTTAGTTGTAGGGGATACTGGATTAATGTCTTTTATTGCTAAGATTTCATTTTTTTCTGATCTATATCTTATTATTAGATATCTATTGTATTTCACATATTTAACATTTTGTCCTAACTAAGAATCCTCACATTTCTATAACTATGTATTGAGCACCTGAATTGTTAAAGTCACCACACTGTAGTTTTGCATTTGAGTGATAGTTTCGTTTTTACTTGATATGGACACTTGTAAAAGTTAAGTAACATGTCTTCCATGTTTCTTATTATTTTACTCTACATTATTTTTCCCAAGTGATATATTGATTTTTTTTGTCAAGGCTCTTAATTTATGAATGATGCTGGTACGGGAAAAACACCTTTGAAATGAAAAAGGACTGCACTCTAACAGCTTAGGGTTGTTGCAAACCAGACTAGTCAAAGACTTTTTGGGATTGAAGGTGTCGACTTCCTAGGAAGGGACTTCAATATAAAGTAGCCTTAACAATAATGGTGAAAGCAAGAGTTGTCCTTTTACAGTCTTGGCTTTATCTGGTTTCTGTCTGTAATTTTTGGTTTTGTTTTATTGTTGTATTCTGGAACTTCTGAACTGAAGATTATCTAAATTAGAGTTATCCTTTGCAAGTATTGTTTTTGGAACTCTGGTTTTAATGATCCCAATTTTATGAATTAGGCTGGCACCTATGCAGCAAGTGTGGAAAGACTGCGTACTACATGTGTTACACATGTCCGTTCTCATTGTGCAAGGGTTGTACCAAAGATGCTGTCATCTTATGCGTTCGGGGTAATAAAGGAATTTGTGAGCCATGCATGTCAACTGTCAAGTTGATTGAAAGTAATGGAACGGAAAACGAAGATGGGGTATGTCTAGAACATTTGCTTACTATTTTGTCCCTCATCTTTGTTGTCGGTCACATCCTCTTTCTCAAGTTTGTAAAAGAACAAGATATTTCATCGCTTTTGACATGCAATCTTTTACGCAAAATACGTGCTGTTATTTTAGGTTGAAAACATATCATGCTTCTTGCTGTTTTATTTTTATTGGTTTTCAATGATCAAACTCTTGTGTGTAGCTTAATACACGCTCCCTGGTCAGCTTTGAAGCATCATTTGAGTAATTTTATTGGAAATCATTAAAGTCGACACGAAAATGGACGATTTATCTAAAATTATCTGAAGAATGGAAATTAGATATTTTTAATCGTACAAGAGTTGATGATGATTTTCAATTAATCAACCTCTCAAGTGTTTCTTACCATTCATGTTTGTGTTTCTACTAGATTTAGGTCCCTGTATATTTGAATAAATTGACATAGGTATAGTTCTTCCGTTTATACTTTAGCATTTAGTGTCTGCCTTAAGCATGCATGTCTTACACATTGGTTGCCTCCGATTGACACAATCGATTGTACTTAAAATTTTCATGGTCTAGGAGATCCTTTTTTGCTAATTAAGCATTGCATTATATAGATACGGTTTGCCTTTACATGGTTTATTTCTGTGCACACAGAGCTCAGTCTGAGTATCATTGAAGAATGGTAATGCACGCATTCTAGTATGGGATAAGGCAGAAACTGCAAAAAAACATTTATAACTATCTCAAATAATTTAACTACTTCACATAAATATTGGCAATATTGATGTGTATGTACCGACTGATGTGCTTATGCAATGATGGGTGCAGTATATATCGTTTCGCCAATACATATTAAGCAGGGCTGGATACACTTTTACAATATACTGAAGGTGTGGTGGTCACAAAAAATTCTTACTTATACCTCTTGCTTCTTTGTGTTAGTTAGTTTTAATGCTTTTTAAGATTATTTATTAACTCTCTTGCCTATTACAGAAGTCTTTTTAATATTTGGAACAATAAAAACCAAGGTAACTAAAGAATACATAGCCTAAGAAAAACTTCCACTTGTAGTTTTGTTACGTCGTTGGAAAGTGGTGTAGAAATGAATATAATAATTTTTGCTTTGTCTTTAGTGAAATTTAATAGTATCCTCTACAAGATTAGCATATAGTATGATTGTGATGCTACACAATAAGCGGTACACAATATAGAAAATTATCAATATGTATTACACGGTTTGACAATATTGGGTGCGGCAATGGTTGGCAGTTAGCAGGAGTGACACATGGAACGGAATAAATTTAATCACTAGTGTGTTATGATTTAAAGAATGTATCAATCTGTCATTTTTGGGTACTGCGTATCAGGCACCATATTGTATGATACTGAAAGAATTGGCCTTTCTCGGATCAAGTAGATAAGCATGTATAAAGTTTTTTTATTAATGATGATATTGCAATGTAGTATTAAATTTGTCAAAGATAAGACAGCATTGAAAATACACTCCTTTTATAATTTATGGTCTCAGCTTTTGACCATCATGACTCAAACAAGACACATTCAGTATATAAAACAAAAATTGTTGTTCTAGATGAAAAATCAGTGGCTTAGTCGAGCTAGTTGATTAAGTCATTTTTTTGTGCATCACCTATATCGTGCATGTTGTGTGTATCACGTAATACCTTAGAATCTTCATGTTTAGTGAGATACAATAATTCCATGCTGTTTGAGATAAAAACTGATACTTATCAGTTTGTATCTAAATAGATTAGGCATGCTTCAGTCATAATGTAAGAGTACTATCTTCGACAAATTAAAATTATTTTGATTCTGATATGTCGTGTATCACGTATGCATGTTGTGTGTATCACGTAATACCTTAGAATCTTCATGTTTAGTGAGATACAATAATTCCATGCTGTTTGAGATAAAAACTGATACTTATCAGTTTGTATCTAAATAGATTAGGCATGCTTCAGTCATAATGTAAAAGTACTATCTTCGACAAATGAAAATTCATTTGATTCTGATATGTCGTGGTTAATAAAATTTTACTCGTTTGTAACTTTATTTCTTTTATTTTTGCAGACACCAGTAGATTTTGATGACAAAAGTAGCTGGGAGTATCTTTTCAAGGATTACTGGACTGAGTTGAAAGAGAAATTATCTATCACTTCAGAGGAGCTCACTCAGGCTAAAAATCCATGGAAAGGATCTGATTTACCTTCTACTAAACAAGAGTTGCCATATGAACTCAATGATAATAATAATGATGGAGACTCAGGTCCTTGCGATCTTCCTAATGCAGAACAAACTGTCACAAAAAAAAGGAAGACCAGGAGACAGTCAAAAACTGCTGTCAAAGATGAGGATTTGCCGAAAGGGAAGAAAGCAGCTGGTACTAGAAGGGTTCCCATGGAAGAAAATGTTGAGTGGGCTTCCAAAGAACTATTGGAGGTTGTAATGCACATGAGAAATGGTGACAAATCCTTTCTACGTCTGTCAGATATACAAAATCTCCTATTGGAATATATAAAAAGATACAATCTCCGTGATTCTCGCCGCAAAAGCCATGTCATCTGTGACTCAAGGCTTCAGAAGTTATTTGGAAAGCAGAATGTTAGACATTTTGAGATTTTAAATCTGCTTGATTCCCACATTCTTGTAAAGGATGATTCTGAAGCAGACGACCTTCAAGAAACTTTTGTTGATATGGAAGCAAATCATTCTGCGGCAGATGACATATGTGACCGTTCAATGAAGGCTAGTAAAGATAAGAGACGCAAAAAGCATAGGAAGGGTGGTGGCAGAGGAGGACGATCTAATGTAGATGATTATGCAGCCATTGATAAGCACAATATCAATTTGATTTACTTGCGACGGAATTTGGTTGAAGATCTAATTGAAAATTCTAGCACATTCACTGACAAAGTAATTGGGTCCTTTGCCAGAATCAGAATACCTGGAAATCAAAACCAAGATATTTATAGGCTAGTCCAAGTTGTTGGTAAAAACATGTTTGCTCTCAAGCTTCCTTAGTGTCTTTTAGCCATTGGATAGGGTTAACTTTTGCATTGCTAATCTTTTCTAATGCACAGGGACAACCAAAGTTGCGGAGCCGTACAAGGTTGGCAAAACAACAACTGACTTTCTACTTGAAATATTAAACTTAAACAAGACAGAGTCGATATCGATCGATATAATTTCAAATCAAGATTTTACGGAGGTAAGCTTACATCATGCTCCTCGTTTTTCCTTTTCAACTGGCATGTTAGTCTTAAGTTCTCCCAAAACATTTCTGATTGATAAAATTTGGAAGGATATTCTTTGCCATCTGAATTTTAATGAGGCTTCTGTATAAGTTCAAGTTTCTAAGGGAAGGTCCCAACAAAATCTGATTCTGATGTTTTACTCGTCTAATTACATGGTGAAGATGTTTTTACTTGGGAAAACCTATAGTGTTCCTGTATGTCTTTGGTATTTCCAAGATTGTTTGGCATTACATGGCCTACAACTAGCTCGTGTATCCTTGCGGATAATCTGAAAGGTATTGGTGCCAACAAAATTATATGAAGAATACAAATAATGGTCTGCTAGCCGAGATACTCTTACACGATTATTATTTCTCTATAAAGATCTTTTTCTGACTTGTCAGGATGAATGTAACCGACTACGCCAGAGCATTAAATGTGGACTTATCAACAGGCTAACAGTGGTAATGCTACTTTTGTCTTTATTGAGGTTTTTTTTTTATATCAATTCTGGCTTTGCTTAGTGATTTCCCTTGGTCTGTCTACAGGGTGAAATTCGGGACAAAGCCAGGTCACTCCAGGAAGCTCGAGTTAAAGATGTGAGTTTCTTGCTTGTATTTTCACATGGTGAAATATTAGTTATTTTCAGTACTCGTGGAAAGATGAAAGATATAGTTTATACATGTACCATATGAATACATATTTTTGGAGTGGATTATTAGGCTAGCCATACCTACAATTTGATGACTACTTGGAAAGTGTACAGAAGCTTGCTAAAAATAATTTTTTGTACCATTGCTGCTTTAAGAAAATATATACAGTATTTGCAAAACCATTTGCAATTTACTTCTTCCTATCCGTCAATATTGTGATAACTAACTAATATTTCAAGACTGTAAAGCTCTGTATTGTGATAGACTGATTCTTGATTTGTACTATATTTTTCAGTTCTTATTGTTACTTTTTATGCCAATGCAGTGGTTGGATGCAGAGGCTCTGCGTCTCAGTCATCTCTGTGATCGTGCCAGTGATTTAGGTCGCAGAAAAGAATATCCTTTTTCTTGCCCTTCTATGGAACTGCTACTATTTATACCAAGGTCTTAATGTATGCAGTTGTCATGCTCAAAACATGATGTAGGACTTAGATTACTAAGTCAATGAATATATTCTCTCTCCTTTCATGTATGGTATAAGTTATCTAGAATGTCCTGGAACTGAGAATGTCCTAACGGTACTATAGACTATGATGGATCAAGGTTGTGACTTTGATCTGTGAGGTCAGTCAGAACAATCCTAAGCTTTGTTCTTGTTTTGTATTCATGGAGTTGTTTGATCTGAAGGGCAGTCGAAAGGGTAGATTACCATTTATCTCAATTTGAAGTGTTTTGTGTATATTTTTGCAAATGCAAATTTCCAAGTACTCTAAAACTGTTTCGAGAGTTATCCTTGACTTTCATCACGCTTAGAGAATGTGTCGAGAAGCTTCAGCTGCTGAATTCTCCGGAGGAGCGGCAACGTAAATTTGAGGAAATTCCCGAAATACATTCCGACCCAAATATGGATCCAGATTATGAGTCTGAAGATGAAATAGGTAATAATAAAAACAGTACTTTTTGTGAGATTCATACTGTCAGCTCTTATATATTATGTATGTTCAATGTTTGACTGAGGATCAGATCACCACCTGGACTGTGAATTTGATCTAAAAAGTTTCTATAACTTACTGCCTTGTAATTTATGCTGTCTAAAAGTTTCTGATTGTCGACTTACTGTAAATATTCATTACAATGTGGATGATCATTGTTTGTACAGCCTGAGATGATCTAAAAAAGGAAAAAATCATCAAACACCTTATTAGGATAAGGGTTGATTTAGCTTTAATGAAAATCAATTGGCTCTATTGTGTTAATTTGTAGGTAAGATGGTGATTTGAAACAAAATCAATTCCGTTGCAATATGAAACACGCAGACAAGTTGTTGGATCTAAAAAATGGTCATGGACTCTTTTATAATGCAACATGTTGTGATAATGCAGATAAGTATTTGAGCTCCAGGAGTAGTAGCTTCACCAAAAGACTAAGGGAGCCAGTGTCACCCAAGAGAGATCTGGGCTCGAGTAATTCATGGGGTGGAAGTAGAAAGTATCTGAGCAGGAATCTGTCGAGTAAAGGCCTCTCAAACAAAGTCGAGGATGATGTTGGATCTGATATGACGGTAAACGCAAATTTACAGAGTCTGGGAAGTGTCAGTGAACTACAAGAACCAAAAACTGTTTCTCATTCAGAAACAGGTGTTAGGAATAGCCAAACTGTTCTGACTTCAGAGTCGTCGTCCAAGGTTGTATTAGACATTTCATCTTCTAAGGTTGTGTCAGAAATTTCATCTGCACCTCCCTCTACCGAGATAGCACAAGCTGCTTCACAAGCAAGTGAATCAGAGAAAATATGGCGGTACCAGGATCCACATGGAAAAATTCAAGGACCATTCTCTATAGTCCAGCTGCGTAAGTGGAATAACACAGGATATTTTCCTGCTGATTTAAGAATTTGGATGGCTACAATGAAGCAAGAGGAGTCAATATTGCTTGCGAACGCATTGGTTGGCAAGTTTCAGAAAGAAACTCCATTAACAGATACCAGTTCTACAAAGACCCAGCTTAGTCCTTCGGGGACAACCGCTAAGGAAAGCTTGAATATATCTGAAAGAAACCTTCCTTCCTCTGCACCAAAAAAGGAACAAGCTTCTAAAATCAGATGGTCACCAGCTGATGGTCAACCATTGGCTTCAGCTTCCATGGCGACTTCACTTTCTGAAGATTTGCAATCAGCTGTAATGATTCCCGAGAGTGTTCAATCGACCCACATTTCTACTCCACGATCTTTGTCAAAAATGACCGGAGTTGGTGATAGTTCAAATACGTCCATCATCACAAACTCAGCTCCTAAAGATGATGTTGCGATACCGTTAGGCTCCACAAGCACATCACAAATGCAACAAAGAGCTGTCGCAAGTGATTCAATAAGGATACAGGTAAATACTAATCTCCCGCCAGCACAAAGTTCCCCCATTGCCTTGTTGGACCTATCGAAAACTGCCCCTTCTCCAACTATCTTGAATGGACCCCAAAGTCACTCGGTCTCTCTGCCAATTCGTCCTCCTGCTTTCACCCAGCAGGATGAATCCTCAACGGCTAGTCAGCATTCTGCTTCATGCTTAGGTGCAGGAAAACCCGCTGGGGTTTTCCCTCAATCCCAATTGGGTTTCCAACCATCTGATTCTTGGAGGCCTCCGGTTCCAAACCCATCAGGTGTCCTGGCTCCCCAACTTCCAAATCAGTCCTGGGGAGTAAGTTTGCCAGATTACCAAATGAATGCCCCAATCCAAAATCCTTTGGCACCACCAGGACCAGTAAATCCAAATGCTGGCTGGGGTGGGCCATTTTCAGCAGCAACTGCAAACATGAATTGGGGAAATCCTAATCCTGGATGGGTTCCGTCTGGTCAAGTACAGACACCTGGAAACATGTATCCGTTATGGGTTCCACCTGTCCAAGGACAAACGACTGCAAACTTAAATCCCGGATGGATTACACCTGGTCAAGGACCCATCAACGGAAATCATAATCCTGGATGGGTGGGGCCTGGGCAAGGACAAGCACGACCTAGTCCTGGATGGGTTGGGCCTGGGCCTGGACAAGTTCCAGGAAACCCTAATCCTGGATGGGTTGCGCCTGCCCCAGGGCAACAGCAAATAAATGGTATTCCTGGTTGGTCTGCCCCTGGCCTATTGCCACCACAGATAAATGGTAATCCTGGTTGGTCTGCCCCAGGACATGACCAAGGACCTGGAAATGCAGTTCCAGGCTGGACAGCATCTGCTAACGCAAATTCGGATTGGGTTCCACCACCCAGTCAAGGTGTTTGGGGAAACGAACAGAATCAAAATGGTGCTAGGTTCTCGGACCAGAGGGGTAGAGGTGGAGGTGATTGTGGTTATGAAGGTGGTAATCGTCGGAATATGCAGTCGTCATTTGATAACCGGAGGTGGAAGTAAAAGTGGAGGTGGAGGTTCTTCTTGAAGGCAAGAGTGCAACTACTGCCGCAAGGAACTCATTGTGGTAATGCACATAATTTGAAGTTATGCAGAGTAGTGGAAACTCTGTACAGTGTTTTATCAAATAGTGTTGGTCCTTTCCTTTAGCAGCGTTTTGCTACAGTTTTCAAGAAGTCTAAAATAAAAATATATCACCATTAATTTATTGTTTAGCAGGAATCCTTCGTGTTGTATATTATTGCTCAAATGATCATTGGCTTATGGCCTTTAGGAAGAGCAAAAGGATAATAGGACAGAATTGGTTGTCTTGTATTTGGACATGTCTTGGTGTTTGTGAAACAGTTTGAACTAGTGTTGATCAAAGTTTAAAATTCTGGAACAAATACCATTTTTGAATTTTGTTGGATAGATTGCTGTGTTTGGAATTTCCGAATGCAGTATTGCTGTATCTAGTAGCGGACGTTGCATACAACTCGATGACAGAAAGGGCTCATTTTGTATTCATGAAAATCCACTATTAAAAGAGTACTTTTCTTTAGCTTTAACTACAGGTGATTTTTGTTTGGGCAAATCTATAATGAGATCCTATTTGGCTATAATGAGACCCCAAATTCAGATTTTTTTTTTTTAATGTGAAATGTTCATTTTACCCTTCATTTATAAGTCAAAGTTTCTAACCAAAATCCAATTTTTCTCCAACTTCTCCTTAGAGCTTTCTCTCTCTAAACTAACTAAAAACTCTAAAAAATCATGGATTTGGGATTGGAGTGAAGGTTTCAGCTGCAACCTTGATGATTTCGCATCGGAGGAAGAAGAGCCGTTGACGGACCACTTGGAAATCCAAAATGAGATATTTTCCGAAAATTTTCAAGTCAGTGCGAATATAGCGGTACCACTGCTATATAATGGACGAACTGCGAGGTGGGAACTCGCAAATCGTGCAAAATTGCGAACGGTCCGTTCGCAGAATTTCCAGATGGACGAACGAACCGTTCGCAGAAAAACCGGATGGACGAACGGTCCGTTCGCAAATATTCCAGATGCACGAACGGACTGTTCGCAATTTTGCATGAATTTTGAGTTCCTAGTTCGCGATTTTGCTAAATAAACGAGTGCACTGCTCGCAATTTGGCTGAATTATCGAATTTGTTGTCCGCGAAAATGACCTGTCTTGGAAATTAAACGATCATCTAGATTTAAATATGTTCTCATATAATTGCATGAATGACATATGAATGACATATGTAGGAGCCCGATCTACCGCCATGTTCGATGGCCGATTACACGAAAGTGTTTAGTACGGACACTTTTTACACCAAAGCCGATTTGGTTGATTGGGTCGAGTCCGAAAGCATAAAACTAGGATTCATTTTGGTCCGAAGTAAAAACGACGACGGTACCAAAAGCATGAAAACTCCTAGGATATATTTTAGGTGCGAGAGGTACAGAGTATACAAACCTAACCCTAAACCGGGGTATGTTATGAAGCGCCGAGAATGTTCATCGAAAAAATGCGGGTGTCCGTTCTATTTAAGAGGGAGTCCGGTCTCAGAGCTACCAGGTTATTGGAAAATGGTTGTGCTAAACGGGAAACACAACCACGAACCATTTTTGCACTTGGATGGTCACTCACGAGCCGCTAGACTAAAAGTCGAAGAACAATTGTTCGTTCGTAATCAAACGGAAGTCGGTTCTCGACCGAGAGAGATATATCGTGGTTTGAAGATTAAAGACCCGCAAAATGTATCAAGCATGCACACGATATACAACATGCGGCAAAAACATGATTTGGTTGATAAAGCGGGCAAGACCCAAATGCAATACTTGTTTACTAAGTTAAAAGAACACGAGTACTATGTTTGGGAGCGAAGTTGTGAAGCAACGGACGAGATCCTCGAGTTGTTTTTTGCACACCCTAAAAGCATCGATTTCATGCGCACTTTTCCTCAAGTTCTTATAATGGATAGCACGTACAAGACTACAAGGTATAAGATGCCTTTACTTGAAATAGTGGGCCAAACTTTGACGAAGAAGACATTTTGTGTTGCTTTTGTTTTTTTAGCTCCGAGAAACAAGAGAACTACACTTGGGGGTTGAGTGTTCTAAAGATGGTGTTGACCAACAACAAGTGCCCATTACCTAACATTATCGTCACCGATAGGGAGTTGGCTTTAATGAATGCTATCGACGATATATTTCCGGACGCAACTCATATGCTATGCACTTGGCATATTGGTAAGAACGTCACCTCTTACGCTAGATAAGTTTTACCGAATGCGGACATGGCCGAAGAGTTCGGGGAATATTACCAAAGGGTAGCCTATTCGGCCACGCTCGAAAACTATAACAAAAACTTACCGATATGCACCACACGTTCGCATTTTGTCCATTGGCTATCGACTACGTTATGAAGCAATGGATTGACGAATATGGACACAAATTCCTCAATATTCACACGAACAAATTTAAACATTTTGGCAACCAAACTAGCAATCGGTGAGTTATATTTCCATTTCCACACAATATTTTTTAATATAAAGTGTTAGAAATCTAATGTATTTTATCTCATGTTATAGGGCGGAGAGTGCTCATTATAGCCTCAAGCGGGCAATTGGTAGTAGTCTATGCACGTTCGAACAATTTTGGAAACATGTTCATGCATTGCTATCCGCTCAACACTCTAACATTTTCGAGTCATTCGAGCGTAGTAGGTATCGTCCAAGAAACTCAACTAGGTGGCCTAACAAAACCATCTACAAGGATGTCAAAGGTGAGCTTTCATCTCAAGCTATAGAATTAATAGAGACAAATCTCGCAACGGCCTTGAAAATATGGTTCACACCCGGAATGTGTGGGTGTGTTATTAGGAAAACTCATAATTTACCATGTGCATGCGAATTAGCTTTGATTTATAAAGAAGGAAGGCCGGTTAGAAAAGATGAGTGTGATGTCTATTGGAGTACGTTAAGGATCAAACCTAATGAGGAGTTTGATACCCAAGACGAGCTCACTAGAAAACTCTCCATAATAGATAGCACCATCCGCGGTTACGGGCAACACATCCAAGACCACATTATAAATAGGATGATGCAAATCCTAGATCCCGCTAGAAGTCATGTTTTGGAACCTAAGGAGCCGGTTGTTACTAAGGGCAGGAAAAAAGCCGACCGGGACAAATCAACTCAACGGGACCCTAGCGAGTGGGAATACGATGGTAGTCTAGGCGCTAGCACTCCCGGCACGATTGGTAGCACGGCCGCCTCGATAGGTAATAGAACATTTCTACCGCAAAAAAACAAGACGAAAGAAAAGGCGAAAACCAAGGATCAACCGAAGAAAGATAAAGTGCCTCGACCGAAAAAATCATCAAAGGGCCAAGATTTTAGCGGGTACGAGAGTTGGTTTCCTAGCTATTTGCATGACTACATTTCTAGCGTCGAAGACGTCTCTCCCGACGGTAATTGCGGATTCCGGGCCGTTGCTTTGACGGTATACGGTAAATCCGATTCATGGGACCAAGTTAGACGGGATTTGATCGGCGAATTGCAAAATGAACGTGAGCTATGGGAGAGAGTGTTTGATGGTTCACAAGGTGTAGATAACCTTGTGAGAAGGTTGATCGTTTTCGAATTGTATGGTGCCGGTACTAGGCATTGGATGACGTTACCCGATTTAAGGTTAGTGATAGCCACTAGATACCAATGTATCGTATACCACATTTCACTCCACCAATCGTACACTTATCTACCTCTACGTGGTGTGCCTCCTCGATCGTGTCCTAACCTCGAAGTTGGTATAGGTTTCGTTCACGGTAACCATTTCGTCAAAGTAAGTATACAAATGTGTGTTTCAATTTTATATATTATTTTTGTGACCAAATATTTATCTAGCTTTTATTTGTGTAGGTTGTGTTGAATGGACCACTTCCGGAAATATATCCTACTTGGTTTCCGTTTCGTACGGATCATGACGTCACCGGTTGGGCAATACCGCTCGACAAGAGATTGAACAAACATAACCAAATCAAGCCCGCGCAACCATCGACCGCACACGAAGAGCCACCACGTGTCTTCGATTTGAATGAAAACTAACAATATGATTATGCATTACTTGTTTTTATCCCGTTGTGTTTACGAATACTTTTTTTACTTTCACCTCGGTTTGTAATCGATACTCCCACGTTTTATTTATTTTGAAAATTCCATTTCATATAATTATTGTAAAAAAAAGTTGCACAAAACAATTAAATTGCAAGTTCCCCAAAAAATTACAATTTTATCAAAAAAAGTGTGAATTTTTTTTATAAATTCGGCACAGTGGCGAATTTGCGAATTGTGAACGCCGGATTTTGCACAAATTGCGAACTCCCACCGCTATGATTTGGCAAAATCGCGAGGGTGCTGTTCGCGATTTTGTCAAATTACATGCGCCTGCATTCGCGAATCCGGCGTTTTACAACCCTCTGTGTTCGCGAAACCCTCTGTAAATTTAGTTTTTCACAATTTTTTGACTTTCCCGACTCCAAAACTGATTTTTCTTTTTACCAACATTAAGCATTAGTCAATTGGCCCAAATGATTCGAATTTTGTGGGAAAAAAAACTCAAAAAAGTAAAAAAAAACTACTTCAAAGTAGCCTAAAATGGTCACATTTTGTGACCTTCCCGACTCCAAAACTGATTTTTCTTTTTACCAACATCAAACATTAGTCAATTGGCCCTAATGATTCGAATTTTGTGGGGGAAAAACTCAAAAAAGTAAAAAAAACTACTTCAAAGTAGCCTAAAATGGTCACATTCTGTGACCTTCCCGGCTCCAAAACTGATTTTTCTTTTTACCAACATCAAACATTAGTCAATTGGCCCTAATGATTTGAATTTTGTGAAAAAAAAACTCAAAAAAGTAAAAAAAAAACTACTTCAAAGTAGCCTAAAATGGTCACATTTTGTGACCTTCCCGACTCCAAAACTAATTTTTATTTTTACCAACATCAAACATTAGTCAATTGGCCCTAATGATTCAAATTTTGTGGGGAAAAAATAAAACTCAAAAAAGTAAAAAAAACTACTTCAAAGCAGCCTAAAATGGTCACATTTTGTGACATTTTCACGTTTATTTATTTTTTTAATCTGATTTTTTAACCATTATTATTAGTTGTAATTTGAAGTATAAGATATATGAACCGACTAATGTGGTGACACATAATAACATCCTAAAAACTACTTAAAAGTAGGATAGCGTTGTCAGACATGTAAGGATAATGTAATCTGGATGGGCGACTAATGTGGTGACACATAATATATACAAAAATACACACATATCGAAGATAATTATTACAACCCACGTGGTTTAAATCAGGGTCTCATTATAGCCAAAGACAACATTGCATTCGAAATAGTATGAATTTCGCTATAATGAGACCTTATCCAAATATTAAACGCCCACCAAAATTGACTCGCCCCTATAAAATAGGACATAAAGTCTAAAAAAATACGACACTTTCGCAACCTGCAGCACTGACAAAAATATAAAACTCGTTAAGGTTTACATATGGAGTTTACGGCGGACGAAGATTACCACATGCTTCGAGCTGTGAAGATTACACGCGAGATACTGGGGGAAGATACAAGCGATCAGTTTTTCGAGCGTGTCCTATGTACGATGTATATAAACTACGGCCGTTTAGGTACAAGAGGTGTCGTTGTGCGTACTCGTGAGCAGATCAAAAGCAGATACAATTTTTGCAAGCCAATACAGCATTTGTGTTTCTTGCCATCGCTTATTAAGCGAGAAGCAGCCTCCGTTTGGAACCTAACCTTGATAGACTACATCACAAGGGATATGGTAGCATTTCTAGAGGACAAAATTATTGCAAGGGGTGGAGTGGATGATGTGGAATACAAACTTAGATACGACTAAGCCTTCCACTTATGCAGTGTTACGTATTACTGGTTGTTGTTTGAAGTTGTCATTTTTCTTATTAGTTGTTGTTTGAAGTTGTGATTTTCGTATTACTGGTTGTTGTTTGAAGTTGTCATTTTTCTTATCAGTTGTTGTTTGAAGTTGTGGTTTTCGTATTACTGGTTGTTAATTTAAGTTGTGATTTTTTTATTAGTTGTTGTTTGAAGTTGTGGGTACCAAATAATGTCTACAAAACAAGGTAATGAAAACTTTAACAAGTTATAGCATTAACTAAAACAAACAGACAATACAGACACTACTAGATGGAAACTATTAAAAACATATCACAATGCTCAATCGTCGAAGTCGTATCCCAAGTTGGCGTCAGACTCAATCCCCTCTTCTCTCAGTAATCCTATTCTCAAGATACGCTACCATATCCTTCGTGATGTAGTCTACCACAATCATGTTCCAGACGGTAGTTGCTTCTTGCTTAATTTTAAAGGGTAGAAACAACAAACGATCCATTGGTTTGCAAAAAATGTACCTCTCCTTGATTTGGTCACAGTTACGCACAACAAAACCTTCAGTTCCTAAACGGCCGTAGTTTTAGTACATATTACACAAGACCAGCTTGAAAAACGCGTCGCTACTATCTTCTCCCAACTCTCGGTGGGAAAGTTTCACTGCCTCGAGCAAATGGTAATCTTCATTAGGGGTAAACTCCATTGGTTAAACTGTTATTGTTCGAATAGTGCTTCACATCTATTTATATGCTCGTGGTTGTTTGGGCGGGAACTGCATTAAAAGCAGATGTTTTTGGCGGCAACTTTTTTAGGTGTCTCGTTATAGCGGAAAACCTGGTGATGGAAGTTTTGTTATAATGAGACCCCTACTATTATTGCACTGCAACGTTATTGTACTTTTGTAAATATTAGGTCCGCGATGACATTATCGACATCCGGCTGGAGGAAATGCGTGACTAGCGAGATGCGAAAGAATAAAGGAAGTTGCAGACTATGTTTTAGCCTGTGTTTTATTTTATGTTTGAGTTTGTGTTTGAGTTTCTGATTCCGTTTATGTTTGAGTTTATGTTTCAGTTTCTGATTCCGTTCATATTTGAGCATATGTTTGTGTCCGATTAAGTAGTTCTTAAAGAACAGATCAGGAATGCTCTGAATATAGGAACAATGAAACATGACACAAAAATAAGTTAGTTGTCCGATATCGATTCTAAGACGTATAAAAATAATAATAATGTTTTTCTGATTTGATTTTGTGGGTGGTTGTGGTGGTCAGAGTTAAATGGTACTCCTAAGTAAAAGTAAGTAGATTCAAGTCTTTTCAACCACTAATTATATCGGTGTAGTAGAAGTAGTAGTGGTTGCCTTCTCGGTTTTGGAGGGACAGCATCTGGCACTTAAGTTTATTGGTTGGTGTGGATAAAAGTAGCCTGAGGGTAGGCTGGTAATTTCAATTGGAGTTTCAAAACGGAGTAAGGGTGTTTCAGGATGGTGTGAAGGTGTTTCAAGGTGTTTCAAGGTGTTTCAAGGTGGAGAGAGAATTGAGCAGCTTGGCAGCAGTAAATTTTGTTACCCATAGTTAATGCTGGTGGTTGGGTATTTATAATATGAAATTTGGGCCCTTATGGGCTTTCGGGTCAAGTTTAATGGACCCGGGTCATGTTTAAAGACCCATGAGTTTTAAGCAGATGGGCAGGTAGCTTAGTCAGATAGTGTTTAGGTTTTTTAGTACTTTAGTCATAGTTCGAACTGCCTTAGGTTTGCAGTGTTTGGAGTCATCTTCCCGGTTCAAAAGTCCTGTCCGAATTAAGTTCTTGGAGTCTGTCCGGTTTACGGAGAGATTTACTTATGGCTGCCCTTCCGGGGAGCACTTCGAATTCGGACTCATCAGGAGCCCCTTTTTTAGGTATTTGAACAAGTGTCCTTGTCAAAGAACTGAAAAACAGTCCGATTTAGGAAGTGGTTTTTCAATTCGAAGAGAGTTGAGGACGGACCCGGACGGACCAACCGTTACGAATTCCAAACGGTTCTTGTCAGAGTTAGTGGGACACGTGTCACTCTCTGGTTGGTCACTTTAGCCGTTTTTTACCTTGAAAGTTGCACCACTTTCTCGAACAAGTTACCTCTTTTAAATGCCATAAATGACATCAGCGCCGTCTTTTAATCATTGCCCAACTTTTCGGATTCTCCTAGGAATCAACCCCTTTTTCACATTTACTATAAATTCTATTCACCTTTCACAGCCTCACTATCTCTTTCACTCTGCCATTTTACCCAAAGCTTTATCTCTCTAAAACTTCAAAATTTCCTTAGCTGTTTATGTTCACAGCAAGAACAGCACTGATCAAGGGCGGTTGGCTTAACCTCTCAGAATTGGAGAAAGCTCAAAGAGTTGAAAAAGAAAAAAGACTTGCAGCAGGGCTTCCAGCGTCGCATGTCGAGAAACCAGCCCCTTCAATCGAAGAATCTGACAGAGGTTCATCTTCTTCTAAAGGTACAAAACCTAGAAAACTCTTTCAATCAACACTCTCCCCCATAGTATCTGGCTCTTCAGTTCAAGAGTCGATGGTCACTGCCACAAGTGTTAGGAAAAAATCCTCTTTCATTGCTATGGGGTCTGATTCTGACCACTCCCCAGACAAATTAATCATGAAGAGGCCAAGTAGGCTGGTTAAAGGGCTTTCTTCCAAAAATACTAGCGAATCAGGGTCCGAGGCAACTATTAGGACTCTCCGGGAAAGGCCGGCCGGTCCGGGGCTAGCAGTCCTCTACCTCCCAAAGAAACTTCAACCTCAGAAACTCAAACTGAGGTGATAAGTCGAAAACATTCAGAGAGCCAACAGTCCGGAGGATTAGCTGTGCCAAGCTTCAACCCTCCCCGGGCTGTTTCTACAGAAGCTCCCCCAACAATAATGGAGGAGAGGATGGAGGATTCCACCGAGGAGGTTAGATTTGAGTCCGAGTCCTCCGGACAAGCTGAAACTGCTAGAGTTGCTGTCAAGAAAGGCAAAGAAGACTTATATCTGAGGCATCCGGACCTGCCGGAGAGCCTCGAAGGGAGAGTAGGGCCATGTTTTCATAAGGTCGAGCTCAAATATCTTTCATCTCTGTTAAAGACCAAGTATGCGTTCATCCATACTAAAGATCTGGGACGACTGCGTACTAAGTGGGGGATCCCTGAGAATGTAAAGATTCGAATTCCCATCGATCCAGAGACCCCGATGGATTGCAAAAGAAATGAGATAGTCTTCTTTACGGAGCTATTCAATTGGGGACTTAGGTTCCCACTGGACCCGGAGATAGTGCGCTATTTTCACTTGGTCAAGCTATGTCCAACACAGCTAAGCCCTAATGGTTGGTACACCTTGATGTCATGTATTATGGCGTCTAGGCTATCTGGAATTCCTCTTCCTATGGAAGAGTTTGCAGTTGTGGCTAATTTGTGCAAGCATCATCAGTTCCCTTTTTATCATTTTAACATGGGGAACGATCTTAAAGTTGTTGATGATATCCTGGAATCGGAGAGTAAATGGAGGAGCCAGTTCTTGTTTGTCAGTGGCTCATGGGAAAATGGCAAGAAAATCCAAGCCGAGGAGAATCCTAGCCTTCTTCGAAGTAGATGGATGAGCGATCGTAAGTTTTTATCTTAAGTTTCTGTTCGAATCTTCCTTTCCTTTAAGTTTATACTAATCGGGTTTTATTTTGTTTTATCAGAGCTGCCAAAGGAGTTCGGGGACTATCTGAAGGCCGGACAGGTCACCTGTGGAAAAATCAACGCTTGGGCCGCAGAGAACTGGGAGAACCGGTTTCATAAAGCCTTCACTCCTGGGAACCTAGCGAGGTCTCACCTGTGGAACACCACAGGTCGAAGAGACTTAACCTGGGAGGAGTTCTCCACCCCACCTGATGAAGACGTTGTGCTGAGAAGGTCTCATGAACTGGATGGGACCCTCTTCCTTCCTGCCCGGGCCAAAGCCCCAAGTAAAATGAAGGGCAAGAAGAAGAAAGGCAGGAAAGCGGTAGAGGATACCGAGAAAGAGGCCCCAACAGACTCAGAGGTGCCAGCCCAGGCTCAAGTCGATGCAAACCTTCTACAAGTGGTAGAACAGGAGAGCGAGAAACAAGGAGTGAATCCCCCAAAACCTTCAAGGGATTCCAAACGGGCTCGTAAGCAAGCAAGTGACAGTGCTGACAGGGAAGTCAAAAAGAAAAAGACTTCCCAAGGAGAAGAGCTCGCTCTCCGGGATCCGGAGCCCACTTTCCCAACCGATCCGACGTTAGCCGAAGAGATCCCAGGGAATCTTAATGAAGGGATTCCAATGGAATTCCATACTGATGAGATTGAAAGGGGAGAGATTAACATGGATGAAGTGGACGTCACCGGTCTAGGTCCTCTAGGTGATTATTTCCTTGGCCTGTCCAGAGATGAGTTCACAGGGCCATATGTTCCCCCAAGTAGTTCCAACACAGTGAATTTCAATGGTAGGACTTTTATGGTTTCCAGTGAGAGGGACGTTATAGCCCATTCTCTCCTTAGCAACGTGCAGCCAATACTTACTTTGGAAAGGCAAGTCCGAAGTCAGGCAATCACCATCAAAGACCTCAAGTCTGAGAAGGAGAAGCTGTCCGATGACCTCAGGATTGCTGCTACTAAGGTTGATTTGCTTAAGGAGTCGAACGAACAGCTAAAGAAGAATCAAAATGAAAGCAACACAAAAGTTGCTTCTTTAGAAGAGACCGTAAAAGATCTCCGGGCTAAGCTGTCCGGACTGGAGAAGGACTTGACAGCCTCAAGAGGAGAAACTGCAGCAAAGGAGAAGCTTGTCACCAACCTGACCACTGACAAACTTGCTTTAGAGAATGCAGTGAATCAGGCTGTTGAAGAGAAAGCTGCTTTGGTGAAGGATCAAGAGGCCATGATCAAGGCCAAAATCAACGCTTATGCCAGGGAGATGATACGGAGTGAAGAATTAATGATTGAAAAAGTGAAGTCCGATATGGTCCTCCTGTTTCACGAGAAGTTCCCGAAGAGGAGACTAGGGGACTTATGGCGCTATGTAGATGATGATGATCTCCCATACTGGACCATGGTTGATGAGGGGTACTCCGGTGAGTCCTCGTCTGGTGATGAAGAGGAAACCGGAGAGAGTCCAGGTGAGGAAGAGATTGACCCCAAGGGTAAGAAAATAGTCGAGGAGAAGAGCGACATCAAGGGCAAGAAAGCCGATGAGGGTGAGCCATCTTCAAAGGCTCAACCTTAATTTATAATTTGTTTTGTTTATCTTTTGTTTGAACTAAAGTCCTTGGAAGGCCAAGGCACCTTTTTTGTGATGGTGTCCGTATTATTCGGACAGATTTTTGTACTGTGCCCAAACTTGTTCAAAAAGTCCTTGGAAGGCCAAGGCAATTTTAAGTTTTTGAATGAATGCTTTATTTTGCTCAACCATCCTCTTCTTTCATAATTTGTTTTAAATAGCTGGAGTTTAAGTAGTTTTGAGTTATTGTATTGTGAGAGTGTTTAGTTTCTCTGGCTAGAATTTAAGTAGCCCTTAGACCTTTCAGTCCGGGTAGTATGACAAGCAACAGAATTTTGCAAAAACTTAGAAAATTATTGAAGAAGGCATCAAGTTTCATTGAGAGCTCTCCGTGGCGCCGAAGAGAGGAAATGGTATGCCCCCAAATATTTACATGGATGTTTAAACAAGTAAATATTTACATAAGTTTTATTCCAAGTACATTCGAAGGTGTTCAATATTCCAAGGGTGAGTTAAAACCCTGCCATCTTTGTCTTCCAACCAGTATGTCCCAAGCTTGATTCTTTCAACCACAGTATACGGACCCTCCCAAGGTGGGGCCAGCTTTCTGAAGAGCTTTTCCTTAGTATGCAAGAAAACTTTTCTTAATACTTTATCTCCTGGCTGAAAATCCCTTCTCTTAACTTTAGAAGCAAACCTGCTTCTCATCAAGCCCTGATAGTGTGCCATTCTAAGATGAGCTTTTACTCGCCTTTCTTCAATTAAATCAAGTTGATTTCTAATTGTCATCTCATTAGTCCGTCCGGAGAAGTTGTGGACTCGAAAGGAGGGGAGTGTCTTCTCTATGGGGGCTACTGCATCCATTCCATAGACCAAGGCAAAAGGCGATTATTGTGTTGCAGCCCCAGGTGTTGTCCGGTAGGCCCACAAGACTTCTTGTAGATAACTAGGCCACTTCCCAGCAGCCCCTTCCAAATTTTTCTTTAAGCCGGACAGTATCGTTCTATTAGCCACCTCAACTTGTCCATTGGCCTGTGGGTGGAAAGGTGAAGAAAAGCAGTGCTGAATACCCCTTGAGGCACAGAAGCTTTCCATTTTTTTGTTGTCAAACTGTGGCCCATTGTCTGTTGTTATTTTCTGGGGGACACCAAATCTGCAACATATGTTGGATAGAATGAACTTTATAACAGCTTTCGAGGTTGTCCCTGCCAAGGGAGCTGCTTCTACCCAATTTGAGAAGTAGTCAATGGCCACAATTATAGTTTTACGCCCTCCGGACGCCACAGGGAGAGGCCCAACTAAGTCCAATCCCCATCGAGCAAAAGGGATGGGCTCAGAAATTGATTCCAAAGGAATGGCTGGTACATGAATTTCATTGCTGTACCTTTGGCATGGGTCACACCTTCTTACCAGCTCCTTAGCATCTTTCATAATTGATGGCCAATAATATCCGGAGAGAAGCACTCTTCTTGTTAAAGCTCTAAATCCACAATGGGTTGATCCCTCACCATCATGCAATTCGGAGAGAACCATTTGCGACTCATGATCCCCTAAACAGCGTAGGAGAGGTTTGCTATAGGACTTTTTGTACAAGACTTCTCTAATCATAATGAAACCACGAGCCTGTGTTTCAACGTTCTGGCTTGTGATTTATCCAAGGGCACGATGCCATCAGACAGATATTGCATAAGAGGAGACCTCCAGTCTTGAGGCCGGTTTACTTGTATTTCGAAGACTTCCTCTTTTTCACCTTCATCAAGTTGAATAGAAGGGCTTTCAAGCACATGGATCCATGGGTAGGACTCCGTATATGCTATCGTTGCCAATGAGTCTGCTAACTCATTCTCTGCCCGGGGGATGTGCTCATAGACAACAGCTTTAAATTTCAACGCCTCATTTTTCAGGAGGAGTAAATACTTGACCAATTGTTCTTTTCTAGCTTCTGATAGGCCCAAGGCATGGTGGACTAGCAACTGGGAGTCACTTAGTAGCTTGACCCTTTTTGCTCCACAGATGTATGCCAATTTTAACCCAGCTATAGCTGCTTCGTATTCGGACTCATTATTGGATGCCCTGAAAGCAAAACAAATAGCTTGGAACATGTTGTCCCCATAGGGGGAAGTGAGACATATTCCTGCCCCAGATCCCATGGTACTGGATCCTCCGTCTGTTCGGACAATCCACACTTTTTTGTCTTTTGAATCAGCAGGTTGTTCTGAATCCCTATCAGAATGGAATTCGACCAGAAAATCAGCCACAGCTTGAGCTTTTACAGCTGTCCGAGGAGCAAAGTCTATGTCGAAGTCCTCCAACTCTACTGACCACTTCGTCATTCTGCTTGAAATGTCTGCTTTTTGAAGGACATTCTTTAAAGGGAAAGACGTCCGGACAACGATAGGATGAGCCTGAAAGTAAGGCCTCATTTTTCTTGCAGCTATCACCAAGGCCAATGCTAGTTTTTCGAGTTTCAAGTAACGCCTCTCAGCATCAATCAGGCTTTTGCTGATGTAGTACACTGGGTGAGGATACCCATCAACCTCCCTTACTAACACAGCACTGATGGCACAACTTGAAACAGCCAGATATACAAAGAGAGTCTCCCCATCGACTGGTTTGAACAAAGTCTTGGGAGAGGACAGATGCTTCTTGATTTCATTGAATGCCTCATCACACTGTGGTGTCCACTCAAACCCATTTGCACCCTTCAGGGTTTGAAAGAATGGAGATGAATCTGTTCAAGGCTGCCAACCTCCCCGTTAATCGCTGTACTTCTTTAATGTTTCGAGGAGGCTCCATTTGGAACAAAGCATTGAGTTGGTCCGGGTCGGGCTGTATTCCATGCTCACTTATGATATACCCTAAGAACTTCCCGGACTGCACTCCGAACACACACTTTTCAGGGTTTAGTTTTAAATTTACTTTGGCCAGGTTGGTAAAAGTCTCTTGGAGGTCGGACAAGTGCAACTGCTCATCCACGCTTTTCACCATCATATCGTCAATGTAAACCTCTATATTTCTTCCAATTTGATCAGCAAATGCCTTGTTGACTAACCTTTGATAAGTAGCCCCAGCATTTTTCAAGCCAAAGGGCATCACCTTGTAGCAGTGTAAACCTCTATCAGTGACAAAAGTGGTATGTTCTCGATCTTTTGGATCCACCTGGATCTGATTGTACCCGGAGAAGGCATCCATGAAGGAGAGTAGCTTGTTCCCAGAAGTAGAGTCTACTAACTGATCTATCCGGGGAACCGGATACAAGTCTTTTGGGCAAGCCCGATTGAGGTCTGTGAAGTCAATGCACATACGCCATTTACCATTCTTCTTTTTTACCAAGACAGGATTGGCAGTCCACAAAGGGTACTGAGATTCTTTAATGTGCCCCATCTTTGTGAGTCTGTCAACCTCTTGTACAATGACATCAGCCTTTTCTTTTGAGAAAGCTCTCCTTTTTTGTACCACTGGTGCCACATCTCTCCGGACAGATAGGTGATGGGAAATCACCTCTGATGGAACTCCAGTAACATCAGCGTTGCACCAAGCAAAAACATGCTGATGGTCTTTTAAGAATTTCAACATCTCTTCTTTCAACATTGGTGGCATTCTGGACCCTATCTTGACATTTTTTCCTTCTTCCAAGCAGTGTGTTTCAACCTCCTCAATTGGAATCAACACTCCGGGGGTCTCTCTGGGGTCATCAATTTCACCCTCACCCCCAGAAAGGCCCTCAAACTGCTATTGGTCATTTATACGGACTTCCCCCAGCGTTCATGGAGCCAAGGCAGTGGCATAGCATTCTCTTGCAACTTTTTGGCTGCTCCAGACAACCCCAACCTGCCCCTGAACAGCATATTTTAGACACTGATAGACTGTCGAAGCCACTGCATACATCCTAGAGAGCCAAGATCTCCCTAGAATAGCATTATAGCAAGTGGGACAATCTACCACAATGAAGAGTATTCTGACCATTTTCTTGAAAGGGCCCCTGCCCAACAACACTTCTTCAAACTCTCCGATTACATCGGCTGAGCTGCCTGTGAAGCCCACGATCGACCTGTCCGACTTTTGAATCACAGCTGGATTTTTCATTTTCTTGTAAGTGTCTAGGAAAATGATATTGGCAGAACTCCCAGTATCCACCAAAATTCGCCTTATCTCATTGCCCCCTATAGATGCTCCTATGACAACAGCATCCTCATGAGGGCCAGCAATATCTCTCAAATCATCCTCATCGAAGACTATGAATGGGAACGAGTTTGGAGATTGATAGGATGTCATGCCTCCTTCTAGTTGGGAGGCCAAATTATGAACATGCCTTTTTCTTGAAGAAGTAGTAGGAGCTGTCATAGTGTCCCCTCCGAAAATTGTCAGCGACTCGAAGAATTTAATGAGCCCGGAGACTGATCTAGAACGCTCCTCAATAGCTCCCACTCTGTTTCGTGTTGGATCAGGATCCAAATACTCAGACTCCACATCAAACCTTTCAATTATTACCATAGCCCCCTCCGGGGCAGCATTAACCGGACCAGCCCGGTGAGTGTTGTCAGGCCTGTTGCCTCCTCTCCTTTTAACGTATGCACCCAACTTCCCTCTTTCAATCAAGTTTTGTACCTCTTGTTTCAACGCTATGCAATCATCGGTGGTGTGGCCAATATCATTATGGTATTGGCCAAAGGAGTTATTTCGATGTTCTCTGGGAGACTGCAAGGTCGCCGGTCTCCGGTAGTGTACTTCATCTTTTGTTTTATCGAAAATGGTTGCCACGCTTTCTTTGAGCTCTGCAAACCACTCTGGTTGGACCCATGGCCCTCTTTTGTTTCTAGACTGTTGGCTTTGTGCAGGAGCAGCTGGTTGAGACTGAGCTTTTCCCCTTCCATGCCCCTGTCCGGTTTCTCTTGCTTTGTTCCCGGACTGGTTTTGATTTGGAGTTGGTGCCACCGGGGTGGATCTCACCTGTCTGTGCACCCTGGTCTTCTTTGTTTCATCAACATTTATTTGTTTGCCAACTTGGTTTAGCAATCCTCCCCAGGTCATGGCCTTCTTCCTGGTCACCGAATCGGCCAGGTTTCCTGGGTTCAAACCTTGTCTCAGGGATGCTATTGCCACCTGTTCAAAGCAATCAGCCAACCCGTTTTTTGTGTTTACAAAGCGACTTATGTACTCCTTTAACGATTCGTTTGGTTCCTGGGCACAATGGATTATGGTATCTACATTACCCTTTAGCTCCTTACTCCCCACAAATTGCCTTCGAAAGGCCACCCAAAAAGTATCAAAGTCTCTGATACAACCCTGAGGCAGGCTGTTGTACCACTTCAGAGCACTCCCGTGAATGATTGGGAGAATGCCCTACAGAGTAGTTTATCATCATCATCAAAGTTCATCATGAAGTTCTTGAATTGCTCCAGATGATTGTCCGGATCAGTACTGCCATCGTACTTCTCCATCTTGGTGCTGTCAAACCTCTTGGGGATATTTCCGGACAGTATTTTAGAGGACAATGGTGATTGCCTCCAATTCCTTCCACGACTGAACACGGTATCCTCATTAGGAGTTGCAAAGATACCTGGCTCATCATGGAAGGCAAAAGGATCCATCAGCATCCGGTCTACATGCCTCCGGTTGTGAGATGACCCTTTTCCAATATGCCTCTTCATTCTTCCATGGTGATCTCTTTTTCTGGAATACTTTTTAACTTGTTTTTGCTTTTTCCTGGTTCGTCCCTCATCACTGCTGGAGGACAAGGATTTTTCATTTCCCTCACTGTCCGAAGAGCTGTCCGAAGACTCTGAACTTGAATCAGAACTCTCCACAGGCTTGGACCGGTGAGACTTTTTAGAGCTGGCATGCGTCTTCTTAGTGCTCACATGAGTTTTGGAAACCTCATGCTCTCTTGGGTTATCGGTGTGGTGAGTAGCTGATGCTTTGGATTTCTCTTTCACGCCCATCTTGGCCTTTTCAGCCCTCAGAGCTTCTATCTCAAGTTTTAACCTGTCGCGCTCTTGGACAGTATATTCATCGTTCTCTTCCACCACTTCGAGCAAAGCTGGTGGAAGCTCTGGATTATCCGGATTCATTCGGACAGAATTTCTTTACTTGGTTTCGAATACTTGATTCAGGCACCGTCGCCTCCCACTGTGGTCGCCAATTTGGTGTGGATAAAAGTAGCATGAGGGTAGGCTGGTAATTTTAAGTGGAGTTTCAAAACGGAGTAAGGGTGTTTCAGGATGGTGTGAAGGTGTTTCAAGGTGTTTCAAGGTGTTTCAAGGTGGAGAGAGAATTGAGCAGCTTGGCAGCAGTAAATTTTGTTACCCATAGTTAATGCTGGTGGTTGGGTATTTATAGTATGAAATTTGGGCCCTTATGGGCTTTCGGGTCAAGTTTAATGGACCCGGGTCATGTTTAAAGACCCATGAGTTTTAAGCAGATGGGCAGGTAGCTTAGTCCGATAGTGTTTAGGTTTTTTAGTACTTTAGTCATAGTTCGAACTGCCTTAGGTTTGCAGTGTTTGGAGTCATCTGCTCGGTTCAAAAGTCCTGTCCGAATTAAGTTCTTGGAGCCTGTCCGGTTTACGGAGAGATTTACTTATGGCTGCCCTTCCGGGGAGCACTTCGAATTCGGACTCATCATTGGTGACAGGATCAAATGGATAAAAATTAAATTTAAATTTAAATTTAAATGCTTTGACTGAGTTTATTGGTTGCAGGATATAATATTAATTTAATTGTTAATGCTTTTACTTAAATATATGGTATAAAAATTTAATTTCAATTTTGATGGTTGTTAATGGGTTTTAACCTAATTTATTTTTGTTTTAAAATAATATTTAAAAAACAAATTAAATAAAAAGTTAATTTATGATGATGGATTTGTTATCCATATATTAGTTAATTTATTATGATGATGGACTACAATGTGATTACATTTAAAGAGTAGTTCATGTTTGAGCATATGCTTGACTTTATAAAAAAATTTGAGTTTCAGCAATTTAATTGCAAGTATTCATAAAAACAGCACAAGGTACGAACATAAAAACATAATAACAAGACTACATAAAAAAATCTAAACATATAGTAGTTCATCTGAATATTATAATATTGTATGGAAACATATGGAGGGAATGAAGTGAAGGTTTCCCGCTTAAAAGAGATTTACGCGGGAACAAAAACAACCTTTCCCGCTAACAATTTTCGAGCTGAACCACCCAGTTCGAGTCTATAAATACTATAATCAGACTATGAAACTAAACATTTAAGTTATAACAATGAGTGATTCGGGCTGGAACGTACACGAAGATGCAAGCCTCCTAAACGCATTTGACTTCGTGAGAGGTACGATGCAAGAGGAGATTCCTGGCTTCATCGATGCAGTCTTGTGCAGAATGTTCTTCAACCACGGTAGGGAGGCTTCCTGCCCAGGATGTATGATGCCCCGACCACGCAGACGCGAAGAAGTGTTCGAGAGGTTAGCTTACCTTAAAACAGTGACTATATATATCGAGTCACTTCCTTGGGAAGTCCGAACCAACCTCCGAATGGTATTCGACATGGGATCGCAAAGTACAATTACGCAGGAGATGGTGTCATATGCGACACAGTCGGAAGAGCAACAAATACCCGACGCAATAGCGAGCGCTTTTGAAACGTATTCAACTCCCGAAGGAAGTAGTGATTCAGATGGGTATGGAATGAACTATCCGACTCCATAGAACTAAGTGTGCAATGCTAACTGAGGGTTAGCTTATCTACCGTTTGCTTTAATTTATTTTCTTATGTATTTCTAATTACGCAATGCTTTTGATTCATGTGTAATTAATTTCCTTATGTATTTCTAATTATGCGAGAAATCTAGGTGTTATTGTTTAAGTGTTGTTGTTTTTAAGATACACATCATATAAGCGAAAGCAACAACTTAACAAAACTAAAGATTTTATCCGAACAAAAACGACAACTAAAGAACCAAAAGCAATTCCATACAACCATATCAACGAAAGCAACAACTAAAGTAAAAAAATAAGATAGTATCAAACAATCGTCCTGGTAGTCATATAATACAAATGCACTCAATCGACCTGGCGGTACTAGATCCCCAAAAGCGAACACTCGTGTATCTCCCGACGCAAGTCCTCCATACTCATCAAGTCCGCTCTAGAATCAACATCAGTCACACGATCTACAAGGTGATACAGCCGTGCCTGATATGTCATCGCACTAGGGGTCTCTGGAACATGTGAAGCAGATGGACCGAGAATACTAGGATCAAGCAGAACGTACCATAGGTGGTCACTGATCCATACATCATACAAAGAGGTCGTGCCATGACCGCCTATAGCTTATGTGTCACCGCGAATCCTCGGGTCAACAACGTGTGACCCCCAGCATATCCACGTGGCCTCATCCCACAAGAAGCGCGTGTTCATACGCCTCCGCCTATCTGCTGGTAAAACAGTCCGCAACGCCGGTGGTATGTCCTGAACGTGCCCAAGCTGTCGAGCCACCCGAAGCGGATAGTACGCCTCAACTACGTCGAATGCCTTCAGCGTGTGGTCAATCCAAGCCACAAGCTGAAAAGGGAAATGAGCACGATGCGTCTCGTAAGGCATGAACCAAACCTGTCATATGTTAGTTAATAATCTTCAAAAAAATATAAGTAATAATAAATTAATGCTATGGAAACAAATATAACAAATCATTGTAACTCACATAGTTCTCCGTCAACGAAATCAGTCCATGTCGGATGTTAATCTGAGTCTCATCATCCGCATGAAACGGTGTCAGTACATATCGACACATAGTCGGCGTAGAACACTCGTAGAGAGTGTTGATCGTAGGCTTTAGGGTATAGAAGTGATCGTATATCCAGGTCTCCAACAAGGAAATACAACCTGCAATCCCTGAAGTCGTGTGCAGCGACGACTTTCCTAGGTGGTGGTACAGCTGAGCTAGTATATGCTGTCCCCAGTTATATCTAACGGATGAGGTATAATGCTCTACAAACTGGAGGTAATCTAAAGATATACTGTTCCCCGTCTTGTTCACCAGAACACAAACAACCCAGCATGTGCAGCAGATAACCCTTAGTGGCACACTTTACATCACTAACAGACATGGTATCATCCTTATAACAGGGCTGCATGTACTGCTCGTGTAAAAACTGTAAACGAACAGATCTACCATTACCCCCTAACTCATACTTAAGTCTATCCAGATCTATCCGTAATGCACTAGAATACCAAGCTAAACGCTGTCCATCACTAGGAAATGTCTAAACAACGAAATCATCACCTGTGACCGGGAGACCAGTGATGACGTGGACGTCGTCTAACGTAACCGTCATCTCACCGAAGCTGAAGTGAAAGCTGTTCGTCTCTGAATGCCACCTCTCCAGAAAAGCATCTACAAGATGAACGTTGGTACTCCAACGCTCCAACACATCTACCAGGGGACCAAAACAAGTCATCATAACCTGCTCTCTAACCCTGTTCTGCCCAGCAAGACCCCATGCACGGTGGGTACCGTACATAGAGTAGCACCGCGAGTGCCGACGAGCCTACATAAAACATAAAAAACTTAGAAATAATACAAAAGAACATATAAACGTACTTTAAAACACGTCATTACTTACCTCTCCTGCAAAGACGTGGTAGGCCTCGTGCTGTGTATACTCTGGATATAGACCAGGCACATGAGGACTCACCCTCCTAAATAACTGGTCCAGCGTCCCAAGCCCATGGGATAGAACAGGGGCCGGAGTAGAAGTGTTAGGCCTACGCCTATCGGACCGTGACCGTGACACACGGTCCTCGTGCTCTCCATCATTGCTCGAGCCTGAATGTCGAACATGTGTATGCTGCTGTCTGCGAGGCATGCTGAAATACAACATATAAATTATTAATAAATTTGGGGAAACAAACTATTTCATAAAACAAAATAAAAAATCAACATTTCTATCAACTGCAAAATTGCGAACCCGATGTTCGCAATTTTGTAGTCGCTGGAAATGCAAAATTGCGAACGGGTACTTCGCAATTTTGCACGGGTTGCGAAGGACCCGTTCACAATCCTGCATTTCCAGGAACTACAACCCTAAATCCCAAATCGAACCCAAATCTCGAAAACTCAACCCAAATTCATGATCCATGGTACCAAAACGATCCTAATGCATCGACTAACACGAATCTACAACTATTTTTCCAAAAAAACAACTACATATACATGAAAATCGGACTTTTTATCAAGAACCCTAAACTCTAAAAATCACTAAAAATACTAAACTAAAATGCATAAAAATTACATGGATATGTAAAGGATTCGTACCTTAAGCTGTTTGTGATGTTGGATTTGAGAAATCTTGCTGTTTTGATTTCGAGATTTTGAGTGACTTTGAGAGAGAGAAGAGAGAAAAGAGAGAAAAGAGAGAAAATAGGCTGAAAATAAGGGTTTTATATCAGGGGTAAATGGGTATTTTTTTTCGGGTCTCATTATAGCCAAATGGGGTCTCATTATAGAGGGGTCTCACTATAGCCAAATGGGATCTCAATTTAGCCTTGCCCTTTTTGTTTGGATAGATAGTCGATCCCAAAGATTTAAAATTGAAATAAAAGCAAAATTTACGCTTTGTAATTTGTCCAAAGAATGTCATGGATATAATACAAAAAGGTTGTCTATGATGTTTTAAAAATTTATAAAATATAAAGGCGAAGAAATATCACAAATCTTAATCTTAAAATATTTTTTGAGGGATAATTTGATTATTTTAAATGATGAGGCAAATCAATTTTTTTATAAAGAAAATAAATAGACAAAGTGACCGGAAAATGGATTTTAAAGAGATTGCCGGAAAGTTTAGTGCCGGTAAAACGATAACTGAGTTTTTGAATAATATTAGGGAAATATAAAATTGGTTGCAGATTGGCGATATTTATTTTTTAAATTACCAAGAAAAATAGTGTTTAAACATTAAAATAAAACAAAAGTCCCGCTTAAGAGTAATGCTTTTCTAAATGAGAATTTATATATATATATATATATATATATATATGCATTGCGCAGTATATCGTCCCTCGACTATCGCGTTTGGTGGTCGATAGTCCTTTGATTTTCAAATGTCCGTTGACAGTCTCTGGATTATCGTGTTTAGATAAAGTTAGTCCACCAGATCCTTTGATCCATGAGAGGCTGCCACCTGTCACCATAGTCTCCAGATTTTTGTATCACCACTAGTCCCTTGAGTTTTAGTCAAACCCAAAATGTAGAATATTACGGATAACTAAACTCAAAGGACTAGTGGTGATACAAATCTGAGGATTATGGTGACAGGTGGCAGCCTCTCATGGATCAGAGGATCTGGTGGACTAACTTTATCCAAACGCGATAGTCGAGAGACTGTCAACGGACATTTGAAAGTCAAGGGACTATCTGTCACCAAACGCGATAGTCGAGGAATGATGTACCAGTTCAAAGCCATATATAGGTAAGGGTTTGAGCTAGAAGATTTAATGGGCTTTGTTTAAGTTCTTTATATTACCGTTTGAAACTTGCAGCCTTAGTTACTATATATTGTAGTTATGGTCAAAGATGTTATTCAAACAAACATGAGTTTTAAATGGGTTTCAGACTTATGTTCTATATTGTTATGGCTTTCAGTCATTGCGAAAAATTCGAAAAATTATTATATCTTGAAAGTTTTTTTAAAAAATTTGTGACTATGATGGAGCAGAAGATCCATGCCAAACTGATTTTCAGTCGAGCCGAGTTACTTAACCAGACTAATGAGAGTCTTGAGGTTTGTTGGCAAGCCTTTTGTCAATTCTGACCTCTCTTTATGGTAACAAGCTCTATTTTTTGAAGGATAAAAATACAAGTATAAATATCATTTCATTTATTTTTGACTTTCTAGTAGTTGGTTATCTCACAAACATAAACTTTATCTAGTTTAAGGTTGCAAAAAGTAAAAAAGAAATAATTTGAAAAAAATACTACATACTGCATGTGTCCATAATTTTTCAAAGTATAAAAGAAGGATTATTAGATAATTTTGGATTTCTGAACATGTAATCTGATACTAATGTTTAAGCACAATGTTGTAGTGAAATATTATTGTTTAGACTTTCAATGTTCATGTTTTTGCGTGAATGGAACTATGGTTTTTAAGAAACCATAAATTGAAGTATTGATTTGATTTTAAATATATAGAATGTGATTTGCACACATTAGAAAAGTGAAGAGTCATTAAAGAGATGTCATTTATCTCACACCCATGGTGTTGTTTTCAAGTATTGATTTGATTTTAAATATATAAAATGTGATTTGCACACGTTAGAAAAGTGAAGAGTCATAGAAAATGTGTCATTTTTCTGACACACATGGTGTTGTTTCATAAACTTCTTTTTCATAGTCGTTTTATCTATTTCATCTGCCAAACAATCTTGAATCATTTATCTAATAAAAAATCAAATGGTGCGAGTTACTAACTCTCTTTTAGTATCATTTTTCTTCTTCAGTTTTATAATTTTCCAGCTTAGCACCATTTTTTTTCTCGAAATGTTTCACATTTTTATTTCTTATTATTTTATGCTTAAAGCTTGCTATTTTACCACTCTACTAAGAAGAGAAAATAATTGGTGAATAAATTAGAACTTGAACGTCTTCAACATGTTAGATTTGGACTTATATTAATTTTGATCATATGTCCCGACGGAATGTATACCAAAATATATTGAATGGAAAAATCCCTATTGTAAGGATAAACACTTTGTGGATATGTAAAAGGTAGTCATACTTGTTTCGTCTCTCCTTATTGAAGCCAAAACTTCAAATATCTTTGATACACCCCATATAGTTGATACTTATGTCATGAGTGCTTATTTCCAATTGATTTTGGAAAAGAAGGTACCATTTTAATTGCATAAAAAATGTAAGTGATTATCCTTATACCAATGAAGGTAATGGTAATGTTGTTCTTCCATTCATTGCTTATGTTTGGAAAACTAAGCCTCATCAACAACTTTAAGTTCTTTGTATTTTATATTTTTGCACTTACTTTGTCATGATGCAGTCTTTTTTAAACATAGTCCATAGATGACTGGAGAATCTTGATGTGTGAATTTTTATTTCTTATGGTTGATGATACAATTATTGAATGAATACCTTATTTCGGCTCATATTTTTTGCAAAAAAAATACTCAAGTATAAATCTTTCTTTTTATTTACTCTTTTTTATATATGTGACTTTGTAATATGGATCCCTATAAATAGTCGTAGAGTAGGGATGTATTTTCTAAGGGACTAAACCTTGGAAGATTTTAAAATTTTATTTGATTTTTGTAAGAAGGTAATGTACTTCTGTAACATAAAGATTTGTTGAGTTGCGAGACTCATAGTGCATTAAAGACTTGGTCAACCCTCAGCTTTGAGGAAGGAAATATATTTATGACGTTCCGTTATCCCAAACTAAGTACTCAATTATAAAGGCATGATCTTTATTTTTTTTACTTGTTGGAACTTGTGGGCTATTTTGGTGTAGGATTATATATGGAAACATCCACATATTTTGTTACTTGAATGGCTTAACTCCTTAAAGTATTTAAGACTGATGAGTCCGAAAACTGCTTCCTCTCCGGACAGGGACAGATCGGACCAAGACCACCAGACCGGATAGACCACTTCGAACACTTAGCCCATTGGACTGTTCGAACTATGACAACAGTACTGAAAAACCTAAACACTTCTTGACTAAGCTGTTTGCTCTCCTGCTAAGAGCTCATGGGTCTTTAAACATGACCCGGGTCCATTCAACATGACCCGAAAACCCATAAAGCCCAGATGTAAGGGTATAAATACCCAACCACCTGCATTAAATATGGGTAATGAAAATTAACTGCAACCAAGCAGCTTAATTCTCCATCTACTCTCTACTCAAAATATTAAATACCCATAAACTTCCACAAAACTCTGAACAAATTACCCAATTACCCTCATACATAAATTAACCACTCCAAATTGGCGACCACAGTGGGAGCACGAAGGTTCCTGAATCGAGCATTCAAAACCAACAAGAAAAGTCAGTCTGAATGAATCCGGACGACCCGGAAGTGCCACCAGCTTTGCTCGAAGTGGTGGGTGAAAATGATGAATACACTATCGAGGAGCGCGATAGGCTAAAAGGCGAGATAGAAGCTCTGAGGGATGAAAAGGCTAGGATGGGCATGAAAGAAAAATCGAAAGCATCAATTGCTCATCATACCGATAATCCTAGAGAGCATGAGCCTTCGAAGACTCATGTAAGCACCAAAAAGACTCATGCCAGCTCCAAAAAGTCTCACCGGTCCAAGCCAGTGGAGAGTTCTGACTCAGGCTCAGAGTCTTCTGACAGCTCTTCGGGTGATGAGGGAGTTGAATAATCCTTATCCTCTAGCAGCGATGAGGGTCGAACTAAAAAGAAGCAAAAGCAGATCAAAAAATATTAGAGAAAAAGGGATAGACATGGAAAGATGAAGAAGAATATCGGCAAAAGGGTCATCTCACAGCCGGAGGCATGTAGACCGGATGCTGATGGATCCTTTTGCTTTCCACGATGAACCAGGTATCTTTGCAACTCCCGATGAAGATACTGTGTTCAGTCGTGGCCGAAATTGGAGGCAATCTCCATTGTCTTCTAAAATTCTGTCCGGAAACCTCCCTAAGAGGTTTGATAGCACCAAAATGGAAAAGTACGATGGCAGTACTGATCCGGACAACCATTTGGAGCAATTTAAGAACTTTATGATGAAATTTGATGACGATGATAAGCTACTTTGCAGAGCATTCTCCCAATCATTTACGGGGAGTGCTCTAAAATGGTATAACAACCTACCACGAGGCTGTATCAAGAATTTCGATACTTTTTGGGTGGCCTTTCGAAGGCAGTTTGTTGGGAGTAAAGAGCTAAAGGGCAATGGAGACACAATAATCTATTGTGCTCAGGAACCAAATGAATCCTTAAGAGAATATATAAGTCGTTTTATGAACACCAAGAATGGGTTGGCTGACTGCTTCGAGCAGGTTGCAATAGCATCTCTAAGACACGGCTTGAACCCTGGCAATTTGGCTGATTCGGTGACCAGAAAGAAGGCTATGACTTGGGGAGGGTTGCTGAATCAGGTTGGAAAGTTGATTAACGTTGATGAAACAAAGAAAACAAGGGTGCACAGGCAGGTGAGGTCTGCCCCGGTGGCACCAAACCCCACTCAGAATCAGTCCGGAAATAAGGCGAAGGAGACCGGACATGGGCATGGTAGGGCTAAAGCTCAATCTCAGCCAGCTGCACCTGCTCAGAGTCAGCAATCCAGAAATAAGAGAGGGCCTTGGGTTCAACCGGAGTGGTTCGCAGAATTGAAAGAAAGTGTGGCCACCATTTATGATAAAACAAAGGAAGATGTGCACTATAGAAAACCGGCCACACTACAATCCCCTAGAGAACACCGTAATAACTCTTTCTGCCAGTATCACAATGATACTGGCCATAACACTGATAATTGTATAGCTTTAAAACAAGAGGTTCAGAACTTGATTGAGAGGGGAAAGTTGGGGGCTTATGTTAAAAGAAGAGGAGGTAATAGGCCTGACAATACTCACCGAGTTGATCCAAGTAATGCTGCTCCGGAGGGAGCCATGGTTATAATCGAAATATTTGATGTGGAATCTGAATACTTGGATCCTGATCCAACTCGAAATAGAGTGGGTACCATTGAGGAATGTTCTAGGACAGTCTCGGGGCTCATTAAGTTTTTTGAGTCACTTACAATTTTTGGAGGGGATACTATGACAGCTCCTACTGCTTCTTCGAGGAAGAGGCACGTTCATACTTTAGCTACCCAGCTAGAAGGAGGCATGGCTTCTTATCAATCGCAAATCTCATTCCCCTTCATTGTTTTTGATGAAGATAATTTAAGAGATATAGCTGGCCCTCATGAAGATGTTGTTGTCATAGGAGCTTCTATTGGGGGCAATGACATAAGACGAATTTTGGTGGATACTGGAAGCTCAGCCAATATCCTTTTCTTAAACACATACAAGAGAATGAAAAATCCAGCTGTAATTCAGAGTTCGGACAGATCAATTGTGGGCTTTACTGGTAGCTCAGCCGATGTGATCGGGGAGTTCGAAGAAGAAGTTTTGTTGGGTAAGGGCCCTTTCAAGAAGATGGTCAGGATACTTTTTATTGTGGTGGATTGTCCCACTTGCTATAATGCTATTTTATGGAGGTCTTGGCTCTCTAGGATACATGCAGTGGCTTCAACAGTCCACCAATGTTTGAAATATGCTGTTCAAGGACAGGTGGGAGTTGTCCGAAGCAGTCAAAAAGTTGCAAGAGAATGTTATGCTATAGCCCTGGCGCCCCGGACGTTGGGGGCAGTTCGTATCAACGAGAAATAGCAATTTGGGGGGCTTTCTGGGGGTGAGGGTGAAATTGATGACCCCAGAGAGGCCTCTAGAGTATTAATACCAGTCGAAGAGGTAGAAACACATTATTTAGAAGAAGGAAAAAATGTCAAGATAGGGTCCAGAATGCCACCCGATCTGAAAAGAGAGATGCTAAAGCTTTTGAAGAGCCATCATCATGTTTTTGCTTGGTGCAATGCTGATGTTACTGGGGTTCCAGCAGATGTGATATCACACCGCCTATCTGTCCGAAAAGATGTAGCGCCAGTGGTTCAAAAGAGAAGGGCTTTTTCCAAGGAAAAGGCTGATGTTATTGTGCAAGAGGTTGACAGGCTCACAAAGATGGGGCATATCAAGGAGTCTCAATATCCATTATGGACTGCCAATCCGGTCTTGGTGAAAAAGAAAAATGGCAAGTGGCGTATGTGTATTGACTTCATAGACCTCAATAGGGATTGCCCAAAAGATCTGTATCCAGTTCCCCGGATTGACCAGCTAGTTGACTCTACCTCTGGGAATAAGCTGCTGTCCTTTATGGATACTTTCTCCGGATACAATCAGATCCAAGTAGATCCGAAGGATCAAGAGCATACCACATTTGTCACTGACAGGGGTCTTCATTGCTATAAGGTAATGCTATTTGGGTTGAAAAATGTTGGGGCTACATATCAGAGATTGGTAAACAAAGCCTTTGCTGATCAGATTGGAAGGAATATGGAAGTATACATCGATGACATGATGGTGAAGAGTGTGGATGAGCAATTGCACTTGGCTGACCTCCAAGAAACTTTTACCAACTTGGTGAAAGTGCATTTAAAATTAAATCTAGAAAAATGTGTGTTCGGAGTACAATCCGGGAAGTTTCTAGGCTATATTATAAGTGAGCAAGGGATACAGCCCGATCCGGACCAGCTTAATGCTCTATTTCAAATGGAGCCTCCTCAGAATATTAAAGAAGTACAACGATTAACGAGGAGGTTAGCTGCTATAAATAGATTTATCTTAAGGTCTTCGGACAGGTGTGCCCCGTTTTTTCAAACCTTGAAAGGCGCGAAGGGATTCGATTGGACCTCACAGTGTGATGAGGCTTTCAATGAGATCAAGAAGCACCTGTCTTCCCCTAAAACCTTATTTAAACCAGTTGATGGGGAGACACTCTTCGTATATTTGGCAGTTTCAAGTTGTGCCATCAGTGCTGTGTTGGTAAGAGAAGTAGATAATTACCCTCATCCAGTGTACTACATCAGCAAAAGCTTGATAGATGCAGAAAAGCGTTATTTGAAACTTGAAAAATTAGCATTGGCCCTGGTAATAGCTGCTTGAAAGATGAGGCCCTATTTCCAGGCTCATCCTATTATCGTCCGAACATCTTTTCCTTTGAAGAATGTTCTCCAAAAGGCAGACATTTCAAGCAGGATGACTAAGTGGTCGGTAAAATTGGGGGATTTCGATATAGATTTTTCTCCCTGAACAGCAGTCAAAGCCCAAGTTGTGGCTGATTTTTTGGTTGAATTTCACTCCGACAGAGATTAGGAGCAGGCTACTGAGTTGAAAGACAAAAAGGTCTGGGTCATCCGGACGAATGGTGGATCCAGCACTATGGGATGTAGTGCAGGGGTGTGTTTGACTTCTCCATATGGTGACAGAATGTACCAGGCTATATGTTTTGCTTTCAGGGCTTCCAATAACGAGTCCGAGTACGAAGCAGCTATAGCTGGTTTAAAGTTGGCCTATGTTTGTGGGGCTAAGAGGGTAAAGCTAATGAGTGACTCCCAGATTCTTATCCACCATGCTCAAGGTCAATATGAGGCTAAAAAGAACAATTAGTGAAGTATTTACTTCTCCTTAAAAATGAAGCACTCAAGTTTAAAATCATTATTTATGAACATATACCCCGGACAGAAAATGAGTTAGCAGATTCATTGGCAACCATAGCATACACAGAGTCGTATCCATGGATCCATGTGCTGGAGAGCCCCTCCATTCAACTTGATATGGGTAAAGAAGAAGAAATTTTTGAAGTACAAATGAAACAACCACATAATTGGAGATTTCCTCTCCTGCAATACCTCTCTGATGGCATCGTACCTCCGGATAAATCACTGGCAAGAAAACTGAAACACAAGGCTCGTGGTTTTATCATACTGAGAGACATTCTATATAAAAAATCTTACAGTAAACCTCTTTTGCGTTGTTTGGGGGATAATGAATCTTAAGTAATCCTCTCTGAATTGCATGATGGCGAGGGATCAGCTCATTGTCGATTCAGGGCTCTAACAAGGAGAGTTTTACTAGATGGATATTATTGGCCATCTATCATGCAGGATGCTAAAGAACTGGTGAGAAAGTGTGACCCATGCCAGAGATACAGCAATGAAATTCATGTCCTAGCCATTCCTTTAGAGTCAATCTCTGAGCCTATACCTTTTGCTCGTTGGAGATTGGATTTAGTGGGACCTCTCCCTATGGCGTACGGAGGGCGCAAAACTATAATTGTTGCTATCGATTACTTTTCGAAGTGGATTGAAGCAGCCCCTCCGGCAGGAACAACATCAAAAGCCGTTATAAAATTCATTCTATCCAACATTTGTTGCAGATTTGGTGTTCCACAAAAGATAACGACAGATAATGGGCCACAGTTTGACAATAGGGAAATGGAGAGTTTCTGTGCCTCAAGGGGTATACAACATTGTTTCTCTTCACCTTTCCCCCCACAAGAAAATGGTCAGGTTGAAGTGGCTAACAAAACTATATTGTCCGGTTTAAAGAAGAATTTAGAATGGGCTGCTGGGAAGTGGCCTAGCTATTTACAAGAAGTTTTGTGGGCCTACCGGACAACACCTGGGGCTGCAACACAGGAATCACCCTTTGCTTTGGTCTATGGGATGGATGCAATAGCTCCCATAGAAGAAACTCTCCCATCATTTTGTGTTCACAACTTCTCCGAATGCGCTAACGAAGTAGCAATCAGAAGTCAGCTCGATCTAATAGAAGAAAGACGAGTTAAAGCTCACCTTAGGGCTGCTCACTATCAGGGTTTAATGAGGAGCAGATTTGCTTCTAGAGTTAAAAGAAGAGATTTCCAGTCGGGGGACAAGGTGTTGAGGAAAGTCTTCTTACACACTAAAGAAAAGCTGCTCGGCAAATTGGCCCTGACTTGGGAAGGACCTTATATGGTTGTTGAAAGGCTTAAACCTGGAACATATTGGTTAGAAGACAAAGATGGCAGAGTTCTGACCCACCCTTGGAATATTGAACACCTCCGGATGTACTTGGAGTAACACTTGTGTAAATATTTATTTGTTTAAACATCCATGTAAATATTTGGGGGCATACTCTTTCCTACCCTGGTGGCGCGGGGAGGTTTTAATGAGGTGTCCAGGTTTTTAATAAAATTTGATGCCTTCTTAAAAAAAATTCCAAAGTATTCTTATTTTGTCTTTTGTCACACCATCCGAATTGAAACAAAAAGAGTGATGACCATTTAAACATTTGTCATCGGAGAATTTAAACACTCTCACTATGAAATAACTAAGGGCTATTTAAACACTAGCCACCAAAATTGAAATAGATTATGAAAGAATGTGAGAATTGTGCAAAACAAGGGCATTCATTGAAATAACTTAAGTGTCTTGGCCTTCCAAGGACTTTCAAATTGTCAAGAAGAGTAAAAGATCTATCCGGTCAGATACCGGACACACTTACAAAAAGAGTGCCTTGGCCTTCCAAGGACTTTAGTTTAGATAACATGAAAAGTAAAAAGTAATTCATAATTTAAGGCTGAGCCTTTGAGGATGGCTCAGCTTCATCTACCTTCTTCTTCCCCTTAGGATCATCTTTCTCTTTGTTTGGGCTCTCCCCGACGTTCCATTCGTCATCAGATGAGGATGCACTGGAATAGCCATACATGTCGCCTTCGGCCATTGTGTGATATGGGAGGTCTTCAGGCTCTACGTGAAGCCACGAATCACCCAAGTTCCTCTTCGAGAACTTCTCATGGAAGAGCAGGACCATGTCTGATTTCACCTTAGCATACATCTGCTCTTGAGTATCTATCACGTGGTTGGCATAAGCATCAATCTTGGCCTGGATTTTGGCCTCCTGCTCCCTTAGCAGATCAGCTTTCTCCCCTGCAGCTTGGGACACTGCAATTTCAAGAGCAATTTTGTCACTGGTCAAATTGGTGATAATTTGGTCCTTGGCCTTGGTCTCCCTTTTTGAAGTGGCAAGATCTTTCTCCAATCCGGACAGCTTCTCCCGGAGCTCTGTGATAGTGTTCTCTAGAGTGGCGACTTTTGTGGAACTTTCCTCTTGGTTTTTCTTCAGCTCTTCATTCTCCCCCTTTAGAATGGCAGCATTTGAAGTAGCAGTGCGAAGGTCATCGGACAGCCTCTCTTTGTCAGACTTGGGGTCTTTAATAATGGCTGCCTGATTCCGAACTTGCTTCTCCAACGCGAGCACCGACTGAACATTGCTTAATAGAGAATGAGCTATAACATCCCTTTCACTTGAAACAGTAAAAGTCTTACCATTAAAAGTGATTGTGTTCGAAGTGCTCGGAGGGAGATAAGGCCCAGCAAAATCATCTCTGGGAAGATTGATGAAGTACTCACCAAGCCCACCTAGACCAGTGATGTCTACCCCATCAATGCTAAGATCTCCCCCTTCGACCTCATCGGTTTGGAAGTCACCAGGTATCTCCACTGCCTGTGTTGGGTCTCTGGGGTCAGCTTGGGGAAGAGGCTCCGGAGGACGGAGAGAGAGTTCGTCACCCTTAGAGGTATTTTTCTTCTTGGCCTCCCTATCTTTGCTTTCAGCTCCCCGTTTAAGGTCTCTCTTGGAAGCCCTTGGAGGATTTGGGGAGTGAACCTCTTGCCTGACACTCTCCTGCTCTACCGCTTCCAAGAGAGCAACATCAATTTGACTAGGATTCGGGCCCTCCGGATGTGTTGGAACATCCTCCTCCACTTCAGCAGGGTTAGCTCCACCCACTACTTTATTGCCCTTCTCTGCTAAGGAAAAAGTAAGACCAATTAGTTTAAACTAACTTAAAAAAAAAGAGAAACAAGAATGTAAAAAATGAGACTTACGATCGCTCCTCCATCTGCTTGTAAGAAGACTTGGGTTGACTCCAGACTTGATTTTCTTCCCATTCTCCCAAGCACCACTTACGAACAGGAATTGAGTCCTTCAATTCCTCTCCGACTCTAGCAGGTCATCAACAGCTTTAAAGTTATCCCCCATATTGAAGTGGTAGAAGGGGATGTGGTAGTTTCTGCAAAGATTGGCCACAGCAGCAAACTCCTCCATTGGCAGAGGGATCCCGGAGAGCCTAGAAGCCATGATGCAGGACATGAGGGTGTACCAAGCATTAGGGCTCAACTGGCTCGGACAGAGCTTTATCAGATGAAAGTATCTGACAATTTTTGGGTCCAAGGGGAATCTGAGCCCCCAGTTAAACAGCTCATTCGCTCAATTTGCAATCCATGGGAGTTTCTGGGTTTATAGGGATCCTTATCTTCACGTTCTCCAGAATTCCCCACTTCGTACGCATCCTGCCCAGTTCACCTGCGTGGATGAATGCGTAGTTGATATTTTGCAGAGCGATGAGGTACTTGACATTGACCTTGTGAAAACAAGGCCCCATCCTTCCTTCGAGACTCTCCGGCAGATCCGGATTCCTCAAGCACAACTTTTCCTTGCCTTTGTCTTTTTTGGCAGCAACAGCACTGCTAGTCTGTCCGGAGGGCTCAGATTCGAATGAAGCCTCTTCGATAGAGTCCTCCATTACTTCCTCCATGATTGATGAAGGGTTTTCAGCAGCTGTGGTAAGAGGAAGGTTCAGAGTTGGCTCAGCCTGGCTTCCGGACTGCTAAGTTCCAGTATTTTCTTGGTTTCTGGCCTCCGGTTGGGGCTCTGATGCAGATGTTTCCTTCCGGAGACTTGAGCTAGTGCCCTCTGGACAGGACAGCCTGTCCTTGGGAGCTCAATGGGTACTTCTGACCCTGCAGTACTGTCTTTGGCACCCGATTTTGAAGGGGTGCCCTTGGAAGCTTGGCCCTTGACCAACCGGCCTTTTCCCCGGTCAACTAATTTTTTAGGGGAATTTTCGGTGTCTGACCCCATAGCTATGAAGGGGGAGGGTTTCTTGAAGCTGGTAACAGTAACACCTGGCTCAACAACAGGTTCCGATTCTTGAACCGAAGAACCGGAAATGATGGGTGAGAGATTGGCTTGAAATAACCTTTTTGGTTTGACACCTTTTGAAGAAGAAGAGCCCTGGTCTGATTCTGTGGCAGCAGTCACTGGTTTGTCAATGGGAGAGGTGGGTAAACCTGCCGCAATGTGCCTTTCTCTTTCGACCTTTTGCGCCTTTTCTAGTTCAGAGAGGTTGAGCCACCCGCCTTTGACCAAAGCGTTCCTCGCTGTGAACATAAACGACCTGAGCAAGAGTTTGATTTTGAGAGAAGAAACTTTAAGGATTTGCAGAGTAAAAACGAGAGTGATGGTGAAACAGTAAGAAATGTTTAAATTTATAATAAATCTGAAAAAAGAGTTTGATTCCTAGGAGAATTCGAAAAGATTGGTAATGATTAAAAGACGGTGATGATGTCACCCTCTTTAATGAAGAGATTACTTTTCGAAGAAGGTGGGTACGAGATTCAAGGTGAAAAAACGGCTGAAGAAATCAACCAAAAAGTGATACGTGTCCCATAAACTCTAGCAAAAAAATGTTTGGATTCACGAAGCTTTATCAGTCCGGATAAAACCACAAGACAAGCAAACCTGTCCGGGTTAAAACTGCCCCTGAACATCGGACTGTTTTTTAGGTTTTTGACAAAGGCATTTGAACAAACACCTAAAAAAGGGGCTCCTGATGAGTCCGAAAACTGCTTCCTCTCCGGACAGGGACAGATCGGACCAAGACCACCAGACTGGACAGACCACTTCGAACACTTAGCCCATTGGACTGTTCGAACTATGACAAAAGTACTAAAAAACCGAAACACTTCTTGACTAAGCTGTTTGCTCTCCTGCTAAGAGCTCATGGGTCTTTAAACATGACCCGGGTCCATTCAACATGACCCAAAAACCCATAAAGCCCAGATGTAATGGTATAAATACCCAACCACCTGCATTAAATATGGGTAATGAAAATTAACTGCAACCAGGCAGCTTAATTCTCCCTCTACTCCCTACTCAAAATATTAAATACCCATAAACTTCCACAAAACTCTGAACAAATTACCCAATTACCCTTAGACATAAATTAACCACTCCAAAGACTATTATCATACACTTAGTTTTTTGTTTGATTAAGGATTTTACAGACTTTCTAAATTATTTATAACTATGTTTATTATCACCCTGCACTTAGTTTTTTTGTTTAATTTAAGAGGGTTCATGGACATCATGAATGTATAATAATATATTTCTAATTATTTGATACTTAAGATGATAATAGATAAAGATTTTTTTATGATGAATATCTCATTAAAACTTTTCCATCTCATTGGTGTACGTAAGAGTATATCATAAAATGAAAGTTTACAAGAAAATAAAATAATAAAGATGTTATAGTAGTCGAACCTATGTTATACTGACGAGTTGTAGAGCTTCATATACTTTATATTTTCAGGATACCAAAGCGATTTTTTTTCTTCATCCAATAACATGTATGTTCCAAATTTAACTTTTGTATCTTTTGTGTAACTTTTTCCAGTTTAAAGCATGGTTACCGAGATTTCGTTTTCCTTGGTATGGAGTATCACTTTCCTGAGGACGTTGTCTTCAACTGTAGAGATTCTCAAACAGATTTTTAAATTATATATGTTCCTCATAAGTATTTTGCAATGTTCTGATCTTAGGTAAGTGTTCATTATCTTTTCTTCAATAACATCACGGTCGACTCATATTTTATACAAATGCATACCATTTTTCGCTGATACTACTGTTTCTATTCTAGATACCAAAGTAAATTAGTGTTCGTCCGTTGTAGTTCTTAAAGTGGTTCCATATGACCATCAGACTTCTTGCAAGAAAGAATCAACTTCTTTAATGCACCATTTTACATTACTTTATGCCATATGTTATTGTCTAATTATGACTCCATTTAACCGGTTGTCTAATGAATCTACAGTTTAACATAAGTTTTGTTTTATACCTCTTATTCTGCAAAACAATGATAGGAGATCAGACTGAAACTATGTTCCATTATCTGTTGTGATGACCTTTGGAATCTCAAGTCTGTAATATATTACCCTTTAAGAACTTGATAATTTACTTTACGGTGATACTTACTAAAGATTATGCTTCCATCCACTTTTAAAATAATCCACAACCACATATAAGAATTTGTTTCCTTTTGAAGCCTTTGGAAAGGTCCTTAAAATGTATGTAAAAGAGAATAGATTTTTGAGATTGTTTCCAGAAGATCATATGAGACTTGTAGTGAGTTTGATATGATTTTGGACTCATTATTAAGATTTTGGACAATGAGCACATCCAAAAAGCATATGGTTATTATAATTATCAAATCAAATCCATTTTGTATATAATAAAGGCCTAAAATAGATCATAAATTTGCTTTCAGGTTTTGGTAAAAAAAAGTGGCAAATGATAAAACACACTTGGAAAAATCAATAGTAAATATTAGGAAGATAAAGAATGCAAAACACATAATTGTAATTAAATTAGTTGGTTAAAAAAGCAACAAACACAACCATTAAAAGAGCGAAATATAATTATTTGATTATTAAATGGCTTTTACTTCGCCTTTTAGCATGTTTTAAAAGTCTAAGAGCCTTATTATTGATGCCTGTATTTTTAATTCTCATTTGTGTATCTTTTATACTTTAGGGTTGTTCCAAGTATAGATATAAGGCTTCACAACATTTGTAAACATAATTTGGATTTTTAGAAATATTATAATATTGTAAGGTGTATCATATTTGTTCTTAAAAGAACTTTAAACTTATCAATATATTTTTGTGGCATTCAAACATCAAATTCGTGATCGTGGTTCTAATTTTCATTGGTGAGGGGTCAAAACTCAAACAAATATTACTCGTACATTCTTAGGGTTCCAAAACTAATCTAGTTATTAGGTTTCACCACACTTATTGGTAGAGTCCATCTAAGATAGTGTCAGAGCTTCGGTTCTAAGGAAAGTTTAATTATGTTTTTTTGTTCCTTATCATTCCATATAAGTTAGTGCCAGAGCTTCCGTTCTAAAAAAAGTTTGATAACTTTCATTTTGCTTTATGTTGTTAATCGTTAAGAAACAATACACTTAATTTGCTTCAACATGCATTACCCAAATTTGATGGACTTTGTAATATCCAGTGAGTCTTACGATAGATTGATGTTGTAGATGATTTTATTTAAAAACATAAGATTTATAGATATTTGAAAATGAAGTTGGTTACAAAAAATTACAGTGGTCACGCATTATAATGGAGTGGTCACGCATTATAATGGTGGAAACACATAGAGTTACAAAGATCTCTCTAATATTTTTGCTAATTAAAAGTTAGGGTTCTTTGAGACTTTACTTGAAAAGAGAGTTCTCATCTCCCAAATACGATAAAGTACTTTTTAGAAAGTTACAGTATCTTCATCAAGATTCAAATGTTAAGACTTACACCAAAAAAATTCAAAAGTTGGTTGCATGGCTTGGAATTAGGTTTTATGAGAAAAAACATTTGCATTTATATATATAGGGCTTACAATTTGAATTGCAAGCTGAACTATTGAGGTGTTACTTTGCTACTATTTCAGATACTTATATTCACTCCATAAACATTGAATGCAATCTAAATACTTTTATCATTCAAATTTATGAGGTTTTATCACTTGTGCAAAATGGTTTATCAATTACACGTGTTAACATATTTCCTAATGTTGATTGTTTAGAAAGTTTGGCATAATATGTCCATAATGATTCAAATAAACATTATGTGGATTTTTTTTATTGTATCGAAATTCCTATATCTTTGCAAGGTATTAAAATATATTCTATGCGCAATGAACTGAAAGTAAGTGAGGTTGTTTTGGTAGATCGTGTTGAGTTTATTATTCTCACTCATTACTATTGTACCTTTTCTTTACATGATTTTGTCATGTTGGATCAAGTTCATTATAATTTTATGTACTTGGATATGATGAAAAGAATTTATGCATTAATAAAATCAAAAAATATGAATATTATCAAAACGTTGACTGAGATGGCTAACAAAAGATAAATGTCAACTACTGATACGCGATGTACAATTGGCATCATACTTCGTGCATTAAATCTTGAGGAGAATCTTTTGTTGAAAGAGAGGGAATGATATGGTTCTAGAATGATTATTGAGATTATGGACAATGAAAATATTCACAAATATTATTGTTATTATAATTATTGTGTTCAACCTACTTTGTGTATAATAAAAGCCCAAGAGAGATCATAAAATGTAGTTTGAGTCTCTGGTCAAAAAAGGTGACAAAAATGATAAGACTTGCTTGGGAAAATCAAGAGTACAATTTGAGAAGATAAAGAGTCAAAATCACATTATTGCAATCAAATTAAATAAGTAACAAGTACAATCATTAAATGAGAGAAATAGAATTGATTGACTATCAAATGGTTGTAATTAGCCTTTTGGCTTGCTTTACAAATCTAATAGTCCTATTATTAAATGCTTTTATTTAATTATCATTTTTTACTCCTATATACTTGGAGGCTATTCAAGTATAAATATGAGGTTACATAAGTTTATAACACAATTTGGATTTTCAAAATTATTATAATATTATGAGGTGTGACCTTTTGGTTCTTAAACGAACTCTTGAACTTATCAAGATATTCTTGAGGCTTTCAAACACCAAACTCAAAGTCGTGGTTCTAATTTTCATAGGTGAAGGGTCAAGAATAAATAAATATTACTCACACGTTCTTGCGGTTCCAAAAGAGTCTAGCTATCGGGTTTCACCACACTTATTGGTAGAGTTCATATCAGAGTTCGTAAAGAGCTGGTATGTACCATAATTTTTACAAATATTTTTGCATATACCTTAATGGTAGGAAAATGGTAACCTTGTAATAGGATTCTTCTGTGTAGAGATTTGCCACCACTACGCACTTCATTCTCCATCATGGAGTTCTTCTACAACAATATTTGCTTACTTAGATTCAAAAAATCACAGTAAATATCTGATGAGTCCTTATCTATATAAATGTATGGTGACTTTTTGCTTCTTAAGAGTTTGAGAGGTTGCATACTACTCATTTTATGTTCTCTGGTTGCATCTTATCACAAGAACCTTGTTATTCACTATGTACCAAATGCACTATTGAAACTACAACATAAATATGTTCCAACTAAGGCCTCCCAAAATCAGGTTGTACGAAGAAATAGCATCCACTATCGTGAAAAACATCAAACATTCTTTTTGAACTCTTGTTGTCTTAGAATCACTTCCAAATTTAGTTCTCCCACAACTGGAGTTTATGATCCAATGAACCTAGTCAAAATTGTTGCCGTGGAGACCTCAATTATGTGACAATAATAGACAAATGTTAACGAGCCTTGCTTTTCACTCATATATCAAAATTGGGTAAATTGGTACTCAAATCGAAGGTTTGACGAGTCCGGAAATTTTGAGAAGCGTGTCGGGGCCGAAGGTTGGGATACTAAGTTTGGGCCCTAAAATCCAATGTTTGGATATCTAAAAGCTTGTTTTAGTGTTTTTTGGATAATTTTGTTATAATCCATATTTGGAGATATTTTATTTGGTTGTATTTTTTTTTCTTTTCTAATATTTGTTAAGTGTTTCAGGCAGTTACTATATTAGGCACCTATGTCCCTAACCAAAAACTGGTTATTTTTTATTAATGAAAATTTAGCATCTGCGTTGTGAGTTCTATCCCCCTAACTTAGGGGTTTTTTCCTTCTTGATATTACTGTGTTGCATCAAAAACCCTCTTGATTGGTGTGAGAATTGAGATACCACACATCTTATCATATATTATTCTGAATAATATGTTGGTCAAATTGTCAATCAATGCCTATCATTACTCTCTTAACTGATATTTTTGTTATCTCAACTATAATTAGTGTTAGAGTTGTGACCAAAGTCTCACATCCCACATCGGTTAAACATGGGAAAGATCAGTGGTATATAAGTAAGAACATATCTCAACTAGGATGAGGCCTTTTGGTAGTGGACCAAATGCAAAGTCGTGAGGGCCTTCGGGTGCCAAAGCGGACAATATCATACTAGTGTTGAGATCGAGTTGTTCTTACTTATATACGGCGGTGGAATATGTGGACCGAACACGCATATTCCCAACACTCTCGTATCAGAGCATCAGGCCCAGACGGAACGCAATGGTGGTAGTATTCTCGAAGGTCGAACATGATGAACCAGTAGTCATGCTCAAGGTGAATAATCTACTCTATACATCCTAGTTCGGAGCGTCCATGACTCATCAAGCGGTGGTACTTGATTGGAGTGGATAGTGGAGCTAAGGAGCAGGCACATGATGGTCGAGTGAGTAGATAAATCCGCTGTAAAAGCTCGCATCAGGCCCAGACGGAACGCAATGGTGGTAGTATTCTCGAAGGTCGAACATGATGAACCAGTAGTCATGCTCAAGGTGAATAATCTACTCTATACATCCTAGTTCGGAGCGTCCATGACTCATCAAGCGGTGGTACTTGATTGGAGTGGATAGTGGAGCTAAGGAGCAGGCACATGATGGTCGAGTGAGTAGATAAATCCGCTGTAAAAGCTCGCATCAGGCCCAGACGGAACGCAATGGTGGTAGTATTCTCGAAGGTCGAACATGATGAACCAGTAGTCATGCTCAAGGTGAATAATCTACTCTATACATCCTAGTTCGGAGCGTCCATGACTCATCAAGCGGTGGTACTTGATTGGAGTGGATAGTGGAGCTAAGGAGCAGGCACATGATGGTCGAGTGAGTAGATAAATCCGCTGTAAAAGCTCTATTTCTCAGGTGGAGCAACTTCTGATTAGAGTGAGCGGATGAAAGTCAATTGAGAGGAGGCTAAGGTGGTACTTTGTTCGAAAGGAGGATTTGTTAGGGTTGCGACCAAAGTCCCACATCGGTTAAACATGGGAAATATCAGTGGTATATACGTAAGAACATATCTCAACTAGGATGAGGTCTTTTGGTAGTGGACCAAATACAAAGCCGTGAGGGCCTTCGGGTGCCAAAGCGAACAATATCATACTAGTGTTGAGATTGGGTTGTTCTTACTTATATACGGAGGTAGAATATGTGGACCAAACACGCATATTCCCAACAATTAGTATCACATTTTAATATAATGTCGCGACACCTCCAAAATAATAGACTTTTATAAATGTGGGCTGTCGTTTAACCCTAGCATTATACTTTTACATCATTTATATATCTCTTCTTAAAATTTATAATGATACTTAATAGTAACTCCTTTCATGTTTTTGTATCGATGATTTGTTAATTTGGATATGGGTCCAACTATACTTATCTAGGATGAGGCCTTTTGGTAGTGGACCAAATACAAAGCCGTGAGGGCCTTCGGGTGCCAAAGCGAACAATATCATACTAGTGTTGAGATTGGATTGTTCTTACTTATATACGGAGGTAGAATATGTGGACCAAACACGCATATTCCCAACAATTAGTATCACATTTTAATATAATATCGCGACACCTCCAAAATAATACTTTTATAAATGTGGGTTGGCGTTTAACCCTAGCATTATACTTTTACATCATTTATATGTCTCTTCTTAAAATTTATAATGATACTTAATAGTAACTCCTTTCATGTATTTGTATCGATGATTTGTTAATTTGGATATGGGTCCAACTATATTTATTATCTATCCATGATTTGTTAATTTGGATATGGGTCCAACTATGCTTATTATGATGACCATGTTCAGCAGCTGTCGCAACTTGTGGCTATTATTGCTTTGTTGGAGGTTGAGGTTCAACAAAAACTTGTGTGAACTCAGTCTTAGACTTCTTCTTTATAATTTCCAGAAGCTTTCCCTCATCAATCATATTTTGAATTTCATCTTTCAATGCATGGCGATCTCATGTATAATATCCTATATTATCGTGAGATTTTAAATCTTTTTCTTATCTCTCATCTTCCTGAAAATTCGCATCTTTTTCGAATGCCAAAACTCAACCACATATTTAGTTTTTTCAAAGATTACCCCTAGGATCTCATTAAGTTTTGTATAAAATCCTCGGTTCAAACGTTCTCCTAATTAGTCAGGTGTTTTCTTTGCCTAAATGCAAAATGTGAAAACCAAAAATGTGAAATATATAATTAATGGTAAAACGAAATACGAAATGCAAAGCTAATATATATACCCCGAAATTATAAAACGCAATGCAAAATCAGAGTAAAATAAAATTTTATACCCCGCATAAAGGAAATTTTTTGAAAATACAAAATACAAATTAAAATAAAATAATGTGATACCAACGTCACAAAAATAAAACCGTACGAAATATCAAATCAAGATAAAATAAATTACAAAACCAATGTAAACATAATAATAAAAATAAAATCTAAGCGAAACCAACTGTAACTAACCAAAAAAAATCATAAAAATATCATTCCTAAATCTTATTTTGTATCTTGAAAGTTGTGTAAAGTTAAAAAGAACATAGGAAAGCATTCAGGATTAATTCTTCCATTACTTAAGTGACTACATTAGCACAAAAGGCACCAGCTCTAACTCTAGCTTATTACTACTACATTAAACAATTTATGCAACATAGATTAGTCCTGTGCTAAGAAAAACATACCATACATAGGCTTACGCAGGCTAGAACTATGTATGTAAATAATCGCATTGAGCTCCTTTCTTGCAATACCCTGTCTCGCGGTAGAACTTGCACACTCTCTGGCTTTGGAAAGAAGGTCGGGAACCTCCACTGCCAAATGACGACTGCCTATTCCAAGCAGTTCCTCTTCCATAACCGGAATCTCCAACCCTATCCCTCGGCCCCGAGAACCTATCTCCATTTTGATTCTGTTCAGCACCCCTAAAACCTTGGTTCTGAGTTGTTGCAGCCCAACCTGAATTCCCGTTGGCAGGGGTCCAGGCTGTCATTGCATTCCCAGGTGCTTGACCTTGGTTCGGTGTGGACCAACTATTATTAGGGTTTATCCGTGCTTGACCTTGGCCAGGCACAATCCATCCAGGATTTGTGTTTCCATGTCCTTGTCCTTGACCAGGTGCAGCCCAGCCAGGATTTGCATTCCCATGTGGTTGCCCTTGACCAGATGGAGTCCATCCAGGATTAGGGTTTCCCCTGTTAATATTAGTATTTGTTGCTGGTAAGGGCCCTCCCCATCCAGGGTTTGGATTTACTGGTCCCCAATTGATGTTCCGGTTATCTAGCTCTTGTCTTTGTGCATTGCTTCGGTTATCTGAAAACCCCGTAACCCAGGACTGTTGAAGTGGTGCAGTAGGAGTCTGAACATTCGTTTGATTTGGAACCTGTAACCTCCAAGAATCAGCCGGTGGAAAACTTGATAGGGAGTTCTGGTTGGACAGTGAATTATCACCCAAGCGACTATACGAGGCAGGAGGGGTCGGCAGAGAAACAGGGTCGCTTTGAGCCAGCAGCTTTTGGGATGGAGAATTACCCCATTCTTGAGATCCACTCCCGGGTGTCGGAGATGGAGCCATCATCTCAATTCTTGAAACAGCATTGGCTGCATTTGTTAAGGCAGTAGGGGAATTATTGGGCAGAAAATTATTGGTATTTACATGTATTCTCAAAGTTTCAATGGGAACCCTTGGTTCAGATTGCATTTGATTAGGGGCTGACTTTACTAGATAGGGTATATTTGAACCTTGTCCAACTCCGCTCGTTTGTAACAACGACTGTGGAGCTGAGTGCAAAGCCGCATTTCCTCCAAGGAACCGATTCCCCACTAATAGTGAAGCAGATGGCTGGATATTAGTTGGTGACCATTTGCTCTCAAGCGCTTGATTCTTTTCCGGCGTTGTAGTTTGGTTTGGTGTAGGGGAGGGAAGGTTTGTTTCTGAGACCCATGCGTCCTGAGAAAGCTTGGGGATGTCCTCTGACCGTAGAGCATATAGAGATTTTAAGCTTTCTTTAGCTGGTTGTCCTGGAGAACTCAGAACTGTTGATGAATATAGACCCATATGCACCTTTGATGAGCTATTATCCGGTAATAGAGTTTCCACATGAAACTTCCCAGCCAAAGCATTAGTGAGAAGTACAGACTCATGTTCCTTTTCATTGGTCCAAATTTTCAAACCAGCAGGGAAATATCCAGTGTTATTCCATTTACGTAGCTGCACTATTGAAAAGGGTCCTTGAACTTTTCCAGATGGATCACGGTAAAGCCACATTTTCTCTAGTTCATTTATCTGTGAAGCAGCTGGTGTTGCATCAGTAGGAGGTGGCGGAGAAATTTCTGATACGACTCTAGGATATGACTCCTGTGTTGCACCAGAATGGCTACCCTTTGCACCAACTTCTGTATAAGAAATGGTTTTTGTTTCTCTTATGTCTTTGATTCTTTCTGAACCCCAAAAGTTTTCACTGATCTTGCCAGTTCCAACATCGTCATCTCCTTTTATTGACAGGCCTTTACCAGACATATTCCTGCTTAACTCGCGGCTTGTGTTTGAATAGTTCCTTGTCCCACTCCAAGAGTTGCTTGAACTGAAATCTCTTCCAGGAGGTTTTTGGTCTCTCCCTCTTCTGCTGAAACTACTACCCCTAGGCCTCAAGTATTTTTCTGTACAGTCATAGAACATGTCACCCGGACTGTAAACACATAATGCATGATAGGAAAATTATAGTATGATACTTCACATGACAGAGTTACCTTGTTTGTTATCTTCTGTTTTTTCTTCGACTTCTTCGGACTCATAATCTGGATCCATTTTGGGGTCAACGTGTATTTCAGGAATTTCCTCTACTCTCCGCTGGCGTTCCTCTGGAGACTTAAGCAGCTGCAGTTTCTCAACGCATTCTCTAAGCGTATTCATAGTCAAGGACCATTCCATATTATTACAAGAATGTTATTCAGATTCCAGAGATCCACAACAAAATTACAAGAATCCAATTAGTCGCGTTAATGTATATAGATCATCACATTGACTAGAGATATATTCCATTTAACTTGATTGTGAAATAGGTATCCATTCTGTTTTGAATTTTATGAGAAACAAAGTACAGCATCAACTAGATCAACCCTATAAATAAGATCAATTACCCATCTTATTCTGCAAAATTGCGCCAACATATCTTCAGTTAAATGGATATCCTAGTAAATGTTACCAAATAGGAGAGAAATAAGAATTACTTCACTAGATTGCAACAAATAAATCTGAATTTGTCTCATCACTTCAACTTACCTTATAAACTATATTTAGCGAATTATCTTCTAAGGGTTGTGTTTCCTGACTTTGTTGCAAGTACAAACACACAAATAAAGGGAGGATCATCTAGTCTCAATGCTACAGACCCTCTCAGTCTAAATTATAAACCTTATTTGTCGCTCAACGCAAAAGTGCATCCCTGGTCTCAGATCAGAAATGCTTGTAGGAGGCTCCACTGCCTCATGCAAACATGGCATCCGACCCTTTCCATCTTCCTGTGCAATGCTTCAGGGAGTTAATATGGCTCCCAGCAAGCATTTCTAATCTGAATACCAGCCTTTACAGAGAATTACTCTATAGTTTTGTCAGAAAATAAGCTGTATATTGTTGACCAAGAGAAAGATTCTATAGATTCGAGAATCAACTGACATAAAGATAAACGCTATATTAGATTTGTGGAAGTTCATGTTTTCCTCAAAATATTTTACATTTCCTAAAAATGTAGGAATCTACTATTCAAGTTTAGATATAAATACACCGTTGATTCAAAATATCAACTTCTACAACATGAACACTGTTTTTTACTATTAAATATTGAAATAACAGTTTTGGAAATTTTGCTGACAATATTAACACAAAACATACAATATCAACCAAAGTTCCTATAAAAAAATTATTAACTTTTTTTCTAACATATGATACAAGCATAACAGCACCATGCAATATAGAGAATAAAAGAAAGGCATACGAACTCAGTGATATAAATAATTCATACAAAGGATATTCTTTTCTGCGACCTAGATCACTTGCACGATCACAGAGATGATTGAGACGCATGATCTCTGCTTCCATCCACTGCATTTGCATAAAAAAAAGTTCCAGAGAAATGTGACTCAAAATATAGACTGCTTTATAACATCACAACGAAGTGGAAAGACAGCCATTGTTGTTGTAAGATGATGAAGAGAGGGAGAGGGAGAGGGATATAGAGAGAGAGGGAGAGAAAAGCATAAGTTGTAGAGATAACTGATGAATGAACATCGTACAGAGTAGAAAAGAAGCTTCCTGGAGAAAAAAAGCAAGGAACTTACATCTTTTACTCTAGCTTCCTGGAGAGCCATGGCCTTTTCCTGAATGTCACCCTGTAAGCAAGTAATTAGTCTTACAGACGCGGGAATTAAATACAAAAACAAACACAAAGGAAAGGTTTCAATTTATATAAAATGTCATTACCAATGTTAGCCTGTCAATAAGTCCACATTTTATGCTCTGGCGAAGACGCTTGCATTCGTCCTAGCATAACAGAAGAAATATACTTTGTTAGCTAGATAATAAAAGTAAAAATGATATCAGATAGCTGCTGCTTCACTAACTCTTATGAAGTAAAGCAATCTATACTCCATAATTTTTTAATGCACCTTTCACTTTTTTATGAAATAATTAATTACAAATTTATCCTGCATGCTTCGAAAGGTATAGTATACCCTTCCTTCATCGGCCATATGTACTTGAGCAACCAAAGTACCTTTAATCAAATTATTATAACTAATTAACATGAAAAGTGACAAGCAGGGATTGATTGCCCGATGTGTTATTACTGTTTACCTCGGTGAACTCTTGATTTGATATAATGTCGACTGATATGACCTCTGCCTTATCTAAGTTTAATATCTCAAGCAGAAAGTCAGTTGTTTTTTTGCCAACCTTATATGGCTCTGCGACTTTGCTAGTCCCTGTATAAGTAGAAAAAAGAAGAAAAATAATCTTAACTATGAGAACCATCTTTCTTAAGCATAGCATATGGAACAAGGACGAGTAGAAGTTCTTTAGTTATTACCAACAACTTGGACTAGCCTATAAATATCTTGCTTTTGACTTCCAGATATTCTTATTCTAGCAAAAGAACCAACAACTTTTTCATGGAATGTCGTAGGATCTTCAAGTATGTCTTCAACCAAATTCCTCCGCAAGTAAATCAAATTGATATTGTGCATATCAATGGCCGCATAATCATCTATATTAGACTGGCGTCCTCTACCCTCGCCTTTTTTACGCTTTCCACGTCTCTTATCCTTGCCAGTCTTCACTACGATATCCGAGTTCTTATCAGTTTCAAAATCAGTAGCTTCAACATCACTTCCTTGAAGGTTATCTACATGAGAATCCTCCTTCATAAGAATGTGAGAATCAAGCAGGTTTAACATCTCAAAATGCCCCACGCTTGGTTTCCCAAACAAACTTTGAAGCCTTGAATCACAAATAACTTGACTTTTACGGCGAGGATCACGCAAATTGTATTTTGTTATGTATTCTAGTAGGAGATTATGTATTTCAGACTGAGGCAGGAATGATTTGTCCCCATTTTTCATGTGCATGACAACCTCTAACAATTCGTTGGAAGCCCACTGAATGTCATCATCAACAAAAATATCTCTCCTATTAGCTGCATTTGATGAACCCTCCTCCCTGGCAACAGACTTTGATTGACTCCTGGTTTTTCTTCTTTTGGGAACCGCTTGTTCTGCATTAGAATACATGTCCGAACCTGATCCTGGGTTGTTATCAGCATCATTAGGATCATAGGATGACTCCTGTCTATTAGCTCCTCTCCATGGATTTTTCGCTTGAGCAAGCTCCTCTGAAGTTATTAATAATTTCCCTTTCAACTCCGCCCAATAATCCTTGAAAAGATATTCCCTACTACTTGTGTCATCAGATGACGGCTGCAAATAGATGAAAGGAGGAAACAAATTGCCAATGAAGAATATGTTATCACAATAGATTAGAAGACATGCTTGCGTACCAGGTGGAAGTATAAAACATATTATCATTACATGGTATCTGTTTAATATTCAGTAACCAAACTTTTAAAGTCAATGTTGCCAAGAGCCAGGTGCTTAGCATGCATGCATAAATTTAATACACATCAATTTGGTATCATGAGCTTTCATCAATTTACTACACATCAGTTTATATAATAGCAAAGTCACCAAGTTCAAAAACGGAAGATAAACAAAGCATGCAAAGATAAAGTAGATAAGGTATTGAAATAGCAGGCTGAGGTCTCTATCATCTTGACATGTTATATGAATACCTCAGCCAAGAAAAAGGCAATGTGACAGCATCGACAAACAGATTTACATTAGCAAACTCAGAATGAGTTATTTGCAGTCCCTCCAGAAGCTTGAAGAGGTGATGAAAATTTGGTGACGAAGTGTTCTTCCGTCACCCCAAATAAAACCAACACATCCACATGGATCAACTAGTAACTTCGCAATTAGTTTTTTAATATCTGACTCGATCAGAGTCATCAACAGCATTCATTGGTAAACATCGATAACAAGAAATACATACGTAACAAAGGAACAAATTAACATTAACTTTTTACATCCAAAAATTGTACCCATTTTTAAAATTGATTTACACATATAGCATTTAATTAATTGGACAACTTCATGTTCAACACATTTGAAAGCTGACCAGTTTGTGCACAAATTTTAGATCACGCTACTGAACAATAGACAATAGTTTATCCGTCAACGAAAAGAAAAAAAATATAGTTGAAAGACATACCATCTCATTGTTTTCGAGCTCATTGCTTTCAATCATCTTGACAGTGAGCATGCATGGCTCACAGAAACCTCGGTTACCTCTCACACATAAGATAACAGCATCTTTTATGCACCTCTTGCATAATGAAAAGGTACATGTGTAACACATGTAGTAAGTATTCTTCCCACAATGGTTACATTGATGCAAACCTAAATTCATAAAATTAGGATACTCAGATGAGATTGAGTTTGAGACAGTAGATGAGAATAATAAGTTTCTCAGGTAATAAAGTGAGTCAGATTACAGAGCAGGGTTTATAAGTAACACTAGCACACCAGCTTATTCATGTACGTACAGCCCAACCTACACAAATATGAACAAGATCTACTTGGATTTTTAAAGTCTTTGGATTATTCGTAAATTAAACCTGAAAATTCTATCCCGAATAGTGCCAAACCACTTCATACAGAGACAATTACTTGAGTAGGTATACAAAGGAAACAACTAATATCAGAAGCAGATATGAAAAGGAGTGCAACGAGTGCAGCATTGACCTAAGCAGGAATCCAAAGTAGGGTACAAGAACTCACCACAATTCCATTTGCCCTTAGAGCTGAAGACTGTCTCATCTAGGCCAACACAGGTAGGGTGGTATGCCTTTGGACATCCCCTGCAAAATTAACAAAAGATGTCAAATACCCAGTCAAGCACTCAAGGACAGAACAAATTCAAAAACTTTAGTCAATAATTGAATATTTAAAGGTAGAAACAACATGAACAATAGCCAAATTAACAAAAAAGTTCACCTCCGGTCACAAAGGACGAGCTCGCCTCCATCAAAGCAAATGAAACAGACATCCTCCTCCCCCTTCTTCCTTGCAGGCACTTTAGCAACTGATAACTTAGGCTTCCTTCCACGTTTCCTTCTGCCGTCAACACTCTTAGTTACTTCCTCCAACTCCTCCGCATCCTCCGCATCTTCAGTCTCCCCAGCTGTCTCCATCTCATCCCTAACTACATCTGTTGCAGTCTCTTCCGGCATTTCTGTCACCTCATTCTCTACTCCCGTCTCATCAGCGATCTCTATTCCATCTTCTCCTTCAGCAGTCTCCTCAGCTGTCTCTATTCCCTCTTCTTCTTCAGCTGTCTCCATTCCGTCTTCACCTTCCTCAGTATCCTCTAGCACTTCAGTTCTATCCATCTTTTTCCCCTTTATTGCTTCTAAGCTTCGTCCTTCTTCATCCTCCCCTTCCGTTTCCTCTGCGACATCACTGGACTGCAACTCCTCCACAACTTCCCTCTCCTCCAGCTCAGCAACACCTTCCCTCGGACTTCCTTCTTCTCTAGAAGCTTCAACACAAACTGCTTCCTCCCCATCCCTGATCTCTTCTGCACTGGAAAGAGCCTGAATTTCCACCCCCACCACTTCATCCACCTCCATCTCCTCAGGATCATCCTCTATCCCCACATCACCATTTACCTCAGGTAAATCATCAATCCCTTTCTTCTCTACCACATCAGTCACTCTCTCCGCTTCTTCTTCAGAAATCAACATACTTTTACGAGCTCGAATCTCATCTCTATGGCACACATCACCTTCGTCGCCATAGACCTCCTCTGTCTTAACTCTCTCCTTCATCACATTGTCAGCCGCGTCTTCAATAGCAAATGGAAAATTTGGCGGTCGCAATTCATTCGAATCAATAGTCTCCGTCTTATCTTCTTCTTGCCCATCATCAATCTCCAATACATGTGATTTGTCGCCTCCGACGACAGCCACATAATCCCGCTCTACATCGATCGAATCCACCGGTTCGGTTAATTCCAACTTGCCACCGACTCCACGTGGAAACATATCAGAGCCAGGTACCGAGTAGAGCTCTGTATTTCGAGGCGCTTCTGATTTCGAGTCCGTTGTTGTACTTACGGAACTCGTATTCTCTTGAGCCTCTTCTTCCTTACCACTAGAATCGCCCATTTCGCCTAGGAGTAAATAAAAAACTGAAACCCTAGATATAGATACCTATCGAATTTCAAAGTTTGTTGTGTCCGTCTATGAATGTTGTGAGACAGTTTTGTTCGCATCAGTACGAGCTTCTGTAAAAACACCCGAAAACCAGAGAAATTAAGGTTCTCCTTTGGCAAACTATTTACATACGGGACTTGCTCATATGAAATAAAAGCACTGGTAATTAGTTTTTCGGGTAAATCTAAAAATGAATGGTGACTGTATAGATAGATACCGATAAAAAAGTAAAAAATAAGTGCTAAAGTATGTTAAATAAAATTTTATCATCTCGGGGTCGGGTTTATCCGGTCGCGTTTTTTCTATTTCAAATCTAAATTGGGTTGGGTAAAGATTTTAAAAAATTGATTTGTAAACTGAACGAATCGGATTTAAACTTTTAATTGGTTAGGTTTGTCCGAAATTATATAATATGTGAAAAAAATAAAATATGATATATAGAAAACAATTATAAAATTCAAGGACTACTAAAGCGTTCCAAAATACGTTATTAAAAAAAATTCAATAGTTAATCTAAAACGTAGTCTAAATTTATAGATTTTATTTTGATAATCTATATTTACCTATGCGTTACACCGTCTATATAATTTCTCTTTATTTTTCTCACAACTTAACTAACATAATTATCAACCTAAATTATAGTATAAAATTATAAAGTGTTATAATTTAATCTATATCTACCTAAATTATAGATTAGTTGTTGGGTAACAACATATCAGATACTCTATTTTTTAGGTAGATATAGATTGTATTTGAGTAATATAGTAAATACTACCAATATATCTAGCATAATTTACGCTAATAAATATAGGTAGTCTTTTACCGTATCAGTTGGAAAGAAAAAAATCATATATAATCGTTAAATACGTATTTGTTGGGATGCTCTGAGTGGGTCGGATTAATCCACGTACATTGATGGATCTTATGATTAATCCACGCCAATTCTTATCTCTACGGTTATTTCATATAAAGTCAAGTCACCATTTTTTTATAGAATTTAAAAAATCACATGTAAATTATCTCAAATTAATTTTTTATCACTTTTATGATAATATATTAAATCGATTCATCCATTTTTTTTCAAAGTTCTCGAAAAAAAAATTAAAATCATTTTATAGATTTTCGTAAAGAACCATGGACTCTAACATTCGTTTTACAAACGAAGTAAATACCTAAAATCTATACCATTTTATGTATGATCCATTTAAATAAAAATTGAATAGGTTTACATATTGGAATCGAACGCAATTTCGAGTATAATAAATTTACAAAAATTATCCAAATACAGTGAGAACAAATTTTAGTTAGGGCGTGACTATATATATCCAAATCTTGTATAAGTTTACCCAAAAATGTTGTTGACTTTAGTTTGATTTTATTTAGGCGAAAATACATTCGAACTTCCATTTAACTACAGAAATGTCATTAAGTAAAAAAAACATTAAGTATAGCCTAAATATACCTAAATCACAAAACATTTTATTTGGCTAACTTGACAAAAAAAACTACCATTTACTAGATCAAACTCCATAATGGTATAATATTTTTAAAATCTTCCAAATTAACTTGAACATTCAACTACTCTCAAGAATATTCAACCCCACTTTGAAGAAAAACACAAAATCGAACATGATTGAGCCGGACCTATGAATTAAAGTATTTATTTAACAAAGTAAATAATAAAATGGTTAATCATCTCAATTATAACAATGATAACTTATCAAAACATCGATCAAACATTAAAGACAAAGTAATCATTTGCACATATAAAACTCGTCTTCAATGACCATTAATATATCAAATCAATCTTAAAAAAAATTAAAAATTATAATTTAGACTTAAACTTTTTTTTTAATATAATATTAACTATTTTTTAATTTAAAATACATTATCTCCTTAAAATATTATAAATTAGTATGCGTTGAAAAAGTAAAATAAGAAAGATATATGATAATTTGACATGTCATATTGAATGTAAAACAAATAATATCATATTATAATATGACATGCTTTTTTAAAGGTAACACAATAAATATAATAATTTGGCATGTTGAATGTAAACCAAAGAATACCATATAGAATATGACATGTCTTGTTAAAGGTAACACAAGAAAAATACAGATTATGATCTGACATGTCATTCTTAAAGAATAAAAATGATGATATAATAATATAACACGCCTTGTTGAAGGTAAAATATGATATCACATATTATAATATGACCATCCATGTTAAAGGTAAAAAAAAGAATGTTGGATTATAATCAAATTTGCCATGTTGAAGGTGAAATAAAGAAGGTCATATTATAATACATACCTTGTTGAAGATAAAATAGATAGAACGTATTATAATATAACTTGTCACGTTGAAGATGAATCAAGGAAGATCATATTATAATCTAACTAGACATTGTGAAGGTAAAATAAGAAAACAAATTGTGATATGACCGGTCTTTATAAAAGTAATATAGAAAATGATAAATTAATTTGACCTGCTTCGCTAAAGTTAAAATATGGAATATCGTATTACATCTTAAACTTCCTTGTTGAAGGTAAAGTAGGAAAGAACAAATTATAATATAATCTATCATGTTGAAGATGAAATAATGAATGACATATTATAATCTGACATGTCATATTGAAGGTAAAACAATGAAAGACATATTATAATTTGACCTGTCATGTTAAAGGTAAAACAAAAAAGGTTAAATTATAATATGTCAGGTATTGTTTAAGGTAAATTGGTAAGAGTCGAAGATTGAGAAAATCGATATCCTGACTCAGTGGAAGATCTAGCCCCTACAATTTTGTTTTTCGAAGACCGTGAGATAAGAGAAACCCCAAGATATACATAGTAAGCACCCACACTTCTTCGATCATCTGGATAAGATGCCCAGTAAGCATCATAATATCTACGAAGTTGTATATTACATCTCGGTTTGATGTGAAGACCAACCCAACTAGACCCAGATGAGTAGCAAAGAACCCTTTTTAGACTCTATCAATGTATTGTGGTAGGTGTCTGCTGATATTGACTTAGCTTATTCATACCAAATGCAATATCAGGTCGGGTGTAATTTATATATTGTAACGCTCCTAATAAGTTTTGATATGGTGTAAGGTCTAGAAGAGGAGTGCCAGAAGTAGTGGAGAGATGGACACCAGCAGCAATAGGAGTTGGACAGAGCTTGGACAAAGAGAGTCCTTGAGCAACCAATAAGTTTTTAATATATTTATGTTGTGTTAAATACATCACTGTTATATCACAATGAATCTTTATTCCCATGAATAGATGAAGTGACCCCATATCTTTCAGTGAGAACATTGCATTTAGTTTGTGAACAAACTGTTGTAAAAATTCTGTCTATGTGCCTGTAACTAAAATGTCATTCACATAAACCAAAATTAGAATGACAGTAGCTTTATAAACAAAATTAGATAAAAAGAAATCTGCTATATAGTTCTTGAACCCTCACTTAAGCAAAGTGTCATTCAGTTTGGAGTACCAGGCCCTTGGAGCCTGCTTGAGGCCATAAAGAGCTTTGCGAAGCTTTCATACATGTGTAGGTTTCTCAATGTCCTGAAACCCTTCTGTTTCAGTAATATAAACATCCTCAGAAAGATACTCATTTAGGAATGCGTTATTGATATCCAGTTATCTTACCTCCCAATATTTAGAGACAGCAAGAGTCAGAACTAGTCTTACAGTAGATGGTTTAATAACGGGACTAAAAAATTATGAGAAGTCTATGCCAGGGGTTTGATGAAACCCCTTGGCCACCAGCCTTTCCTTGTACCTTTGAATTGAGCCATCCATGTGGTTCTTGATTTTGTACACCCACTTACACCCAACCACATTCTGATTAGGAGCCTAGTGAACAAGTGTTCAAGTATCATTAGGAAATAAGGGCTTTATATTCAGTTTTCATAGCAATGACCCAATGAGAACTTTGAACAGCTTTAGAGTATGTAGTAAGCTCAATGATAAACAAGTCAGTAGTAGTCAGGGAGCCAATATATAGAACCTTAGGTTTAAAAGTTCCATCTTGAGTTCTAGTTTGCATAAGGTGAGTTTTGGAATGAGAAGAGTGTTTAGATGTATGATTATGATAGGGTAATGAAAGGCAGATATAAATTTTTGGGTGAGAAATAAGACTGGATTTTAGTGAGGTATTTGTGATAGTTTTAGATGTATGATTAGGATTGGTATTAGGTGCAATGTCACCAGTATACTAGAATTTCCTCTAACATGGTGACTAACACCATTGTCAGCATACCAGGCATTGTCTCCTATTGAATCTTGAGTTGTTAGATAGGTTGAATGCTCTCCCTTTCCTTTAGGTTGTTCTGAAGATGTTGACCACATGACTGATGGATCATTCCTGTAATAGCAAATAGGAGCAATATGTCCATACTGTTACATATCTGACATGTAGGTTTGTTTTAAGAGAAACATCTTCCTCTCCCTCTATAGAAGTTGTTCCTCCCTCTTGTATTGTTAGATAAACTATTTTTTTCTTCTGTTGTCCTTATATGTTCCTCTATACGTTCATAGGAAGCTTTCTGACTAGTGGTGTTACTTTGTGACTTGTAGTCTGCCTTTTGAGTAAGATTAGCAGATGTTATACTGAGATTAGATACATTATTTTGTAGACTCATTAGCTGATCTAGTATGCTCTCAAAAGTGAGAAGACTAGTCTGAAGATCTAACCATCCCATGAAATCTTTGTCAGCTAGACTAACAACTATTGAGGTGTACTCTGAGTCCAAACCAGCAAGGACTTGAGTCACCAGATCATCCATAGACACCTCACTTTAAGCTAGCACTAGGTTATCAGCTATATTTTTTCATTTTACCTAAGTAATCAGTCATACTAGAGGTACCTTTGCGTGTCCTCTGAAATTCAGACTTATAATAGGTGATTGTAGCTCTTGTATGTGAGCCAGAAAGTTTGCTAGCTGCATCCCATAGATCATTTGAAGTACCTTATTCTATCAATTGAGCAGTCACCTCATTACTTATTGTAGAGCATAACCATCCAAGAAGGAGTTGATCTTTCGCAATCCAATATTCATGATCTGGATTCTCAGCAATATTGCATTCTGAGTCACTTATGAACTTAGGATGACAGGGTTTGGCCCCTGTGATAAAACCTCATAGTTTGTTGCCTTTGACCATAGGTAGCACCATGGTTCTCCATAGCAGATAGTTTTTCATGTCAAGCCTAATTTGATTATTGTTATTGTTATTGATTGTTTGCAGATGCATACCTTTAGTAGCATTAGAGAAGATTCCATGAAGAAGTGAGCCTAGAGACTCACTACTTTGAGTACGTGAACCAGGATTCGTCATTGAAGGCCTTAAGATGCTTTGATAGCAAGTCGAAGATTGAGAAAATTTGTATTTCTTTGTTTATTTCTCAAATCCTCAAATCTATGTAACAACTATAGAGCAGCCTTTATAGGTTGTTAATAATAGCTATGGAATATAGTTTGTTAGACAGTTTTGCCAGCTATTCATAGTTTGTTACATTATTTGTTACACTGCTCTATTTCAAATATACAAGATTGTGTTACTAGACTAAAGTAACGTTGTAGCGTGTGATATAGCATTCCTTGAGACTAGGCTGACTTCATGGGCTCGATTTCACAATCGTACTGACCCGGTTCCATTTACACTAAGGCAATACGCAGCCATTTCATGATGAAGTGAGAATTGTTTTCTGAAACCCCAGCAACCACTCTCACTTCACTTGTTCACACACCCAGAGCACTTCAACACTCAAATCACCATTGATGGTCAGCTTGAACAACCAAACATTACTTGTTATTCACAGTGAGAAAAAATTATAATATAATCTACCATGTTTAAGGTAAATCAAAGACATATTATAATTTGACTTGCCACGTCGAATGTAAAACAAAGAAGATAAATATAAAACAAGGAAGATAATATGACCTACCTTATTAAAGGTAAAAAAATAGATATTTGATATGTCTTTCTAAAAGTAATAAAAAGGATGATAAATTATAATACAATATGTTTTGTTGAAGGAAACATAGAAAATTCCATACTATATTATATTATAACTTCCTCGGTGAAAGTAAAACAAGGAAGACGATATTATAATATGACCAACCATGTTGATGGTTGATATGGAAGTAGGATTTTGAGGATTAAATTGTAAATAATATAAATTTAAGGATTAAAGTGTAAATAATGTAAGTTTAGTCCTTAAATTACATGTAATATAAGTTTTAGAGAATATTTGCGATTATGTATAATTATTAAGGACTAAATAGCAATTTGTTGTCCTCTTTTGTAACAGATTTCACTTTAAGACTAAGTCTTGGCTCCTCTATATAAAGGGGTTGAACATTTTTTTTATTGAACTCATTTGTACTTAAACTTTATCTCTCTAAAAACTCTCTTAACTATTTCTCTCTTTAGACTTCTCTTATAACAACTTACTAAGGTAAAATCTTAACTCATCAAATTGGCGACTCCACTCGGGATTGAATAAGAAAAATCAGTGACTTTATCTGTTCGAATTTGATACAATCTTGTTGTATTTCTTGTTTAAGATCAATACAATGAATCCTGAGAACAATCCTTTGCTTCGATCAGCGATGAAGACTTTGAAAGATGATTTACAGATAGATGAATATAGAACTGATGGATCATCTCTGATCCAAGTTCAATCTGATATTGAGTTGCAAATGAACCAACTTTTAGATAAGATGAATGCGTTTAATGAAAAATATGAACAAAGAGAACTGAATATCTACTCGGCGAAGCTTAAATCCAATGTTAGGCAAGAAACTATAAAAAACAGAGATGGGAGACCAATCTGATCGATCTTCTGATGATCGACGAGATAAAACTGAGCATAAAAAAACGCATTTTGTGTCTCCTAAAGAATGATATTCATCTCGTAAAGGGGAAAAAGATAACCAGAAGTATATAACCTCAAGTGATGAGGAGGTTGAAAGCTCAGCTTCGGGTTTTAAAAGATACATGAGTTCTTCGAAAGAGAAATCAGACAACGATCAGTCGAGGAAACATAAAAAAGAGAGTAAATCTAAAAAAGATAATATTACTCATTCGACATGGTGCGAAGGAAACACTTCAAATCAGTATGTTAAGACTGATCGAAATCTATATGTTACAATATGAACGAATGATCAATTTGTTTAAGGCGTCGACTGGATAAACTCTCCGTTGACAAGTGAAATTCGCTCATAACGCTTCCGAAGCGTTTTGACATTTCCAAGGTATAGAAGTTCGATGGGATGCAGGATCCCGATGATCACATCGAACGGTTCAAGAACTATGTAATGAACTTCCAAGATGACGACCGACTGGTGTGTCGTACATTTTCACAGACTTTTAAGAGAACAGATCTAAAATGGTACAATAGGATTTTGAGGGGATCCATTTCAAATTTTAGGGATTTTTATACTGCATTTCGAAGGCATTTTGTGGGGAGAAAAAAAATGAGAGCAAATGGTGATACCACTATTCAGTGCAAGCAGGCACCTGGAGAGAAGTTGAAGGATTATACAAAGAGATTTATTTTGATCAAAGCTAGTTTGGACAACTGTGAAAAGAATGCGGTGATGACAACTTTTTGCCAAGGATTATTGCTAGGGGATCTGGCCAATGAGACTACGAAGAGAAAAGCCTTAACTTTTGGAGCTTTGATGGCTCAAGTTGAGGATCAGATTAAAGTCGAGGAATAAACTAGAGTTTGAGGCGGACCGGTTATTACTCCAAAGAATTCGGGATAGGCGGCCAATAACCAAGGGCAGCCCTCGAATAGAAATGGTAATCAGTAGTCAAGGCAAATGAACAACAATTTGCCTCCTCAGAGTGGTGAATATTCAAATCATGCTCCATCGAACACTTATAACAGGCCTAGACCAAATCAATGGGTCAAACCAGAGTATTATGCTGATCTGACAGAGAATGTAGCTGTGATCTGGGATAAGACCAAGATCTTCGTAAAAAGCAAAGGACATGATCAAGTTTATTGTGAACAACATTTGTTTTCGTTTTGGAGTTCCTCAAAGGATTATAGCAGATAATGGCCCTCAGTTTAAAAACAAGGAGATAGTTTCATTTTGTACTTCTAAAGGAATTCAGCAATGTTTTTCAACACCTTTTTATCCTCAAGCTAATGGGCAAGTGGAGGTAACAAACAGAACAATCTTAGACGGCTTGAAGAAGAATTTGACGAAGGCAGTAGGAAAATGGCCAAACTATTTGCAAGAGGTGTTATGGGCTTATCGAACAACTCCTAGAGAGGCTACAAATGAGACTCATTTTGGTTTGACATATGGGATGGATACAGTCAGCCCCATAGAATCTACGATATCATCTTAGAATAACTCAATATTCTGAAAGATCTAATGATGAAGTTCGAAGGGCGAATTTAGATTTGATTGAAGAGAAAAAAGTTCGAGCTCATTTGAATGTAATCCACTATCAAACTCTTTTGAGGAATTAAAATTTGATTCGAAGGTGAAGAAAAGATATTTTAATGAAGGTGATGAGGTGTTGAGAAAAGTATTCTTGCACACAAAGGAGAAGAACCTCGGAAAAATGGCTCCGAGTTGGGAAGAGCCCTATATGGTTGTTGAAAAGATAAAGCGAGAGTCTTATCCTCTTTGTGATTCTGAGGGGCGGATGCTTCAACATCCATGGAATATATAACACTTGAAGCTTTATTGGAAGTAGATATGTTTTTGTATTTTGGAATTTTCATTTTCGAATGGCGCGCTCTTTCTTATTCTATTGGCCCATGAAGGTTTTAACGAGGCTCTATGTAGATATTCAATTTTATCAATAAAATTTGTTTTTAGCCAATGGTTGTTTACACATGCTTGAATAAAACTATCTTAGAAACTTATCAAATATTGATTATCTTCGAGGTTGGTTAAGAGTAGAATCTTCCGAAGTGTTTATAACACTTTTCGAAGAAACAACCATGTTTATTAATCACATTACAATTTTTTCGAAGTGAAAGCTTAATAGCACACTGAGAATTTTTCGAAGAGCAACCATGTTCACCAATTTTGTTAAGGTATTTGAGGTGGTAAGTTTACATTTATAATTATATATTGAAGGTTCAAAGTATTTTAAGACGTATTCATTTTTAAAATTTAGCTTCGAATAATATGTGAAGAGAATAAAAATAATAAAATAACGAAACCATTCATCGATTGGATTAATTCTTTAAAGTACAAAAAGAAAATTCCTAATATGACAAATACAAAAAAATGATAAAGTAACTCAGACGATTCTTCATCTTCGGATGATTATTCTTTATCTTCATCTTCAGATGATGAATCGGGGATATGATTGAAAGCTTCACTTGGACGCTTGTCGTTGTGAATGTTCTTCTAACAACTTGTGAGGTTGATTTTAGGATAAGTAGCGTGAAGTTCTCGAAGAAGGAGAATGGTTGTTTCTTTTTTTCCATTATTAATAGTAGTCAGCATGTCTTTTGAAAGTTCAGCTTCGGCAGCAGCAACAGTAGTAGCTTTTATCCTCCTCGAATTCTTTCTTCAGTTTAGCTATCTCCGCGGTCAATTATTTATTTTTTCTCTCACAAAGGGTAACAGGATTTTGCAGACCTTTGGAGTTGGATATTTCGGCAGCCAGTTCAGTAGCATGATCAGTCTTGAGCTTATTCATATTTTTTTCATGAGAAGTCATCAAGAATTCTTTGTCAACCATGTGTGTTATTAAAAGATGATTTTTTATGCACCGAATGCCTTTTATAAGCTCAGACCTTGCTACTTCATATTAGTGAAATTGCTCAACCACTTTGATATGCAAATTTTCTCTTAATTTTTTCTCAACTTCATAAGATCCTTTGTAATAGACCATGTCTTTAGCTAATTGGTTTAGATGGTTTTTTGAAAAGCTTCGACTTGGGAAGCAAATGATTTTGCTGCAACGTCGAGATTGGTAATGGTTGAAGTGCAATAACGATTGTAGGGTTCAGAGGAGGAATAGGAATTTCTTCGTCTGTTGAACTAGGACGTTGAATCATATCTGAAGTTGTGGTTGGAGCAGGAGGACAGATAATTTATGGAGACGCCTCTACAGGTGTTCGTCTCCCAAAGTTAAGCATATAATTTAGGATGACTTGAAGAACATGATCGTCTTTACCAGCAAGCGCTTCGGTGTTCTCAAAATTCATGAAAATATCAGGATCAAAGTTTTCAGCAGCCTGATTTTTCATTAGTAGCATTGTCTTCGATGATCACAGTGTTGTCTTTGGCTGTCTGCTCTTCGACCAAAGGGTTTTGTTGGTTTTCTGTAGTAGTGTTTTCATTTTCATCAACTAGTGTATACGAAGTAATTCTTGTATGTTTCTTTTTCTTTTCATTGGAACTGGAAGAAGCTTTCTTTTTCTTCGAAGATGATTCTCGATCTTTCCCTTCTTTGATGGGTGAGATGGTTTTTTCTGCAGTTTTTTTTTGAGGCTTTTCCTTTGATGAAGTTGAAGGGCTAGCACCAGATATACTATCTGTCTTTTTACCTTTCTTCTCTTTGATAGTTTTTTTTTTGTTTTTTTTTGGTAAATGACTCTCTGATCTGTTGCGAATAGGAAGAAAGACTTTACAATCGGGTTGAACTATTCGTTATCAGACTATCTTTGGATCGGGCTCTGACATCAAATTTCAAGGTGGCAAGGCACCCTCTGAGATTGGGAACATGTGGCAGTTAAGGATATTGATGGGCTGGAAGGCAGTGTGAAACACAATACTCCATTATTTCTCAGCCAAAACAACAAGTTTTTGGAAAATATCCTTAGCAACTGGTCGACGTGCTGAATAACGCCTTGAAATTTCTTGAAGAATCATGCAAGAAGAAAATTAATAAAAAAAATATAATTTATTTCAGAATGTAAAAAATTCGAAGTGCTTACGATTGCTTCTCCGGATGAAATTTAGCTTTGAAGGATTAGCATCAAAAATTTCTTAGCCATTCTCCCATGCTTTTGATATAAAAATAAATTTTTGCTTCCAGAATTTATTAGCTTCTAAGAGGTCATCGATGATTTTGAGGTCATCCACCAGGGTGAGGTAGTAAAATGGAAGTTTCAGACCTTTCGATAGTTGAGTCAAGAAGATGAAGTCTTTGATGTTGATTGGAATATGAGATAGTCGAGATGTCATTATCACAGACATAAGGGTGAACCACTAATTCAGTGTCACTTGAGTAGGGCATAATTTAAGAAGTTTGAAGTATTCCATGATCATGGGATCCAATGGAAACCGAAGACCCCAATTGATGATTTTAGGGTAGACTACTAGCTTGTTATCTTTGTAGTTTAAGGGAATTTCTCCTTCTTTAGGCAGTCGAAGAGTTATATTATCTCCCATTCCCCATTGTTTTTTAGATATGAAGCTTTGCTATCCTTGTAATATATATACCGAACTTTTTTCATAGCAATGATATACTTAGCCTTGAGACCCCTTAAATTTTTGCCAATTGTAGCTATTTCTTATTTGGAAACAAAGCAAGTATTTGTTTCTTCCTGAGGCTTATGGGTATTTGTTGAGTTTCCATAATCGGATTCAGCTTCGAGATCGGTTCTGGTAGCCTTGGAATCAACTTCGTTAGCCCTTGATGTTTCTTCTCGAGGTTGTTGAGGTAATGGATTTACAGTTTCTGGTAAAGGGTTATTTGCTTGAGGATCTTCCTCAGTTGCTTCTCTCTGAGGAGGAGCTTCAGTACCTGGGTTCGGAAGGGGAGAAGTTGGAATGATTTCTGAATCGTCTCCCATAGCAATAAAAGTTCTTATTTTTTTTATTGTTGAAGAATGATTCGAAGAATGATTCGAAATAGAGTATTTGATTCTAGCCTTACAGAATATTCTTCACTAATCAAAATAGAAAATTTTCTTTGAGTTAAAGAGGCTCGAGGTGTTTTATGACCTAGGATTTTGGAAGAGGAACGTTCTTCGGTTATCGGGAAAGGAGAAAAAATAGGATCTTTGGTTGGATCGAAATTACCGTAGTAAATTCTTTTGGTGGTTGTTCTAACATGAGCACTATGATTAATCTTGCAGCTCTGTATTCCTCTGCTCTTTGAGTGATGCAAAAGTATTCATACGATCCGAAGACTAAGTTGTTATCAGGTTCTGGAGATTTCATTTTAAGACTAAGTCTTGGCTCCTCTATATTAAGGGCAAGGCTACTCTAATAAAGGGGTTGAACACTTTTTCTATTGAACTCATTTGTACTTAAAATTTCTCTCTCTAAAAACTCTCTTAACTATTTCTCTCTCTAGACTTCTCTTATAACAATTTACTAAGGTAAAACTTTAACTCATCAATGGTAAAACAAAAAATGTCATATTATAATTAGTATACCTTTATATAAGTAAAATAGAAAATGAAAAATTATAATATAACCTGTAATATCGAAGTTAAAAAAAGGAATGCCATATTAGAATCTCATATACCGTGTTAGAATTAAAATAAAAAAATGTTGCATTTCATTTTATTGTTAAAGGTAAAAACAGAAAGAATATTATAATCTAACATGTCTTGTTAAAGGTAAAATATGAAAGATTATATTTTAGTATAACATGTATCATTGAAGGCAAAATAGAAAATGATATATTATTAGAATGACGTATCATGTTGATGGTAAAATAAGGTACGTCATATTATAATCTAACATATCTTCATGAATGTAAAATAAGGAAAACATATTATAATTTGACATGCCTCGATGAAGGTAAAATTGGGAAAAACATATCATAGTCTGACATGTCATGTTGAAAATAAAACAAGTAAAATAAGATTAACATATGACCAACATTACTAAAAGTAAAATAGAAAATTTCAAATTACGATATGACCTACATTTTTGAAGGTGAAACAGGAAATATCATATTATAATATGGCCTGACATGTAAAGTAAAATAACGATGGTTAGATTATTATCTGACATGCCTGGTTAAAAATATTAAAAAGTAAAATATATTATAATCTGACATACCTCGTTAAAGGTAGAATAAATAACATATTAAAATGTATTTTTTAAAAAACCACATATTATGCAATACCATATAGTATAACTCAATAGACATAAAATGAACAATGTAATAATCAAATCTGAAATAAACACAACTACAACAAAATAAAAAGTCATACTTATTAAATAATCATTTAAATATGCCATGCATTATAGTCTAATCATTGAAAAAGTTGAACTCGTTATGTATGATGTAATAACAAAAAACAATTAACCTTAAACATCATTACAAATTCTTCTGTTGTGGAACAATAACTTATAACATTACTACACATGAACCTGTTTTTAATAATTTCTCTCATAAATGAAATTCTATTCTTCTTTGATCTTTATGGTTGCCTTCTAACTTGTGGAGGAAGAGAAATATCATAAATAGAAGCCTCACATTTTACATTAACGGTAATAGATTGAATCATCATCTATAATAATTCTTCTATCTTGATACCAAATAATATTGATCATTAAAATCAATTGGATAATGTTTTGTATGTTGTAACACACATGCAACATGAGAATAAGAAAAACAAGTTTATTTTCGTACATCACAACTATGTGAATAAGTTGAAATGTCAATAATAAATCTAGGTTCATAATGAACTTCAAAAATAGACTTTATAAAACCATGAACAATCCACGACATTCATACTTATAATATATCTTTTAGTTTTTTGTCATATTATGACACAAAAAATAACTCATTTTTCACTATCACATAAACTTGAGATATTTGATCCATTAGATTCAATCTTATATGGTCAATCAACTCAACAATTGAAAAAAATATAAACTTTTGTTTGTGCATTAAAAGATTCTACAATATCCGGTAAATTTTGTATAAACTCGACAACTTTATCACCACATGTCGTAACCAACAAATTCAAAACAAAATTAAATGTATTAACATTTGGAGCAAAAACATATTCCTATTATTTCATAACCATTTTATTACAAACTTTCACTTTTTCTTTTCAACTTTTCTTTTAATTTCCACATGTATGAACCATACAAAATGAGTGAAAACAATGTAGGAAAATACTATTAACTAAATTAACTAATCTTAAATATTGGTCATAAATGAAAGTTATAACTTGTTCACCCAAATGAGACTTAAATAAATCTAATTACTATTGTCTTAATAATTGATTATTGAAAAACAAATACGAAAAAAACTTACAAAAAAATAACACAATCAAAAATAAATACATATAAAACATATAAAGAGCCCACAAAATAAAATAAAAAAACATAAAATTATTATCATCTTTTACAGTTGAGCATAATAATATGGGGCGATAATATTGATAACAATGAAAACATAAACCAAAACGAGCAAAAAAAATGGAAAAGTTCATTCAACAAAAGGATAACATACAAATACTGGAAGAGAACTCTAAACAATTGATCTGATTGCATCAATATATTTAACAATCGACTATAAAAATTTGAAACATCACCAAATAATAGTATTTTGCTTTATCAAGATCATTTATAGTTAAATGATATAATATATCAAACACATATTTGCTTTTAAAAGATATAATTTCTTTAGATGTAATAGTAAGGTTGGACCAAAAATCTGAAGAATTATATTAGAACTTAAACCTTCACTCTTGTTAAATTTAAACATACTACCATAGACAAATTCATAACTAAAAAAAAGAATATGCCAAAAATAATAACAAAAAGGTATATATATATATATGAGTATTACATAGTAAAAATATACCAATATTTCAATTACAACTCAAAATTAATATCTATTTCTAGTCCAGGCCCAAATGCATTCTCTTATTATTAATGACTTCAAAGCGCTTGATAATATTTTTATGATTTGGATGATACTTAAGAATTTGAGTTATTTTTCTAGGATCCAACTCCAAGTTTCCCTCTTTTTTTAATATGTTATTTAAAGATGATGGATCATTTGCCGAATGAGTATAAGCATGTTCTTTGGATGGTCCTTCACTTACTTCATTTCCGATCATAGAAGTATTAGATTCCAAAAATCTAGGGGTAGGCGTAAAATACTTGCGCAACATTCTCTAAAGAAATCAAACTAAATCATCTATTAAAAACTAGAAAAACAAAACAAAATTCAGTATGACTATAAGAAAAAACCTAAAAAAATAAAAACATTATTCCAAATCTTAAATACAATTAATAATCAAATCTCAAAAACACATTTTATTATTTAAACTTCAATATTACTAAAAAATCTTAGGGCAAGGCTATATTGGGATCCCTTTTGGTTATAATGAGACCCCGAAATCAAAAAAAATTATGTTTATGTGAATTGATCAATTTACACTTCATATATAAAACCAAATTTCTAACCAAATAATCAAAATTTTCTTCTTCTTCCTATAACTTTCTCTCTCTAACTAAACAAAAATTATAAAAATGAGTTTGTAAAGAATATTATCGTATTTAATATACCTAGTCAGTCATATCATTCGTTAAATGACATACATACCCATTTGACTCGGGTGAGTTGAGGATAACAATTTCAACATTGACATACCCTAACCTCCAAACTCCCAAGAACCATAATCCCCCAAATCTAACCCAAATTCAACAAGCAACATACCAAAACGTCGACAATCACTAGTGACAATAATTTTTTTTTTCTCTCTCTCTCTCTCTCTATATATATATGTCTAAAAATTAACAATAACTTTATTCCCAACATTAGTGACAATAACTTAAAAATAATGATTAACAATAACATTATAAAAAAATTACGTGACAATTTACTTTCATAATAAGGTAAGTTAACCTTATTTTCACATTTAATTCCAACATTATAATTGCTAATCAATTTAACAAAATAATCAGATGATTAAATCGAACTTATTTTATAACAAACAACAATTTACATCGCCGGTGTAATAAATAATCTCATACTATATTAAAAATCATGTAATTTAGTTAACGCATATTCAAGAATAACACCAAAACTTTTAAAATTAGATAATGAACAAACCACAAACTTTACACAAAAACTAAAGACGATTATAACGCCTTCATGACTTACGTACTAAAATACAAAAAAGTAAAAACAACATGTGTCATTATTTAAGTAGATACATAACAATATATGCCATTATGGTTAATATATGGAAAATGTCTCTAAAGTTATCTAAAACAAAACCTTATTGGCATCTAATACCTCACACCCATACCTCACATAACCATTTTTAATTCTTGAACCAAAACTTATCTTTCTTATTTTTTTTATTTAATTTTTTAAAAGGTCCGTATTTTTTAAATCAGAACTTGGAAATAAAATCTAAAAGTACTATCAACTTTATTTTTTTAAAGAATAATAAAACTAGATCCGGTTATGATTTTTTTTTTCCGCGAGTAACATGCGAGACCAGACATAACCAAACATGCGAGACTATATATATATAAATAAATATGCGAAACCATACATAAAAAACATGCAAGACTAGGTATAAAAAAACACGAGGTCAAACATTATTTATTCATGCGAGACGAGACATAATAAATCATGCTAGACCAAACATTTTTTTTGGAAGATGAACAAAACTAAATCCATTAATGATTTTTTTTTGTTAGACACAACAACCTTAATCTCACATCTTTTTCATTAAGCAATACATGTCTTGCATGCTTATTTATGCCCGGTGGTCTTGTAAGATTTTTATGCATGGTCTAGCATGCTTGGTATGTATTGTCTCGCATCAAATGCACAAATAAAGAGCTTTTCATAATCACAAACCCCTATTTACCAAAAAACTGACAGTATGGAGGTCTATTTCATAGAGAACCCTAACCATCAACTTATTTATTGTTTCTAACATTTAAAAACTAAAAACTAATCGTGCAACTTACGAGTAAAAATGTTATGAAACCTTAATTAACAAACTATGTTTTCGTACCTACTTACTTACTTGTTAATTTCGAACTTTTGGAGAGAGGATTCTAGAGAGATTGTGTTTGATCGAAGCTCGAAGCAAGAAATTAGAGAAATTTGAGAGATATCTAACAGAATTCGAGCTTGAAATCAGAGTATGAACTACGAATCAGAACAACTGAGGTCACTCGTTGTTCCTGGGTTCATGTTACAATTCAATTTTTTTGGGGTCGAAGCTGATTTAAATAGAGAAAATAGAGAAGGCATGTGAAAAGTGGGAGAATTCAAAAGGAAAAAAAAATATTGTTTTCAGCTAAAACACTTTTTTCAGGGAACCCGTAGCCGCTACTCAACGAGTGCGCACAAGTAAATCCTCGATCTGACGCAATAGTCTGCAAATCAACGCTAGAAGGTAAACCATACAAAGTGACAGGCTCAGCCAAAAAAATGTAGCCAAAAAAATGTTTGTAGAGGGGCTTGAACCTGTGACCTTTGGACACGAGCATGCCTTAATCCACCAACTCAACTACTCCAATCTATAGTAAGAGATTATTTTTGTTCAATTTTACGGTTTACATGTTGACATATTTGATCATATATATATATGGGTCCTTTTAAACTTTAATATGTATATAATACTACATTGGTCTATATATATAATTAAAAAAATGTATTAATAAGTACAAAATAAAACAGTTTATTAACAGCAACAAATTAATTTCTATTAAGATAAATACTAATAAAAAGTAATAGAATTATTTAGATCGAAACATTTATCTTAAAGAAGTTAACTATAGAGTAACAACCCTTGTGTGGCTGCTGATTTTAGACATATTTCTCTTTGTAATGTTGTTTACAAGACCATCTATAAAATCTTAGCTAACAAAATTAAGGATTCTTTCCTCTACTTGATTGATAATTCTCAGTCGACTTTCATCTCGGGTAGGAACATCTCGGATAACATCCTTCTCTCCTAAGAACTTCTAAGAGGTTATCATACTAATTGTAGAGATAAAATGGTAGCCCTTAAAATTGATCTTATGAAAGCTTTTGACAATGTCTGTTGGCATCTTATCCTTGACATTCTCGTGGCGATAAACTTCCCGGATAAAATGATCATTTGGATCATCAATTGCATTTCCTCCCCCTCTTACTCCATCAATATTAATGGAGACCCTTACGGTAACTTCAATGGAAGAAAGGGTCTCAGGAAAAGGGACCCACTTTCCCATTTTCTCTTTGTCTTTGTCATGCAAATCCTCTCTAGTACCCTCAAGGAAAAGAGCAAAGACAAAAACTTTTCAATTCGATGGAAGTGTCACAAACTCAAAATTACAAATCTCTACTTTGCAGACGATCTTATGATTTTTTCTCATGGTGATGCCAACTCCTTTCTCCTCATCAAGGAGGCTCTAGATGATTTCTACTCTCTTTCTGGTCTAAAAGTCAACCCTACTTAAAGTCATATCTTTCTGTCGGGTATTAATAATTCTCTTCGCACTGAGCTCCTGTCTATTATGGGTTATATGGAAGGTTCTCTCCTAGTTAAATATCTGGGAGTTTCCCTTCTTACTGGTCGTCTTACTTATTCGGAATTTCGCCATTTTCTTCACAAAATTACCAACAAGATCGATTTATAGACCTCCAAGCATCTGTCATATGCAGGTAGGCTCCAACTTATCAAATCTGTCTTATTTGCTGGTCAAGTTTATTGGTCCTCTATCTTTATCCTCCCTTCTATCCTCCCTTCTAGGATTATTAAAGAATTGACCCGGTACCTTCGTCGTTTTCTTTGGTCGGGTTCCGCTATGAAAATGCATGGGACCAAAGTGGCATGGTCCAATATCACCTCTCCTACAATAGAGGGCGGTCTTGGGATCCTAGATCTAGAAATCTGGAATCAGGCGGCTGTCCTTAAGCATCTCTCGTCTATTATCAGTAATAAAAATCACTCTATTTGGTGTGATTGGATAAAAATTGAAAAAATAAAAAATAATAATTAATGGGATCTTTCTATTGGTTCCTCATTTTCTTGGATTTGGAGGAAAATTCTTCGTCTCCGCCTATTGACGAGTAATTTGTATAGAGTGACTATTGGCAATGGTTCAAGTACTTCTTTCTGGTACGACCCATGGCTCCTCCCTACCTCTCTAGCTTCGCACTATGGTACGAATATCATCACCCTGCCCCCTCTTAATATCAACTCCCTTGATGTTTTTTTTTTGGATTGCGAAGGCTGGCTGCAATAACTTCACAATCAAGGATACCTATAATGCTATTCGTACGCCTGCCTCTATTGTGGGGTGGGATGTGTTAGTATGGAATAAATTCAGTATTCCTCGTCACTCTTTCATATTATGGCTCGCTATCCTGGGCAAACTGTCTACCAAAGATAAGCTTCTCAGCTGGGGTATCAATACCCCACATGATAGTGCTTTATGCAACTCTGCTTCTGAAACTATTGCTCATCTCCTCTTTGTATGTAGTTCCACTCAGAGTATTTGGACCTATGCCAGTTTAAAACTCGGTTTTCTTTTTTCCGACTCGTGCTGGCAGTCTTGGGCCTGTGAGGCGTCAAACTGGTCTCACTCTCGAAACCGTCACATTTGGCGCTCTTGCTTTGACGCGATTTTTTACCACGTCTGGAAAGAGAGGAACTCAAGAATTTTTGGTTCCCCGCCAATGCCTCTCTGGTTTCTCACCGAATCTTCTCTGATCTTCGGTACAAATTCCACGACACCAAGATTTGATGACCTATGTAACTGCTTGTATTATTATTATTTATTCTTATACTTTATTTGTAGCCCCCTTCTCAGTGTAGTTCGTTGACTTCCATTGTTGTGGCCTTTTTTGAAGTACTATCATTTAGGTCGATTGGCCTATTTGCGTTATCTTATTTATTCTAGTTTATTTCTGCTGATCCACGATCCCTACTTTGTTTTATTTAGTAGTATTGTTTATCGACCTCTTTACGTCGATTGTATCTCCTCGAGATATGCTCTAGATATTTATACGAAATATTTAATGTTTTATATAAAAAAAAACTATAAAACCGGTTGTTAAGAATTATGTGATAAATTTGTAGTAAATGAAGATTTTTGGTTATGTCCTTATCTCTCACGAAACTTGCCACTAGAAGTCTAATCTAATTTAGACTAGCAATACTTGTTTATGAAACAATCCCTCTACATAAATTCGAAATTTAGGATTAATATTAGGATTTAGAATCCTGGTTTCGGTTTTGTATTATATTTATATTTAGAAGTTAGATTTTAGATTTAAAATATCCGAAATTAATAACATATAAAAAATTAATTAAATGAATACTCCACATGGTTAATAGGATTTGGGAAAGTAAAAAAGAAAAAAAAAAACACCAAAAACATTACTATTCTCCGGAACCAAACAGCACGTCTCAATTTGAATCTTCTTGTCAAAAAGTCTCTCTCTGTCTGAGTGTTTTCTGTTGATCTGAAGAAGAAATCAAAGGTTTACTGGAGAAAGAAAATCAGAGAAGAAGAAGATATTGGTTTGGTGAATGGAGGCCATCAGAAAGCAAGCCACCAGGCTAAGGGAACAAGTCGCCAGACAACAACATGTAAGCCTCAAAACGAAGAACCTAATTTGTCTTGCCTTGTAGATCCATTCACGTCCTTTTCTTTTCCAGCTCCATACCCACGATCTCTAGTCATGTATATCGAGTTCTATTTGCTGTTGCTGAAATTGGATTCTGCTTCTTCTGATCTAGTTAGTCTTGGCTTACATAAGTTGATTACGAAATTTTGATTTGTTGAATTTCAACAAATTATATTCAAATGTGTTTGAACTATACTGGCAAGGTACTGGTCAGCTAAGTGAATCTGTGTGATTCCATATAGAAAGTATTGTAGTTCTTTAGGTTGTTTAGAGGTCTATTTTTTTTTTATAATTTGTGATAGCATGTAAATGAAGTATGCTATGTTAATTTGCTATTTATGTATTCAGATTATTTGATCATTTTATTTTTGGAAAACCCTTATTTTCATCATAAGTTATTTAGGAGAAGTGGGATTCTAGTTTGGCTCATTAGTAATTTCAAGTATAGAGTTGTCTCTTTTCGATCTGAAAGGGGCTTTGTAACAAGCCGAACAACATAAGAGACAGGAAACAATGTTAGTGCCATGTGGGATAATATTTCCTCCATGCCTTCTTGGTAGGAAGTTCTTGAGCTTTGCTAACACTTCAGTATCTTCATTGACGTGTTTGTGTCGTGTTGTGGATTTCGAAGTTTCATGTGTATTTTGTTTCTTTTTGTGTTGTGTCTGTGTCTTTGAGTTTGAGTTCTGTTGGTTGTTGATGCTTTTTCAGTAAAAAATGAGCTACCTCCTTTCTACTTACCAATTTTATCCCACTATTTTCTTCTAAGCTTACTCACACCTCTAAAGACAAGATTTTCTGTAAAGACAAGCTAAGTTTTAGGCCATAATCAATAACACGACTTGAACCTTGCATAGTTTTCAAAAATGCTAACCAAGGAATTTGAAATTTATGAAGGCTGTATTTAAACAGTTCGGGGCAGGGGCATATGGAGACAATGTAGTTGCTGACGAGGCAGAACTCCAGCAACATCACAAATTAGAGAAACTATACATTTCAACGCGTGCGTCAAAGGTAGCCAAGACAGTCTGTTGGCTAGTACTGATCTCATTGATCTAGACATTGACTTAGATGTTTTCATTTCTTTTCCAGCATTTTCAAAGAGATATTGTTCGAGGAGTTGAAGGATATATTGTCACTGGATCCAAACAAGTTGAAATAGGTGATTTTATGAAGCCTTGATCTTCTTTAGCAATAAATTTTCTTTATTTCAAAAGAATGATGCAACAGATTTGGTTATCTCATATGATGGAACAGGAACAAAATTATCTGAGGATAGTAGGAAATATGGCACTGAAAATACATGCACAAGTGGTAATACTTTATCAAGGGCTGCGTTAAGTTATGGACGTGCCCGTGCTCAAATGGAGAAAGACCGTGGGAATTTGTTAAAGGCACTTGGAACACAGGTACAATCATTATTATTAATGCTAGGCAAGATAAATCATTGACATTTTTTGTATTTGTTTGAAGATTATCAACTCCCACAGAAAATAAACACATAAAACATTACAAAAATTTGCTACGTTAATTGTCACCTCCTCTACTAATGGTGTTGCGTTGTATTGCTCTTCTTATTATTTTCCCTTAGACGAATTTCCTTGCAAAATTTAACAATAAAAATTAAGCAATTATAACTAATTTATGAACTTCAGTTCCGTTTAGTACTACCTAGGTCAATTACAATATGCCTCTTGGCAGCGTCATACTATGTTTTGGATGTTGGTTATTTAGGTAGCAGAACCATTACGAGCTATGGTCATGGGAGCTCCATTGGAGGATGCCCGGCACCTTGCCCAACGATATGACAGGATGCGCCAGGAAGCTGAAGCTCAGGTATCCAGGAATCTGTCTCCTGAACCCTAGATGAATTATTTATTATTGGAAACGCTGCCTCAGCTTTTTCTTTGAGGATCTGGGATCAACTCCTTGTGCAAGAGTCCATCCCATCTCTTATGCTAATAAATATTTTTTAAATAATTATCCGAAGTACTGTAGCCAAAATTGAACACTTGAGAAAATTAGTTTTGTTTTTTATAAACAAGTTTGTATTGACTCCATCTCTTGAACCTAGACAGGCAATAGAGGTTTTGAAACGCCAAGCAAAGGTGAGAGAATCACAAGGCAACCCTGAGATGGTAATAAGAATGGAATCTGCTGAAGGAAAGCTGCACGACCTGAAAGCAAATGTGGCCATATTAGGGAAGGAAGCTGCTGCTGCAATGGCTGCAGTTGAAGCTCAACAGCAGAGGTTGACTCTTCAGCGGCTTATCGCTATGGTAGTCCTTTGGATCCCTATTTGTGGTTAACCTCTAATCTAATTTTAATCTAGATATATTAACAGAATATATAATCTGAATGTTTCTTTGGTTCTGTCTTATTGTTTTCGATTCAAGGTTGAAGCTGAACGGGCTTACCACCAAAGAGTCCTCCAGATACTTGATCATCTCGAAGGAGAGGTGTCTAATCGTGTTATCATGCTTATAATATTGAACATTGAAACGTTATGTTCTAAGTAATCTAAATAATTATAGTTCGCATGATGTTTTTCATTCGTTAGATGATATCAGAGCGACAAAGAATTGAAGCAGCCCCAAGTCCTCCACATGTTGAAACCATGCCTCCTCCTCCGTCGTACGAGGAATTCAATGGTGCCTACGCTTCTCCAACATACAATGGATCCATGGACGGCATGGGTTACTTTTTAGGAGAGGTTAAGACCTAAATATATCTCATTTGGTTCTACGGTTTTGGTTGATGATATCGCCCATTTTTATTTCCATGGCTATTGTAATTTTGTTAATTTGTGCCCTATGCTGCAGGCCGTGTTTCCTTATCAAGCTGAATCGGATTCAGAGCTCAGTTTATTGTCTGGCGATTGCATCGTTGTCCGTAAGGTTTGTATATGGGCCCATGTACCTGACCCTTTTCTTGTGTGTAAAATCATTAATCCTGATGTTATGAAAAACTCGAGTACTGCTTTTTCAAAAATCACTTTCAGACAATTGTTTTGTAGCAAATCATCATTGCTTGTCACAGGTCAATATGTCACTTAATTTTTCTCTATGGCTCGGGGTTTTCTTTTATTCAGCCTCAATCAAACACAAGTAGTGAATAGCGATCTGATTTGCTCAAAAGTAGCAAATGCAAACGACACAAATCTATATGACCTGTCTCAACCTTATGCTTTATTAACTTAGTCATAATATATACATACATCATTTAGTACGGAGGATTGCTCACTCAAAAACAGCTCGAATGCATCGATATAATTCATATGAAACATATCGAACCAATCTGGTTGACAATCCCAGCCACCCATGGCCTGATCAAAATCTTCCAAACAGCCATGTCAGTCCTCTCCCTTGCAACTGTGTTGTGTGCTGCCAACTCCCCGACCGTGCAATAGCCTACCTATAAATATGGAAAAAACTGTAAGCAATGTTAATAAAGCAAAAGGTTAGCGTGGCTATTGCAAATCTGTTTAGTTTGCATTTGTTACTTGTGCGTGTGACATAGTCATTCAGTTCCTGTGTTTGATTGACGTTGATTGAGGGATAATGCCTTAAGCTGCAGAAAGTTAACCGGAAAATTTACCTTCTGGTAAATTGTTATTGAATTGTTTACATTATCATGTAATGATTTGAGAAAAAGAAAGAAAGAGGCAAATGTAAAGTTGTTTAAATTTTGCATCCAACACTGGTGCTTTCCATAGGTAACAAACAACGGATGGGCAGAGGGGGAATGCAAAGGCAAAGCAGGTTGGTTTCCTTTCGGGTACATCGAAAGAAGGGAACGTGTTCTCGCGAGCAAGATGGCTGAAGTTTTCTAAGTTTAGCTATCCGAAGTGTTCGCAGTGTCTGTATCATAACAAATCCAGCTACAATCCAACGGCGGGTAAATTGTTCTCACAAACATTTGATTCCCAAGTGCTTTGATATGTGACATAGATACCAAATCTTCTTCTCTTTTATTGACGAATCATGTACCAATACTGCACTTCTTTGTTCACATTTTTTGTTTAAAACTGAATAGGATGTGATTCAATTGATGTCTTCTGTAGTCGTAATATAAATTTGATTTGTAATGATTTAAGAAAAGAATGTCGGAAAGAATCGTCGTCTTTGTTTTGGTGTTTATGTGATTTGTCCTCTTTTCATGGATGGTCACACTAAAAATTATCGCATTGAAAATCACGAGAACATCATGATGAAACTAATTCCTCCATGTAGAACTAATGAACGTTTCACAAAAGAAAAGACCATACAACCAACATTAATTTAATTTTCACAGTTAACTATCTCTCTTGGAACTTAAAAAGTTTTAACATTCATTTCCTAAACAACTTCCACCTCCACTAAAATTTAGTAAAACCTCTTTTAAAACTTTTTAGATTATTTAGTATTCAATCGGATTTACCTATTTAATGTTCAAATCAAATGCTTTATTTTAAAGTTTTAAACTTTTTAATGGTTTATGAATAAAATATAGATATCCATAAAAATCATATATCAGATAAAGCACCGCTATGCATTTTATGATAACTTTCAAAATAGTTAATAATAATGATGTTTATCAGCTTCAAAACTTTTTTTATATTTGTATGCATTTATTTATTTTACCGTATATATTCTAGATCGATACATTTAATGTTTTATAGCATAAATAAAATAAATTATTATTTATTGTTAAATAACAAATGTCTATCACATTATATGTAAGTAAAGAATTATTTGATTGTCCCCAAGGGGTAGCCAAGATGGTTGAGTAAAACATTTTTCTGACCAAAACTAATTAGTTCGAGTCCCTCTACATATGCTTTCTCAGAATGAGGCCAGGTTCCCTCCTTTAACAAAGAATTATTTAATTATTCCCAAACCTTTTTTATGGGAAAAATCAATTTCCTATTGACATTTTCCAAATATAATCAATGTTAACCATAAATCAACATAGACAATTGTAAAGGACATACAATAATCACGAACAACCTTTTACTTATGAATGAACCTTTCACCACCACTGAGGCTTTAGATATTTCTCATATCCTTCATAAAAATATAAACACGGTGATCATAGCAGTATCAACCCAGATGTGTCTCCTGCAACGAAAATTAAATTGATTTCTAAACATACCATAGTTGTGAGTTACCGTGAAATTTTATTTAAGCTTGATACTTTTCACACTTCCTTTTGAGATGCTTCACCCTTTTGCAAAAGAAATATCAACGTGTAGCATGTGATTCTTTGGGTTTCTTTGCTCTTGAACTGAAAGCATTATCAAATGCTCTATCATACTTTAACTTCTCCATTTTTCCTATTGAGAACTCACCTTATGCACCTTAGGACGTTCTTCAGTCTCTCATCCTCTAAGTAGCATTTGAAGCCAATTTACTAATTGTCCACTTCTCACATCAAGAAAAAAATAAAACACAAAATATTCCATATTTTCTATAACCGATTTTTTTTGTAACATATTTAAAATTGGGGTTCCATTGCCTTATGGGTTAAATATAGTAACTATAACTATACACATGTGATTTATTTTATTTAGGACATAATTTTGAAACTTAAATAATGTTTAAACATGACATATTACATGTAAAACATGACATACATCGTAATAAGATACATTTGGCAAACATACTAACATGCATTTTATGAGTTCAAAAATATGACTATTAATTTATCTTTAATTGATTTAATACTAATAAAACCTCTTTTAAATTGGTTCTTATGTTATGATTAAAATTTAAATATTAATTTACAAATGATTAAATATGCCAAGTATTGACCTTATATTGGACCGATAATAGCTGCAACATGATTAATTCATAAATTATCAAGACTTTACTACATTGTCACAAGTTCAAATGATCCAACTAAGCATCTCATAGGTGGGTAACTGCAATAATGATCTTTTTACTGTAATAGTATGACATGGTTGTGATAAACTATGCCTTAGTTGCGGTAAAGTTGCCTATTATTACGGAAATCAAGGTGTCATTGTTGTGACGAAGTGACATGGTAAAAAAAATACTTTTTTATACTCGATTTAGTTTTTTTTTTTGAAATATTCATTTTTTCAGCAATAAATAAACCCTAAATTAAGTGAAAAACATCATAAATTTTGACTTGAGGCTCAAAACTTAATGATAAAAAACATATAATCTTAATCATGATTTTATCTCAATCGATCAAACATACTTTAACATTTAAATCCACACCCTAATTAATTTAATCAACAAAATAATAATAATAATAATAAGTGAAGTCTTGATTGAAATTAAATACAACATGTTTTCGTATTTAATCAATCAAACAAGTCTATCGTTTCATTAAAAAACTTGCTCTAATGTAAAGTGATTGATTAATTTTGAATCACTCAAAATATCTATTGGTGAAAGAATAACAGATCATTTGTGTGTATCGATTATACTACTAGAGAGCGGAATCACTTACTTGTTAGTTACGCTAAACATTCCAATATTGATTATGTGCAATAAGCAATCATGTTCTTCTAGATTTTTTTTCTCTTGAACCTTTTATATGCTCTTCACTTGTAATATTTTAATCTTGTTCGATGTCATTGATGGTCTGGAAAAAAAAGAAAACATATACACAAATTATATCGAGAGATCTCTTCCAAATCACCAGTATGACTATTGAAATTGTGAATATTTGGGCTCAATCCTTAACAATGTCAAACATTAGCGTGATCTCTACACAATAACTCGCTACTCAGTCTGACGCAATAGCATGCAAACCAACGCCAGAAGGTAAACCACACAAGGTATGACAGGCTCACCCAAGAAAGCGTAGAGGGATTCGAACTCATGACCTTTGGTATCAAGCATGCCTTACTCAACCAACTCGACTAAATTAAAACAATATACAAAATAAGATAAACAATAAAACAAAACTACTTAATTACCGATAATTTATCAAAAAAAAATCTTTCTGAATAAAATATTTTCTACTTAAGATATATTTGTTAGTCGTATGAATATTATTTATTCAAAATTAAATAATTATAAATTTAAATCACGTGACGTAACATTAATTATTGATTATAGGGCTACCGATAAATATCTAAAAGCAAACATATTTTTTATTTAGTATCCAAAATTTAATTTATTATTATATAAGACTCGACTAACTTTTCCAATTACAAGATATTATCTAACATAATATCATTTTTATAAAATCACACATACTACTACTACTCTATAGAAAGTTTTTTCTTTATCAAGCGATTTTTTACTTATTTTCTCGCTAGAAATAAAGAGATGAAATGCAACTCGTCTTAAATAATATATTTTATAATTTTTTTTAAATTCTTTTGGAACTCGAATTCAGACGGTCTCTTTTATTATGTTTTTTTCTAAACGAATTAATTTATGGAGTAGAAAAAACTCATAATTTTCATACCAACATGTTATGGATTCTATGGTGAAATGAAATACGAAATGCAAAACCAATGTTAAATTTGATTTTTTTTACCTAACTTATCTGAAATGTGAAATCAAGGTAAAACAAAATGAAAAATGTAAAACTAATATTAAACTTGATTTTTTTCCTAAATGTAAAAATGTGAAACCAAACCGAGAGTGCGAAATGCAAAAAGAAGGTTCATTGGGCTCGAAAAAATAAATTTTAAAATATTATTCATTGATTTATTAAAAGAAATACCAATGATACTTTTAGAATATTCGACTAAATTTGGAAAGTTGGATTCATGGAGTAATAATTGGGGTCAACTACTGACCACTATAATTTGGGATTTCACATACTGTTATTAATCTTCTCCCTATAAATCAGTGTATTAAGTTTCCTTGTATAGGCCTCTAAGTTCTCTATATATTGAGAGCCTTATTACCATTGCTAGTGAAACAAACGCAACTTGTAATGATTTGATTCAATGAAAAACAGTTCAATACAAAAAGAAACATTTTCTAATAAAACACAAAACCCTAGCCGCCTCCTGCGGCTACTTCTCTCTTTGTTTTTCACCTCGTGTGCTGAAAAGTGTTTATTTGTTGGGTACGGTGTTCATCAAATGGGATATCTGTGTTACAATCCGATTACTCGTCGAATCCATGTCACCATGGACTGTGACTTCTTAGAATCCGATTATTTTTTTGACCACCAATCTCGTGCTCAGGGGGGAGAAAGTAAGTGAATCACTCGACTGGTTGTTATATGAAAGTTACTTTGAGGATGTGCCGACAGAGTCGGTAGATGGCGCCACCGAACATGCCTCTTCCAACATAAAGGAGACTGACAAGGCAGTTCTTACCACCAATGATTCTCCCGAAGACAATGTCCAACAAGAAATAAATGCCATGGATACTACCAGCGAATCAGCCGAAGAAAATATCCATTAAGAGGTAAACAATTTACAATGTCATAATTCACAAAATGCTACTGACCATGACATTTTAGGAAGTTCATTTGCTGAAACTCAAACTTCGGTTCTTCCTCCAATAAAAAACAGAGGGGTTCCTCCTGACCGATATTCACCGGAACACGTTCCTCGTGCTTCTACATATCCGGTAAAAACGGACAGGAAAGGAATGACGAAGATTGCAAAGGTGTTTTCAGCTACTATTCTCTCTGAACAAATCCCTAAAACAACTCAAGAAGCTAAGAAGATGACTCAATGACATGAGGCAATGAATACCGAAATGGAAGCTCTAAAAAGGAATGGTACATGGGAGAAATGTGTGTTACCACAAGGGAAGAAAGCAGTCGGGTGTATATGGGTGTTTAATATAAAATATAAATCTGATGGCACTATTGAGCGACACAAGGCAAAATTGGTTGCCAAAGGATATACACAAACATATGGTATAGACTACTCTGAAACGCTCTCTCCGGTTGCAAAGATTGACACTACCAGAGTTTTACTTTCAATATCCGCGAATAAAGATTGGCCTCTCATCAATTTGATGTAAAGAATGCTTTCTTACATGGAGACTTGGAAGAAGAGGTATATATGGAACCCCCACTAGGGTTCTCTGATGGTTTTCAAGAAAATGAGGTATGTAAACTGAAAAGGCATTATATGGGCTCAAACAGTCTCTTTGTGCTTGGTTTGGGAGATTTACAATAACAATGAAGCATTATAGCTACAAACAGAGTAATGGGGATCATACCTTGTTTTACAAAAAGAAAGGAGAATTAGTCACTTGTCTTATAATATATGTCGACGGTATGATTATAACGGGGAATAACGAAGAAGAAATTAGCTCTCTTAAAAAAAACCTCTTCAAGGAGTTCGAAATGAAAGACCTTGGGGGATTGAAGTATTTCCTAGGAATCGAGGTTCTTAGGTCATGAGGAGGGATTTATATCTCCCAACGGAAATATATATTGGATTTATTAGCTGAAGTTGGCATGGTGGATTGCAAACTAAATGACACTCCTATGGTTGTGAATCACAAACTACAGATAATTGAAGGGGCCAGACCAGCGAGTAAAGAAAGGTACCAAAGGTTGGTGGGGAAATTGATTTACCTGGCTCACACTCGACCCGACATTGCATACACGGTGGGAGTAGTTAGCCAGTTCATGCATCATCCTCAGGAACACCATATGGAGGCAGTAATGAGGATTATTCGATATCTCAAAGGCACACCAGGAAGAGGCATAATTTTAAAAAAAATGGACACCTTGATGTTGAAGTATTCACAGATGCTGATTGGGGAGGGAATCCTAACGATAAACGATCAACTACCGGCTACTTTACTCTTCTTGGAGGTAACTTGTTGACTTAGAGGAGTAAGAAACAAAAAGTAGTATCACTGTCAAGTGCTGAATCAGAATTTAGAGGAATCGTTAAGGGGATTACCGAGATACTTTGGTTAAAGAAGATAATAAAAGAAATCGGATCCCCTCTGAAGTGTCCAACTCAGTTAATGTGCGATAATAAAGCTGCGATTAAAATTTTAGAGAGCCCGGTACAACACGATAGAACAAAGCACGTTGAAATAGATAGGCACTTCATAAAAGAAAAGATTGAAGATGAGACAGTCGAACTTCCGTTTGTTAGATTCGAAGACCAACTGGCAGACATCCTGACAAAAGCGGTTGCTGCAAGAACATTCAAATAAGTTTTACCCAAGTTGGGTATTGGTGATCCCAGTACACAACTTGAGGGGGATTGTTAGAATATTCGACTAAATTTGGAAAGCTGGATTCATGGAGTAATATTTGGGGTCAACTATTGACCACTATAATTTGGGATTTCACATACTGTCATTAATCTTCTCCATATAAATCAGTGTATTAAGTTTCGTTGTATAGGCCTCTAAGTTCTCTATATATTGAGAGCCTTATTACCATTTCTAGTGAAACAAGCGCAACTTGTAATGATTTGATTCAATAAAAAACAGTTCAATACAAAAAGAAACATTTTTTAATAAAACACAAAACCCTAGCCGCCTCCTGCGGCTACTTCTCTCTTTGTTTTTAACACATATATATATATATATATATATTATAACTCATTTTTTTAAGTAATACCATTCCAAGTTTGTTAAAAGAATTTATTGATTGTGCTCGTATATGGTGTGGATAAAAGTAGCCTGAGGGTAGGCTGGTAATTTCAAGTGGAGTTTTAAGGCGGTGTAAGGGTGTTTCACGGTGGTGTGGTGGTGTTTAAAGGTGTTTCAAAGTGTTTCAAGGGTGGAGAGAGAATTAAGCAGCCTGGCAGCAGTTAATTTTTCTTACCCATAGTTAATGCTGGTGGTTGGGTATTTATAGTGTGATATTTGGGCCCTTATGGGCTTTCGGGTCAAGTTTAATGGACCCGGGTCATGTTTAATAAACCCATGAGTTTTAAGCAGATGTGCAGGTAGCTTAGTCAGATAGTGTTTAGATTTTTTAGTACTTTAGTCATAGTTCGAACTGCCTTAAATTTACAGTGTTCGAAATCATCTGTCCGGTTAAAAAGTCCTGTTCGAATTAAATACTTGGAGTCTGTCCGAATTTACGGGGAGATTTACTTTGGACTACCCCTCCGGGGAGCACTTCGAATTCGGACTCATCAGTATATACATTTTTTTACTATTAAGAATGATGATTAGAAAATAAATTAATAAAAAATATCTTAAGTCATACTTATAGTACTAATTATTAATTATTAAGGATAGTATTATATTTTATTCTTTCCAAAAATCTTGTAATACTTCAATAATTTGACTTTTTTTTATGAGTAATTTTTATGTTTTTTAAATGGTTAATACAGTTAGATTTAAGAGTATGCAAAGTAATTTAAAACTATGATTTTTTTCTTATTAAAAAAATTGATTAGACATGCTTTGAATATTTTTTTATAATTTCATAAAATATTTATACTTTTTTTTATTTGAATCAATCGTGCTAAAACTAATCAACGTAGAACTGATCAACGTAGAACTGATTTGATTTGATTTGATTTGATTTATGATTAGCGTTGGAAAAATAAATATATCAATTGTTTTGTAATATTCTTTTAAAAAATAAATTACAAAATAAACTATTTTTTAATAAAAAAATTAAATTAATAACTAAATTACGTTATGTAATTCTTTTTTAATCATCAAGTTAGTTTTTTATCTTTGATATTTCCGAGCCTTATCTTTGATATTTCCGAGCCAATATGGCAAATATTCTGCATATAAAAAAGATTTGACTAAAATGTTAAGATAAAAAACTATAAGTAGTTCAAAATAATTTTTTTGTTTTTTTAGTCTTTAACCTTTCTATGTCTTTTTTACCAAAACTAAAAATATTTGACTTGAATCTTGGGTGAATTTAGTATCCTATCTACAAACACAAAATCAACCAAAAACAACTTTTTATGTATATACTTCCTTCAATTTCTAAAACAAAATCAGATTTTTTTTGTTGAAAAAAACTTCAAATTTAAAAAAAACATCTATAATACATCAAATTATCAAAAGAAGCAAATAAATGAAACTTTTGAAGCTTATTGATGAAGTTGAAACTACAAACAGTGTAATATATTATTTTTCTTAGATTAGAATAGAGTCAGGTCACTAAAAGTCTATTGAGTTTCCTGATTTGGAAACTCTATTTGTGCAACAAACCAATGGCCATGATGTAGCGCACCATCGATATAGGAATCTCAAACCTCCGGTTATCAGAATGTACACCGCCAATGGTCTGGGCAATGTAGGTGTTCGTGCATTACACCGACGATTAGGATACTTTATACCGCCGATGTACTGGGTAGGTTAGGTGTCCGTGCAGTACACTAACGGTTATGATGTAGCCCACCACCGACGTGGAAAGTGCACACTCTCGGCGTAGATATTGTACACCTCCGGTGGACTTGGGTATGGTATTATTAGTTAATTTTGTATACATCACCGACGGTGTTACTGAGCCTCACCGCCATTTGGATGAAGCGCTCCCAGTCGTGTTATTGTATGCTAGCGGCGTAATATTACGTTGATTGTGTATCATACGCACATCAATGATGTTTGGTGTCTAAATAGCCGACACCAGTCTAAATATTGCACAAATTAATGTTTTATACTATATTTCATAATAATTTTTTGTTGTTGTAGGAGGGAAAATAGTCTAGATTTGCTAGAGTGAATTTTGGTGCCAAAGATATGGTAATGAAATTCATATCCTAGCTGTCCCATTGGAGTCAATTTATGAGCCCATGCCTTTTGCTCGTTGGGGACTGGATTTAGTACGGCCTCTACCGATGACATCCGGAGGGCGTAAAACTATTATTGTAGCCATTGATTATTTTTCTAAGTGGATAGAAGCAGCCCTCTTGGCAGGAACTACTTCAAAAGCTGTTATAAAATTTATCTTGTCGATCATTTGTTGCAGATTTGGGGTTCCACAAAAGATAACCATAGATAATGGGCCATAATTTAATACAAGGATATGGAGAGTTTCTATGCCTATATGGGCATTCAACATTGCTTCTCTTCTCCTTTCCACCCACAAGAGAATGGTCAAGTTGAAGTAGCAAACGTGACCATTCTGTACGGTCTCAAAATTTTTTTGGAAGGAGCTGCAGGAAAGTGGTCAAGCTATTTACAAGAAGTATTATAGGCGTACCGGACTACTCCTGGAGTTTCTACACAAGAATCTCCTTTTGCTTTGGTATATAAGATGGATGCAATTTCTCTTGTAGAGGCAACTCTTCCATCATATAGAGTCCATAATTTTTTGGAACATGCTAATGAAGTGACAATCAGAAATCAATTGGACTTAATTGAAGAAAAAAAGGTTAAGGCTCATCTTAGAGCCACCCATTATCAAGGCTTGATGAGGAGCATATTTGCTTCCAAAATCAAAAGAAGGGATTTTCGGCCAGGGGACAAAGTGTTGAGAAAAGTATTCTTACATACTAAGGAGAAGCAGTTCGGCAAGCTAGCTCAAAACTAGGAAGGGCCTTATAAGGTCTCCGAAAAACTTAAGCCTGGGACATACAGGCTTCAAAACAAAGATGGAAGAATCTTAAAACACCCTTGGAATATTGAACACCTCCGGTTATAACTGGAATGAAAGTTGTGTAAATATTTACTTGTTTAAAGTCCATGTAAATATTAAGGGGCATACTCTTTCCTACCCTGGTGGCGCGGGGAGGTTTTAATGAGGTGTCCGGGTTTTTCAATAAAATTTGATGTCTTCTTAAAATATTCGGAGTGGTTTGATTTACAGTTTCTTTAAAGTCTTCTAAGGATCTTTGGCAGATCGGATTGATCTGGTGGAATAATGACCATTTAACATTTGTCATCGGAGATTTTAAACACTCTCATCTTAAATTCTTGTAAAATAAATAAGGGCTCTTTAAACACCAGTGATTGAAATTAAGCAAATATGAAACAAAGCAAAAATTTATCAAAATAAACCTATCCGGCTAAAACCGGATGTTGATATTAAAACATAAAATGTGCCTTGGCCATCCAAGGACTTTGAGTTTAAAGGAAGGCTTAACCGAACTCCAACCGGACACAGTTACAAAAATGCATTGGCCATCCAAGGACTTTAGTATTTCATAAGGTTAAGAAAAACAAAATAAGAAACGGTAGTTAAAAATTCAGGTTTAATTCCCCTTGGATGTTCCCGCATCGTCTTTTTTCTTGGGATCTTTGGGTTCATCACTGGAACTCTCTCTAGTTCGTTCTTCCTCATCGGTAGTATCATCAATACCACTATAATAGTTCTTCTTATCACCATCCACCATCGTATGGAATGGGATATCTTCATGTTCAACATATTTCCACATGGTACCAAGCGTTCTCTTCGGAAACGTTTGATGGAAAAGCAAGACCATATCAGATTTAACTTCGGCATACCTTTTTTCTAAGGAATCTATCACCCTCGTTGGTATATGCATCAATGCGGGCCTGAATTCTCGGATCTTGCTGTTTCACCAAGTCGTAATTCTCCTTGGTAACCTTGGACACAACCTCTTCAAGAGAAGTCTTATCACCGGACAAGGTTTGGATGACATCATCTTTGGTCTTCATGTCTCCTTTCAAGGTGGAAAGATATTTTTCCAGACCGGAGCATTTGGTTCGGAGCTCTGTGTTAGCTGTCTCCAAAGTGACCAGCTTGGTTGCCAGATCTTCTTTCTCCTTCTTTAACTCCTCAAGATCCTTCTTCAATGCCTCAATACTCTGGTTGGCATTGAGGAGGTTAGTAGACAAACTCTCATTGTCTTTGTTGAGGGTGTTGATGAGGGCAGGCTGGCTTTTTACTTACCTCTCCAAGTTGAGCACTGGCTGAATATGGCCCAGCAGAGAGTGAGTCATCACATCGTATTCCCCGGAAACAGTGAAGGACTTACCATTGAAAGTCACCATATTGGAGGAGCTTGGAGGAAGGTAAGGGCCAACAAAGTCGTCTTTCTCAAACTCTCTGAAATAGAGACCAATATTTTGGAGGCCACTAATGTCTACTCCATCTATATTAATATCCCCTCCCGTACCCTCCCCGGATTGTAAATCAGTGGGGATCTGCTATATCAAAGTGGGATCAGTTGGATCTGCCGGAGGTAGAGACTCCGAGGGGCAAAGGATTACTTCATCCCCCAAGGAGACCTTCTTCTTCTTAGTAGTCCTCTCATCACTGCTTGCTTCTCGTTTTTTGTCCTTTTTAGGAGGCTTTGATGGATTTTGAGGTCGACCTGCCTCCCTAATGGTCTCATCTTCAACTACTTTGAGAAAAGTAGCATCGATCCCTCCTTGGGTCTGCCCTCCTTGGTTCTCCGGAACAATCTCCTCTTCAACACCTCGAACAACCTCTGATGCAACCTTCTTTTTCTTGCCCTTCCCTTTCATTTTGCTTGGGGCTTTGGCTATGGAGGGCAAGGACAATTTTCCACCCTTTCATTTGGTTCGGATCTGACCTAGCTCAGCGGTGTGAGTATAGACATAATTAATGTTCTGCATGGCCAGCAGATACTTCACATTGACCTTGTGAAAACAAGGTCCCACTTTGCCTTTCAGGCTCTCCGGCAGATCCGGATGAGTCATACAGATTTTCTCCTTGCCTTTCCCATTTTTTTCAGAGGCAGCATCTCCACATTTCCCGGAGGCTTCAGTTTCAAATGAGGCCTCTTTAATGATATCCTCCATCACTTTTTCCATCACTGTGGAAGGTTTATCAGTTGTTGTGGATGGAAGAGTGTCAGTTTGTGGCTCAGTAGTTTGTCCGGACGGTTGAGGATCAGTCTTTCTTAGAGGTCTGGTGTCCGGTTGAGGCTCAGCTCCGGAGGACTTGGTATGAGAAGTAATTTTGGTTGCCTCGGATCCGGAGAGTTTGTCTCTTGGGGCTCTAATAGATGCCTCTGATCCGGAGGCTTTATCTTTGGTTGCAGATTTAAAGGCCCCCGTTTTGAAGGACTTGGGTTATGAGCCAGTTGCTTGGCCTTTTACCAGACGCGTTGTCCGGCGATGGTTAGTTTTCTCTAGGGATTTCTCAATTTCTGATCCCATAACAATAAACGGAGAAGGCTTCCTAACACTCGATATTGCTTTCTCTTGCACGATAGAAGGTTGAGACTCCTGAACCGAGGAGCCTGACGGGATTGGCGAAAAGTTTGGTTGGAATAGACGTTTAGCTTTTGTATTTTTAGCAGAGGACGATCCTTGATCAGCTTTTAAGGATGGTGTATCAGGCTTGCTGCTTGGAGAGACTGTAAGGCCAGCAGCGATACGTCTCTCACGCTCAACTTTTTGCATTTTCTCTAATTCAGAAAGATTTAACCAATCACCTTTCACAAGAGCATTTCTCGCTGTGAACATAAAACTATCAAAGAGAAGTTTTTGAAAGAGAAGGTAAAAAAAGCTCTGAGAAAAGAAATTGTGAAGTCATGAAGATAATGAAAGAGTGAAGGAAGGTAATTTATATCTCGTAAGGAAAAATTTACTGATACCTAGGAGAAGACAAAAAGACAAAAATAATGATTGGAGGCGGCGCTGACGTAAGAAGCATTAAATGCAGGAGTTACTTTTTAGGTTTAGTGGGAGCGCCGTTCTAGGAAGAAAATGACTGGAAGGACAAATCAAAATGCGACGCGTGTCCCACGATCCTAAGAAAAACTCTTAAAATTCTGAGAAGAAAATCAGTTCGGATAAACCTTGAACTAAACGCATGAGCGATCCGGAAAATGTTGTTACTGACTAAGTAAGTTTTTTAGTCATGCCAAAGGTCTTTTCCCAGGCCTAAAAAAGGGGCTACTGATGAGTCCGGATTTATTCACCACCACCCACTGACAAAAGTATTAAAACACTAAACACCTTTTGACTAAGATAGGTGCTAATCTACTTAAGAACTAATGAGTCTTTAAACTCGACCCGGTTTTACAACTTGACCCGAAAGCCCATGGGTCCATAATTAAGGGTATAAATACTCAAGCACTTTCATTAATGATGGTAATGAATGTTTAATACAACCAGACAACTTAAATCTCTCACTACACAACACCCAAACTTTTAATACCTTTAAAATTCTCTAAAACACCTGACAAAATTACCCTCATCATAAAATAATCATCACCAGTACCATCTCATGTATCACCTACGTAGTTGTATGATCATGGTTTTTCATAACTACATTAGAATCAGGGTCATGTACAACCATTTGTTGATCTTTCTTGCTTCTAAACATCTCATGGCTTGTATTAACAACAATAATATGATTCTCTTTGATTGTAACCATCTCTTGTATCACATTTATGGTAGTAGGCTGACGTATATCAGTAGGATCATAATGCTACTGTATATCAGTAGGGAAACCCTCATTACATATTTTATATTACATGATTTTTCCATATTATCATATATTTGTTTTTCCTTGCATATGGATTAGATATCTTTTGAGGTGTTTTACAAGTTTAGACTCTGTGTTTAATATCAACATTGGTAGTTGAAGTGTCCTTTCAAGTTCCACATCTCTATTTGTATTATCTACTTCTTCACTTTTATATATGTTCATCCAATTCTAAAATGACATTGTATTTTTTAATGACTGTCTGTTGTAGTTCTACAATATTAAGTTCAAGATATTTACGATTAATTGTATAATTTTTTATTTGATCCATTATTGTTAAGTATGTGCTTTGGCTAGACATAAGATTGGTTGTTGTTAAGGTTTTCATGTTAATCACATGCAAAATAAATGAACGTAGATATTAAAAACTAGACAAGTAGAATACAAAAAATATTAGATATGAGACAAGACTACGATGAGAGATGCATGTCATATTGTGCTTGCGAGGCCAATCAAAGATGATAGATGCAAAACCTTGCGATGATGAGAGATCATAAATGTTACTAAATACCGGACAATGCAATGCATGCCATGCCATATAATAGTGCACAACCATGTAAATGATGATATATATGAAATCATGTAATTGGTGTAAAACCATGTAAATGATGTTAAATACACAACCATGTAAATAATGCGAAACCATTTAACTAATAATAGATGCACTACCATGATAGATGTGAAACCATGTAAATGATGATAGATTTGTAACCATGATAGATGAAAGACCATGACAATATGATAGATTAGAGATTCTTACCTTTTATTTGTACATTAATCTATTTAGTCTTCTATTTTATAATCCCAAATGATAGTTTATGTTAGCTACTTTGTTTGAAAACTTTGTTGTTAACTACCTTTTTAGGTATGTTTCAATTCTTAAGAATCTGATATACTGAATTTTACTTTTGTGAACTAGCAGTGCGTTCTCTCGGTATCGATTAAACAGTCGACATGGGATAATATAAATAAGTCCGATCTAAAAATATAAACTTTAGGAGGCATACATGATTAGTATATGCGACACTACTTACAAAGCAGATGCATGACTACTTACAAAGTAGATGTGGGACTACTTATGAAGGAGATGATGTGAGACTACTTACAAAGTATATGCAAGACTTTTTATAGTCGATGCATGACTGTATAAAATTAACGTGAACCCGAACAGTGATGCATGACTAATTACTAATGACTAATGCACATGTTATTTTTTGCTTTAGTGAGACACGAGAAAGCCAAAGACTCAAAACCCTATAACAAAATACAACACTAAATTATTTTTAACAACTAAAAAAAACTACTTATACATGATAAAAGATAGAAGAAAACTATTTTATACATGATGATAGACGTGTGGCAATAGTAATTAGATACGGAAAAACTAATACCTAATAATATGACTGAAAATACATGTAAATAAATAAGATGATGATCTGTACTACTAACTAGGAATTGAAAAAGATTTAGTTTTTCATGAATTCAAACTCTGGTTTAATAAAAAATATACAATCAAACTGCAAGTGGAAGTATAATATAATTATAAGTTTTAATTCTTATTGTTTTAATAAAGTGGATGAACAGAAACTGGTCAGAACTTCATCTGAAGTCAATTTTGTTAATATAATGATAAAAAAACCTTGATTTTGTTGGTTTTAGAGCCGAAATCGATGGATTTTTTGAACAATTGATAGAGAAAGTCGATCGTAAGTATTAAGAGCTAGAGAAAGAAAGATTTCTCAGTGAATGTCATGTGGTGGTTTTCTGTTTTATATTAATGGTATTTTAGAAATTAGTAAATTAAAAAAATCGGGTACTAAAGCGTAATAGTTTTTTTGGACCCGACCTTAGACACTAACTCACCCTATAAAAAATATTCATAATAAAAAACCAAGCACTCTTGGCTAACTATCCTACCATAGGTTTCACATACATTTTTCCATTTATATTGCTTAGGATAATCTACAAATAACCACCGGATATCAAAACTATATACCTATAACAATCCAGGATTTGAGAAAGTACACATAACCACTTGGTTTTGAAACTAAAGTACCGATAACCACGTGAACTTTTTAAAAAACCCATCATACCCCAGTTTTGATATGTTTTTTTTCTCATTCGATCAATATGTTACTCGATTTGAGATAAGTTTTTATTTATTCATTGGATTAATATATTCTGCAATTGTCGATCGTTTGTATTTTATGTTATTTTTATGCATTTATCGACTATTTATCGCTTCACATGTGATTTTTGTTTTATGTTTTTGGTATTTTTAATATTTTTCTAGTTATTTTGTTGTTGTTTTTAAAATTATATACATCTTTAGTTATGCGCACTCTTTGATTTCATACATTCACATAAATGTTTTGACAATTATCTGGAAAAAATGATTTTTGGGTTAATATATTTGGGTGCAAAATTATATGTTAACTGGTTGTATAAATACGTTATAGATGGTCGCGTAAAAGGGTTGCAGAATTACATTATACGTGGTTCCGTAAAAGGGTCGCGAAATTACATAATATGTGGTTGCGTAAAAAATTAACAAAATTATGTTGTATTGGGCACTGCATCAGGTTGCGAAATTAAGAACATTTTCTGGTTGTGTAATTAGGAAATGTATTTTGCTATAGATTTACGTGTATTTAGCTTTCGAAATAACTATTTATTTTTTTAGGTTTAAGTTGTGGATTTATGTGAAAGTTGAGTGTGAAAATAGAAACAAAATAATTTATAGTTGAAACACAAAAACTAAAAAAAATAACAACAAAAACATATAGAAACGAAAACTAAAAACAAACTTTAAAATCGTTGTTTCGAGATATAAGAAGAAGAGTATTCTTTTTCCTCTTATTTTCCTTCTCTTTCTCTTCTCCAGACTCTTCTTTCACTTGACTAAATTTCCTTTTTTTCTTCCATAAATATGACAAGGATCTTTATTTGGGTCATATTCATCTTCAGAATATTCAAAACATTTTAGAGAAACATATTCATTAGCAAAAGATAAAATTTCATCATTAGAAGAAGATGAAGAGTATTCTTTTGTGGCTGTCATTTTCTAGTTTTCTTGCTGTCCTCGAAAGCTATCAATTGGTGATAAATCACCATAGCTGTTAAAACTAGAGCCATCATTAGATGAGATAATAATTATAGAAGTCATTTTGAAATTACAATTTTTTTATGCATAAAAGCCTAATGAAAGTGTAAACTGAATTTATAATGAGAAAGTTTGAGATTATACATGAGTAATTAAATTTTTCTTATTTTTTTGAACTAATAGTTGTAGTTATTGTCATGTAATGGTGATTTATCCATTTATTTATAATCAGACAATTAATTATCCAAACATTAATAACTAATAAAATATATGGATAAATGTTAATTTATTTTTATATTAACAATTTGGAATTAGACCTTTATATTTATATTAATAGTTTGATAGAAGAGGTGGGTAGTTTGTAAATGAGTTTAGATGGTAATTTATATTTATATTTATATTATACAATTGTAATTGTGGGTGTGAGATTATTGTTTAATTGGTTGCGAAATTAAGTTATAAAGACTTTCATTTATGAGATAATATATATATATATATATATATATATATATAAATAAATAATAAAATAAAAATAAAACAAAAAAAAGTATAAGTATAGTTTAGAGACATAATTTTTATCAAGAAAAAACATAGTTAAGAAATAAACTAATTATATTATGCTCTTCTGTTGGATGCAAGATTTTCTTTTGTTTGACGTAATATGCCATTTTCAATGGTTTTTTTTATAATAGCTTGATCTTCTTTTATGACTATCTCTAGTCTGCTTGTTGATTTTTGTTTCCAGTTTTTCAATTCACTGAATGACGTCTTCATATAGATCCATATCTTCTGACTTCAAAATATAAATTTTTTTTGTCAAATTGTGATTGTGTAATTACGTGCAATTGTGTTACAAAAATACATTTTTAGATGAGGTAAACATGGTAGCGTAATTGTAAGTAATTTTTTGGAAAAAAAGAAATGAGGTTACGTGTTGTAACAGATTATTCAAATCTTTTAATTCTTCCTTAGAATTCTTTATTCCTTCTACGGTCTCAGATGTATTTGTAATTCCTGATGTTAACGATAGTCATTCTTTTTTCATTTTTTTATCTACATTATAAATTTAAAATACATGTAGATCAGTATTGAAACTAACTCTTAAATCTGGTTGCGTAAATACGTACAACTCGTGAAAAAATAAAAAACAAAATCATCCAAAACCTTTAAACAAGTGCACAAGTAGTTCTTAGATTACTAACTCTATTTTTTTTAAATGTATACAAATCAGCAAAACCAAATAGGAACATTTTTAAATTAAACATATATTTACGAACACATCAATTGAAAAATTAAAAACAAAATACACTAATTCCTTCATGAAAACTCGATTTAATAGTTGATTTGTGCCGGAATACTTTGTAATTCACTAAAATTTAGACTAAGAATCTATAATTCGAAAGTTTTTATTGTTTCGATTATAAAAACAAGAGTTTTTATTATTTTTAATTTTTATAACCAAGAGGCACCATTGATAAAAGAAAATATATATGAGTTTTTTAAAAGTTTGAAAATCTAAGGAAAATTACACCTAAGGTACTCACTCAACTATTTTATTGTCATCTAGTACCGAGGGTTTGATCTATTATCTCTTAATACCCATCTCAACTACCTAATTACCACATAGAACCTAACATTATTCTAATACCCTAACTACCCTCACCTTTTATGAAACCAAAATTTATCTTTCTTACTTTTTCTTTTTATTTTATTTTTAAAAGATCCATATCTTTCAAACCGGAGCTCGGAAAAAATAAATGAAAGTACCATCGCTTTTATTATCTTTAAATGAACAAAACTAGATCCATTGATGATATTTTTTGATTTTTTTAAAAAAATAAAATTTCACCAGTAACAACTCTCAGGAAATCGCGAGAGTTGCACACAACTCTGGGACTACATGCGAATTGTGTGCAATACTTGTACCCAAACACAACTTGTACATAATGATGAGTCAATAAATGTTTGGAAGAATATTTTGGATCTTGTGCTTGATATGACTAGAGAGAGAAAGTGTAGAGAGAGAGAGAATGGAATAGAATAATATTCAATGTCCCCCCTACCAAGAAAGTGAGTCACCTTTTATACTAAAATAAGGTGGACCCACTAAAATCCTTGGTGGGCTGTTTACATAATTAGTGAGGCCCTTTGGCAATTATCGTATTTACAAACTGGTCCCCGAGAGATCCTAAGTACATTAATAACCACACCAAGTATCTTTTATCCACAATTAAGCCCTCGTTATTTATATGGGCGAATTCTATCCTCATCAGTAGCCCCCTAGTCTTCGGGAGTATCAGAAGCGGAGACTCATAGCCGAGCCTACACCTATCGTCCGCAGTTTCCAGTGCTTCGGGCCAACGGCTTATTCTTGGGTGAATCATCCCTTTTCAAGAAGCGTCGGGCATTCCTCGATGTGGCCCATCCCGATCTGTCCCACGGGTGTTTGACGACACTCCCAAAGCGTTTTTTAATTGACTTTTCCCGAGGGCAACACTCAGGTTCTACTAGACATTCCTTGCCCGGTGTTCATGGTTCTGGCCAGGTCGGTTCCCGTGTTTTTTTTGGCTTCTATCCCTGGCCGGTTCTCCGCGATGGATCGGGTCAAGAAAGCCCATCTCACCAGTCGGTTCGAAGGGGCTAGCCTAGGTAAGCCTTCGTCAGAAGGTGGTCAACACGTGTCACCTGTTTATGGGATGCGTCCTTGCCAGACTAGTTTTTTAGGGAGACTCTTCGTCTTCCCGCTGTGCTTTTGTCGATTGGTATTCCTCGGTCATTCAACGTCGCTTATAAATACTCCACAATTCTTGATTTCTCTCAGAGGCATTCTAGAGAGAGAAAGTGCTGTCAGATCATTTCTAGAGAGGGAATGTTTGTTTTATGAAACCCCGACACCCGAAGCAAACACCAGCCAAGAAAAAGAAAAAGCCTGTGTGGAGTTTCAAAGAGTGGGCTAGCATCGGAGACCGAGCCGAAGAGTACCGACGCGCTGGCTTGATTTGGGGATCTAATTCCAAACCATTTACTCCCGTCCCGCATCCTCACGACCCCGTTTTAGCTACCCCGATCCCTGCTGAATCATTCCTTCTGCCCGAACCTCCTGGCTCTCTGTCTCCCGAGATTAGCCTATCTCCAGAGACTGTTGTCCTTTCTTCCAGCAACAGCTCCTCTCGTTCCCCTATAGTTCGGTCGGAGAATCCGACCCCATCGTCTGTAAATTCATACGTTCCGTCGCCTCTGTTCCCGCCCCGACGCGTCCGCAAAACTAAGTTCTTGACCATGGGCGAAAATAGTCCCCCTACATCTCCCGCAGGAGGTAATTATCTTGAAATTGTTCAGCTTACTCCCTCAATTCGAGGGTACCAGACTGGTCTTAACACTGCCGTAACTTTTTTAGGTCTGCCTAAGCGTCGGCTGACGCCAGAGAAATTGGACGCGGCTCACCGGGCTCATTCTGGGAATGCTGCTGAGCCCTCAAGCTCTCGGGTACGATCGTCGGATCCGAACACTGCTACAGCCCGAAGCTCTGACCAAGCTTCGATCCCCGATTTGGAAGAATCGACAGTAGATATTGCTCCCGCGGAGGTCAGCGTTGCCGCTGTTGGGAACGCTGCTAACCCTCCAGACAATCCTCTGCCCGAAGAAGTCGAGGCCGCAATCACCACCTCTTATTTCCGCTGGCTTCCTTCGAAGGACGTCGTTTCTCTCTACGAAGGGAAGTACCTCTACTTCCCCGAGTCCGAGCACAAGGAGCTGCTGATCCGTTGGGGAATTCCTGAATGCGTCACGGTTCGGTTTCCGGTCCCTGGGGAAACTCCTGTTCACGTCCGAGCTATTCAATTGGGGTCTTCGCTTTCCCTTAGATCCCGAGATCGCACTTTACTTCCGCACCCTCCAGATCTGCCCATCGCAGTTGCCGCCGAATTCCTGGTACACTTTAATGTCCTGCATAATGGCTTCCCGCCTTTCAGGTCGGGTTATGCCTATGGACGAATATATTGCTATGTCAGGTCTGTCCAAGGCTCCTAAGTCCCCGTTCTTCTACTCTTCCTTGGGAAACAAGTGGAAGATAGTTAACGACTTCTTGGAGGGAGATAAAGGCTGGAAGCATCGGTTTGTGTTTCTGAGCGGGTGCTGGGAGAACGACCTTCCCTATACCCCGAAGAATAAGAGACAGCTGCTTCGGTCCTGGGTCCATGACGGTACCGCTCCTCTTTTTTTTTTTTTTTTTTTTTTTTTTAAATACCGACCCTCCGTGCAGTGTCGAAGGAGTTTTTGCAAGGGCTAAAGAAGGACTTCTCAAAATCCGCTGAAGACACTTTCCAAGTGTTGAAGGATTTTTCGAAGAAGCAATGGGTTCGGGCAATGCATCGGACCTTCAAGGACACCAACTTGCTCAAGAGTAACCTCTGGCGTTACTCGTCGGAAATACTGACCATTGAGCAACTGCGGGAGCCCCCCAGTCTGGAGGACATTATTGCTAAAACCGACGCTCCTGGGTATCAGTTGTACCTCCTGAAACGCAACAAGGCGCCTAGCAAGCGCCCAAAGTCGGATGACGAGGTCGGGGGGAATAATGCAGCTGGTGGGGAGGGAGCGGGTCGGATAGCGGCGAATGATGCTGAGGGTGGCGCGTCTAACCAGGCCCAGCCTCCGGTGCTTAAGAGGAAAAACCGAACCAACGCTGAAGGGGCCAAGAAGAAGCCAAAGCGGGCCAAAGAGAGCAGGGTCGTTGCTGGGGCGAACAATCCCACTGTACCGGAGCTGTTTGATCAGTTCGGTGGGGTTAAAGGGAAATCGCCAATGGATCCGGTAGTGGTGATTCCGGATGAGGTCGACCTTCCCAACGCATCGGATCCAGCCGCAGCCTCCTCCAGCGGTCCTCAGTACCGGTGCTAACGATTCTTGGTTCGCCGCACACTTTCCCGCTGCAATGATTGGATGGACTGGCCTTGTCTTTGTACAACCTGCTTGTACTCGCGGCCCTGAAGGAGCATAGGGCGGCCGAGATGAGCCAGAAGCTAGCGGGCGCGGAGGCTGAAATCGGTCGTTTAAAGGAGGCGGTGCAAAATGCCAAAAACGCGCAGGAATTGGCAGAGGGGCGAGCTGCAGAGGCTATCCGTATCTCGGAGGAGACGAAAAAGGCCGGGGAAGATCGTGCTGCCACTCTAGCTCAAGAGATCCAAAAGCTGAAAGCTTCGAACACCGCCTTTGCAGATAAGTGCAAGAAGTGGTCGGATAAAGAGGCGGCCGATGCTAAAGCCGCCTATGTGCTTTCGTTCCATAACCGTTTCCCGACCCTTCATCTTGGGGTGATGTTGCTAGATGTACCCGAGGCGGACCGACCTGAGGGAGTGAGTTGCGAGGATGAGTCGTGAAGTCGTCTGACTCGTTTGCTTTGGTTTTGGGCTTGATAGGACCAAAGGCTTGCTGTGCCTTCTTAACATACTCCAGGAGGTTTCCGTGTTCTATGAGCATCTGTATTTCTTTCTTCAAGGCAATGCAGTCTTTAGTATCATGCCCAACGTCCTCGTGATAGCGACAATAACGGTTATTCCTTTGTTCCCGAGGTGTTGGTATCGGGAAAGGTCTTCGGTACATTCCGCTCTTCTTAGTCTTCTCGTAGATCGACGCTACACACTCCGTAAGGTCTGCAAAATATACAAGTCGGATCCATTTGTTAGACATGGGTCGTGAAGTCGTCTGACTCGTTTGCTTTGGTTTTGGGCTTGATAGGACCAAAGGCTTGGCTGATACAGGCGGGGTCGGGTGTATCGTGCTGACCGGTTGGGCTGCCCTAGCGTAATCCGACCGGGTGCCCTGCCTTATCACTACCGACGCTTGGGCACTTTGCTGTATTTGTGCCGCCAACTCAGACGCTTCGGTCTCTTCGATCAAAATCTGTTTTTCTATTTGAGCTAGAAGTGCGGAAAACGTGAACGCTTGTTTCTTCATCACTGCTTGCTTCATTGGTCCGGGAGCAGACCCAAGCGGAATGTTGTTAGGGCCACATTCTCTTCGCAGTGGTCTAGGTCGGTCTTTGCGTCGATGAATCGTCTGGTGTATTCTCTGAGGCTTTCCCCCCATTTCTGCCTGCAATTCATAATAGTGTCTCCGTTGGCCCGGAAACTCTTACTTCCCACAAAGTGTTGCCTAAACATTGTCCAAAACATCCCGAAGTTTCGGATGCTGCCCTGCGGTAAGCGGTTGTACCACTTAGATGCTCGGTCCTTGAAGGTCATGGAGAAAGCTCTATATAGGAGTTTGTCATCGTTGTCGAAACTCAGCATGAAGTTTTTGAAGGCTTCCAAATGATTATCTGGGTCCTTCTTCCCATCGTACTTTTCTAGCTTAGAAATGTCAAATCGCTTCGGGAGCTGTCCCGCCAATATCTCGTCGGATAATGAAGATGCCCTCCAATTGACTCCAAACCCGCACGCTCCTCCTCCAAGCCCTTCTGTCTGAACTCCGTAGAGTCCTTCATCCCCTGAGCTGATAAACTGGCTGCTGGTTCGGTAACCGTGGTTCTGGCTGTTCGACGGTTGCCACGACACTGGAGGCAGCACCGCCCGCTCTTCACGGCTGGCGGCGGGCATTTCTTCTTTCCCAAAAGACACCGGGGTTTGCTTCTCGGTGCTACCCTTCTTGTATTTTGGGGAGTCCGTCCTGGGTCCTCGGAGGCGTCGGGAACGATTCTTTTGTGTGCGCTGGACCCTTTCCCGCCGCCGATACTCCCTGCCCGACGAATCATCCGAGGTGTAGTCAACCGACATGCCGCGATGATCCTCTGGGTACCGCTGAGTCCTGGCATTTTTCCCTTCCTCGGGATGAGGCTCTCGATAATACCTAACAGGTCGGGCTTCGATCCGCGGCCCAGTGGGGTCGGCTTCCTCACGATCCTCCAAGAGGGGTTCCTTGCTTTTCTTTTCCCAGACCCTTTTCTCGTCCAGTGCCCGCTTCCTTTCTGCGTTCAGCCTGGCAATGTCTTCAAGGAGCTGTTTTCGGGTCATTATTAGGGTCGACCGTTTATCCCGACCCCGGTCGTGGTGTTCCCGACCAGGTGCTTCCTCGCCCTCTGACAACGAGACGGCTCGGATCACTTCTCTACCGACCCTCTCTATTACAGCTTCATTGTTCATCTCGTAAAGCGTGATTTTCAAAGAAAAAGATTCCTTTTTGGTATCACTCTTTCCCACAGACGGCGCCAATGATGAGTCAATAAATTTTTGGAAGAATATTCTGGATCTTGTGCTTGATATGACTAGAGAGAGAAAGTGTAGAGAGAGAGAATGAAATAGAATAATATTCAATGTCCCCCTACCAAGAAAGTGGGTCACCTTTTATACTAAAATAAGGTGGACCCACTAAAATCCTTGGTGGGCTGTTTACATAATTAGTGAGGCCCTTTGGCAAGTACCGTATTTACAAACTGGTCCCCGAGAGATCCTAAGTACATTAATAACCACACCAAGTATCTTTTATCCACAATTAAGCCCTCATTATTTATATCGGCGAATTCTACCCTCATCACATAACTCTCAGGACTACATGCGAATTGTATGCAAACAACTTTTACCCAGACACAACTTGTACACAACTCTCAGGACTACATGCGAATTGTAGGTAAACAACTTGTACCCAAACACAACTTGTACACAACTCTCGGGACTTCATGCGAATTGTATGCATTCTTACATGATGAAGATGCGAATTGTACTATAACACACATGCACCCAGATGCGAGTTGTTCTACTTTGTACATGCACGTTGCAGGGGTCTCAGAAATATGGAAAGAGCACCATAACCAACAAACAACCACCCAAAACTCTTCTAATATGCATCACAACACGTACAAAACGATTATTAGTACATGCAACCTAAGAAACTACCGCGTTTGATGATAAACCCATAAACCAAAATGCCTACTGCCGATCCTAAATACTTGATTTCGGTCGAGATAAACAACTTCGACCGGTGTAGAAACAACAGTCGAAATCGGGAGTAGAAGACGGTCACCAGTCACCGGTCGAAATCGAGTGAGAATGGACTGAATTTCGGATTGAAAGGTTCTGTGGAGGAAAGAGAAATATAGATATATACAGTAGGGGGGTCAAAATATTTTTGTCCAAATTCAAATTGAGATATCAATTGACACTATCTAAAAAACGGATACTATTAGATAATTAGATAGTTGAGTAGGTATTTAGTGATAATTTTCCTAAAATCTAAATGTTAATAAATAGTTTTATTATTTTTGGAAATTGTTTGATGTATTAGTTATTATTTCTCCAATAAAAAGAAAAAGAGTTTGAATATTTTCCCTCAACTGTGATTCATGGCCAGAAACCATAAAAGATTTCTCGATAGAGTCTAGTAACTATATTATATATATTTGTGTCGTTGTTCAGTACCGAACATTTTGGCTATCTCAAATTGTTAATTCAAAACCAACAGAACTCTACATTAATCAAATCACTACCGATCTCTCCATTTTGCCTGCGATTTTTCGAGCTCTCATATTCCTCGATCTGATTTCTGTGTTTTCGTTCTAGTTCTAGAGACAGAGATGGGGAGTTTGGGTGCGATATTGAGACATCCAGATGATTTCTATCCTCTGATGAAGCTGAAAATGGCAGCCAAAAACGCTGAGAAGCAGATCCCTCCTGAGCCACATTGGGGTTTCTGCTACACCATGCTTCAGAAAGTCTCTCGCAGTTTCTCCATTGTCATTCAACAGCTTGACCCCGAGCTTCGAAATGCTGTGAGATAATAAATTTCATCTTCTCTCTCTCTCCCTCTCTATATATATATTTGTTCGTATCGCCTGTGTTGTCTTTTATTGATTTCGTCTATGTTAATGTTGGGAATTCTATGAGTTTAATTTTTATGGTGTCAGAATATTATCTGTGTGTAAGTTTATTTGCTAATGTTGTTTTGGGATGGAAATCGAACTACAGATCTATGTATTGCTTCAAAATTTATTCGAAAATGAATCAATGTATAGGTTGATTGTTTAATTACAGTTTAGCTGACTTATTTTTCACCAAGAGTGGCATCTTTATGGGTTAGATCTTGCTAGATTTACGTCTGTGCGAACATATATTCAAAGCTTAACTTTACAACTTTTCTTAATCTCTGTGGATGTTAATGGTTGTCAATATTCTCTATGATTTGAACAATTTAGTAGCTGTGTTGCCCTCAACTTTTCTGGGATCTCTTAGTTGAATCTACTTGATAGTTATTCTAAAATGATTGTCTTCTCCATCATGCTCACAACTTTTATTCGTAATCAATCTCATTGGATTTGGTGTTGATTATCACAATATAAACTTCTATGTACGTCTCTAAGAGGGGTGTTTTATATGTTGCATTCTAATTCATACTTGTTTCTAGCTACATTTTCTTTTGTTTATTTTTACTAACAATTATTGTGGTTTACCAGGTATGCATATTTTATTTGGTTCTCCGAGCTCTTGACACCGTTGGTTTGTTCCGCTTGACCTTAGTATTATTTGTTTCATTTAAGATTGATTCTCATTTGCTGTTGTCTGTTCCATATCGTTTACTGTCTATCTGTCTGAATGTTTAAGCTTGTCTGTCCATTTTATAATCAGTGTATGTGAAGTGTGATAGTGGGAATTAGGAGTTTGGACCTTTCCCTACTTTTTTTTTTCTATTTCTTCCTGATATTTTCTGGCTTGAACTCTTTCAATCATGTACTGTGTAATCTCTCCACGGTTATTTAAGAGCCATCCGTATTAAAAATCTATTCACTTTGCCTATTGCTTGCACTGTCATATAGTCCTATTGTTTAACTGCTTTGTCTCTAACTACAGAGGATGACACAAGCATAGCAACTGATATCAAATTGCCTATACTAAAAGCTTTTCATCGTCACATATACGACCGAGAGTGGCGTTTTCCATGTAAGGATTCTAAAAATTCATGACTTCATGTTATTTTCTGTAATCGCCCTTAAAATAGGAAATTTAGAACCTGTGCTAAGTTCTAGGCTGGTTTAGTTTATAGAGATGCTTTAAATCTACCTATTTTTCCTTTTCACCATCGACAGATTTTATTAGTTTCAATCTTGGTTTAATCCTTGCTTTTTAACTTCAAATAGAACGGGGATGGCTTTGCAGCTGAGCAATGGTTGGGGTGTATAAAATTATCAATAGAGGTAGCTGGACTATCTGTTTAACTTGCTTTTCGTTTTTTATAATGTATTAAGGTGGTGAAAAGAATTACAAAGTTCTGATGGACGAGATTCATCACGTTATAACAGCTTTTCTTGAGCTCGAAAGAAGGTCACTTCTTATCCAAGCTTTATTCTTCACATAATTGAAACTGATGTCTATGGATGTACAAGTATTTTATTTTTTTAAATTCTTTCACAGCTTTCTAAATATAGTGACCAGAAGCTGGGGTATCTTATTATTTATTTTCCTTCCCCCTTGTATGTAGGTTTATTACAAATTTCTCAAAATCCGTAGCTCCTAGATATTATATCAGGCAAAGGCCTCAAACCGCCTCTAAGGATCTCTTTTTGCATTGCTTCTGCACCAAAAAATTCAACCTGCCCTTTTGCAACACCTATGCTTGAATAGATGATTTAACTTGAAATTTTCAGCTGCGCGATTTATTGTGTGCCTGTATCGAACTGCTGTCCCTTTCCTCTTTTGTTAAAATGCCTGAAAGACTCACTCCTTTTACTTACAAACTTATCTATAACTCTAATCATTGATGTCTTGAATGTGATTTTTTCTCAATAAGTAAATTATGGCATCTTCACTCACAGTTATCAAGAGGCAATTGAGGATATTACCAAAAGAATGGGTGCTGGGATGGCCAAGTTCATCTGTCAGGAGGTTTGTGATCCAAACTTTGTTCTCTAGTGAATGATACAATCCTTTCCTATGATCTTCACATTGCTGCATTTAATATGACACCTTTCGTGTAACAAAAATCATTCTGTTCTATCTATATTTTTCTATCATGCAATTAATATTGTAATTACAATACGGTTACAAAATAATTGTTTCATGATTTTTTATAATGCCATTTCAAGTTTTGGATTAAAGTTTCCATTCGATAACGTTTTTTCAGCTAACAATTGTGCATTAATGTAGCTCTACTGATCTTAAAGCTGGACTTTGTGAAATTCATGTTAGGAATTATTCGTGAAATGAATTGTTAAATTGACTTTTTCAGAGAAGTCTAAAGAAATCTTTGCTGCGGAGTTCTAGTTGATTTTCGGCAGTGGAAATTTTATTACACAATTGACTCCTATATCGCAGGTAGAAACTGTTGGTGACTATGATGAATATTGCCACTATGTAGCTGGACTTGTGGGTTTGGGTTTATCTAAGCTTTTCGTTGCATCTAAGCTGGAAGTTCTGACTTCAGATTCGGATCATCTGTCAAATTCGATGGGCTTATTTCTCCAGGTTCGGCTCATATATGGAATGTACTTCGCTCTAAAGTAAGATTCTAATTTCTGACTTATAATATCTAATAAATTGCAGAAAACTAATATTATCCGGGATTATCTCGAGGACATTAATGAGATACCAAAGTGTCGCATGTTTTGGCCACGTGAGATATGGAGCAAATATGTGAACAAACTTGAGGTGCATATCTTACATTCTTATGTCGCGTGTAATCTTATCATAGCTTTTGTTGTCCATTTTCATTCAAAAAGTAGTATGTATCAACATATATTGTAATTGAGGTTATCTTTACGATATTGTAAAACAGGACCTGAAATATGAGAAGAACTCGGGTCAGGCAGTGAAATGCTTGAATGATATGGTTACAAATGCTTTGATGCACGTGGAGGATTGCTTGAAGTATATGAATGCTCTGCGGGAGCCTTCTATATTTCGATTTTGTGCTATCCCTCAGGTAGAATATATGAATATCACAAGTGTCTTCTTATTCCAAACAGAATTTTTAGATTATTTCAGGTTTCTAGTCCTGGATGCTGCTTTTTTCTGTATAAGCTTTCAATATTTTCTGTACTCTCGATTCTGGATAACCATGCTGCAAATCACGCCTTTTCATTAAGACATCGATTTTCTGTTGTGCAAATTTTTGTTTTCTTCTTTTATTATCAACGTACTAATTTTATGCCATCTTCTTCAATCTTGTATCTTATACGTCAAAGTTTTCTGTAACCAGATAATGGCAATTGGAACACTTGCAATGTGCTACAACAACATTGAAGTGTTTAGAGGTGTAGTGAAAATGAGGCGTGGTAAGATACTGATCTGTGGGTCATTTTCTTTTGAGTTGAAATGGGTGGGGGAAAACACCCTGTCTAGGGCCAGTTAAAAGGATAGCATGTATGAACTGGTTGACATAATTGTTTGATTTTCCTATTACATCATGAAATTCATGTTTTCTATAGAAGCAAAAGGGTAGTATGTTCCACATTTAGAATAATGATATCTGTAAATACAGAATGATCCAGGTTATTATGAATTTTTCATATGTTCGTTAACAATTTCCAGACTTCTCTAATTGACTAAACTTGTGATCAAAATAAAGGATATAATTCAACTTACTCATTGATGTTTTAACCTATTCCAGGTCTCACTGCTAAAGTCATGGATCGTACAAAAACAATGACAGATGTCTATGGTGGTTTTTACGACTTCACTCTTATGCTTAAAGCTAAGGCATGTAGCAATGTACCTACAAAAGTTCTTTGACTGCTAAGTTTGGATATTTCAGTACTCTTTTTCGCACTCTTAGGTGCAATTACATGATTTTCTCATCAGACTAGTCATGGTTCCATTTTAATTATCTTTTTCAGCCGAAATAAAAAAAGCTGTAATTATAAAATCAACTACTCTACGTTTCGTTTTCATCTAAAAAATTTATTCCACAAAACATATGATATTGTATATGTGACAGGTTGACAAGAATGATCCTAATGCAACTAAAACAATTAGTAGACTGGACGCTATCTCTAAAGTTTGCAAAGACTCTGGAGTCTTGCATAAGAGGTTTGTCCCCTGCTGCTATTTCATTAAAAACTTCGCCAGTCTCTCTAATCTTAATAAGAGTTCTGTTGTTTACACCAGGAAACCTCTTGAAGGCAGAGGGAGTTGCAATTTCAGTTTGGTAAGATTTCTAGAGTTATTTGGTAATAGATATTTAACGGTTCTAGTTAGGAGATTATACTTACCTGTTATAGTTTTTAAGTTTTGGTAAAGAATTTGAACATATGCACTATATTTTGCAAAATGGAATTTCTGAAGGAAACTATTAATTTGATGTTATCTTGTTTCATCTCTAAAATCGAAAACACAAATAAAGACACGAGATGACTATAGTGGCTCATTTCACATTATCTTAAATGCAGATTGCTATTCTTCTCATCATGGTGGCTGTTGTATACGCCTACTATCGAAACCAGCCAGCCATTTGACTTCAGTTAGTTTCAAGACTCATAAATTTTTGTTGTGGAATATGTCTATCTATGAAACTATTGGTAACTCGCGTTGTTTCTCGCAGGACCCAAGCAGTTCCCAAGTGTTCGATTATAGTACTTATTATGTCTAGCACACTCAAAATGTTCAGTGTTTAGTAATGCTTTCATATCTCTGTTTTGTCCTGTGAATGATTAAAGTGAATGATTAAAGGAAAAGTGCTACATGATTAAAGCTAATTTACTAATTTGGTTTCAATATTTGGATCGGCTCTACAACCTCTTAACTCAACTTCCTAACTTAGGAATGGTTGTCTGAAACGGACATCTTAAATGTATAACTAAAATAGTACAAAACATCCTTTTAATAGGAAAAAAACTATCAATGTTTTTACAATAATATAGTAATGTATTATAACTTTTCAGGTTTTTTTCTTGTCTTAAAATATTTTAAGACGGTCAAAATTGGATAATATCTGTTCGGGGTTTTTACCAGTCTATAAATGTTAAAATATTTTAAAAGCCAAAATTAGAAATATGTAAGACTTCATTAATTTAAAAACTGGTAATCAAAATTGGATAATATCTATTTGATAATGAATATATTATTCTTTCTAACATATTTGATCTCGGACAATTTATCAATATAGATCGGTTATATCAGGTTGACATTTTGTTTCGATCTCTCATTCAATTTTTTTTTTAAATATAAGATTTATATTTTATTCTGAATATCAGGTTTTTAATTTTACATTTAAAAAACACATTTTTTTTAATAAGGATTTTTATTGAATAAAATGCAAATTACAAGGCTTAAAAGGAAATATTACAACAATTAAAAATCTAAAGCGGGAGAACCTCTTCTTCTTCTTCACCAAGAAATAGGGCTAAATTAGGGCTAAATCAAACCCTAATCAGCAAGCCTCAAATAACTCAAATCGAAACTTTCCAAAAGAGCAATCGCCTTCAACTTCGAAGGCGCTTCCAATCCATTAAAATCAAAACTCAATTGAACCCTCAAGGCCTCCTTAGCAACCCAATCAGCCCCAAAGTTTTGCTCACGAAAAATATGCCTAATAACCATCTCTGGCTTTATAAGTCTCCTGCAACAACACAACAAAGGGTCGAGATACCAGGTTGAATTTCCATAGACCAACATATTCACCAATATCGACGAATCCATTTCAACATCAACATTACTCAGCCCCATACTATTGCACAGAATCAAACCATCGAGCAAAGCTCGACATTTGGCAATCAGAGGCGGGCCCTTGCCATACAGTCTGCCAATGCCTCCAACAATGCTACCATTGCTGTTCCTGATAACAGCACCACCACCAGACTCATGGTTAAAGGTACAAGCCCCATCAACGTTAAATTTATATCGACCTTGCTTAGGATTTTTCCACTTCAAGAACAGTGGCTTGCTCGAAGTCTTTGTTTGATTAACACAGCCCATATTAACAGCTTCTCTACCATATTTCCCCCAATGCTTCTTAGTCAGTATTTTCGCATGATCTAGACTGGTTAAAATGTAGATAATATGCATGATAATCGACTTAGAACTAGTAGCTTCATTGTTGTGTTTCTTCTTGTTTCGACGTGACCAAATAGACCACACTATTATTGCAGGCAGAATGGTGAAAATGTCGCAACTTCTTTGAGCATCCCAATACCACTTCATAATGATGTGCGTAAGAGTCATATAGGGTTGAACATGTACTTTGAAGATACCACTAAAATGAAGCCAGACAGCCCAAGCTTGAGGACACTGCACCATAACATGGTTAGTGCTTTCAGTGTTTTTACAATGAACACACTTAGAAGCCAGTTGAATGTTCTTCTTTTGCATAACATCATCGGTAGGAACCCAACTATGTAGGGCTCTCCATAATAAAAAAGAGCATTTTTAGGTGCTATACCATTCCAAGTCTTAGCATAAATTGCAGTAACATTACCTTTGTCTCTAATGTGATTCAAAGTCTCTTTAGTACTGAACTTCCCATCTTTAGATAGAGACCAAAGGATAGCATCTTTACGATCAGAAAGCCTAACCTCCATAATCCTGTTAATCTCTGAAGTCGTAACACTAGAACTGAGTCTTTCCAAATCCCAAGCACCATTTAAACAAAAGTCTTTAACAGAATCGTTGGCAGAGTCCCAAAGCATTCTTCTATCATCATTATTTCTGACTTTGATGAAAGGACTATCTGAACACCACCTGTCTTACCAAAAACTTACATTCCCCTGACCAGGAAGCCAAAAAATATAATCCTCAGCCTTCTCTCTAGCAGTTATAATACGATTCCAAGTCTTAGACTTCTTACTAGGTGAAATAGCCAAAGCAGGATGAATACCATCTCTACAATAAATGGATAACATGTAGTTAGCCCATAGAGAGTCTTGCATTCTGAAATTATACCATAACTTCATAGAGAACACCTGCTGCATATCTTTAAGTCTTTTTAGATTGAGTCCCCCTTCATTGAAAGGTTTGCAAAGCCTTTCCCATCTAGCCCAACTAACTGCTCTTTTATCATCTTTTGTTCCCCACAGGAACTTATTAAAGAGAATCTCCAGTCTATTGATAATGCTAACAGGCAAGGAAGAGTGCTGCAGATAGTAGCTAGGGAAAGCAAGAAGGACAACTTGAATCAACAACAAACGGCCAGCAAAGGAAAGATGCAGCTTATCCGAATCCATAATTCTGCTTCTAACTTTGTATATTAAATCTTCAAAGTAAGTAATCCTAGAATTAATAGCAATAGTGGAGCCTAAGTATCTGAAAGGCAAATATGTATGCTTAATGTTCCACATGTCTTCAATAATAGCAATCTGATGATGAACCATTTTGTTAGACACAATTATCTTGGACTTGGCTGTATTTATTTCTTGTCCAGAAACCCCCTGATAATGATCAATAACAGCCTTGATAGCACACATTGTATCAACATTTCTATTAGCGAAAACCATAAAATCATCAGCAAAAGCTAGGCAAGCCACATTCATAGTGCTTCTAGTCTTATATCTGAACAAGGGATTACCATTAGAGAGAAGCTTTATACTCCTTAACAAGTATTCTTCAGCCAGGATAAAAAGACTCAGGGAAAGAGGATCCCCCTGTCTTAGACCTTGAGAATTAGCAAAATAACCAGTCAACTCACCATTCACCAAAATTGAAGAAGAAACTTTGCTGATACAGTTATCAATAAGAGCAGAAACGTTAGAGTTAAAACCAAAAAGCTTCAAAATGTTAAAGAGAAACCTATGACTTAGCTTATCAAAAGCTTTAGTCATATCAGTCTTAATGATGACATTGCCCATCTTTTTGTTACCATTGATATCAAAACACAACTCCTGAGCTAGCAGAATAGAATCCTGAATGCATCTCCCCTTCACAAACCCACCTTGCTCCTCAGAAATTAGCTTAGGCAGAATTCTTGCAAGCCCGTTGTTGATTATCTACCCCACAATTCTAGAGAACATAGTAGTTAAACTAATAGGGCGAAAGTCACTCCACTTATTAGGATTATCAAGCTTTGGGATTAAACAAATCATTGTGGCCTTCACCCACTTAGGAAGAGCAAAACCATTGAAGAAACCCTTGACCGCACTACACAGATCATTACCAACAACATTCAAACACTTCTTATAGAATTCCCCGTTAAATCCATCAGGGCCAACAGCTGATTCTGAATTTAAATACTTAATAACCTCAAAGATCTCATCAGAATCAGGAATACACGAAATACTACAATTGTCTTCATCAGTTCCAACAAAGGGATCACTCCCATTGAAAGAGCATCAGATTCCATACCAACAGAAGGAGCAAGTAATGACTTAAAAAACTCAACAGCAGAACTACCAATGTCTTCTTTTGAAGATAACCAACAATTATCAACCTTAATTCTATCAATTTTATTCCTCTTGAGTCTCTTCTTCACAAAGCTATGATAGGCAGCTGTATTCCTATCAGAGTCCCTCAACCAAGAGGCATGAGCCTTCTGCCTCCAAAACATTTATTCTCTATCAAGAAGCAGCAAATGGTTCTGCCTAGCCTCTTCCAAAGCAGTTCTATTATCATCAGTAGAATCATTTTGAAGCTTAGCTTCCCTGTCATTAATAATCCCCTCAGATTGCTTAATAGCATAAAAAACATTCCCAAAAACATATCTGTTCCAGACCTTCAACGCAACTTTCAATCTTTGCTGCTTGAGCCAGAAGACCATAACAGGATTTCTCACATCATCACCAATACTAACAGACCAACTTTCTTTTACCATTTTCATAAAATTAGGGTGAGTAACCCACATATTCAAGAATTTAAACGAAGCTTTAGTTCTTTGACTACTTGAGGAGACTTTAATAACCATGGGACAATGATCAGAACGGCTTCTAGCAAGGTGAGTAACAACAATGCAATCAAAGAATTCTAGCCAAGAGGAATTATACAAAGCACGATCCAACCTTCTCCAATTGCGACCATTAGACCAAGTAAAAGGACAGCCAGTGAACCCAGCATCAATAAGACCACAATCCATAATCAGACTGTTAAACTCATCCACCCTTCTTTGGTTAATAGTAGTACAAGACAACTGCTCATGAATACTAGAAATTATATTAAAGTCACCAAACATAATCCACTGTTGAGAACCAGCATCAAGACTCCTTATTCAATCCCAAAGCACAACCCTCTGATCTCTTCTACACTTAGCATAAAAAACAGACACATAAAACCAATTGTTCACAGAAGAATGACACACCTTAAGATGGAGAAGCTTCTCAGTATCAAGGACCACATCCACCTTGTAATCATGATGCCAAAACACCCAAATCTTATTATTCACATTACAACTAAACCCTCTTAACTTCAATTTCCTGGCAATCATACTCAATTTATCAGCCTTCACAAAAGGCTCTTGAACTGCAACGAAGCTAGCATTTTCAGAAATGACCAAAGACTTTAATCTTTGCAACGTTTCCTTATTTGCAAGACCTCTTGCATTCCAATTGATCAAAGTTATGGTCATTAATCAGGAGCAGGTTTATGGGCTCTTTTGAGCTTCATTATCTTAGAAGAAACTGGACCCTTTGAGGTCCAAATCTTTGGCACCTTCTTAGCCTTCTGAGACTCCTGCCTTTTACCCCTACCTTTCTCAAACTTATCTTTAACAGGCAAACAAGAAAGACTACCATCCTGCTTAGGAGAGTTATGAATGTCATCACTCAAAATCTCAAACATATTTCTTCTTTCCAAAGTTTTCAACGCATCTATCATTTCATCTTCATTCACAGGAACAATAGAATCACTATACTCAGCAGATTTAACCATTTGAAAAGAACAACTATCAGACTCCAGATCCACCTGCCTAGGGCTGTCAACAATCTTATCAACTACAACAGACTTTAACAACCGACCAGTAACCTTCCCTTTGACATCAACAGACTGAACTACTTGATCACAAAAACCATTCAAGTCTTGTTGAACCTTTTCTTTAACATACTCATTAACCTTATTAGAACAAGAAACCCGATCAGGCTCACCTGAACCATCAAGATCAGGGCCAATATCTTGACCAGTGATTATATTCTTTTCACCAACCAACAACTTCTTACAATTATCCTTAGAATGACCAATGTGAGCACAATGACTACAATACAAAGGAATGCTGTCATACACAAGATCAATCCAGTAACTATCATCCTCACCAAACCTTAACTGGATCTTGCGAACTAAAGGCTTAGATACATCTATTTCCACCCAAAACCTACAGCAATTTTGCCTAGCTCTATTAACCGATGGCACCCAGACCTTCAACGGAGTACCCAAGATCTTTGCAATATCACTAATCGTAGCCCTATTGAACAAAAATTCTGACAGACTTGGCAAAAAAACCTAGACCGGTGTAACTGGACACTCCAGATTAGGATCAAAACCTGGAGTCCATTTCAACAACCTCATCGTCTTGCTACCCAAGACCCAGACATTCATTGACCATAATTTCATGAAATCCCCAATATCGCTGAATTCAACAAAAACATGCCTGACCGAAACGCTATAACTTCCTGAAAACTTAAATTTTGACAAAAAATTCCTGAGACTCTCCATAGAAGGCTTGCCAGTAGCAAAATTTGCTATTAGAGTATGTTTAGAGATCTTCATTAGCTTATCCTTATCCCTAGCATCAAAAGTAATGACAGGAAATTCATTATTTAGAGAAATAGAGACAACATAGTGTTCGAAATCTGGTTTCTTGATTCTTAACGTATGAGCATACGAACCCTTCTTAGATTCATTAGTCTTTTCCTTACTTACTTCCTCAAAGATTGGATTCGAGATAACATTACATTCTTCCCCCTGGAATCTTGAATCAACTTTGCTCTACTTTCCTTCCTGAGGCTGTGCCGATTTCCTTAGTAAAGGAAATTCCTCATGTGATTGAAGATTAACAGCGGCCATAATCAACACAAACTTAATCAGAAGATGAGAAGAATCGGAGAAGAAATGAACAACGAAAATTAAATGATACAGGCTCTGTTCTTGGTCAAGAACAGAGCTTCTTCAGAGTTCAGTTATCCATCCGAATGGATTTATACTTAAGAATAGTCAAAGTCAAAATAATTGGTGTATTTATAAATCATTTAAAAAACACATTTAACTTTTCATCTTAATAAGCCATTATTAAAATCACTAACTCATAAAAACACCAAATCCAACATTAAACTCTAGCTTTTGAATTAATTAAAATTTTGAATTCTGAGCTACGGATTTAAACTGCAACATGTCAGACTTCGAGGAGAACCACAACACAACGATAAGAGTAAGGTGACGGTTCATTATAAATTTGCTACATACCATCAAGTTTCGTTAAATTTTTCTTTGAGAGGCAGCAAAAATCGCAAGATAAATCGCTAATTCCTGGCTAGTTCAACCTAAATTGTCGTTCAGACCGGATGAAATACGATAACATAATCGTTACGTCCTAGCAAAATTTTATTAGGAGAAGTGCTAAACTTAGACTATATCTTATGCTTTATTACATCTACGTAGCAAAATTTTAAACTATATTCTATCATTTATCACATGTCTAGTTTTAGAGTTGCATTGTAATTTTGATTGAGGCATATATATATTTTAGGATCCTAAAGAACCAAAATATTTGATTGTCGATTACACACACTTGTTTACCACACAATAATATTACACTAAAGAAGGTTTGGACGAATGGTTTATGGAGGAAGGTCGAAAATACGGGTTCGTCATCATCATTACCTTGTAGGATAAGTCCTAGACTATATTACCGATGTAAGAGGTATGATATGTACAAACTAAGATCATGTACCGTTGGCGTTACAATTATGTGTTAGTGGATGCCACGTAGGAGAGAGAAATATCATTTAGCATCATTTTAGTTAACAAACTTAATTTCACTCCAATGATATTTTTTTAAATCAGACGTACGTATAAGAGAAATTTTTTTTTTGTTAATATCTTTTATTTTATTTTATATTTTTTTAAAGTTTTATTTAATTTTATTATCGTATAAGATTTTAAATATTTTGTTTCATTATTTTTGTGATGAAAAAAAAGATCAGAAACTTTTTTTTAGATATTGAAAAGACGAAAAAGAGAAAAAGTAAAATAAAAAATAGAATAAAAATATATATCAGAATTTGTAAAATATATGATTTCTTAAAAAAAAATATTAGATAGTCTAGAAAAATAAGAAAATACAATAAACAAATATATTTTTTAGTTTTATCATATTTTTTAAAATATTTTTAATGTATCTTTTAAATAACAACTTTCATTTTATTTTGTTTATTAGTTTCAAAATATATTTTGATTATTAATATTTTTTCTTTTAAAAATAGTTGATTTTATTTCAATCTATTTTATAAGGCTTAAATCGTTGCTTCGTCCCCCGACTATCACATTTTGTGTCATTTAGTCCATCGACAAAAAAATCACAGGTGAGGGTCCCTCGACTATCAAAAATCTATAATTTCAATCCCCGCGCGTGGTTTTTGCTATAATGATGTCACATGGCGCTATACTTAAATGATTTTTGTTTGATAGATAGTCCCTCGACTTTTAATTCCACTTTTACCCTTTGAATTTAATATTTTTTAATATTTTTTAATTTTTATTTTTAGTTTTTCTCAAAATAAAGTATATCAAAATTATACTCTGTTTTCCTTTTTTTTTGTTAATATAAATGAGTAGAATGTTTTCATAATTTTTCATTAGAATTATCTGTTGGTGCATTACCACCTACCAAGAACCAACCAAAAAGGTAACATTACAAAATAATATACACAAGACAATACAGTACATAATAAAAAAATTCTCTAGAACACGAACACGAATCTATGTACCATCATACCTTAATACCTCGCTGGCTGAATTACTCAAAAGCACACAGTCAACAGCAAACAACCCGGAGGAAAAGGAACACAGTCACAATTCTCTTCCCTATGTGGAGCTGGGAATGATGTTTATGAGTTTTTTAAATCCATTGGAAAGTTTAAGGAAACAAAGCGAACAGATGGGATATCTACATCAGATATAATAATGAGAATAGTCAAAGATTATAACCAGTATGTAATGCGTAATTTGGATCGGGGGTATTCACGAAAAGATCTTGGAGTTAGATTTGTGAAGGAAAAGAGATTGCGAGTGAATATGCCAATAAAGAAGTTTCAAGAAAAGGTGAAAGAACAACAAGAAAAGATTCAAACTGTTGCGAAAATCGCCGGCATCAATCCTCAAGATTGGGTAGAAAATGCTGACCGTTTGGTAGTGGGATTTTCTCGAAATGTTTGAAGAATGTTGTCATAAAATGGGAACGGCCATAAGAGATCGAATCCAAGAACGATTAAGGGCTCAATACGGAGAAAGTGCTGACCTAGAATACGGCAAGGACAGCGATGATGAAGAGTACTACTACGACGATGAAGAGTATTATGATGATGAAGACGAACAATATTATGATCATGAAGAAAACTTCGGAAGAAAAGAAAGAAAAAGAAAAGTAGATTTTGTTATTTGGTGCAATTGTGTTTTTAAGGGATGATATTTGTTGATTTCTTTTGTGCTGTAGTAACATAGTAAGGTTTGAACTTTGGTCAGAACAACTGCAATGGCAGTATGAATCGTGTTAGTGTGTTTTTGTTTAGTGGTTGTAAGTAAACCATGTAACATACCAAGTTGTTTCTAAGATATAACCTATTTAATGGGATTGTAATAAAAAAAACAGCAAACAACCCAGCATTTACCTTTCTCCAACATGCTCTAACAACTTTTAAGAAAGGCAAGATACGGATCACAAGTGGTATTTCATTGAATTCCCAACTTCGAATACCAACACGGGACAACCACTCAATCAATTGGTCAGTTAATATATGTTGCTACTAAAACTAAGCGAGCAAGAAAAAATAAAGAGACTAAATTTCCTAATTAGCTTTTCAGTCTGGCTGTGAAATGTAAGGGAAACCAAATCCCACCTAGCATCGGAAACCTTACAAAATAGTAAAAATTGTAACGTATTATGATTTGGTATTAACAAACAAGTCGAAATTTCTAATTTGTCTCATATAGTTTCTTGCAACTGTGTAAATTTCAGGAATAAAAATTAAGCATAAATGCTTAGTTAACGATAACCATAGAGAAGAAGAGCTGAAAAAGAATCTGCAGCAACAGCTCCGACCTCTATCGTCACCTACACGTCCTTTCCAAAAAAAATGACGATGTGGCTATTATTTATGGCTTTGTTGCTTAAAAATTAGATAAAATAATGTAGATTTGGCTATTATTATACCTTAAGGAGTAAAGAATTTGATTTTCAATTTTTTTTAGAAAAAAAAAACAAAAAACAAAAGAAAGGGAAACAGAGTATAACAAATTTTGATATATTTTGAGAAAAAGTAAAAACAAAATATTAAAAAAATATTAAATTTAAAGGGTAAAAGTAGAATTAAAAGTCGATGGAATGTCTATGAAACAAAAACCATTTAACTATAGCAACATGTGACAGTATTATAGCAAAAACCACGCGCGGGAACTAAAATTATAGATTTTTTATAGTCGATGGACCCTCACCCGTGATTTTTTTGTCGAAGGACTAAATGACACAAAACGTGATAGTCGAGGGACGAAGCAACGATTTAAGCCATTTTATAACAATATCTTATATATAACACATTTCATTTTATTTCTATTTGTTTTTAAGAATATGTTTCAAAAATTAAATTAAAGTTTGTTATATCTTATTTTCAAAATATCTTTAGAAAATAATATATTAAAATTTATTTTCAATTTTTTAAACATTTATTAAAAAACACTAAAAATAAAAATTAAATTAAATTTAAAACACAAATAAAATATAAAATATATATAAAAATTAAATAAAAAACAACACATGGCTTATGTGGCTTTGTTAAGTCGCTCTGGGTATTTAACAAAACCACTAACTATTTTTAATTTTCTTTTAGTTAACACATTATTTAACACCTTCATTGGAGCAAGTTTAGGAACGTGTTAACAAACATGTGACTTAACGCATAGTTTTAACACATACATTGTACAAGCTCTAAAGGCTAGTGCAAATGGTGTCAAGAAAAGAAACTGTTAAACAAAAATATGTGATTGTCTATTTTTGTTGAGATGGTTTATGGTTCAAGGGTGCCTTGGTTATTGGTGACTGGAAGTGTTAAATGGTCAACAAACCACACATTGGCAGGGTACTACGAAGGTCATTCTTTAATGGATAAACTTAAACTAAACAAAGAAGAGTTAATTTGTAAGTTATCTTTAACCGGATGTCGTCGTAAGGAAATATTTATAGATTTGAAAAGCCATAACCCTGAGATTGATCTAACATGTGCACCTTATATAATGTTCAACAAAATCATCAGATTGTTGAAAATCCGGTCAAACACAAATATAATATTTTTTAATCGAAAATGAAGGAACACAATTACTACGTGTGGCATCAGACAACTGAAAGATCTGACGTGATCACCGAACCTTTTTTACGCACCCTACAAGTATTGATGTGTCATGCGCATTTCCAAGAATACTTATAATGAATAGTACTTACAAGACGACGATGTATAAAATATCGTTGCTCAAAATAGTTGGCGACCCTTAACAAAAACTATATTTTGTGTTGGTTTTTCTTTTTTCGAAGGGGAAAAATCAAACGACACTTTGATATTGAGTGTTCTACATATAGTGATTGTGGATGACAATTTTCAAATTTTGAGTATTATTTTGAATGATCTAGAGTTATTATTGATGTGAGCTCTCAGAGAAGTATTTACGGATGCTATCACTTGCTATACAAATGAAACATAAACAAAAACATTCTTGAAAATGCCAAGAAGTTGATAGTTAAAGCAGACATGAAAAAGAGTAAATGAAATTTCATAACAGCACGGTCAAAGCATACACCTTGCAACAGTTTAACAAAAAACCCGCAACAATACATAACGTACTTATTTGCCCAAAAATTTAGTCATATATACAGCATAACTACAAATCGATAAGTTATTCATCTTAAAACATGAACATCATTTAGTTTACAAAGAGCCAACTTTGATAATCAATATTTTATCACTTGCATCTTATAGGTTCGAGAGGGCTCATGCCAATCTAAATTTTTATACTGATACTATTAAGTGTAAATCGTGTTCTTGAAAGTAGAAGAGAGGGATAATGATTTTAGAGAGAGAAAGTAAAAGTATATAGTAACTAACACTTTAGATAAATTTCGATCATTGTATTAACAGTCTCAACCTTTATTTATAGGCAATGAGACTTAGTTTAACATAATTAGTTACAAATATGGGTTAATTGCACTTTAGCTCCTATTTTTACAAACAGTTTATAAGACTTTAATTCATTACATTTAAGCCCTCAACATTCGATATTCTTATCAGTAGCCCTCATAGTTCTTATAAAAGACAATAAATAAGAACTAATTATCACTTCGGAAATCACAACAAGCAGGAAAAGGTTATTGCCAAGTTCTATCTGCTTTGAACATAAATCCTTCATGTTTATCCTCTTCGAATACATTTATGCACGCATTTACTTCGAAACTAGTTTCAGTCAACCTCTTCGAATAAATTGACATGTAGGAATATGAGTTGGCTTCTTTATAACGGTTATAAACGTTTGGTATGACATATTACACGTGCAATGAATCATTAAGACCTATCCATTAGACCTGTCCCTAGGTCTGATAGTTTACACACGTCACATTGTCCTTTTTACATACAAACGTTTCACCTCTTCAACTTCTGTGACACCTTTCCCTCTCCCCCAGCTTCTTCTATAAATAACCTCTCATTTTTTATTTTAAACAAACTTTCTACAAAAAATAAAATTGCTTTCGCCTGAGAGAAACCTTTGTTGCTCTTCTCTGAGCAACCAATTCATTGGCTACTTTCGCTGGAAACCCCATACTCTTTAGCCAATCTTTAAGTCAGTTTCTGAAAAAACTCTCAAAACCCAGAAAACCAATTTCCCCAAATCTTGAGAACAAAGTTTTTGGCGCTTACCATTATTTATGCATTAGTGAAAGAGCTGAGGAGTACAAAGCTGCTGGATTGATAAGAAACGCTCCTCAGTTTTCGACTGAATCCATTAATTGCGGTACTTTCGACCCAAACCGTATATCTCATGCACTTTCAAATTTATCCACACGGAATCACAAATGTCTTTATTAACAAACCCTTCACAATCAACACCTCGAATTTCTTCTCCACTTCTACTGATTCTACAACTTCTTCTCCTCGAAGAAATCGCAAAGTGGCTCAAAGTTCGAAAAAATCAGAAGATACTCTATCTCCTACCAGCTTTAATCCACGTCAATAATTACGAAAAGAGACTTCTCAGATTCAGTAAAAAACTTACCTTCCCTTAAGCATCCTAAAAAGAAAACTTTTATAGCCATGGGAGATTTCGAGGAGGTCAGCACTTCACCAAATACCACAAACAACCCTTCACCATCTTCTTCTCTCATGAGAGAAATTGTTGAGACTATCACGGAGTCACAACAAAATCCCTCAAATAATAAACCTGAAAACCCAACCTCAAAATCAAATCTACGTCAACTTATAGATGAGGCTTCTGACGAAGATGTTGATTCAGAAACGACTCAATCGAACAACGAGGCTGATACTGAAGATGATGCCTCAAAAAATGTCGAAGCTGATACTGAGGAAAATGCTTCAAAAACAATAGCACCAGGGAAAAAAGAAAGCTTCAATCGAGGTTCCAGAGGATGTGGTTGCCTCGGTGAGTGTAAATCTAAATCCATTTCTCCCCAAATATATCATGGAGCTAAAAAACGTTTCTTACATGTACAGTAGGGAGGCTCAAGCTAGTCTTCTAAAAAAATAATGAGAAATGACATATAATATCACACTTCGACTGCCAAAAGAGATGAAGACTCCACTTAACTGTGTAAAAGATGAATTGGTGGTCTACCATGAGATCATCAATTAAGGTTTTCGGTTCCCATTGAATCCGATGATAGTAAAGTAATTCAAACTTCTCAACGTTTACCCTACACAAACAACACCCAACAAATGGTTCAGACTTCTATCAGTGATCATGGCTTCCAGACTAAGCCAAATTCTCTTCTTCATCAAATATTTCATCGCCTTAACCAAACTTTCGAAGGGATGGTATTTCCCTTTTATTACCTAACCCTTGGTGATGACCTTAAAATCATCGATGACTTGCTTGAAGCTGACAAATTTTTATAAGCAAAAATTGTCATCATATCTGGATCTTGGGAGAACGAGAAGGAGATATTTGAGGAGAACCCTTCAAAACTCAACCTCGTCTGGAGGAGTAACCGTAAGTTTTGTTTTATATTCATTTTTTATTTCGATGTATACCTTATGTTTGATTTTTTTATTTATACTACCAATTTTCCTAGAAATTTAGAAGAGATATAAAGGTCATAAGAAGGACGTGAAGGACATTTTTGTGAAGCTAGCCACCTGGGTAGAAAAAGAGTGGGGCAATGGGTTCCACTCAGCTATCCTATCCATTAGCTTTATCAATAACCACTTGTGGAGGATCACCTTGGGTGCTGATCTCCCTGAAAACTTGATGAAGCCACCAAATCCAAATTTTGTGATGATTAAACTGATAACACCTGATGGTAAGATGACTCTTCCAGTGAGAAACAAATCTTACAGGCATCTTCCTGCAAAAAAAAAGGGAAAAAACAGCTAATACATCTGGTGCTTTCCCTATAGAAAATCTGAGTCCTCACAAGAAAAAAAGAGCCAAAAACAAAAGGAAAGTGGCTGAATTTGGTCTACCCTCAATTGAGGAGGGTGTCGAAGTAGAGCCTTCTTCAAAAAACTAAAAGAATTATACTCCAAGGAAAAATAAAGCCGCGACATCTTCACCATTGAAATGAATAAAAGAGACTTTTGAATCAATGCTTTAAATATTCCTCCAACCGAAGTTGAGTAAACTAGAACAGATAATCCTCAAGGAGGAATCGAAGTAGAAAATAATATTGGAGAATTGGTTGCAGATCATCACCAAAGAGATGATCAATTCTTTTTTGATAAGCCTCCCAGTGAAGAAGAACTTCAAGCTCTCTACATAGATATGGATGCAAGAGTTCAAGAAATTCAAGAACGACTTTGACGAATTGGCCATCAAGTCACATCTCATCTCTTGCATGAATTCATGCCTTTGTTAGATGCTCACTTGGCTTCCTTGTCTGCTATTATGCCTTACAAAAAAAGGTTCACCTTTATATAGGAACAACCACCATCCGAAGAGGTCTTACTTTCTCTACAACTTTTTCCCAACTCGAAACAGTAGCTAAAAAATTATGCACATAGGTAACTTATTCTCGAAGCCATTTAGAAATTATGGCCAGGAAATGGGGTTCAATATAAAAATATTGCAGCTGCAGAAAATAAAATGAGAGAAAATTTTGGGAGACATATCGAAGAGTAATTTTGCACATTCCAAATTGACAGGGCGCAATATATCAATATAGCGGTTCAACTTAAACGTCATCTTTGTTTTATGAATGACCAAGAACTAAAAGAGCTCAAGACTTCTCATGAAGCCAAGATAAAAGAACTTACAAGCAAGCATGCGAAAGAATTATCCGAGGAGCAACAAAACTATTCTACTCTTCAAGAATATTTAAGGAAAATTAAAGAAAAGAAGAAAAAGCTCACGAGTGATATGGATAATCTTAAGACTGCCCTTGGGAAGAAAAAGAAATTGTTGTAGAATCTACCAAAACTGAGTGTGGGAAAATCACATTGGCTGCTATAGCAAATGTCGAAGAGCAAAAATCAATCAAGCTACTTCATGAAATTCACGCAACATTCCCCAAGGTAAATATATCTACCTTATAGGAGTTCATCCGCCTGGACAACCGACTAGTGAAGCCTTTGACCCTGTCCCCACTGATTCCTCCGAAGAAACGTAATCAGAAGAAAATGAATCTGATGAAGGAGATTATCGAGAAGAGAATTCTGAAGACAAGTAACTACTGTTTTTTCCTCATGTTGTTTTTGTTTGAAGTCGCTCAATGTTTTATGAGGACTTTTTTTTGAATGCCTAGTTGTTTAGCATTCAAGATATTTCGTTGTAAAATTGGATTTTCTTTCATGAATTATTACTTGTCTTTTTTCTATATTTATCTGCTATATCAAAAAACTTATAATAACTTCTCTATTTTTTAAACAAAGTTAATTTCTCTTTGAATGACAATAGTAACTGGTTTATTTAAAGAATGTAAAGATCTCCAATATATATAGTGCATTTAGAGAATATAGCACCTCAAATATCTCTAGTGCGTTTAAAGAATGTAGCACATCGAATATCTCTAGTGCGTTTAAAGAATGTAGCACCTTGAATATCTCTAGTGTGTTTTAAAGAATGTAGCACTTCGAATATGTTTAGTGAATTTAGAAAATGTAGCACCTAGAATATGGCTGTCTCTTCGAAAAGTGTTAATAATGAACGTTTAACACTTCAAGACAATTACTCTTGGTTAACAACTTCAAAGATGATCAGTCTTTGACTAGTTACCAAAATTATTGAAATACTTATGTTTTAAACAACCATTGGCTAAATTAGACTTTTATTAATATCTTCGAATATTTACATGACACCTCGTTAAAGCCTATTTAGGCCAACAAGGTAGGAAAGAGTGTGCCGATTATTCAAAAAAGATTCAAAACAAAACATTATTCCCAGTACAATTTCAAGTGTTTAATATTACAAGGATGTTGAAGCATCTTACCTTGCTCATCACAAGGGTGATATGTACCAGACTTCAACTTTTCCATAACCATATAAGGACCCTCCCAACTTGGGGCCATCTTTCTGAGGCGTTTATCTTTTGTATGAATGAATAATTTTTCTTAGAACTTTATCTCCTACTTTGAAATCCTTCTTTCTCACCTTCGAATTGTACCGGGTTCTCATCATCGTTTGATAATGAGTCATATTCAAATAAGCTTTGACTCTTTTCTTTTCGATCAAATCTAGCTCTGTTCTCTTTGCCTCTTCATTCACCTATTCATAATATTGAATCACCTTATAAAAAGGTAAAGTAGATTCAGCATTACTAACAACATCCATACCACAAAACAAAGAAAAAGAGGTTTGTTGCGTTACCTCCTCTAGAAGTTGTTTGATAAGCCCATAACACCTCTTGTAAATAGTTAGGCCATTTTCCTGCAACACCCGTCAAATTATTCTTCAGACCTTCTTGGATAGATCTATTGGTCACTTCTACTTAATCATTTCCTAGTGGATGAAATGGCATAGAGAAACACTGTGTTATTCCCCTTAAAGCACAAAAAGAAGTTATTTCTCTATTGTTAAATCGAGGACCATTATCTGTGGTGATTTTTTGAGGAACCCCAAAACGACAACAAATATTGTTCCCAATGAACTTAATAACATCATTTTCCTTTGTTCCAGACAACGGTTTAGCCTCTAACCACTTCGAAAAATAATCCATTGCTACAATGATCATCTGAAACCCTCCAAAAGCCATAGGAAATGGTCCTACCAAATCTATTCCCATTTGTCAAAAGGGATAGCTTCAGAAACAGACATAAGTGGTACTGCTGGTTTGTGAATAGAATGGGCAAAATGCTGACAAGTATCACAACCTCAAACTAGAACTTTAGTATCGTTCATAATTGAAGGCAAATAATATCTTGTACAATACGTCATCCAACACAACATAGTCATGAGCTTTATATTGCTATGATCGTGTTAGAATAGAAGGACTCTTTTGTAATAATATCCAAGGATATTTTCATGTATAAGCAATTGTTCTTAAAGATTCAGCAACTGTGTTATCCCCTTGATTAAAATGTTTTATAAGCACTTTATCAAACATGAGATCCAAATTTCGAAGCTCACGCAAATACAAAATTAAATGATATTTCTTATCCTCAGAAACACCTGTCATATGATTGCTACTAATTGTGAATCTATTTCTAGTCAAATTGTTGTTACTCCACAAATATTAGCAAGTCTCAAACCAGCCAATGCAGCCTAATGTTCAGCCTCATTATTTGATGCGCGAACCCCAAATCGAATGGCTTGATACATAGCCTCCCAGAAGGAGCAACCAACTGTACTCCTGCGCTGCACCCCAATATACTAGAGCCATCATTGGTTCAAACTATCCACACTGAATATTTTTGCAAGATTTATTTATCTATCTCATCAGCGGATTTGCTTGAATGAAATTCAACAAAGAAAATCAGCCAATGTTTGAGCCTTGATGGTCGTTCGAGGAGCAAAAGTAATATCAAAATCTCCCAACTCTACTAACCATTTGGTCATCCTTCCAGAAATGTATAGGCGTTGCAACATATTTTTTAGTGGAAAAGAAGTTTGAACCACAATAATATGAGCTTGAAAATAAAGACGCATCTTCCTAGCAGCCACCACCAAAGATAGAACCAATTTTTCAAGTTTCAAATAAATTTTCTCTGCTGCTAGCAAACTCTTACTAACATAGTATGGTGGCTTCGAAATTCCCTCATCTTCACTAACCAAAACAGAACTTGCAGCAAAGTCAGAACTTATATGTATAAAACAACTGCTATTCAATTCGATTCTTGGACAATATCTCTGATGACAATAAAAGTTATGTTATCCTTGAAAACACTGCCTCATAATCCGATGTCCACTCAAACTTCTTTAGCCTTCGTAACACTTGGTAAAAAAGAAAATACTTGTCAGAAAACCTCGAAATAAATCGATTAAAAGCAGTCAAGCCTCCTGTTAAGATTTGCACTTCTTTAATTGTTCGAGGTGATGTCATTGAGACTAAAACCTTAAACTGTTCTGGATCAGCCTCTATCCCATTTTCACTAATTATATACCCCAAGAACTTTCTTGATTGAACTCAAAAGGTACATTTCTCAAGATTTAGCTTTAATCGAATAACCCTTAAATTTAAAAAAGTTTACTCTAAATCCTCCAAGTGTCTCTCATCAGATAAACTTTTAACTAGCATACCATCAATATATACCTCCATATTTCTCCCAATATGAGAAGTAAAATCTTTATTCATCAGTCTTTGATATGTTTCTCCTGCATTCTTCAGTCCAAGAGGCATAACCTTATAATAATGTAAGCCTCGATTTGTGATAAATGTAGTGTTTTTTTGTCTTTTGGATCCATCTGAATCTGGTTATACCTTGCAAAAGCATCCATAAAAGATAAAATTTTATTTCCTGAAGTAGAGTCAACCAGCTGATCTATTTGAGGAACAAGAAATGGATCTTTTATACAAGCTCAATTCCAGTCGGTTAAGTCAACACATATTCTCCATTTTTCATCCTTTTTTACCAACACAGGGTTTGTTGTTTATAAATGATAATGTGCCTCCCTAATATGTTCGACCTTGGATAAATGATCCACTTCGATGACTATAACCTCTGCATTTTCAACAGAAAAAACTTATTTTTTTAATAACTGGCTTGATCATCAGATTTATAGCCAAGCTATGACATATCACATCAGATGAGACCCCTATTACATCCTATGTTTTCTAAGTGAAAACATCCAGATTATCAAACACAAATTGTAACAACTGCTGATGCAGAGATGGGGTTAGTAATGTCCCTATTTGAAGAATTTTCCCATTGGGAAAATAATACTCTTCTATGCCCTCACTTATCGTTAAAAGACTTGGGGTTTCCATCGGATCATCAACTTCTTCTTTTGTGTATGAGGTCAACCCCCTTGATTTCTATTCAGCTATTCGATTTTCACTGTTTGGACCTCAGATACGAAGAGCTGTTGTATAACATTCTCTAGCTATATTTTGATCACTTCAGACAATCCCAACACAGTCTCCGATGACATATTTGAATATTTTTGAATCATTCGAACGAAGTAAATTAAGTGTTTCAATAGAATATGTTGATGTTTCTCTGTTTGGTCTAATAAAAGGTGAACTATCAAGTACAACCTTAGATTTTTTAATGGTGAATTATAAAAAGGTTAATTATATTAGCATTGATGCAGCAACATGTGGTTGTATTTTTAAGAAAACACATGGTTTGCCTTTGTATACCATTTATCTTTGAAACAATTTTTATCTTAATGACCATAATATGGTTGCCCTTCAAAATCTATAAAAAAAGGTTTGAATCATTTTTGTAAATAGCATCCACTTCGTTCAAGTAAGTCAATCAATTACTATTTATAATGTTATGGTACGTTGATAATAACCATCTTATTCTAATATTAAATTTGTTTGGGTTCTTATGGCTCTAAGTGGCACATTATCGGCATTATACAAATATGGAGGACATATCGTATATACAAAACTAGTCGTTGGGCAGCACCCTACGAGAGGATATTCAACTTATTTAGTTATCTCAATCTGGTCATGTCACACAACTTGCGCGAGAAGACGTTAGTGTGACCGATTTAACCAATGGTGTGTGATAGTTTAGCTTACTGTAACTTTAAAATGTAAAATATTATGTAATGTTAATTTTTAAACAGACTATTTTTATGTAACACATTATGACTATATTATTTTCTTGTCAAACTTAAATATATCACACATTATGATTATGTTATTTTCTAGCGTTTGATGACTTAATTAACGAATTTTAGCTTGTTTTATCTCTGATTCAATGTTTGTTGACATAATTATCATACTTTTGTCATAGCCTAGCACGTTGATTACATGTATGAATGAATCAGGAGCGAATTTGTTTACCTAAAACCGTTATCGTTAAGCAAAATTTGGTAAGAGTTTTGCTAGTACTTAGCGAACGTTGGTATAAAATTAGTTTATGACAAGAAAATATATATTGAAGATTTTCTAATCTCTGGAAAATGTGAATTCATAAAATCGATTATGCTCATGTCAACGAAGATATGGTTTGGCACACTATTGGAAAATGTCCAAAACATTCTTCATTGAGAATCAAACGCTCAAACTGCATGCAACTACAGTTTTAGTTCAACACTAGTGATGTTTGGATTCATATGTGAACTCATTTTTCTAACATTGGTGCACATCCAATTTAATATATAAAAATTCAACACATAAATCCAACATTGGTATCATACAACTCATGTACATGTACATTTGTTAACAACATGACCTAAGATATAAGTAGCAGAAAATTGTAAAAAATTTAAAACTTAACCAAATGTGGTATTCATACATAATAATCCAACAAACATAGAACATAACCTAACAACAAAAATATAACATAATCTCATATCAAACAACTGAAAAAACAAATCCATAAACTAACAACCGATAAAACAAATCCAACAATCTCACTCCATATGATTTTTGAGAGTTTCACGCATTATCGTAAAGATTAACGTAGTTCTTTTATAAACCATGTATCAACATATGGCTTCATTGCATAAATTTGATATCAATTATTATATGTCAAATAAATGTTCATGTATGGGTTGTATCAGGACGAAGCGATTGAGGATTTTTCAATGTTGTACCATAGATTTTTTCTATTCGAAATTGGATGATTATCGTTCATAATATATCATATATATATATATATATATATACATATATATATATATATATATATATATATATATATATATATCGATGACCTATCCTAATGGTAGCTACGATGTAATATTGATAACTCATCCAGGGAAACTCATCCCAAGAAAACAGATCTCTAGCAAGTCTACGTATCCTAGGAACTACCTCTCATAATGGACATGGAACCATATGAATGTGTCGCATCTATCTAGTCGTGCGCATTGGATAATAAGCTACTATGGTGTCAAACAATTTCATCATTGCTTCGATCCAATATATCTCCATGAACGGGCAACTCTTTCGTAGATATTAATAGGACATGAAGTTCACTAATAAATTATTATAAATCAAAAGTTAGTATTTGTTGAGTCAAAGCAAACACACGTTAGATACAAATCGGATGACAACCAAGACTTACATCGGTCTCTCTAAACAATGATATGATGAACGAATACTCTACCTAGTACGTCTGTACTGCATCCAAGGAGGATTTGGTGCATACTTGCATATGTGTGGTGAGGTGATTGCATAATAAATGAACTGTGAAGCCGCAAAACATCAAAAGTAATATATAAAACGTCTATGCCTCTAACAACCTAATAAAGCTAGATAAACCAGTAAATTGTAAAGTGACTTATGCCCAAGCGCACTATAAAACATAAAGTCAATAACATATGTTCTCAGTTATAGTTCCCCATCAAGCCGAGATGCTCCCTGAAATGATAATCAAGCGAGACAATATTGTTCGTCTTGTTGGAAAATATGGAACAACCAAATATGAATAAGAGATAATCTCAGCTAGTACATAGGATAGGAAACTCTGAGAAATATGATTCGTCTTGATAAGAATTACCACTAAACGTGTTCCTCATACATACCAAACAAACAATATTCAGATTATATTCTCGGAACTAAGCACACTATAATAATACATATTTCAGTATACATAGTTTCTCGCCATAAAACATACCTTCTCAATTTCATCTGCAAACTTAAGACCAGTAATGGGTTATAGAACAGTTGAATCCTAGATAATGGGTCAATTTGAAATATTGCAAAACTATAAAATGGTGGCCTACATATTGGAACTGATGAGTCCGGATTTTTTCACCACTCACAGTAGAAACCGGACAGGGGCAATTCGAACAAAAGCCACCCACTAAACTATCTAAACTGGACAAACGTACTAAAAACTAATCACTTATTGACTAAGCTAGATGCTAATCTTCTTAATAAATTAATGGGTTTTTGAACTCGACTCGGTTCCATAAGATTGACCCGATAGCCCATATGGCCCATAATTAAGGGTATAAATACCCAACCACTTTCATTAATGAGGGTAATGAACATTTAATACAACCAGGCAGCTCAAATCTCTCACTACAAACCACTTAAACATTAAATACCTTTGAAACATCACAAAACATTTGTCCAGATTAACCTCAGTTAAAAATAATCCACACCAAATTGGCGACCATAGTGGGAGCGAAAGGTGCCTGAATTTAGCATTCGAAACCATCAAGAAAGACCAGTTCGGATGAATCCGGACGAGCAAGCAGTGCCACCAACTTTGGCAGAAGTGGTGGTGAAAACGATGAATATACGATCGAAGAATGAGACAAATTGAAAGCTGAGATAGAAGCCTTGAGGGTGACTAAAAGGGTGGAGATGGGTTTAAAAGAAAAATAAAAAGTGTCAGCTGTTCACCACACTGACAATCCAAGGGAATATGACCCATCAAAGACCCAGGTGAGCACTAAAAAGACTCATGCTAGTTCAAAAAAGTCTCACCGGTATAAACCGGTGGAGAGCTCATATTCAGATTCAGAATCCTCTAGAAGCTCCTCGAATGAAGATGGAGTTGAGGAGTCCCTATCATCCAGCAGCGATGAAGGCCGTTCTAAAAAGAAGCAGAAGTTGGTCAAAAAGTATTCAAGAAAGAGGGACAGGCATGGAAGGTTGAAAATGCATCTAGGAAAAGGGTCATCTCATGGTCACAGCCATGGCCGGAGACATGTAGACCGACTGTTGATGGATCCTTTCGCCTTTCATGATGAACCAGGTATCTTTGCAACTCCCAATGAAGATCCTGTATTTAGCCGTGGCCGGAATTGGAGACAATCTCCATTATCTTCGAAGATACTATCCGGAAACCTTCCTAAGAGGTTTGACAACACAAAGATGGAAAAATACGATGGGAGTAAAGATCGAGATAATCATCTGGAGCAATTCAAAAACTTTATGATGAATTTTGACGATGATGACAAGTTTCTCTGTAGAGCGTTCTCTCAATCTTTTACGGGGAGTGCTCTGAATTGGTACAACAGTCTGCCACAGGGCTGCATCAGAAATTTTGATACTTTTTGGGTGGCCTTCCGGAGGTAGTTCATTGGAAGTAAGGAAGTGAAGGGCAATGGAGACATCCATTGTGCTCAAGAACCGAATGAATCTTTGAAGGAATATATAAGTCGCTTTGTGAACACCAAAAATGGATTAGATGATTGCTTTGAGCAGGTAGCAATAGCTTTTCTAAGACAGTGGTTGAACCCGGGCAATTTGGCTGATTCAGTAACCAGGAAGAAGGCCATGACGTGGGGTGGTTTACTGAATCAGGTCGGCAAATGGATTAATATGGATGAAACAAAAAAAACTAGGGTGCACCGGCAGGTGAGGTCTGCCCCAGTTGCACCAAATCAAAACCATAATCAGTCCGGGTACAATGCCAAGGAAGCCGGACAGGGTCATAATAGGGCCAAGGCTCAATCCCACCCAGCACTAGCTCAGAGCCAGCAATCTAGAAATAAGCGAGGACCTTAGGTTCAACCGGATTGGTTTGCTGAGTTGAAAGAAAATGTAGCCACCATTTATGACAAAACAAAAGATGAAGTACATTTCAGAAAGTCGGCTGCATTACAATCCCCTAGGGAAAGTCGTATTAATTGTTTATGTCAGTATCATCATGATACTGGCCATAACACTGAAGATTGCATCGCGTTGAAATAAGAAGTGCAGAATTTGATTGAGAGAGGGAAGTTGGGGGCTTATGTAAAAAGAAGAAGTGGGAATAGGCCTGATAATGCTCACCAGACTAGACCAACAAACAACGCAGGGACTTCGGCTCCAGACGGGGCTATGGTGATAATTGAAAGATTCGATGTGAAGTCAGAGTATTTGGATACTGATCCAACCCGGAATAAGGTGGGTGTTATCACAGAACACAGCAAGACAGTGTCCGGGCTCATCAACTTTTTTGAGTCACTTACCATATTTGGAGGGGACACCATGACTGCACCGACTGCTTCTTCAAGGCAGAGGCATGTCCATACTCTGGCTACTCAACTGGAAGAAGGTATGACTTCCTATCAATCGCAAATTCTTTTTCCCTTCATTGTTTTTTATGAAGATTATTTGAGAGATATAGTTGGTCCCCATGAAGATGTTGTTGTGATAGGAGCATTCATTGGGGGAAATGACATTAGACGAATTCTAGTGGACACCGGAAGTTCGGCTAATATCATCTTTTTAACTTCTTATAAACCAATGAAGAATCCAGCAGTGATTCAGCGTTCGAACAGGTCAATTGTAGGTTTCACTGGAAGCTCAGCTGATGTGATCGGGGAGTTTGAAGAGGAGGTATTGTTGGGCAAGGGCCCTTTTAAGATGATGGTCAGAATACTTTTCATTGTGGTCGATTGTTCCACATATTCAATGCCATTTTGGGGAGATCTTGGCTCTCCAGGATGCATGATGTGGCTTCAACAGTCCACCAATGTTTAAAATACGATGTGCAAGGACAAGTGGGAGTTGTCTGAAGTAGTCAAAAGATAGCAAGGGAGTGTTATGCAACAGTACTGGCCCCTCGAACTTTGGGGGAAGTTCGGATCAGTGAGGATTAGCAATTTGAGGGGCCCTCTCGGGCAGAGGGTGAAATTAATGACCCTAGAGAGACCCCTGGTGTTTTAATACCAATTGAAGAAATTGAAACTCACTCTCTGGCTGAAGGAATAAATGTCAAGATCGGGTCCAAGATGACATCGGAATTAAAGAGTAAAGTGTTAGCTTTTTTGAAAGACCATCAGCATGTTTTCACTTGGTGCAATGCTGATGTAACTGGAGTACCAGCAAATATTATATCACACCAACTATCCATCCGGAGGGATATATCACCTGTTGTACAAAAGAGGAGAGCTTTTTCTAAGGAGAAAGATGATGTCATAGTTCAAGAGGTTGACCAGCTTACTAAGATGGGGCACATAAAGGAATATCAGTACCCTTTATGGACAACCAATCTGGTTTTAGTAAAGAAGAAAAATGGAAAGTGGCGTATGTGCATCGATTTTACTGATCTCAATAGAGCTTGCCCAAAAGACCTATATTCGGTCCCCCGAATTGATCAGTTGGTGGACTCCACATCAGGGAACAAGCTATTGTCCTTTATGGATGCCTTCTCCGGGTATAATCAGATTCAAGTGGATCTGAAGGATCAAGATTCAAGTGGTAGGGGCCTCCATTGTTACAAGGTAATGCCATTTGGGTTAAAGAATGTTGAGGCTACTTATCAGAGGTTAGTAAACAAGGCTTTTGCTAATCAGATTGGAAGAAACATGGAAGTCTACATCGATGACATGATGGTAAAGAGTGTGGAAGAAGAACTACACTTAGCAGATCTTCAAGAAACTTTTGCCAACTTGATGAAGGTGAATTTAAAGCTGAATCCAGAAAAGTGTGTTTTCGGAGTAAAATCCGGGAAACTTTTAGGGTATGTGATAAGTGAGAAAGGGATACAGCCTGATCCAGACCAGCTTAGTGCTTTATTGCATATGGAGCCTCCCCGGAATATTAAAGAAGTACAAAAATTGACAGGGAGGTTAGCTGCTCTAAACCGTTTTATCTCGAGGTCTTCGGATAGGTGGGCCCCGTTTTTTCAAACTTTAAAAAGTGAAAAAGAATTTAACTAGTCTCCACAGTGCGACTAGGATTTTGATGAAATTAAGAAGCACTTATCCTCCCTTAAAAATTTGTTTAAACTTGTTGATGGAGAAACACTTTACATATACTTAGCAGTTTCTGATTGTGCCATAAGTGCAGTGCTAGTAAGGGAGGTGGATAATTATCCTCGTCCGATGTACTATATCAGCAAGAGCTTGATAGATGCAGAAAATAGGTATTTAAAACTTGAAAAATTAGCACTGGCCTTAGTAATTGCTGCTAGGAAAATGAGACCCTACTTTCAGTCTCATTCTATCATTGTCCGGACGTCTTTTCCCTTGAAAAACGTTCTTCAAAAGGCAAACATTTTAAGCAGAATGACCAAATGGTCAGTGGATTTAGGAGACTATAATATTGATTTTGCCCCTCGAACCGCAGTCAATGCTCATAATGTTGCTGATTTCCTAGTTGAATTTCATTCAGACAGAGACATTAAGCAAGCAACAGGAGAAAAAACTAAGAAAATGTGGGTTGTCCGGACTGATGGTGGATCAAGTACCATGGGTTGTGGTGCTGGGATATGTTTAACCTCTCCGTATGGCGACAAAATGTACCAGGCTATATGTTTTGCTTTCAAGGCTTCCAATAATGAGTCTAAATATGAAGCTGTTATAGCTGGCTTGAAATTAACCCTACTTTGTAGAGCCAAAATGGTCAAGTTAATGAGCGACTCTCAGCTTCTTATCCATCATGCACAAGGTCAATCTGAGGCCAAAAAGGAGCAGCTGGTTAAATACTTATTCGCTCTAAAAGAAGTGGCACTTAATTTCAAAAACATCACCTATGAGCAATACCCCGAACAGAAAATACGCTAGCAGACTCCTTGGCAACCATAACCTATTCTGAGTCCTACCCATGGATTCATGTGCAAGAGTGTCCATCCATTCAACTAAATCATAACAAGAAAGAAGAAAGTTTAAATATACAAGTAAATCAGCCTCAAGACTGGAGATATCCTCTTTTTCAATACATCTTAGATGGCATCTTGCCTCCGGAAAAAGCACTGGCAAGGAAAGTAAAGTATAAGGCTCGTGGCTTTGTCATCCTAAGAGACGTTCTTTACAAGAAATCTTTTAGTAGACCTCTCTTACGATTTTTGGGCATCGAGGAGTCCCAAATAGTGTTGTCTGAACTACATAATGGCGAGGGATCAGCGGACTGTGGATTTAGAGCTCTAACCATGAGAGTCTTATTGGCTGGATACTACTGGCCCTCCATAATGCAAGATGCCAAGGAGTTGGTGACGAAGTGTGGTCCATGTCAAAGATACAATAATGAAATTCATATCTCAACTGTCCCTTTAGAGTCAATTTCTGAGCCAATACCTTTTACTCGTTGAGGGATGGATTTGGTGGGACCTCTACCTATGGCATCCGGAGGGTGCAGAACTATAATTGTTGCTATTGATTACTTCTCGAAGTGGGTAGAAGCAGCCCCATTGGCAGGAACTACTTCGAAAGCTGTTATAAAATTTATCTTATCTAATATTTGCTGCAGGTTTGGGGTTCTCCAAAATATAATTACAGACAATGGGCCACAATTCGATAACAAGGATGTGGAGAATTTTTTTGCCTCTAGAGGCATTCAACATTGCTTCTCTTCTCATTTCCACCCACATGAAAATGGTCAAGTTGAAGTAGCTAACAGGACCATCTTGTCTAGTCTTAAAAAGAATCTAGAAGGGGCTGCTGGAAAGTGGCCAAGCTATTTACAAGAAGTACTATAGGCCTACCGGACTACTCCCGGGGCTGCAACACAAGAATCCTCATTTGCCTTGGTATATGGTATGGATGCAATAGCTCTCATAGAGGAAACTCTCCCTTCGTTCAGAGTCCACAATGTTTCCAAACAGGCTAATGAAGTGGCAATCAGAAGTCAACTTGACTTGATAGAAGAAAAAAGAGTTAAAGCTCATCTCAGAGCCACACACTATCAAGGTTTGATGAGAAGCATGTTTGCTTCCAGAGTCAAAATGAAGGATTTTCAACCAGGGGATAAAGTGTTGAGAAAATTCTTCCTACATACTAAGAAGAAGCATTTCGGCAAGTTAGCTCCAACTTGGGAAGGACCCTATGTGGTTAGTGAAAATCTTAAGCCTGGGACATACAGGCTTCAAGATAAATATGGAAGGATTTTGAATCACCTCTGGAACATAGAACACCTCTGGTTGTATCTAGAAGTAAAATTATGTAAATATTTACTTGTTTAAAGTCCATGTAAATACTATGGGGCATACTCTTTCCTACCCTGGTGGCGCGGGGAGGTTTTAATGAGGTGTCCAGGTTTTTTAATAAAATTTGATGCCTTCTTGAAAAATTCGGAGTGATTTGATTGATAGCTTCTTTGACTGACTGACCGGATTGATTCGGTGGAGTGATGACCATTTAAACATTTGTCATCGGAGAATTTAAACACTCTCACTTTAAAATACTTATAAAATAACTAAATTCCATTTAAATATTAGCCATCAAAATTGGATAACTATAAAACAATGTAAGAGTTGTGTAAGATAAAATTGCCCGGCTAATACCGGAGAGTGATATTAAAATATATAAAATGCCTTGGCCATCCAAGGACTTTGAAGTTTTAAAAGAAAAGGTTTATCCGGACAAGAGCCGGACACGGTTACAAAAATGCCTTGGTCATCCAAGGACTTTAGTTTAACACAAAAATTAAAGGAAAATAAAAGATAGTTAAAAATTTTAAGGTTGAGCTTCCTTTGATGCTCCAGCTTCATCTGGTTTCTTCTTGGGGACTTTGGTTTCCTCATTAGGGCTCTCTCTGGTCCCTTCTTCTTCATCAGTAGTACTATCCCAACCACTGGAATAGTTATGCTTATCGCCATCGGCCATAGTGTGGTGAGGAAGGTCTTCGTACTCCACAAATTGCCACAAGTCTCTGAGTGTCCTTTTCGGAAATTTTTTATGAAAGAGCAAGACCATGTCTAATTTGACTTATGCATACCTTTCCTCTTGAGAATCTATCACCTGGTTGGTGTATGCGTCGATCTTCGCTTGAATTGTCTTCTCATGCTCCTTTATCAAGTCATCTTTTTCCTGGTCACTTTAGACACATCATTTTCGAGCGAAATTTTGTCATTGGTTAGGGTCTGGATGACATTGTCTTTGATCTCCGCTTCCTCTTTCGAAGTGGAGAGGTATTTCTCCAAACCAGAACACTTAAGTTGAAGTTATTTGTTAGCCTGCTCCGAAGTGGCCAGCTTGGTGGCAAAATCCTCTTTCCCATTCTTCAACTCCTCGATCTCTCTCCTTAATGCCTCAACATTCTGTTTGGCGGTAAGGAGATCGTTAGCCAGGCTCTCTTTATCTGAATTGAGTGTACTGATGAGGGTGGATTGATTTCGCACTTGTTTCTCCAAGTTGAGCACCGGTTGAATATTGCTCAACAAGGAGTGGGTTACCATGTCCTTCTCTCCTGAAACAGAAAAAGACTTACCATTGAAAGTAACGATGTTCGAAGAGCTTGGAGGGAGGTAAGGACCAGCAAAGTCGTCCTCCTCAAGGTCTTCAAAGTAAAGGCCAATCCCCTGAAGGCCACTGATTTCTACTCCATCAATGTTAATATCCTCTCCAGCCCCCTCTCCGGTGTGAAAGTCACTTGGGATTTGCTCTGCCTGAGTTGGGTCTATTGGGTCGACTGGAGGAAAAGACTCCGGAGACCGGAGAGCTACCTCATCTCCCTTGGAGATTTTCTTCTTCTTGGCTTCCCTATCTCCACCATCTGCTCTCTGTTTTTTGTCTTTTTTGGGAGCCTTTGGGGGTTTTGGATGTCCAACTGCCTCTTTGGTACTCTCATCTTCCACCACTTGAAGCAGAGCAGCGTTGATTCCTCCTTAATCCTGCACATCCTAGTTTGTTGGGACAGTCTCCTCAACACCACCTTGGTTCACCTCAGCTACTTCTGGTTTTTTCTTGCCTTTCTTTCCCTTCACTTTACTTGGGGCTTTAGTTATGCCCGGCAAGGCCAGCTTCCCATCCTTCTCATTTGTCCTTTGAAGGATGACACCCGGAGGAGGTTGTGTGGTCAATTCTTCCTAAAACAAGTCTATCCGTTCGGTTGTGTTCCAGAGGTGGGACCTCACCAAGTTTCCAGCAGTGAAACAATTGTGGAAGCGGTTTCCCCACTTGTCAGTAGCCCAAGCATTAAGCTTGGCACAAGTTATCTGTCATTCCCCCCAAGTAGTCGGAGAACTCCTTCGGCAGCACTACCCAAAAAAGAAGAAGAGAATTTAAGTAAACAAACTTTTTATAAGGAAAGATGGATAAACATGACAAAATATTTACCTGTGCTTCTCCATCTGCTGGTAAGCATGCTTGGGTTGTCACCAGCTTTAATCTTCCTCCCATTTTCCCAAGCTCCACTAATAAACAGGAATTGGGTCTTCCAATTCTTCTCCGATTCAAGCAAGTCGTCTACCACTTTAAAGTTGTCACCCATGTTGTAATGGTAGAAGGGGATGACATGATTTTTGATGAGGCTGGCTACAGCAGCAAATTGCTCCATCGGAAGCGGGATTCCGGAGAGCCTGGAGGCCATAATACAAGACATGAGGGTGAACCAAGCGTTGGGACTCAGTTGGTTTGGACAGAGCTTTATCAGATGGAAATATCTGACGATCTCTGGGTCCAAGGGAAATCTAAGCCCCCAGTTAAACAACTCTGTGTAGAAAACTATCTCACTTATCTTGCAATCCATTGGTGTCTCTGGATCGATCGGTATCCTCACTTTAACAGATTCTGGGATCCTCCACTTTGTCCGGATCCGGCCTAGTTCAGCAAGTATGAATGAAGGCATAGTTAATGTTCTGCATGGCTAGCAGATACTTTACACTCACCTTGTGGAAGCAAGGTCCCACTCTTCCTTCAAGGCACTCCGGCAAGTCCGGATGTTTTAAACACAGCTTCTCTTTACCCTTGCTTTTCTTGACAATGGCAGCCTCATCCGTCTGCCCTGAGACATCAGTCTCAAAAGGGGCTTCTTCCACACTGTCCTCCATCACCTCTTCCATCACCTTGGAAGGATTGTCAGTTGTCTTTGGTGGAGGAGTGCTGGTGGTTGGTTCTGTAAGCTGCCCGGATGGCTGAGCATCGCTTTCCTTTTGTGGTCTAGTGTCCGACTGGGGCTCAGATCCGGAGGGTCCATTTCGGAGGCTTGTTCCAGTAGCCTTCGGACCAGATGATTTATCCTTAGGGACTTTTATGGGTGCCTCCGACCCTATAGCTTTGTCTTTGGCCCCAGACTTAGGAGGCCCTGATTTTGGAGATTTGGACTGTGGAACGACATTCTGGCCCTTTATTAAACGGCCTCTTCGTCGAAGTGATAGTTTTTTTGGGGAAATGTCAGCATCCGATCCCATGGCTATGAATGGAGAGGGTCTCTTGGTACTTGTAACAGCTTGCTCCCGTTCGACAGTGAGTTGTGACTCTTGAACCGATGAGCCTGTGACGATGGGTGAAAGACTTAGCTGAAATAACCTTCTTGGCTTAGAACTTCGAGCAGAAGATGAACCTCGATTAGGCTCTGAGTTTGGTGTTTCAGACTTGTCAACTGGAGAAACTGGAAGACCAGCAACAATGCGCCTTTCTCGTTCGACTCTTTGTGCTTTCTCTAACTCCGAAAGATTAAGCCACCCACCTTTTACAAGTGCGTTTCTTGCTGTAAACATAAACTTACACCAAAAAGGATTTTGAGATGAGAGATAAAATCTTTGAAGTAAAGAAATGAAAGAGTAATGAAGATAGTAAAACAGTGAAAAAGAAGGTAATTTATACTAAAGAAACAAAAAGATACCCAAAAACCTAGGAGAATACGAAAAGATGAAAACGGCGCTGACGTCACAGGCATTAAATGAAGAGGTTAATTTTTGGGATTAGTGGGAGCACCGTTGTAGGAGAAAACCGGATGGTGAGGAAAATCAGAAGGTGACACGTGTCCCACGATCCATGGCAAAACCTTTGAAAATCTAAAGAGTTTTTCAGTCCGGACAAGTCCTTTAATAAAAACTTAATATGTTCGGAAAATGTCACAAGTGCCTAAAGGCAATTTTTTAGGTCTTCCCAAAGGCATTCGAACAAAACCTAAAAAATGGGCTACTGATGAGTCCGGATTTTCTCACCACTCATTGTAGAAACCGGACAGGGGAAATTCGGACAAAAGCCACCCACTGAACTATCTCAACTGGACAAACGTACTAAAAACTAATCACTTATTGACTAAGCTAGTTGCTAATCTGCTTAATAAACTAATAGGTTTTTGAACTCGACTCGGTTCCATAAGATTGACCTGAAAGCCCATATGGCCCATAATTAATGGTATAAATACCCAACCACTTTCATTAATGAGGGTAATGAACATTTAATACAACCATGCAGCTCAAATCTCTCACTACAAACCACATAAACATTAAATACCTTTGAAACATCACAAAACATTTGTCCAAATTACCTTCAGTTGAAAATAATCCACACCAGGAACTACTATAAATCCTTGCAGAAGTACACGATTCATTTTATGTTTCAAATTATAAAAATTATGTGAGTGATCCAACATATGTAATTAATTTTATACCAATTGTGATTAAGGATGAAACACTATGGTTTGGTTGAACAATCTTCCATCAGGTTCCATTAATAGTTTTGAGAATCAATGGAGTTTTTCCAGAATATAATTTATTAGTAACAAAGTTATTAAGTGTAATAAGTATTGTATAATGAATATGTACCAGAAATGGGATGAGATAGTTTGTAGTTGTGTTCAGAGGTTTGTACAAGTAATGAATATTTTTTATAAATGCAAGGAAAGTGTATCGGTTTTAAAAGAGATCTCCCGAATGACAGTGAATTTTTTGAAGATTTAATTAAATACTTGGTTTACTCAAATGAGTATTTATTCTGTCATTCTGAGATTTTTATTATGATTGAGGAAGACAAATAAGGATGTGTTATCCTAGAAAAAAATAATGGAGTTAAGTTTGGGTATATTTGATATGTCGTGCAATGATAACCGAAGGGATACGAATTATATTAGAACACGTATTAGCTAGACATAACTACCTTACAACAAAAATCTCATTATAAAATTTACACCTCATACAACATTTAATGCAACCATTTACAACAAGACCAATAATAAGTTGGACTATAGATGTTCACAAGAGATGAAAACCAACAATAACAAAATGTGTAAGATTCTATTGTACCCACTATTGCGATCATGGCCATGAAACAAGTGATTTCTATTAGTTAAAAGATGATATTAATATTTAATTGACAAATGAGAACTTGTAGAGTTTGTTTATGATAAAACAAATAAAATACAATAAGATAATGATAATGATAGTCTCAAAAAACTATATAAAATATAAAAACATTCTGCACAATTGTCGAGGAATATACTTTAGCAGAGATATCCATGTATCTAATATAATTTTATTTTTCATGTTAAATTATTTTTTAGTCAATTTGTTTTGCATATATTAGAAGTCGAATGATATACTCTAGTTGAACAAGAAGCATCACATGCGACAACCTGCTATCGTATAAAGATTCCTCATCTTTCAATCCATTTGTAGAACACCTAAAATTACTAGTAATATGAATTTAAGTCAATACAAAGATCAATTGGATCAAATTCCTCGCAAGATATGTGATTTAAGTCAAAACAATGATCCACGAGATCAAAGATCATGCACAAAGGCCATATAAGTCGAATGATAAAAGTTGTAATGATATCAGTTTAAGTCAAACGAATGATCCACGAGACCAGTTCATAACGATCATGCAATAAAAGACCTAGCAAAATAACTAAGTCAAACTAATAGTATATGAAAATATGGGGCATGAGAGCAAGGCCATAAAACTTCAAATATTAATCCATAAAACATAATTCATACAATATAACGTTTATGAATGTTTGTACGAGAATATCTAAAATTTATCATTATGATATTTGGGATCATCGGTCCTATCGTATTTTTCATCTTATACTCGTTAAATTTAAAAGATAGGTCTCATTCCATTATTTTTTGAGTCAGTGGGGATACAACTAGGTTATACTTTGTCTATTGTACCTCCATCCAGGATAGTCGTAGTTTGTCATACTCTGAATCGGTGGTTTAACCAGGGGGTTGAGCATCTGTTGTTGTCCATTTTGAGTCTGGATTGGGAAGCATCATATTATGTCAAAGGTTTGGCGAGTAGTTCTGATGGTTAATATGATTTCTTGGTGGGTTGTGTCGGGGTTCAATTTTATTTGTTTATTCTTCGTGATGGTGATGAGAAATGGTTAAGCCCTTATATGCGAAGGGGTATGGTTTTGATTGGGAGAGTGGCTTTTGATCCTGAAAATTGACTCTCGGTTTACCGAACCTTATACTCATTTTTGTTTATGATATTTTCACGGGCGTGATAGCCTTGTGACCTCGCCTCGGTGGGTGATCAGAGGAAGAGTGATACTATTTGAAGAGGTCAATGCATCATTGATTTTAGTGAAATTATCTTGCTGATATGCTTGATGAGCTTCAAAATATAACCATTTTTTTATGTTTTAGGTGCATGTTAGATACCATGTGTCTGATTGTGAGTGCAACGCAGATCATCCATATGATGCTCATCTCGAAGATCATATCGACAATTTGGACATAATGTGGTTTATTATTTTTGGGTAGGAGATATTTAGAAGATTTCGTATTTTTAGGGATCCTTGATTCCCACATATAACACCAATTTATGTGAGTTATTATAGACCGACTACATCAAATGTTGATTTGATCGGAGTAGATTTTACATAGGTTTTTTAGTGAGTGAAGAATGAGAGAGTGAATAAGCTAAGTATCCAAAAGCTCTAAATGTTAAAAATTGTATAATTTGTTGTGTGGTATTGAGTTTTATTTATTTCATTTTAGTACAAAAGAGCATATCTTTGGTACATAGGATAATATTTGAACCTTATCTTTTATATACAACTTGAAAACTAAGAATATTTAATTCTTTGACCGAGTCTAACCCTTAAATTTTTTATATAAAATATTTTATCATATATCTAAATACAAGTTCGATCATTTTATTGCGGGTCTCTGATTTTTGGTTAATTTCAATATTTAACATTTATCTATATATAATATCAAAAATAAAGATGATAAAGGTTACATGAAATAAAATAATAAGATATATTTTAAAATTATTATATTATATATATATAAGGTTAAATATAAAAGCTTTATTTTTTAGTTTTAATATGAAATTTAACTTTTTAAGTTATTTTAAATTGAAAATATATATAAAAATAGTGAAGTATGAACAGGTATTCCGAATTAAATATAATGATTAATTTATTATCTGTTAGGTCATTTATTACAAGCTAAATATTGTTGCCAATTTGCATATAATATGTATTTTTCAATACCTCAAATACTTTTAAGCATTATATAAAGTTTTGTTTACTGAATAAATATTCTTTTTTAAGTTTATCTTATCTTGTATCCCTCTTATATCTCTATGTAAATCTAATTGTAACCTAAAATTTGAAGTTTTTTCTCTCTTTTTTTCCATCTACATTATTTTTGAAATTTGTATTTTTAACCTCAGTTTGTTTCAATTTCGTATTCATCAAAGTTTTTTTTAAAAAATTGCTTATCATTCTTATGATATTATAAAGGGAGAAGATATATGACTTTGAGTTATGTTATGAAGATTTTTTATTTATTTCGTTGTAGATATGGTGTTTTGTGTTTTTCATTTATGTCTTGTTTTGGTTTTATATCTAGTTCGATTACAATATTTATTTGTGGTTCTCTGCAAATAGGTTAATGTAAAATAAAAAACTAGTGTTAAATGGTTTTTAAAAAATATTTAAAACTATCAAAAAAATATATTAAAAAAATATCATTCATAGATCTAGTTTTGTTCATCTTTATAAACAAAACCAATGATATTTTTAGATATTTCTTCGAATATGGGTTGAAAGATACGAGATTTCAAAAATAGATAATTTACCAATAACCACCACAAATCAAAATTATTACCATTAACCACCAAATGTTTTATAAATTATGGATAACCACATCGTGTCAAATTAATATTAATAGATAATGGGAGACTCCCATATAACTACAAATGTTAGTTCAAAATCAATATTTGATACCAAATAAGATGATTATCCAAATTTGGTACCAAGCTTTTACCAAAGTACTATAATATCCTTCTTTGTAATATTATCTTGGAACTTCTAACAAAACAAATAAGGTTTTTTTTTCCTTTTTTTGTAAAGTTCATATCTTTTGATTTATAGTTCCAAAAATAAAACATAAACCACCATTGTGTTTATATTTACGAGACGAATCAAACAAGTGATCTATATGATATGTTTCGGGAAAAAATTAAAACTGCTAAAACATTAGGTTAATACTGTTAAAAATTTAAAAATACTAATTAGTAATTTTAATTCTTTTAATACTAATAATTAGCAGTTTTAAATATTTTAATACAGCTTATTAGCGGTATTAATTCTTTTAATATTGCTAATTAACATTTTTAGTTCTTTTAATACTGCTAATTAACATTTTTAGTTCTTTTAATACTGCTACTTAGCAGTATTAAAAATATATATTCTCATTAAAAACTCTTATTTAAAATCTTTCATTAACAAAAAGATACATGTTTATCCAAAAAAAATCCTTAGTTTGAATTCCTCAATTTTTTCATCACTTTCTCTTTAACTATGCAAGTTTAAAACTATAATATTAATTTCTATACTCATTGGTCTCTATACTTTTGTGGCATATAGTTTGATGTCCTCCAAGTTTTCATGACTACTGTGAAACTAAGGAGAAGATAAACCATGTATCTTACATAAAAACATATAAGTATTGGACTTATTAAGCTTATTTCCTATGTACCATATATCTTTTCCTTTTGTATGACAAAGGTTATATATAATGATTCTGTGTCTAAATAAACATACTTTATTACCGGATTTGAGCTACTTTCTTAAATATCAAATATATTTTCCTTGTGTATACTAACTCGTTGAATCCTCAAACAATATACTTTCTCATGACTTATTTTAACAGCTTCAGGCAAGAACTTCTTACACTCAAGCAGCTTTGGATATCTTTAAGAGAATTCTCGAACTCGATACAGAAGGACGCTACCTCTTTCTAAATGCAATAACTAATCAGTTACGTTATCCCAACAACCATACACACTACTTTTCTTTCATCCTATTATTTCTCTTTACCGACAAGAAACAGGATATTATCGAGAAGCAAATGACTCGTGTGTTGTTGGAACGTTTTGTTGTTAATCGTCCTCATTTGTGGGTCTCCTCATTACATTTATCGAACTCATCAAGGTAAAAAACACAATTCTCTTTGATTTACTTCATTTTCTTGTGTAATTATGATTATAACTTTTTCCAGCATTGTAGAATCCAAGATATGAATTTTGGAAACGAAGCTTCATAAGTTGTGCCCTATAAATTAAAAAAACTCTTCCAATCTGTTGCGAGATCATGTGGAGGGTTGAAGTCTGTTGATGAAAGTATGGTCTCAGACTGGGTATATGACAATGTACACTAAAGTTTTTATGAAAAAACAATATTAATATTAAACTATAAAAATAAATCCATATGAGAAGAAATCGAAAACAAAAAAAAAACAAAGGTTAGATAATAAAAAATGAAATTAGATTAGTAAATAAGAACTAAGGGTAAAATTGATATTTTCAAAATATTTGGTATTGAAATGACTTTAAAAACTTTTATTAGGCTGTAAAAGGAAATAAGCATCTAAGGGTGGAGCAAAAATGGATTATGGACTTATTTTGGTATTGAAATGGAAATAACCTTTAAACTAAAATAATAATTTAATTTAATCAAACCTAAACTATCAATAGATAAAACCAACATTACCTCTCTAACCTTCGACATCCTCCTTACTCTTGAATCTCGAAATCGGATCTACGGTATGTGTTTTAAATCTTTGTTTTTCGGTTCGTTCTCCTTTAATGGTGTTATAGTGTTTCGAATGTTAATTTTTAAGTTCATTGGTTTTTTATGTTGATATTACTCTACTGTGTCGATGCGCGTGTTCTTTGCCAGCTTATGGCGAAGAACATGGTTGTTTTTGCCAACATGTGGCAGAAACATAGGTCCTCACGCCATCTATACGGCGTGCGTCGCTCCGGTCATCGGGTTATCTTGGGATCGGTTTAATCATCTTTGTTGGTGGGGATTATATATGTTTGCGCTATTTTTGTTAGAAATACAACTTTCCAATTTACTTTTAGTATTTTCAAATACGCCTTCATATTTAGTGTGTTTTTATTTTCAAGTTATCGAGTTAGGTATGGACTTTAGTTTGAACGAAGACCATCGATTGCTTCAGGCCGTAAAGTTTGTTAAGTTAACAATGTCCGATGATACCACTGATGCTTTTTTCGATCAAGTGCTTTGTAAGATGTTTTATGATTATCGATGATTCGGGATTCCTAATCCAATTTCACGCAGTGGTGATGAAGTCAAAAACAGGTAAATCATGTGAAATCTGAACAAATAGAGCGTTTGTCAAACTTTTCTTACAAAATTCAGTAAGTAGCACTTGCAGGTAGCACTTGCAAAGTGGAACGTATTCATGACAGATTTCGTTGCTGGAGATATGTTAGTATATCTCAAGAGTACGGTTGTTGAGATAGATGATGAAATTGCAAACTTCGGACCTATTCAAGACAATATTATATACTTTTTCGACTATGAAATTATATTGCACTATATACATGTTGTTGTTTGTTGTTAATCTCACCTTGTTGTGAGATTTTTTTATTCATAGTAAGTCTCAAACGTATCATTTTAAAAATTGTTGATCAATCAAAGTTTGTTCAGATTGCTTCGAGATTTTTTTATTTATACTATTAGTATTACTAATAAAATTAATGATAATAGTAATATTATTATTATTATTACTAATATTAATAATATCATTAATAATAATAATAACAACAATACTAATAATAACTAAATTGTAAAGTTCTTTTGGATATTCTCTCTCGATCATCAAGTTTAAGCTATACATGTGGTACTTTTAATCCATTCGTTTATCGAGTCTAAGCTATACTAGCCGTGAGTCTTGAAATGGTGAGTGTAGTCCGAAACAAGTGAAATTTCTCATTAGGTAACCTCTTACAATATGTAAAGGTTATGCCGTGTATGCCTTTTTCTATGCCGTCTAGTGGCGTACCAGGCCGTCTACACGCCGCATGTGTGGCGTGGACAAAGGTTGACACTTCGCCACTATTGTTGGCGAAGAACACTACCTCGACGCCAACGTAGGGCGAAGAACAAAAAAAATGTTTTTTTACTCTTTTTTTCATAAAAAGAGGGTTGAAAGCAATGTACCTCATCGGCGTGTCAATATTGGTCAGTAAGGGAACCGGTTCCGATTTAATTTCGATCATGTTATAAAAGAAATTAAAAAATGAGTTTATATGATTAGAGTTTTGAGGTTTTTGGTAGTTTGGAAAAGATGATTATATGCTTGACAATTATGGTTAGATTTTTTATATAGTAGCCATTTTATAAATATCGAAAATCAAGAATAAAAAAAAAAAAACACAAAATAAAAACATTTTTTTTTAGCAATTACCAGAATATATTTGTTTTTGGAAATAACGCACCCCCTTTAAACACTACTTTAATATGGAAAAGGATAAGGGGGTATAGTATTGTGAAATCCATTGGAAATAAACATATTGAAGAACACACGTGTCTCTTTCAGTATTTCTTTTCTCTATACCTCCTCTTTAGATGTTGATTGTCTGATTCATTATTTTTATACAAAAAGAAAGATAATTTATATCTTATTAAGACACCATCTCTTATTCCCAAACTTCACGCTTTTATACAGAATTTATCCTCCATTATCAAATGTCAGAAACCAATTGAACAACAGATGAAAAACGGCTCCGAGGTACATACAGCAGTTAGCTACAAGTTTACTTCTATTTCTATACCAAGTTCTGTTTAACTCCCTTCAATGCTAACAAAGCAGCTCCATAGGAAGCCTCTGTATGCATTGCACGACTCACAGGTAAACCAAGCACCCGCTCTCGTATCTTTGTCCACTTTTCATTTTGTGCGCCACCTCCACAAGTAAACACTTCCTCAACTGGAGTTGCTCCAAGATCCATCAGTAGCCTATAGCCCTTACTCTGGGTATTATTATACCAGCACCAAAGTTAATCTAGCTTTACTTACATGAGTACTATGTTTGCATTCCAGCGTGAAAACATACATCACAGAGTTATGAAAGAGAGAGAGAGAGAGAACAGAGAAGTGTACTATATTTTCGCAAATGAAAGATATCATCGTCAGATCCAATATGGATGGAGTCTCAAGTTCAGCCATAGTAGATTTTACTTTTCACTAGTCTGTTAAGGTCCAGCTATAATACTAAAAAGTTTCACATAACATACCTCTATTCGAGCTATTGATTCTAAGATGCCATGCAAGTACTCCACATCATTTTCTGGGCGTGGAAGTAGCCTGTTAAAGAATAATTAGGGATGTTCAGACAGCGAACTTTCGCAGCTTATAAATTATGGATTATAAATCGGAATAATCCACTAACAGTATTATTGTAATTTTCTGGATGAAGTACGAATAATTAGTAAGTCATAGGTGCGATTCTATTGAGAGAAGTTGTAAAATTGATTATTGATTTCATATAATATTAAAAATATGAGCATATGTATATCAAATATTAATAGTTTTTTAACATGGGCCAATAAACTATTAGCTATATCAATCACCCTAACCTGTCATAGCACAATCTTGAATCCTTAAGTCGTGAGTAATACTTTACCTCGGAACCATTTCTGGATCTGCCAAAGGAAATCTCTCACCAACTCCCTGCAGAGGGTAGTAATCAAGTAAACTGGCTTCCATGGGATTAATGTGTTCACTCAATTTAGTTAACTGCTCATCGGTGAAGATTTGTCTAAGAACTGCCCCGCCTGTATTTGAGGCACCTCCAACAAGCCATTTATCATCGAGACGGTGACTATAAACTCCATATCTTGCATCCTCAATCCTGCTAGTACTCAGTAACTTGACAGCGAGTGTCGAGCCTAATGAAGTTACCTAAGACAACACTATATTTTAAAATCCTAAGAGCGCATGAAAGACTGTGAATATGACCATGTTATCACTAAGATAAAAAAAATTGCTACATGATTTGGAGTAAATTACACAATTGTTGCCAATTTATCAATAAAATACATGGAAATGAATATAGAAATTATATGAATAAAAAATTTAATTATCACTTGAAACTTACTTCAAAGTTCTGCGCATAATGCTTACCCTTAGATTTCATGTCCGTGAACTTAAAGTGTTGAAAAGACACAATATAAGAGAACACAACTTCTAGCGAACCTTGAAAGAATACTTAGAATAAACAGATCACTAAGAAGAATGTCAACTTTGAGATATTATTGACACTTTCTTATGACAAAGGGCCTTAGCTTCGGGTTGTATGATGATACCAACAATTTTGTAATCTGTCCCTCTTCCTATATATTTCAATCAAAGACTTACTAACAAAGTTGTAGATGGAAAGATCAATAGGTTTCCCAAGCTAAGTATGTTTGCTCGACTCAACTTACAAGAGCAAACCATGGATTGGACTCACCGCTATTCCAGGTTTTTCTGCTCCAGCTGCCAGAAACGCAGCTATACTATCAGTGGTTCCAGTGCATATAAGACAATCTTCTCGAAATCCTGGATGGGGTAATCTGTTAAAGGATTGGTTGCAATCAAACCAAGAGACTGCATAGTTACGGATGCATCACTGCACCAAGAGAAATCAACAATTATATATATGTGTGTGTGTGAAAGGGCTACCAAATTGTTTTCTGATGCTCTCTTTAAAATTTCCAATTGAAGTTCCAGGAGCTAAAATAGAAGGCAACAGTCGGGAATAAGGCTGAGAGAGCAGCCAAGATGGATATGAATCACGTTCAGGGTCATAACCAACCTATAGCACATACAAGAGTCGTTATGTAATTTCCAGCATATATATTTAGGATATGCTGAGTACAATTAACTTTGCTGAAGTATTCAAGGATTACTCTTTTCTTTTACAGCTCTATGTTTCGTAAATTAATAAATAAATAAAATTAATTGATCTTTCGTAAAAATTAAAATCTTTGTAAAATTAATGCCTTTTAGTCAATTTCAATGGAAGTTTATATTTGCCACAAAAAAAATGATTAGTAGTGTTTAAAATCTTATAAGTCATCACAAAGCATGCTTAACTTTGCTTACAAGCACTAATGAAAGTTCCGTCAAAAATCAGTTCGACCCAACTTGCTGTTAGTGATAGCATCATAATGTATATACTGATAAACATGAATAAAACCTTTAAGGCATTATTGTAATCTGACACTCCAAGTTTTCCATGAAGAAGCCATAATAACCAATCAGCCTGATGCAATAACACTGCTGAGTCTTTATTTGAAGAGTCAGTGTTCCACCACGAGACAAGTTTACACAGGGTAGAAGAACTGGAGCAGACAGTGTGGTTTGGCGGAGCAATGGATTTTACTTCTGGTAAAGCATCGGCGCAGCTCTGGTTATATAAAAGAGGCCTGCATAATGGCTCTCCAGTATTGCTGCAGTAGAAAGTTCAAATGACTTCTTAGTTCTTAGAAAACGTGGCCTTTAATGGAAACTGACTTATTTACAAAGCCTAATTAAGATATTGAGAACTCAGACATTACTTTTTATAGAAGAAACATGAAGGAAGTAGAAAAGTACTAAAGCTTATGGTTGTTAGATGTAGATTTCCCAACTCATTCCCAGGTATAGAAAGGAAACTATGATGAAAGTGTTTCTCCTCCGTTTCATTAGACACGGAGTTTCTCTCCCTACAGTTCTTCTACGCCCGCATATTTTTTAAGAACTAAACAGAACCTAAAGACTATTTTTAGTAATAAATAAGATTGGAACGAGCTAAATACATAAAATAATCCTTGTAAGAGAAAGAGAAGGCAATACTCTATCTCTTCTGTTTAACATTGCAAGTTAGATTAAACCCAAGCACGAGAACTAATCGTATTCTGTAATTTGTACATTAACATAATTGTTCACAACATGGTTGTTTCTAATCCATCTCGTATCCACATATACTCTACGACCGACTCACTTCAAGTTGAATTGATTAACAACAAAATTTAACTGTTCCAAAGAATGGTATAAGCCGATATCTACCTATCTATAATGAGAGTGGTAGCTGAAGTTCCATCAATGGAAACGGAAGCAATGAGTGGACGAAGGTTAACCGGAATGTCTTCTAGCAGTGAAAACAATGTTGTTTTCCACGAAGTAATCCAGTCCACCGCCTCTTCTCTCTGTCTAGACAGGGAAAAAAGTTTCTCAGCGAAACAATATAAGGTCATTTCTGCAACTGTACAAGTATGAACCAAGTCTTATTGGAGAGAAAATTATTCAATTAATTTCAAATTGGTATATTTCTACATTGAATTCCATACATCCCTCGCCTAAAATCAAATCGATGGATCAATGAATCTTTTAAGAGTTGAATTGATAAAGATTTATAAAAACCAGGCTCCAAGAAATTTGGAGAGCAATCGTACCAGTATGTTTGGGTAATCTCTCTTCCCTTCACATTGAATCGTTCCTCTTTTATCAATAAGAGAAAACCTAGCTCCAGATGTACCAAAATCCATCCCTAAGTAAAGTCTCTCATTGCCATCACCACCACTGCTACTCATGCAGGTTATAGTTCTTGGTGATAGGCGAATCGTCCTTGAATTACAAGGCCCTAATGGATATATCGAAATTAAGTTTCACCTTCTAGTTATAAATTACAAAAAAAGAAGTTAAAGATTAAGGTTAGTGGTGTAGACTACCTAGTTCTGGAAACACTGAGCTGAGAGATGAAGCGGAGAATGAAAAGCTCAAGGAAGAAGAAAGCATCGTTGGTTCTTCCGGTGGTTCACTTATTTCCACTGGATAAGCATCTGAACTCGAACACAGCCGAACTATACGTGGGCCAGGGGTGTAAAACTGAACCAAACTGATCTGTTCGTCATTTGTAGTTTTGGCCTTTTGGGATACTATTATTATTATTATTATTATTATTATTATTATTATTATTATTATTATTATTATTATTATTATTATTATTATTATTATTAAAAAGAACATCAAAGTACATGCTCTATTGCGAAGTTAGCACTAAAAATAAGAAGGAGAATCAAAAGTTGAAAAAATTCCATCTCCCCTCTTTTGAAATTGTCTATAGGATTTTTCAATTTGTCATCACTTCTTCAGGGATTCACTCGAGAATCGAAGATTATGGCGTCGGCCAACTCATTCAGAACTCAAGAATCCATCAGCAAGCGGCTTTAGAACAAGACTTACCAAATCTTAAAGAACAGAAGAGTGTCTCTTTTTCGACTTGATTAAAAATTCCAATCAGCAACTTGACTCAGTCGATATTTCTTATGTACCCGAGCCCAATGCTTTCAATGAAGACAATAGCTCGCAACTGATTCGTGACAGATGATTGATTGAAGTCTAAATTTTTTTCAGCTTTAGCGTGTTCTTTTAAATCCAATCTGATGCTTTATTATGTTCTCTATATACATGTTTTATCGACATAGAAGATGTGATGAGCTTTCTACGGTGGCATAGGAGGGGGTCCAAGAACCATATCGATTTTCCTATGTCGATTAGATCAACCAGTATGCTTGAATCAACCTTAGTGTCAAGATTTGTTAATATTTAGGGCTTTGCAAATAGCTAAACCGTCCATGAGAACTCTACTTTCAACAATTATTTCTGAGTTCTTTCCATAAATTCCGCAAAACCCTTGAAGAATGGTTCCATCATAAATCCTTATCAAGCCACATCCGTTGGCTTCTCTAGATAGTAGGGAAGCCCCATCAGTATTGAGTTTGTATCGGTTGAGCTTAGGTTCATTCCATTTGAGCGAGATGGGAACTATCGTTTTGGATTGTTGAACATTTCACCCCAATTGAGTTGCAAATCTGATATTTTTACCCTAGTGTTGTCTCTTGAGAAGATTTGTGTTGGTCAGCGCAGTTATAATGCGGATTACCTGATCAATTAGGGAGCTCGGAGGAGTGTTAACATTCTGACGTCTCTTGTGATTTCTTACCTTCCATATTGCCCAAGCAATAATTGTTAGAATGATAGTTCTTATGCTGCAAACCTTCGTTGTAAACCAGTACCAGGTACAAATAAGATGGGGAAATGTCATATTCCTTGTAACATTTATTCCCAAAGTGATGCTGAAGTGATTCCACACAGTCCATGCTTGTTTGCAATGAACCAATACATGTTTAGAGATCTCTTCATTGTAGCAAAGTGGCCCTTTGAAGCTAGATTGAAGCTTTTTCTTTGAAGATTCACCTCAGTGAGGAACCAATTCTTTAAATCTCTCCAAAGAAAGAAAGAGTATGTATTAGGAGTAACCGGATTCCAGCTTTTTCTATAAAACTTTGATTCGTTTCCCTGGTTTCTTATTGTATTCCATGTTAGTTTTGAATTGAATGATTCATTAGGAGATATAGCACACTTGATTCTGTCAGGATTATTGTTGAGTTTGACCTTCAGAATGTTAGAGATGATAGGACAGTAACAATAGTATTCAGCTTGTCAAATCCCACTTGCCGTTGACCCAAAAATCATTTAACTTGGTGCTCGCATACCAATTCATGTTGTCAGTTGTGTTAAAGTAGATAAAAGGCTTTTCAGTACACCATCTGTCAAGCCAAAAGTCAATCTTCCCACACCATGGTATCCAGAAGATGTATTTGTCTGTTTTGTCTCTTATTTCAGATATTCTAAACCAGACTTTATATTTTCTTTTGGGAATAGGAGCAGCAACAAGATGATGGCTTTTGTAGTAGGTAGATATCATTAGCCTTTCCCGTAGAGACTTATTTATTCTAAGTATAAACCACAACTTGTATGAGTATGTATCTTGCACATATTCTAGCTTATTGACATTAATTCCCCCCTCAGCGTACGGTTTACATATCTTACTCCACGAGGACCAATTAATAGATTTAGACTCCGCCTTGTTTCCCCAAATAAATTTATTATAAAGATTTTCAATCCTCCTTATAACTGACTTGGGAAGTAATGTGTTTTGAATGTGATAGAGAGTGAGTGTTGATAAAACAGACTGAATTAATACAAATTTTCCATCATATGATAATGTGCTTCCATCATAGTCAATAATGAAGAGTTTTAAGAATACTCAGGGGTGATTTTGTGATACGAAGATCTTTTAGTGTCAAAACAAGCCATAATCCTTTGTTTATGAGTCTTTTTAGAGAGAGAAAATGAGAATTAGATTAAGTAGAGAGAGAAAGTAATATTCTATTCATCTCGGGATCTGTGAAGCGTGTGTGGTCCTTTTATAGTACAATTGTGGGTCCCACACGCTTTAATTCCCATTTATTACACTTTTGGTCCATATATCTTTTCATCATTTCATAATGGCTACTTCTTTAATAGTCTATACAATTTTCCCCTAATAGAATTTCTTCTTTACAATTCTCTCCTATCATACTTCTTCTTTACAATTCTCTCCTATCATACTTCTTCTTTACAATTCTCTCCTATTATATTTCTTCCTTACAATTTTCTCCTATTATATTTCTTCCTTACAATTTTACCATGTCTTTTATTCTCCCTCATCAGTAGCCCCCCAGTCCTAGTAAAAATAGTTTTACTGGGACTGTAAAGAAGTCTCCACTTCTCCCTCGAACATCTTTTTCTCAGAGAACTCTTCTTCAAGTGCAAAATTTCCTCCTCGGAAATGCTTTTGACCAATACTTCAAATGCTACATATCTTTTCGAAAAAATGTCTCCTCGAAGAAGCGTCTTCTTAACAAGTACATCCTTTAGACTATAGACTTCTTTTATCTTATATTAACCAGTAGCCCCCAATCCTTGCAATGTCTTAGCAAGGACTAGCTCATGCTTTGGTAATGTTGCCCGTCGGAATTCGCTGTGCCAGCATATCACAACCACCATAATACTATGATAAGACATTGCAAAGATTAACTAAGAAAGGTATGGCGTCAGCAGTCATACTTTCTTGTCAGAGTATTTTTGGAGGGATCGTTTTACATTCCTGAGACTGGTTCATGCCTCTGTAGCTTCTCCAGTGCTTTTCTGTCAACGGTTCTTCACCTAGGGTACCCATAATGCCCCTAGACAAATTATTATGACCCAAATAATAGTTTAAGACAAAGAAAAATTTGAGGCATAAATTATTGTGACCCAAATAATAGTTTAAGACAAAGAAAAATTCGAGGCACAAATTATTGTGACCCAAATAATAGTTCGAAGGGTAAGCAATTCGAGGCACAAATTATTGTGACCCAAATAATAGTTCGAAGGGTAAACAATTCGAGGCACAAACTATTGTGACCCAAATAATAGTTTAAGACAAAGAAAAATTCGAGGCACAAATTATTGTGACCCAAATAATAGTTTAAGGCAAAGAAAAATTCGAGGCACAAAATATTGTGACACAAATAATAGTTTAAGGCAAAGAAAAAATCGAGGCACAAATTATTGTGACCCAAATAATAGTTTAAGGAAAAGAAAAATTTGAGGCACAAATTATTGTGACCCAAATAATAGTTCAAAGGGTAAACAATTCGAGACACAAATTATTGTGACCCAAATAATAGTTTAAGACAAAGAAAAATTCGAGGCACAAAATATTATGACCCAAATAATAGTTTAAGACAAAGAAAAATTCGAGGCACAAAATATTGTGACCCAAATAATAGTTCGAAGGGTAAACAATTCGAGGCACAAATTATTGTGACCCAAATAATAGTTTAAGACAAAGAAAAATTCGAGGCACAAATTATTGTGACCCAAATAATAGTTTAAGGCAAAGAAAAATTCGAGGCACAAATTATTGTGACCCAAACAATAGTGTAAGGCAAAGAAAAATTCGAGGCACAAAAGATTGTGACCTAAATAATAATGTAAGGCAGAGAAAAATTCGAGGCACAAATTATTGTGACCCAAATAATAGTGTAAGGCAAAGAAAAATTCGAGGCACAAAATATTGTGACCCAAATAATAGTGTAAGGCAAAGAAAAATTCGAGGCACAAATTATTGTGACCCAAACAATAGTGTAAGGCAAAGAAAAATTCGAGGCACAAAAGATTGTGACCCAAATAATAGTGTAAGGCAAAGAGAAATTCGAGGCACAAATTATTGTGACCCAAATAATAGTGTAAGGCAAAAGTACGTTCTATTAAGCAGCTCATTGGGACACCTCGTTAAAACCTTCCTGTGCCTATCAGGGTAGGAATAAGTATGCCCTCTCTATGTTTTCGAACTTTGAGATACAAAAAAGGACAAGTATTACACTCGAACTAGTTCCTCATTCAAGATACAATTTTAAGTGTTCAGTTGGTCGCCGGATCCTTTCTCAGATTCCTGAGTTTCCTCCACCGGGATTCTCTTCTCAACTTGATCCAATAAGGCTCCGAAAGTCATAGCCTGACTCTCTACCACTGTGTCCTTTAATAGTCCGGGGAGTAGGCCCATCCCGAAAGCTGCAAGTGCCGCTGAGTCTTTACAATACTCTATATCAGTTTTTGTTTTGACGAATCGATTGGTATAATTCTTCAAGCTTTCCCCAACCTTTTGTCTGCAATAGATTATCGTATCTCCATTAGCTCTGAACTTTTTGCTCCCCACAAAGTGTTGTCTGAATATATTCCAAAACATGTCAAAATTCTTTATCAAGCCCTGTGGAAGCCGGTTATACCATTTGGAAGCTACCCCTTTGAAGGTCTGAGAAAACGCTCTACACAACAATTTATCATCGTCATCGAAGTTAATCATTAATTTTTTGAATTGCTCGATGTGGTTATCAGGTTCTTGTGTCCCATCGAACTTTTCTAACTTCGAGATATTGAAATGCTTTGGGAGGTTGCCCACCAATATTTCCGGGGCCAAAGGAGAAGCCCTCTAATTATGACCCGTCTGATAAACATTGGATCTCAAGTTTTCATGGCTCGGAAAATACAATCCCTCCTCGGATGGTAGGGTATATTGATGTTGCCACTCTGAATGTCGCGGGCCAACGTTTTGGTTTCTAGAGGGGAACTTCGTCTGGTCATAGCCCCGCTCATTGGCTTGATCATGATAACTCTTCTCCCTCAGAAATTTCCTCTCCGAACTTCTTCCCCTCCGGCGATATGTGTATCATCGACCATGTCTTTTCTTTCTGTAATTTTTCCTAGGAGACGATTTTGACAAGCTGTATCGAGAATAATCGCTCGAGTCAGACAAATCCAAACGTCATTTTTCTTTCCTCCTCGACGATCGTCGTTCATATCCCCTATATCTGTCATCATTGGCTTTAGGACGAAAATCGGTTTCGCGCTCCTCTTTGCCACTCTCTGGCTCCCTTCTTATCTCGGAGCGAAGATTTGCCTGAACAGTTTCCTTTTCTACCTTCAATCTTTCGATCTCCAACAACAGTTCATTCCTTCGAGCCAACAGATATGAGTCATCAAAAGTGTATCCGACTCGCTGGCCCCCACATGCCTCGTATTCCATATCGTTCTGATAATCGTCGCCCACCAAATTCTCCTCGCAATTGTTAACAAAATCCTCCCCTTGCTCTTCCATAATTTCCCTCGGAATAGGAACTATTTCTAAGAAGCGATTGTCGTCAGAACAATCTTCGTTTCCCACAGACGGCGCCACTGAAGAGTTTTAAGAATGCTCATGGGTGATTTTGTGATACGAAGATCTTTTAGTGTCAAAACAAGCCGTAATCCTTTGTTTATGAGTCTTTTTAGAGAGAGAAAATGAGAATTATATTAAGTAGAGAGAGAAAGTAATATTTTATTCATCTCGGGATCTGTGAAGCGTGTGCGGTCCTTTTATAGTACAATTGTAGGTCCCGCAAGCTTTAATTCCTATTTATTACACTTTTGGTCCCTATATTTTTTCATCATCTCATAATTGGCTACTTATTTAGTAGTCTATACAATTTTCCCCTAATACAATTTCTTCCTTACAATTCTCTCTTATCATACTTCTTCTTTACAATTCTCTCCTATCATACTTCTTCTTTACAATTTTCTCATATTATATTTCTTCCTTACAATTTTCTCCTATTATATTTCTTCCTTACAATTTTACCATATCTTTTATTCTCCCTCATCAAATAATTCTATCTCTGATTTGTGGTCATCAAAATGACTTAGTCTGTTTTTGTTGCTCATCATTACTCTCAGATACTTGAAAGACATATAACTATTTATTCTAAGTATTCTCCCAGCCATGTTAATACTTTATTTTCTCATGGTTTCAATAGTATTTAACTGTGAATTCCCTTTTTTTATAAGCTTATCCGAGATGCTCTGGTAGTGAGTAAGAAACTCAGACACTGTGGAGATAGACTCAGGTGATCCATTGCAGAAGATGGTGAGATCATCAGCAAATGCCAAGCAAGGTATGATCTGATTCCCTTTTGTTTTCTACCTGATAGAACTGTTAGTTTCATTAATCATCTTTAGCCATTTTATCAAGAACTCCTCGGCCAGTATAAATAGACTGGGTGATAAGGGATCCCCTTGTCTCAATCCCTAATTAGACTTGAAGAAACCCTTAGTAACACCATTAATAATCAAGGAAAATGATTGTTATTAATACTGTTGTTAATCAGCTCAATGAATTGAGAGTTGAACCCAAAAGCTTTAAGCATGTACTGGATAAACTTATGAGACAGCCTATCAAAGGCCTTCTCCATGTCAATTTTCAAAACCAAATTACCTTTCCTTGTTTTTAGATTGAGATCATATCATAGTTATTTTGTAATGAGAATGTTCTCATTGATGCACATGTCTTTGACAAAAGCTCTTTACTCTTCATAAATCAAATTATGAAAGATAAGGGTTATTCTATTGTTGATGACTTTTGAATATATCGCGTTGAACATCGTCTTCAAGCTGATTGGTCGAAATTCCTTCCAAGTCTTTGGTGTGCTGACTTTAGGAATGAGAAAAATCACAGAAGTGTGGATTCCATAAGGGATTCTAGATCCTTTAAAAATCCCTTTTATAGCAGTACAGATATTATCAGAGATGATAGCCCAGCAAACTCTGTAAAACTTCCCATTAAATTCATCAGATCATGCTTTGTTAGGATTTAGACTGGTGATAACTTTGTAAATTTATTCATCAGAGGGAATAGTTGTTAATATTGTGTTGTCATAGTCGGATACCAGATTAGGAATAAACTCAAATGAATCAGAGCCTTCATTAACGTTAGAAGGTTTAATTATAAGAGTTTGGAAGTAAGAAATTGCAAAATTGGCAATTTCATCTTGGTCCTCCAGCCACTAATCTCCATATCATATTACGTGGATTATATTCCTTTTAGCTCTTTTTCTCACCAAATTTTGGAAGAATGTAGTGTTTTTGTCATTATCTTTCAGACACAAAGTATGAGCTTTTTATTCTCAGAAGCTCTTCTCTCTTGAAAGCAGATTTAAGTTATTTTCCTTAGCTTTTTCAAGCATAATCTTGTCAGCAATAGCCCTTCTAGATTGGTACTTGGTTTCCCATAAACAGATTTCATCTTCAACCTGCTTAATTACATCAAACATATTACCAAAGTTATCAACAATCTATATCCTAACAAAGTTTGAGAATCTCTTTGTAAATTTCCCTCTATCACATTATAAAAAATATTAAAGAATGCATTATGGGATAAACTATATTTTTCACTTTTTTCATAATGATATTTTAAAATTTTGATTTTTTTTGTAAATGTGAAAAAGATTATTTTACCCTTTACATAAAAAAAAACTCTCATTTTCAATTCAAAAACATGGATTCACATTTTTTTTATCCAACCAAACTACTCCTAAACACTAACCTAAAAATATCGTACATTGTGGATTTGAATAATGATTTTTCTTACAATGTAGATGATTTTGCATGAGAGAAGGAGAAACCTTTGATAGACCATCTCGAAACACGAGTAAAGGTAAATTTCGAACTTTTTTATGTTTAGTAGAAAAATGCACGTATCGCGCGTAATTACTTAGATTATTTGATATCATTTGATGTGTTTTTTATGAACCAGAGCAACTGCCATGTTCGATGGCCGATTACACGAAAAAAAAAATTATAGGGAAAACTATTATACAATATATGATTTGATTTCATGGGCTTATTCTGAAAGAACCAAGTTAGAATTCATTTTCGTTTTGGATAAAGACGACGACGGTAGCAAAAATGGGAAACCTCTTATGATGTATTTCAAGTACAAGAGGCAAGGTGTTTACAAACCGAACCCCAAATAAGGGTATGTTAAGAAGTACTGAGAACTTTCAATGAAAAATATGGTTGTCCGTTCACGTTAAGGGGAAAATCGGTCTTAGAACTATCCGGTTATTTGAAATTAGGAATGGTAAATGTGAAACACAACCACCAACCATTTTCACATTTGGATGGTCATTCACGAACCGTTATACTAATAGCGAAATAATATGCATTTGTTGTAGTCAAACTATAGTCGGTTCTCAACCAAGAGAGATATACCGTGGTTTGAACCTTAGAGATCTTGGAAATGTATTTAGTATGCGTACGATCTACAACATGCGTAAAAACACAATTTGGTCGATAAAACGGGCAAGACTCAAATGCAATACTTACTCTATGCAATACTTATTCTTTAAGTTAATACAACATGAGTACTTTGTTTGGGAGCAAACAAACGAAGCAACAGACAAGATCCTCGAGTTATTTTTTATGCATCCTACAATCATCGATTTTTTGCGCATTTTTCCTCGAATTCTTATAATTGATCGCACGTATAAGACTACCATGTATAATGTGAATTTGCTAGAAATAGTTGGCCAAACTTCAACAAAAAAATATATTTTGTATTGCTTTTGTTTTTTTGAGCTCCAAGAAGCAAGCAAACTACATGTGGGCATTAATCGTTCTAAGGAGCATGATAACGAATACCATGTGCGCATTGCCTAAATTATCGTCACTTATCGAAATTTGACTTTAATGAACGATATCGAGGATATATTTATGAATCTCACTCATATGTTATGCACTTGTCATATAAACACGAACATTTGTTCGTACTCAAATAAAGTTTTTCCCCAAACAGACATGGCCAATGAGTTTCTCGAATATTATACATTAGTTGTCCATTCAACGATGATCGAAAGATTATACCAAAAACCTTGTCGAGCTACACTATGTCTACATATTTTGTTTGATGGTTGTTGATTACGTTATGAAATAATTGATAGATTTTATGGACACAACCTTCTTAATATCCACACGAACAATTATAAACATTTGGGAAATCGGACTACCAATTAGTGAGTTGTATTATCATGTTTATACGTTAGTCTTTAATATTAAGTGTTAGACTTCTAATTAATTTAATCTTATGTTATAGAAAGAAGAGTGGTCACTCAAGTCTAAAACGGAAAATCAGCACAAGTCTATGCACATGGAACAATTTTGGGATAATGTTCAGGTGTTGCTTCACGTTCAACACTCTAAATTTTTTGAATCATTCGAATGAAGTGAGTTTCATCCTAGACACGCATCTAGGGGGCTATCTGCAAGAAATTATAAAGGTAAACTTCTATGTACGACCATAGAATTAATAAGATAAAATCTAAAAATGGTTTGGGAAATATGGTTCAATCTCGTAAGGTGTGGTTATGTTATTAGGAAAACGCATAATTTATCGTGTGTATGCGAGTTAGCTATGGTCGAGAAAGAAGTTAAGGCGGTTCAAAAGGATTAATGTGATGTTTATTAAAGTACTACAAAGATCAAACCTAGGAATAACGTTGGAACCGAAGATGAGCTTACACGGAAACTCTCCTTAATAGAAAGTATCATCCGCGCTTACGGTCCACACGTCCAATATCATATCATAAATAGGATGATGCAAAGGCTGGATCCCACGAGAAGTCGTGTATTGGAACCTAAGGAGCCGATTACTACTAAAGATATGAAAAAATTCGGTCTGAACAAATAAACTAAACGGAACCCATCTGAGTTTGAATACAATGATAGTTTATGTGCTAGCACTCCCGATACAAAACTAGCATTCCCGATACTAATTTAATTGTTAGTTTTAATTAATTATGAATAAAATTAAAATAAAACAATTAATTAAATTAAAACTAACAATTAAATTGGTATAAAAGTAATATAAAATTAAGGATAAATGTCATTTGATCAAATTATCCTGCACTTATTAATTTGCTAGTCCCGAGCAAAAATAAAATATAACAAATGATATTATCCTATGGTATAAACTAAGACCAAGTTTTTTAATTTCAAAACAAGCTAATGAATCAAGTGAAAAAATCCTAACCACATGTTATGGATAGAAATTTGAAGAAATCTAAAGAATCTTCAAACATGCCTCGAAAAAAAAACTTTCATTATATACTATTTACTTGATTTTTTTTAAACATTTCATTAATAAACCAAAATAATATTATGTCTTATAATTCTCTTTATGTCTTATCAATAATTCTCTTTGCTCTGAGCTCTTGTATATTATGTCTTATTTGGGTCGTCTTACCTACTCGAATTGTCGTTATCTCCTTCATAAACTTACCGTCAGGATTGATTCTTGGACCTCTAAGCATCCGTCTTATGCGGGTAGACTTTGACTTATCAAATATGTCTTATTTGCTGATCAAGTTTACTGGTCCTCTATATTTATCCTCCCTTTCAAGATCATTAAAGAGATGACCCAGAACCTTCGTTGTTTCTTCTGGTTGGGTTCCGCTATGAAAATCCATGGGGCTAAAGTGGATTAGTCTAATATAACCTCTCCCATAAAAGAGGGCAGTCTTAGGATCCTGGATCTAAAAATCTGGATTCAGGCGGCTGTCTTTAAGCAACTACGGTATATCATTAGTAATAACAACCACTCTATCTGGTGTGAATGGATTAAAATAGAAAAAATAAAAACTCATGCTTGTATTTGGAGGAAAAAATTTCATATTCGCCCGTTGGCTAGTAATTTATATAGGGTGGCTATTGGAAATGGTTCGAGTAATTCATTCTGGTATGACCCATGGCTCCTTTCTACATCTCTAGCTTCGCACTATGGTACCATTACCATCAAATATTCTCGTCTCGGGAATAATCTCAAGGTATCGAATATCATTCTCGATGGTCGTTGGAATTAGCCTCCAAACATTAGACCGGCTAGAGTTAGAAGTTGTTCTGAATCTTCTAGAGATCAACAACCTCATCCTCACCCTACCCTCCCATAACATCAACTTCTATGATGTTCCTTTTTGGATTGCGAAGGCTGGCTGCAACAACTTCATAATCAAGGATACCTATAACGTTATTCGTATGCCTGCCCTTGTTGTGAGGTGGGTCGGGTTAGTATGGAATAAATTAAATATTCCTCGTCACTTCTTTATCTTACGACTCGATATCTTGGGAAAAATTTATACCAGAGATAAACTTCTCAGTTGGGATTTTAATACCTCACCTAATTGTGCCTTATGCAACTTTGCTTCTGAAACTGTTGTTCATCTTTTCTTTGATTGTAGTTTCACTCTGAGTATTTAAACATTTGCTAGTTCAAGATTAGGTTTCCCTTTTTCTGCTTCGTGTTGGCATTCTTGGGTCCGTGAGGTGTCAAATTGGTCTCACTCTCGAAACCGTCCCATTTGGCGCTCTTGCTTTGGCGTAGTTATTTATCACGTCTGGAAGAAGAGGAAATCAAGATTTTTTTGTTCCTCTTCGGCTGATGCCTCTCTGGTTTCCCACCGAATCTTCTCTAATCTACGCTTCAGATTCCATGGCACCAAGATTCCCTGGCTTATGTAACTGCTTTTAATTTAATTTATTCATTCTTTTATTTTATTTGCAGGTCCCCTCCTCCTTGATTTGGTTCGTTGCCTTCCATTGGTGTGGACTTCCTCAGAGTTTCTCTATGTCGGATCAGTTGGCCCTTGTTACATTATTTTAGTTACACTAATTTATCTCTTTTGTTCTATCATTCTTACTATGTTTGTTTTAGCAGAGTCCTGTCTATCGACCTCCTTATTTCGATTGTATCTCATTGAGGTATACCCTAAGTATTTGTATGAACTCATTTGATTTTATTTAATGTTTTTCCGCACCAAAAAAAGAAAAATACCAGTCTTTCTGCCACATAAACGAGTACATACATTTCACAAACTATAACGCGTACACATCTTTTAGTTGAACACTTTTGTCATTTAAAAAATGATATATAGTGCCAACCATAAAAAAGTAAACAATATAGTAATAGTTTATGAATTTTATTTTACATGTTCATATGTTTTCGATATTTTATATATATATATTAATATTATATTATTTCGATTTATAATAATTGATTTTGTTCGTGTTGTATATAAACTTTCTCTTATATTATATTGTTACATAAGAGAAAAAATATCAAAAAAATTGAAATTATCGAGGATTCAAGTTATTTACAATGTCGGATTACAAATGGGAAATATTGATTGTGTGTGATATATAAATATGTTAGGAAATAGGTTTTTGTTATCTTTTTAAAAATGATGATGGGTAAACCTTACTAATTTATAGATTAATATTCAAATTCGAGATATATGTATATTACACAAAGTTGTTTGGATAAAATATTATTTTAAAAATAGTTGGAATAAAAAATATTATGATATGCGGTTTAAAATAAAAAAGAATGTGATCAGTCAAGAACCACATGTCATTAAAAGTTATGATTAAATAAGAAAATAATCCCTCGACTATCCTTTTTCTTTCAATTAGTCCATCGACTTCAAAATTATCGTCGAGGGTCCTTAGACTTTAAAAAATCTATAATTTTAGTCATTGACTTGCAAAATTTATAAATTTAGTCTCTCACCTTCGTAAATCTATAGCTTTACTCCTTAAATCCAAGAAAAATACCCATCACAAGAGACTAAATTTATAGATTTTGTCAATGTGAGATACTGAATTTATGAATTTTGTAAGTTATGTACTAAATTGATAGATTTTGATAAGTTCATGGACACGCGACGGTGATTTTGAAGTCAAAGGACTAAATAAAATAAAACGGGATAGTCGATGGACTATTTCCTCATTTAAGCCTTAAAAGTTATATGCAAATCGTACAAAAATACAATGTTTAAACATTTTGAAAGATAGTATAACGGAGTTAAATTGTTAAAATCCAAATAAGGATACATACGCCAACTTATTGTAATTAAAAGTGTCCTCAAGATATTCATAATTTGTTGAAACAAAATTTGTCTTGTAAACACTTTTTGTACAATGTTTGACAAAAGCACCCACTCATAAACAAGTCAAAATAGTCAAATAGAGTTCATATTATCTCGATTGAAAACGTGAAGATACTTTTCAATGGTATGTGATATTTGAATATGAGTTTGATGTTGTTATATATAAAAATTACGTGACTTGAGATAATCTGATGTGAATACATATATTCACATTATTTTTTATGTCCGAATTATATTAATTTACGAGAAAAATTGATAATTTTAAGTATTTTTAAGATTTTTATTTAAGAGTTCGATTATCTCGCGCAAATATATCAATCCATGTATAGTTTGAAAATGCAAATACTGATAGGTTCATATATTTGAACTATTGTTTTTGGGAGGGGGTTTTTGAGTATACTTTACATCTAGCCATTATGAAAAATCCGATATGGACAATAATGACTCAACTGTATGCTCATACCATTTATGATTTGGGCATTAAAGTTTGGTCTGAATCCAAAGTCCGACCCGAAAAGCTTGTGGATCACAAATTTAGTATAAATATCCCAAACAACTTCATTAAATGGGCTAAAATTTTTGAGAGACATTAAATACAAGCTTACACCTTAATTCTCTCACTACTCACTATTCATAAATTTATAATCAACCTACAAACTCCCCGAAAAACCCCTGGACTATAAATCATCCTCACCAACCACGACTTGTATCAATGACCATTGTAAATGTTATATATAAATAAAGTTCATATTGACATTAAACAAGATCTTCAAGCGAGAATAAACTAAATCCATGAAATTTGTTATATATTGATGCGAATGTATAATGTAAAAAAATATTAGAGAGCCCAAAATATTGAATGTATTTCTAGTTCTTAGTCCATACAACTTGGATTATTTAAGCAAAAGTAAGTTCAACAAAATCCAAACTACATTTATGATTTCATACTGTAAATAATAATATGATGAGTGTCGTTCATTTGTGTACAATCTATTTTTTTAAAAGGAAAAAATATATTGTTTGATCTCTAAGATTTTTATATCTAAAAATTAGATTGTATGTGTATTATATATATATATATATATAATTTTTATTATAATGTTTTAAGAAACAGAATTATAAAATTTTACTACCATTAGTTTTATTCAATGGATTTGGGATTATTACCATATATATAAGCATACAATTTCATTATTGGGAATAAGATTTATATTATAATAAAATTGAAAGTTTTGTTAATTTTATTTTTTTATAATATTTTGAACTCATAAGATTTACTGTTTGTGAAGTTCATTTATAGACTTATCAATTAGTCTCCCATAATTGATAGTTGCATAATCTATATACTAATATTATTGCTTCCATATGAGTTATCTATATAAGTCACATAAAAAAATTGAGTTGAAGATGGTTCGACTTAAATTACTGGTTAGATGTAACTTTTCTTTGTGAGATTCACGTTTTTTATGATAGTAGTAAAAAGACTATATATAAAATCTGTAATGAAGTAGTTTGTCTAGGATAGTTCATATGGTTTTAGGTCAGTTTCTTATTGCAACCGAGCAATAAGAAAGACACCGATAAAAAGATAATTAGACAATAATTTTACGCCGAAGTAATTGCAAATGTTATGATTTACACAAGCATATGTGGTGGTCCTTATGATTTTCCAAAGTTACTTAAAATGTCAATGACTCCGAGACTACTACACAAGTTAAGTATGTATGATAATAATGCATTGCATTGTAATAACAATCACAGTGAGTTTCAACCGTATTTTATATAATCATAAGATATGTCATTTGTAAGAAAATCATAATTTGAAATGTTTCATAGTGTATACATATAAGGTATCCAGGCATGTTATTATAAGTTTAATTAAATAATCAAAATAATATATATTGGAATATTAGACTTATGATTCATAATAATAATAATGTTATTATTTAGTGTTATGGTGGCTTGTATATAAATTATATGTGACTGACTGAGGTAAAATGTATATAGAGATAAGGTTTTTAGCCAAATAATTCAGTATTGAGATCTATAAGCCCGATAAGGGTTACCTGACATCGGTGAATCCATCAGATTTTTGCAAGAATAAAAAGTTAGGAGAATGATTTATAGAAGAAAATAATATAATATGGTTAATAAATCACAAAAGGATAATCAAGGGACTTGATACATAAAATTACCAAAATGTAGTGATAATAGAACACATTTATAAATAACGATGATTTATTGTTGTCTTACAACTCCTTGGAATCTTGATCTTCATTCGATAGTCATATTAAATAACCAAAATTAAGTAATGGTAAAACCTCTTTATCAATAACAGTGATTAATATAGTATGTAATTGTATAATTAGTTGGCGCCTACTGTCTTTGCTAAGAATAACAACTAATAAATTTTATAATGATGTTATCAATATTTATGTATCATACAACAAAATAAATTGAAATACTATAATAATTTATACACATTTTATTAAACGTATTTAAGCTATATCTCTCAAAATGAGGTGGACAATCTAGTTTATAAAATGCTCCAAAGCCCCTTGAATTTTATGACTATCAAATATGTCATGGATACATCAAAATGAGAATAGACCAAATAAATTAAATAAGGTGCAAATAGAAAAATAAACATCTGTGAACAAAATTAGATGGTTGTCAGGAATAAATTCTTATTCATAGAAAACTATACATGATATATTTTGTTCATATATATCATTTTGATCATACTACACACGTATTTCAATATAAATATTGCACATTAATAAATTTGTAATAAGGATTTTAATGAATTAAAATACAAGTTCAATAAAATAATTAAGTTTGTCATATCAGATCATGGTGGTTGCCAATAAAGGGAGGTATGACAGTTCAATAAACAATGTCATGATTTATTTTTTAGCTTATATAATTAACACGTGCAATAGGTTATGTATTAACTGAATTAATAGGGACATAATTAGTAAAAGTAGTACATTAAATCTTAAAAGAGCAAAAACATTGTTTAATAAATCTGTGCATTTATGGACGTCTAGTATAAAAAAGCCTTACTGACCTAATATTAGGAACTAAAGTCTGATTCATTACTGATAATATTCATTTAGAATAAATTCAATCATATATAAATTATTTTAGAAACCCACTAATCAATTTTAAATATAAGATAACTCAATTATTTTGAAGATATTTAGTGTTGGAAGAAATATTTAGCGAATAACCTTGATATTAAGGAAGAATCATAATGGATTAATTTATATTCAAATAATAAAAATTTGGTCATTCAGTTATGATCACCTCTTTATTTTCCTCAATGAGTCAATTTTCAAATTCCACTTTAGATTAATAAGTTGTAGTTCTTAATGAAGAACAAACTCAACATCTTCAATAAATTATGCAAAGATAAGTGTAAGGTGTAGGTCATAAGTAACTCATCAGCATAGGTATTATCATACGAATACATAGGTATTGGATCTATTATGATATGTATAATCATGAGTTGTAAAAACCCTATGAATCTTAAGTCGTGACTTAGTTGCAGATTCGTACGCTCATCGTAATGGTTGAGATAAGCTGTCGAAAAATGATGACCATTGTATCGAATGAGATATGTGTTGAGCTGAAGCAAGCTGGTCTGAAGTAGGGTGGTATGAAGTAAACTGATTTGAAAGAGTATGATATGAAGCGAGCTAGACCATAACTCCTCACCGAAGCGGAATATTCTATTTTTATAGTTCTTATATATTTATCGGGTCTCATATTTTAGTATTTCTATATTAATTAGATTCCTTGTATTTACTAGGTACTTTATTTTAATTAAGATTTATTATTTATGAATGTTATTATATTAATAAAATATAAGTTATTTTAATCGTTGATTAATGTGCTTTAATTTGGAGTGTATGATGAGGAATTAAGGTTTTACATAAACCTATAAATAATATAAAATATTGTTATGCAATGTATGGCGTGACTTGGTGGTGCAATTACGTGAGCATTATATATTTTAGAATAGTGAAATAACTCTAAATATATTAAGAGATAATTAAAGTGAGATATAAACACTGAAAAGAGAGTTATGTGAATCACGTCATTTATTGTTACGGATAGTGATTGAGTCATTTTTGTTTTTTAGTCTTTTTGTAACTTACTTGTATATAAAATAGTATTTGTTGCTTGTGGACATATTATTTCTTCACAACTCAAAACATGTTAAATAATATCGTTTATGTTTGGTTTTATTATGTTATATTTTCTTTGTTGTTTGTCATGTTCATGGAAATTAGATCGTTCTTTTGTAGGTTCATCTAATGGTTCTTGCCTCGGCAGAACAATAATGGTTTCCCTCAACAAGTGGTGCAAAAAACAGGGATGATAAATAATTAAATAAACAGATTTACACATTTTCTATGGATAGTAGACATAACATTTTAAGGCAGTTAGATAATTACAACTGAATCCCACTCAACTTAAATGCAGATGCTTTGAAGGTGTAGGAGGATGACCAAGTAATTATTCTTCTAATTTCTATGTCAAAATATTATGATCACTCCAAGGATATTATGCTCTACAATAAAGACTCCCTTACGATAATCGAAGTCAATATCATATTGAACTCCAAATATCTTTAAAATAAAAGTGTTTTAAAAGGTAAATTCGAAGGACACATACTAAATATGGTGAATTATTTGGGTAATAAAGTTTCAAGTAAGAAGAGAGAAAACTTTTGGTCAAATTTCAAAGAGGTTAGGATAATTTCAAAAATAATATGTTAGGTATGCAATAAAAATGACATATCAGTCGTAACTGCCAATATAATTAAAAATACATCAATTATCAAAAGTCGAAGTCGAAGATGATGCAATGATGTCCGATGATTGTGAGTATGCTAATGGGTTAATGACTTATTATTTTTGCAGGTATAACGATAATTGGATACGTGATTATAGATCGTCACTTCACATGACTTCCAATAAACATTTGTTTGAAAACTTGTGAATGCAAAAATTAGTAAGGGTAGTCCTTGAGAATGACGAGCCATAAGATATCAAACATATTAGAACGAATAGAAATTAAGAGAATGATTAATAACGTAAGTTATATACCCAAAGTTAAACGTAACATCGTTTTCATTGAGATGTTAAATGAGCAAGGGTTTACCTACATGGATGAAAATGGTAGACTCAGGGTCTTGTAAGGCTACCTTGTTGTTATGAAAGCTTATATAACTAATATTTGTATAATTTATCAAAAGTATTGTAATGGTACGGGGCGTGTCTAGTGTGGTAAATGATTATACCAGGTTGTGATATTATCGACTATGACATTTAAGTGAGAAATGACTTAATGAACTAAGTAAATAAGGGTTGTTATATGATACAATTGTTCAGTAGATGTGCTTTTGTGAAAGTTGAGTTATGTGTAAGAGAAAGATGGTGAAGTTTTATGTTCGTCAACCAGACATCCAATGGATTACTTGATTATGTTTATTTAGATTTTTCGGGTATAACACAAGAACCTACCATTGGTGATGCAAGGTATCTATATTATAGATTAATAAATATTCCAGAAAAGTACGGTATCTACTTTTGAAGACCAAAGATGAAACTTTTATTTCCTTTGTGAACTATAATTATTTAGTAGAGAATCAAACCAGAAAAATGTTGAAGAAGTTGCGGACTGATAGTAGTTTGGAATATGTGAACAAATAGTTCATTGGCTATTGTCCAAAACTTGGCATTGTCAGACATTGAATCGTAAGTGAGACTTTATGATATAACAGGCTTGTTAAGAGGATAAATTAAACCGTATTATAACAGGTCATATGTATGTTTCATACAACTGTCATATGTCTAAGTTACAAGGAGAAGTCGTGAGAACGACTGCATACATCATCAACACGAGTCAATATACGATGTTTAATTTTATTTTTCCTTAGGAGCCGTGTACTAAAGAAAACCTAAGTTATAATATCTGAGATGGTTCAAATGTGATGTATACGCACATGTGAAGTATGATAAGCTTGGGCCAAAAGCACTTAAATGTTTGTTCATTGGCTATCCAGAAGTAGTAAATTGGTATAGGTTGTGGTACTTAGAACATTAACGTCATAAATGCTTCGATAAGGATGGACGTGTTTTTTAATAAATATGATATGCCATTGAAGAAGACAATGGATACTCAACCTAATAACGTAGGTAAAGATGTGATGTTGATGATGGATTTGATCTATAAGTAAAACTGGTAATGCTTTTACCGAATAAGATATTGGGATTGGTTATGCTTTGTATCATATAGATGAAGTTCAACCACTTCATGAGTCTGAAGCAGGTCGAGGGTATGTTATTCTAGAACCTTCAGATTATCATATGGGAGAGCAACATGAGCATGATAGTTATCAATTAACGAGTGGTAAATCATAAATACCAACCAAATATGCGCACAAGTATGATTTTGCTGATGTAATGGGTTATGATTTATCGATTGAAATATATGGAGATATTCTATGATGTTATAAAAAGAAGTGACTAAGAAAACTTGCTTATATTTATAAACAAAGATATGAGATCTCTTGAGAATATGAATACATGGATTATTTTGAAGCAACTAAAAGGTCAAATACTAGTTGGGAGTAAATGGATATTCAAGATGTATCCATGCCTTCATGGCGGTGAGTTATCCAAATACATTTCTAGGCTCGTGTCTAAGGGATTTATACTAAATAAATGTGTGAATTTCAATGAAATATTCTTACCGGTTGTGAAACAAACCTCTATCAAGGTTTTGCTATCAATTATTTCTAATGTAATCTTAAGTATCAAGGGGATATTATTAACATCATTTACATGATGAATTATAAAATATAATTTACATGTGTTAACTGAGAAGTTTGAAGGGAATGAAGTTTATGTATGTTTGATAAATAGACCATTTTATGGGACGAAACAATTGTCGCTATAATAAAATGTAATATTTTATTATTTTATGAGATTCATCAAATACATATGTAGCTGTTATAAAAAATATGTCTATTGTAATAAAACACTCATAAAAAGTTAAGTCTTATTGCTGATATATGTTGATGACATACTAGTAGTTGTAAGAGTTATGAAGAAGATTAAAGTTGTAAATACTCAATTGAAATATAAGCTTAAGATAAAAGGTATGAGAGAGGCTGAAATGATACTTAGTTTTGAGATTAAAATGAATATACCGAAATGGTATTTACTCTTATCTCAACAAGAATATATACTAAAAATCCTGACGAAGTTCTCGATGGCCGAAACAAAATCGATCAGAACTCCCATTGGTTCCCAATTTAAACTCAATGCCACATAATCACCAATTGAACAATCAAATAAGAATTATATGTATGAGACATCGTATGTTGGTGTTATTGGTAGTATAATGTATGTTATGATTTACACGAGACCTGATTTTGCCTATGTTTATAAATGTTTTGAGTAGATTCATATCGAATTCAGGAAAGCTGCATTGACATGCACTCAAATGGCTCACGAGATACTTAAAAGGTTCAATTATTATACAATTATGTTATAATCAGTTGGATATGAGTAATATAATGTTAAGAGGGTATGTAGACCTCGATTACGTAGGTTACCTCAATAAAAGTAAGTCTACTTCTGTTTATATGTTTGCTGTACTTGGGGGTGCGATTAACTAAAAGACTTGTACGAAAAAGGTCGTTGAATTTCCATCCATAAAAGCTGAATATATGGTTTCTATAAAAGCCGTGCATGATGCTATTTAGCTAAAAAGACTATTAAGTGAACTCACTAGTGTTGAGCAAGATGTGATTATATTGGTGTTATTGATTTGATGAAAAACTCCAAAGTTACATAAGGGAACTAAAATATAGATATTCAATTGCACTTCATGCGTACATGATGGAGAAATAGCAAGTGAAGGTGACTGAGATTGCTAGCGAGAAAAAATCTTTAGATGCTTGAACCAAGGTATTGCTTATTTCAAAACTCATGAACATTATGAGACAGCTGCAAGTGTGGGATGCAGGTGAGCTGGTATCTAAAAATTTGAACATTGGATGCAACATATACTAGAGTTACTACTAGCATAGGTGGACAATTATTAGGTGTAGGTTATAATTAATTCGTCAACATAAATATTACTGTATGACTATGTGAGTGTTAGAAACATGTACACGCAAGAACTGTTAAAACTCTCTGAAGCTTTAATCGTGGCTTAAATGTAAATACTACGTTGATCCTAAGGTTTGAGACACACTTTCTAATATTGGAGAACCTTGTGTCAAATGAAATATATGTTGGACCTAAGCAGGATGATCCAAAATATAATGATCCGAAATAATTAAATATGAAGCATTTTGATCTGAAATGAGTTAGACCGTAGCACGTGGGCCGAAGCAGAGTATTCTATTTTGTAAGGTATTCTATATTAATTGGGTGTCATGTTTTAGTATTTCTAAAATGATTAAGTTTATTATACTAGTCGAGTCTTCTGTGTTAATTATGATTTTATTTATTTATGAGTCTATCTATATTAATGGAGTATGAGGTATTTCAATCGTTGATTATACGAGCTTTAATCTATAACATCTGATGAAGGACTAAGGGTTTTCCTAAACTTATAAATATAAGAAGACATTGATAGAAAATGTGTAGCGTGGTTGTGGTCGTGCAATTATATGAGCATTATACTTCCTCGAATAGTGAAATAACTATAGGTTTTTTAAAGATAAGTATGGTGAAAATAAACATTGAATGAACAACTTTTTTAATCACGTAATATTTTGTTATAAAAAGTGATTAATTATTTTGTGTTTAAAGTATTTATGTAACTAACTTATATATAAAAAAGGCGTAGGTTGCTTGTGCATATATGATTTCTTTACAAATTGAACCACATTAATATTTTCATACGTGTTTGGTTTTATTTATCCTTTCTTTTATTTTTTAATTGTCTTGTATAAGACAATTAGATCATTTTTTTCTAGATTCATATATGGGTTCTTATCTCAACTGAATGGTAGTGGTTTTCTCCCAAAATAAGTTAATAAATTAACTTACGAATTCAGGTTTTGTAATGTCATCAAGACTTTTACAAGAACATTCAAATCTCTTACGATGCAAAAAAATAATTTAGTTTCAACTTTTAAGATGTCATAACGAATTATGCAATAAGATTAAGAACTTTGATGGTGAAATAGAATAATCCAAGTTTTAGCTTATAAAACACTACAAAGAGTTTAATAATAACATTATAAATATTTTGATGTAAGTTGATAATTCATTTTAAAGCTTACATAGGATCATATTCAGTTTTTAAATGTAGATTATTCTATAAATAATGAAAATTAATGTAAGACAATTCAATTAAGATACTTATAAGATATAACACTAAATAGGTTTATTTCAATGTGAAAAAATTAACGCTTTAAAAGAACTATTGATTAAGAATTTTTTTAATTAATATTTTTAAGATAATCTTTGCACGACTTGTACACTTTAGAAGTTAAGATTCATTAAATGAATATTAGGATCAAGTATATATGAATGAAAATGTTAAGAAAACTTGATATATATATATTAGAACTTAATAAATTTATCAATTAATAATGATGAGTTACAAAAGTTAGTCCGATCCTCCAAAATATTAACATATTTGTAATAATCATATTTAGACTTAATAAAGTAAATAATTTGTAATAATTAGAAATTCATTTACAATGTTAAATATAAGTGTCTCGTTACTCATAATCTATCAAAGTTACAATCTCTTTTCGTTTAATATTAACTTAGTAGAGTATTATGAATTTCATTAATTAGGTGAGAGTGAATTCAAATTTAAAGTTACTTGCGAGTTTGCTTTCAGAGGTTTTGGAAAACCTTATCTTATGGGAACATATGTTTTCCACGTACGTCGTCAATTTGGTGATGTATTTGGTTGGTTTTAGCCAAAAGTTATTGGTCGAAGTGACAGATTAGATCCAAAAATCCGGTTGAGAAGTAGTGAGCTTGTAAAAAACGAGTGGAATATGTGATAAAAATTATGAATATGTGAAAATAATCGACAACGGTAAAAAAATGACGAGACTAATTAAATTATAGGAATATGGGTTAGAAAACAACAAGTAACTTTGAAACATAAGCATTTTTATAATAATATAAACCTTCAAAAATTAAAACATATGTTATATTCATAAAAAATACATTGTATCTTAATTTTTTATCGATTTTGAATACAAACTTATATTTTATTCTTGGTCCTAAAGCCTTTTTAAAGTATACTATTAGATGTGTTTAAAGTTTGATAAACATGTAACAAAATCCATATATTAATACTTCGTGAGAACTAAATATCTTATAAAGATAATATACTAAACTAAACATTTATAAAAATTACAAAAATATTATAGTAATTTTTTTAATCTTAAAACAATAAAAAATATTAATCAATTAATATTTTATATATATTAATAAATTTTTAAAATACAATAACTACCCAAAATCAAAGTTATTTTTCTATCTACTACCCTTTTTATCATTTATTTATATCAAAGATCTTTCTAACTTTGCTATTTACGACCTTCTGTCCAATTTTATTATAATACCTCAAATAAACTCAATGAAATATATGAAAACTCAAATTTTGACATATTTATATTTATAAAACATTATATTCAAATCGTTTTAAATTTATGTTTTTATATTCTTTTTTTAATTCGATTTAAGGATTTGTTTAATAGAATATCGATTCGTGAAAATTGAATCAATTCGTTGATTTTAGTGCAAACTATGATAACACATTATGATCGAAAATAAATATGAAAAGATACAATATTGTTTTATGGCTCGTACTATATTGAATTTTTAATTGTGCATAGCTCATATTGTATGATATGGTCTTCTTCAAGAACTTTTAATCGTGTCTATCTTATATTTTATTAGATCTTGTTTTCTATATATATAAAATGTTTAGTTTATATTTTTTTTCTTCTAGTTGTTTTTTTTATCTCGATGATTGTAAATTAGAAATTTTCATTAATTTTGATGACTTTATGTATATAATTTTAATATGTTCATAATTAATAAAACTATTTCTCATAATATCTTGTATTTATTTGTTGTTTATATCCGTGTATATGATTAATAAATCATTTTATTTAGGTTGAAACATATATTGATCTTCGATGCTCAACAATGCATCTGTATTCATGTTACATAACCAGATATTTTTTACTATAAAATGGATCATTTTATGAATATTTTAATTAAAAAAATTCTTAGTCTGATAACTTGTAAATGACATGTTGTTTGGTTTGATACATTCAAATGATTTGTAATGCGAGACCAATGTTAATTTCCTTTTTCTTTTACCTAAATGTGAAATATAAAAATTTAAATCGTAAAACGCGTGACTAATGTAAAATGAAATACAAAATGTGAGAACAATGTAAACGTAAGATTTTTATTTTGTTGAAATGCGAAATTCAAAATCATAAAATACAAAAAGTGAAATGCTAAACAAGGTATTTTTTTTATGAAATGTGAGACCATTATATTTTTTTTCTTAAGTGCAAAATGATTTACTAGTGTAATTTTTTGTTTGCCTAAATGTAAAATTTGAATATATAATTGATGACATATGAAACATTAGTAAAATATGAAACAAAAAAATTTACCTAAGTGCAAAACAAATGACTAATGTAATTTTGTTTTTTGCTTAAACATAAAATACGAAAAACATAAATTATGAAACGTGAAACATGAGTAAAATGAAAAACAAAATGCGAGACGAGTGTAAGAAAATATTTTTTATTTATTTAAATGCGACATGCGAAACTAGAAAATGTGAAACCAAGGTAAAATGAAATTTGTGAATTGCAAGACCATTATAATTGTTTTTTTCTAAGTGCGAAATGAATGATTGATAATTTTATACTGTCTAAATACGATATGTGAGATTAGAAAATGCGAAACGAGGATAAAATGAAATGGGAAGTGCAAAACTAGTGTATTTTTTTTTATCTAAGATGAAATACAAAACCAAAGTAAAATAAGATGCAAAATGTGAGACCAGTGTATTTTATTTACGTAAGTGCAAAATGTGAAACCAAAAAATACGAAATACAAAACTAGGATAAAATGATTTCTTTTTCTTTAAATGCGAAACGCGCTGTAATTTTTTTTTACTAAACGCGGAATGTAAAACTTTACTAAAATGAAATACAAAATGCAAGACTAATGTAATTTTTTTTGCAAATGCAATGTCAAAAAAAGGAATACGAAATGCGAAACCATAGCAAAATGATATAAAAAATGCAAAAAAAAACATGAAATATAAAACAAATGTTTAAAAAAAATTCAAAAATATAATTCATCAATCGAGTTTTAGTTTATTTTGAAAAAACTCAAAAATATCTTTAAATTATTGTAAAAAAAATTAAAATAGAAAGACTATTATCCAAATAACCTATGATATCCTGAGTGTTTTTTTTTGGAATTTTGATAATCGACCCTTTATTGATTTTGTCGATCTTAATATTAGTCATATATAGGTTAACCTCCATTACTAATTTTATATTCACTTTCTTTATTATTCTTTTAAAAAAATCTTTTTATATATGACATTCAATATATTTAGATCATTTGACTTTTTAAAATTTAATAACTATGAATTAAAAATTCGTCTCCTTTAAAAAAAACAAAAATTCGTCTCTCTTGGGAATGTAAAAAGAACCCATGTCGGGCGGCGAAAGGAATCAGAGTACCCAAGTCCGATTCACCTTTTCTTCGATTTTCTTCCTGTATCCATTAATTAAAAGAAATTTCGTAGTCAGTGTGTTCTCACTTCATTCAACGTTAATACGCACACCAACTGTTTGATCAATTGTCTGTTCCAGTAACAAGAAATGAAAAATATCATCCGAAATTTAAACTTCGAACCAAGAACCCAACGATTTCTTGCTTCCAATTTTGAAACGATCTTGATGACAATAGCCGATGTAGCATGAAGCGAAGACACATTCAAAATTGGGCTTCCCCTCTGGAGGCTGCTGCAAGCTTCGGTATTGGCTCTCCGATCTCTATGAGGTCTTGCAGGCTCTGGTGTTATTCTCTGGTGTGGGTTTTCTTTTGAAGACTCTTATCTTCACGGTTTTTTGACTCTGTTCTTTCAGAGGTTTCTTGCTCTGTTTCTTGGTTTCTTGATTAGTGTATGATGGCTAATAAGTCTCTAAGTATCAACGATTTCCCTCCATTGAATGATAAGAAGGATAAGAGTTCCCCGCTACAAAGTTCTAATGAGGTTCGAACCAATGACAGAAGGTTATTCACTGAAGTTTTGAGAAACATGACATAATGTACAGAGTTCCGCCCGAAATTTGTTTCGTCTTTTGAAGACCATAATGTGATTCAATTCACAACGCAAACTAAAGCCGCTCTTCTGGCTCAATCTAGATCTACTCTCATTGCGAAATTCAGTCAAGTCATTCCTAAGCGTGCGGCCTTTCAAGCGTTTCTTGATTCTTTCAAGTTCAAGGGAATGTTTACGTATGTCACGCTTGATTCAAGGCAAATTCTCATAGAGTTCACCTTGTTAGAGGACGTCGATAGGATATGGTCGAAATGTTTTTGGAATGTGGATGGCAAAGTTATGCGGATCATCAAATGTTGTTCTCAAAATAGTAAGAATTATGAGTGTCCAGTAGCCTTACTGTGGGCAAGGTTTGAAAAGCTACTTGAGTTTATGTATAATAGATCTATTATACAAGAGCTGGCTGCTTCTTTAGGAATTGTTCATCAAGTTGTGGTGCCGGAGATCAATCGGGCTAAAATGAATGCTTGCTATGCATTGGTTGAGATTGATGTATCCAGATTGTTGAAAAGGAAATTATCGATAGGGTTTGGTGATCGTGATGGTCGCTGGTTAGGTGTTAGTTATAAGAATGCTCCGTGTTATTGTCAAAATTGTCATCACTTGGGGCATGATTGAGAGAAATGCAAGAAGATTCTGAATAAAGAGGATGTTATTCATAAAGATGATGCTAAAGAGGAAGTGACTAGTACAGAAAAGTCTGTTCTTCGTTCTGATGCTGTTAAAGAAAATGTTACAAGTCCTCAATGTACTAAAAAAACTCAACCTTTTATTAAGGTTTACAAACGGAGACTTAAATCTATCATTACTTCTAAGGATAAGCCTGTTGAGGCTCCTAGCAATCCTGGTACTACAAGTCCTGTTAGAGATACTTGCTCTTCTAACCAGGATCTGGATTTGATAAGCGCGATCCAAGAATTGGACCAGGATCAGAATGCAGATGATCTTGTGTCTATCTCTTCAAAGCAAAAAATGAGGAGAAGTGGAGACTATTTGCTTTCACGTTCGCAACCCAAGAAGCCAATATTAAAGAAACCACCTATACCAACGAATGATGATCGCTGGGCCTTTTACAAGGAAGTCCTGAAGACTTTTAAAGATGACAAAGAGAAAGTCCATATGTTTAGGACTGTCGCGAAAGATGCCAATGCGGAAAGGATTGGAATCGCGTCTGCAAATGCTCGGATACAAGATATAATCAAGGGGCATAATAATCTGATTGATATATATAAAACCATTTTACCGGAGGGGTATGAAATCATGCGTAGAGGGTATGTATTCTGTGAGAAAGTCGAGGAACGGTTAGACAGTAAAGATGAATTCCAGAAGTTTACAGACATCTTGTATTCAATGCGATCCGTGGCCACAATCCCAAAGCAAAAGTATCTGTTTGCGATGAATGGTATACTTGGAAACCATCAGGATCTCATGGACGAGTTTAATGAGCTGTTCAAGTCTGGCTATATGGATACATTTCTACCCGGAGATGTTTTTGAACTTAGTTGATGAGATAAAATTTTGATAGCAAAAAGAAAAGTCTACGTTGACAAGTGTTTTGAGGGCTTGTACTGGATTGGCTCTATTAGAGTTAGGGAGACAAGTCCATGTCCATGTCTTGAAGTATGATCAAGATTTGATTCTTAACAACGCTCTTTTGGATATGTACTGCAAGCGCGGCAGCTTGATAGATAGTCACTGCGTATTTGGTCAAATGGATGATAGGGATGTGATTTCTTGGAGCACAATGGTTGCAGGGTTGGCACATAACGAAAATAGCCAAGAAGCTCTAAAGTTTTTTGAAAAGATGACAGTATCAGGGATCAAACCAAACTACATAACAATTGTTGGAGTCCTTTTGCGTGCAGCCACGCAGGATTGGTAGAAGATGGTTGGCGTCATCTTAGATCAATGAAGAAGCTTTACGGCATAGATCCAGAGAGGGAACACTATGGTTGCATGATTAATCTTCTTGGAAGAGCAGGAAGGCTTGAGGATGCAGTTAAGCTGATAAACGAAATGGAATGCAAACCGGACGTTGTGACATGGAGATCTCTGCTTGGTGCATGTAGGGTTTATCGTAACACCGACCTAGCAATATATGCAGCGAAATAAGTCTTAAACCTTGATCCCGAAGATGCAGGAACTTATATTCTATTATCCAATATATACGCCAATTCCCAAAAATGGGATGATGTCTCGGAAGTTAGAAGAATTACGAGAGATAGAGGAGTTAGAAAAAACCCCGGTTGCAGCTGGATCGAAGTGAATAAACAGATTCACGCCTTCATTTTGGGTGACGATTCACATCCACAAACAAATGAGATTTACAAGCGGCTCAACCAAACGTTTCATAAGTTGGTAGGTGTTGGTTATGTGCCCGACACAAATTTTGTGCCCTGCAAGATCTTGAAGGAGAACAAAGGGAGGATTCATTAAGATTTCACAGTGAGAAGCTGGCGATTGTGTTTGGATTAATGACCTTGACAAAGGAAAAAACTATTAGGATCCGTAAGAATCTGAGAATATGCGGGGACTGTCATATATTTTCCAAACTTACATCAAAGCTAGAAAACCGTAGTATTGTATTAAGAGACCCTATACGCTACCATCACTTCGAAGGAGGAAAATGCTCGTGCGGGGACTATTGGTAGCAATAACTGGGATACTAGAAATATTGTTTTTGTTATGAATTTGTAGCAAGAAGTATACTCTTTAAGAAAAATAATAAAAATCTTTATTTGCTTAAAAAAAATAAAAATAAAAATAATATATATATATATATATATTTAGATCATTTATTATTATTACCCTTAGTTTTATTTCAAAGTGCTTTGCTAGTAAATGAAAAGTATTGTATGCTACTATTATTCCCGCTCATTTTCGTCTGTAAAGTTAAATTCAAAAACTATTCGGTTCTAACCTTTTTCACCACGTACTATAAAACTTAACCATCCACGTCACCACAACCATAGATTCATCTGCTCAACAATTAATTAAATTTTTAAATAATTCTAAACTAAATAAATAAAAAATCCATCGTCTTCTTCTATCCCACCCAATTAATTTTGTTCGCTTTTCGAATTTTCAACCCTCTCTCTCTCTCTCTATCCATCTATCGGCAACCGTCTCTCTCTCTCTCTCCCGGTTCTGTCGATATTTTCTCTCTAGATTTGGAAACTGTGTCTGTAAGCAAATCTAAGTAATAGAAAAATTAGATACAACACTTTTCTCTCTCTGGCCATGTGAGCTCACTGACACATTCTCTTCTTCGTCGTATTTTCTTAATCTCATCTGTTTCCTCTCTCTCTTCGTCCGCATCTGAGCTGTAATCGAGTTGTCCACTCACTGAGTGGACCTTGAATGGCATCGTCCTCTCGACGGAGAAGCAGCTCGCCATTCTCTTCGCACCGTAGACCTCCGAGTCCTTACTCATCCACTTCATCCTCATCGTCTCACGTTAGCAATCGGTTAATCCCTCGCTCCTGCTCGACATCTACTGCATCTTCCTACTTTCACTCCGGAGGCGGCGGTGGTGGAATCAGTGGTTCCCGATCCATTACCCCGAGTCACGCAATGTCAGATTCGACGCACAATGGTGGACAGGTATACTCGCCGGTGGGATACGCTTCGGAGGAGCTGATCGGTGAGTCGATGGAGACGCCGAATGCTGGAGGAGATAGTATATCGGTCACCGTTCGGTTTAGGCCGATGAGGTAATGGTAGATCTGAGATCTATTGAAAGATGGGCTTGTGGCTTGTATTTGTGGAAATGTGAGCTTGTTTTTGTTTGCTTACAGCGAGAGGGAGTACATGAGAGGAGACGAAATCTCTTGGTATGCTGATGGGGATACAATTGTTAGGCATGAGTACAATCCAGCAACGGCTTACGCATTTGGTATTCTTGATATGATATTTTGTATTAGGGATACTTATTGTAACTAAAATTGAGGAACTGCAATGAATACGAGTTATTTGTATTACCCACACTGGCAGATAGAGTTTTTGGTGAAGAAGCAATCACTCCGGAGGTATATGAGGTAGCAGCAAAACCCGTGATCAAGTCAGCAATGGAAGGCGTAAATGGTATGTAATATTTTTTGAAATAGCTCTCATTCTTCATTGAGTTGGATAGCTTAGACGTAGCCTTATAGTTTGGTTTGCTATGCATAAATGATGCAGGAACTGTCTTTGCTTATGGTGTTACAAGCAGTGGCAAGACACACACTATGCATGTAAGTCTAAATGGTTGCTATATTTGCCTTTCCTGCCTTTCCTTTTCTTTATAGGAAAATCTTTAAATATATTCTTTTTTTTGGTTAATTTTAAGTTGGTATTCACCTGAAAGGAGATATCAAAGAAAGGAAAGAATAATTAGACAGATATCATTACTAGATTTTTTTTCTAATAATGGAGTAACTATGAAGTTCAAGCCTGAAGGGAGTTAAATAATTCAGGGCAACTGTCCGCATATTAGTCAAGGATGGATTCAGAAGTTTTTCAGTGACATGCCTCTGATTATTTAAAGATGCCTCGGAAATCTTATTAATTGGACTAGTTTGTTTCTTTTCATATGGGCAGGGAGATCAAGAGTCTCCTGGTATAATACCATTGGCGATAAAAGATGTATTTAGCATGATACAAGATGTAAGTGTTCCCACACATTATTAATTTTCTGTATCTGCATGTATTTTGATGTACCTTAGTTTCAAGACCATAACATTTTCAGCGGTGTATTAAGTCTTGCTTTCCTCGCGACTTCTACTTTCCATATGTATATAAATGTAGGATCTAGTATGTCCTTTGAACAACTTGGTCTGACTAGATTATGATATCTAAGACAACTTAGTTTAACTAATTTCTGAAACCAAAGTTGTTCCATTCCAATTACTGTCTTCTTTTGCATTAATTTTGATTTATGAGGATTGCGTTGCTGCTTTGTTCTTAATTCAGACACCAGGAAGAGAGTTCCTTCTTCGCGTGTCGTATCTTGAAATCTATAACGAGGTTAGTTACCCTCTGTTTGTCTTTAATGCAAAGTAACTCTGTATCCAGTGTAACATCAGATTATGACGTCGAAAAGAGAATTGGTTGGTAGGGTCTCTCACTTCGGTTTTGTGGCTACTTCTGGTCTTAGGTGATAAATGACTTACTTGATCCAGCAGGCCAAAATTTGCGCATTAGAGAAGATGCTCAGGTACTTATTTTAACTTTACTGTAATATTCTTGGTTCTCTTTCTCTTATACAGCTTGATATTTTCTTTCTCCTTTAGATAATGGACAATTATATTGAGAAGTGCCTTCTGTTACTGTATGAGTGTACCACCTTAAAATGTTCTTTTGTGGAAAGTTCGAAAATGCTGCTACTTTTCGAAGACAAATGTTAAATTATTACTGAGCACCGTTTGTTCTAGCTCTCATACTTTAGCTTGATAAACCCATGAACCCTAGATTTTGCTGTTGTTGGCATTATGCATCAGGGTACTTATGTCGAGGGTGTCAAAGAAGAAGTTGTCTTATCTCCTGCTCATGCATTATCTTTCATTGCTGCTGGGGAAGGTATTTAGAGTAAATTTCTTCTGCCATTTTCCTCAGTTATGTTCCATCTTATTAGTTTCTTCTCCACCCTGTTAATGAGTTGCCAACGTTTGGAGGTTCATAAGATTATTTCTCTATTTGATATTTTAATTGCAGAACATCGTCATGTTGGTTCAAATAACTTCAATTTATTGAGTAGCCGAAGTCACACAATATTCTCTATGGTAAGCTTCCAGTGAGATTGTTTTCAAGATCTTCTATAAATCTCCTGTTTCCTAGATTTCCTTCCTTTTTCTTTTCATAATTTCATAATTTCTTATTTTATAGGGATACGCTATGTTTAGTTAATATTTGCATTTACTTGTTTCTAATCTGTAATTGCATTTTCAGATGATTGAGAGTAGTGCCCATGGAGAAGAATATGATGGAGTTATTTTCTCTCAGCTTGTATGTATAATTTAGTTTCTTGGTTTCTTCATCTTCATGTTAGACACAGTTCTTTAAAACTAGATTGTTTGGCTAACTATTTCTTCTCTGTTTCTTAGAATTTAATCGATTTAGCTGGATCTGAGAGTTCAAAAACGGAAACAACCGGACTGAGAAGAAAAGAAGGAGCATACATAAACAAGAGTCTTCTAACTCTTGGAACTGTAGGTGTCTTTTAAGAGTCTGAGTTGATTTTCTCTTTGGTTAGAGGTTGCTTACTATGCCGTACTCTGATCTATATTATTTGGATTGCTTGACAATATCACAAATGTATGTGTTGTTGGGAGACTAATGCTGATGGTGGTTAACATTTTGTTTATTGATTTGCTGCAGTTAGTTATGGTAATAGGTGCTTAGTTTTAGGTTACAAACACCTATCTTTATTTTACGGCTTTGTAGAGGTTACAAGGTTACTAGCTTGCTATTAACAATTTAAGCTTGCGTCTAATCTCCTATACGGTTTCATTGTGAAGGTGATAGGAAAGTTAAGCGAGGGGAAGTCATCTCATGTTCCATATCGGGACTCTAAGCTCACCCGTCTTCTGCAATCTTCTCTCAGTGGGCATGGACATGTTTCGGTGAGTTTAAAAGATGAACAATCCCCGTGTATTGATGAAGGGTTTTCCTGATTATAGTATCTAGTCTATTTGAGATTCATGCTTTTACAATGTGCATACATGTTCATTATTCGCTTTTTTACTCTCAACCTGCAACAAATAATTATGGTAGTCTACTCCAAAATTGAAGTGTATATATATAGGTATATATTATTTTGCACTGGAAGAGTGTCATTTGATGAAGGGTTTTCCTGATGGTAGTATCTAGTCTATTAGAGATTCATGCTTTTACAATTCGCATACATGTTTATTATTCGCCTTTTTACTCTCAACTTGCAACAAATAGTTATGGTAGTCTACTCCAAAATTAAAAAGTATATATATATATATATATTTACACCGAAAGAGTGTAATTTAATGTAAATATCAAAAAGCTTTATCTTTTGCCATTTGAGGGTCTTATTCTATATCTTTCGTGAAGTTTACTGAATAATATGCAAAGAAACTAATTAAACTTTTTTGTATATCCAAAATTTAAAGCTCATATGTACAGTAACTCCTGCATCCAGCAGTATGGAGGAAACTCACAATACATTGAAGTTTGCTAGTAGAGCAAAGAGAGTAGAAATTTATGCCTTACGCAACAAGGTGAGCGATACACTAAATTTGCTGTATAATACTTTATTTGCAAAGCACTCAATCAGTTTGAAATTGCCCTTACTGTTCTTTTGCAAAAACTCCATCCAGATTATTGATGAAAAATCACTGATTAAGAAATATCAAAGAGAAATCTCAAGCCTGAAAGAAGAACTTGATCAGCTAAAGAGCGGAATGATTGTTGGTGTCAGTCATGAGGAAATAATAAATCTTAAGCAACAGGTTCCTGTTCCTCCATCCTCCCCTTCCTCATCTTTGTCTTTCCAATTTTTGGCCATTGCTTTTATGGTGTAAAAGTACTCATATAATTGGTAAATTTGAACTTAAAGCTGGAAGCGGGTCAAGTAAAAATGCAGTCAAGATTGGAGGAAGAAGAGGAAGCAAAAGCAGCATTGATGAGTAGAATCCAGAGGCTCACCAAGCTCATACTTGTATCTACAAAGAACTCCATTCCTGGATGTTTGAGTGATATGCCTAGTGAACAGAAGAGTGCTTTGGCTGATGATAGTAATGTAAGTATTTACATTTCAGTATCAAGATGTCAAAACCTTTTAATTAACGAATTGGAAACTAAAGCCAAGACCAAAACATTAATATAATAAAAGTAACATATTCAACTTATCGGAGAGAAATTGTTTAAATTATGAGTATATATCACACAATTTGTGATGTATCATTAACATTATTCTGTTGCATAGATTTTAATTAAACTGCCGAATGATTAAGTTCTATATTATAATTTAAATATGGACATTAGATTTGCGTTGTTTATTTTGGAGCTCATAGAGTATGTGGAATTGTTTTCAAGACGGAGGGATAAAATTTCATATTGAACATCCATTTAGATCTCATGGCCTTTCTTTCTGCAGAAGTTAGATGTGTTGCGTGAGACTTCGCTGCTCTTACATAGTGGAACTCAGAATGACTCTCTAACAGCACTGGCTCTTCCATTGGATACATCTCTAGATTCTGAGCAAGGAGTGTCTTCCAGCAAGTGGAATGGAGAAATCGCGACAACGAGCTGTCCCATTTCAGAATCAAATCAAGCAGGTCAAATTATCAATGGTTCAAAAGTGGTAGGGGTATGTTTTGTTTCTTCTTTTGTTACTCTTTTGCAGATTACTAGCGTGTTAGCTTTATTAATTTATAATTTTATCATTCTTCCAACTTAAGGGCCATCTTAATTGGGCGGGTGATTTCTTCATATACTTGAGGATTTATTGCATCGTTTAAGATTGTTCCTTTTTGCCTCTTTTGTCTCATTGTTCTTAAATTTGGTAGATGGAGTTCAGCCTATTTACTAAAAGAATCTTGCAACTTTAATGATAAGATCTTTTGTAACTTTCAGATATGAGCCCTTAGTGTGACTTGTTTCAGTTATTTATCTGACTAAAATACTATTTTTTAAATCCTTTCCTTTCACTATGATGACTTTTACTCTCTACATATAAAGGGCCATGTTACTGGGGTGGGTGATTTCTTCATGTACTTGAGGATTTATTGTCGTTTAAGATTGTGCTTTTTTGCCTCTTTTGTTTCATTGCTCTCAAAATTGTTAGATGGAATTCAGCCTATTTACTAAAAGAATCTTACAACTTTAATTATAAGATCTTTTGTAATTTTCAGATGTGAGCCCTTAGTGTGACTTGTTTCAGATTATTCAGTGGCATAAATGTTTGTAGTAATCAGTTTTTTTTTTGGGTCACATCACAGTTGATATCTCTATCATTGTACAATGTCAGTCTACTGATGCAATAATAGAAAAGTGCGCTTATCATTATCTTTTGTTATCATAGGGTGGGTTAAGTCCAGATGAGATGGAACTTCTTGTCGAACAAGTCAAGATGCTAGCTGGAGAGATTGCATTCAGCACAAGTACTCTTAAGCGATTGATTGACCATTCCTTGGAGGATCCCGAGATCTCAAAAACCCAAGTAAAGTTTACCTTAATTCTTTGATTAACTACCCTTAGTTCTCCCTAATTTCTACGTGTGTATGCATTTTCCTGTGTGGCTTCTCTATGAGCACCCTTATAACAGAACTAAATTACATGATAAATGTTAATAGTACCTTGTTATGGAGGCTGCAGTTTATTATTATTAAAATTGAATGTTTTTGGATGCGCTTGATAAAGAAATTTGCTTCAATCTTCAAGATTGCTTACGTTTCCTCTCTCGAATTTCATGTCACTTTTGACAAATTGATCATATTGGTCTAGGTAGACAACATGTTCAATGTAATGTAATCGGTACCTATATTAAAATTTTCACTTTAATTTCAACTTCCAGCTACATAATTGTTTTAAATTGTTGTAGTCTTCAGTAACCAAAAACTGTTAATCTGTTCCAAAAGGCTCCAAAGTCATTTATCTGTTTTATATGCAGATCCAGGAAATGGAAGGAGATATTCATGAGAAAAGGAGGCAAATGACGGTGTTAGAACAACGCATTATTGAGAGTGGGGAGGCTTCAATTTCTAATGCATCATTGGTTGAAATGCAACAGGTTTGCCTGCTAATAGTTGTTTTCTTACTATTATCCTTTACAATTTACTATATATAGCTACTTGACTCAGTTTTGTGTATGTTCTTTTTTGTTTCGTTCAACAGAAAGTCATGACATTGATGACCGAATGTAGTGAAACAAGCTTTGAACTAGAGGTCAGTACTTCAATGTCAAATCAAATGTTTGCGTTTCATACATTATGAGGAAACAGTACTCCTAATTTGTCTAATTTATCGAAAAGATTGACTAGTTTGTTCTAAAAAGCTAAGCCTGTTATACATGCATGTTTTTCTAACAATTTCACAAAATATTTTCCTCGATGCGAAGTTTCTCAAGCTATTTAACCAATTTAAGATTTGTAGTGTAGAGAATTTTTTTGAGAAGTCCGGAAACTTTATTTTCCCTGCAATTTAATTTGATTTTGCCGTATATGTAGATAAAGACAGCAGACAATCGTATCCTCCAAGAACAACTGCAGAACAAGGTCACAGTCCCTTTAATGTATTTGTCTGGGTTTCTATTTCCTCACAGTATCAAGTACACATCTTTTTCGTTTTAGTTGGTGGCTGCTATTCTAAATGCTACCCCTTGTTGCAGTGTGCGGAGATCAGTGAATTGCAGGAGAAGGTGGATCTTCTGGAGCAAAGGTTGGCTTCACATTCTCATGCAAGACCATTATTATCTGAACAGGGTGTTTCCGAAGTTTATGTTGAAGACTTGAGAAAGAAGATGCAATCTCAGGTTATCTCCGAAATGCTGTCTTTTCTAGAATTCGAGCAAAGTATTGACCGCTGGATTTTGTTATAGATCTTTCGCCTGAAATAAAAAATTGTTTGAAAGTGATCTAAAGTTGCTTTATTTGCGATGTCTTATTTGTCTGAATTCTCGGAGATATCTCTCTTTTTGTCATATTTATGCATTTAATTTGCCAGATTAAATGTATTAAAATGTCTAATACCTCTGAATCTACGGAGATATTTAGCACTTTTGTTATATTTATATATTTAATTTGCAAGACTGAATGTGTTTAGTTTACACTTCATCCCAATTCCTCAACATATCAACTGACCTGAATATTATGAATCCTAACTCAGGAGATTGAGAATGAAGAGCTAAAGCTAGAACATGTTCAGCTGTCAGAGGAGAACAGTGGACTGCGTGTACAAAATCAGAAACTGGCTGAGGAAGCTTCGTATGCAAAGGAATTGGCTTCTGCCGCAGCTGTTGAGCTGAAGAATCTGGCTGGTGAAGTGACCAAGCTCTCGCTACAAAATTCCAAGCTAGAAAAAGAACTTTTGGCTACCAGAGAATTGGCTAATACACGAAGTGCAAGCTTACAAACTGTTAATGGCGCCAACCGCAAGTATATTGATGCTAGACCTGCGAGAAAGGGGCGGATAACTGGCCGGCCTGGAAATGACTTTGATTCATGGAATCTGGATACAGAGGATTTAAAAATGGAACTGCAAGCAAGAAAGCATCGAGAGGCAGCCCTGGAAGCTGCATTGGTCGAAAAGGAGTTTGTAGAAGATGAATATCGAAAGAAAATTGAAGAAGCAAAGAAACGGGAGGTGGCTCTGGAAAATGATTTAGCTAATATGTGGGTGCTTGTTGCTAAGTTGAAGAAAGATTCAACTACTATAACCGAGGTGAAGACGGAAGAGAGGCTAGCTAACGGGATGGATCCTAGGTTTGATCTAAAAGCAAACAGCGCTGATAGCATAAGAGTCCTGCGAGAAAGACAGACATCAGATGTTTCAAAGCCAGTTACTGAAATGCCTAAAGCTGATGAAAAGCCTAAGGAGGAACCTCTGGTTGCTCGCCTTAAGGTGGTACTTAGAATCCATCTTTTCTTTTCCAATAAATTTCTGTCCATTTAGAAGCAAGCGGTTCAATGGTGTGCTTAAGGGCATCCTCTTCTTGATGCAAATTTCATACCCTTATGAAGATATTTGTTACCTAGGGTTTCTTTCACCTAAAATATTGTTTCAATGGGAATTTGCTTAACTATAAAAATCTTAGCCTGACATGGCCAGGTAATCAGTGAAAGAACACTCGATATGAATGTCTGCGCTGGGTAATCAGGGAGACATTTTCCCTTATGGCACCCATTAAATTCCTGAACAAGTGAATTTTGGCTGGGCTCTTTACTGTGTCTGTTTTAATCGTCTGACATACTCTTGGATGGTGTAATAAAGGATTTAATTATAGTCTCTGTGATTTAATTATACTTTTCCTTTGTTTGTTTCAGGCGCGGATGCAAGAAATGAAGGAGAAAGACCTCCTATCAAGCGCCAATGGAGATACCAATTCCCATATTTGTAAAATCTGTTTCGAGTCACCAACTGCAACTATTCTTCTCCCTTGCCGCCATTTTTGCTGTGAGTTAACCCCAATTCCCCTTGTCTGAAAATTTTGAGTATTTCTACAAGAATTTAACTATAACAGACCTCTTTTTTCTTTTTTTGCAGTGTGTAAATCATGTTCGCTTGCTTGTTCTGAGTGTCCCATCTGTCGCACAAAGATTGCAGATAGGCTGTTCGCATTCACACCTTGAAGCTGCTCACGGATGCCCTATGAAATTCAGGTTATTTAAACTGTTGTAATTTATTTGTTCATTTATAGCTAAGGTAAAAGCTATATACTACCTTCAAATCACTATATACTATTTTTTTTTCTGACACCTAACGTCGACACACTGCGTCGACTTTAGTTTGAAAAACAACTATTGCCGACGCAGTGTGTCCAGATTAGTTGCGCAACTGAAACAGTGCACCTAATGTCGACCAAATGAGTCAGACATTGAAAAAATGGTAACATATAGTGATTTGAAGGTCGTATATAGCCTTTACCATAACTAACATTGTTTTCTTCCCATTAGATACTGAGATTTGTGAAACAATTTAATTCCATATAGAAATGACCAATTCTCACCTTTATGTTTGGAATAAAAAACCAACAAACTTTTTACTTTGTATTCTTTTATTTGCAGGGTTGGTCATTCTTCGCCTAATTGCGATAGCAGGCAGGCGTGATTCTTTAATTAGTTTTTACATGTATTGTCAATATTTGGTTTTGTTCCTCTCCTCTAGGGGATGTAAAATAAGAGGGAACTAAGGTTAAAAGAAGCTTAAAATGAGAAGATTCTGAAAAGTAATACCAAGATGTCGCTTCTTTATCACAAGTTTTGTACAGGAAACACAACTCGCATATTAATCTTGATCTTATATTTACTCTATAGTTGATTTTCTTTATTATAGTTCATTTTGTTTTGGGGCTGCAGTAATGTTGATGTCATCTAATAATTAAATTATGAGGATAGTTAATACAAATAGCTATCATGTTATTCGATAATGTTTTAAATTTTTTCCAAATGGTTGAATAATACGTTAATACTCTTTGTTGATGTATTTTTTAACTTTAATTTTTGGTGAAGTTATGAATAGTTGTTTGGGATAAACTAAAAGTACCCATAGTTGTTTGGAAGTCTTACCAATACTATTAGTTAACATTTTGCTTTCACTTCACGATTTTTTCTCCCTATATACAAAACTTTTTTTTTATATAGCAAGTGAAGGAATTTTATTACGAAATTAAGAGAAATACATTGTTTAGGATCAAATTGAAAAATACATAAAATAATAGGGACTAAAATTCAAAACTTCAGAACAAGGGTGCCCAAAACTTTGAATTCGACGTCTTCTTCAGAACAACAACTTCAGGACAACTTCGACATTATTCATGTAATATACCCTAACCCTAAACTCTCCAGTAACACCATCGATCGAAGCTCGTCAGGGGGAGTTACGAAGTGAATGTTCTTCTTTGATTTGATCACAGCTTTAGATATCCAGTCAGCACACTGGTTTTGAAGACGAGAAACATGTCTAATCGACATCTTAGGATGAATTAAGGATCTGCAAATCTCCATTGAATCGAACATGTACCATGCTTCCTTCCTATTAGCTATTTAATTAATAAGAACCAGGTTATCCGATTCTACATCAACATTAGTCCATTGTTTTTGCTTGCACTTAATCAAGCCTTCGATTAAGGCACTAATTTCAGCAAAAAGAGGGTTTAACTTGCCAAGAAGAGAGCCACAACCCAGAAGAACATCACCCTCAGAATTGCGAATCAAGATCCCGGTGCTGGATTCACCAAACTTGTTGCACGAACCATCAACGTTGATCTTCATCTTCCCAGGATTAGGAGCAATCCATCTCAGGTATCTTGGAATTTTCCGATTGTTTATTGCTGAGTTGCAACCTAGGGACACACCAGCATGTAATGCTTTAGACCAATGCTTGTATGTAATCATGTTGGCCAAATCCATACTTTTAATTATATGAATAATTCTGGCTATAGCCTTCTTGACATTATCAGGAGAACCATCAAACTTAGATAAGTTTCTGTTTCTCTAGATAACCCAACAAATAACTTGAGGGATGATATGAGTAACATGACATTTAGCTTTTGAAAACCAAAACCAGGTATGCAAGACATGAGTTAAGACCATGTGCCTTCTAATATCAATCTTGAATAGGCTACTAAAATAGTTCCACAGAGGCCAAGAAAAGCTACAGCTGACGAAGAGATGGTTTTTCTCTTTACAGTTGTAGCAGAATTGACACTTAGAAACTATACTAGCATGCCTTTTCATTAAGATACTATCAATAGGTATGTAACATTTTATAAGTTTCCAACATAAGAAAGAGTATTTCTTAGGAATAAAGTGATTCCAGATTTTAGTAAACAGACCAGACTTGGTATAAGTATGTCTGATACTTTTCCAAGTTGATTTAATATCAAACTCTTTGCCAGTTGTAAGCTTCCAAATGTTTTTTTAGGCTTATTAGTATCAATTTTATAATTTGAAATGTGATTCACTCTATCAGAAGGTAAGATGTTGTGTAAAACATTGTAATCCCAATTATCATTTTTCCAAAAAGAGTTTACACTTGCATTTAAATACCAACTATAAGAGTTAGGATCACTTATCATAGGTTGTTTGCCATGCCAGTCTTCTAGCCAGAAGTCCATACACTCTTGACCTAGCCTCCATTTGATGTTCTTGTCAGCAATGTTTTTGATTGCATGAAGTCTCTTCCATACAATTGAATATGTGTTTTTGCATTTAACTTTAAGAGCATAAAAGTCTTTACAGTAGGTCTTGTGCATCACAGATTCCCAAAGGCTGTTATTTTTCCTGAAAATGTACCACAGTTTATAAGAGAATGCTATTTGAACATCATATAGACTCTTAATGTTTAAGCCACCCTCAGCATGAGGTTTACAAAGCTGATTCCAGCTAGACCAGTGAATAGCTTTAACATTATAGTTAGACCTCCACATAAATTTGTTGAAATAGCCCTCAATCTTCTTGATGATATTATTAGGAACAAGAGAATTTTGCATCCAATAGTATATAATAGGAATTAACACATAATTAATTAAGGTCAACCTGCCCACAAAAGATAAATTCTTAAGATCAACCCACAATTCTATCCTGAATTTTATCAAGAAGGGTCTGAAAAAACTTCCCTCTATTGTTTCTTGCAATAGTTATCCCCAAGTAGTTGAATGGCAGATTATCAGTATTAAATCCAGCTTGTATCTTTATGTTGTTTGTAGTTGTTTGATTAACTCTTCTTGAAATGATAAGCTTTGTTTTTTCTTTGTTAACAAATTGGCCAGAGATAAGTTGATACTTATCCAACAGACTGCTAAGCAAAGCAATGGAACTAGCCTTACAGTTTGTAAAGATCAATACATCATCTACAAAGGCCAAACAAGGCACCAAGAAGTTAGATCTAGAATCATATAGTATAGATTTATTATTTTCAAAGAGATTGTAAATCCCTCTGAGCAAGACCTCCTCAGCAAGGATAAACAGGCTTGGAGATAGAGGGTCTCCTTGCCTAATACCCTTGTTTTGCTTAAAGTAGCAATTGATAGAACCATTAATAAACACAGAAATATGAACATTTGTAATCATTTTCTTTATTAATTCAATACAATGATCAGAAAAGTCAAAACATGTAAGAACTCTTAGAATGAATGCATGAGAAAGCTTATCAAAAGCTTTAGACATATCTAACTGTATAATTGCATTTCCAGTTTTAGGTTTTCTATCAATGTCATGAATTAATTCTTTAGTAATTAAGATATTATCATGGATCAATCTGCCTTTGACAAAGGCACCCTGCATCTTAGAGATAATGTTAGGCAAAATATTAGATAATCTAGAGTTTATAAGGTTGGAAAAAATTCTATTAAAGATGGAACAAAGACTTATCGGTCTAAAAGATTTCCAGTCAGTTGGATTAGCACTCTTTGGAACAAGGCAAAGACCAGTAGCAAACACACCCCCTGGAATGTTGTTTCCTGAAAGATAATAGTTAAAAGCATTGCACATATCATTAATTATAATAGACCAACAAGATTTGAAGAAATAGATATTAAAGCCATCCAGCCCCGCAACATTATCAGTCTTCATTTTGGAAATTATGCTCCATACTTCATCCTTATTAGTTTGCCTGATAATGGAATCACTGTCCTCCTTATTAACAATGTTAGGAATATTGCTAAAGATCTCATCCTGTATTAAGAAGGCCTCCTCATTTCTGTTAGTGTAAGAGTTTGTAGATAATATAGATTTGAAATAACACACAGCAGAATTAGAAATATCAAAGGAATTGTCAAGCCAAATCCCATTGTCTTTGATCCCCTTAATAGTGTTTCGCCTTCTTTTCTTAGAGACATACGCATGGTAAAGCTTGGTGTTACCATCACCATATTTGATCTAACCATTGTAACACTTTTGATGCCAGAAACTTTCTTCATTTCTGAGAGCCTTCAAGTACAAACTATTAGCTTTAGAGAGGTCAGATTTAAAGGTGTTGCTATTGGATTCAATATGAATGATTTCCATTATCCTAAGAGCCTCAGCAGTCTCTTTCACCGAACTGAAGATGTTGCCAAAAGTATTAGCATTCCGCTTCTTAAGGCAGAACTTAAGCCTCCTCAACTTATACCAGAAGACTTGGCCCTGATTACCCTTGCAATCCAAGTTCCAGTTCAGCTTAACAATACTAAAAAAACTATCATCATTAGTCCAAGCATTAACAAATTTAAAATTTTTCTTGCAGTTAATATAATTAGAGATATAGTTTGATTGAATTATGAAGGGATCATGGTCAGAACAAGTTCTGACCATATGATAAACCTGGGTATCCTTAAAAGTGTTGATCCACAGTTCATTAGCCAAAGTTCTATCCAACCTTTTCCAACGAGTACCCCTATTCCAAGTGTATCTCGAACCAATATTAATGCTGTTTATTTTCGTTTGAGGGTAATTTTGTCTAGAGTTTTGTAGAATTTTGAGGGTATTTAATGTTTGGATAGAATGTAGAGGGAGAATTGAGCTGCCTGGTTGTATTTAATTTTCATTACCCTTATTTAATGTAGGTGGTTGGGTATTTATACCCTTATCTTTGGGCCACATGGGCTTTCGGGTTGTGTTAATAGATTCGGGTCGAGTTTAAAGACCCATTAGTTTTAAGTAAGCAAGTAATCAGCTTAGTCATGAAGTGATTAGGTTTTAAATACTTTAGTTTTGTTCAGATAGTTCAGTAAGTGGAGGTTGTCCGAACTTCCCCTGTCTGGTTAGGTGGATGTTGTCCGAATTGCCCCTGTCCGGTTCTCATAAAGGGTGGTGACAAAATCCAGACTCATCAGTAGCCCCTTTTTTAGGTGGTGTTCAAAGGCTTTTGGTCAAGACCTAAAAAATAGCCTGTAGCTGGTCACAGCCATGTCTGGACAGATTTTCAAACTGTGTAAATAACTTTATCCGAAATGAAAAAGTTCTCAGAAACTAAACGGTTTTTTGCCAGAGATCGTGGGACACGTGTCTCTCTCTGATTCGCCAGATCAGCCGTTTTTTACCTAGAACAGCGCTCCCACTTACTTCAAAAAGCAACCTCTTCATTTAATGATGATGACATCAGCGCATTTTTTAATCATTGCAACCTTTTCGAATTCTCCTAGGTATCAAAGCATCTTTTGTATCTTTACTATAAATTAATCCATTTTCTACTGTTTTACCATCTTCTTCATCATTGCTCTGCTAAACGTCAAAGCTTTCTCTCTAAAAAACAAACACTTTCTTTCGGTGTGAGTTTCAGTTCACAGCAAGAAATGCTTTAATAAAAGGTGGGTGGCTCAATTTGTCAGAGTTAGAAAAAGCTCAAAAGGTTGAACGAGAAAGACGCATTGCTGCAGGCCTCTATGTTTCCCCTGTTGATAAATCAGAAACACCAAGCTCAGAGCCTGACCGGGGTTCTTCTTCAACTAAAATCGTTAAACCTAGGAGGTTGTTCCAACCCAACCTTTCACCAATAGTTTCAGGCTCATCGGTTCAGGAATCAGAGCCTATTGTTGAACCAGGACAGGTAGTCACCAGTTTTAAGAAACCTTCCCCATTCATTTCCATGTGATCGGATGCTGACACCTCTCCAGAGAAGTTAGTAGATCGGAGAAAAGGTCACTTGGTGAAAGGGCAAGCTCCAAAAGGTACACCTTCCAAATCGAGGGCTAAAGATAACAATACAGGGTCAGAAGCACCCATTAAGATTCCTAAGGACAAGCTGTCCGGCCCGGAGGCATCTAGTTCAAGTCTCCGAAAAGAAACCACTGCATCTGAGCCCCAACCGGAGTCCAGACTACAAGGAGCCGGTGATGCCCAACAATCCGGAGGGCCTGCTGAGCCAACCCCTAGCTCCCCTCACCCAAAAACAACTGATAACCCTTCTATGATAATGGAAGAAGTGACGGAGGATTCTATTGAAGAAGCTCCCTTTGAGTCCGAAGTCTCTGGGCAAACAAGTGAGGCTGTTGCTGCCAAGAAGGACAAAGGCAAGGAGAAACTATGCTTAAGGCATCCGGATTTGCCGGAGTGTCTTGTGGGAAAAGTGGGACCTTGTTTCCATAAGGTAAGTGTTAAATACCTGCTAGCTTTGCAAAAAATTAATTATGCTTTCATCCACACATCCGAACTGGATCGGATGCGAACAGAGTGGGGAATCCCGAAGAATGTCAAAATAAGGATTCCGGTGGATCCGGAGACACCGATGGACTGCAAGCTCAGTGAAATAGTTTTCTTCACTGAGCTCTTCAACTGGGGACTAAGGTTTCCCTTAGACCCGGAGATAGTCAAATACTTTCACCTCATCAAACTTTGCCCAAGCCAACTGAGCCCCAATGCATGGTACACTCTCATGGCCTGTAGTACGGCCTCCAGGTCTCCGGAATTCCTCTTCCAATGGAGCAGTTTGCAGCTGTGGCCAGCCTCTGCAGAAACCACCATATTCCCTTCTATCACTTCAACATGGGTGATAATTACAAAGTAGTAGATGACCTGCTCGAGTCGGAAAGGAATTGTAAGACTCAATTCTTGTTTGTGAGTGGCGTCTGGGAGAATGGGAGGAAGATTAAAACCGGTGTCAACCCGAGCCTCCTTACCAGCAGATGGCGAAGCGATGGTAAGAATCCCATCTCACATTCCCATATTTATTTATCACAAATTTGTTTATCTGACTTGTATTTTTTTTGTTTCTTGGCAGTGCTGCCTAAGGAATTCAGTGACTACTTGAAGGCTGGCAGACCACTTGCACCAAGCTAAATGCTTGGGCTGCTGAGAAGTGGGGGGATCGCTTCCATAATGCCTTTACCGGAGGCAATCTAACAAGGTCCTACCTTTGGAATACCACTGAGCGGAAGAACTTATCCTGGGAGGAACTTACCACCCCACCCCCTCCGGAAGTAGTCCTCAAAAGAACATACGCACCGGATGGGGCATTGTATATGCCCGGTAGAGCCAAAGCCCCAAGTAAGATGAAGGGCAAGAAAGGTAAAGGCAAGCAGAGTATGGTCGAAGCCAATCCTACCGAAGTAGAGGAAGCTGCCCCAACAAACCCAGAGGGGTCAGAACAAGGACAGATTGACGTTTCCCTTCTACAGGTAGTGGAGCATGAAAGTACTAAGGAAGTGGCATGATATCCAAAACCTCCAAAGGGTCCTAAGAAATATAGGAAACGGGGAGCAGAGGGCAAGGACAGGGAGGCCAAGAAGAAGAAGACCTCCAGGGGTGATGAAATTACCCTCCGACCTTCAGAGTCTTTTCCTCCTACTGACCCTATTGGCCCCACTCATGCAGAAGGCATCCCTAGTGACTTTCAAACCGGAGGGGGTGCATGAGGAGATATCAGCATCGATGGTGTTGATATTAGTGGTCTTTAAGAGATTGGTCTGTACTTCGAAAACCTCCCTAAGGATGATTTTGTTGGGCCTTATCTCCCCCCGAGTTCTTCAAACACTGTTACCTTCAATGGTAAGTCTTTCTCTGTCTCAAGCGAAAGAGATGTCATAACTCACTCTATATTAAGTAATATTCAGCCAGTGCTTAATTTGGAGAAGCAAGTACGGGTCAGTCAGCCATCATTACTGCCCTTAATTCTGACAAAGAAATTATCTGGTGACCTCCTCACTACCAATCAAAATGCTGACATTTTGAAAAGGGAAAATAAGGAGTTAAAGAAGCACCAGGAGGATTGGGCCACAAAGGTAGCCACCTTGGAAGATACTATCAAAGAACTCCGGACAAAGCAATCTGAGTTGGAGAAAGATCTCTCTTCTTCGAAAGAGGAGGTGAAGGTTAGGGACAGGGTCATTCATACTTTGACCAATGACAAGATCTCGCTCGAGGACTCCGTGTCCAAGGATGCACAAGAAAAAACTGATTTGCTAAGGGAGAAAGAGGAAACAATCCAAGCTAGGATTGATGCTTATACCAACCAAGTGATAGACACTCAGGAAGAAAAGTTTGCCAAAGTGAAGTCGGACATAGTCTTGCTCTTTCATGAGAAATTTCTGAAGAGGAATCTGGGAGACTTATGGACTTTTGTAGAGTATGAAGACCTCCCCTTCCACACGATGGCCGATGGTGACAAGCATGACTACTCTAGTGCTGACTCAAGCGATGAAGAAGAGAACACCAGGGAGAGTCCGGATGAAGAAAATAACGACATCAAGAAGAAGAAAACTAGTGAGGCTGAGCCATCTTCAAAGGCTCAGTCTTAGAGTATCAATTATCTTTTCACTTTTGTTTTGATTGAACCAAGTCCTTGGATGGCCAAGGCTTTTTTGTAACTGTGTCCGGTCCTTGTCCGGATAAATCTTTTTTGTTTTGACAATTTAAAGTCCTTGGATGGCCAAGGCACTTCGTATGTTTCAATGGGTATCTTTATTTTGCACAACTCTTGCATTCTTTCATAGTTTTTCAATTTTGGTAGCTAATGTTTAAACAACCCTTAGTTATTTCATAAACATTCTAAAGTGAGAGTGTTTAAATACTCCGATGACATATGTTTAACTAGTCATCACTCCTTCAATTTAATCCGGCCTATTTAAATAAAAAATTTCACAAGATACTATTAAGTAAAAACACTCCGAGGTTTTAAGAAGGCATCAAATTTTATAAAAATGCCCAGACACCTCATTAAAACCTCCCCGCGCCACCAGGGTAGGAAAGAGTATGCCCCCAAATATTTACATAGTTTCTATTCCAAGTACAACCGGAGGTGCTCAATATTCCATGGGTGATTCAAAATCCTTCCATCTTTGTCTTGGAGCCGGTATGTCCCAGGCTTAAGCTTTTCAATAACCACATTGGGTCCTTCCCAAGTTGGAGCCAATTTACCAAACTGCTTCTCTTTAGTATGTAGGAAGACTTTTCTCAATACCTTATCCCCCGGTTGAAAATCTCTTCTCTTAATTTTAGAAGCGAACCTGCTTCTCATCAAACCTTGATAGTGTACAGCTCTAAGGTGAGCCTTAACTCTTCTTTCCTCTATTAAGTCAAGCTGGCCTCTGATAGCTACCTTGTTAGCGTGTTCGGAGAAATTATGAACTCGAAATGAAGGGAGAGTAGCTTCTATGGGAGCTATGGCATCCATCCCATAGACTAAGGCAAAAGGAGACTCTTGTGTTGCAGCCCTGGGAGTGGTCCGGTAAGCCCACAAAACTTCTTGCAAATAACTTGGCCACTTTCCAGCAGCTCCTTCTAGATTCTTCTTTAGACCGGACAGTATTGTCATGTTGGCCACTTCGACCTGACCATTTGCTTGTGGGTGGAAAGGGGAAGAGAAGCAATTTTGTATGACTCTGGAGGCACATAAACTCTCCATTTCCTTGTTGTCGAACTGTGGTCCATTGTCTGTTGTTATCTTTTGTGAAATTCCAAATCTACAGCAGATATTGGATAAAATTAATTTTATAACAGCTTTTGACGTTGTACCTGCCAACGGAGCTGCTTCAATCCACTTCGAAAAGTAATCAATAGCAACGATTATAGTTCTGCGCCCTCCGGACGCCATGGGTAGAGGTCCCACTAAATCCAACCCCCATCGAGCAAAAGGTATGGGCTCAGAAATTGACTCTAAAGGGATGATTGGGATATGAATTTCATTGCTATATCTCTGGCATGGGTCACATCTCCTCACCAACTCCTTAGCATCTTGCATTATAGAGGGCCAATAATACCCAGCTAACAAAACTCTCTTTGTTAGAGCCCTGAATCCACAGTGAGCTGATCCCTCACCATTATGTAATTCGGAGAGCACTATTTGAGATTCATCAACCCCCAAACATCGTAAGAGAGGTTTACTATAAGACTTCTTATAAAGAATATCTCTTAGGATGACAAAACACGAGCCTTGTACTTTACTTTTCTTGCTATTGATTTATCCGGAGGCAAGATGCCATCTGAGAGATATTGAAGGAGAGGAAATCTCCAATCTTGAGACTGTTTTATCTGTATATCGAAACTTTCTTCTTCCTTACCCAGACTGATTTGAATGGATGGGCACTCCAGCACATGAATCCAAGGGTAGGACTCAGTATAGGCTATGGTTGCCAAGGAGTCTGCCAGTATATTTTCTGTTCGGGGTATGTGCTCATAGATGACACTCTTGAAATTAAGTGCTACTTCTTTAAGAAGAAGTAAGTATTTAACCAACTGCTCATTTTTGGCTTCGGATTGACCTTGGGCATGATGGATAAGCAGCTGAGAATCGCTCATCAACTTGACCCTCTTGGCTCCACAAATAAGATCTAATTTCAAACCAGCTATAGCAGCTTCATATTCAGACTCATTATTAGAAGCCCTGAAAGCAAAACATATAGCTTGGTACATTCTGTCACCGTACGGAGAGGTCAAACATACCCCAGCACCACATCCTATGGTACTTGATCCACCGTCAGTCCGGATGACCCAGACTTTTTTGTCTTTCACACCAGTTGTTTGCTTAGTATCCATGTCTGAGTGAAATTCAACTAAGAAATCCGCCACCGCTTGGGCTTTGATTGCTGTTCGGGGAGAAAAATCAATATCGAAGTCTCCCAATTCCACAGACCACTAAGTCATTCTACTTGAAATGTCTGCCTTTTGAAGAACGTTTTTTAAGGGAAAGGACGTCCGGACAATAATGAGATGAGCCTGAAAATAAGGTCTCATCTTCCTCGCAGCAATCACCAGGGCTAGTGCTAACTTCTCAAGCTTCAAATAGCGCTTTTCTGCATAAATCAAACTCTTGCTAATGTAATACACCGGACGAGGATAATTATCTACCTCCCATACCAATACTGCACTTATGGCACAATTGGAAACTGCCAAGTATATAAAAATAGTCTCTCTGTCAACGGGTTTAAACAAAGTCTTGGGGGACGACATATGTTTTTTGATTTCATTGAAGGACTCAGCACACTGTGAAGACCAGTCAAATCCCTTTGCACGTTTTAAAGTTTGAAAAAACGGGGCACACCTGTCCGAAGACCTTGAAATGAATCGATCTAACGCAGCCAACCTCCCAGTCAACCGTTGTACTTCTTTAATATTCTGAGGAGGCTCCATTTGAAGTAAAGCATTAAGTTGGTCCGGATCAGGCTGTATCCCTTGCTCACTTATTACATACTCCAGGAATTTCCCGGACTGCACTCCAAACACACACTTTTCAGGGTTTAGTTTCAAATTTACTTTTACTAAATTAGCAAAAGTTTCTTGGAGATCTTGTCAAGTGTAGTTCTTCGTCCATACTTTTTACCATCATGTCGTCGATGTATACTTCCATGTTTCTTCCAATTTGATCAACAAAAGCTTTGTTTACCAACCTCTGATAAGTAGCCCCAACATTTTTTAACCCAAATGGCATCACCTTGTAACAATGAAGGCCCCTATCAGTAACAAATGTAGTATGCTCCTGATCCTTCAGATCCACTTGAATCTGATTATACCCGGAGAAGGCATCCATGAAAGACAACAGCTTGTTCCTAGATGTGGAATCCACCAACTGATCAATCCGGGGAACTGGGTATAAATCCTTTGGGAAAGCTCTGTTGAGATCTGTAAAATCGATACACATACGCCACTTGCCATTTTTCTTTTTTACCAATACCGGATTGGCTGTCCATAAAGGGTACTGAGACTCCTTTATGTGCCCCATTTTAGTAAGCCGGTCAACCTCTTGAACTATGACATCAACCTTTTCCTTAGAAAAATCTCTTCTTCTTTGTATCACAGGTGCTATGTCTCTTCGGATGGACAATTGGTGCGATATATCTGCTGGTACCCCGGTAACATCAGCATTGCACCAAGCAAAAACATGCTGATGGTCTTTTAGGAACTTCAACATTTTATCATTTAATTCCGATGTCATTTTGGAACCTATCTTAACATTTTTTCCTTCAGCCAAAGAATGTGTTTCAACTTCTTCAATTGGTATTAAAACTCCAGGGGTCTCTCTGGGGTCATCAATTTCACACTCACCCCCAGAAAGCCCCTCAAACTGCTATTTCTCATTGATACGAACTGCCCTCAACGTCCGAGGAGCCAGTGCTGTTGCATAACACTCTCTTGCTACCTTTTGGCTGCTCCGAACAACTCCCACTTGTCCTTGCACAACATATTTCAAACATTGGTGGACTGTTGAGGCTACTGCATGCATCCTAGAGAGCCAAGACCTCCCTAGAATAGCATTATAACAAGTGGAACAATCCAGGACGACAAACAATATTCTAACCATTTTTTTAAAAGGGCCTTTGCCCAACAAAACTTCCTCCTCGAACTCCCCGATCACATCTGCTGAGCTTCCAGTGAAACCCACAATTGACCTGTTCGAACGTTGAATTACTGCTGGATTCTTCATCTTTTTGTAAGAAGTTAAAAAGAGAATATTGGCTGAACTCCCAGTGTCCACCAAAATTCATCTTATGTCATTGCCCCCAATGGATGCTCCTATGACAACAACATCTTTATGAGGACCATCTATATCCCTCAGGTCATCCTCATCGAAAACAATGAAGGGAAAAGGAATCTACGATTGATAGGAAGTCATGCCTCCCTCCAGTTGGGTAGCTAAAGTATGAACATGCCTCTTTCTCAAAGAAGCAGTGGGTGCTGTCATGGTGTCCCCTCCGAAAATTGTGAGTGATTCAAAAAAGTTAATAAGCCTGGACACCGTCTTACAACGTTCCTCAATGGCACCCACTCTATTCCTATTGGGTCAGGGTCCAAGTACTCTGATTTTACATCGAACCTCTTGATTATCACCATAGCCCCCTCCGGAGCCGATGTGCCTGCATTGTTTGGACCAGCCCGATGAGCGTTATCAAGCCTATTTCCTCCTCTTATTTTAATATATGCTCCCAACTTTCCTCTCTCGATCAAATTCTGGACTTCTTGCTTCAAAGCAATACAATCCTCAGTGGTATGGCCAGTATCATTATGATACTGACAAAAAAAATTGTTACGGCTCTCCCTAGGAGACTGTAACGCAACCGGCCTTCTATAGTGTACTTCTTCTTTTGTTTTGTCATAAATGATGGCTATGTTTTCTTTTAACTCAGCAAACTACTCTGGTTGAACCCAAGACCCTCGCTTATTTCTAGATTGTTGACTCTGGGCTGGCGCAGCTGGCTGAGACTGAGCTTTGGCTTTGTTATGACTCTGCCCAACCTCCCTAGCATTGTTTCCGGACTGATTTTGGTTTGGGTTTGGTGCAGCCGGAGCAGACCTCACCTGCATGTGCACCCTTATTTTCTTTGTTTCATCTACGTTAATTTTCTTTCCAACCTGATTCAGTAGACCTCCCCATGTCATGGCCTTTTTTTTGGTTACCGAATCAGCCAAGTTTCCAGGGTTTAAGCCCTGCCTCAGAGAAGCTATTGTTACTTGTTCGAAGCAATCAGCTAATCCATTTTGGTATTTACAAAGAGACTTATGTATTCTTTTAGAGATTCATTCGGTTCTTGGGCACAATAAATTATTATGTCTCCATTTCCCTTTACCTCCTTACTTCCAACAAACTGTCTTCGAAAAGCCACCCAAATAGTATCAAAATTTCTGATGCAGCCTTGTGGCAGACTGTTGTACCACTTCAGAGCACTCCATGTAAATGATTGGTAGAATGCTTTACAAAGCAACTTGTCGTCATCATCAAAATTCATCATAAATTTTTGAACTGTTCCAAGTGGTTGTCCGGGTCTTTACTGCCATCATATTTTTCCATTTTTGTACTGTCAAACCTCTTAGGGAGGTTTCTGGACAGGATCTTGGATGACAATGGAGATTTTCTCCAATTCTGACCACGACTGAAAATGGTATCCTCATTAGGATTTGCAAAGATACTTGGCTCATCATGGAAGGAAAAAAGATCCATCACCATCTGATCTATGTGTCTCCGGCTATGATACGATCCTTTGCCTATATGCCTCTTTAACTTTCCATGCCTATCCCTTTTTCTTGAATACTTCTTAACCAACTTTTGTTTCTTTTTAGAACGACCCTCATCACTGCTGGATGACAAGGATTCTTTAACTCCATCTTCGCCCGAGAAGCTGCTGGAAGATTTTGAGTCTGAATTAGAGCTCTCCACCGGTTTAGATCGGTGAGACTTTTTGGAGCTAGTATGAGTCTTCTTCGTACTCATATGGGTTTTCGAGAGCTCTTGCTCTCTAGGGTTGTCAGTATGATGAGCAACTGACGCCTTTTATTTCTCTTTTATGCCCATCTTTTCCCTCTCTGCCCTCAGAGCTTCTATTTCAACTTTTAATCTATCACGCTCCTCGATGGTATATTCATTACTTTCTCCCACCACTTCGAGCAAAGCTGGTGGTACTTCCGGCACGTCCAGATTCATCCGAACTGGTTTTTTCTGATGGTTTTTAATGCTAGATTCAGGCACCGTCGTTCTTCCACTGTGGTCGCCAATTTGATGTGGTTTATTTTCGTTTGAGGGTAATTTTGTCTAGAGTTTTGTGGAATTTTGAGGGTATTTAATGTTTGGATAGAATGTAGAGGGAGAATTAAGCTGACTGGTTGTATTTAATTTTCATTACCCTCATTTAATGTAGGTGGTTGGGTATTTATACCCTTATCTTTGGGCCACATGGGCTTTTGGGTTGTGTTAATAGATTCGGGTCGAGTTTAAAGACCCATTAGTTTTAAGTAAGCAAGTAATCAGCTTAGTCATGAAGTGATTAGGTTTTAAATACTTTAGTTCTGTTCGGATAGTTCAGTAAGTGGAGGTTGTCCGAACTGCCCCTGTCCGGTTAGGTGGATGTTGTCCGAATTTCCCCTGTCCGGTTCTCATAAAGGGTGGTGACAAAATCCGGACTCATCAAATGTAACCAACATCTTCAAGATTACAAAGTCTGATAGTCTCATTGAAGTCATTGGCACTATTATGATCATAAGTAGAACAACCAAGCTGATCCTCAGAACAAGTAATGACACTGAAGTCTCCAGTAATGATCCAAGGAACTTCATCAGTAACAATCATTCTCATCTGATTCCAGAGATCCATTCTAAGCACACGTTGACTTTTAGCATAGACAACCGATAAATTAAATAAAGTATTGCAATTAGGATAAGAGACAACCATGTTAACCAGCTCATCATGATCATTAAGAATGCAAATCTCAACATCTTATTTCCAAAAGATCCAGACCTTATTGGAGCAGTTAGAAAAAGAATTCTTAAAGCCAAGAACATCAGACACACCAATCAACTTGCAAGGATCAGCCATAGGCTCTTGAATGGACAAAATCTTTGAACTATTATCTTTGATAACAGAAAGGAGCCTCCTCAAAGTAGGCTTATTATTCAGGCCTCTTGCATTCCAGTTAGTTATCTTTATCATTGTCTGATAAAGATTTGTGTTTCGATTTTTCTCCTTTCATTGATAGAGAATTAATGGTGAGCTTCTTAGATTTATTTTTCTTCAATTGAGATTTTAGCTTTCCACTGATGATATAACCAAAGTCATTGTTGAAAGGATGATTTCTAGGGGAGTTATCACAGTTTTCTATATTTTCAATCATATCATTTTCTTCAAACTGGAGATTACTTTGGGCAAAATCTTGATCAATCCGATGCAGTGCTTCTATCACTTCCATATTATTTTCAACATCATTGTTTTGACCACATTCAACAGCACTTGATTCTTTCTCCTCAAGATCTTTATCCTTTTGCACTTATGACAGACTTCAACTTTCTTCTATAGACTTTGCAGAAGGTTTGAGTGTTACTAGAGTTAATATTATATGTTCTTGGCTCCAGAAGAGTTTCTTCTTTCTCAGTTTCAATTCTATCCTTATCTTTATCAATCTTAGCCCTTAAAACCTCCTTGCTAGTATCATTGACACTTTCTTCACAATTTTCGATCTTTTCATCTTCTTTAACTTGTTGAAGTTGCTTTTTACATTCCTCATCTTTATGACCTAAATGGAAACAAGTGTTAAAATATGGAGGCACATTCTTGTAACTAATGTTAATCCAGCATCCCTCGTTTGATCCAAAACCAGTCCAAAGTCTATATTTTAGACTTCTTGAAACATCGAGCTCAACATGAGCGTAACAGGCGTTCATGAGAGCTTTATTTTCTGGTACAATAACCTTGTAAGTAGTTCCAATTGATGAGGCCAAGCTTTGTATAATGGATTTATTATACATAAACTCAGGGACCCTTTCAAAACGAATCCAAACTAAAGCCTTTGGACTCTCATATTTTTTGTTGAATTCAGAATCCCAACGAAGGATTCTCATAGATTTTCCTTCGATGTTCCAAACATTTTTGGACCAGATACTGCTTACATCTTCTTTGTACTGAAACTCAATAAAGATGTGCCTCGAATCGAAGTTGGAGAACTTATAGGAACCTTTGAATTTAAAGTTATGAAGAAAGCATTCAAGAACAGATTTATGTGGGATTCCTTCCTTGAACTTGCAAATGATCGTAGTTGAAGAATTTTCAAGCAAAAAATCCTTAACTTCTTTCGAATATTGAACGGAATAGTGGTCAGCAGATTCTTTGTAGAACTCAGGCTTGAGATCAAGAATTCGATCAGGAATGGAAGTAGACTGCTTGACAGTTTCAGCGTACGTTTTCTTGATTTTGAAGATTCAATCACATTGTGAAGAGTAGGGAACTCTTCAATGGATTGAAGCTTGATTGAATTTGAATCCATGACTGGATTCAAGGAGCCAGAAGAAGAAAGGTCACCAGAAAGGAGAAGAGAAGAAAACCAAGAAACTGTTTCTTGTGAGAGAAGTCATCTTCCCATTCACCAAAATTTTCTTCATCTCATAGATATTATTTTATTCTCCCTAAATACAAAACTTACCTTAATTTTTTTTATCAACTATTAAATCAGATTTTCACTGAGAAATTATTCTATTGCATTTCTAATATTCTTCAATACTCTATATCTTTCAAATTATAATTTAAAAAAAACTAAAATAATATATTTTTAGTCTTTAAAAACGAATAAAACAAAATCCACGAGACATTTTGAAAGATTTTTTATTTTTATTTTGTTTTATATTTTCGCAACTAAATTGCTGTTAATTATTCAATTATAACGTAGTTGCTTTTTTAAAATTAATTTCGCATTACGATTACTAATAATTTCACATCCAGATGCGAAAAAAAATCAATTTTTTTCACAGATTTAGTTTTGTTCGTCTTAAGAAAACAAAATCAATGATATTTTGGATTTTTTGAGCTATGGTTTGAAAAAGATGGCATTTGGAAAAAAATCTCTAACACATTGTTTTTTTCACGATCAAAATTCTATATACTCAAACTTTTTTCTTCTTAATCTCGCACCCTGATTACTCCTAATTTCGCACCCAAATGCATTAAAACAGATTCTTTTTGATAGGTCTAGTTTTATTCATCTTAAAAAACGAAAACTAATGGTATTTTTGCAATTTTTGGAACTATGTTTTGAAACACGTGACATTTAAAAAAACTCTAACACATTGTTTTTTCACAACCAAACTCGTATTTACGCAACTCTTTTCTTTTTAATTTCGCACCTAAATGGAGTGAAAAAAGAAAAAAGAAATCATTTTTTCATATATCTAGTTTTGTTTGTCTTAAAAAAACCAATATATCTATTTTGGATTTTATTTATAGAACTACGACCGAGAGACATGACAATTAAAAAGAACACTAGAACACATTGTTTTTCATAACCAAAAACCTATTTACTCAACTTTTTTAGAGCTATTGTTGAAAAATATGACATTTCAAAAAAAAATCGTGTACGCTTTTTCACAACTAAAATCCTATTTACGCAACTATTTTCTTCTTAATTACGCACCCGGATTACTCTTAATTCCGCATCCAAATGCAGTAAAAAAAATAAAAAAAATTCATGGACTAGTTTCTTCGTCTTAAAAAATCCCGGTTTTTCAAATTTTTTGAAGTTATGACTTAAATATATGACATTAAAAAAAATAAGAGAGAGAAAAATAGTTAAAACTATATTAATATTATCAATAATTAAGTTTTAAAACCAGATAGTTATTAGTAAATTTCCAAATCCGTATGGTTATGGATAAATAATTTAAATTCTCAAAGGTTATAGATAAGTTAGCTTTACATAGATGATAAAATTGAAGAGAGAGATTTCTCTCCAAGAAACACTTCCGTGATGTCTATATTATTCAACAATGCAACTCTAAAAACACCATGACTAAAGTTTCGACGCAGCCACATCGGGATTCTCCTCCGCAACCACAGGATACTCCACTGCCAGCCCCGATATCCTCTCATTGTTATCTCCTGCCCGTGATTGATCCTGCTACAAAGATATCCCACCAATAACCTCCACCACTAGTACATTCAACCATAAGGAAAAGGTCAAAAGACCATAGACAAACCTTCAATGTAAATCAAGATGACGCCAAAAATGCTTACCCCTCCTTGAAACAAGTATATACCTCTTAAAATCATCACAATCAGTAGATAAACATCCATCTATTTCAAAAAAATCCATCTTTGAGAAACAACCCAGTTTTTAAGGAAATTCCTGCTCATCAACCCTCGCTAAGCACTCAACCACAATCCGTAAGCAAACTTTTAAAGACTTACATTGACGTAACCAGAATCAGCCCTCAAGCCAACATACATGAATTCTTTAAAATGACAAATGCATTCTAGAAAACATGGCAAAAAACACTGATATGCAAGTTATCTCCAGGGCCACCTATGTTTAAAATCCAAAAATTATTTAGAAACCTTGGATTTAGAGGCAAAATAAGTCTAGTCCTCTGAGATCCTAAACATCTAATGACCGAGATCGATCTACTAGAAAATATAAGAAATACTTAGAGGAGAAATGTGTGGACAGTTCGACAATACACAATGTGAATAATTAAATGAAGTCCTAACATTAATCCCAAACGCGAATCCCCGATAAATCCAACATGGATAACATTCCCAAGACTCCCTTCTTATATATATCAGAAAAATATCATCCAATATTTAGCCAAGGCCTTAAGTAATCCCTTACAAGTATGGGTTCCTCATAAGAACAAGACAATGTATAATTCTTGCATGTCTTGGATTGAGTTGGACCTATCAAAGTTACCCTTACCTAAAATTTGGATTAGTTTTGGTACTGATGAAGGTTACTGGCAAGAGGTCTTATATGGTGATAGACCTAACTATTTCACTACATGTCAACATATTGGTCGCAAAAATATGTACCTAGCAGAAAAGCTGGCCAAACTCAAGATTAGGTCAACCAGAAGCATCTATCTACCACCAATACCAAGCAACCTAATTCAATGGATACACAGACCCCAAAAATCAAATCCATAATTTTCAAGGCAACATAAAATGCTACTAAAGACAACCAAAAGAAGGACAAACCAAATTGGTATAATGAAGGTCAAAACCGAACTCAAGCCTCAAACGACCAGCAACTATCATCCCATAGTCCACAACATTCATCTATTAGCCCTTGATTTTTTAGAAATATTTCTAGTAACTCAACTTCCATGTCAACCAACCATCAGATAGCCGACAGAAACCTTATACCCGAGCTTCATGAAGCAAAGATAAAAAAGATTTTTCCCTCCATGGAAATAAGAATTCTGTTTTCTACCTCTAATGTCTAAGAATCTCCAAAAAATGGTATCCCATCTCCAAAACTCAACAATACTGGAAACCTACCCATAACATGTCATGCCACAACACATGAAACCAAAGCTACTGAAAAACTCGTGAGTAGAAAATAATAAAAAAGTAAAGTTAAAACCATAAAAAGAATTAAACACAACCAAGGTCATACACTTCAAAGGTCAGCCATACCTCTAACGAGCACCTCTAATGACACTATAAATCCTCTATTTTTTGGATAGCTCAATATTCAAAAGGGTATAAGGCATGTAGACATTAGCAAAGCTAAGTAATGAAGTTAAAGTATTGAACAATACCTAATACGTCTCATTTTTGTATCTATGGATGGAAGGGCTTTATTAACTGCATCAATACATGCCTCAAATGTTCTCTTTAATAAACCTACCAAGCAAAGTCCAAGCACTTCAAACATATTATTTGTTCCAGAAACAGAAAGATATAATGACCTTGATGAAGACGATAGTTACTATAGTTCAATTAATGAAAATTTCTTCTAGCTCATAGATATTATTGACTTTATTAATCTTCAAAACATAAGTTAACTTCTTTGTCTTTAGTCAAAATGACGTCAAGTTAAGCACTGTGAAACCCTCGCAATCTTCAAGTGTTGTTTTTGCTATTCCCGAAGCTCTTATTACTCAATGAACACTAGATGTACATGTCGTTGATGAATTTGATGTTAGGAACCCGAGGTACTTGAATCCTCTCCGATCATTGCAGATGTAGACAAGTTGGCACCAAAGCATAAAATTAGGATCAAGCTTAGGTCTTATTGGGTACCTCAGATTGAGGACTCGAGTAATCAGATATTTAATGCAAAGGCTATGGATCTTGTACCATCAAATGAAAACTATTATTTAATACCTATATTTCTTTTTAAGGCATCTGGAACTGCAAGCTCCTTCTTCAAAACATAAAAAATCTTGCTCTTCTATGTCGTCCCCAATTTCTTGAAGAATTTTCACTAATTGACGAATTGATAGCTAAAAAGGAGCTATTTAGAAACCGATGGAGAAAAATTTAGTAAAGGTTTCGATAAGCAATCGAAAAACGGAATTTTATCTCCTCTGATTTTCACTAGGTTGAAGAAGAACTGGTTATTTTCTGGTTTCTTTCAAATAATTCTGGACTGCTTCGAAACATCAAATAGTTTTCTCTTCTATGTCGTTCACAAGTTCTCGAATAATTTGTATTGATTGTCAAATTGATAGTTGAAAATGATAGAGAAATTTAGTAGAAGTTTTGATAAGCAATTGAAAAACACAATTTTACCTTCTATGAGATTCAATAGGTTGAAGAACAACATGTTGTTTTCTGGTTTCTTTCAAAGACCTCTGGACTGCTTCGAAGATTCAAAAAGCTTGCTTTTCTATCCCGTCCTCAATTTCTTAAAGAAAATTTCATGAGTGTCAAATTGATAGCTGAAATATGGGATGTTTAGAAGCTAATGAATAAAGTTTTGGGCGAGGCTAAATTGAGACCCCATTTGGCTATAATGAGACCCTTCTATAATGAGACCCCATTTGACTATAATGAGACCCCATTTGGCTATAATGAGACCCCAAAAAAAACTCATTTACCCCTGATATAAAAGCTGTATTTTCAGCCACAAAGCCTCTTTTCTCTCTTATTCTCTCTTCTCTCTAACAAAAGCTCTCAAAATCCCGAAAAAGGCAAAATTTCTCAAATCCGACATTACAAACACGTTAAGGTACGAATCCTTTACATATTCATGTGATTTTTAAGCAATATACTTTAGTATTTTTGGTGATATAAAGAGTTTAGGGTTCTGCCTCAAAAGTTTGATTTTCATGTATATGTTGTTTTTTTGAAAAAATAGTTATAGATTCGTGTTAGTCGATGCATTAGGAACGTTTTGGTACCATTTTTGTTGAATTTGGGTTGTGTTTGTGGGTTTTGGGTTCGATTTTAGATCTAGGGTTTGGGGGCTGCTGGAAGTGCAAAATCGCGAACAAGCACCTCGCGATTTTGCACGGGTCGCGAAATACCTGTTCGCAACCCGTGCAAAATCGCGAGGTGCATGTTCGCGATTTTGCACTTCTAGACTGGTGAAATTGCGAACAGGGAGCTTGCAATTTCACCAAAATTGCGAGCAGCTTGTTCGCAATTTTGGTGAAATTGCAAGCTCTTTGTTCGCAATTTCACAAAAACAGGAGATGTCCAATTTTGGGTGTTTTGTCAAATTATGATGTTTTTATTCCCAAATTTATTAATAATTTTATTTGTTGTATTTCAGCATGCCTCGCACACAGCATACACATGTTCGACATTCAGGCTCGAGCAGTGATAGCGAGCAGGGGGAGGTTGTGTCACGGTCACGGTCACGGTCTGTAAGGCGTAGGCCTAGCGCTTCGATTCCGGCCCCTATTATATCCCATGCGTTTGGGACGCTGGATCAGCAATTTCGGAAGGTGAATTCGCATATGCCTGCTCTATATCCAGACTACACACAGCACGAGGCATACAACGTCTTTGGAGGAGAGGTAAGTAATGGTTGTTTTAAAGTACAACGTACGGTCTTTTGTATTATTTCTAAGTTATTCATGTTTTATGTAGGCTCATCGACCATCGTGGTGCTACTCGATGTACGGTACCCACCGTGCATGGGATCTTGTTGGGCAGAGCAGGGTCAGACGTCAGGTTATGCTGTCTTGCTTCTGTCCCCTCACCGATGTCTTGGAGCGTTGGAGTACCAACGTACACCTGGTAGATGCATTTCATGAGAGGTGACATTCGGAGACCAACAACTTTCACTTCTGTTACGGTGAGATGACAGTGACGTTAGACGACGTCCACGTTATTACTGGTCTTCCGGTGACAGGTAATGATTTTATTATTCAGACATTTCCTAGTAATGAACAACGGTTGGCATGGTATTCTAGGGCATTAGGTATACTCGAGGAAGCACTTAGGTATGAGTTAGGGCGTAACAAGGGGGTAGTGCTAGATCTGTTCGTTTACAGTTTTTACGTGAGCAGTACATGCAGCCCCATTTTATGGATGATACCATGTCTGATAGTACTGTAGAGTGTGTCACTAGGGGTTATATGCTGCACATGATGGGTTGTTGCATTTTGGTGAACAAGACAGGTAACAGTATATCGTTGGATTACTTGCAGTTTGTAGAGTATTATAGGGCATCTGTTAGATATAACATGGGGCCAGCATATACTAGCCCAGCTGTACCACCATCTAGGAAAGTCGTCGTTGCACTCGACTTTAGGGATTTCAGGGTTTATTGCCTTGTTGGAGACGTGGATATACGATCACTTCCCCCCTTATTTGACTATGGTTAACACTCTCTACGAGTATTCTATGCCGACTATGTGCCGATATGTACCGACCCCGTTTCATGCGGATAATGAAACTCGTATCAACATCAGACAGATACTGGTTTCGTTGACGAAGAACAATGTGAGTTACGATGATTTGTTACATTTGTTTCCATATCGTTAAATTATTATTACTTATAGTTTTTTAAACATTATTAACTTACATATTGTAGGTTTGGTTCATGCCTTACCGCACGATGCGTGATCATTTCGCTTTCCAGGGTGTGGCTTGGATTGACCACACGCTGAAGGCGTTCGACATAGTTGAGGCGTACTATCCACTTCGGGTCGCTCGACAGCTAGGGCACATTCAGGACATACCACCAGCGTTGCGGGCTGTTTTACCGGCAGATAGGAGGAGGCGTTTCAACACGCGTTTTTTTGTGGGATGAGGCCACATGGATAGGCTGGCAGTCACACGTTGTTGACGCGAGGATTCGTGGTGACACATATATTATAGGTGGTCATGACACGACCTCTTTGTACGATGTATGGATCTGTGACCACCTATGGTACATTCTGCTTGATCCTAGTGTGGTCGGTCCATCTGGTTCACATGTTCCAGAGACCCCGAGTGCGATGACATATCAGGCACGACTGTATGACATTTGCGATCGTGTGATTGATGGATATTCTAGAGTGGACGAGATGAGTACGGAGGAGATGCGTCGGGAGATGCACGAGTGTTCGCTTTTGGCGCACGAGTACCGCAATGTCGATTGACTGCATTTGTCTTATATGACTACTAGGACGATTGTCGGGAGATGCACGAGTCTTCGGTATCAAACTCGTCATTAGGTTTGATCTTTAACGTACTCCAATAGACATCACACTCATCTTTTCTAACCAGCCTTCCTTCTTTATAAATCAAAGCTAATTCGCATGCACATGGTAAATTATGAGTTGTCCTAATAACACACCCACACATTCCGGGAGTGAACCATATTTTCAAGGCCGTTGCGAGATTTGTCTTTATTAATTCTATAGCCTTACATGAAAGCTCACATTTGACATCCTTGTAGATGGTTTTGTTAGGCCCCCTAGTTGAGTTTCTTGGACGATACCTACTACGCTCGAATGACTCGAAAATGTTAGAGTGTTGAGCGGTTAGCAATGCATGAACATGTTTTCAAAATTGCTCAAACGTGCATAGACTACTACCAATCACCCGCTTGAGGCTAGAGTGAGCACTCTCCGCCCTATAAGTTGAGATAAAATAATTTCGATTTCTAACACTTGAAATTAATAAATATTGTGTGAAGATGGAAATATAACTCACTGATTGCTAGTTTGGTTGCCAAAAATGTTTAAATTTGTTCGTGTGAATATTGAGAAATTTGTGTCCATATTCGTCAATCCATTGCTTCATAACGTACTCGATAACCAATGGACAAAATGCGTACGTGTGGTGCAATTTGGCAAGGTTTTTGTTATAATCTTCGATCGTGGCCGAATAGGCTACCCTTTGGTAATATTCGCCAAACTCTTCGGCCATATCCGAATTCGGTGAAACGTTTTTAGAGTAAGAGGTGACGTTTTTACCAATATGCCAATTGCATAGCATATGAGTTGCGTCCGGAAATATATCATCGATAGCATTCATTAAATCCAACTCCCTATCGGTGACGATAATATTAGGTAATGTGCACTTGTTGTTCGTCAACACCTTCTTTAGAACGCTCAATTCCCAAGTGTAGTTCTCTTGTTTCTCGGAGCTCAAAAAAACAAAAGCAACACAAAATGTCTTCTTCGTCGAAGTTTGGCCAACTATTTCAAGTAAAGGCACCTTATACCTTGTAGTCTTATACGTGTTATCCATTATAAAAACTTGAGGAAAAGTGCGCATGAAATCGATGCTTTTAGGGTGTGCAAAAAACAACTCGAGGATCTCATCCGTTGCTTCACAACTTCGCTCCCAAACATAGTACTCGTGTTCTTTTAACTTAGAAAACAAGTATTGCATTTGGGTCTTGCCCGCTTTATCAACCAAATCATGTTTTTGCCGCATGTTGTATATCGTGCGCATGCTTGATACATTTTGCGGGTCTTTAATCTTCAAACCGCGATATATCTCTCTCGGTCGAGAACCGACTTCCGTTTGACTACGAACGAACAATTGTTCTTCAAATTTTAGTCTAGCGGCCCGTGAATGACCATTTAAGTGCAAAAATGGTTTGTGGTTGTGTTTCCCGTTTAGCACAACCACTTTCTAATAACCGGGTAGCTCTAAGACCGGACTCCCCCTTAAATAGAACGGACACCCGCATTTTTTCGATGAACATTCTCGGTGCTTCTTAATATACCCCGGTTTGGGGTTAGGTTTGTAAACCCCGTGCCTCTCGCACCTAAATATATCCTAGGACTTTTCATGCTTTTGCTAACGTCGTCGTTTTTACTACGGACCAAAATGAATCCTAGTTTTATGCTTTCGGACTCGACCCAATCAATCAAATCGACTTTGGTGCAAAAGGTATTCGTACTAAACATTTTCGTGTAATCGTCCATCGAACATGGCGGTTGATCGGGTTCCTACATATGTGATTGATGCAATTATATGAAAACATATTTAATTGTAGTCGATCATTGAATTTACAAAACAGGTCATATTCGCGAAGACGGAATACGATTTTTCTGCAAAATCGCGAACAACAATTACGAGTATTTGGCCAAATTGCGACCAGCGTGCTCGTGTATTTGGCAAAATCACGTAGTGATCGTTCGTCCATTTGGTATTAGTGCGAAGGAGATATTCACAATTTTGGCAAAATCGCGAGCAAGTTGTTCGCTCATTCGGTATATTCGCGAACAATGCCTTCACGATTTTGCAAAAACATTCATGCAAAAATGCGAACCCTGGGTTCGCAGTTCGTCCAGTTTGTAGCGCAACCACCGCTATATTCGCACAGAAACTTTAAAAACACAAAAATCACCTTATTTTGGGTTTGCAAATGGTCTGTCAACGGCTCTTCTTCCTCCGATGCAAAATCATCAATGTTGCAGCTGAAACTTTCACTCCAATCACTCATATCCATGGTTTTTTTAGAGTTTTTAGTTATTTTAGAGAGAGAAAGCTTGAGGGAGAAGTAGGGAAAAATTGGTTTTTTCTTAGAAGCTTGGTCTTATAAATGAAGGGCAAAACGGACATTTCACATTGGAAAAATATCTGAATTTAGGGTCTCATTATAGCCAAATGGGGTCCCAATATAGCCTTGCCCTAAAGTTTTAGTAAAAGGTTTTGATAAGCAATTGAAAAACAGAATTTCACCTACTCTGAATATCAATAGGTTTATACCAGCTGGTTATTTTCCAAGGTATTCGATAAGGTAATAGGACAACATAATTTTTTTTATTGTTAAAATTTGGTACGAGTTTTAATTTTTCCATTTTATTTCCCTCCCAAATTTGGGTAGTTGTATCTTTTCTTTGGGCTGATACTTATGGTCACCTTGTACAAGTCTAATTTTAGTAATAAAGTCCAACTTTAATAAATGGATAAGTTAGCTTTAATGCTTAATAATAAAGATGTTTTTTATTATTTAGATTATGCTAAGGATTTATGTATAGTCATGTTTGAACTATTCAATGAAAAAGAACTTATTTTTTATGGAATGTTCTAAAACGTTTCAGGTTATATTTGTATTCAACGACTTTCAGATTTCTGAGTTTTAGAATAAAATTTTAGGTTGCATATCGTTTAATGGTTTTTTGGGATGATAATTATTTAATTAAAAATATAATATAATATATTTTTCGAGATAATAAAATATTAAATTAAATATAAAAAAATAGTAATAAGGTTATCATTGGACCTAGACAGAGTGAGCTACTATACATAAAATGCATTAGACCCTCGTAAAGGTAGACAATAGAACAACAACAACAAAATTGACAAAATTATGAATGTTGACAACATTCGGAGACATAAGAAAGGCAAGAAAGACACAAAATTTTAGGCGATGAAAGCCTAAAAAACCAAACCAATCGAGTAAAACATCTTCCTCAAGTGAAGGGGAAGAAAAGAGGAGAAACCTAACTAAAGCTTATGAGAGAAATGGTAGCAAAAGAAAAAGTATCCTGAAGTATCCACAAAATCCGGGAGGAGCATAAGACCAACAAATTAAATGAGTAACAGAGCACAAGATTACATAGGCCATGTCAAGTTGGATATGAGGTATCTAAACCAAAGGTCTAAAAGCACACAGTGGGATACCGCAGAGGCGAGGCCAGAAGGAGAGCAAACAATTCTTGAGTTCCTCTTTCGCCAAACATGATAAATAACCACACCAAAGCATACATGCCAATTCAAAGTCAACCTATACTAAAAAGGCCAATCCCCACTTGGATGATGAACCCAAGCTTAATGTTTCCAGCAACCTATATATCTTGAGTGTAAACACACTCATAAAAAATATGGTTGATATATTCATCATCGGTGTATCAAAACACCTAATTAGGAAGGGAGTGTATTCCCCTATCTAATGAATGTGTCATGGGTAGATAACTTATCCAAGTTGGAAAAACAAAAGATAAAAAATTGAAAGTGGATATTATATTTATGTCAAACTAACCCCCTCTCTCTTCAGCCTAGCCATGGGGATGGGAATTCAGATTGCATCGTAAGTATTTTTTTATTATGAATTTAACAATTTAAATCTTAGCCATCTAAGATTACACGTCAACATAGTTCATACATAAGATAAAGAAGAGAGATAATATGATGGTTGATCTCTCTGAAGTTTCGATGGTTTCTAGCACTGACATACCTCAATTGCGTCGGTCAATTCCAATGGTTATCCCGAATAATATTGAAAACCTTGATATTACCACATAGTATAAAATTACAAAGTACTTTTTGGCGGTTTATCAAAAAGGTAGATAGCAGTCATGAGTTATACTAGAAGAAATTATTCGCCTGATTACCAATTATCATCTTATACAATTTCCTAGCAAGAGGCCTAATATTTAAAAAAAATTGCTCCAAGATTATGAGGAGAAGCGTTGATCTTTAAAGATCATAAGTTGTTTTCATTAATATCCCTAGAGTTAATCTAGTCACACTATAGCGAGTTATCATTTTTACTAACTATGGACCACAAGTGTTTGAGAACGACCGCCTGATTTGAGGTTTTTGTGTATGGAATCCCAAGGCCGAACTCAGACGAGGGCACAGTAACAGTAGACCAAATAAATTTTGTATCCTATACATTTGTCTTATGGTCTTACTAGAGGAATAACGTGGACATCAGGTTATGCTGTCTTGCTTCGGTCCCCTCACCAATGTCTTGGAGTGTTGGAGTACCAACGTACACTTGGTAGATGCATTTCATGAGAGGTGGCATTCGGAGACCAACAGCTTTCACTTCTGTTACGGTGAGATGACAGTGACGTTAGACGACGTCCACGTTATTACTGGTGTTCCGGTGACAGGTGATGATTTTATTATTCAGACATTTCCTAGTAATGGACAGCGGTTGTCATGGTATTCTAGGGCATTAGGTATACCCGAGGAAGCACTTAGGTATGAGTTAGGGCGTAACAGGGGGGTAGTGCTAGATCTCTTCGTTTACAGTTTTTACGTGAGCAGTACATGCAGCCCCATTTTATGGATGATACCATGTCTGATAGTACTGTAGAGTGTGTCACTATGGGTTATCTGCTGCACATGATGGGTTGTTGCATTTTGGTGAACAAGATAGGTAACAGTATATTGTTGGATTACTTGCAGTTTGTAGATTATTATAGGGCGTCTGTTAGATATAACTGGGGCCAGCATATACTAGCCCAGCTGTACCACCATCTAGGAAAGTCGTCGTTGCACTCGACTTTAGGGATTTCAGGGTTTATTGCCTTGTTGGAGACGTGGATATACGATCATTTCCCCCTTATTTGACTATGGTTAACACTCTCTACGAGTATTCTATGCCGACTATGTGTCGATATGTACCGACCCCGTTTCATGCGGATAATGAAACTCGTATCAACATCAGACAGATACTGGTTTCGTTGACGAAGAACAATGTGAGTTACGATGATTTGTTACATTTGTTTCCATATCGTTAAATTATTATTACTTATAGTTTTTTAAACATTATTAACTTACATTTTGTAGGTTTGGTTCATGCCTTACCGCACGATGCGTGATCATTTCGCTTTCCAGGGTGTGGCTTGGATTGACCACACGCTGAAGGCGTTCGACATAGTTGAGGCGTACTATCCACTTCGGGTCGCTCAACAGCTAGGGCACATTCAGGACATACCACCAGCGTTGCGGGCTGTTTTACCGGCAGATAGGAGGAGGCGTTTCAACACGCGTTTTTTTGTGGGATGAGGCCACATGGATAGGCTGGAAGTCACACGTTGTTGACGCGAGGATTCGTGGTGACACGTATATTATAGGTGGTCATGACACGACCTCTTTGTACGATGTATGGATCCGTGACCACCTATGGTACATTCTGCTTGATCCTAGTGTGGTCGGTCCATCTGGTTCACATGTTCCAGAGACCCCGAGTGCGATGACATATCAGGCACGACTGTATGACATTTGCGATCGTGTGATTGATGGATATTCTAGAGTGGACGAGATGAGTACGGAGGAGATGCGTCGGGAGATGCACGAGTGTTCGCTTTTGGCGCACGAGTACCGCAATGTCGATTGACTGCATTTGTATTATATGACTACTAGGACGATTGTTTGGTACTACCTTTTGTTTTACTTCAGTCGTTGCTTTCGTTGATATGATTTTATGGAATTGCTTTTGTTGCTTCAGTTATTGCTTTTGTTTGGATGTTTAGCTTTTGTTTTACTTAAGTTGTTGCTTTCGTTGATATGATTTTAGGGAGTTGCTTTTGTTTGGATGTGTATCTTAAAAAAAATAACACTTCAACTTCTTAATATGCCGATTCCATTAAAATATTACACTTTAATCAAAAGCATTGCATAATTAGAAATACATAAGCAAATAACTTAAAACAAACGATAGATAAGCTAACCCTCAGTTAGCATTGCACACTTAGTTTTAGTAACAACCGGCTCCTTAGGTTCCAAAAACATGACTCCTAGCGGGATCTAGGATTTGCATCATCCTATTTATAACGTGATCTTGGATGTGTTGCTCGTAACTGCGGATGGTGCTATCTATTAAGGAGAGTTTTCTAGTGAGCTCGTCTTCGGTATCAAACTCGTCATTAGGTTTGATCTTTAACGTACTCCAATAGACATCACACTCATCTTTTCTAACCGACCTTCCTTTTTTATAAATCAAAGCTAATTCGCATGCACATGGTAAATTATGAGTTGTCCTAATAACACACCCACACATTCCGGGAGTGAACCATATTTTCAAGGCCGTTGCGAGATTTGTCTTTATTAATTCTATAGCCTTACATGAAAGCTCACCTTTGACATCCTTGTAGATGGTTTTGTTAGGCCCCCTAGTTGAGTTTCTTGGACGATACCTACTACGCTCGAATGACTCGAAAATGTTAGAGTGTTGAGCGGTTAGCAATGCATGAACATGTTTTCAAAATTTCTCAAACGTGCATAGACTACTACCAATCGCCCGCTTGAGGCTAGAGTGAGCACTCTCCGCCCTATAACCTGAGATAAAATAATTTAGATTTCTAACACTTGAAATTAATAAATATTGTGTGAAGATGGAAATATAACTCACTGATTGCTAGTTTGGTTGCCAAAAATGTTTAAATTTGTTCGTGTGAATATTGAGAAATTTGTGTCCATATTCGTCAATCCATTGCTTCATAACGTACTCGATAACCAATGGACAAAATGCGTACGTGTGGTGCAATTCGGCAAGGTTTTTGTTATAATCTTCAAGTGTGGCTGAATAGGCTACCCTTTGGTAATATTCGTCGAACTCTTCGGCCATATCTAAATTCGGTGAAATGTTTTTAGCGTAAGAGGTGACGTTTTTACCAATATACCAATTGCATAGCATATGAGTTGCGTCCGGAAATATATCATCGATAGCATTCATTAAATCCAACTCCCTATCGGTGACGATAATATTAGGTAATGTGCACTTGTTGTTCGTCAACACCTTCTTTAGAACGCTCAATTCCCAAGTGTAGTTCTCTTGTTTCTCGGAGCTCAAAAAAACAAAAGCAACACAAAATATCTTCTTCGTCGAAGTTTGGCCAACTATTTCAAGTAAAGGCACCTTATACCTTGTAGTCTTATACGTGTTATCCATTATAAGAACTTGAGGAAAAGTGCACATGAAATCGATGCTTTTAGGGTGTGCAAAAAACAACTCGAGGATCTCATCCGTTGCTTCACAACTTCGCTCCCAAACATAGTACTCGTGTTCTTTTAACTTAGAAAACAAGTATTGCATTTGGCTCTTGCCCTCTTTATCAACCAAATCATGTATTTGCCGCATGTTGTATATCGTGCGCATGCTTGATACATTTTGCGGGTCTTTAATCTTCAAACCGCGATATATCTCTCTCGGTCGAGAACCGACTTCCGTTTGACTACGAACGAACAATTGTTCTTCGAATTTTAGTCTAGCGGCCCGTGAATGACCATTTAAGTGCAAAAATGGTTTGTGGTTGTGTTTCTCGTTTAGCACAACCACTTTCTAATAACCGGGTAGTTCTCAGACCGGACTCCCCCTTAAATAGAACGGACACCCGAATTTTTTCGATGAACATTCTCGGCGCTTCTTAACATACCCCGGTTTGGGGTTAGGTTTGTAAACCCCGTGCCTCTCGCACCTAAATATATCCTAGGAGTTTTCATGCTTTTGCTACCGTCGTCATTTTTACTACGGACCAAAATGAATCCTAGTTTTATGCTTTCGGACTCGACCCAATCAATCAAATTGGCTTTGGTGCAAAAGGTATTCGTACTAAACACTTTCGTGTAATCGTCCATCGAACATGGCGGTTGATCGGGTTCCTCATATGTGATTGATGCAATTATATGAAAACATATTTAATATTAGCCGATCATTGAATTTACAAAACAGGTCATATTCACGAAGACGGAATACGATTTTTCTACAAAATCGCGAACAACAATTACGAGTATTTGGCCAAATTGCGACCAGCGTGCTCGTGTATTTGGAAAAATCACGTAGTGGTCGTTCGTCCATTTGGTATTAGTGCGAAGGAGATATTCACAATTTTGGCAAAATCGCGAGCAAGTTGTTCGCTCATTCGATATATTCGCGAACAGTGCCTTCACGATTTTGCAAAAACATTCATGCAAAAATGCGAACCCTGGGTTCGCAGTTCGTCCAGTTTGTAGCGCAACCACCGCTATATTCGCTCAGAAACTTTAAAAACACAAAAATCACCTTATTTTGGGTTTGCAAATGGTCTGTCAACGGCTCTTCTTCCTCCGATGCAAAATCATCAATGTTGCAGCTGAAACTTTCACTCCAATCACTCATATCCATGGTTTTTTTAAAGTTTTTAGTTATTTTAGAGAGAGAAAGCTTGAGGGAGAAGTAGGGAAAAATCGGTTTTTTCTTAGAAGCTTGGTCTTATAAATGAAGGGCAAAATGGACATTTCACATTGGAAAAAATATCTGAATTTAAGGTCTCATTATAGCCAAATGGGGTCCCAATATAGCCTTGCCCTAAAGTTTTAGTAAAAGGTTTTGATAAGCAATTGAAAAACAGAATTTCACCTACTCTGAATATCAATAGGTTGATACGAGCTGGTTATTTTCCAAGGTATTCGATAAGGTAATAAGACAACATAATTTTTTTTATTGTTAAAATTTGGTACGAGTTTTAATTTTTCCATTTTATTTCCCTCCCAAATTTGGGTAGTTGTATATTTTCTTTGGGCTGATACTTATGGTTACCTTGTACAAGTCTAATTTTAGTAATAAAGCCCAACTTTAATAAATGGATAAGTTAGCTTTAATACTTAATAATAAAGATGTTTTTTATTATTTGGATTATGCTGAGGATTTATGTATAGTCATGTTTGAACTATTCAATGAAAAAGAACTTGTTTTTTATGGAATGTTCTAAAACGTTTCAGGTTATATTTGTATTCAACGACTTTCAGATTTCTGAGTTTTAGAATAAAATTTTAGGTTGCATATAGTTTAATGGTTTTTTGGGATGATAATTATTTAATTAAAAATATATTTTTCGAGATAATAAAATATTAAATTAAATAAAAAAAATAGTAATAAGGTTATCATTGGACCTAGACAGAGTGAGCTACGATACATAAAATGTATTAGACCCTCGTAAAGGTAGACAATAGAACAACAACAACAAAATTGACAAAATTATGAATGTTGACAGCATTCGGAGACATAAGAAAGGCAAGAAAGACACAAAATTTTAGGCGATGAAATCCTAAAAAACCAAACCAATCGAGTACAACATCTTCCTCAAGTGAAGGGGAAGAAAAGAGGAGAAACCCAACTAAAGCTTATGAGAGAAATGGTAGCACAAGAAAAAGTATCCTGAAGTATCCACAAAATCCGGAAGGAGCATATGACCAACAAATTAAATGAGTAACAGAGCATAAGATTACATAGGCCATGTCAAGTTGGATATGAGGTATCTAAACCAAAGGTCTAAAAGCACACAGTGGGATACCGCAGAGGCGAGGCCAGAAGGAGAGCAAAAAATTCTTGAGATCCTCTCCCGCCAAACATGATAAATAACCACACCAAAGCATACATGCCAATTCAAAGTCAACCTATACTAAAAAGGCCAATCCCCACTTGGATGATGAACCCAAGCTTAATGTTTCCAGCAACCTATATATCTTGAGTGTAAACACACTCATAAAAAATATGGTTGATATATTCATCATCGGTGTATCAAAACACCTAATTAGGAAGGGAGTGTATTCCCCTATCTAATGAATGTGTCATGGGTAGATAACTTATCCAAGTTGGCAAAACAAAAGATAAAAAATTGAAAGTGGATATTATATTTATGTCAAACTAACCCCCTCTCTCTTCAGCCTAGCCATGGGGATGGGAATTCAGATTGCATCGTAAGTATTTTTTTATTATGAATTTAAAAATTTAAATCTTAGCCATCTAAGATTACACATCAACATAGTTCATACATAAGATAAAGAAGAGAGATAATATGATGGTTGATCTCTCTGAAGTTTCGATGGTTTCTAGCACTGACATACCTCAATTGCGTCGGCCAATTCCAATGGTTATCCCGAATAATATTGAAAACCTTGATATTACCACATAGTATAAAATTACAAAGTACTTTTTGGCGGTTTATCAAAGAGGTAGATAGCAGTCATGAGTTATACTAGAAGAAATTATTCGCCTGATTACCAATCATCATCTTATACAATTTCCTAGCAAGAGGCCTAAGATTTAAAAAAAATTGCTCCAAGATTATGAGGAGAAGCGTTGATCTTTAAAGATCATAAGTTGTTTTCATTAATATCCCTAGAGTTAATCTAGTCACACTATAGCGAGTTATCATTTTTACTAACTATGGACCACAAGTGTTTGAGAACGACCGCCTGATTTGAGGTTTTTGTGTATGGAATCCCAAGGCCGAACTCAGACGAGGGCACAGTAACAGTAGACCAAATAAATTTTGTATCCTATACATTTGTCTTATGGTCTTACTAGAGGAAACGACTGAGAGAGATCTTTGAGAACTTTATCATGTAGAGTGAAGATCGAAGATCAATAAACCTTCCCCATAAAAAACAAATACTTAATGAACTGAAACATACCCGCATATGAGAGATGTTTGGAAGTTCATAAAAAATATGGGTGATAATTTTATCCAGGATGGGTCGATATTCATTATGAGAAAAATGGTCTATAAGAAAAAGAAATCTAAGATATTCAACTCAGAGAGAACCAACATTGCAACCAAAAATATTAATTAACTTCATTTTAAGAGTGTAGTTAACCTTATAAAATAAAATGTAGCTTTAGAGGGTTAACTTTAAGGCCATAGAGATCAAATAAATCTTTAAAACCATCACTAACAAGATTGCGAGAGTTAATGTCACCTCGAAAGAAAATCATCAGATCATCTATGAAGCAAAATTAATCTTAACCTTTTGATACTTCTAGTGTAATTTGAAGTTCACATAATTACTTTTCTCTTTGAGGATACTGGAAATTACTTGCATAACCAAGACAAATACAAAATAGGACAAATGATCACATTATCTTCGACCGCTTTTTCCTTTGAAACTTTTGTGATGGTCATCGTTAATATTAATAGTATAAGATAGGGTGATTGGTACATTGAATAATACAGCTGACCATATAGTTCGTGAAATGCATGAACACTAAGATGTCGAGAATAAGATGCCACCGAAAGATTTCAAAAGCTTTCATTAAGTTGATTTTAGGAGTAACCTACATTCCTTTATAAAGCGGTTAATCCGAAATATTCTTGAGCCAAGTTTCCTCTTGCTTTTGAGATCCTTGCAAGGACTTGTCTCTTAAAATTAACTAGTATAAAATGCATAAGTATGATGAAGCACGAATGTGATTATGGGATTTGAGGTTGATGATAGGCTCATTTGTCTAGCCTTTTTAATTATATTTAAAGGAAGTTCTCCAATGGGGTCAAATCAAATTTAGTGTAAGTTTATTAAAATATTCAAGACATTGCAGACCTTGTTTATTGATGAATTTATTAGAAGCTAAGAGGAGAAGTGAGATTATGACTATACTAGATATTAATAACAAAAGCCAAATGAATTTCGAGGGACTATACCATGTATTTTATGTGAACCAAAAGTAGTTTACAAGATTATCATAAAAAACTTGCGTCTTTTACGAATAAGGATTCCTACATGTACGTTTAAGTAAAATTATAATTTTAAAAAAACTTGAGTTTTGGCGCCTTATTGGCTCAAGTCAAAACAAAAATTAAAGTGAATGAGACTATGCACATAAGAGTCATATTAAAAAATGTATTAGTCTCTAATGTGATCCTTTATGAAGCTTAATTGTTAGTTCAACACCGACAATTAGGTCAACCACAACAATCCTACTACCTTTAAGAAGCATTTTAGCGCTTCCTTCAAAAAATAAATAAAAATCATCCATGAATGGATAGATTGCACTTCGGCCCATGATTGTAATGCTCAAAAGGGTGGAAGCAAGAAACATCATTACCATAAAGATATATTTTTACAGAGTTGACTAAAATTACAACATCAATTTATGAGACGACTAAAAAGTTTATGAATTCCTAGAAACCTCTAGCAATGGTCAGATTCCGGGAACTAAAAAACCAAACAATTATTGCAAGTAATTTAAAGACGTGGTTCATTACAATAGACACTACTGACAACTAAAATAAGAGATCCAAAACTTTATAAAAAAATGGTAAGCTAATATAATTCAACAAAAGTCGTGGTCAAGAAATTTGAAAGAGAACATATCAGAGTTAAAACATGATGAAATGGTAGAGACATTGCAAACAAATATATGTCAACGATTTTAGAACAAGAAGAGACGTTGCTAATCTTGGATGAGTTTCATGATTATCTTGATATAGACCTGAATTGTGAGGTCATTTGCACTGTTATTGAATGATTTTTTCTTCAAGAATTACCAAGTATTTCGATATATGTAACACTTCTTTAGCTCTATTATTAGGTTCAAACCTCGAATCATATGTACCAAAGTGTTTACATGCATATATGTCTCAGCGAGAACAAACTCCAAGTTGTGGTTGATCCTTGATGATGTAAACCCACTTACAACGTGCATTACAACTGTAGAGGTAAAATATATCTTGACTGATATTAAAAACCTACAAAAATCTTATTTTCAAAGAAGTTTATAATAAGATAAAAAACCATCTCATTTTTGTAAGTCTAAAAAGATCGTACCAAGATTTATAGGAGTTGACACTTTAGTATACAGGCAGTTTATGGTGAATATGGTTATCAGAAGAAACGAGCACAATAAAATAATATGATAATTTTTATGGTGTTAAAGCCTCGGCCACATGATAATGATATTCTTTGTTGGCCATAATATTGTACAACAATATTTTTATTATATTGTTGGTAACAAGATTAGACATGTACATAGTAATCAAAAGGTCATCCGTGAATGTTATGAAGCATTGTTGTTTCTTAATAAACAACAACTAGACAAGGTCTCGTTCAAAACTGATAGAATATAAAATCCTCATGAGGCATTCCTTTAGTAGAGGTTGGGGTTTAAAGGTTTAATCCTGAAAATCATTAAAATATTATAATGTAATTTTCACATTAGTTTAATAGAATTTGTATCTAAAAATTTAGATATTTTATTAGATAATAAAACATGTGATAGGAAAATTATAGGATATTATTTGGCATAGGCTGTCAGTTCATTTGGAGTTCAGGCTATTATGAAGAAGAGAAAATATTTCCTTTTTTGAAAGAGAATGTTATTATGAGAGAGGTCGGTGACTTAAACAGTGTGGGGGATATCAATGAGGCTCAGTCTCTGGCTTGGATTGCAAACCTGATTCTCATTTGTTAGAAGTCTTAAAAATATTGAGTATGTGTAAAATTCAAAAACCTTAATAAGTTATATCTAAAGGAACTATTCCATGTATGAGATGGTCGATCATGTAGTAGATTCCACCTTAGGTAAATTTTTATTGTTATTTATAGAATCTTATTCAGTATATAATTATATATGAATGCACTTATAAGACAAAACATCATTACTTTCATTATTGAATGAGGTCTTTAGAGGTACAAAGTAATACTTTTTGAGATAAATATTTATAGCGACCTACCAAATATTAATGAACAAGACATTCACGAGTCATATGGGCTGAAATGTGGAAGCCTATATACATAATATTTTCACTCAGAGCGCTTACAACTCGAATAATATAGTCGACCTTGTAAAACCCGTTAAACAATTGTGGTCTTTCAGTTTGAATTCGAATCTATAAAATTTGGTTTTGGGTTGCGTCCAAAATATTTATTGGCTACTTGGATAACAAGAGCATTATAAAGGATGGTCTTGTGTAATTAGAGGTTTTGGATTCCATGCTTCCTTTCGTTTGATAAAAAAAGTTCAAGTGTTGGTAGGAAGACTAGCAGCCTTGAATAGATTCATATCTCGATTTTCATGCAAGTGATCTTCTTCCAAACCCCAAAGAGGGAAAAATATTTTAATTGGACAGATGAGTGTGAGTATGATTGCAAATAAAATCAAATAACATTTATACTCTCAAGAGGTATTTATGCCCTTTTTAAGTGAGAAACCCTACCTATATTTCATTATATACGATTATGTTGTAACGAATGTCCTTGTCTAAAAAGAAGATGAAAACCCAAAAGTTTCCTATTATGTTAGTAAGAGTTTACTACATTCGGAGACTAGGTGTTTTCACTTGGGAAATTAGTACTTGCTTTGTTAGTTGCGACAAAAATGATATATTAATTTAAGGTCATTAATAGTCACTCAAATCTATTTCCTACTTTGCAACATACTTCAGAAACTCAACATATCATGACATCTAAATCAGTGATTGGTAAAGTTGGGGGACTCTAATATAACATTTAAATCAATATAACATGTCAAACTCAAGCCCTTCCAAAACTCTTAAATGACTTTCATGCGAGCGGTCCATTTTTATTTAATGATAACCTAATCCCAAAATGGATGGTTCATACATATAGTTGGTCGAGTCATCTGGAGAAGCAATGGATCGTGCAAGAAAATGTGGTTCTCAAGATTCAACCACTATGGTAGAGTATGAATTTGATTTCATAGGGATCTACTTAGCGCATGTCTGTGGAAAAAATAAAGTAAAGCTACTCATTAACTTTCAACTTTTGAAAAAATACCCTCGACCAACCCGAGGTGTTAAAATATAACTTGACTAAATACTTGAAGGTTCTAAGGAAGCATACTAATAATTTTGAAGCATTCCACTTCGAATAAGTGTTAAGGTCTGAGAATACATTAGCTTACTATTTGGAAACCTCAACTTGCTCGGAATCGTACATTGTATTATTTTGAATAAATGACATTTAACCTATATGTTGTCTGAAGAGTAACTACCAAAATATACATTATAGATTCAAAGACTGAATAACGGAAGGAAATCTAAAACTACCTCGTGATTGGGGTTGTGTTCGCTGATAATGTGGTAACTTGGACTCTAAAGATATTATTTGATAGGTTTGTGATGTTGAAAAATATTCTATGTTGGGATAGATTGACTTAAACTTTGCTTCATTATCTCCTCCTAAAGTCTTTTTTTTTTCTAAACATGACTAAGAAGGTATGTGACTCATTATAATCGTTACACACTACACCAAAACGTTCTGCTAAGATGATATAAGTGGCCGAAAATAATGACTGATGCTCAAGACTTAGTAAAACAACGCGACACGTGCGAACGTTTTGTGAGCATTATTCATAATCCCATGATATCATTGTAATCCATATATAAACCCTTACTTTTCTATTGTTGGGGTTCAGATATTGTAAGCCCTTACCCAAAGCTTCATTAAGGTGTTAGTATTTTATTTTTAAAATTAGTTATTTTTTATAAAGATTAACAGCGATCATTTGGCGAGAATAAATATAAAAATGTAATGCATTTTATTAAAAGAATCGTTTATTGCAGATATGACATACAAAAGGTAATCAGAGAGTCCAAGAGTTTGAATACAAAAAAATTATAGTAAAATATTATAATAATGAGTTTTGAGTTGTAAAACAATTGTTGGCGTGTTTACACAAATATGTCTTAAATGTTTACTTAATTCGCATCGAATAAAAATATATTTTGATACATGTTAAGAATTAAAAATAATGGAAAACACGAAATTATTTTAAAAAAATCTCATTAGCCAAATAACGAGTCTTTCTAATGATGAAAAGTGCATATGGAAAATTCCCAAAATGTAAAGACGATGAGTTTGGCATGCTAAACCTAGCAACTAGTCAGACTCCTAAATGGTGGAGTCCAAAGTCTAATATCTAATTATCAATCGAGTTTCATAAAGCTAAAACCTAAACAAAGGCTTGTTGGTCGGACCTTGATTTGAGAATCGCATTGGTATTGTCTTAGACACACAATTTTCAATGTTATTGTACAAGTATACTGTCTACATGTTTGGTGAAAAAGACCACCACTAGTCGACTACTAAATGTCTTCATCTAACTTATATATGCTCAACATAATCTGAAACACAAACAAAATTATTTATATAGTTCCAACATGCTTACATCTCGATAGACGATGTCATTTTATGGCTTCAGTTTAATAAAAAAGATTCCTCAAATAAGTTTTTTTCAATAAGGATATTAATGAGAAAATTTGGGGTTAATGTTTCACCACAAGACCAAACTTTGTGCAATCGTTGACATCTCGTTCGGTCAGTAAGTTTGTACTCGACTCTTCACATGTGGCATTCGTAAGGACTACAATACTATTTATATGAGAATTTTTATTCGGACCGTGTTCTCAGTTCGAATTATAAAAAGACTTTATACGATATTATCAACTTCAGATCCATTATAAGTTTTGTACTCATGTCATATCCCATAAACTAATTGTATAGTCGGGTTCATATTATTTATTATAAATATATCATCATTATTTATTATTTATGGTGACTTTCCATGTCAATGCTTAACCATATACGTATTTATTCTGATTTTAAAAAACTTATTCATCATTTATAATATATATATATATATATTGATAACCTATTTAGGTTTTATTAATTTTAAGAATTAAAATGTAATATAATTACTTATTAAATATATTGTAAACCATGTTAAAAAGAATTATACAAAATTATACAAAATTTAAAGATAAAAATATTCTAAGTTTTAGAAACTTAAATATGTATTAAAAATATTTAAATATTAAATATAACTTCTTATAAAAATAACATTTGTATGAACAAAATTTAATAGTTATATACCATTATATTTAGGTTCACAAATATATGAGTCTCGTGTATAAAATAAGTTATACATGAGATTTATATCAATGCTGTAACATTATAAAAGATGTTTAACACCATTAATAAGATATATTGGAACAATTTACTGAATAAAATTTAATAGTTATATCCGGTTATGTTTAGGCCCACAAATATATAGGTTTCGTGTACAAAATAAATGTTTAAATCAAGGTTTTGGTTAAATTAGAGCTTTTTTGGATAAGCAATCCTAATTTTAACCATACCCACATATATTTTAAGTAGGTCCATTTTTATACCTATAACGTCCCTTCGTTTTTACTAACTCGTAACCCTAAACATTAACCATCCCAAAACAAAAACAAATATAAAGCAGCCTCAAGTTTCTCTCTCCTTTCTCTAATTCTACAAACCTCCAAAATCATCCCCAAAATCGAACTTAAAGAACTCCAGTAGATCATACTCACTCAAGAACCACAATGGGAAAAGGAAAAGAGTAAGTTTCTACTCTTAAATATAGTTTTTTACTATATTTAGTTTTTCTTAAGTTTTGAAGATTTTGATATACATTGGTTGTTAGAATAGGCGAAACATGTGTATTTAGGTGTTTTTAGTTGTATATTGGTGTTATGGTAGATTTGGTGTGACTGATTTGATGTTTTAGGGTAGATTTCGAGTTTTGGTTTGAGGTCTTCAATGCTATTTTAGGGTATGTTCGTGTCCCCCCCGCCGGGTGAAAACTAGTCATACTGGCGGGGATGTTATTTTTTTTGCAGAAGTTTCTTCATCCCCGTCGGGTGTAAACTGGTTGACCCGGCGGGGTAGCCAACCTGGAATTTTCTAGGTTTTTAAGCCCCGCCGGGTGTGGGTGGATTGACCCAGCGGGGTCGAAATTTGAATTTTAATTAATTATAACTCCCCGCCGGGTGAAAATAGTTCAACCAGCGGGGTCGAAATTAAATTATGAAATCAATATTATCTCCCCGCCGGTTGAAAATTGTTCGTCCGGCGGGGACCTAGTTAATTTTTAGAAAACTGTCTAACTTCTTTTGTTTTATTTGTTTTTGCATGCACGAAGCACCTAGACCAGAAAAAGAGAAGGCGAATAAAATCACAAGACGAGAACGAGAAGTCCCTCCCCCAAGAAAAGGTAAAGGTAGTGGACGGTCGAAGGTCGAAGAGAGGTTCGTGCGGAAGGACGTCCAACTAATCCAGAAGGATGGAAAAACCTATTTTTATCTCAAAACAATGTCCTTCTATTCCCAGACTATATGCATCATGAGGCGTATTACACATTTAAGGACGACGTAAGTTATCGATTTCCAAAATTAATTATATGTTTTATTACTTAATTTTTTTTGTTAACATTATATCTATCTTTGATTTTTTTTGCAGTCGTGATCTGGTATCACGGTCCAGTCGAAGTACGGTCTGCTCGGTCAGTGGGACCTTAGCAAACAATTGGGGGTGAGGGATTTGTTGGAAGAGACATCGTTCTGACCACTGATGCGCCATCTACCGAAGTTCAACAACCATGTGCAGTTGCCCGAGGTGTTCATTGAGAGGTGGCACCAAGAGACGAACACCTTCTAGTTTTGCTTCGGGGAAATGACCTTGACGCTCGATGACGTGTACGTGATTACTGGCCTCCCGTTCGAGGGGAGAATTATCGATATCTTTAGGCCGGAGTCGATAGATGCGACATATGCACGCTATGCAGACTTGTTGGGAGTTTTGGCGGATGTTGTGCGAGAGGATATGGAGGCGCATGACGGGAGTGGATTCGGCCTCTGATGGCTAAGGACAACATTCTCCGCTGGCGAGTATTTGGATTCCAATGTCGCCCTGACTACGGATATGAAGAATGCAACAGTTAGGGCATACATCATGTTCTTCCTGGGGTGTACTATCTTCACCAACACGAGCCAGAAGAACATCCAGTGTGATTTTCTCCATCACCTTGAGGATTTGACGAGTCTTGGTGAGTACGCATGGGGTACTTGTTCACTCGTGTGATTGTACAAGAGCTTGGGAGGTATTTCAAAGCACTCTTTGAAGAGTTTGGTTCGGTTCTCGGCCTTGTTGGAGTGTTGGGTCTATGACTACTTTCCTATCTTCCGGGCGGTGGTGAATAACTGTTATAGCCCGACCGATCTAAAAATTCTGGCGTGGTTGTCCAAAAGGGTCCCAGTATCACTAACTCGCGGGAAGACGTACTAGCATGACATCCTCGTGGCGCAAGGAGGGACGAATGTAAGTTAGCTTATTTACGTTTATTAATATTTATTTATTATATACAAAATAGAGTGTGAGTAATTGCTTCTTTGTATGTGATTTTCTGACCTTACGAGGATGTCCGTGAAGTGTGGGCGGAGCAGGCAATAGGGTTGTATCAAAACCCTATTCGCCTTATGCTGGTTAGCGAGGCATATCACCCGGACCGAGTGATGCGCCAGTTTGGTTGGATCCAAAAGAAGCCGATGGACCCCCTTGTGGCTAGAACCGATCTCTCAAGATGAGACTATCTTCGTTATTTTCTTCATGGTAGGCATTGGACGAATTAGATGGAGCACCTATACGTGATTGATAGGTATTCGAGGCCCTTAGAAGGGAGTAGTCACACATCATCCCTCCAGTACAAGGCATACGTGAAGAGGTACGGTTGGTTTAATATCACGCCTCAGATTCTTACCGAGAGCTCAGCGGTTGATGTGGTGAACATGATTAATCGTGTTCGGCCGTTAGAAAATTCCACTAACGAGCTCATGTCGTTTGCGAGGAAGGTGCTAGAGATCACTAGTCCTTGGCTTTTGATTATGTTAGTCGCCTTCTTCATATGTATGTTGTTTTAGACGGTGATACTTTGTGCTTTGGATTATGTTGTGTTTTGTATTAAGTTTTGTTTTTTTTATTACGAATTGAACACTAAATCTTTTAATATATGCATGTTTTATTTCATTCACTTTGTTGTTTGTTAAATCTTATATGTTAGTATAATTATTACTTCCATCATTCAATCCGATATCATGAAGTACGCCTAATCTAAACAACTCACCAACTTGTGCTTCAAGATTCTAGACGAAAGCCATACCCCGACGGTTGATGATTTTTCAAGGTTGACAACTGCCCCGCCGGGGTACAATTTTTATCTGACGATTGAAAATTGTTGACCCGTCGGGTGAAGGCGACTGGATTTTCCATGAAAAAATAATGCCCACCCCGGCGGTTGGAAATTATCCAACCGTCGGGGAACTTGTCAACCATCGAGTGACAAATGATCACCCGACGGGAACCTAGACTTTAATTGCATACATAAAAGGGGAAAATATAGGGTGTTCCAACCGGCGGGACCAAAATTCAGGACCGTCGTGGATGTTTTAACCCCTGCGGGGTAGTATTCCAACCGCCGGTTGAAAATACCTACACCGGCGGTTGAGTAACCTCACATGTAGGTTGCCCAAAAATTTGAAACGGGGAGTTACCCCGGCGATGTGCTAATTCAGGACCGCCAAGAATGTTTAAACCCCGGCGGGGTAACTTTCCATCCGTCGATTGAAAGTTGTTCACCCGGCGGGTTGGTTGAACTCAAACGTAATTTGTTGTTTAAAATGCATCTTTTGTATAATACTTAATGCTTCAATTAGAATGTCTCTTCTTTGTCTCTTGTTATCATTCGAACAAAATAAATACGTTAATCTGAATCATAAATACAATTTGAAGTATAAACTGAAGCATAATCTGAAACATAAATGTAAACATAAACTCAAGCATAAAATCGAACATAAACTCGAACATTAACACGAACTCAAACAAGCTGACACACAAAATAAAACTTAAACTCAAACATGAACTCAAGAAAAATGAAACACAAAGTCAAACTTAAACTAAAACACCAACTCAAACAAACTGAAAGACAATCTAAAACTTAAACTAAGACACAAACTCAAACAAACTGAAACACAAACCCAAACATAATTTATCTATCAGGTCAGTTCCATTTCATAAACCTCATTTCTTCTTTCACATCCTGTTATTCACGCATTTCCTCTACCTGGATGTCAATAATGTCAGAACAAACATGATCCAGCTGCTCCTCTGCTAGAGAATCTGTGAGCTATCAGTTAAACTGGTTACACGCAACACGACGTTCCAATTCATTAAGGCCATAAACTGGATGTAGACGGAATCTAACTAGGACTGACCACCTAGCTTTCACCTCATCCACACGCCTAGAAATTCTAGACAACTGGACACCATCCCTGTTGTATAGGAAATACATTAGGCATAGCAAAGTTCGTGTTACCAACTTTGATTGATGCTTTCATCAGATATTGATCTTCCACTCAGTCAATGGACACATTTTTTGCTTAATTTATCAACTAGTTTACCCTTTAACGTGGATACAACATCTATTTATAGACAATTTCTTTTTCAGATAACGTAATACAGTTAGACGAATGAAAATGTGACACATGTAAAGTGAGGATGACTAAAGATAAAGATAGGGATAGACAATTATTAACTAAAAAACTCCCGCCAAAAGCATTACCAGAAATACTCCCGCCCACATAATAACTCCCGCCAATTCTCATAAAAACTCCCGCCAATAGTAGTTAGTCTATATAAACATGACATGAACTTCAGTCTGAAAAAATAGACAACAAGCATCTACCTTAAAAAAATACAATGATTTTAACATATGGAATTTACGGCTGATGAAGATTACCAACTTTCGGTATACTCAATTGCTTGCGCATACTCTTTGAAGTCACGGTGCAATTCGGATCGGTAGTCGTTGAACGCTACTTCTGTTTCCGCCAACATCATTTGATTCCACACTTTCAAGAATGAGTTGGACACTTTTTTCTCCTTAATATTTCTTTTTGTTTTCCCTAGGATGTTCACGTTGATGTGCCATCGACACAACATGTGTGTTGTATTGGGGATCACATCTTTGACCGCTTTCACAAGCGCCAAGTCTTTATCCGTCAAAACTATGGATGCAAATTCGATGAAGTGAGTTACCATCAACGAATGTAAGCACTCTAACACCCATTTGTAGCTCTCAAATTTTTCTCCCAACATAAACGCGAATCCGATGTAAAAATTATTCCCCGTAGAAGTGGCTCCGACGACCTCGTACAATGGAATCTCGTATTTTCTCACCTTGTACGTGTTATCCATTTCAATGACCTTCAGAGATGTGCGTAACATTTCCAAACTAACCGGTGCGGGAAGAAAAGTTCGCATGTGACATCGCTTCCATCTTCGGATTTACTATGAAATTCGTAGTAGTTTAGCCGCTTTAGTTCACCCAACAAGTATTGGAATTGCGACCGACCGCCTTTCTCGAGCTTGTGGTGTTTTAGTTGAGCGTTGTAGACGGTGCACGTTGAAGAAGAATTCTTAGGGTTCAATTTCTTCACCCTACCGAGAATGTCCCGAGGATGGGATCCCATTTTCATAGAACTAACTACGAAATCCATCTCTTTTTTGTTCATTCGTCCCAAGTACAAATGATCTTCTTTGTACGATGTAGTATCGTGATTGTGAACGCCACATTCGACCTCCAAACCCCACAAATCATCACCCAACTTCTTTCATTTAAGGGTGAAAGGGCATCCGCATTTTTTCATGTCGGTGACTTCCTCTTTAGGTGCTTCAGATCTACCAATTTTGTGTAAAATCCAGATCTTTCACACACAAACTCAATTCTCGTAGTTTTTCGATCAAGTCTATCGCATCGTCGTAATATTACCACAAACCCGTTATTTTTTGCGGTCTACTTAACCCATTCAATCAAATTCACTTGAGAGTAGTGACATTTGGTGTCGAATAAGTGGTTATAATCGACCGAGCAAAGCACCGACATTTCCTCCTTCTTCACCATGCATGAACTATACAACTCATCATTTAACTCTTCCTCCTTTAAATCTTCATTCTTTAAATCTTCAGTCCATAACTCTTCAGGCTACATAAAAAATATTGTAGATTATGTTAGATTGGCACAAATCAAAATTGCCGACTCTCCCCGCCGATTGAGAAACCATACACCATCGGGGACCTTTTCAACCGTCGTCGGGGAAGTTTTCCACTGTCGGTTGATAATTGTTCAACTGACCCGGCGGGTAACTACTTCGATATCGGCGGTGTAATAAACACCCCGTCAGGTAAAAATACGTGAACCGCCGGTGGCGTTGTCATCCGTCGGTTGAAAATTGAATAACCGGCGGGGATGGTCCACACTATCCTTCCTCGTGTGTAAATAAAGCCAAGGAGTATCACCCGCCGGTGTAGAAGCTCCAACCCCGGCGGGAGCCATACATTTAAACCGGCGGGTGGAAGTCGAGGACACCGCCGGTTGGGCATGATCACCCCCGGCGGTGCACCTTCATCATCAAATATGAAGGTTCTTCATCCCGCCGGGTTATGGGGCTTCCACCGGCAAGGTAGTTCGGGTCCAACTTTCTAAAATTAGAACAACTACAAAAAAAGAAACTTTTTTCGAAAGATTGGTTAGAACAACTACTATGTTTGCAGTTCTACGCTCCTCAGCAAGCTTCTCACGCATTGAATCCATTCTTCAATGATTTGGATTTTCCTCAGCAAGCTTCTCATGCACTGAATCCATTCTTCAATGATTTGGATTTTTTTAACAAATTTATTGATTTATGGAGGTTTGAGAATTTATGGAGTTTGTTAGTGATTTTTGGAGTTTTTGAATTTTTTTGAGTTTTTGAATTTTTAGTTAAATGTTGAGTATAAGAGAGTTGTTGGAAAGAGTAATTTTGTGTTCATCTCTATTTAGTTAACTATACCCACAATTTACTACAAGACAAAATTTAAAATTCTTGGTCAAATGACAAAACCATTTTTGACTATTTATTAAAAAAATTCTCTAAAATTTAAGAATAGTTAACAAAATTGAACCAAAACCATTTGGTAAAAGGTCGCCGTCTGTGGGAATCGAACCCACGACCACGGGATTAAAAGTCACGCGCTCTACCAGCTGAGCTAAGACGGCTTGGTGATCATTATCTCTTGTTATTCTTATTAATCTAAAGAGAGTTATCTTACTTGACAAACAAACATATGCCCTCGTACTGTTTATGTTATGTTGCATTTATTTTCTTGCTTTTAAGGAGTTGGCAGTGATTAAATATAGCAAAATTGTGGATTTCTTTTTGTATGTTTTAGGATAAGTGTTTTTGAAAATGTGTTTACATGTCTTAACATCTCAAAAAAAAAAGTTAGGGCTTTATAAGACCTGAATTATTTATTTTTATTAATAGACAGTTCAATTAATAAATATTTTTTAAAATTTTGAAAGAGATAGCCGAATTAATGGAGCAAAGTATCTTTGTGACTAAAGGTTATGAGTTCGAGTTTCTCTACAAACACTTTATTATTATTATTTTTATAAATTAATTTAAAACAAACCAGATTTACAGGAACAAACTGTTATAATATAAATTAATTTAAAACAAACCACATTTACAAGAACAAAGTGTTATAATCTATAATTGGGCTAAGAACCTTCGTTAGTCACCAGAGTTAGACACTTGTTTCAAAACTGCCACTTAAGTTATATTTGTTTCAAAATTGCCACTTTTGTTTGTTTTCTTTGCATTTATGGTCACTAGCGGTGACTAAAAATGCAAAAAAAACCAACACTAGTGACCACTGGTGAAACAAAGTGATTGCTTTGATACAAAAATTAAATAAGTGACTCTTTTGAAACAAGTGACCAACTCTGGTGACTAACCAAGATTTTTAGCCTCTATAATTGCTATGATGACAATTTATCAATTAAGTATTTTGCATTATATTCAAGTATATTCATTGATAAGAGAATGTTTTATTATTCAATAGATATATTGAGTCAATTTAATATATTCCAGCATATTTTTCTTTTTGGTTTTAGAATAAGATTTGTTTATGAATTTTGTTGAACTTATATGACATAAATGCTATATTGGGTCCGAACCTCCGATCACCAATCAAATGATAAATCAATTTCATCAACAAAACATAACCAATTACGGTTTTGTAATTTTTGATACATCGTAGGTAAGTGAACTAAATATTATACAACATGTAGCTTTCACAATTACTATAAAAAAAAGTTATTTTGCTATTTGTAGTGGCGAATTGCAATTTCTATTATTTTTCAAATATCATTGAATAAAATAGAAAACGCTTATCTTTATACTCATTTGCACCAACTGCTACTATTTTTATTAAACATGATTGCATAGCAAACAAGGATTAATTTTTTAGCAAGGTACAAATGTATCGTCAAATAGTCAATATGATTATGCATGATCTAGTTTAGTTCAAGTGATTTAAAGGATCTTCCGATCAATTCATATATTATTTCGATTCCATTAGTAATGATGATTCAGAATATCACACATTGATCAATCAAAGATAGATTCAACGATTAAAATAATGAAAAGGGTTAATGTGATCTAACCCATTATCAAATATCAATCCTTAACATGATGAATTATTCTTTTAGTTGATATACAAACTAGGGGCTTCCCAGTGAACTATAAAACTCATACAGATCCAAAACCCAGTCTTATGAAATCATGAGACCACTTAGCTTTCAACTAACAGTTTTATCCATAAAAATCGTTGTTACTATTTTTTAAAAAAATCATTCATTCAAAAAATAAAACATATAACTAAAAAACGAAGATATGATGTTTATTCCTCCCCATATCACAACTCATGTGGAAATTCTATTAAAAACGACTATGGAAGAGGTATAACTAATTTCAAGTATTTTTTTGTAAAAAAAGTTTTAAATCTGTAAATTTAGATAACTAGGAAAGAAAACGATCATCGTTGCAATGTATTACAAAACCTAACGTTCCTATGTTGCGCAACTTATAATGCTAGATTATGAAGGTCTTTTGTTAGATATACTTTACAATCAAATTGTATATAATAGTTGCAGAACTGGTATCAATATACTTAGAAAAACAATTATGCTAGGATTTGTAACTCATATGTTAGTCATATTTTGCGAATACATTATTCATTGTGCAACCAAGCATAATTACAAGTAATTTGGCTTGCATGTTTTTATATAACATTTCACATATTTCTTGGAAATACTAGATTGTAGTGAAATCTCAATGGTAGTCCGTCATTACATTTACGAAGAATTCAAGAAATTGGTCAATTCATTGATAAAACCCACATATTGCGCCACTATTTTAGTGCATATTATTATATTTATAATATCACAGTGGCAAATTATTTAATTTTTGTTATCATTTTGTGACAGATTAAACTAATTATATTTTCAATACATTGGTGAATTCTTTTTTTCCATTTTAACCACTGCCCTATTAGCTTTTTTAGGACCCATATGTTGTTTTCAAGTTGTGGCAGAAGGATTTACGTGAAATATTCACTTTAGATGATCATTCTTATCCTTTTCTAACCAATGATAGAAATACAAAAACATTTATTACTTGCAAACTTTAAGTAATTATAAATGTGAAACCCTTAATAAATTATATGTGAAACTTTTAATACGGAAGATGCAAAACCGATGAGAAATATTATTATATATATACATACATATGAAACTTTACTTATTTATTTTTCCACATCGATGATAACACTAATTAGCTTGTGAATGCAATGATGGATTACGATCGATAATTCTAACCACCGATATGTTGGTTTTGTTAAGACCCATATATAAGATTTGCATGAAATACTAACTTCATATGCTTCCTCATATCGTTTTCCAACCTAAGCCCAAAATATAAAAGCATATGATCTTGCTCGCAAAATCTAATATATTATAGATGAAAAACCTTGTTCATATTAAATGTGAAATCTAAGAGCATGTATTGATGCAAAATAATGAAGAAAATATATATGGAAAATCTGACTTATTTATTTTGTCATTTCGACGACCGAAAACATTAATTATTTTTCCAATGCAATGAAAAATTATGGTCGACCATTCCAAACACCATTCTATTAGTTTTCTTAAGATCTATCAATTTTTTCGTGTCATTTTAGCTAAATTTACTTTAAATATTGACTTTAAATGCTTGTTCTTATTATTTATTTACCTACGCCATGAATACAAAAATATGATATTGCATGCAAAATACAAGTAATTATATTTGCAAAACCTTATATAAGTTATATGCCATAACATCTACTATGGTTGATATAAAACTGTGTAGAAATCACAATACAAGTTATGAAGAGTAAAGGAAAATATAGAAGGATAAAAAAACTTATTGTTGCTCCTCCAGACGAGGTTGAGTTTTGAAGGATTCTCCTGGAATATTTCCTTTTTATTTTCCTAAGCCCAGAGATGAAGACAAATCTTTGCTTCAACAGTTTGCCAACTTCGAGCAAATCGTCAATTATTTTGAAGTCATCTACAAGGGTTATATAGTAGAAAGGCAATACTGACCCGTTCTAAAGCCTAGTCATAGAATAAAATCTTTGATGAAAAGGGGAATTTGACTTAGATTGAAGCCATAATTACTGATAGTAGTGTGAACCAAAAATTTGGTGTTGCTTGTGTAGGATAAAGGTCCAAAAATTTGAAGTATTCCACGATCATTGGATCCAATGGGAACCGGAGACCCCAGTTGATAATCTTTGGATAGACCACTAGTTTATTTGCTCCACAGTAAAATGGAGTCTCCCCTTCTTTTGACAGTCGAAAAATAATGTTATTTGCCATTTCCTATTGTTTTTTAAGATGATAAGCTTGAGCTTTGTTGTAGTGTATGTATGGTATATTTTAAAATGCCATGAAATATTCAGGAAGGAGTGGCTTCAGGTTTACACTCATTGAGGAAACAACGTCCTCAGGAACAACAACTTAAGCTTTTTCTTTATTTTTATTTTTAACTGCTCATTGTTTCGAGACGTCGTTTTTGGTATCTGATGCAACTCCACTTTATTTAGCACCGCTGATAGAATGAGTAGATTCCGAATCTACTTCTTCATTAGAAGCTTCATCTATTAGTCGAAGCAGGTTGTAGGTTGAGACTCAGTTTTCCTCTTGTATATTTGAGGGAGTTTATTGTGACTCAATGATAGTCTCAACAATATCCATCCGGGGAGGATATGGTGGTGTAGGGTTATCTGTAAGATTTTTGGAAGTAGTTAATGAAGTATTGATAACATTGATAGCATCGATATCTCATATGGCTATGAACTGTTTCTTTTTAATAGGAAGATTCAGAGGGGGTGAGTTTTTAGTTGAATCTGAGGTGTTTCTTTGGGTGAGGTCTGAGGTGGATCAACATTGATAGATGATACAACTTATTCTAATTGTTTGTGAGTAGATGTGTTCTGAGTAACTTTGCGATTTGTTCGATGAGATGTAGTTATGAAAACCAGAGGGAGCTAGAGAGGAATTTTGAAGTTTTGGTTGCAAAGGGTTTGCAGATAAAGGCTGTTGAGATTTTGGGGTGGATGAGTTCGGAAATACGAGAGAGATTTGATTAGGACCGAAATTACCGTAATATATGGTTTCAGTAAATCGAGGAGTGTTGCTTATCAATCTAGTAGCTCTGTACTCCTCAGCCTTTTCAATTATGCAGAAGTAATGTAAGCACAAAAAACTGGTTTCTCAGGATTTTGCGGAAATTAATTTTCTGGGTATTTTTTAGTTTTGAATGGGCTAAAAACCCTGTCAAGTCACCGGACTATGACACTTGTTGCATTCGTGCCACTACCTTTCAAGTGTCCCCAAAACGAGTCATCTGTGTTTCAGAAAGTTGCATTCTTGCCACGAGCGCGTGCAAAAGCACAGATTGCTGGCACGTGGCACCCCCAAAGTACACCAATCTGTTGCATATACGGTCACTGGTACTTCTCTTCCAAAAATGCCCCCATTCAGTTTCACCCCATTCCTTTTAACCTTTTAACTTTTTTACTCCAACCATTTACTGCTCCCTTTTAATTTTTACTGCTTCTTTAACCTTTTACCCTTACTAAATTAATTACCCACTGTGAAACCCATCATTTACCCACTATTAAACCTTCGACACTTCATTTGAAACCCTAATTTCAATAATTCTGTAATACCTTATCTCCTTCTTCACCCAGCCATCGTCTACAAACCCATACCCTAATCTCCTTCTTCACCCAGCCATCTTCTACAAACCCATACCCTTTTTTATTATGATTCTGTAATACCCTTTTTATTTCGATTTAAAAGTTTCGGCCGAATCGTTTATTTTAGTTTCTTTGTAAAGATCGATTTGTGTGAACGATATAAGAGCGCTCCGTAAATCTAATTACGGGTTTATTTTAAATAATTTATTTATAGGTTTTGGTTTGGTTGATAATTATAATTGTTTGTTGTAGGTGTGGGAAGATGTACCCAGACCTAGAGACCACCCAAACCGAGAGCCTGGTTCTCGGTGTTGCACCGGTAACTGCTATCGTTGAGTTCGGGGAGATGGCTGCATCGGAGACCGGAGGCTGCAAATGCGGTGACAACTGCAAATGCAACCTTTGCACCTGCAAATGAACATCATCAATATTAATGACTCCTATTTAGTATCGTCGTCTCTGTTTTCTGTTTCTGTTTATAATAAAGTGGCCCTAATGTTGTGTGCCCTGTCTTCTCCTTAATTTGTTTAAGGTTTCATCTTTTTCATGTCCTTTGTGTTTGGTTTAATGTTATGATATTATGATATCTTGTTTCTCTTGACTTTGTATTTTGCAATAATTATAACCAAATGATGTTTGATTTCTTTAGATGATGATCACAATATGAAACAGATTTGGATGGAACTCTGTTTTTTTTTCCAAATTGAGAAAAGGGTTTTGTTTTATACGAAGGAGAACTTTCAATTGATCCCATGGTTGTTCTGCTTGACAATGGTGTGAACTTGTTTTGATGGCATCTATATATCTCCTCTTAAGACATATCTCTTTCCCCTATTAGATCAAAAGTTTGGGTGAAGAAGGAGATTAGGGTATGGGTTTGTAGAAGATGGCTGGGTGAAGAAGGAGATAAGGGTATTACAGAATTGTTGAAATTAGGGTTTCAAAGGAAGTGTCAAAGGTTTAATAGTGGGTAAATGATGGGTTTCACAGTGGGTAATTAATTTAGTAAGGGTAAAAGGTTAAAGAAGCAGTAAAAATTAAAAGGGAGCAGTAAATGGTTGGAGTAAAAAAGTTAAAAGGTTAAAAGGAAGGGGGTGAAACTGAATGGGGGCATTTTTGGAAGAGAAGTATCAGTGACCGTATATGCAACAGATTGGTGTACTTTGGGGGTGCCACGTGTCAGCAATCTGTGCTTTTGCACGCGCTCGTGGCAAGAATGCAACTTTCTGAAACACAGATGACACGTTTTGGGGACACTTGAAAGGTAGTGGCACGAATGCAACAAGTGTCATAGTCCGGTGACTTGACAGGGTTTTTAGCCGTTTTGAATGTTTTTTCATATACTAACTTGGTAATGGGTTTTTCCCGCTTAATATCATTTCCAAAGTCATAAGTCTAGGGGGCTATTGATAAGGATATATAATGTAAATGACTTAAATGTAATAAATTAGAGTCTTATATAATCAGTTATAAAAATATAGGACAAATTTTAGACTTTTTGTAAAGATGGAGGGCGAAAGTGCAATTAACCCATTTGTATAAGTAATTCTGTTACAACAGGTCTGAACGCCTATAAATAAAGGTTAAGACTGTTAATACAAATTATATGACTTTCTTTGATTGAGATTACTTTTCACTTTTACTTTATTTCTAAAACCATTCTCTTTAACTTTTAAGAATTGAATCCACAACAAATGAGATGCTCATTTGTGTATAAATCATAGAAACAATGAGACATTACGTTCAAGATATGGCTTCAACATATAATATGTTATTCTTCATACTATTTTTTATGTTTGGTGCTATCTTCAGAAATTGACTCAGTAATTTCAACAAATTTTGAACCTTAAAAAAATAAAATTGCATAAACAGATCTTACAATGTTGATAATGGAACTTTAGATCGATTTTTTTTTTCAAGAGAGTTTAAGGCACGTAGATGAATTATTTTAAAAAAAACTTTACCATACTATTACGATAACTTAAAGATAATACTTATTTTGGTTGATTTTATTCTATGAGTTCAAAATACTTTTATAAATCAACATGATCATGTTAAATGTTGCATGCATAATCACGAATGCATGCATGCCTTATAATGAGTAATGAAAATAATTGTCCCAACTACTACGTGTTTAGAATGTGCTCCAACGAACATCATATCACAACTCTAAAGTACATTGTCAATGCGACAATCATATCTCTTCGTCGTAAATAATTGGATACCATGTTGACAATGATTTTAGTTTTTTAAATAATCGAATTTATTTATAAATTTAAAACATCATTTGTAAATCGAAACCTAAACCTGATGAACGGTTACATGAACAATAAAATAATTGTAATGAACCCCTAATATAATTTTCATAACTAATATGCATTTTAAATAATTAATCGTTATAAATGCATGACCAATACAAAAATCATAGTACGGTCTCGAAACAAAGATGATACGATCCCATCTAATTCGACAAACCTTTTTATTACCGCAACCTAAACTTTTGGTAAAATAATAAAGAATATTTTATTATTTACACAGTATCAATATAATTTAAACAATAAACAATCGACATAAAATCTTATATATTACTTTACCGAAGTAATTAATTTATATATTGATAATTATAATTTTTTAAAGATATATTAACTAATTTATTTACTTATTTAAAATATTTACGAATTATATACCCAAAAACCGAATACGATAATTTTAGTTGCGTCACTCGCATGGTTGAGAGATTTGGTTTTGCAAACTGAACGGTCACCAGTATTCATTGGACCTTTCAATCTCTCCCGCCACCACAATGGCTTCACTCCTCGCAGGTCATAGCTTCTCCCTCTATTCTTCTCCTCTGCTTCTCCCAATTAACAAGGTCACATTTTCCCCTATCCATCTATATACCAATCTATAATACAATTGTTGATTTTCAAGGTCTAGTTATAGCTTTATATATATATATATATATATCGGATGCTAACTGCGTCCGTGACGCAGACTTTCCTGCTTCAGAGATGGAATTTTAGGGCATGCAGTTTGCGAGTTCGGAAATCATGTATATCACTAACTTCAAAGCGAAGGTAAGTTGGTTTGATTTCTTAGCTATAGACTACATTCTGGTTAAATTAGCTTCGCATTTGGATTAGTTAGTTTGCTTGATGTTTGGGAGCTAGTAGTTTTGATAATTTCAATTCTCTCAGAAGGTGGAAAGGATACATCATTAACTAGAGCTTAGATTGAACTTGGTTATTAAGAGCTCAGCTATATGTTGAATTTGCCTTTCTTTTGAAATGAAAGCCTAAGATTGTTATGGTTTTGTTGTTTTTCAATATGGTGGATAAAGAATTGGATAGTGAAATGACAACTTCCGATCTAATAAAACAGGAGAACTTTGATATGTGCAGTCAGTCAAGATGCCGAGGAATCATTTAAGAAGACAGTTGAAACTGATAGACTGATAGCTGCCCTTAAGGATGCGAATCCAAAAGAAGTATGCTTCATGTATTTTTTTCTCTTTGGCTCCTTTTGGATTTCGTAAAAAATTTATGGGAAACTTTAAAGTTTTGTTTCTTCTATGAATAGCTTGATAAGCTTGTTGCTGAAAACATTCTTGCCTTTGACACTGCCTTTTGGATACGACTTGCGGCTAGAAGCGATACATGCAAATCAGAGGATGACAAAGCACGGTTTTTTATTTGGTTCTTTTTATTATTTTTTAGTATTTTTGTGAGGCTGCACTCTTTAAATCACTACTTATTTTTTTAATCTTTTGTCCCTATTTGTCTCTTTGCAGAAAGATTACGAGGAATTAGCAACAACTGTGATGAACATAGTGGATCACATTGTTCATAAAACCCAAGTCTCTTTCTTTTCTCTTTCTCTTTCGCTTTCTCTATCTCTCATTTGCACAAGTAAATATTTTAAAAGCTAAATTACTTTATTGCACGTATTTGTATACGGAAATATTTTAGTGTTGTTTTTCTCTTTCATGAGTAGTGATTGTGTTATTTTCTTTGCCAACAGGAGAAGATAGAATCAGCAACTGATGTTTTAAAAGGAATTTTAAAACCTGTAGTTGATGAAGTTGAAGAGATTCGGTGGCCTCCTAGCGATCCTGAAGCTATCAATCAAATGGAGAAAGTGAAGTCTTGTTTCTTGCTTCTCTGATATGAGTTCTCTTATTTGGAGCCGGAATGTTTCTTATTCAGCTTGGGTACAGAGCTACGTGTAGAGATATATAACAAACAACTAAATAAATTCTAATAAATAATAACATTTATGCCCATTTAGAGAAGCTAACCAGGATAAACAAAATTCTTAAATGGAACAAAAGTTTTGAGTTTATAGTAATTCATCTTAGATTAGTCCAGCCTGCTATTTTTTATTACCAGGAAATGATTCTAAGGGAGCAAGAGGGGCAACTTGATGAGGGTTTTCTTGCAGAAGTTAGTGCGCAACTACGGCAAGTAAGATTTTTTACCTTTGTACTGTATACTGGTCGTATTCTGTATATGAATTTTCTGGTGACGAGTCAGGGTTAGAACTAGTTTGAAGCTTGTAGAAGGCTCCTAATAGTTTGAAGATGGTAATGGGAATTGAGCCTATGCTGAAGTTGCCTTAGTTCGCTACTTTGATAAGTATTTTCACTTGCAAGTTTCCTTTATATCTATTGCATTAGTTAGAAGATCATAAATTGAAAAGGCTTAGTTTGGTAGGGAACGAAGTAGTGAAAATGTGACACATGTTGACGGTTCACCAAAACCCAGTAAGTGACCCCTTATTGTGAGCCATAGTATCCAACTTTCTGGACCTAGAATGAACATTATCGTATGGTTGTCTACATCCAGGCCCAACCCAAAGTTTTTTAGTTAGGAATTTTGGGAATAAATCAATGTGGAAGCTGCACCTACTGGTTCTGATGGTATGATAAGTCAGACAGTTTTGTTGCACTTAATTCTTATCCGACCTTTGAACTTCTTGCAGGAAAACTTAGACGTGGAGTCGCTGAATGCATTAAATATTAGTGTATGTGGTACTACTGTATTCTAATATATTCTCTTAATCTACTTCAGGCCAAAGAAGATAAAGATAAGCCAGGTCTTGAAGCTATGTTGCGAAAAGTTTTGCAGCTCTATGCTTCTATTGTTCTGTCAAAACGTAGTTATGCAACAAAAGGTGATGCCCTAGATCTGTATCTTATTTTCTTGCAATCTTAATGAGGAAAGAATAGTATTAATGAGGTTAACCAAGAAATCTGGATCCCAGAAAGTATGAATTTCATATAATTGGTAACCTTTAAATCTGTATATCAGTTACGGAACTTACGGTCTCTAATGTTTGTTTCTACTATACTAAGCTTTATCCTTTGTTTTGATTTATCTATTTAAGCACATATGATTTTGTATATGTTTTTGCAATTTTTGAACTTGGATTACCGGTGTAGGAGATGAAACTTTGAAGGCTGAGCAGTTTCTAGAAACATTAATGAAAGGTGTGTTTATTTTTTCTTCTATCACCCTCACTGACATTGTTTTCGCATAGGTGTACGGCCTTTACTTATGTCTCTGGATCTACGATGATCTGAACTAATTTAAAATTAAAAGGTTGAATGAAAGAAAATCATATCCTATAAATATAAGCTCTTTGTAATCATATCACTAGACTAATGGTTATGTTAATTAATGGCTGTCTAAATTATTGTTCAACCTAACTTAGTGCTTAAAAGATTATTTGGAACAATAATAAATAGTTCAGACGTGGTTTTTTATATGAAAAATAAGGGGATATAGTGACCCAAATAGACAGTTAAAAAATGTCACCTTTAGTTTTTATCCCTCAAGTTTGAAAAATATCGAACAGATCCTTCAAGGATTTTATTTCTGTTTTGGTCTTTCTGGGTTATGTCACTTGTCGATTTAGTCACTAATGTTTGAATTTAAATTTACCAAAACCAATAAAGTTTCCTAAAGGGTTGGTTAGAGATTTTTTTAACCAAACCGATAGCTGACCAAATCCTGAATGACCAAAACCAGAACGATGTCTGACCCAATATAGAAAGACCAAAGTAGATTTTAGTTCAAATAACATGCAAGAAACCCGTAGATCTGCAGTTATTGTTTCATGTGCGGGCGGGCTGTTACAAACTGGGATAGTTAACTGTGTTTTTGTGTTGCAGCTTCTGAAGACAATTGGAACAATCTTTTGATAAATGGATTGAGTATGGGCAAAGGAGAAATTTCTGAGGTGGAACTATCTGCTGTTATTAAGAAGCGGATAGAGCGGACTTTGATCAGAACGGTAAAACAACTTAAAGTGCAAGGAATTGATTATGCCATAATAAGAGAAGCTAAATGCTAGCTGACAAGTTTGTTTCTAAGATACCTCATAGATATATTTATCTTTTCTCAGGAGGGAGGTTCTTATCAGCAGCGTATTCTTGTCGAGTATCTGAAAGGCATCCAATCAAGAGCAGATGGGGTTGTCGAGCTGCTTCAAGGCAAGCCACAATAGTTTATGTACATATAGAAAAACATGATTTATATTTTATTTTTATATATAAACACAAATGAACCTTTAAAGCAAAAAGAAAAATAATAATATTCCAGAATTGGATAAATGAGAAATATGGATTGTCTTGATGGTTCATGCATATCTAAAGTAAATCTAAAAGGTAGCCCCTTTGAAAAATGTTCAAATAGATATCGTATAAGATAGCCATTTCTCGTCCTATTAAAAGAAAATAATTCAAACTTTAAAAATCGAATATACACTAACTAACCGAACTAATTATAAAATTGTCACTAAGCCAGAAAAGCAAAACCTTTATAACACTATCACATTAGAACCTAAACTAACCATCTATCTTATTTAATGACTTCCAAATAGTAAAAAAAAACATGGAAGACCAAGAATTAAAATACTCGTTAGAGCAATGAGGCAATGATTGACATAAAGGTAATTTCAAACTTTCATAGTTGTATATAACATCGCACCTAATACGTGAGTAGAGTTACCAATATCTCACAATGTGTGAGACACAGGTTAGCAATATCGGACAATGTGTGCAACTTAGTGTACATTGTGCAACTTAGCGTAGTTTCAGCGAAATAAAGAATACAAACATATGGTTTGTTCATCCTAAATATGTATGTGGCATATTGAGAAGTTGTTTTTTTATTTTGTCTGATTTAGTTATTGTTTTCTATTATTTAATGCGATTTATTCATTATTTTTTTTATTTAGAGTATGCTTATATGTTGTAGGAATTTGGTCAACCACCATTTATGATGGTTGATTACACAGACATCTTTATAACTTATAGATATTTTACTAAACCGGAATTGGATGAATAAGTTTATTCGCAAGGGAAAATAACGAGATTCATCATCATTTCTACCTTATTAGTAAATGGGGAAAAACTCCTAGGATAACCTACAAATGCAAGAGTTATGGTGTTTATGTATCAAAAGCTAAACCGGATACTTTGAAGAAAAGAAAATGTACAACCAAAATATGCAATTGTTCATTCTTATTAAGAGGGCATCTGGTTGATGTACTAACTCAACAATAACGGTTGACAGTCAAAAACAGAAAACACGAAAACAAAAAATATGTCCAGTTAGACGGCCATTTGCAAGCGTGTAGACTCAGTCCATAAATTTTATTACCTTGGTTTGTAGCCTAGGGAAATATATGTTGCTTTGAAGATGCATAGCCCGGAAAATGTTTTCAACATGCGTACGATATACAATCGTCATAAAAACATCGTGATGTTGATCATGTGGTCAATCTCAAATGTCATATTTGTTGGCAAAATTGAAGGAGCATAAATACTACGCGTGAGATCAAACAAGTGATACATCGGACGCGATCACCGTTTCTTTTTTGCGCATCCAACAAGTATTGAACTTATTGCGTACATTCTTGTATGTCTTTATCATGCATTGTGCGTGCAACACTATTATGCATAAAATGTCATTGCTCAAGACTATTAGAGTAACGTTGACATCCCTTACATTTACCGTTTCTTATGTGTTTATGAGTATGGTGAGAAAGTCAACTTTATATGGGCTTTAAATGTTTTACGAGGTCTGATAATATATAATATGTAACATTGGTGCTAGTTATTAAAAACATATTTCAGGATGCAATGAACTTACTATGTAAATGACATATAAATAAGAACGTCATTGGCACGATAAAAAAATTGATGTTCGACGTCGTTGCTTCGAACCAATTTATAGAGTTTTATAACTTTGTTTTCGAAGCAAACATGGTAGAATCTTATGATCGAAGTCTAGCATCATTGTGTCAGTTGTTCACCGGTTACCCAAAATATATAGAATATGTTATGTCATGGATAACAAAATACGGTGACAATTTTTAATCATCGAACGAACGAGATCAAATATTATGGAATAAAAAAACTAACCGTAAATCCCGAACTTCTTTGTAAATGTACCATTTTTATCACATAAAATTAATATTGTTAAAATAGTTTATTATTATTTTGTAGGTGCGAGAGTGCTCTGGCAGCCCTATAAAAATAAATTTGTACTAACAAATGCAATTTTGAACTTTTTTGAGAGAAAGTTCAGAAGCTCCTACTAAAGCAACATTTATCGATCCTCAAATATTTCGAGTGTAGTTAGTTTTGTATACCACTTGGTACTAGAGATATATTAAACTTGCAAATATTTAGGTATATATCCTATGCGGGCCTAGAAAATTTTTCACATGTTATTAGACGTGCTAGAAAAATAGGTGTAGATCGATTAACATGTGGATGTGTCCTTAAGAAAACACACACGATACTATGCGCATGTGAAATAACTACAATAGAAAGAGAAGGTAATACATTCTTTATGACGATTTTGATATATTTTTTAGAAGACTAAATATCGTTCAAAGAGATGTCACTACGCTTGAAGATGTTCTATTAAAAAAACTATGCATCACAGATAGTTTCATACGTGGTATCGGGCCTCAACATCAAGATCATATGACTAGTAGAGTTATGCAGATCCTAAATCTCAAAACCAGTCACGTTGTAGTGCCTAAAGAATCGGTTGTTACTAAATGTAGGCTTAAATTATGTGCAAACCGATCGACTAAACGAGACCATAGCTCGTGGGAATATGTCATTGATCAGACTGCGAGTGCTAGCACGCCCATGAACATGTTAGGTAGCATGACTGCATAAAAAATCCCTTCATTTGTAGTACCTAAACCTCCCACCACCAAAAAGAAATTAGGTCGGAAAAAAACTACTGACAACAGAAAGTTTATTATGTACTCAAAGTGCATCCCGACCATCATAAATCCATATATCTATAGCTTGGTAGATGTTATTCCATACGGACAGTGCGAATATCAAACAGTTTCGAGAGCGATATACGGTAAAAATGTTAATTGGAAACTAGTAAGATGCATTTGATCTCGCAATTAGATGGCAACCGTGATTTATGGTTGAAAGTTTATGGTTTGGTCGATGCTTTAGATGACATACTACGTAAGTTAAATTGGTTCAAGAGTCATTCGGGCAGCCGTTATTGGATGACGTTTCCCAAAAACGGCTTACTGCTAGTCACTCAGAAAATCAGTGTTTTTATACCATATATCTCTACAAGCTATTTTAACGCATCTACCAATACGTGGGAGTCCACTTGTTCGTTCAACAACAATTATAGAGATTTGAATCACTTTCGTTCATGGAAACTACTTCGTATATGCAAGTATATCAACGACATTATGTATTTTAATATATTTTTATGTTTGTGTTTTCTTTTTAATTCTTGAATTTAATTGTACAGATTATTACTCCTCCTAATGGATCGTTACCGTCATTATACTCTACATAGAGTCGGTACTGTAGTGACGAGGCTAGCTAATGACCTATTTTATATTACGATTGATTCAACGAATTTGCCCAAATCATGTCATCACGACCTTGAGGCGTAATGAAGCGCCAATAATTACCAACCTTGTTGTGGATGATGTTTAATTATCTTACTTCTCGTTATCAAACTTTGCTTCATCTTTATATTATGGTAGTACACTCTTGTATGTAATTGTGTAATATTATATTAATTATGTTACTTTAGAACTCAATTTTGACTTTAATTACCCGAAAAATGCTTAACTTACTGCCTAATATGAATTAGTGCCATGTTAGATTCCCACCAATTTATTATTTATCTTTAAATAAGCATTGAATCACATCCTCTTCATTTAGTTACCAAATATAGTATTCTACAATAGCTTGGACTATCTTGGGTATGAAATTGATTATTAATGAAGACAACCACTTGCTGCAAGCCATCAAGTTTGTTCAGTAACAAGGTCCGATGAGACCAACGATTTTTTTTCTCGATAAATTTATGTGTAAAATGTACTACATGTACGGACGTATAAAAGCTTTATCTCCTCCTCGATGCAGTCGTGTAGAATTCTCTAACATATACAATTAATTAGAACCCGAACCAATGGTTGGGTGTTCGACTTACCTTCGACGTGTAGTAGCTGAAAAATACGAATTTCATCTCAAGAGATATGAAAATTTATTTGAGAGAATACATTGTTAATCAAGAAGATCCGATAACAAATTTGTACGACGTCTGATTTTAACCTCGACTATGACTTAGAATAATTAGAAGTAATCTTTATTGTGCTTTTATGTTTAATGTTATTTCCGTATATGTTACACAAACTTCACGATACAAGGCAAAACAAATCTTAAAAAAGAAAACATAAGATAATACATCGTAGCTTGCGCGATATTTAATCAAACAATCGCGCAAGGTGTGCGATAAAAAAATGTGTTGTTTTTTAACAATTTTTTTTGCTTTGTGTCGCACATTATCTAAAATATTGGGTCTATATGTTGTGTAACCTGTACGACTTAAGGCAACAATGTTGGCCCTAAATTTCAGACATGAACGATTGTTTCCTGTAAACCATGCGATAGTTTAATACTAAATCACATATGTTATCAATTTATATGACTTGTTGTTTTTATTCAAAGTAATTGCATTCAAAGTTATTCAATTTATGATGTATCACATCGATATTTTCTATCTTAGTATTTTCTTTCGATATTACATTACGTTTATGATGTATTTACATGATTTATTTGTTTTGTTCGTAGTATTTGCTCTCGATTTACATGTGAAATAACTGCAATAGTATTTGTAAATTTATGTTTCGCAAACAGAATAGTCATAAACAAACACAAACACAAATGATAAGTTGTAAAAAATCATAAAACATCAATAATAATACATAATGATCATAAACAAAAAGTCAAAGAAGTAATAAAAAAGTGAAAATTCTCAATAGACATAAGAATTATCTTAATATTGTTTAGCTATACGAAGACACTACTATAATTCCTTATCATTCTCGTTGGTCTTCATTGTATCAATACTTGGTCGAAATGTCAATATTTAATCTAAACCACCTTCTACAGTACCGTGAGTGCCTATTTGAGGGGTCCCCTCCACATATATATCGCGACCTATGGAGTCACGGTGCTTTAGATACATCAAGTATAACACCTAGTATATCACCAAACACTTGACATATCATGGAATTATCAACATAATTAATAAGGGAGAAAGGCAAACCTATAATGGGAAGACCCATAATAATGTGAACGTCATCCAACTTCACCGTCATTTTGTGAACGAGAAATAGAATAACGATATCGCATCATGCTAACGCTAAAAAAATACCTCAATCATGTGAATGTTGGTATGCCAACTAGAGAAAGCGTCGAGAAATGGGACGCTCATAGTACCGATGACCTTCTCGTGTACTTAAGTCTAGTGGTGGCTCAAGTCTCATTTAATAAAACTATCATACATATAGTAGCAACGTAAGCTCACTCAAGGATACATAACAAATAAAAATGAATTAATAAAAATAGTATGGAATATTAAGAGTCAAACATAAACAATATGTAACTGATGAAACCATAAATGTAACTTACATCTCTATGGAGGATGTTGTAAGCTCGTGCGTCTTATACTGATGACATAAGGCTGGCACATGTGGATTAGAAACTACAAATGCATCCTTCATGGTACGTTGTCACTATGAAGCTCCAGATGTGCTACCTGCGGCTTCTCACCCTAACTCGTGAGTACTCTCCGACTGTGTGTCACGAAGATTACATCGCACACTACGAGAAGTACGATCAGCCCTAACAATCTCGCGTGAAGGATGAGCTACTGGTGCTACCATAAAGGTAAAACAACCCATCACATTCCTCTTTGTAATATTAATTTTCACTATATTTGGGGAAAATATATTTACAAATAAATGATATTAGAAAAAACACTAAGTTTTAAAACTTATAAGCAAACCATACGTTTTGGACTATGAATGCATCATGTAAGTGTAGCAAAATGTAGGAAATAAGACAATAAAACATGTATTGTATCAAACAAGGCAGCTCATAAAAATCGCACAACATATATGATCATTTTACCAAAAGTCATGCAGATGTGGATACGAACACCAGATAAATTCAACGCACATATGCAACAAAATTTCCTTTTTGTCGCGCGACTTGTGTGTTGAATGATAAGGCTATCGCACGCGTTGTGCAACGAACACCTGCAAGCCTAATTTAAAAAACTAACTCCCTCAAATCCTAACCATTTTATATAAAAGCATCCTACATATGGACTAATCACGTCTAAAAAACAATCAATCATCAAATCTAAAAACAAACGACTAAATCAATAGGAAAATTAGATTTTTAAAAAGTATAATTTAAAACTAAAATAAGTACTAGGACAATGAACAAAATCGAATAAAAACTATATCATTAGGCTAGTATAACATATTTTGACATTACTGCAAAATTGAATTTTTAAAATGAGTAGTTTGGTATATGGGTATTTTGAGAGGTTTTGAGTGTAAATGAGAGGAAAATAGGAAAATGTGTATAGTCTAGCAACTTCTATTTATAGTATTTTCCCCAAAAATTTCAAAAATATGGTAAATTATCCTAAATAATTTGTGAGATCCAGCAGTGTGAGATCGAGCGGTGTGAGATCTAACAAAAACATGTCAAGATCTAGTCGTGTTCATACTTTTATAGCACGTGATGTCTTTTTTTCTAATGTCAAGTTCAACTGGTATAGTATTCGACATATCAAGTTTTTTACTATTCTTACTATGATTAAGATATCAAATGTAGAAGAATAACATATATATGTTTTGAGAGATACATCATTCTACTATTTTTTAAAAGTGCCTTTCAAAATAGATATACTCATTATGGTGCAAGAAAGAACTAGGATCTCATAACTGAAATAAAAAAGGTTATGACATTAGAAGATCTTTCGTATTCGGTGAAAGACATGTCAAAGCAGATATATTGGTTATGGTAATGCTTATTTTAGGACTCAAAATTGGTAAAAATAATATTAACATCAATAAAATTAGTATTGAGGTCGGTTCAACTGAAGCAAAGTAATCATTGATTATTAATACATATTTTTCATAAATTTTGGTGAGGACATAAATAAGAAAATGCCTCCACTAATATCAAAGAATAATGATAATGTTAAAATATGATTTTTCGTAAGCATATTGCACGTATTTTTGCAAGTGATTTACACTTGTGCAAATGACTTGTGATATTTTTTCAAGTCAATTAAAGTATGTTCGCAAGTCATTTGCACTTGTGAAAATATATTTTTTCATAAGTGGTTTTTTTGATAAGTCATTTAGATGTAATTCTGCAAGTCATTTGCACTTGTGGAAATACATTTATTCACAAGTCATTCACATGTATTTCCATAAGTGGTAAACATTGTGTTTTTTCAAAAGTAATAATACTTTAAAATAATGTAATTAAACTTATATTTAGTTATTACCTATTGCACGATGCAATGAAGTCAGCAACGACAATCGAAGAAGAACAAACTATAAAAGATGTAATTGTACTCATAATTCTATATGCTTGTGCGATCCTACTTTACTATATATCTGAGGAGGTGTTGGTTAATTCAAAGTCAAAATACGTTAAACATTTATCTACAATAAAAAAATATAACTAAACATAAGCAATTTATAAGCTAATCACCTCAGTCCAAAAATGTTGCAAAAAAACTAGAAAATACAGTTGTTATGTAGTGATACTTGATGATGGCATAATTATTTGAGGAGCAAATCGAAGAAATAATAGATTTCACCTATATTTAATATGTATTTACTTTTTAATTTATTTAGATTTAATTTAATTATTTATTTTTATTTATTTTTGTGGGCTTGAGATTGATATAGGCTTGGATCACATTCGACCCATTAGGCCTATGTTTAGGTTTGTATGATAGTTGGACTTTACCTATAAATAGCCTTCAAGGGGCATTTGATAAACATGGACAATTTATTTCACATGTTAGACACCCTATCTCTCTAAATATTTACGTAAAGTGCTAAATTATCTTTCTATTTTCACAAATTAACTTAATTACTTCTCGTTCATTACATAAACACCCACAAAAAATTATTGACCACATCAGTTTGGCGACCACATTGGGAGAACTTACAGAGGTGCCCGGATAACGAGATCCAAAATCTATGGTGTTAAAATTCGCCTTCGGAACACTCCAAAGCATAAATCCTGAGATGCAAATAGATATTGCCCCCTAAAATAAGAGAGTTATGGTCAAAGAAGAATATAGCCAGATATCACGTATACATGATAAAAACTAAGAACGGTTGCTCCTGCATGATGAGCGAGACCAGTTACAAGGGAAACTTAAGTCGTTGAGGTCGCAAATAGAAGCTAAAGTGAACCTTTTGGGTAAAGTTCAACCATAAATTCAAAAATCTGACGGTGAAGAAGGTGTGAATGAATTAACAGTAGATTGGATACCCAACATAGTCCGAAGAAACACTATAGGGATCGGTCTTAAAAAATCCATCAAGGTCCGAAAATAGAACGCATAATTAAAATTTGTTATTTCCTTCAAAGTCTAGTGAAGATTCAATGTGTGAGTATGGGGTATCCTTATCCTCTTCAAGAAGTGATCATCATCGTAAGAAGATAAACAAAATTTGTGTGATAAGTATCGTTCGAAAAGATGTTTTAATCGACATCATAAGTCAAGCGAACAAGATTCTTCAGATAAAAGAAATCATCAAAATAATAAATAGTGTATATAGCGTCGAGAAAAAGTAAAGGGATCAAGAAATCATAACATTAACCATCTCATGAATGTTCAGTTCGTTATCCAATCCAAACTAGGTATATTTGCGACATCTCATGAGGATCATCAATTTAGCCAACTGCATAATTGGAGGTAGTCACATTAATCTACATAGATTATATCCAGTTATTTTCCATACAGTTTGATATTTCAAAAATGGAAATTTTTTATGAGAGTAAAGATCCAATCAACCACCTCTAATAGTTCAAGAATTTTATGATGAATTTTGATGATGACGATAAACTATTGTGTCAATATTTTTCCCAAACCTTCAAAGATGGTGTCTTAAAATGGTATAACCGACTTCTACAGAGGTCGATCAAAACTTTTGACATTTCTGGATGGCCTTCGGAAGATATATTATGGGAAGCAAATAGCTTTAGAGGAAATGGAGACATAATAATCCATTTTCGATAATTTGTTGACAAAATCTGAACGAACTATACTCAACGTTTTATGGAAACTGAAAATGGTTTACGGGATTGCTTTGAACGAGTAGTTATAGTTTCTTTTATAACGGCTACTTGATTAGGAGTTCGCTTATATTATTACCCTGAAAAAAACGGTGATTTATAAAGGTTTATTATCAAAGTTGAAAACAAATTACAATGATGGAAACAAATAGATTGAAGTGTCATAATCAAACAATGAATAAATCTTATGTCTCTCAATAACAAACAAAAATCAGTCTTTGTCCAAAGGATTTCGGACATAATTCCCATTGAACCAAGTCCAACCAATACTTTAAGAGACAGTAGTTTAGACCTCAAGAAAATCGGAGGGTTCAACATGATCACTTTGTAGAGTTAACTGCGTGTGTCGTAACAATTTATGACAAAACAAAAAACTTTGTACATTTTCGAAAGCCACCATCAATTCAAACTCTGATTGAGAATCGAAATATATGATTCTGTAGTTATGATAATAGTATGGGGCATGATACTAACTATTTTATTGTTTTAAAGCAATAAATCCAAACTTCAATTGAAAATTGAAAATTGTCCACTTTTATCAAAGCAAAATTGAGGAATATATCATTACCACTAGTAGTGGGACAATCTGTTATTGGAAGGGAAGCCATAAAAGCATCACCTAAATAAGAGAACATTATAGTGAATTTTATGAAGATTCGAAGTATCTGGACCTTGCTCCAAATCAAGGTCGGATTATGATGATAAGTGAGTTTGAAAAAAATGAAAAGTATATGGATTGTGTTTAATTTTTTTGAATCATTTACTATTTCAGAGGATACTGTTTTATCCCCCTCCAGTTGTTCTCATAAGAGGCATGTAGTTAGCTTGAGGACCCAATTAGAAGGGAAATATATATAGTCGTCTTTATCAGAATTCAATGTTATTTGTAGTATTTGATGAGGATGAATTGAGAAATGTTGTTGGACCATATAAGGGTAGTGTGGTGATTGGGGTTGCAGTTGAGGTAATGGAAATTCATAGAATTATGATTAACACATACAGCTCAGTTAACAATTTGTTTTTATCCACTTATAAACAAATCAAAAATCCATCGGTCATTCTCTGGTAAATTGGAACCATAGTGGCATTTATCGGGAGTTCTACTGAGGTGGTTGGGAAGTGTTAAAGTGAAACTGTCCTCGTAAAAAAACCTTTAAAAAATAGCTAAAGTACTTTTTGTATTGGTTGATGGTTCGACTCTATACAATTCTATCTTTGATAGATCTTGGTTATTAAGAATGCACGATGTTGTCTTAACGGTACATCGATGTTTAAAATATGGAGTTGAGGGCCATGTTGAAGTTGTTTAAAGTAGTAAAAAATGTGGCTATGGAATGTTATGTCATTGGTTTGGCCCTAAAATCATTAAAGAATATGAAAACTAAGAAAGAAGAAAGATTATTAGAGTTTTTTTTCCAGAGTCGAGTAAAATAAATGATCCAAAGAAGACTTCTAGTGTGGTTATTGCAAGCGAAGATGTTGAGTTGTATACTTTCCCATATGAAAAATATGTTAGAATTATAGCCAAATTACGATCGAAAGTAAGGGAACAATTGTTGTGTTTTCTATTAAAGAATTTGCATATGTTTGCTTTATGTACCGATGATGTAATAGGCGTACATGCAAGCATCATTTGCGACAAACTAGCTATACAACCCGATGTGTGTCATGTCATACATAAACAAACAGCTTTCTTTGTGGAAAATTTTGAGGTCGGTGTTGAAGAGGTAGATCTATTTACAAAATTTGGGCACATTCAAGAATCCGAGTACCCGTTATGGACTACAAATCCAATGTTTGTAAAAACAAAGAATGACAAATGACGCATGTGTTGATTGACCTAAACAAAGCTTGTTCGAAGGATCTGTACCTATCCCCCAAATAGATCAATTAGTATAAGCTACTTATGGTAATAAGCTATTGTTATTTATGAATGCATATGTTGGGTACAATCAAATACAGATGGATCCGATAAATCAAGATAACATTACATTTATAACAAAGATGGGCCTCCACTATTATAAAGTTATGCATTTCGGTCTGAAGAATGTTGGGGCCACTTACCAATGTCTGGTAAACAAAGCCTTCGCTAGTTAGATTAGAAGAAATATTGAGGTTTACACTGATGCTATGTTATTAAAGAGTGTAAGAGATGAAGATCATTTATCCAGTATTGAAAAACTTTATTTAATTGAAAGCTACCAATCTAAAGTTAAACCCTAAAAATGCACATTCGGATTATGATCCAGGTTCGTATCAAGGTCTTCAGATAAGTATGCTCTATTTTTTAAGTTTTAAGAAATTCTAAAGAGTTTAATTGGTATTTAAATTGGGTTGAGGCTTTTGTCAAAATCAAAGAACACTTATCCTCACCATAAATATTAACCAAGCTGGTAACGGGGGAAATAATGTACATCTACTTAACAATATCCGATTATGCAGTCTTGGTAACGGGGGAAATACTGTACATCTACTTAACAATATCCGATTATGCAGTCTCGTTCGGGACGTTAATGGTTACATTCACCCTGTTTACTATATTAGCAAAAATCCGTTGGATGCTGGAAAAAGATATATGAAACTATAAAAGTTGGCTTTAGCCCTCAAAGTAGCTGTAAAAAAAAACGAGACTCTGTTTTCAAGCATATTCAATTATTATTCGAACATCTTTCCCACCTAAATATATACTGCAAATACCAGACGTGTCGGGCTTGGATGACCAAGTTGTCGATTGAATTAGGAGATTATGATGTTGATTTTGTTCATCGAACTATAATTAAGGTAGAAGTTGTAGCACACTTTATGGGTTCAATTCTATTCGGAGCGACCACATGTTGAATCTACTACTGAAAAGCCTATTAAATGGATAATTTCAACAATTGAAGGGTCAAACATTTCAGATTATGGGACATGAATTTACTTATTATCTATTTTCAGAGATTTGATGTACCAATGAATATGATTTGGAGATAAAAAAACAATACAAACATATGTAATTATTGTAAAAAACATGATATTACTAGAGCAATCTTCAAGTAAGATTGCACAATAATTATTGTTTGTTGTAACATATTATATAGTTCATGTCTAAATGTGTAATTGATTATTTTAGAGGTACTTTTATATAAATATATTGACCCAACAAAAGTATGTTTATTTCTTTATATATTTTGTTTCAAGTAAGTAGGTACGATAATGTATGTGCTCTGCTATAAATGATGAATTAATCAATACTTTCATATTATTACTATTACAAAGTATCTGAGTTACACATATATTATTCGTCCTTAAAAAATTGACAGCTCTTAAACATACGTATGTGTGGTAAAAATTTAAACCAAATATAAAAAAGGGAATATTGATGATAATTTTTAGCTGAAATCTTCCCTTGGTGTGGTATGGACTATTCTTTAGAGTAATTAAGATGGATATATAGTTTTGGAATTTAACTGCTTAATATTGTTTAGAATTTGGAATTTAATTACCTGTTCAATAATATTTTAAATTATTCTCGATATAGATGATATATAATCACCGATACAAAACTCATCCTAGAGCATTATAATTATAATGACTTTAAACGATAACTCGTTCATGAATTATCGACTTTTGCGTGTGTTGACAATCAATTTTTATGAGCAAATAGTCCCTCAAATATCCATTTTCAATACAGTTAGTCTTTTGACATTTTACTTTCGATAAAATTAATTTCCTTAATAAACATGCGCAATGGACTAACTTTATTCGAAATGGATAGTTCAAAAACTATGACTGAACCTTATGAAAATCTAAAAATTATATATCACCAAGATAGATAATCAAAACTAAATTTATAATTTTCTTAATCGACCATCATCAATCACGAAAATGAATAATCAACAACTAATTACAATGGTATTTAATAGATAAGCCTAATGTATGTTGGGCCGGTAAGTGAAGGGGTTGGGCTTGATGTAGACAGCAAGTAACCCACAGCTGAAGAGAGGAAAGCTCACTTGAGCAAAACTCACCGTTTTGCTTTGTCCAACCTATAGTGAGCTGACTACTTCATTTTAGCTTCGGTTCGTTCTCTTCCTGATTTCGACTTGATACTTAAACCCTAACTTCCAGCTTCTGCTTCAAACCTCCTTCTCCAATACTAACCTAGAATCCCTCTCTGTCTCTGTCTCATCAGTAAAGATGTTGCGCAGAGACCAGCGATTGAGGAGAGAGTATCTGTATCGAAAGAGTCTAGAAGGAAAAGAGCGTTTGCTTTACGAGAAAAAACGAAAAATCAGAGAAGCTCTTCGAGGTTTGATTCGTTTCTCGACTCTTTCAGCCACCAGGACTACACGACACTTACTTTTCTTGTTCTTTACCTAACATTTGATTTGTATGTATACAGATGGAAAACCTATTCCGACTGAGCTCCGGAACGAGGAGGCTGCGCTTCGTCAAGAAATCGACCTGGAAGATGAGAACACAGCCAGTATGTCTTATTTATTTTCCTCATTTATGCGTTGAATTAGCTTACTAAGTAAAAGAGAGTTTTTCTAGACTCTTGAGTGTGTTAGTCATTCTCTCAAGTCTTCACTTGTAATATAAGTGTATAATCACCAAATAAGTAATTGTATTTGTTAGACATTAGACAGTGGTCCTATCTTCAGAGTCACTTATCTAATGCCACTTTCTACATCTTCTTCCAATCCAGTTCAAAAGACTCATATTGATGATGAGTATGCACATGCAATGGAACAAAACCCTAAAATATTACTAACAACATCTAGGAATCCAAGTGCTCCTCTTACGCAGTTCGTAAAGGTTAGTATAGTAATGTTGTAATTAATACACAGTTGCTCATGCTTTCCTTTCATGTGTTTCCGGGTTTAGGTCTTTAATCTTATATATCTTGCAGGAGTTGAAGATTGTATTTCCTAACGCGCAAAGAATAAATCGTGGTGGTCAGGTCAGTTTATTTTGGCTACAAATTTTATTGCCTAAACCTTTTGTGTTAACATTTTATCTCCCTACGGAGCAGCAACTATAATGCAGCCGAGGCTCCAGACTAAGCTTTGTTATCTAATAATTAAGTGGGTTGTGCATAGTGTTATTTTATATTTTACCACATGTCTAGTATAATCAGTATAACAGCTTCATATTGTGCATTGGTTTAGCAGAGTTAAAGTGACTAACTCTTTAAAGTTACTCGTATATCCCCCAGGTTTGTAGTGATGAGAATAGTAGCTTATAGCGACTGAAGTTAAATTGGCTCTTTAAAGTGACGAGAAGGCATATACAAGCTATTTATATTTCTATCTAGAGTTAAAGTGACTCTAGGGACAAGATTTATGTCTCTGTTTTCGTCGAGTAATTGAATTGTTTCTCAGAGGCAGTGCCAGCCAAAAATAAAAGAAGTGACCCCATTGGGAAAAAGTAAAAGTCTTTTTGTGTAAGCTTTGCGTGTGATTTATTAATAATTGTTAATGTAGAAGTCTGTTTCTGTAAGCTTTTCAGGCTGCTGACGATTTATCCAGGAATACGATTTTGAAATCTTTTTCAATGCTACAGGTTATTTCTGAAATTGTTGAAACTGCTCGCTCGCACGATTTTACAGACATTATTTTGGTACATGAGCATCGTGGTGTTCCAGATGGTTTAATCATAACTCACCTGCCATATGGCCCAACTGCATACTTTGGTTTACTCAATGTTGTAAGTATTTTTAACTTGATCTTTTTTTTTATGAACATTGGGTTTCACATATTTTCTCGGGTTGACTATTTTCCCATCTTCCTATAGGTTACGAGACACGACATTAAAGACAGAAGAGCCATAGGACATATGCCTGAGGCATATCCTCATTTGATTCTTGAAAACTTCACGACCAAGGTATACTTATTTGAATTGTCTCTGTGTTACGAAGTCAATCTCACCATATCTGACTGTATAATGTTTACAAAGAATTGGTTAAGCAACCAAATATTTGATACTGTAATACTAGTAGAATTGCAGAAATGTTGTTACGAAGTATGGTGTTCAATGTATGTCTGAGAGTAGACAAATAGAAACTATTTTCATGAACTAAATGGGTTTCTATTTATCTGAAAATGAAAACAAAAACGCTTTCAAAAATTCTCAGTGAAATGAAAGCAGCAAAGTATATTGCGAGCCAAAGGCAAGAGATGTTCATTTTTAATGATCTTCTCTGTTTTTTCCTAGTTCTGATAGAATGTTGGCTTTTCACCTCAGTACTTATATTCTCTATTCTGTTCCTGGTGCCTGGTTTTAATAGTTGACTTTATACAAAATTATATTTGTAGCTTGGTGAAAGAGCTAAAAACATTCTGAAGCATCTATTCCCAGCTCCAAAGCCTGAGACAAAACGAATCATTACGTTTGCGAATCAGTCAGACTACATCTCATTCAGGTTCATATTTTGCTAAATATATCATGCCACACGTATAGTATCCTTAGTATTATTTTATATAGGTCGTGTTCGAGATTTATTCTCGTTTTAAGGGCCCATTTACAATAAAAGTAGATATTCTATACATCCATATGTTAATATTCAAAGCAATCATAACTTGACATGTATTATGATTCGCCATAGGCTATGACCAGAAGAAAGAGGCTAAACATACAGAGAATAGAATGATAAGATACATTTGTAAGAACTATTTATTATCTTATATATGCATGTTGTATTACTCTGAAGGGAAAACTGCATATTTCAATTACCAAATAAAAACTGTATATTTAGGAGGCTATGTCTGGATCTAGAAATAATTAAGATAAAACTGAAATCCAGTTTCCTCTTTCCGTTTTTCGCTATAAAGGATATAGAGGGCTAAAGATGGTAGGATATCATGAATTTTCGTACAAACGTTGATGGATTTTTCTATTCTTTCGTAGCAAGAGCTTTGTGGAGTCTTGATTTCACAAAGCATTCTCTCTTTCCAATAATGAATGATAATAAATTAACTTTTTTCCTGCAACTCTTCGTTCATATCTATACAAGTAAGATACTGCAGTTACTCTATTTTTTTCATCATTATCTCCCTCAAAGTTTTCTAGATCCCAACAACATATGAGAGTTTGCATTTGTTATCTTTTTCCTCCCTTACCAATAAAGTGTAAAATGCAGGCACCATATCTATGAGAAGCCTGCCGGTCCTAAATCACTTGAGCTAAAAGAAGTTGGTCCTAGGTTTGAAATGCGATTGTATCAGGTACATTTCACAATTATTGTTCTACTTAAGTAAATATAACTAATCAAGATGCTCATCATTGTTATATTAGATGGCAAAAATGTCTTTACTCGTTTACCAATGTCAATCAGTATATGTTTGTTGTTATGTGACAGATTAAGTTAGGTACAGTCGATCAGAGTGAAGCTCAGATCGAATGGGTTATAAGGCCTTACATGAACACTACCAAGAAAAGGAAGTTTATTGGGGAATGAAAACTACTTAAAAAAATCATTCTCCAGTTGTCGTTTGTCAGTGGGACTCTGGATACTTCTAAGCACATTTATTCATGTTTGTGTCCTCGCTTGCTTATGTCCATGTATCGGATGTAAATTAATGCAGCTGCTTGATGATAATTTCTGTGAGCGTATAAGGGTCATATATACTTCACTGTCATATTCTTCACTGTGTTGCTTTATTACACCCCTGTAACAAAAGGATTGAATTTTTTTGTTTATCTGATGTTTCATGTTTTAACACATCTCTGGATAAGTAAAAGGCACTGCAAGTTTTTGCAACACTTGTCATATTTATTATCATGTTCTCTGTATATATTGTATCAAGTTCTTTGTTCCAGCTCAATCGATCCATTTAATAATATGAATGCAAGATATTAGAATAGTTATTCCTTATCATGTGAATTTAATCAGACACATAACTAAACTTGAAAATTATCATACATAAAAGAATACAATTGTGTACAAAAATATGAATCTCACTATACGCTCAGTCTGCTTTTTTTTTCTCACGAGCGGCATCAGAAGGCAGCTAAAAGATAGAAGAATTCTTTGCTAGTTGAGTCTCTAATCTACAAAATATTGAACATAAAACTGATGACACGTTATATAATGTACAAATGATGCTCCATCTCTTAAAAACCATCCAAACAAATTGCAATTCTCTGATATTCAAGAAGCAATTTTTTCCTTAGGTATACTGATTACACTACCTGTTTCTACAACCTCTATCAAGCCTTTATTAGGGTTTTTGATGTTAAGAACGTAGGTGCTTTCTGATTCAGCAATGTTCCTGCATTGTCCAATACTTTCCATAGATGCCCATCTTCGCTAACAAAGCAACTAGTTTTTCTGCAGATGGTGAACCCCAATGCACTAAACACCGTTCCTCCTCGAACTTCTCATTCAGACCCAGATAGAAACTTTTGTTTCCCATGATCCACAGAAAGCTTCACTTTAAGTCTTGTGATATCAATGTTCTGATGTTTCAACTTTTTCCAGTTTAAGTTGGAAGCCAACTCCATTGCAGCATCTATTTCTGTACTATCTTTAATGCTTGGTATACCTAACGTCACATTTGTTAGGTCAATTAAGTTTGAAAATATTAATTAATTAATTAATTAATTTAATTAAAATAGTTTAATAATATATTAATGTATTTTTGAATAATATATATTATTTAATTAAGAATATATTATTCAATTGAAAATATTATTCGAGAATATATTATTTAATTGATAATATATTATTCAATTTAGGAAAAATATGTTTAGATTTGATTTTATATTTTAAAGAGTATTATATTAGTAAAATATATTATTCTATTATTCAAACAGTATAATATATTTATACTAATATTAGGAGATGTATTAAACAAAAAGAATTAAGAAAAATAAAATAAAAAATACTTTTGTTCTCTCCCATATTTTTCTTTCTTTCTAAAAAAAATATCTCATTAAAATTTACAATTGGTACGGTTCGATGAAGATGAACAACTCGATTCCTATCTCTTTTGTTCCTCAATTTACAAAAGAAAATTATAACAAATGGAGTACTCAGATGATTAGTGAGGAAGCTGAAAAATACTTATTTTGGCTGCCTGGTCATGGAGACATGAGTTTTTGGTATGACAGATGGTGTTCATCAAGGTGTTTAATGATAATGATAGAAGAACTCTTTGGGACAGTGTTGATGTCTCTGTCAAAGATTTATGGGTTAATAATTCTTGCATTGGGAAAAGCTTAATTCTATTGTCACTAGTACAGAGATCAATATGATCAGGGAGGTTCATCTTTCTGATAAAAAAGATACTTTGCTATGGTCTCTATCAAAGGATGGTTCTTTTAGTAGTAGAGACACTTTGAATCACATTAGATGCAAGGGTAATGTATCTAGAATTTATGCTAAGACATGGAACGCTGTTACTCCTAAGAAATGCTCCTTTCTATTATGGAGGGCTTTGCATAATTGGCTCCCTACGGATGTTGTGATGCAACCTAGAGGATTTCAACTTGCCTCTAAGTGTGTCCATTATAATAATATTGAATCAACTTGTCCTTAGGTTTGGTCTGTCTGGCTGCATTTCAGCTCTATCTTCAATGTCCAGATTCATTCTTACATGACTCTCTCGCATGTCATCATGAAGGTATTGGGCTGCTCAAAGAAGTTGTGATATCTTCACTATTCTGCCCGCAATTATTGTTTGGTCAGTTTGGTCTGGTCGAAATAGGAAGAAGCTTAACAAGGAAGATACTAATTCTGCTTCAATAATTAGACACATTATCTACATTCTAACTAGCCTTGATCATGCGAAAATCCTGGACAGAAAGCATTGGGGTTCTTATGACAAAGAAGCTACTAAGTTTGGATGTGCTAAGTTTGGATGTGTTCACCAGATTAAGGCTTCGACTAAGCGTGGAAGAATCCTAAACAAGGAAGATATAAAATTAACATAGATGGAGCATGTACCTTCAATCACGAATTTGGAGGTGGTGCTTTACTCAGAGGCAGTAATGGTGGCAGGTTGTATGGGAAATCTTCTCCATTAATAGCTGAGTGTCGTGTGTAGGACTCTGGGGCTAAGCAGGGTGGATGTGGAGATTGACTCGTTGGTTTTGGTTAATCTATTACTCTATGGAAGCTCTGTTTGGTATCTTGAACCATTGCTTAATTGTTGTAGAAGGCTAATCAGATCGGAAATGGTTGTTAAGCACGTCTATATGGAGCAAAATCTAGGGGCTGATTGGATCGTTAAGGAGGCTTTGAGGGTTCAATCGAATGTGGATTATGTTGGTAGTGATGCTCCTCCGAAATTAAAAGCAATTGTGTTCTTGGAAAGCCTCAATTTGGGGTATCTGCAATTTTCTAATTAGGGTTTTCTTTTGATTTGGGGGTGTTTGTCGATTTGGCTCAAGGAAGAAGACGACTCTCCCCTGGTTCTGTTTTAATTGTTGTAATATTGCCTATTAAGGCTTAAACTTTCTTTTAATATCAATATAAGTCCTTGATTAAAAAAAATGGAGTACTCAGATGAAGGCTCTACTAGGATCTCAAGAAGAATGGGAAATTGTTGAAAAAGGCTACAATGAAGTAAAAGATGTTGAAGAAGAAAAATTAACACCAACACAAAAAAGAAGATCTAAGAAAATCAAGAAAGAAAGATAAAAAACATTGTTTTGGATATATCAAGGAGTTCAATCATATGAAGCAGCTTGGGAAAAAATTGCTTGTGCCACTTCAGCAAAACAAGCATAGGAAATTTTGGAGAAATCATTCAAAGGAGATGAAAAGGTAAAAAGAAGTCGATTACAAACTCTTAGAGGAGAATTAAACTCTTAGGGTATTGTCCATTGTGAACCAATTAAAAATAAATGGGGAAACATTGGAGATTTGACTATAGTGTGGTTGCTATTGAAGAATCTAAGGATTTAAACATCATGACGATTGATGAATTAACGGGCTCATTGAAAGCTCATAAAGAAAGATTATATAAGAAAAAGAAGGAAGTAACATTAGATCATGCACTACAGTTGTCTATACAAATCAGAGGGAAAAAGATTATGACCATCCTCTTGAAGGAATAGAACTAAACAAACAAAAAGAGAGATATGACCTATTGTAGATTTTAATTACATATTTTTTTTTAAGAAAGAAAGAAAAATATTGGAGAGAACAAAAGTATTTTTTATTTTATTTTTCTTAATTCTTTTTGTTTAGTACATCTCCTATATATATATATATATATATTAATTAGTATAAATATATTATACTGTTTTAATGAGAGAATAATATATTTTACTAATATAATACTCTTTAAAATCAAATCTAAATATATTTTTCCGAAATTGAATAATATATTATCAATTAAGAATATATTACTCAATTGAAAATATGTTACGAGTCTGCCTGACATTGTGTATGTTGTTAGTTTGATAAGTAAATTCATGGAAAAACCTTATTCTAACTATTGGGAGGCTGCCAAAAGAATATTGCGATATGTGAAGGGAACCATTCACTATGAAATTTTTTATGAAGCTAATACGGAAGTGAATCTCATTGGTTATACAGATAGTGATTTAGCAGGAAACATTGATGATAGCAAGAGCACTTCTGGGTATGTGTTTCACCTTGGTAGCGGTGCAGTTTCATGGAGCTCAAAGAAAGAAACAATCAGTTGTGACGCTTTCGACTACAGAAGCAGAATATATTGCTGCATCTTATGCAGGATGTCAATTGTGATTTGGTTGCGCGGAATTTTGGAAATTCTAAAAAGAAAGCAGGTGAAGTCAACCATTTTATTTTGTGATAATAATTCTACTATTTCAGTCACAAAGGATCCAGTTCTTCATGGAAGAACAAAACACATCCGGATTCGATATCATTTTTTGAGGGAGCTCGTGAATAATGGTGATGTTTAAGTTAACTATTGCAAGACTGAAGATCAAATGACCGATATCTTCACAAAGCCACAAAGTGCACAAGTCTTCAAAAGAAATGTTGAAAATTTAGGAATCAAGAGCAAGCTTAATTTAAGGGAGACATTGTTAGGACAATAATTAATTAAGCTTGAAAATATTAATTAATTAATTTAATTAAAATATTTTAATAATATATTAATGTATTTGTGAATAATATATATTATTCAATTAAGCATTAATTATTCAATTGAAAATATTATTCAATTGAGAATATATTATTTAATTGATAATATATTATTTAATTTAGAAAAAATATGTTTAGATTTAATTTTATATTTTAAAGAGTATTATATTAGTAAAATATATTATTCTGTCATTAAAACAGAATAATATATTTATACTTTTATATATATATATATAGAAGAGGTACTAAACAAAAAGAATTAAGAAAAATAAAATAAAAAATATTTTTGTTCTCTCCCATATTTTTTTTCTTTCTAAAAAAATTTACAACATTTTCAGTGTGATGTAAGATTGAGAAAAGTTTTACATCAGATAAACAGAGTTGCTTCACTGGAGGATCAGGAAACTTGCCTCGCAAAACATAAGGCAAAAACTTAAATAGAAGAAGTATAGATACAATCTCAGCACTGTAGCCTATGCAAGAGAAAGAAAAGGAAACAATGCAATTAGCATTAAAGTTGGATCAAGCTATAAGCTGTTCAAATAATAATTTGTTTTAACCCTCTACATATGCTTTGTATCTGAGTAGCGGCTGCGGATTCCATCCGGAATAAAAAGAAAATTTTAATGGGGTACTGCAGCCTACCTCAACAGAAGAATTTATTATGTCCCAAGGAAGCCTGAAACAATGAGGATGCCAAAACATACGAATCTGGACATTTGAACTTCAAGAGCGAAGGAGAAGATAAATCATCCTTCTTCTGTTTGTTTTCAGTAATGCAAACACAAGGTGCTATTTCAATACTGTATAAACAATGCTATGGCTTTACTTAGTTCTCTGTTGATGATGGTAAAAGATAATGAAAAGAAAATTCAAGCTTGCTAGTAATATTTACTTTCGTTATTGAACACGACTACACGAGCCTACTAAATAACATGGTGTCTATGGCACTGGAAAATATTAAAATAAAAGAGCCGTACGTTATTCCAGACAATAAGGAGCACTGGAGAACCTTCATTTGCATTGGCTTATAAGGGAAGAGAGCCAGATTGGCATTTACACCAGCCTGTAAAAGTGCATGAGTTTTCAGCATAGTGTCCTAAGTGTTTCCCATAACAATATTTGGTTTATGGGAAAAAGAATAAATCGGACCTCCAGATACACCGACGGCGAAGCGGTGAACAGAAGGACCAAGCTGCAAACTCCAAGGGAGCACAAAATGTTCTTGCCAATTTGTTTTATGTACATATCAGTATTAATTTCAAAAAGAAAAATGATAGAACTTGAATCACCAAATATAATTTATCATATACAAAATAATAAATTTTAAGAAAAATTGATGCTTTTAATATATGGTTAGTGATTGATTGTTCACTAAAACCCTTTTAAGTATACTGTGGTTGTGGATCTTCGAATACAACAAAATAACAACTAACATGATTGTTCTAAATTAAAAATATATTTTAATTTTAGGGTAAGTTATATAGGAAATACAATTAGTATTTGTAAAATTATAGGCCCCTATACTTTAGCAATTTTATAATTGAGGACCATATAACCACTTTATGATGGTATATTCATGATTTATTTAAATTAGAAAATTAATTAAGAAAAACAAAAATAAAAAAGAAATAATAAATGGTAAAAATGAAATGTTTTATTCTTTTGAATAAAACGATTAAGTAAAAAAGAAAATGTATTGTTTTCATTAATATATGATGATGGGTTAAATCAAAACCTTAAATCCTTTTAAAACTAACGTGATACATTTCGTCATTTACAAAAATAAAGTTTTTTCTATTTTTTTTATAATATTGATTATTCGCTAAGTCTTTATACATTTTATGTTCTACTCTTTCAAAATAATATTAATACCAACTATCAAGCGAGTAGAAGATCCATAGCTTGCATTGCTCTCTACTAACATGAATCACAAAAAGCTTCCGTTACGATCTTAAATCCAAGAGATAATTCTACAATTACAAATAATATGTATTTAGAATCGCTAAGACAAATTCGTATGTCATTTTTTTGTTTTTTGTTTATACGGTAAAGAGAAATTAGATTCATAGTTAATCTATATGCTCTAACAAGTGGTATCGGAACCGCTTTTTATTCTTATTCATATAAGAATATGAACTGTATAATTAAGTCTCCCGAATTCAATTAATAGATTTCTTGTTCAATTGATTGGTTGAGAAAAAATCCTATTTTTTGATTTATTCATTTTTGGTTATAGACTCGTGCATGAAGTAGATAAAGAATATATAATTGCATGTTAAAAACTGTTTAATGGAATCAAGGGCATATATATATATATATATGTTTATGTGCGAGGCCTTTTTTTTACAATAAATCAGGACAAAACCCTAATTCAGAAAGTATGAGGTTATATTTTTTTTTTTAAATCGAGGAATACACTATGACTAACTCTCTACAAGTGAAATTCACCATGACTAACATCATGGTCGTTATAGCAAACTCTAGTTTACCGCGAACACCCCTGATGTGGTCATGACAAACTCATAGGACAATTTCAAATCTAGATGTCTGAATTTAGAAAGCCATAATTTGATGCTCGACTATCCGATTTAGGTGATTTATTTTTTTTACTTAACCTAAGATTTGAATATATATATATATATATAATCATTCAATTTATTTTTGAATAACTAAGGGGTTTAGCCTCAAAATTGCAGTAGATGTGATTTATTATTATTATTATTATTATTATTATTTATCTTTGTTGTGATGTTTTTGAGTGAGGTTGTTGTACATACCCAATATAGAGGTACAACCAACCGATTTAGATATTTAAAATATTATATATGTACACAAGCTTAAAAGTAGGTTTAGAACAATTATGTAAGTTTAAATAAGTAAATAGTCCATCGACTATCGCGTTTTCTTTCATTTAGTCCATCGACTTCAAAATTATTGGCGAGAGTCTCTAGACTTGGAAAAATTTATAAATTTAGTCCATGGTGAGGGGTATTTTTCTTGGCGTCGGGGATTAAATTTATAGCTTTCGCCAAGTTGAGGGACTATATTTATAGACTTTGCATTTATGGACCAAATTATATATTTTACCAAGTCTGGAACCCTTACTGATAATTTTGAAGTCGATAGACTAAATAAAATAAAAAAGGATAGTCGAGAGACTAATTACTGATTTAATCCCAATTATATATGTATGTATGATGGAATAACACGTTTATACTATAATATTTAGCATGTTTTACATGTTTAAACTATATGTTTATTCAAATATTTTCCATATTTGGGTGTTGTGCTATTTATTTACAGGTTCAGAGTTATATGATCCCATTATGTGTGCATTATGAAACATTTAGAGTTGTGAATGTATAGTCACGTGATAGGATATAACTACCAATTACTGTTGGCACTTGAACTCTAGGATATACAGAGTGATGACCTACATGCATATGAATTGTTGGTTCTGTTATATAGAGTTTTGATTGACATTCATCTACTTTTGAGATATTTAAGCACTAGATGAGATATATCATATCATTAAACTGCTTCAAATGCTCAAAATGTATTATTGTACGGTAAATTCAAGTCTTATCTAGTAAGATAAACATCAATTTTTAGTGCTACATAATACAATGTGAGCATTATGATGCTCATTCTATAAGTCTGATTGACAAACTTGGTAACCCTGCCTTAGTGGGATTTTGTCAACCGAGTTATAAAAGGAGAAAAGTTTGGAGCCCCAGGGCTTAAAGAATAGTTGTTGTATGTATAAGACGACCTTCAGAAATACTACCACATATATTTCTTAATAATAAACACTTATTGCATGATGTCATTGATGCGTTTATACGCACCATACTCATGCATAACTGTGTTTTCATTGTTGAAATGTTTGTTTAGTTACCATGATCAGTTAGGTTTGACCCTCTGGAAAGGCTTGGATGGTCGAGTACAACATTAAACCTACAATGTCTAACCTTAAAATAATGAATCCAAAGGTAATGTATGGCGCTTTGGCACTCTACGTCTCCCATAATGATTATGCCGAGTGTTGTACATATGAATGCCCAATCATTTCCCTTAATATAATAAGCTTAAACCATTTTATGTTGTATATACGATGAATATGTTTAAGTGTTGTGAGTATATAACTTTATTATACCTTAGGTAACCTATCTCAAATGATTCAAATATAATTCAAAGAATGATATATTTATTCGGTTAACACGTATAGATATCTATCAGACTATGGTAATGGACTATTTTTCATAAAAGATAATAGAAATATAACCACATATATACAATTGTAAATTTTATTGCCAAAATTCATAAATGTTAGTGTTTCAGTTCTTCAGTTTTTTAATGTAGTTGAATTTTAGAATTGATGCAAATCAAAACTTTATTTAAGGGCGGTGATAAAAATTTATATGAAAACAATTTTAAGTCTAACTTTATGGTCAAGTTTCAAACCTAAAATTTGAAAAAATAATCATTACTTTAGAACAAAAATAGGATTTTCGATTTTTTTAGGTGTTCACGGCGAGTATGAAAAAAAAACATGACTTTCTGACTTTGGACAACCATATCTTGGGGCTCGGTTATCCGATTTAGATATATATTAAGTAATAAGAATGATTATGTTGCACCGAGTTTCAAACCTTAAGTAAGCCTGGTTTATATTTCAATTTGTAAGCAACTCTTAGGGATCTCTGATCCTTATTCATGAGATATATTAAATCATTAAATATGAGTGATGGTAAAATATTTGTAAATATAATAATGATTTATTCTTGTATTACACATATGATAGATCTTTGATCCTTATTCAATAGATACATTAAATCGTCAAAACTAAGTGATGGTAAAACATTTTTATATATAATGGTGATTTACTATTGTCTTACAACTATCAAAGATCTTTGATCCTCGTTTAGAGATAAATTAAATCACCAAAACATGTTTACCTATAGTGGTAATTAAAGTATAAAGTAGTTGCAAATGCAAAATGAATTAATTGTATAGTACGCTAGCACCTACCATCTTTGCTAATGATTATAGTTAATAAATCTTGTAATGATATTATCCAAGTTTATGTATCATTCAGAAAAAATAAAGTAAAATACCATGATAATTAAGATATTTTTATCAAAAGATTCAAGTCATATCTTTCAGAATAAGATGGGCAATCTAGTTGATAATATGCTTCAGAACCTCATGAGGATTGTGCCTATTTATATACCATGGGCACTATGGAACATACTAAATAAATAAAATTCGATATATATAAAGCAATATAACTCTTTGAATAAATTTGTCGACTATAAAAAAGATGTTCATGTTCAGTGATAACTATAAATGGAAGATATTTTTGTTAATAAATATTTTAGATCTTCAACTCTAATGTTTCAATATCAATGAAGTTTATTAAAATGTTCAAGTAGTCTGCTATATTTATCTTGGAGGTTACCACTATGACAATTCAGTGAACAATATCATAAATCATTTTTTTATCTACACAATTCATATGATATGCTAATAAAAATAATATATCAAACCGAGTACATTAGATTTTAACATAGAGAAAGCATTGTTTAAAGAAATTTGTACATTTAGGGACGTCTAGTACAAATTAAGCCTTACAAACCTAGTAGTGGGACCTAGCGTCTGATACAATTATAGTTATCCTCATTTAAAATAATTTCCATTTTATAATATTTTTTTAGAACCCGACTACCCAATTTTAGATACGACACAATTCAGATATCTTGAGGACATTCAGTTTGAGGGAAATTGTTTAGTGAACAACCTTGATATTAGGGAAGAATCAGAAATGATTTGTTTAGATTCAAACAATAAAGATTTGATCATTATGTTTAGATCACCTCCTCATCCTCTAGGGAATCAATGTTCGATTTCCCACTTAAGATTAAGAAGTTGTAGTTGTTCATGAACGACAAACTCAAAACCCTCAACAAAAAGTTCCACAAGAATATTAATATTCTTTATGATCGGAAAAATAATCAATTTATATTTTTTTAATGTTATAAAGAAGTTCACAAGAACATTATGTTTCTTTATGATCAATAGAATAATTTTATTCAACCTTTTGTAATATCATAAAGAGTTCTACAAGAACATTAAGTTCTATTGTGGTGAAACAAAAGATTCTATGTTTAGCTTATGTAACGCTGGAAAGAGCTTCATAAGAATATTATGAATATTTTTGTGTAAATTGAAAATTCAGTTTGAGCTTTCATATGATCAAATTCATAATTTGAATGTTAAAAATATCAAATATTGTTATAAGAATGTAAATTTACTCAATTAAGATATTCATAAATCTTATACCAAACCAGTTTCATTAATTATGAAAATATTGACATTTTAAAAGAGCATATATTTAAAAAAAATTAATAAAAAACTCTTTTAAGAAAAATGTCATACATCTTGTACACCTTAGAAATGAAGCTTCATGAAATGAATATGATGATCAAGTTAGTGGTAACATTAAGAAAACTTGATATAAATAAATATATATTTTGCAATTTAGATTTCTATTAATTAAGAATGATGAGTTGTAAAAGTTAATCAGTCTACATAAAAATTAAAAGATTTATAGCAACCATATTCACATATAATAGAGTTAAAAAGTTGTAACAATTAGAAATTTATTTATGATACTAAGTTTATGTATCTCATTAGTTATATCATACTCTATAAAAGTTGTAATCTTTTTTTATTTTGATATTAACTAGTGAAGTATTATAAATTATATTGATTTAGTTGTAAGTTTCTTGTTGTATCAATTACCATAAGTTATAGTGACTTGCAACATGCCATCAAGAATTTTTTGTTAAGTCAAAAAATTATAGATGACGTGTCTTATGTATTAATGAACCAAGAACATTCAAAATTAATCTTGATAATTATGTGGATTATCATAAAAAGTACTCATTAATAACATACTAAAACATAATGGTATGAAAACAACAAACCTCAAATTTACTCGAGTTAATTTGAGATAAGTATTTTAGTCAAACATCTCAAGACCTATTTGGCAATTTAGGAAGTGCAAAAATTTAATATTTATCAATAATTGATTTTTTTCTCGCTCATTTTCGTGGTTATGATGGTGGTCGTCTTGGTAGTGATGGTGGTGGTAATTGTGGTGGTGATGGTAATGGTGGTTGTTGTTGTGATGGTGGTGGTAATGGTCGTGATGGTCGCGATGGTCGTAGTTATTGTGGTGGTTGTGATGATGATGGCGGTGGTGGTGGTAGTGGAGAGGAGGGAGGAGGGGTTGTTGTGGTGGTGGTCGTGGTGGTCATCATGATGGTGATCGTCAGGGTAATGATGGTGGTGGTGATGATTATGGTGGTGGTCGTCGTGGTAGTAATGGTGGTAATTGTGGTGGTACTTGGTATGAATTAAAGCTGGAGTGAGAGAATCAAGAACAAAAGTCTTCACAAAGAGAGTTTTCAATAGTGAAAGTAGTATTGCACTTCTGATTATTTCATGAGTGTAACTGTCTTCCTCAGCCTCTATAAATAGGCCAGGTGAATCAGTTATAAAAGTGGTTACATAAGTGAGTATTTACAACTTAGTCCCTATATTTCTTATATAAGCTTAATCTTACCTTATATTTGTAGAGTTTATTAATCTAGTCCTCACTAATTACATTTAGGCCCTCGTAGAATATCTTTCCTTATCAGTAGCCCCCATAGTTCTTATACAAACAATTTATAAGAACTATTCGCTCCTCGAACTTTACCTCGAGTAAATACAACTTTCTTCACTTTGTCTCTTCATTATAATTGGACTCAATGATCTGTGACTTCTCTTCGAATTTATTAATAAGTGCAAACAGATTTCCCAACCGCTTCGAACTTGCCAACTTGAAGTATAGCCTCGCTTCTACCTCGAATATTATTACTAGAAACATAGTTTTGCTGATACTTCGAAATCTCTGATCCCTACTTGACAGATTGATTAGACCTTTAATAGTAGACCTATGACACTACACGTTTTCTTTTCGTTTCACCTTCCACCCAATGAGAGCAACTCACTGGTTTTGCCTCTCCATATTCTCAACGTCACTCCTTTAACCAATAAATACCCAGCTCTTCATTCACTAAGAACTTTTTAGAGAAATCACTTCTTGAGCCATCTTCAACCTGTTCTTCATCTTCATCCTATTCTTCAAGCCATCTTCAACCTGTTCTTCATAAACCTTTAAATCACTTCATCTTTTCATCCACCAAAGCAACCTCTCAGATCAATTCCCATTGTATGAGAAGATATCCTAAATACAAAAGATCTAAACCCAGAAAACCAGTAAAATCAAAGAAACCTCTCTTTCCTGGTTCTAGCAATCAAGTATTTGGTGCCTACGATTATCTTTGTATTTCTCAAAGAGCCAAAGAATACAAGGCTGCTGGGTTGATCTACAACGGTCCTCATTCTTCTTCTACCACTTTTAAATATGGTAACTTCGACCCCAACCTTGCCACTTCGTCTTCATCCTTAGCTTTAAACCCAGAAACTACTCAAGAAACTTTTCCTCCTCGAAGTCAACCTACATCTCCATTGCTAAGACCTCATCGAAAATCTAAAGTTGTTACTTTAGACAAACCATCAAGTGATAAAAAACCACAACCCAAATCACCTGTCCTTCAATTCGAAGCGACTAAAAATCTTCAACCCAATTCACTCCCTCCTCAATTCGAGGCTATCAAAGTTAAACGTGCCAAAAAATCAACCTTTCTAGCAATGGGTGAAGAAGCAGAAACCTCTTCTCCTCCCCCACAAGAAGTGGTTGACACTACACCAGAAAGTAGTCAACCAATTCTTGTGAGTCAAGCAGAAACTCAAATCTGAAGTCGCTCTAATGAAGTCACTGATGAAGATAACAACAAAGACGATTCTGAAGCTACTGAATCTGATGCCGAAGAGGAATCCGAGGCTGACGGTGTGGCTCCTCCAAAAAAGATTCGAGGAAAGAAACCTCTCATTACACTCCCCGAGGACGTTGCTGCCTTGGTTCAAGAAAATCTTAAATCACTTTCTCCTCGGTACATTCTTGCCTTGAAGAATGTATCCTACACTTACTACCTCGAGTCAGAGAAAGAGAAGCTCAAAAAACTATGGGGATTAACCGATAACATGACTCTTCGGCTACCAGTAGAAGGAGAGACACCTCTGAACTGTCAGAAAGACGAGCTGATAGTCTACCCTGAGCTCTTCAATTGGGGACTTCGGTTTCCCCTCGATCCGATGATAGTGAAGTACTTCGAAATCCATAGGTTGTGTCCAACACAAGTCACTCCCAACCAGCTTTTTACTTTATTCTCAGCAATCATGGTGTCGAGGCTGGGTGGCATTCCCCTCGAAATCGAAGACTTCATCGCAGTAACCAAGGTTTCTAATGGGCCAGTTTTGCCGTTTTATTACCTAACTCTTGAGGATGATTTAAAAATTGTCGACGACCTCCTCGAAGCTGATAAGTTCTGGAAGCAAAGATTCGTCTTCCTATCAGGAGCTTGGGAAAACGGCAAAGAAATTTCCGATGCCAATCCCTCAAAACTCACCCTTACTTGGAGAGATAGCAGTAAGTGACACCTCCCCCTTTTTTTAAAAAAAAACTTAGCCAACTTAATCAATTTATTTATCTAACTGTTTATCTCCCCTTTTTCTTAGAAATTCCGAGGCGATTTAAGAGTCGTCGAAAAGAAGCCAAGGTCATCTTCCAACAAATGGCTGAGTGGGCAGAAAAGTCCTGGGGAAATGGCTTTCACTCAGTCTTTGAGCCGATCAACTTCGTCAACAGCCATCTCTGGCGTATATCCTTAGGGGCTGACTTCCCTCAAGATCCGATGATCCCCCCGGATCCTATCCTAGCAGTTCAGAGGATACTTGCACCAGATGGGAAATGCTATCTTCCGACCCGGAATCGAAGTGACAGCCACCTACCATTGAAAAAGAAGGGGAAGCAAACCCTCAAAAAACCCAAAACAATCAAGGCTAAGCCTTCCAACACCTCGAAGACTGTAGGAAAGCGAAAAGCATCTGCACCTCAGCTTCCCCCCATTTCCGAAGAAGACGAACCTGTTCTGAAAAAGAAAAAGGACAATTCTCCAAAGAAGAAAAAGAGCAAGTCCAGCACGCCAAAGAAAAAGAACGAGGCTGATATACTAGAGGAAGTACTAGCTTCCGAGGTACACGGGAAAACTTTTATCGAAGAAAACCCTGATGGAGGACTGACACTAGGAGATAATCAAGTAGACGATTACCTCAACCTCGAAAACTTCAATTCAAGCGGGGATTTTGCATTTACTGGCAATGATTCCCAACCTACCAATTTTACTCCATCAACTTCTACTGGGGCTGCTATGGCTTCGACATCTAACGCCATCGTTCCTGTTCATCACCAACCAACAATCTTTCCTAATTCAGACAAATCCGATGAGGTAGCTTCGATCCTTCATCCTTTTGAGAATTTAAGTGCTGCAGCCAATAAATTATGTGAAGAAGTAAAAAATTCACACGCACAATTGGAGCTTCTTGCACAAAAATTGATCAAGAGCAAAAAAGAAATAGAGTCTGAAAAGACTTCGAAAAATGAGGCACTCTAGAAATTCGAAGCTGAGAGAGAAAAGCTTCTTAAAGAACACAAAGAAAAAGTCGAAGCTCTGGAGACTTCTCATCGACTAGCTCTTGAAGACCTGAATTCTCGACATTCCAGTACTATCTCCGAGGCAGAGAAAAAAGCTTCCGATGCTGAGAAACTTGTTAAAGAAACTCATGAGAAGTTGGAGAATTGCCAAACTCAGTTGACCACTCTTCGAACAGGATTCGAGGAAGAAAAGAATGTTGCCATCAAAAAGGCCGAAGCCGCCGTTGGTTCTTTAATGCTTGAAGGTATCAAGAAAGCTCAAATTGATACAGCTATTCAACTTCTTCGAGAGGTTCATGCTGCCTGTCCAAGGCTGGATCTATCGGATCTTTGGAAACAAGTTCCGGAAGAAAGTCGCCCGAGGGAAGCATTCGAGGTGCCGCCAAGCTCCTCCTCAGAAGAAGAAGATGCTTCAGAAGAAGGGTCATCGGAAGAAGAAGAAGAAGATGCCTAATAGACTATGCAGTTTGTTTTTTGTGATGTTTGTTTTTTGTGTATTTGGTTAAGTACTTCTCCCCTTTTTTGTAAACTTCGTATTTTATCCAACGAACAAGCCACTTCCCTTTTTTTTATATCTTAAACTTCTGGTATACTTATTCAAACTTGTTATTTCTAAAATTAGATGCACTCATAAGTCGTGGCACCTCGAAAATTAGATGCACTCATAAGACGTGGCACCTCGAAAATTAGATGCACTCATAAGACGTGGCACCTCGAAAATTAGATGCACTCATAAGACGTGGCACCTCGAAAATTAGATGCACTCATAAGACGTGGCACCTCGAAAATTTGGTTGTTTCTTCAAAGCTATTGCTTCGGAAAATTATTCTTGGTTAACTTTCAAAGATGATCAATCTTTGCCAAGTCACCAAAATAATAAATCACCCATTAGTAAACAACCAATGGCCAAAAGAAATTTTATTAAAAAATTCAATATTAACCAGACACCTCGTTAAAACCTTTCTGGGCCAACAGATAAGGAAAGAGTATGTCTGTTTTACAAAAATTCGAAGTTTGGTTTCACTCACAGTACAACTTCAAATGCTCTACATTCCAAGAATGTTTGAGCATCCTCCCCTCTCGATCAGACAACCTGTAGGAACCTGGCTTGACCTTCATTTTGACTTCGTAAGGACCTTCCCAATTCGGAGCCAATTTTCCGAGGTGCTTGTCCCTAGTATGAAGAAATACTTTTCGTAACACTCGATCGCCAATTTTAAATACTTAAATACTTTTCAAATTTTATAGCTTGAAACATAAATTCCCCTGTTGGTGCCACCAATTCAACTCCTGCACTTGACCCTTTATTACTGGATCCCCCATCAGTTCGTATCGTCCACGTCGGATTCACGTTCACCCTGTCATCATCTTTCTCTTCGGATCTGCTTGAGTGAAATTCAACCAAGAAATCTGCTAAAGCTTGAGCTTTGATAGCTGCTCGAGGAGTGAATAACACGTCGAAATCTCCTAATTCTACAGACCACTTAGTCATCCTTCTTGAGATGTCTGGCTTTTGCAAAACGTTTTTTAATGGATATGAAGTTCGAACCACAATCGTATGTGCCTGGAAGTAAGGGCGCATTTTTCTCGCTGCCATTACTATACACAGTGCCAATTTTTTGAGCTTCAAATAGCGTTTCTCAGCATCAACCAAACTTTTGCTGACATAGTAGACAGGCTTCGAAATTCTCGTATCCTCGCTGACCAGAACTGCACTTACTGCATAATCTGATACTGCTATATACAAAAATAACTGCTCACCCTTTCGAGGCTTTGACAATATTTCAGGAGAGGACAAAAGATTTTTGATCTTCAAAAAAGCTTCTTCACAATCCGAAGTCCACTCAAAATTATTAGGTCTACGTAGCACCTGGAAAAAAGGCAAGCACTTATCTGAAAAACGAGAAATAAATCTGTTCAAAGCTGCTAACCTGCCCGTTAACATTTGCACTTCTTTGATATTCCGAGGTGAAGACATAGATATCAGAGCCTTCAATTGTTCTGGATCCACTTCGATTCCTCTTTCACTAATCATGTACCCCAGAAATTTGCCAGATCGAACTCCAAATGTACATTTTTCCGGGTTCAACTTCAATTGTATGGCTCTAAGATTCAAAAACGTCTCTTCTAAATCATCAATGTGTTCATCATCACTTTTGCTTTTAACAAGCATGTCATCGATGTACACTTCGATATTTCTCCCTATTTGTGAAGCAAACGCCTTATTCATCAGCCTCTGATATGTTGACCCAGCATTTTTCAATCCGAACGGCATCACTCTATAGCAGTGCAATCCTCTGTCAGTGATAAAAGTCGTACTTTCTTCATCATCTGGATTCATTCGAATCTGATTATACCTCGAAAATGCATCCATAAATGTCAAGATTTTATTTCCCGAAGTGGAATCCACTAACTGATCGATCCGAGGCACTGGAAAAGGATCTTTTGGACAGGCTCTATTCAGATCTATGAAGTCCACACACATTCGCCATTTTCCGCTCTTCTTTTTCACCACCACAGGATTAGCCGTCCACCTCGGATAATTAGCTTCCCTGATATGCCCCATCTTATATAGTCGATCCACCTCAGCAACTATGGCCTCGGATTTTTCCAACGAGAAAGCTCTTCTTTTTTGAATTATCGGTTTGATCTTCGGATCCACCGCCAAACTATGACATATGATATCACTAGGGACCCCCACTACATCTTCGGACCTCCAAGCAAATACCTCCAAATTCTCAGACACAAATTTCAAAAAAATTTATCGCATCGATAAAGATAACAGAGTCCCAATTCGAAGTACCCTGCCATTATTGAAAACATATTCTTCTATTTCTTCATTTACCACCACAGAACTCGGGGTTGACCTCGGATCATCAATTCCCTCATCTATGCCACCAGAAGACAACCCCCCAAACTGCTAATTCTCCATCGGATCATCAGTATTTTTGCCTCGTAATCTAAACGCAGCAGCGTAACACTCTCTTGCCACCTTTTGATCACTTCGAACCACACCGACCCGATCCTCAATCATATACTTCAAACATTGGTGAACCGTAGAGACTACAGCATACATTTTAGCCAGCCACGACCTTCCAAAAATAGCGTTGTAGCTCGATGGGCAATCCACCACCACAAAAAGCACTTGTACTTTCTTTTTGAACGGCCCATTTCCCAAAGAAATCTGTCCCTCAAACTCTCCTATCACATTTGCCATTGCACCAGTAAACCCAATGATAGTCCTCTCTGACCTTTCTATTCGAGGTGGGGTGGTTAATCTATCATATGTTGACTTGAAAAGTACATTGGTAGAGCTCCCGGTATCAATCAACACTCGTCGAATCTCCACCCCGCACACTTCTGCTCCTATGACTACTACATCTTCATGTGGCCCAGTAATCCCCCTCAAATCATCCCCATCGAAAATTATAAAGGGCACATCCTTCTTATTGCTTAGGTGTGTCGATGCTCCTCCTTCAATTTGACGCGTTAAATTCACTATATGTCTCTTCCTCGAATTATTAGTGTTGTTAGTCATTGAATCTCCCCCAAATATTGTTAGTGATTCAAAGAAGGCACACAAATCTTTAACACGTCCTTGACGCATCGGCTCATCTATTGACATTAACAATAATCGACTAGGGTCTGGGTCGACATATTCCGAAGCCACATCAAACTCGCCACCTGCAGCATCTAAAATCATCAGTGCAGTTTCCTGCTTAGAATTAGGATTACCAATTTTCGGAGCTGCAGCTTTAGCATTCTTCCTGACATACTCCAGCAATTTTCCATTTTCTATCAAAATTTGCATCTCCTTCTTTAGAGCAATGCAATCATTTGTATCATGGCCAATATCATCATGATACCTGCAGAACTTATTATTACGTTCCTCTCTTGGCCTGTTGATCGCTGGTGGCTTTCTAAAATTTATTGTTCCCATTGTCTTCTCATATATCGAAGCCACACTTTCAGTCAGATCCGCATAATAATCTGGCCTTACCCACACATTCGATCTGGATCTAAACTGTTGCTGATTATTAGAATTGTGTTGATTATATCCCCCTTGATACGAGCTTGAAGCTCCTCGGTTAGAAACATTTTGATTACTCCTCGGACGCGAAGGGTTGTTATTCGAGGTGTTAGACTGTCCATTCCCCTTCTGAATAGTACTAGTACCTCCTCGAACCCGCGTCGATTCTTCGACCTTGATCTGGTCCTCGACCTGAGCCATGAGAGCTCCAAACGTTAACGCCCTACGCCTTGTAGTCTCATCTGCTAAATCCCCTGGCAACAACCCCTGTCTAAATGCTGCCATAGCCACACTTTCTTCACAATCATCTAATTCAGCCTTTGTTGATACAAATCTCTTTGTGTAATCCTTTAACTTCTCTCCCACAGCCTGCTTGCATTGTATTATTGTATCTCCATTAGCTCTCATTTCTTTGCTTCCCACGAACTGTCTTCGGAATGCTGTGTAGAAGCCTCTAAAATTTGCAATTGATTCCTTAGGAATCTTGTTGTACCACTTTAGTGCAGTTCTCTTGAATGTCTGAGAGAACGCTCTACACACCAATTTATCGTCGTCTTCGAAATTAGTCATGTAGTTTTTGAATTGTTCTATATGATCATCAGGATCTTGAGTCCCATCAAACTTGTCAATTTTGGAAATGTCAAACCTCCTCGGAAGCGGCACTAATCTAATCTCCCTGATCAATGGTGAGTCCCTCCAGTCGATTCCTTGAACATACTGATCCTCGTTTCTCATCCCCACAGTAGCATATAAGCTTGACTCACCTTCATATTTCTGAGGTGAATACTTCCGAGGTGAATATACTCGCCTTTCTTTCTTTTGCCTCCTTTCCTTATTCACCTTAGCTGACCTGAGCTCACGTTCTGCTCCTCTTGAACGGCCTCGAGAATGCTCGTACCTCGGCGTTTCATCCGACTCCGAATTTTCGAAATCCTCTTCATCACTAGAGTTCACATACTGCCGCTTCTGAAACTTTTCTTTCCTCTTTATTCCGCTATACTCTTTTTTTCGCTCAAAACGTGCTTTACGTTGCTCATATCGAATGTCGCCATCGTCCATTGACTGGTCTGACTGATCATCCTGATCGCCCCTCGCTATTTTAGACCTAAGTCTAGCTCCATCACTATTTTCCTTCTTTTTCACCAATTCGTCAAGCTCTGCCACCTTCCTTATCATCTCATTCATTTTACCTTCAAAATCGAATTGGTTTGATTGAGTCAGAATCGATTTACCTGCCTCTTGCAGATCGGACTTCAGTGTTTCCATAGCCTTTCGAACAGACGGATTGTCACCTTCCTCTGAATTCATCTTCAATCAGCGAAAAACTAAACAAAATATGAAGATTCGAACGAAAAACTTTGCAAAATGAAAACTCGAGAGTCGATTTCTGATCTGTTGATCAAGGTATCTTCGACCCCTCTTTCTAGCGCCAATTTGGTATGAATTAAAGTTGGAGTGAGAGAATCAAGAACAAAAGTCTTCACAAAGAGAGTTTTCAATAGTGAAAGTAGTATTGCACTTCTGATTATTTCATGAGTGTAACTGTCTTCCTCAGCCTCTATAAATAGGCCAGGTGAATCAGTTATAAAAGTGGTTACATAAGTGAGTATTTACAACTTAGTCCCTATATTTCTTATATAAGCTTAATCTTACCTTATATTTGTAGAGTTTATTAATCTAGTCCTCACTAATTACATTTAGGCCCTCGTAGAATATCTTTCCTTATCAGTATTCCTGGTGGTTGTGGTGGGGGGTTATTGTGGTGGTGGTGGAGGATGCCAGTGGTATTCATGGTGGTGATGGTGGTGGTGAGGTTCGTCGTGGTATTGGTCGTTGTGGTAGTGGTGGTGGTGATTGTGGTGGTGATGGTAATGGTCGTGATGGTTGTGGTGGTCATGATCGTGGTAGTAGTGGTGGTGGTGGTTGTGATGGTGATTGTGGTAGTAATGGTGGTGGTAGGGGTGGGTTGTGGTTATGGTGGTGGTGGTGGAGGGGGGAGGGTTTGTTGGTGGTGGTGGTGGGGGGAGGGGGGATGATAGTGATGATGGTCGTGGTGGTCGTGGTGGTAGTGGTGGTGGTGGTGATGGTGATCATCGTGGTAGTGGTGGTTGTCATGGTAGTGGTGGTGGTGATCGTGGAGGTGGTGGTGGTTATGATTGTTGTACTAGTGGTGGTACTGGTGGTCATGATGGTGATGGTGGTTGTGGTGCTGGTGGTGTTAGTAATAGTGGTGGCGGTCGTCTTAGTAGTGGTGATGGTGGTTGTGGTAATGGTGGCGGTTATTACGGTGGTGGGGATGGTAGTAGTGGTGATTATAATGGTGGTGGTCATCGTGGTGGTTGTTGTTGTGGTGGTGGTGGTGATTCTCGTAATGGTGATGATGGTGGGGGTGGTGTCATCAGTGAATACTTAAGTAAGTCTATGGATGAACGATTGTACATATAATACATGTCATCCAACATCGCATGATGATATAAAGAAAGTCAAGAAATGAAAGAGATCATTTAGCATTCATGATTTTATAAGGTAAATTGGTGCTACAGTGCTATTTGGATCTACCTATTTTATTAGGATAAAATTTATAGCACCTTTTAATATCATTAAATAAAGTAAAACATTTGGTACCTTATAATCAAGGAAATAAATATCGAGCATATTGAACAAACTCTTTTACTTTCAACATTAAAAATATTTATTTTTCTTTTTCCCATCTCTTTGCACTAAGATTTTAAATGCATAAAGTCTTTCATGAGCACGAAATTCGTGTAGGGCTTTTAGTCAAAAATATATATTCAAATTCGGTGTGAGTATTGTTTTTAATAAAGTAGAGCTTTTGATTCCAATTAAGAAGTAAATTCAAATCAACTTTTGATGAGGTCGGATATGTTTGACACGGGAACTTATCTTTATCCGAAGGGCAGTTCGGACCAAGCCAGTGCCATAATAAACCGAACAGGACAAATGTAGTAAAATGTGACTAAACTAGGTGCTGGTCATTTCATACCTTGAGAAATGGGTTCTTAAATTTGAACCGACTCCACAATCCGACCTGAAAGGTGCACGAGTCGTTAATTAAGTATAAATACCCCAATCACTTTCATTAATGAGGGTAATCGGAATTTAATACAAGAACACAACTTAAATTATCTCACTACATTCTACCTTAAACATTAAATTCCCCAAACACTTTACCAAATTAACCTCAAACAGAAATAAACCACACCAAATTGGCGACCACAATATGACCACGAGGGTGCTTGAATTTTATATTCAAAACCAACATACAAAATAGTTCGGATGGATCCGAATGCGCAGAATGTTCCACCTCATGAGGTGGAAGTTACAAAGGAAAACAATGAATACACTATAGAGGAGAGTGATCGGTTGAGGGCTGAGATAGAGGCGTTGAGAGCGTTTAAACATGTAAAAAAAGAGGTTAAAGAAAAATTCGGTGCGTCAGTACTTCACCATACTGACAATCCCAGAGAGAACGAACAGTCTCTAAAGACGCATCTCAGTTCCAAGAAAATCCACCGATCTAAACATGTGGAGAGTTCTACTTCAGAATTCTCCAGCAGCTCATCTAATGAGGCAGAGCTTAAAGAATCAGTGTCTTCAAGAAGTGATGAATGGCGGTCAAAAAATAAAATGAGGCTGACTAAAAAACATTCAAGAAAAAGGGATATACATGGTAGGTTAAAAAAAACACCATGGGACGGGTAAGGGTTCAACGAACCAGCATATTAACCAGTTGCTGATAGATCTCTTTTCTTTTCAGTCCGAACCAAATTTTTGCTACTCCAAATGAAGATACTGTTTTTAGCCGTAACAAGAATTGGAGGCAATCACCTTTGTCTGCGAAAATACTCTCCGAAAATCTTCCTAAGAGGTTTGACAACTCTAAGACGGAGAAATATGATGGGAGCCGAGATCCGGACAACCATCTAGAGTAATTTAAGAACTTCATAATGAATTTTGACGACGACAACAAACTATTGTGTAGGGCCTTCTCCCAAAATTTTACAGAAGCACCCTCAAATGGTACAATAGTCTCCCTCAGGGATGTATAAATATTTTTGATATATTTTGGGTTGTCTTCTGGAGGCAATTCGTTAAAAGCAAAGAACTTAAGGGTAATGGAAATACCATTATCCATTGTACTCAGAAGCCAAATGAGTCTCTGAAGGAGTACATCAACCAGTTTGTGAATATAAAGAATGGACTAGTAGGTTGCTGTGAACAAGTTGCAATTTCTTCGCTCATACAATATTTGAATCCAAGTAATTTAGTCGATTCAGTGACTCGGAAGAAGGCTATGACCTGGGGAGGTTTGTTGAATCAGGTGGGGAAACAAATCAACGTTGAGGAGACTAAGAAAACCAGAGTACATCGCCAGATTAGGTCCACTACTACAACAACATATCCTCCAGCTGTTGATCAGTCCGGTTACAGATCAAAAGAGACTGGACGTGGATCTAACCGATCAAGGAAAAATAAGTCTAACCAAAGTCAGAGCCAACGGGTCTGAAACAAGAGAGAACCATGGGTTTAACCTGATTGGTTTGCTAAACTGGAGAAAAGTGTGGCTACAATATATGACAAAACTAAAAACAAAGTACATTTTAGAAAGCTAGCAGTATTACAGTCCCCCAGGGAAAACCAGAATACCCATTTTTCCAAATACCACAATGACATAGGGCATGATACCCACGATTGTATAGCCTTGAAACAAGAGGTCCAGAACCTCATTAAGAGTGGAAAGTTAGGGGCCTATGTCAAAAAATGAGGGGGAAGCAGACCGGATAATACGCAAACCAATGTCAACACTCTCCGAACTACTCCTTCAAGCAATCATGGAACATCCACATTTGAAGATCCAATGATGATTACTGAAAGGTTTGATATAGACTCTTAATATCTTGATCCAGACCGAGTCAGAATCAGATAGGGGTAATAACAAACAAGACTAAAACTGTCTCCTGTTTGATTAGATTTTTTGAATCATTGACCATCTTCGGAGGGGATACTGTGACTGTACCTTCTAGTTCATCAAGGAAGAGGCATGCCCACAGTTTGAACATCTAGTTGGATGGAATAATGTCCATACATCTGTATCAAACTCCATCTCCCTTTATAGTTCTCAATGAGGATGACCTGAGAGATATTGCAGGGTCTCATGAAGATGTTTGTGGGTATAAGGGCATCAATAAAAGGAAATGATATACGTCAGATCCTGATTGACACATGGAGTTCGGAAAACATCTTGTTTTTAAACTCATACAAACATATGAAAAACTCTTTAGTTATACAACGTTCAAACAGAACCATTGTGGGCTTTACAGGGAGTTCTGCAGATGTGATTGTGGAATTTGAAGAAGAGCTATTGTTGGGCAAATGACTTTTAAAAAAATGGTGAGAATATTGTTTGTTGTGATGGATTTACCAACATCTTACAATGCAATTTTTGGGAGGTCTTGGCTCTCCAGAATGCATGTTGTGGTCTCTACGGTCCACCAATGTTTGAAATACGCTGTCCAGGAGAAATTAGGTGTTGTCCGAAGCAGTCCGAAGATAGCCAGAGAATGTTATGCAACGACCGTTGCCTCTAAGTCTGTAAAGGAAGTCAAGGTTAACATAGATTAACAACTATTGGAGCCTTCCATCGATGAGAATGAAATTGATGATTCCACGGAGTCTCCTAGTGTCATAATACATATTGAGGAGGTTAAAACCCACTCCTTCGCTGAGGGCAAGAATGTTAAAAATGGTACCAAGTTGGCACTAGAATTGAAGCACTGGCTGTTGTCCTTTTTTTTAATGAATAATCAACATATCTTTGCGTGGTGTAATAATGATGTTACCAGAGTGCCAACTTATATTATATCTCATAAGTTTTCCATAGAAACTGATTTTGCGCCAGTTGTACAAAGGAGCAGGTTCTTCTCTAAGGGAAAAACAGATGTGATTGTTCAGGAAGTTGATCGTTTGACCAAGATGGGTCACATTAAAGAATCCCAGTACCGTTTGGGGATTGCCAACCCTGTTTTGGTCAAGAATAAGAATGGAAAATGGCGCATGTGCATTGGTTATACCGATCTCAATAGGACATGCCCCAACGATCTTTATCCCGTTCCTCAGATAGATCAGTTGGTGGATTCGACCTCTGGGGATAAGTATTGTCATTCATGGATTCATTTTCGGGGTACACCCAGATGCAAGTAGACCTGAAGGATCAAGACCATACTACTTTCTTGACAGACAAAGGTCTTCATTGTTATAAGGTGATGTCGTTCGAATTGAAAGACGCTGGGGCAACATACCAAAGATTAGTAAATAAAGCCTTTGCTAATCAGATTGGCAGAAACATGGAAGTTTATATAGATGATATGGTGGTTAAAATCTTGGAGGAATATATCTGACCTTCAAGAAACATTTTCTAACTTAGAGGCTGTGAATTTGAAACTAAACCCTGAAAAGTATGTTTTTAGGATCCGATCTAGAAAGTTCTTGAGTTACATAATAAGTGAGAAAAGAATTCATCCTGTTCCGAATCAACTTAATGTCATACTAGCTACATACCCTCCTCGGAGCACCAAAGAAGTTCAAAGGCTGACCGGACGATTGGCTGCTTTGAACAGATTTATTTCAAGATCATCAGACAAATATGGTCTATTTTTCCAGATATTAAGGAATGCCAAATACTTTAATTGGTCTCCCCCGTATGATAAGTCATTTCTTGAAATCAAGAAGCATTTATCTTCACCCAAGAATCTTTGTAAACCTGTTCAAGGGGAGAAGCTCTACGTATATCTAGTTGTATCAGAGTATGCAATACGTGTTTTGCTGATAAGAGAGGTGGACAATTACCCTCGTCCGATGTATTACATTAGCAAAATGATGTTGGATGCTGAAAGAATATATTTGAAGTTGGAAAAACTAGCATTTGCCTTGGTAATTGCAGCAAGAAAGATAAGACCATACTTCCAAACTCATTTCATTGTCGTTCAAACATCTTTTCCCTTACAGAGTGTTCTTTAGAAATCTGATGTGTCAAGAAGAATGACCAAGTGGTCAGTTATGCTAGGTGATTATGATATTGATTTTGCTCCCCTAACGGAAATTAAAGCCCAGTCAGTGGCTGATTTTTTGGTGGAATTTCATGCTGATAGATCCTCCGGGCAGATACCAGAAAACCAGTCTAAGAAGGAATGGGTAGTCTGAACCGATAATGGATCTAATAATATGGGATGTAGGGTAGAGTTTGTTTAACTTCTCCCCATGGTGATACTATGTACCAGGCTATATGTTATGGTTTTAGGGCTTCTTATAATGAATCCGAATATGAAGTAGCTATAGTTGGTCTTAAGCTAGCCCTCATATGCGGCGCCAAAAGAGAATGATTAATGAGTGATTCCCAATTTTTGATTCAACATACTCTAGGACAATTTGAAGCAAAGAAAGAACAGTTGAGTAAATACTTGCTAATGTTGAGAAAAGTTGTTTCAAGCTTTATAAGTATCTACTATGAACATATCCCTAGATCGGAGAATACTGTGGGAGACTCTTTACCAATCATAGCTTTTTCAAAAATCTAACCCATGGATGCTCATGCAAGAATGTCCATCAATACAATCAGGCCAAGAAAAGGGTAAAGATAATGAAGAAAGTATGAGCGTACTTGTTATTCAACCTAAGGACTGGAGGTATGATATTCTCCAGTTTATCTCTGATGGGATATTGCCTCCGGATAAAGCCATGGCTAAGAAAATTAAATATAAGGCTCGTGGTTTCTTGGTGTTAAGGGAAATTCTTTACAAGAAATCGTTCAGCAGATCCCTCTTGCATTATTTAGGATTTGAGGAATCCCCAGTCGTGTTATCTGAACTACATGATGGCGAAGGTTCAGCACATTGTGGCTACAAAATTCTTAGCTCGGAGTGTCTTATTAGTAGGGTACTACTGGCCAACCATAATGGAAGATGCTAAAGATATGGTAAAAAAGTGTGATCATTGACAGATATATGGGAATGAAATTCATGTGCCAACAGTTCTTATGGAATCTATATCTGAACCAATACCATTTGGTAGATGAGGGTTGGATCTGGTTGGGAGTCTTCTTATGGCATCCGGTGGATGCCGAACTATTATAGTTGATACCAACTATTTATTTAAGTGGATAGATGAAACTCCTTTAGCCGGAACCACTTCTAAGGAAATTATTAAATTCATTTTGTCTAATACATGTTGTAGATTGGGGGTTCCCCAAAGAATCACCACAGACAATGGGCCACAGTTTCATAATAAATACATAGAAATGTTATGCACCTCAAGAGGAATTCAACACTGTTTTTCTTTTCATTTCCACTATCAAGAAAATGGGCAAGTTGAAGTTTCTAACCAGATAATTTTATCCGAACTGAAGAAAAATATGAAGGAAGCTGCAGCAAAGTGGCCAAGTTATCTATAAGAAGTATTATAGGGCTTACCGAAGCACACCTTGGGTTGCTACACAAGAATCTCTTTTTGCTCTTGTTTATGAGATGGATGCAATCACTCCCATAGAAAATACTTGACCATCTCACAGGGTCCAAAACTATTCTGAACATGCTAATGATATGGCAGTTAGGAATCAATTGGATTGGATCGAAGAAAAACGAGCTAAAGCACATTTGAGAACGACGCATTACTAAGGGGTGATGAGGAGCAGATTTGCTTACAAAGTTAAAAAAACAGATTTTCAATTGGGGGACAAAGTCTTAAGAAATGTCCTTTTACACACCAAGGAAAAACAGTTCGACAAGCTAGCTTCGAATTGGGAAAGTCCTTATATGGTATGTGAGAAAGTCAAACCCGAAACATAGAGACTTTAAGACACAGAGGGTAGAGCACTAAATCATCCATGGAACATTAAACATATCAGGTTATACTTAGAGTAAAACTCTTTTGTAAATATTTACTTTTTAAATGTTAATGTAAATATTAGAGGGCCATACTTTTTCCTACCCCGGTGGCGCGGGGAGGTTTGAACGCGGTATCCAGGTTTTTTAATAATATTTTATGCTTTCTTCAAAAGTCTAGTACAATTTTTTTCTTGATTTAGCTATAATGTGAGGTGGTCGGATATTAAATACCTATTAAACACCCTGGTTCTCAAACATTTTTGAGTTGATCAGACATATTAAATACTTGGTCACGTTTACTAAACACATGTGATTGGAATCATTTAATTCCCCTACTAAACAACTCTGAGATATTGAAGGTTATTTAAGCATCAACCATAAAGAATTAAGTAAAATTTAAACAAAGGGAAATATGATATAAAAGTCTGATCTGAATAAAACCGATCCGTAATTCACAAACGCCTTGACCATTCAAGGACTTTAAGTTTAAAAAACATAAATTAAAAAAATAATGCAATAAGATGTCTTGTCATTCCAAGGACTTTAGTTTTTTAAACAAAAATACACAGTATAACAATACAGCCTTAGGATTATTCCCCTCGGTATTTTCTTTACCATTATCTTTTTTAGACTTTTGAGTTCAGCACTTGAACTCTCACCAATTCCTTCATTATATTTGGAGTCTTCTCCACTTAAGTAGTTGTGTTTATCACCATCTGCCAAGGAATGGAAAGGGATGTCATCATACTCTACGTATCTCCATAAAGGACCTAGGGTCCTCTTCGTAAAAGTCTCGTGGAAAAGCATAACCATATCTGATTTAATTCCATCGTCTCTTTTCTCTAAAGATTCTACCACTCCAGAGGCGTACTTCTCTATTCCAGCGGCTATCTCTTCAACTTGTTTATGTGCGAGAGATGTATTCTCTTCTGTTTTCTTCTTAACAAGATCATTCAAGCTGACTTTTTCCTCAGATAGAGTCTTGATGGTTTTGTCTCTAGCTTTCAGTTTCTACTTCAAAGATTTGATCTCATTAGAGGAAGAAGTTTCCAGTCCGGAATACTTGGTCTGAACGTCTGTTTTAGCCTATTTTGACTTGAGCAGTTCGGCGGCAAAATCATCTTTTTCCTTCTTAAATGATTCTATGCTTTGCTGAGAAGTAAAGAGACTATTAGTCAAGCTTTGTTTCTATGTAGTCAGGGAGTTTATGGTAGCTGTTTGATCCCTCACTTGTCTCTCCAGATCAACCACGGATGGATGTAACCTAAGAGGGCATGACTCAGGGTGTCTTGTAGTGTGGTTTATTTGGGTCTGAGGGTAAGTTTATAATTTTTGTTTAGAACTGTGTTGAAGTTTGAGAGTATTTAATGTTGGAGTAGAGAGTAGAGGGAGAATTAAGCGGTCTGGTTGTATTTAATTTATTATTACTCACATTTAATGCTGGTGGTTGGGGATTTATACCCTTACATTTGGGCTTTTATGGGCTTTCGGGTCATGTTTAATGGATCCGGGTCATGTTCAAGGACCCATGAGCTCTTAGTAGGAGAGCAAGCAGCTTAGTCAAGAAGTGTTTAGGTTTTAAGTACTTTAGTTCTTGTTCGAACAATCCAAGGAATGAGGTGTTCGAACTGCCCTGTCCGGTTAGGTAGTCTTTGCCCGAACTGACCCTGTCCGAAGTGGTTACAGGATCCGGACTCCTCAGTAGCCCCTTTTTTAGGTGTTTGTTCAAAAACCTTTGTCAAAACCTGAAAAACAGTCTGTTGCTAGTGACAGTTAAATCCGGAGAGGTCCTCCGAATAGTGTCATAGTTTCATCCGGACTGAAAAAAGCTTTTTGAATCTAAACTGTTTTTTGCCAAAGTTCATAGGACACGTTTCTCTCTCTGGTTCGTTACTTGAGCCGTTTTTTCACCTCGAATTTTGAGCCCATCTTCTCTGAAAAGCAACCTCTTCATTAATGGAGGTGACATCAGCGCCGTCTCTTAATCATTGCAAATATTTTCGAATTATCCTAGGAATCAAAACTTATTTTCGGGGTTTACTATAAATTAAAACACTTTTCCACTGTTTTACTATCACCTTCATTTTCACTCTACTAATTTTCAGAGCTTTCTCTCTCAAACACAAGTTCTTCACTTTGGTTGTTTATGTTCACGGCTAGGAACGCTTTAATCAGAGGCGGCTGGCTCAATCTATCAGAACTAGAAAAAGCACAAAAAGTTGAAAGAGAAAGACGCATTGCAGCAGGTTTACCTACTTCCCCCATCGACAAACAAGCAACCTCAACTACAGAGCCTGATCAGGGTTCCTCCTCTACAAAAAGTGTCAAACCGAAGAGATTGTTTCACACCAGTCTTTCTCCTATTGTCTCAGGTTCATCGGTTCAAGAGTCGGAACCCACTGTCGAACCAGGTTTAACAATTACTAGTTTCAAAAAGCCTTCCCCATTCATAGCCATGGGGTCAGATGCAGATACTTCTCCCAACAAGCTGGTCGATCGAAGAAAAGGCCGGCTGGTCAAAGGGCAGGCTTCCAAAGGCACCCTTTCGAAATCAGGTGCCAAGGATAGCAGTACAGGGTCAGAAGCACCCATAAAAGTACCCAAGGACAGGCTGTCTTGGCCGGAGGACACTGGCTCAAGCCCCCGAAGATAAATCACCATATCAGAGCCCCGGTTGGAGGCCAGAGTCCAGGAGAGTGTTAAAGCTCATCTGTCCGGAGGTCAGACTGATCCAACTCCAAACTCCCCCCTTACAAAGACAACTGAAAACCCTTCCTCAATCATGGAGGAAATAATAGAGGACTCTATCGAAGAGGCTCCATTCGAGTCCGAACCCTCCGAACAGACTAGTGATGCTGCCGCTACCAAGAAGGATAAGGGCAAAGAAAAGCTGTGCCTTAGGCACCCAGATCTGCCAGAGTTCCTCGAATGAAAAGTTGGACCTTGTTTCCATAAGTTCAGTGTTAAATATCTTCTCGCTTTACAAAAAAACAACTATGCTTTCATCCCTACAGCCGAGTTGGGCCGAATGCGTACGAAGTGGGGGATTCCGGAGAATGTAAAGATAAGAATCCTCATTGACCCCGAAACCCCAATGAACTGCAAACTCAGTGAAATAGTCATCTTCACTGAGCTTTTTAACTGGGGTTTAAGGTTCCCTTAGATCCGGAAATAGTTAGGTATTTCGACCTCATCAAGCTTTGTCCTAGTCAACTGAGCCCCAATGCCTGGTACACACTTATGGCCTGCATCATGGCCTCCAGGCTCTCCGGGATTCCTCTACCAATGGAGGAATTCGCAGCTGTGGCCAGTCTCTGCAGGAACCACCACATTCCCTTTTATCACTTCAATATGGGTGATAATTATAAAGCAGTGGATGATCTGCTTGAGTCGGAGAGAAATTGGAGGACTCAATTCCTGTTTATGAGCGGCGCTTGGGAGAATGGAAAGAAAATCAAAGATGGTGTCAACCCAAGCCTCCTCACCAGCAGATGGAGGAGTGATCGTAAGTATCCTACCTTACATTTTTATTTTTACTTTTATTGAATTTGCCTAAACTGACTGATCTTGTCTTTTGTCTTAACAGAGCTGCCCAAAGACTTCAATGACTATCTAAAGTCCGGGCAAACCACTTGTACCAAGATCAACACTTGGATTGCTGAAAAGTGGGGGAATCGGTTTCATGATGCTTTTACAGGAGGCAATTTTGCAAGGCCTCACCTCTGGAACACCACTGGCCGGAGGGACTTGACATGGGAAGAACTCACCACTCCACCCCCTCCGGATGTAGTCCTCAAGAGAACACATGCATCGGACGGGTCATTATACTTGCCAGGTCGGGCCAAGGCCCGGAGTAAAATGAAAGGCAAGAAGGGGAAGGGCAAGAAGGTTGCAGGTGAGGCTAACCCTGCCAAGGTGGAGGAGGCTGCTCCAACAAACCTAGAGGTACCAGCCCCAAGCCAGATTGATGCTGCTCTGCTAGAAGTGGTAGAGCATGAAAGTGCTAGGGAAGAGATCCAATCCCCAAAACCCCCAAGGGTTCCTAAGAGAGAGCGAAAACGGGGAGCAGAAAGCAAGGACAGGGAGGCTAGGAAGAAAAAGACCTCCAGGGGTGATGAACTTTCTCTCCGGCCTCCGGAGCCTCTCCCCCCCTGTAGACCCTACTGATCCGACAAGAGCAGAGGAGATCCCTGGTGACTTTCAAACTGATGAGGTCGGAGGAGGAGACCTTAGCATTGATGGTGTTGACATCACAAAGCTTGATGGACTTGGTGACTATTTTGCAAACCTTCCCATAGACGACTTTGCTGGGCCTTACCTCCCTCTGAGTACTTCGAACACCGTTACTTTTAATGGTAAGAATTTTATTGTTTCAAGTGAAAGGGACATTATAGCTCACTCCATATTAAGTAATGTTCAGCCAGTGCTTGTTTTGGAGAAACAAGTTCGAAGTCAGGCAGATATTATCAAAGATCTCAAATCTGACAAAGAGAGACTGTCCGATGATCTTCTTACTGCCACTCAACATGCTGACATTCTGAAGGGAGAAAACGAGGAGCTAAAGAAGAGCCAAGAGGGGTGGATCACAAAGGTTGCCACTTCAGAAGACACTATCAAAGAGCTCCGGGAGAAGCTGTCCGGACTGGAGAAAGAGGAGGCTAAGGCCAAGGATCAAGTCATCCACAACTTGACTAATGACAAGAGTGCGGTTGAGAACATAGTGTCCAAGGCTGCAGAGGAGAAAGCAGATCTACTAAGGGAGCAAGAGGCCAAAATTCAGGCCAAGATCGATGCTTATGCCAACAATGTAATAGACAGTTAATAAGAAATGTATGCCAAGGTGAAGTCAGACATGGTCTTGCTTTTTCATGAGAAGTTTCCGAAGAGGAATCTAGGAGACTTATGGACTTTTGTAGAGTATCTAGACCTTCCCTTCCATACAACGGCCGAAGGTGACAGGTTTGATTTCTCCAGTGCATCCTCTTCTGACAACGAAAAGAAAACCGGGGAGAACCCAAATGAGGAGGAGGACGATCCCAAGAAGAAGAAGAAGATAGGTGAGGCTGAGCTATCTTCAAAGGCTCAGTCTTAGAATGTGAATTATCTTTTTATCCTTTATGTTATCTGAACTAAAGTCCTTGGAAGGCCAAGGCATTTTTGTAATTGTGTCCGGTTTTTAACCGGATAGATCTTTTGTTTTGTCTGACATTTAAAAGTCCTTGGAAGGCCAAGGAACTTAGGTTATTTCAATGAATATCTTTGTTCCGCACAACTCTTGAATCCTTTCATATTTTGTTTCAATTTTGGTGGCTAGTGTTTAAATAGCCCTTAGTTATTTCATAAATATTCTAAAGTGAGAGTGTTTAAATTCTCCGATGACAAATGTTTAAGTAGTCATCCTTCCTTTAATTCAATCCGGATGGTGTGACAAAAAACAAAGTAAGAACACTTCGAATTTTTTCAAAAAGGCATCAAATTTTATAAAAAAAGCCCGGACACCTCATTAAAACCTCCCCGAGCCACCAGGGTAGGAAAGAGTATGCCCCCAAATATTTACATGGATTTTTAAACAAGTAAATATTTACATAGCTTCTATTCCAAGTACATCCGGAGATGCTCAATATTCCAAGGGTGATTCAAAACCCTTCCATCCTTGTCTTCTAACCAATACGTTCCAGGTTTAAGCCTTTCAATGACCATATAAGGTCCTTCCCAAGTTGGGGCTAGCTTGCCGAGCAGCTTCTCATTAGTGTGTAAGAAAACTTTCCTCAACACCTTGTCCCCCGGCTGGAAATCTCTTCTCTTAACGTTAGAAGCAAACCTGCTTCTCATCAAACCCTGATAGTGTGCAGCTCTAAGGTGAGCTTTAACTCGTATTTCCTCTATTAGGTCAAGCTGACCTCTGATTGCTACTTCGTTAGCGTGTTCGGAGAAGTTGTGAACTCGAAATGAAGGGAGGGTTGCTTCTATGAGAGCTATTGCATCCATCCCATAGACCAAGGCAAATGGTGATTCTTGTGTTGCAGCCCCAGGTGTAGTCCGGTAGGCCCACAAAACCTCTTGTAAATAGCTAGGCCATTTCCCAGCAGCTCCTTCCAAATTCTTTTTTAAACCGGAGAGTATAGTTCTGTTAGCCACTTCAACCTGACCATTCGCTTGTGGGTGGAAAGGTGAAGAGAAACAATGTTGTATACCACTTGATGCACATAAACTCTCCATTTCCTTGTTGTCGAACTGTGGCCCATTGTCTGTCGTTATTTTTTGTGGAACACCAAATCTGCAACAGATGTTGGATAAAATGAATTTTATGACAGCTTTTGATGTTGTTCCTGCCAGCGGGGCTGCTTCAATCCACTTCGAAAAATAATCAATAGCAACAATTATAGTTCTGCGTCCTCCGTACGCCATAGGAAGAGGTCCCACCAAATCCAACCCCCATCGAGTAAAAGGTATATGCTCAAAAATTGACACTAAAGGGATGGCTGGGACATGGATTTCATTGCTATATCTCTGGCATGGATCACACCTTCTCACCAGCTCCTTAGCATCTTGCATTATAGAGGGCCAATAATAGCCAGCCAGTAAAACTCTCCTTGTTAGAGCCCTGAGTCCACCGTGAGCTGATCCCTCACCATCATGCAATTCAGAGAGGACTACTTGAGACTCATCATCTCCCAAACATCGCAAAAGAGGTTTACTATAAGACTTTTTATACAGAACGTCTCTTAGTATGATAAAACAATAAGCCTTGTGCTTCATTTTTCTTGCTAGTGATTTATCCGGAGGCAAGATGTCATCGGAGAGATACTGCAGGAGAGGAAATCTCCAATCTTGAGGTTGTTTCATCTGTACATCGAAATTTTTTTCCTCTTTGTACACATCGAGTTGAATGGAAGGGCACTCCAGCACATGGATCCAAGGATATGACTCAGTGTATGCTAAGGATGCCAAGGAATCTGCTAGTTCATTCTCTGTTCGGGGTATATGCTCATAAACAACGCTTTTGAACTTAAGTGTCTTATTTTTAAGAAGAAGTAAATACTTCACTAGTTGCTCCTTTTTTGCCTCAGATTGACCTTGCGCATGGTGGATAAGAAGTTGGGAATCACTCAGGAGCTTGACCCTTTTGGCCCCACAAATGTAAGCTAACTTTAAACCAGCTATAGCTGCTTCATATTCAGACTCATTGTTGGAAGCCCTAAAAGCAAAACATATAGCCTGGTACATCTTGTCACCATATGGAGAAGTGAGGAACACCCCTGCACCACATCCCATAGTACTTGATCCACCATCTGTCCGGACAATCAGACCTTTTTGTCTTTCATCTCAGTAGTTCGCTCTGTATCCCTATCAGAGTGAAATTCAACTAAAAAATCGGCTACAGCTTGGGCTTTGATTGCTGTTCGAGGAGCAAAATCAATATCGAAGTCCCCCAATTCCACTGACCACTTAGTCATTCTACTTGAAATGTCTGCCTTTTGAAGGACATTCTTCAAGGGAAAAGATGTCCGGACGATAATAAGATGAGCCTGAAAATAAAGCCTCATCTTCCTTGCAGCAATTACCAAGGCTAATGCTAATTTTTCGAGCTTTAAATAGCGTTTTTCTGCATCTATTAAGCTCTTGCTGATGTAGTACACCGGATGGGGGTAATTATCCACTTCTCTTACCAATACAGCACTGATGGCACAACTTGAAACTGCCAAGTATACGAAGAGTGTCTCTCCATCAACAGGTTTAAACAAAGTCTTGGGGGAGGACAAATGTTTCTTAATCTCATTGAAGGCCTCATCACACTGTGAAGTCCAGTCAAATCCCTTCGCACCCTTTAAAGTTTGAAAAAACGGGGCACATTTGTCCGAAGATCTTGAGATGAATCGATTTAAAGCAGCCAACCTCCTAGTCAACCGTTGTACTTCTTTAACATTCCGAGGAGGCTCTATTTGGAATAGAGCATTAAGCTGGTCCGGATCGGGCTGTATCTCTTGCTCACTTATTATATAACCTAGGAATTTCCCGGATTGCACTCCGAACACACATTTCTCTGGATTTAGCTTTAAATTCACTTTTACTAAGTTAACAAAAGTTTCTTGGAGGTCCGCCAAGTTTAGTTGTTCATCCACACTTTTCACCATCATGTCATGAATGTATACTTCCATATTTCTTCCAATTTGATCAGCAAATGCTTTGTTCACCAATCTCTGATAAGTAGCCCCAACATTTTTCAATCCAAATGGCATCACCTGTAGCAATGAAGACCCATGTCAGTAACAAACGTGGTATGCTCCTGATCCTTCGGATCTACTTGAATCTGATTATACCCGGAGAAAGCATCCATGAAGGATAGTAGCTTATTCCCAGAGGTGGAATTTACCAGCTGATCAATCCGGGAAACTGGATATAAATATTTTGGGCAAGCCCTATTGAGATCTGTGAAGTCAATGCACATACGCCACTTGCCATTTTTCTTTTTTACCAAGACCGGATTGGCAGTCCACAAAAGATACTGAGACTCTTTTATATGCCCCATTTTTGTGAGCCTGTCAACCTTTTGAACAATAACATCAGCCTTTTCCTTGGAAAAAGCCCTTCTCTTTTGTACCACAGGTGCTATGTCCCTCCGAATGGATAGGTGATGTGATATAGCATCTGCTGGAACCCCAGTAACATCAGCATTGCACCAAGCAAAAATATGTTGATGGTCTTTTAGAAACTTCAACATCTTATTCTTCAGGTCGGATGGTATTTTGGACCATATTTTAACACTTTTCTCTTCTTCCAAAGAATATGTTTCAACTTCTTCAACCGGTATCAACACTCCAGGGGTCTTTCTAGGGTCATCAATTTCACCCTCACCCCCAGAAAGCCCCTCAAACTGCTATTCTTCGTTGATACAAACTGCCCCAACGTCCGTGGAGCCAGTGCTGTAGCATAACATTCTCTTGCAATCTTTTGATTGCTCCTGACAACTCCCACCTGTCCTTGAACAACATATTTCAAACATTGGTGGACTGTCGAGGCCACTGCATGCATCCTAGAGAGCCAGGACCTCCCCAAAATAGCATTATAACAAGTGGGACAATCCACCACAATAAAAAGTATCCTGACCATCTTCTTAAAAGGGCCCTTGCCCAAGAAAACTTCCTCTTCGAACTCCCCGATCACATCTGCTGAGCTTCCAGTGAAACCCACAATTAATCTGCCTAAACGCTGAATTATGGCTGGATTTTTCATCTTTTTGTAAGTGGTTAAGAAGAGGATATTGGTTGAACTCCCACTATCCACCAAGATTCGTCTTATGTCATTGCCCCCAATGGATGCTCCTATGACAACATCATCTTCATGAGGGCCAGCTATATCCCTTAAGTCATCTTCATCAAATACAATGAAAGGAAATGGAATTTGTGATTGATAGGAGGTCATGCCTCCTTCTATCTGGGTATCTAAAGTATGAACGTGCCTCTTCCTTGAAGAAGCAGTATGAGTTGTCATAGTATCCCCTCCGAAAATTGTAAGTGACTCAAAAAACTTAATAATCCCAGAGATTGTTTTACAACGTTCCTCAATGGCACCCACTCTATATCGAGTTGGATCGGGATCCAAGTATTCTGATTCTACATCAAATCTTTCGATTATAACCATAGCCCCCTCCAGAGCAGCATTGCTCGGACCAACCCGATGAGCATTATCAGGCCTATTTCCTCCTCTTCTTTTGACATATGCCCCCAGCTTTCCTCTTTCAATTAAGTTCTGAACTTCTTGTTTCAAGGCTATGCAATCATCAGTGGTATGTCCAGTATCATTATGGTACTGACAGAAAGAATTATTACAATTTTCTCTTGGAGATTGCAGTGCGGCCGACCTTCTATAGTGTACTTCTTCCTTTATTTTGTCATAAATGGTGGCCACACTTTATTTTAACTCTGCGAACCACTCCGGTTGAACCCAAGGCCCTCTCTTATTTCTAGATTGTTGACTTTGGGCAGGCGCAGCGGGCTGAGATTGAGCTGTAGCCCTGTTGTGCCCTTGTCCGGCCTCCATTGCCTTGTTCCCGGACTGATTTTGATTGGGGTTTGGTGCAACCGGGGCAGACCTCACCTGCCTGTGCACCATCACCGACTTGATTCAGCAAACCTCCCCAAGTCATGGCTTTCTTTCTGGTCACGGAATCAGCCAAATTTCCAGGGTTTAAACCCTGCCTCAAAGATGCTATTGCTACTTGCTCGAAGCAATCAGCCAACCCATTTTTGGTGTTTATAAAATGACTTATGTATTCTTTCAATGATTCGTTTGGTTCTTGGGCACAATAGATTATTGTGTCCCCATTGCCCTTCAATTCTTTACTCTCAACAAACTGCCTTCGAAAGGCCACCCAAAAGGTATCAAAATTTCTGATGCAGCCTTGAGGTAGGCTGTTATACCACTTCAGAGCACTCCCCGTAAAGGATTGGTAGAATGCTCTACAGAGTAACTTGTCGTCATCATCAAAATTCATCATGAAGTTTTTAAATTGCTCCAAGTGGTTGTCCGGATCTTTGCTGCCATCGTATTTCTCCATTTTGGTGCTATCGAACCTCTTAGGGAGGTGTCCGGACATAATCTTGGAAGACAATGGAGATTGTCTCCAATTCCGGCCACGACTGAACACAGTATCCTCATTAGGAGTTGCAAAGATACCTGGTTCATCGTGGAAGGCAAAAAGATCCACCAGCATCCGGTCTACATGCCTCCGGCTGTGAGATGATCCTTTGCCTATATTCCTCTTCAATTTCCAATGTCTATCCATTTTTCTTGAATACTTTTTAATCAAATTTTACTTCTTTTTGGATCGGCCCTCATCACTGCTGGAGGATAAGGACTCTTCAACTCCATCCTCGTCCGAGGAGGAGCTACCTGAAGACTCTAAGTCTGAGTTAGAACTCTCCACTGGCTTAGACCGGTGAGACTTTTGGAGCTAGCATGAGTCTTCTTGGTACTCACATGAGTCTTCGAAGGCTCATTCTCTCTAGGGTTGTCGGTATGATGAGCGACTGATGCTTTTGACTTCTCTTTCATGCCCATCTTAGCCTTTTCTGCCCTCAGAGCTTCTATCTCGCCCTTTAATCTATCACGCTCCTCGATGGTATATTCATCATTTTCACCCACCACTTCAAGCAAAGCTGGTGGTACCTCTGGGACGTCCGGATTCATTCAGACTAATTTTTCCTGTTGGTTTCGAATGCTTGATTCAGGCACTGTTGTGCTCCCACTTTCGTCGCCAATTTTGTGTCGTTTATTTTCGTCTGAGGGTAAGTTTATAATTTTTGTTTAGAACTGTGTGGAAGTTTGAGAGTATTTAATGTTGGAGTAGAGAGTAGAGGGAGAATTAAGCAGCCTGGTTGTATTTAATTTATTATTACCCACATTTAATGTTGGTGGTTGGGTATTTATACCCTTACATTTGGGCTTTTATGGGCTTTCGGGTCATGTTTAATGGACCTGGGTCATGTTCAAGGACCCATGATCTCTTAGTAGGAGAGCAAGCAGCTTAGTCAAGAAGTGTTTAGGTTTTAAGTACTTTAGTTCTTGTTCGAACAGTCCAAGGGATGAGGTGTTCGAACTGCCCTGTCCGGTTAGGTAGTCTTTGCCCGAACTGACCCTGTCCGAAGTGGTTACGAGATCCGGACTTATCATCTTTCTTACTTGATATCATGTAAGTCTCACCATTATGGGTCTCAACATTGGATGAATTGGCAGGACAATAAGGCCCCGCAAAGTCATCCTTGTCCAGTTCATTAATATATATGTTGATGTTCTGAAAGGCATCGAGATTTACCTCTTCATCAGCAATAGTCTGTTCGGAATAAAGGTTGGGTGGAATTTATTCTTGTAAAGCAACAGGAGCCGGATGAGGAATTTCAGGCGGACGTAGAAATATCTCTGATCCCAAAGTGACTTTTTTCTTTTTTGCAGCCTTTTCATCACTACTTGTCTTGCGTTTCTTGTCCTTCTTTGTAATATTAGGTGGGTTGTCTGATCCACCAGCCTCATTGACACTAACTTGAACTGTTTCTAGCAGAACATTATTGACCCATCCTTGATTCTTCGAACCAATCCCTTCAATAGCTGTCTGAGGTGGGTCTGTTGTGGTTTTCTTCTTTCTTTTGTTCTTCAGCTTGTCCAGATGGCTAGGGGTTTTAACCTTGGAAGGCAAGTAAAGTTTGGCGTCCTTAGCCTCAGTTCTCCTCAGAATAACGTCTGCAGGAGGAGGGGTGGTCAGTTCTTCCTAGGAGAGGTCTCTTCTTCCTGTGGTGTTCTACAGATGAGACCTCACAAAGTTCCCTGACGTGAAACAGTTATGAAAATCATTCCCCCATTTATCCAAGGCCCATGCGTTTAGCTTGGCAAAAGTGTCTTGACCTGCCTCTATATGATCCAAGAAATCCTTCAGAAAAACTGAAAAGAGATACAAGTCAGTTCGGAATAACCACATAGTATTTAAAAGACTAAGAGAAACATAAATAAAACTCACATATGCTCTTCCAGCGACTAGTTAGTTGGCTTAGATTAGAGTCAACTTTTATCTTTTTCCCATTCTCTCAGGCTCCACTGATAAACAGAATTGTGTCCTCCATAGTTTATCGGACTCCAGTAAGTTATTCACTACCTTGTAATCATTCCTCATATTGTAATGGTAAAAGGGTTTGTGGTGGTTCTTGCACAAATTCGCCACAAGGCCGAATTGCTCAATTGGTAGTGGGATATTGGATAACCTTGAAGCAATTATGCCAGCCATCAGAGTGTACCAAACAATAAGACTCAACTGAATCAGGCATAAATTTGTCAAGTGAAAGTACCTGACTATCTCTTGATCCAAAGAAAACCGGAGTCCTAATTTAGCATCTCCGTATATACTACCAGCTTGTTAGACTTGTAGTCCATAAGAGTCTCCAGGGTGATTGGGATTCTCACCTTAACAGAATCAGAAAATCCTCATTTTATTCGAATACGACCGAATTCAGAAGTATGGGTGTATACGTATGCGATGTTTTGGAGGGCTATCGGGTACTTTACGCTAACCTTCCGGAATTTTGGCCCCACCTTCCCCTCCAGACACTCTAGAAGAGCATCCGGATTGAATATACCTACTTTAACCTTGCCCTTCCGATCTGTTGCGGTGTCTTCCGTCTTTTCGAACGGTTCGAAATAAGTATCGTCGATATTATCCTCTATCGTTTCCTCTATGAAACTGGATTGATGTTCGGATGACTTATTTTCTGCGAGGGATTTATTGTCTCCGTACTAGTATGTTTCGAAAAGCTGAAAAAATCATCAGAGAGGAGACAACTCATTTCAGATTCCAGCTGAGAAGACTAGTAAAAGGAAGGATCAAGAATGTCATATATTTCAGGAGCAATAGATTTGGCCTTAGATTGGCGAGTTATTCGGTGAGGGGTGTTATTTTCAGGAGACTTCTCAGTGTCCAAACCCATGGCAATAAAGTGAAGGTCTCCTAACGCTGGAAACGGTTTTTTCTTTAGGGAGAGGGTTCCGTGATTCTTGAACAGAGGATCCTGAATGAAGAGGAGAAAAAGTTTGAATAAAAAGTAATTTTTTTACTTTAGATGTTTTTTTATGACGATGAACCTTGGTCTGTGTTGGTTTTTAGTTGATTGAGTTCTTCATTAGGAGAGATAGGAAGACCAGCAACGATTCTTTCGTCTCTTGCAAATTTTCTCGCCCTCTCCAATTCAGATAAATTTAGCCAACCCCTTTTTACTAGTGTGTTTCTGGTTGTGAACATAAATTACTCGAACTCAATTTGAAAAGAGTGCTAAGATTTCTCTCTCAAGAAGTGTTTATGTTTTTTAAGACAATGGAACAGTGAAATCGAGTTAAATAATTGTGAAATTATAAGAGGTTACCTGTGGAAAGATAAACCGATCATAGCCACGATTAAGGCTATTAAAGGGTTACACCCTACACAACTTTCTAGCCTAGTAGGTACGAGGATCTAGGAGAGAATTGCTGAGAGGTCGAACTAGATCCTGACACGTGTTCCACGTTGGAAAAAGACTTTTGAAATTCTTAACGATATAATCAGCCCTCCCCCTCGAATTCCGATCATGCTGACTCTGAAAATTCTTAACATAAAAGATTATATATTCAGTCCGAGTACAAAGGCAGATCGGAAGAACACACCCCACATTGAAAACACGTTGGTTTATATTCTTATGGATTAGCTCTTCCAAAGATCCTTTGCAAAACCTAAAGAGGCTGCTGGAATTTGTTATTGATGCAGGTCCTGGTGTGTCCAGCCTGCAGCAATGCTGCTGTTACTGTGGGTTTTGCGGATGGTTGATGTCATTTACTTAAAATTAAAAATCAGCACAGGCACCATTTTCAATAATTTTCTCCCGTCTATTAATTAATTTAAACTCAAACGTGAACCTTCCGAAGGGCCCGTAATATATGAATTTAAATTAATCTCCGAACGTTTCGAAGCCTAGGATTCATAATAATAAAATTAATTTTAATTTTCTGGAGGGCTGATTAAATTAATTTCTTAGTTTCACCTACCGATCTACAAAACTTTAGTAATGCATCGTTATTTAATCATTCACGCACATACAATTTACTTCATAAATAAACATACAACTAAACACATCATAGTTGTGAAATAATTTACTTTAAATATTCTAAATTAATAATACAATTAATTAAAAAAATATTTTAATTTTTTTACCTCCCGTAGTTCTGCACGGGCATCACATATTGCTGCAAATTGCAGCAGTGTTGCAGGTCTTGGACGGGCCCAGCCTGCACCATTTACTGCTGCAAATTTATTTGTATGAGAGCTGCAGGTCCTGGGCGGGCCCAACCTGCAAAGTGCTTCTGCAATTTGAAATTGTTACAGGTCCTTGTGTGTCCAACATGTATCACATATTACTACAAATTGCAGCAGTATTGCAGGTCTTGGGCGAGCCCAGCCTGCAACATCTACTACTGTAAATTTATTTGCATCAGTGCTGCAGGTTTTGGACGGGGCCAGCCTGCAGAGTGCTGGTGCAATTCAAAGTTGTTGCAGGTCCTGGTGTGCCCAGCCTGCAACATCTACTGCAACAAATTTATTTGCATCAATGCTACAGGTCCTGGGCGGGCCCAACCTGCAACATCTACTGCTTCAAATTTATTTGCATCAGTGTTGCAGGTCCTGGGTTGGCCCAACTTGCAGAGTACTGCTCCAATTGCAGTTGATGCAGGTCCTGGGTGTTTCCAACCTACATCAATGTTGTTGTTACTGTTGGTTTTGCCGAGGGCCGATGCCATTTACTTAAAATTAAAAATTAACACAATGACCATTTTCAGTAATTTTCTCCTGTTCTTTATTACTTTAAACCCAAACGTGAACTTTTCGAGTGGCCCGTAATATATGAATTTAAATTAATCCCGAACGTTTCGAAGCCTAGGATCCATAAGAAAATTAATTTTATCATTTCAGAGGACCGATTAAATTAATTTCTTAGTTTCACCTACCGATTTATGAAACCTTAGTCATGCATCATCATTTAATCATTCATGCACATACAATTAACTTCGCAAATAAACATACAACTAAACACATCATAGTTGTGATATAATCTACTTCAAATATTCTAAATTAATAATACAATTAATTTAAAAAATATTATTATTATTTTATTTTATTGACCTCCCGCAGTTCTCTACCTACAACACCTATTGCTGCAAATGGCAACAGTGTTGCTGGTCCTGGGCGGGCCCAACCTCCAATATCTACTGCTTCAAATTTATTTGCATCAGTGGTGCAGGTCTGTCTGTCCCAGCTTGCAGAGTGGTGCTGCAATTTGCAGTTGCTGCAGGTCTTGGGTGTGTCCAGTCTGCAGCAATGTTGCTGTTACTGTTGGTTTTGTGGAGGGCCAATGTCATTTACTTAAAATTAAAATCAACACAAGGACTGTTTTCAATAATTTTCTCTCGTTTATTATTAATTTAAACTCAAACGTGAACCTTCCGAAAGGCGAATAATATATGAATTTAAATTAATTCTCGAACGTTTCGAAGCCTAGGATCCATAAGAAAATTAATTTTAACCTTTTGGAGGGTCGATTAAATTAATTTCTTAGTTTCACCTACCGATCTACAAAATTTTAGTCATGCATCGTCATTTATTCATTCACGCACATACAATTTACATCGCAAATAAATATACAACTAAACACATCATAGTTGTGAAATAATCTACTTCAAATATTCTAAATTAATAATATAATTAATTAAAGGGAGACTTACCAATAAAGACTCATTCAACAAACCTATTACGGATAAAACCTATATTTTTAAAGAGACTTTATACCTTAAATACCCTTCTATATAAAATACAGTAACCAACTTTTCTTTCTTTGTTTTTTTTAATTTTAATTTTTAAAGGTCTGTATCGTTTAAACCGTAACTCGGAAAAAGAGTCCGAAAATACCATTGGTTTTGTTTTTTTAAGACGAACAAAACTAGTATCATTCATGATATATTTTGATTTTTAAAAAAAATATATATTTTACACACGTTTCTCAGTTATATGGCTTCACATCTAATGACTAGTTTCGCATCTATCAAAACAAAGAGTTCTCTCATCTAGCAAAGTAAGGAAGCTTTCGCATCTATCAAAATAAAAAAGGTTTCACATATATCAAAATAAAGAAGGCTTTGCATCCATCAAAATAAAGAAGGTTTAGCATCTATCAAAATAAAGAAGCTTTGTATCTTAAACCGTAACTCGAAAAAAAAAGTATGGGTCTTGGGCGGGCCCATCCTACAACATTTATTGCTGCAAATTTATTTGCATCAGTGTTGCTGCAGGTCCTGGGCGGGCCCATTCTGCAGAGTGCTGCTGCAATTTACAGTTGCTGTAAGTCTTGGTGTGTCCAACAATGTTGTTGTTATTTTTGGTTTTGGGCGTGTTTGCTGTCTCTATTTCTTGCGCGTGTTACGATGATCATCACCGCGTCCGCAATTCGCTGGTCATTGTGAACATCACCGGACAACCTTTGATCAACGTTAACATCAAGGGTTAAGCTTTCGATGAGCCAATGTCCTAATAGTTCTGATTTTATTTGTTACTTTTGGGTTGATTTGATGCTAATTTTGGGAGAAAAAAATTCCATACATCAATAAACCCTAAATTAATCGGGAAAAAAATCCTAAACTATCAAAATTGCAATTCATTCATAATAATACATGTTTTTCAATACGAATAAATCACATAACATGCTTTTCATACAATTCCTAAATCCATTCCCTAACCAATTCAATTCACACATAATCTCAATGACATGGATTCTTTAGGATGAAGAAAAATATGCATATTTATCTATCAATACATAATTCGATGACTCTACTGAATCCAAAAAGGGTTAACTTTGCTCTGATACCAAATGTTATATATTATTCGAAATCGCATCAAATAATAACAAATCACGGAAAAAGAATTAAACCTTTTTTTAGATTCACCTAGAGAATAAACAGAAAACCAAGAACACTTACGGGTTTTCCTGCTGCTATCCATCTAGTATTCTCTTATGTTCCTTTGCGTTCTTTAACGATTCCATGTTCTCCAGCGATTCCGTTTATGAAATTGAGAAACCTGCAGAATCAAATTAGAGAAGAAGGAAAAAGTTTTCAGACACTCAAGGAAGTAGACGTATTTCTGATTAGAGTTTATAATGATGAAATTCCTAAAACTAGCCCCTTATTCATAGACTTTACAATGTGACGTCCAACATTGTGATGCACATCCTTTATTAATTCCTTGTGTCCAAGACCATAACCCGATAAATTGATAATTTATATCCCTGATTTATTAATTCAGGCTTAAGTGTTGAGATTTGGACCCTCTTCATCACAGTTTCCAAATTCAACCCAGTTACCACACTTGAGCCCATTACGCATTTTCAGCCATATGTCCAATTTAGTTAATTAAATAATTAACTCGATTACTTTTAATTTGGATTTCCTTAAGAAAATAACCGAATATGTTTATTTAACATGTAGGTCCAAATTGTTGTCAGTCCATAAATATATTAAATAAATATATTCCAACATAAAAAAATGAAAAAATAGTAATATGTTAATAAGGTTGAAGTTAAAAATAAAAAATAATAATGTAAAAGGTACGAGGTAAAAAGTTAAAAAGGTAAATAGGGTAACAAGTAAATAGGATAAATCGATTTAAGTAAAAAGGTAGAGTAAATAATTAAATAGTTAAAGTAAATAGGATAAACTAGTAAAGATGGGTATTTTGGACAAGATTCAATGGGTGACCGTATATGGAACGTAGAAAGCTACATTGGGGTGACACGTGTCAGCCTCCTGTTAACTTGCACGAGCTAGTGATAATAATGCAATGATTTGAAACATCAGTGACTCATTTTAGAGACGAAAGAAATTTAGTGGCACGAATGTAAAAAAGGTCAAATACCGGTGACTTGTTTTAGTCCACGTTTAATTATTCCAATAATTAGTGTATTTATTGATTTGCAAAGGTTGGTATTTTTTTTGGTGAAATAAAGCATTAAATTAATTGAAAGAGGGTTCATACTTAAAAACTAGGGCATACCCCGAGTAAATACAATCACATCAAGTCAGGGGGACAAAATGAAATAACATAAGATCAGATCAAAGTAGAAAAAATAAGATCCAGTCTAGCAAAGTAGAATAGGATTGGTCCTACAGAATGGTCTTCCGAGATAGCTGCCGAACATCTCCAATATAATGTACGTGATGGAGTGGAAAAAACTCGAGCTGCACTCACCTAGACGAGACATACAATAAACAAAAACCATTAGTAAGATATTATACCGGCCAACCTTGGTGCCTTGGAATCTATACCGTAGATTTGATAAAATACGGTGCGAAACCATGGAGGCATTGGCCGGAGGGGAACCAAATACTCTTGAATTTCTCTCCTTCCAGACGTGGTAAATTACCGCGACAAAGCAAACATGCCAAATACTATGGTTACGAGATTGAGACCATGTTGACGCTGCAGAAATCCAAGACCGCCAGCTAATATTCGAAAAGGGGAAACCTAATTTATTACTAGCGTTAGTCCAGATACTCCGGGCGAAGCTGCACTCAAAGAGGAGATGAGAGATGGTTTCAGATTCAAAGTTGCATATGGTACAATCAGTTGGGATATTGTAACCCTAACTGATAAGCTTGTCTTTGGTGGCAAACTTGCCTAAAATAGTTAGCCAAGAAATGAAGGAATGACGAGGAATATTGAATTTATTCAAGACTAACCCGGCCCAACCCACTTTAGGGTTAGGCAGACGAATGGCAAGGTACGTGTCTTTGATTGTAAAGGAATTGCATCCAGCCTTCGCCTTCCAGAAAGGGATGTCAATAGATTCAAGGTTGGTAGGCGGGAGAGAGATGATTAGGTTGTGGATCTCCAACAGATTAGCGCGGCTTCGAGATCTCGTTGATCTAATATTAGAAGGCCAGTTCCAAATTCCGTTACAAATGATATCCGAAACTTTTAGGTTCTTCCCAAGCCTGGAGTAAGAAATTGTGTTGTCGCCATAGTGTGAAGCAAGTGAAGAGGATAACAACCATGTGTCGTACCAGAAGGATGTGCTCGAGCCATTTCTGATGGCCACCCTGTACAAATTACTAGCCAAATGGCGAAGACGAAGAATTTTCCTCCATATCCAAAAGGAAGAGGAGCCGATCAGGAGGTTCTAAAAATTACCATTTTTTATTTTTTCCATTTTAATCCAATCACTCCGAATAGAATGATTATTATTACTTATGATATACCAAAAATGCTTTAAGACAATGATTATTATTACTTATGATATACCAAATGTGCTTTAGCACACATCGGTAGTTGATCCGTTTACCTACGTTTTAATATTTTTACATTTTTCGGATCTATTTTCAGTTTCATACAATCAACCATTTTTGTTGTCGTTATGAAGTCTTTTTCGGCAATTTATGTTTTTATATTTTTCTAGTCTCACATAGTAATATTTTGTATTCCAAAATTTCTTGTCTTGCTTTGTTATCATTGTACTATCTTTTTTTTCTTTTTTTGTATTTAGGGGTTTTAATATTTTCAAACTGTGTTTATGTGCTTCCTGAATATGATTATAATACACTAATTTTAGTTATTATATATATAGGGTGTTTAAAAAACAAAATAGCGCTCCGTTTCAAGTATAATATAATAATTTCCAACATTTGCTCACATTGCGTGATTCATTGCGTGGATAGTCCAGGAAGAAAAAGAGCTTCTCCTTGGCGCTCCAAGAACCCGTTTGAATTTCTTTCCTTTCTGACCTTCTCCGGTCATCCTCTCCGTTTCTCCTATCTCCCCTCTTTATCTTCTTTTATTTCTCCTTGATAGAATCTCTTCTATCGTTTGCTCCTCTGTTTTGCCTTCCCCTGTTTTCGGTCGATTTCTCTGTTTCTCGTCTCAGCAGATCTCTGTTTCGAATCTCTTTCGAATTTCTTTCTATGCATCCTCTTTAACTTTCTGTTTTCAATCTTCAATCGAGCCTATGGAACAATTTCCATCAGTAAGGGAAGCTTATGGCTCAGATTATGCCAAGAACACTTCAGATCGGGGTGAGGAAATGAATAGGTTTAAAGGCGTTACATACGCCAATATCGTTACTGATTCACCTAAATGTGATGACCTGGTCCAAGAAAGTGTTACTTACAAGGAGGATTATGTGTCTATGCAATACGATGAGAAATCTTTATCATATTTAAAGTCCAAATCTAAACATACAGTGGTGTGCAAATGCTCTGCAGGTTTGCCTAAAAAGTCTGTGTTCCAAGATTTTCTTGACAAATTTAGATTTTCACATGAGTTTAATTACTCGATTTGGGACTCTAGGCATATTCTTGTAGAATTTGAATCCTTTGAAGACTACTGTAGGTTTTGGAAGAAGAGTGTGTGGACTCTGGGAACTACTCGATTCAGACTGTTAAAATGGTTTGAAGGTTTTAATACCAGGGTAGAAAGTTCTATAACGCCTATTTGGATCCGTGTTGAAGGCCTTCCTGAGCATATGTACAATAAGAAGATAATATCTGATATCGCTTCTTCTTTAGGCTCCCTTATGGAGGTTAAGATTCCATTAAAGAATAGAGCCTATTACAACCACTGTATGGCTAGAATTGAACTTGATATTGCTGGGAAAATATATCACGACGTTTGGGTTGGATTTGGTGGTAATATGGGCTGTTGGGTGAGAGTTATCTATCTTAACTTACCCAAATACTGTAACTTTTGTTTTCATATTGGTCACAATGTCGACCAATGTAAAAGAAAGATCTCAGGGACTGAGGAAGGCAAGAATCCTATAAAGATTCAAACTGTCAGCAAGAGTGTTGATCTCACTCAAAACCATATTTCTAATACTAATAAGATTCATAGTGTTTCTGCTGTGGATCTGGTGGTTAACAATATGAATATGGTTGGTTCTCAAAATGTTGATAATGGTATCTTCAAAAATGAGGATAATGTTATATCTTCTCAAGAAATAAATGGTGCAGTTCAAGATTTAGCTCTTGGTTTCAGCATTGCTGAGAAGACTAGAGTTAGTTCGACTCCAGAGGGCTCTCGATATGGTAGTTTGCCATCTTCTCCTCTGTGTGGTTCTAACAACAAAGCGGATGCTCTATCTGACCATGGTCTATCCAGTAAAGACAAGCATTTTTCAGTTCAAAATGTGAATGAAAGCAATGTTACTATGAATCAGCAATGTTTTGTTGACAACAATGTGAAAAGGACTAGTTATTCTGATAGGCTAGACTCTGCCAGCAAGAATGATGAAATTATAGGAGCTCTTCAAAGCCCTGATGAAGCTAACAACAATGGTTATGAGAACCTAGCCTCTGATTCTCCTCCTAAAGCTGTTGAGAATTGCTCCAAGGTATCTGAGAGCCAACCTAAGGTTGCTAAGGGTAAAGAGTCTGTTATTGGGAAAAGATTGACTAGAAGCCAACTTAGAAAGGATGTTTCTGAGGATGAAGAGGATTTCAGTACTTTAATCAGCAAGCAAGTTAGGCAAGCTCGAAAGAAGGGGCTGGCCAAAAGACAACTTTCTGTCTCAAGTAACTCTAAACGATCTCTTTCGTATGATTAACATTATTAATTGGAATATTCGTGGTATTAAAGACAAATCTTCTTTTAGAAGACTTAAATTTTTGTCCAATAAGAACAAGGCTTGCATTGTGGCTGTTCAAGAACCTTTAATTGATAGTGATAACATTAGGAGTTATGCTTCTAAACTTGGTTTTAGTAATTTCATTAGTAATTGTTCTAACAAAATCTGGGTGTTTTGGAAAGATAGCCTTAATGTTACTGTATTGGTTGATCATGTTCAGTGTCTTCATCTTGAGGCTAGTCATGTTCTTCTCAATATTAGCTCTCTTTTACGATTGTCTATGCTAAGTGTCAGCGTCTCAATAGGATCAGCCTTTGGGACACTCTCAATAGCATTGCGGTTACTGATAAACCTTGGTTAATTTGTGGTGACTTCAACGCTATTAGGTCGATTGATGATCAGGTGGGATGTTCCACCTTCTGTCAAAATAGCACTGATGATTTCAATAGAATGATTCTAGGCTGTGGGTTACAGGAGGTTGGTTTCATTGGCTCTCGTTTCACCTGGTCTAACAAGTCTAAATGGCGTAGGCTGGATTGGGTTTTCACCAATGAGGCTTGGCTCTCTTTGTTCAATACCAATTCTGTTATTCATAAAGCTCGAAATGGGTCTGACCATGTTGCCATGCTTATCAGTGCGTCTAACATCTCTCATTCTTATAAAAAAAGCTTTAGGTTTCAGAACATGTGGCTTTTGGATGAGGATTTTATGGATGTTGTTTCTAACAACTGGATTATGATCATGGATGATGATCCTCTTTTCATTTTTTGGCACAAGTTAAAGCGTTTGAAGATCTGTTTGTGTGAGTGGAACAGACAGCATTTTGGTGACATATTTTGTAAGATTAAATCCCTCGAAGATGAGGTTCTTAGGGCTGAAATTAACCATCAGAATGTAAACAACAATGACTCAAAGACAAATCTTAATAAATATAATGCTTTATTATCTAATGCTTACAAAGTTGAAGAAGAATTCTGGTTACAGAAGTGTAATGTAGAATGGATAAAAGATGGAGATAATAACTCCAAATTTTTCCACAGCTATGTTACTAATAAAAGAAAAAGCAGGCTATACATGGTGTGAAGGTCGATAATTCTTGGATAGTGGATAAAGAGGAAGTTGGAGCCTCTGCTGTTGATTTCTTCACTAATGCCTTGGCTACCAGTCCCTACAATGACAATCAAGAGGAGTTAGTATGCTTAAACCATGCTATGCTTGATAATATTACTAATGTTATTTCTGATGCAGATAATAAAAGCCTTCTCAAGCTTCCTAGTGAGGATGAAGTCTACAAAACTATTTGCAATCTTAAGTCTTCCAGTGTTGCTGGTTTGGATGGGTTTAACCAAACCTTTTTCAAAAACTGTTGGGAGATCATTAAACATGACCTGATTGCTGCTTTGCACCATTTTATCAGAGGTTTTAAAATTCCTAAAGGGGTATTGGCTACTGGTATTTGCCTCATACCTAAAACTATTAATCCTACTGGTTGGTCTGATTATAGACCTATAAGCCTCTGTACATTACTTAACAGAATCATGTCTAGGCTTTTAAATGATAGGCTTGTCTCTTTACTTCATAAAATTATCTCTAATACTCAAGTTGGGTTTGTTCCTGGCAATTACATTCACTCTAACATTTTAATTGCTAAGGAACTTCTTTTTTATATCAATAGAAAGCTCAAGAATAATAACATTATAGTTCAACTTGATATGTGTAAGGCTTTTGATAAATTAAGCCACTCTTTCATTCTCAAAGTTCTTACTAAGTTTGGCTTCTCTAACAGATTTGTTAATCTTATTGCTAGTATGATTACTAATATCAATGTATCTATTATAATCAATGGAGCTACTTATGGGTATTTTAAAACTATGAAAGGGCTAGGGCAGGGGGACCCTCTGTCCCCAAGCCTTTTTATCATTGCTGAGGAAGTCTTCCTCAGAGGTATCACTAATCTCTTTCTTCTCAACAAAAGCATGAGATATAAAAGTCGAAGTAAACTTTGTATTTGTAATTTGGCTTTTGTTGACGATATCTTATTATTCACTAACTGTAAGGAGACTACTCTAGTTTCACTTAACAATTTCTTACAGGAATATCAAGCTATCTCAGGTCAAGTTATAAACAAGCAAAAGACTAAAGTTAATATTGCTAATGGTACTAGTGTGGCCAATATAAGATCTATTGGTAATATCACTGGTTTCAATAATACTTCTCTGCCTACTGTCTATCTGGGAATTACTATTGGCACTAACAACAATTCTTCTATGTATATTAACTTGCTCAAGAAGATAAATGATCGTATATCTATGTGGGAGTCTAAACATTTGTCTTTTGTTGGTCGCCTAACTCTAATCAATTCTGTCCTAATGAACATAGTAATCTATTGGATGCATGCTAATGTAATTCCTACCAATGTTATTTCTAAGATTGAGAAAGCTTTTAATGGCTTCCTCTGGGGCTCTACTAGTGCTGATAGCAGGATTCATTGGTGTAATTGGAAGACTGTTTGTAGATGTTTTAAGGAGGGAGGTCTCAACATAAGGAACTTGTCTGATGTTCAAACCTCCATCTCCTGTAAACTTTGGCTGCAGTTCAGGGACAACAGGATACTTTGGGCTAATCTTTTGCATGATATTCATTGTGGTAAGAGGCATCCTATGCAAATTATCAATAATGCTAAAGGTTCTATGGTCTGGAATAGGCTTATGAGGATTAGGCATGTTGCTGAGCAACACATCTGTTGGTCTCTGGGTGAAGGTAAGGTTAGCTTTTGGTTGGACAGGTGGGCTAGCCCTAATCCTTTGTTGGTTCTGGACAATTCTGTTGACAATACCCGGTTTCACAATGATAAAGTCAATGATTATTGGTCTGGTAATAATTGGAGTCTGGATAATATCTCCAATCTTATTAGTCCTAATGATTTAGATCTTATCAGCAACTGCTATTTTAATCCTAACTGTCAGGATAAAATCATTTGGAGCCTGTCCACTAATGGTCAGTTCAATCTTAAAGCTACTTGGGATTGCATCAGGACTCATTACTGCAAATCTAAAGTTTACTCTAAGATTTGGAACAGCTTAACTCCTAAAAAACATGCTTTTATTCATTGGAAAGTAATCAACAATTTCATCTCAACTGACTCTGTTCTTAGAAATAGACACATGATTGTGGTATCTAAGTGCCAGTTCTGCCTTAATTTTGAAACTACTCAGCATCTTTTATAGCCTGTAATACTATATGGGGTGTTTGGCTTCACTTTGCTCATATTTTTAATGTAATTATCGTTAGATACATGACACCCATGCATATGACTAAAGCTTGGTATAGTCTTTCTAATAGTACTAATCATATCAGAAATGTAATTCCTTCTATCATCTTTAGCCTAACCTGGAGATTCAGAAATAATGCTAAGTTTAATAATGCATCTATTTCTACTTGTTCTATTATTAAGAAGGTTTATGAATCTATATTCTATATGAATTGTGCTGGAATCTTCAAACCTATTCACTGGGCTCATGTCACTAATACTGCTGCTAGTTTTGGTCTATTCAATCTTTCTCACAAGATCACTAATAGGCCTTTAATCACTAAATGGATGGCTCCTGTCTCTGGTCGCTTAAAACTCAATACTGATGCTAGTGTAGCCTACAATGGTGAGGCTTCAAGAGGTGTGATTCTCAGAGATCATGATGGTTTTCTCATTCAAGCTAATGGCAACCTATATGGTAAACTCTGCCCTCTTTACGCTGAAGCCAGGGTCCTCCTAGATGGTCTGGTTTTTTGTAACTCTAAAAATATAACTAATATTGACATTGAATCAGACTCATCTAACTTAGTTAACTATATTAAGTCTGATAATAGTTATATTGTCCCCTGGTCGCTTTCTTCTACTATTAAATGCTGCAAAACTCTTATGAACCCTAATATGACCATCAATCATGTTTATAGAGGTTCAAATCGAGCTGCCGATTGGCTAGCTCGTTGGACTTTCAAGTGTAAAATGAAGCTGGAGTATGAATTTACTTCATCTCCAGCTGAATTGAAATCGATTATAATTCTAGAAAGTCTAGGTTTACCTTATATCAATCTTGGCTAGTTTGCTCGTTTTTTTCCTCTGTTTCAGGTTCCTGGCTGGAGTTTCCTCAATTAGCTTCTGGGCTCCTATTGTTGCGCCTGTTTCATCTCTGTTCTTCTTCGTCTGTTTCGCTCGTGGGGGTTGCACCATCGTTGGAATCGTATCTTCTCGATCGTCGGCTTCGTCGATGATTTTAGCTTCGCGAGGTTTTTCGTTTTGTCTCTGGTGGATTTCTCGATCTCAGGAGCTCCATTCTTGGAGAGAGATTCACCAAGTGCAGATTTTCCATTCTCCTTTCCAAGATTTTGTTTTGTTAGTGGCTGCTCAGTCCTAGTCTTTGTGGCTCGTTTTGTTTGTCTAAATTAGGTTTAGGGTTCTCTGTTCTGATTTGGGGATAGATTTGGGTGGATGATTTGTGAGTTTGTTTGGAGAGGATAATTTTAGGGTTTGGTTTAATTTGGGGCATTTCTTTTTGCCTTCTTTAATACTCTTCTGTAATGTTTATTTGGTATTAATAAATATTTGGCTTTGGTTAAAAAAAAAAAAAGTATAATATAATAATTCAATTTTTTGTTTAAATCAAACGAATCCGTACTATCATAATTAAAAAAATAAAGAAATTAAACGTTGTACGAATATATTTCTTGTGCGATTGAATTTAATAATTTTATTTTCATGCAATTTATTTTTAAAGCATACGAATTTCCGAGATCCAAAAGGAGCGTTATTTCTTCAATTTGTCTCCTAAAATGATTAAACGAAAACATAGTCGAAAGAGGCCCAGATCTATACCACCACAACCATACTGAGAAAACCCACCCTCTTTCTTCTTCTTCTCTCTCTATCTCTATTGTCTCCCCCGATCTCTCAATTTCCATCTAGTGTTCGTACTCTGCTTGCACTTTCCACAAACCTTTATTTGGTAATGCTAGCGATTCTCGAATCGTTTCTCTGTAATTCTCTCTTTTCCTTCACAAACTGATCAGATCTGAGGTAAATTTCTCCTCTTCATTTCCATTTTTCATGATTACGAGCTGGATCTAATGTTAGGCTAACGGTCTTCATTCGTAATTCGCTATCGATGGAGATCTTAGTTTGAAGCTCGGTGTAATCGTGTTGTTGATTCTAAACTGTGTTATGCGATTTGATTTTTGTAGAGTTTTGTCTTTTCTCTGTGTCGTGTTTGTGATTGGAAAAGATGCTGACGAAATTCGAGACGAAGAGTAATAGAGTGAAGGGATTGAGTTTCCATACCAAGAGACCTTGGATTCTCGCGAGTCTTCACAGCGGTGTGATCCAGCTATGGGATTATCGGATGGGGACTCTCATCGACCGGTTCGATGAGCATGACGGACCTGTTCGTGGTGTTCACTTCCACAAAACTCAGCCGTTGTTTGTCTCGGGAGGTATGAACATTCTTTCTTCGGATTTGTTATTTAGTACGATTATGTTTTAATAGTTACTCGATTGATCTGTGTAATTTTGGTTAAATGGTGCAATTAAGCTACCCTCAGCTGAATATATTTGGATCGAGCTGTCTTTGTTACCAATGGCTGATTGATTTATCTAAACTTTGTAGTATCAGGATCAGTAAAATGGTGAGAAGTCTGAAATTGGAAACTAGATTTGGATCTGTAGCTTATCGGCATTGTATGTGCATTGTTTTATTCAATCAAAGAGCATCATATTTAATGTCCTTGTACACTCATCCTAGTTCTTTTGTGAACTATATAGTTAGTATATAAGTATTTTGGCATCTGGTGTTTTAGATCTGATCTTAGTGTGCCCTGTTGGTCCAGAACTGTGTACAGAATCCAATAATTGCCAAGTAATAGCTTAAAAGAGAAGCTGAACTCCTATATCCTTTACTGATAGCACTTCAGTGTGACTTTCCTTTTAACCTGAAATTTGGGATAATAGATTAAGCCTGTGTACTTCTATTAACAACTTTAGTGTGCTAATATTATAGGAAAACATAAAAATTAATGAAAAGAAGAAACAAGAACAAATTAGTACGTTGTGCGGCCTTAACTGCCTTGCTAGTAAATACTCACTAATTTTTGAACTCAGAATATTCTCTCAACCTTATGATTTCTGTTGAAACATGTTCAAGGATTCCTTGTATCTTGGTACTGTTAGTTAAAGTTGTTGTTCGGCAAGATCATTGATAGTTAATGTTACTGGACGTATCTCAGGTTACATATATAAAGAGTTAACCAATTTTTCCCTTTGTAGAGGCAATCAAGAAAGTCGCATAAGCTATATTTTTCATAGTTTCTTTACTAGTTCAACATTGGGGGGAAAAGGGTTGTTGTGGGGAAGAGTACGTGTATTATTCTTTTCACATATCATGTGAGTCCGTTACTTCACCAGTTAGAACAGCTTTATTATGTACCATGTATCATTTATAATGTATTTGATTTCACAGGTGATGATTACAAGATTAAAGTCTGGAACTACAAGACACATCGGTGTTTATTTACTCTCCTAGGTCACCTAGATTACATTCGTACTGTTCAGTTTCATCACGAGTACCCATGGATTGTGAGTGCTAGTGATGATCAAACAATCCGCATATGGAACTGGCAATCACGAACTTGTATCTCTGTGTTAACTGGCCACAACCATTACGTTATGTGTGCCTTGTTCCATCCTAAAGAAGACCTAGTTGTATCAGCTTCCTTGGATCAAACTGTTCGTGTTTGGGATATTGGTGCTCTTAGAAAGAAGACAGTGTCCCCTGCCCCACAAGATGACATCCTGCGGTTGAGCCAGATGAACACTGATCTGTTTGGTGGTGTTGATGCCGTTGTCAAGTATGTCCTTGAAGGTCATGACCGAGGAGTTAATTGGGCTTCATTTCATCCAACCTTGCCTCTGATTGTTTCAGGAGCAGATGACCGGCAAGTGAAAATATGGCGCATGAATGGTAATTTGAAAGCATGATTACCCTCTCTCTCAATATAATTATACTAGGGTCTTTTTATAGGTCTACTAACTTTGCCAGTTCCAAGTTTACGAGAACTTTTTAAAATGGTGATTTCTATTTGCTCAATGATATCTCTTGTTGTTTTCCCTTACAGGAGATTTTTTTTATATCTTTTAGTGACTTAATCCTTCATCCCTTGTTTATATTTTCTTTGTAAAGCTAAATTAGTCATGCAAACTTATCAATTTTTTTTCAGATACAAAGGCTTGGGAGGTGGACACATTGAGAGGCCACATGAATAATGTGTCATGCGTTATGTTTCATGCCAAACAGGACATAATTATTTCAAATTCTGAGGATAAAAGCATTCGTATCTGGGATACTACAAAGCGAACTGGGCTTCAAACGTTTCGTCGCGAACATGATCGATTCTGGATCCTCTCAGTTCACCCTGAGATGAATCTTCTGGCGGCAGGCCATGACAGTGGGATGATCGTTTTCAAGCTGGAAAGAGAACGCCCTGCCTTTGCTGTGAGTGGTGAATCAATATTCTATACCAGAGACCGTTTTTTGCGCTGTTATGAGTTTTCTACTGAAAAGGACGCACAAGTATTTCCTATTCGACGCCCTGGTACCCTTAGCCTAAATCAAAGTCCACGAACTCTATCTTACAGTCCCACAGAAAATGCTCTTCTTATTTGTTCAGACGTGGACGGGGGATCATATGAGCTGCACGTCATTCCAAAAGATGTTAGGTCTGAACTATTTGAGCCAAAGAGAGGGCTTGGAGGTTCTGCCATCTTTATAGCTCGGAACCGATTTGCTGTGCTTGACAAAAGCAATAACCAAGTTGTTGTCAAGAACCTGAAAAATGAGGTGGTTAAGAAGAGTGGTCTCCCCATCCCCACTGATGCAGTGTTCTATGCTGGAACAGGCAACTTGCTCTGTAGAGCAGAGGACAGAGTTGTTATATTTGACCTCCAGCAGAGGCTTGTACTAGGTGATCTTCAAACTCCTTTCATTCGTTATGTTGTTTGGTCAAATGATATGGAGAGTGTTGCGCTGCTTAGCAAGCATACCATTATCATTACTAACAAGAAACTCGTGCACCAGTGCACTCTTCATGAGACCATCCGTGTGAAGAGCGGAGCTTGGGATGATAATGGTGTTTTTATTTACACGACCTTAAACCATATCAAATACTGCCTCCCAAATGGTGATAGCGGAATAATTCGTACCCTAGATGTCCCTATTTATATTACTAAGGTTTCAGGGAACAAAATCTTTTGCCTGGATAGGGATGGGAAAAACAAGGTTATTGTTATTGATGCAACAGAGTATATCTTTAAATTATCTTTGCTAAAGAAGAGATATGATAACGTCATGAGCATGATTAAAAATTCACAGCTTTGCGGGCAGGCAATGATTGCTTACCTACAACAGAAAGGGTTCCCTGAAGTAGCTTTGCATTTTGTGAAAGATGAAAAAACCCGATTCAATCTGGCTTTGGATAGTGGAAATATTCAAATTGCTCTAGCATCTGCAAGGGAAATTGATGAGAAGGATCAGTGGTATAAATTGGGTGTTGAGGCACTCCGTCAGGGAAATATAGCTATTGTAGAGTATGCTTATCAGAAGACTAAGAATTTTGAGAGGTTGTCTTTCCTTTATCTCATTACAGGGAATGTGGACAAGCTCACCAAAATGTTAAAAATTGCTGAGGTTAAAAATGATGTGATGGGTCAATTCCACAATGCTCTTTATCTTGGAGATGTACGTGAACGTGTTAAAATCTTGGAGAATGCTGGTCATTTGCCTCTTGCTTACATCACGGCTTCGGTCCATGGTCTACAGGACACTGCTGAGCGGTTAGCAGCTGAGTTGGGAGACAACATTCCTTCTTTGCCTGAAGGGAAAGTACCTTCACTCTTGATGCCGCCAGCCCCCGTCTTGTGTGGTGGAGATTGGCCCCTATTAAGAGTCATGAAAGGTGTATTTGAAGGAGGGCTGGAAAGTGGTGGCAGAGGTGATGCAGACGAAGATGAAGATGATATTGAAGGTAATTGGGGTGAGGATCTTGATATGGTCTCTGCAGATGACTTGCAGAATGGTGATGTTTCCGTGCTTTTGGAAGATGGAGAAGGTGCTGAAGGAACTGAAGAAGAGGGTGGATGGGAGCTCGAGGATTTGGAACTTCCCCCTGAGGCTGAAACACCAAGGGTTTCGGTCAATGCTCGTTCTTCTGTTTTTGTTGCACCGACTCAAGGTATGCCAGTAAGTCAAATTTGGATTCAGAAATCATCTCTTGCTGCTGAACATGCCGCGGCTGGAAACTTTGAGACCGCGATGCGGCTACTGAACAGACAGCTAGGAATAAGCAACTTTGCTCCACTAAGGTCCATGTTTCTTGAACTTGGGACCGGGAGCCATAGCTATTTACGAGCATTTTCGTCTTCTCCTGTGGTACAACTGGCGATAGAACGAGGATGGAGCGAGTCTTCCAGCCCTAACGTCAGAGGACCTCCAGCTCTGGTGTTCAACTTCTTTCAGATGGAAGAGAAACTCAAAGCTGGTTACAAAGCTACGACGGCTGGAAAATTAGCTGAAGGTCTCCGTCTCTTCCTTTCAATTCTTCACACAATTCCTCTCATTGTGGTTGATTCAAGGAGGGAAGTTGACGAAGTTAAGGAGTTGATCGTAATTGTCAAGGAATATGTTCTTGGTCTACAGATGGAGCTTAAGAGGAGGGAACTTAAAGACAATCCTATACGGCAACAAGAACTCGCTGCCTATTTCACTAACTGCAATCTTCAACAGCCACATCTAAGGCTTGCATTGCTTAATGCAATGTCGGTTTGTTTCAAGGCAAAAAACTTTGCTACTGCAGCTAATTTTGCCAGACGGCTACTAGACACCAATCCCACAGCTGAGAGCCAATCAAAGACGGCCAGACAAGTGCTGCAGGCTGCAGAGAGGAATATGACAGATGCAACTCAGCTCAATTATGATTTCAGAAACCCTTTTGTCGTATGTGGGGCAACTTACGTTCCTATTTACCGGGGACAGAAGGATGTCTCGTGCCCGTACTGCACTACCCGGTTTGTGCCAAGCCAGGATGGGAAGCTATGCGCCGTGTGTGACCTTGCAGTAATCGGTGCCTATTCTTCAGGATTGCTGTGTTCCCCTGCCCAGATTCGGTGATCCTTCAGATACCCGTTTTTGGCCAGTTTCAGCTATTAGACAACAGATGCAGTTATGTCAGTCAGTTGTTTTCGTGTGATCATATCAGCAAGTACACAATGAGGTAAGCTATTAGTTCTTTTTTTACCATAGTAGATTGTTTGTGCTATCTGGTCCTGGTGTTTGTTCATGGTTATGATTTATTCAGTTTATTATGGTATTCTATGTAATAAGAAAATTTGAGAATTTTGACTGTGTTCTTGTTATGTACTTATACTCAAACAAGAATTGGAGCTATTTAATAGATCATGTTAACTGGTCATTTGTTTACAGTAAACTCCTTTCTGAGTTTGTAATTCTAAATGCCTTATATGTCAGAAATATTTTTGTATAAATATATTTACTTTAATTTATTTTATTCTAGCGGGTGTATCAGATTTCAAAACTAAATTCTAAATCTGATATTATTCTCTTTTTTTAATAATAAACTTACTAGTTCGAGTGAAGTCACAATACATTTTCTTTTTGAATATTAATATTTCAATTCAAAAGGCTTAAAAGCATCTGTAGATTTTCTTTAAAGGTTTTGGTTAGATCATTCATAAAGTGAAGACCGTTACTTTCAGTTTTGTTTTGGGAGTATTGCGCCTTAAACTTTTGTTTTTAAGGCGCCTTTGTTAAACTAAGAAGTGGGTTGAGAGAGAAGAGATAATAAGGTCTCCGTCATTTATCTGTTTTAAAGGGAACGACTAGATGGTAGAGTTTCATTTGTCTATTTTTACACGGGAGAATACAAAAAACTACTGTCATTTATCTGTTTTTAAGGGGTCGGGCGTACCGATAAATCTGTTTCTAATCCTTGAATTTGTTTTATTTAATGTGTTTGACTATTTCAATATTTTACTGTATAAAAAATTAATTAATTGAATGTATTGAGATTATAATGTATTTAAAAGAGATAATTACTTTCATTTATTTTGTTGGCTATAAAAAATAGATTTAATACTCTTTATAATAAAATGAGAAGCTTGATGTGTTATTGGAGGTATCAATTTTGAATTCTAATATATATATTTATATTTATGCTATGCATACTATTAATGTTTGACTATGTAAATATTTTATAATTATTTTATTTTGTTAAAACAACTTTATGTTTTCCATGTTGCATGTGTTTCTGTTTTGTACGTGTATGATGATTTTAAATATTAGATTGTCATAGTTTGAAAATGCAGGTAGTTGATGTTTACATCTTGTTTCTCATCGAGTATGATTTTGAGTGTTTCTCATTGAGTATGATTTTGAGGCATAACATATGTATTAGTGTGTTAAATAAATTAAAATAATGATTATATTTTTACATGCAATATGTGATTTACAATTAGCATATCCTTATCAATTTTTTAGAATAATTTTTTTTTAATATTCTATTATCATATGTATATTTATTTACAAAGAATAAGATGTTCAAGAAATCACCGAGTTTGCAAATTTGATAAGATAAGAAATTATTAAGTTTACAAATTCGTTTGTCACAACATGAGTTCGTCATAGATATTTCAACGTTATGTTCGTGAATGATAAAAGTAGTAACTTCTACTAGTGAATGTTCTTGTAACTTATAAGTATCTTCATACCTATTCTTTTGACGTATTTTTGAATCTAAAGAAAATTTTATTAATTGGACAAAATTAAAAGTTTTACAATTTTTGGGACTCAACTGTAAAATTACAAAGAAAAGAAGGATTAAATGTAAAATATTTAACTTTATTTTCCTCGCTAATGTTAAAATTGGCTCTCAAATTTTAGGCTGAAAAACAGAGGGTCGAATCGTTTCAAATCTACTGCTTCATCTTTATTCTTCTAGTTTTATATCTTTTTTTTTATCTCTTTCCTTCTATGTTTTAGCTATCTGGTTCTGCAAAACAGAGGATTGATTACTGAGATAATCTAACATGACCTATTCCTAACTTTTCCAGTTTTAGAATTGCTTCTTTGAACATCTTGTAATCGATTTTCATTTTGCATTTTAGGGTCCAGCGAGCTAGCCAATCGGCAGCTCCGTTCTATTCTTTTGACGCTTACAATGGAAGAATTTCTTACATTTTAGTTTAATTATCATTTTACCCTTAAGAATTTTTTTCTCGCTCATAGCAAAGAAGTCAGGCTACAAACTAACATCTAGCAAAATATTTTTGCATTTCTTAATATAATTACGAGCTTCTTTCATTGATTAAGTACCACTATCGAATATTACAATTACTTTAGAGTGATGAGGAATAAGAGAACTCATAGCCAATAGTCCATGTTTAACAGTTTTTCTTCATCCAAAGATGCCAGCTTGGAAGTAAAATGTCTAACAATGGCAACTGTAAGAGTACTAAAAATAGTTGGTTCAATACTAATAGAAGGGTCTAAAGTAATTGGAGGATGAGAATCTAGAGAATGTCCAATTTAGAGATATTTTGAATATCTACCGTTCAAGAGTAAAGATGATTTTGGTGGCAACATTTATATTTTGGGATCACCAACTCCGGTTGCTGAAGATATTAAACGTTCTGCTAGTGGCATATTGTCTTCTTCAACTTCGTCTCTATCATCTGCAATAACAAGATATTTACAAGCAGCATGAGCTTCAGCTTCAGTCTTTTTAGTCCTTAGACTTACCTCTATCAATTTTTTAACAATTGTATCTTTTTCCATAGTACTTAACTTCATTTTTTAAGACTGATTCACATTCTTCTTCCTCGGAGACTCACAAATATAAATATTACCAAGAAAATAAATCTCTGACGCACCTTACTACAAACAAATTCTTTGGGACATAATGAAACTGAAGGAATACGAAAACAAAGAAGTAGATTACAATAGACTAACATATTCAATATTGGCATGTTATTCCCTGTTGAAATGATTATTCTATAAACTGGTATTGAAGATTGGTGATGTCTTACAAAGATAATCTAAGTTAAAATTGTGACTAGCTAAAAAAAGTTAAAACAATAAATATTATACGGAAAAAAAAATGAGACAACTTACTCCTGGATACCCAGGTTTAGCAGTAATGATACTTTATTTCTTTCGAACGAGTTTCCCAATCGCCAGAGACGTATACAAATTTATCATTCCAGGCATTATTATAATTTGGAAACTCACGGATAAACTTGGCATCATAATTCATCAATAAATAAAAGAAAAAAAGTTGTTTTTCGGTCAAACTTTTTAACCTTTGTAAGAAAATCAGTCACAAATGAGCGTTAGTAAATCCTATGTGATAAAATTATGGATGAAAGGAGAATCCTCTAAACACTGTATACAAGTTTACTGAGATAAATCTTAATTACTTCAAAGAATATTGAATTTCTAAATTAAGGGTAAGTAGAATAATCATGTCAAGAAAGTAAGTAAAAAATACAAATTTATTCTCATATACATGAAAATGAGTTTTCCCATGGTAGTAAAATGAATAATTACATTTTTAGGAATTACCCAATCCTTTGGTTTCTTTAAATAATGCTTATTTTGAATATAAATATACCCGTAATTCTTTATAATTTTCATTTCGAAACTCATTCATAGAAGTCTTAACTTATGGCGTTACACATCTACGATTGAAGGAATTACTAACACCTCTCATTGAAGAAAGATTCATTTATTCCAACGAAGAAAGAATGAGAGTGATAACCTGTAATGGATCTTTGTTTAAAATAAGTTTCTTGGTTTGGCGAGTCTTTCAAGTTAGGTGAGTAATACGATAAGTTTTTTCCCAAGAAGGCATAGGAAGAGCGCCAAAAGAAACACTATCACTTTTGTTTTGACTATCTATGCAATCATTATCTTGCCTATTTTTGTCATTTCAATAAAATAAAATGTAAAATTTGTTTCTAGAATAGAAACATCAAGACAAAACAAAGCTTAAAAGAAGAAATTAGACATATCGATTGAACAATAGATACAGAAGAAAAAAAAATTAAAGAACATAAAATGGTATTTATACCTAAAGGTAAAAGTATCTCAATTCTTATTTGTTTAGAAAATCCTGGGTTGGATTTGTTTGCATGATTTTTGTTTTGATATTCGATGAACTTCAGGGTTCGAGATGAAAGGAGATAAAGAGGTGCATGCGTAAAACTAAAATTAATAAACATAAAATGGTATTTATACCCAGAGGTAAAAATCACCCGAAATTAGAAAACTACCCTTTGTTTCTAACCTTTCTCCTCTTCTATCAGGGTCCTCTGTCCAAAAGTCCTAAAATCCTCTCCATAAGGAGAAAGCCGTATCTAGCATTAGAAAACCCTCACATTTTATTGTAATGGGTTCAGATACAGATAAATCACCAGAGAAATTAACCCCACGTCGAGTCTCCCGTCAATCCAAATCGAAATCCACCCCTACCTCTTCAAAACCCTCAAGTTCGGAGGTAGTAAGATCTTTGCCAAAAACCAAACCATCCAGACAGCAGCCCCTGGTAGAAGCCAGACCATCCGAACAACCTACCACTGTAATGGAAGAGAACATGGAGGACATCTTAGATGACGCCCCTTTTGAGGCGTCCGGGCAAACGGAGGACACAGTTTCAGATCGGAAGGGTAAAACTAAAATGGGTTTGACTCATCCAAATGCGTTTCTGGAGAGAGTCTGGAGGGGAGAGCGGGGCTAACCTTCAAGAAGGTCACCGTGAAGTAATTGTTGTCTCTTCAAAATATAGCCTATGTATACACCCACACTGCTGAACTGGGTCGTATTCGTATGAAGTGGGGAATTTTAGAGTCCGTGAAGGTGAAAATCATAATCACCCTAGAAACTCTGATGGACTGCAAACCTAATGAGCTGGTGGTCTATACAGAGGTACTGAACTGGGGACCCCGGTTTCCTTTGGATCCAGAGATAGTCAGGTACTTCCACTTGACCAAGCTATATCTCAGTCAGTTGACCCCCTGACGCTTGGTATACCCTACTGGCCTGCATCATGGCATCCATGCTATCTAAGATTCCACTACCAATGGAACAGTTTGCTGCTGTGGAAAACTTGTGTAAGAATCATTACACCCTCTTCTACCACTACAACATAAAGAATTCCTATAAGGTAGTCAGAAAACCCGTAGAGGATGCAGTTCTTATTCATCAGTGGGGCATGGGAGAATGGAAAAAAGATCAAGGTTAACTCAAACCCAAGCCAGCTGATCAGTCGCTGGAAGAGTATTGGTAAGTTTTTATGTCCTTTTTAATCTTTCAAGTATTAAGTAATTACTCCGAACTGATTTATATTTCTTCTCAGTGTTTCCGAAGGATTTTTTGGACTATGTAGAGGCGGGTCAGGATACATGTGCCAAACTGAACACTTGAGCCTTGGAGAAGTGGGACACCGATTTCCATAACTGCTTCACATCGGGAAACTTTGTGAGGTCTCATATGTGGAACACTATATGGAGAAGAGATGTCACATGGGAAGAGCTTTACATACCATCCAGAGCCAAATCCCCTAACCATCTGAACAAAATGAAGAACAAGAGAAAGAAGAAAACCATAACAAACCCTCCTCAAACAACCATTGAAGGGACCGGTTTAGAGAACCAAGGAGGCATTAATGCTGCTTTACTAGAAGCAGTAGAAGTTAATGTGAAGGAGGCTGGTGGGTCAGACAACCCACCAATTTTTTTGAAGAAGGACAAAAAGCGTAAGGCCAACAGTAATGAAAAAGTTTCCAAGAAGAAGAAAGTTACTATGGGATCATAGATAATTCTTTGTCCTTCTGAAATACATCCCCCAGCTCATGCCGATATTACCTTACAGGAGGAATTTCCACCCAATATCTATTCCAAAACAAACAAAAAAAATTAATCAAGTAATAAAAATGATGGACAAAACTCTGGTAGTCTACTAACTATTAGTTGTACTATTTTTATTTGCTAAAATATAGTTTTTTTCCTCAATGGAGGTTTCAGTTGGTGAAGGGTTTTAATAATAAGGAATAAATTGAGTACAAACCAAATCAGAGTCATCTTGAAAAACAATTTGGCTAGAGAAAACTAAAAATCCAAAATTAATAGACCTTAAGACTTTTAAAAATCTAGTCTAAGATGGATGTTATATCTATTTTAGAAATGAATGGAAACTAAATTTGACCGCAACAAAAAAAATAACAAAGTCAAAACTCCGGTAGTCAACACATCTTGAGGAACAATATTTGGAAAATTCAATCAATGATCCGGATAAACAAATGATATTTCTTCATTGATACTATCACAATGACCAGATGGACTACTAATAAGGGTATAAATAGTCTGGTTCATTAGAGTCTATGACCAATTAGCAATATATTAGAATAAATATCCACACACTTAATGAGAGATATCAATATATAAGATATCTAATTCAAATAAAGTTTGTTAGGAAAGAATAATATCAATTAAGATATTCCACTTAAAGTTTGGAGATATTATTCTCTAAGCTAATAGGTAATATTGTAAGCTCTATAAAATTAAAGCAAACAATAATCAATAAAATCATAGCTCGTTTACTAAAATTTATTACTCTTGTTATTTTTCTCTCTCTTCATAATCTCTAATTAGATATCAGATCAATTCAATTACTGAAAATTTACACCATTATACCGCATATTGTGTAAATTTAGTTTATATTGTTTTGTGATTCTTGTTATTTTTATCTCTCTTCATAATCTCTAATTAGATATCCAAATTTTTATTTTATAAAGGGATCACTCCATTGAAAAACACCCCATAATCCTGGACACAAAACTATTCTTTTACGAATGGATCGCTCGACAGAACAACGTCTTCTTTTACAAAATGGTCAATCGACTGAATGACCAATTATCACCATGGACAAAAAATTCTTTTTTTTTATAAATAGGTATTTTTATTTAGCGATCATTCATCATCCTAAAAAACCCAAACCATCCTCTATAACAAGATCACTCTATTGAACGACCCTTTATCATATGAGAGAACCACAACCATCATTTACAAAAAGATATTTCCACTAAACGACCCTTTATTATTATAAAGTATGAACAAAGAGGTTGATCTATTAAAGATCTTTCATCATCCAAGATAACAAAAACCATTCTTTATAAAAAGGTCGGCCAGTAGATCAACCCTTACTAATTCTTAAGACCCATAACATTCCATTATGAAGGCTATCAAAAATCAACTTAAGGGCTCCTATGTATGGTCTTACCACCGATATATGTCTGTCGGAAACCTTCGGGACGAGGCGACTTGTCTTGATTTGATGATAAGAACTCATGTAAACCCTTCTGATGATGTTACTTTAATTATTTATGATGAAGAAGAATAAGATGAAGACCCTATCTAATAGAAAAATGTAAGGCTTAACCATTGTATGTAACAAGTTAGTGACCTGGTCTAGTTTGTGAAAAACATTACCGTCACTTATTGCATAATTTTCTATCAACTATCCACCGCTTCAATATTCCATGGCTAGACCCATTTAGGATTTATCATAAAAAGTCTTATGCGCTAACATAGAAGAACCCAATTTAGAGGATCTCGAGCATGGACATTCTAATTCGTCGATGGAGCATCCACATGGTCACCAAAATCATCATCAAGACCGGTCAAAGCAAACAAGCGACATAGTAGATCCGTTTGTTAGAAAATATTACATCCTCAATTTAAATATAGGAACTATCCACACGGGATACACCCACAACTCACATAAACTATAAATCAAAGAACTGACTTATACTACCGTTGAATTAGTGTGAGCCTGAAAAAGAGTGGCGATAATGCCATCAATATTCTTCCTGGATAAATACTTAGAATGTATCATTCTTCCTCATGATGATGCATTATTGATAACGACAAATATTACAGGATGTAATGAAATATGAATGGACATTGAGGCTACCGTGAACGTGTTATTTAGCTCGACTATTAAATAAATCATATTTATATATGTTCACCAACCTTCATTCCACTATATTGTTAGATTTAGCGGCCATACCATAATTTCTTTGGGTATCGGAATGCTGGAAATATCAATTAGAAGTGGAAGGTGAGCCAAAACTGAGAAAATAATGTTTATTATGTTGGATACCCGAACACCATACAACCTTATTTTTGGTAGGCCTTAGCTCTACAAATTATAGGTAGGGTCATCCACATAATATCAATATATGAAGTATTTGGTAAAGAAGTGGAAATAGTTAAAGAAAGTCAAAAGGTTGCACACAAAGGTGTGACATAAGATTTAAAGAAAGAAACCTAAACATAACAATTATAGATGTTAGTTTAGGTTGGGATGCGCTTTCTGGTCAAAGAAGAGGCCTCACTCAAGGTAGACGAACCTCACAAAAATCCGTCCACATTCGAGGCCATGGAAAAACTCTAAGATCTGCATTTAGACGGGAGAAGTGACCAGATTGTAAGCATTAGAACGAATTGATAAAATATTTTTTGAAGATGAAGATGTCTTTACTTGGGATATCGCGTACATAACAGAGATACCTGAATCATTTGCTACTCATCGTTTCATGATTGGTCCTCATATCAAACGAGTCTAATAAAAGAAAATTGATTTGGCCTTGCATCGATCTAAGAATGTGGAAGAAAATATCGATAGGTTGTTGGCTATGAGAAACATTAGAGAAGTGAGATATCTGTACTGGGCGATAAACCAAATTTTATTTAAAAAGAATTATGGTAAATAGATAATGTACATCAACTTCACAAGCCTCAGTCGAGCATATCCCAAAGATTCATTCCTTTTTACCATCAACCAACTAGTAGACGTCACCGCAACTCAAAAGATCTTATCTTTTATAGACGTGTATATGGGATACAATTGGATTAAGATGGATTTGGATGATTAAGATAAAACTACATTCAACATTAACCACAGTTTCTACCGCAACATAGTCATAATTTTTGGCTTAAAAAACACAAAAGCCACTTACCTACAAATGTTGAGTAAGATGCTTAAAGAGAAGCTCAATATAAACATTAAAATATACACCGATGAAATTATCGTTAAAAAAAAAAAGAGTTCTCAATTGGCAACCCTTAAAGGATTTTGCTACTTTTATGAAGCAGAATATGAAGCCTAACATAACCAAGTGTTTATTTATATTACTTAAAAAATATCCTCATTTTTTTATTCACAATGACGTGATCGATGTTGTTCCAAACCAAATTATCGCGTTAATAAATATCAAACCACCCATAATTTTGAAAGAAATGCAAAGACTAAATGGTAGATTCGTGACTTTGAATTATTTTATTTCTCGAGCAACAGAAAAATATCTGTCATTGTTTAAAGTGTTATCGGGCATGGAAAAATTTGAGTGAGGTCCAGAGTGTGATGTTACATTCCAGAATTTATAAAATTATATAGTCTCACCAAAACTCTTAGTAGTGTCTATTGAAGGAGAGACGATGACCTTATATCTAGGGGTCTCCAAAAGTGTCATGACAGTCGTGTTCATAGTTGAAAACACACAATTTAGTGCCTTGTTTACTATGTTAGCAAAACCTTTTGGGAACCAAGACTAGGTATTTAGTGGCATAGAAAATCGTGCTTTAATTAGTAATTGTGGTAAAAACACTACCAAGTTAGTTCTAATCTTACTTATTCAAGTAACCATGACTAAGCCGATCAAGCCTATCTTAAGCACATTCGAGTAATACAGATGGTTGGGAAAATGGAGATCAAGTTAGTGGAATTCCAAACAAATAATTATTACTCTTAGTGCCATAAAAAGACAAGCCTTAACAGATTTGATATTCGATTAAACGAGAAAGATACCAATGGAAAACCATGAAAACCTTCTTATGGGTCATGTATATGGATTGTGTCTCTAATATAAGGAGATATGTAAGGAGAGTGTACACCGTATTCGTAGAAGGGGGATAAATCCTACTAGCTATAGGTTTTAACTTCAAAAATCAAACAATTAGGTGGTATATGATGCCATGGTAGTAGGTGTAGGAATTGGTAAGAGAAGTTGTGGCGGAAAACCTCATTGTGCGCAATGACTCACAACTAATTAGTAAAACAAATTTTCGAAAGTATGAAGTCAAAGATAAAACAATGTAACGATACATGAAACAATTCAAGTATCTAAGAACTTACAAACATAATTCTTTTGAGTTGGTTAAAAAACAGAAGAACATCACGATCGGTTATCTCGTCGCAAATAGAATTTCGAAGGAGAATCCAGAAATGGTCAGTTGCATAAGCATAAAGAGTCGTGCTTGAATACCAAGGAAGATCTAACCATTGCCTCAATTGAAATCCATACAAACTCATGAATGACCAAAATCAAAGAGTTCTTAGCTAACGAAGCTCAACTTTTCATTAAAGTTTAGTCCAATAGGTTGAGACTATGGTCGGTTATGCCAACTCAAATATGAATATTTTCTAAATAAACACATAAAAGGCATGTTGACGCTCACACACTGGCCCGTAAAGCTCTCACCATGGAGTATTACTGCTAGATATGCAAAATAACGCTCGAGACCTAGTTAAAAGGTGAATAAATTGTTAGAGATGTCCAAATCCCAACATCAGCCATGAGTGGAATTAACTTTAGTCGTAAACACATACTATTTTCATCAATGATGGTTAGATCTGGTTTTCGTCCCACCAACCAGAAAATGAATGTAAGATTTGTCATCTTAATAACTGATTACTTCACCAATCCAATGGAATCATAAGCCTTAAACTAAGAGGAAGAAATATAATAAAATTTATATGAAAAGATATAGTGTGTCGGATATGAATAATCTTGATTCCTGACAACAAGCTAAAATTTGATAATGAATAGATGAAGGAGTTCTTCCTCAAATAACAAATTTTCCACGAGTTCTCGTTATTCTACCATTTGCAAGACAATGTCTAGGTAGAAATCACTAGTCGGGTAATCATAGACGACCTAAAAAAACATGTGAAATGCTAAAACAATTTGGTCTAAAATCTTGTTGTAGATAGTGTGAACATATCATGCCACGACATATAGTATAATTATGAAAACACATTCGAACTTATGTACGGTGATGAAGTAATGGTGTTGTTATATATTATCCATAATATTTTTTACACGATTCCAAAACTTTTAACATTTTTTTTTTAAAATTTGAAAAACAAAACATGTATATAATCAGAATTTGTAAAAGAAAATATTAATCTGATCCCTGTAAACAAAACTTAAATGAATTTAAACTATAAAAAATAAAATAAAATATGTGTGTTAAATTATTATCCACGTCAAGCAACAAAGTATACTCTAATATTGTAACCGTTAACGATAGGTTGGATTCCTTGTATAAACACAAATATTATATATTTTTATATTAATATAATCAAATTTTTTATTTTCCAATTTTTATTTATAAAAAAATTAAATTTATAAGATATCATATTTTTAGAGAGAAAAATAAGTCCAATTTTTTTATATAAAATTAATATTAAAATAAGAATAATTATATGTAATGTTTTTAAAGTTGTATTTTAATTCCATCCTAAAAAATCACACGTCCAAACTAAACTCTATAAATTTCGTGACAACTAAAAATTCAAACCCGATATCTTAGAATCGGAAGACTAAATGAATAAAAAAAGTATAATCTAATAGTCTAACGAATATTCACCTATTTAAACCATTAATTTCTCTTGGATCTCGCTATACCTGGAGCAATAATAACAACTGGAAGAGGTTAGATTGGGTATTAGTCAATCAGAATATGCTTAATATACTAAGCATACAGGTTTGTCACATGGTCAGAACCTGCTCTGACCATGCTCCTCTACTAATTTCTTTTAGTAATGTTACTGATAGTAATTCATTAAGAAAGAAAGGTTCTTTTAAGTTCATAAACGCATGGGCCAATCATTCTGACTTCATATCTACTGTGAGTCAGAACTGGTCTAAACATTGCAATGGAGATGCTAGTAATATATTTTGGTTCAAACTGAAAAGATTAAAAAAACATTTGAAAAGTTGGAATGTAAATACATTTGGAAATATATTCAATAAAGTAAAGGAGGCTGTTATTGAAGTTGAGAACTGTGAGTTGATTCATCAGTCTCAAAAGGATAATGTTTCTAAAGCTAAGTTGTCTAAGGCTAATAGTATCCTCATCCTTGCTTTAAAGGATGAGGAAAGCTACTGGAAGCAAAAATGCTTCAACTTGTGGTTGAATGAGAGTGATGGCAACACAAAATTATATCAGAGTTATGTTTCAAAGAAAAGGAAGAAAATTTTTATTCTGGGTATAAAAGATAAAGAGAGCTGGCTTACAAATCAAAGTGAAATTGCTTTATCTGCTGTGAACCACTTTACTAATGTCCTTTCTCATGATCCTGAAAATGAAACTATTATTAGTGAACAAGAGTCTATATTAAATAATATACCTAATCTTGTGTTGGACAGTGAAAACTCTGAAATGTCTAAGCATACTAACAGTGAGGAAGTCTGGGCTACTATTTGTGGAATGAAGCAAAACAGTGCCCCAGGCACTGATGGTTTCAATATTTTCTTTTTAAAGAAATGTTGGAACATTATAAACTGTGACCTTTGTAATGCACTGAATGCTTATCTTGATGGTAGTGCTATTCCTAATGGTGTTTTTTCTACAGGAATTGTTTTGGTGCCTAAAATAGCTAATCCTACTACATGGAATAACTATAGGCCATTAAGCATGTGCACAATTTTGAACAGATTAATTTCTGCTCTTATAAACAGGAGAATTTCATGTGTACTTCCTAGAATCATCTCTAGAGGACAAAGTGCCTTCGTGAAAGAAAGGCTAATACATGACAATATATTAATCATTAAAGAGATGCTGCATCATATAAGAAGAAAGCCATCTAAAGGCAACATAATTATTCAACTAGACATGACAAAGGCGTTTGACAGGATGTCACACGCCTTTATCATTAATGCTCTAAAGTGTTTTGGTTTTTCTGAGCATATGACTACTTTAATTTACAGTATGATTTCTAAAGTAATGGTATCAGTTCTTATAAATGGGTCTAGTGAAGGATATTTTCCTCAAAAATCTGGTTTGAGACAAGGAGATCCTTTATCTCCTTGTCTATTCATTCTGGCAGAGGAAGCATTGCTAAGAGGATTGGAAAATTTATATATTACTAATCCTAACATGCAGTTTTACATAAAGTCAGGTTTTGTTTTACCTTGTATTGCTTTTGCAGATGACATTGTGGTATTTACCAACAGCACTCCTTCAGCAATTAAAGAACTAAGTAACCTGCTCAATAAATACCAAGTGGAGTCTGGTCAGATGATCAATATTGATAAGACAAAAGTAATCACATCTTCAAGGGGTACTAGTGCAATGGCTGCTAGTATTAATGCTACTATGGGTTTCAGAACTGAATCTGCTCCATTCAATTATTTAGGGACTACAATTGCTGCTAACAATAAGGGAGTTCATTTCTCTTCACTCTTAGCTAAACTTTATAATAAAATAAATGAGTGGGACTTGAAGAACCTGTCTTATAGTGGCAGACTGTCACTTATAAGACATGTACTTCACCCAATCATTTATTTCAGAATGCAAAATAGCTTAATACCCAAGAATGTTTTAAATAAAATTGCTCTCTGCTTTAATAAGTTTTTATGGAGGTCTAAAGTGAATGAGCCTGCCATTCACTGGTCTGAATGGAGTGGTCTCTGCAGGCCATTTGTGGAGGGAGGATTAAACATAAAATCTCTACCAGACATTCAACTTGCATTTGCTTACAAGTTATGGTTCTATTTCAGAAGAGGAAAGTCTCTTTGGACTGACCTATTACATAAGTCTTATTGTGGGGACAGGCACCCTCTTATTGCTAAATGTGGTATTGGGGATTCTACTGTATGGAAGGGTTTATGTTCAATAAGGGAAAAGGCAGACCATTACATTCACTGGAGTGTGGGTTGTGGTAATGTAGATTTTTGGAGGGACTCTTGGCACAGGATGACACCTATAGTTACTAATCATCATAATTCTTGGTATCTACCAGCAAAGCTAAATACGTTTTGGAAAAATGGCTCATGGGATCTTAATTCAATAGCATTCCTTTCTCATGACAGAAAACAACACATTCAAAGTGTTAAAGTCTGTCATGACAAGGAAGATCTTATTGAATGGAGCCTTACAAATAACAAAAAGTTTTGCACAAAAAAGACATGGGAAGTGATCAGAATTAAAAATAATTCTTCATTCTTTTACAAAAAAACTTGGCATAGTTTTATTCCATCTAAAATATCATTTCTTTGCTGGAGACTACTTAAGAATTTTATGCCTACAGATGATATCCTTGCCAAGAGACATTTCACTATGGTATCAAAATGCCAGTTTTGTTCCTCTTGTGAGGATCTAAATCATCTATTCATAAACTGTTCTTTTTCTTGGCAATTATGGAATTACTACGGACTTATGTTTAGAATTCCAGTCAGGAGATTCATGACATTCAGACACATGCTATTCATTTGGTTTAAATCGAGTTGTAATAAGTTCCATATTACCCAAATTGTTCCACAACTGATAGTTTGGACAATTTGGGTAAACAGGAACCACTGCAAATTCGATAAACCATATGATAATTTAAACAGAGCTATTAACAGAGTGAATAGGTTGATAATGGGAATTGATTTTAAACTGAAACCTAAACACTGGACAAATGTGGTGGATGCAGGTGCAATGCTGGGGGTTCTATCTATAAGCTCTATGAAAGTCACTTACCGGTCTTGGAGGGCACCAGCACCAGGAAGAATCAAAGTCAACACAGATGGAGCATGTAGCTCCACCGGTGAGGCTTCAGGAGGATTCATAGTGCGCGATCACTTGGGAAACTGTATCCTATGGGCTAGCTACTTGTTTGGAAAATTGAGTCCCCTGCAAGCAGAACGAAGAGCAATCATTGAAGCGCTCTTGGAATGTAATAGACGAGGTTGGAGATACACTGACCTGGAATCGGACTGCTTGGCCTTGGTCAGTTGTATAAATTCTGCTGAATTGAATCACATTGCTGGAATCGACATTTGCAAGTCGTTGATCGGTCCTAACATGAAAGTCGGCCACATTTCCAGATCGGAAAATGTGGCGGCTGACTGGGTATCTAGATGGGCTTTGGTGGAAAAAAGAAGTCAGGTTTTGGATGGAAGTGATATGCCTAATCAGCTTAGAGCTATCGTTGTTCTTGATAGCATTGGAGTTGGATACCTAGATCCTGGCTAGGTTTTGATCGATTTGGGGGCAGAGATACTGAAAGAGAGAAGAAAGGGGAAAGAGCAATTAGGGTTTGATCGATTTGGCTAGGTTTGGTTCGATTAGGGTTTCTGTCTCTATAAGTCAGCCTTGGGTTGGGCCAGTTTTGTTTATTATGAGCCCAATCTTCTTGGGTCATTATTTTGGACTAAGTTTTTTGTACATTCCTTTTGATAATAATAAAAGGTTTATTTTGCTAAAAAAAAAAAAAAAAAAAAAACCATTAATTTCTCTAATTGAAGATTGACCATACTTATCATAAATTTAAAATTTCATGACACCATAAAGAAAACTATCCGCAAAGACAAAATTCGAAAAATGTGGTCAATTTTTTCTTTATAAATGGACGGTGAAGAATCGTTAGCTTATCATCTTGGAGAATCAAATGAACACAGTAAAAAGAAAAGTTGAATTACGAGTTTACGTGGCGAATTTGCATTGGTTGTTATTACGTATCCAATAGTTATATTTGCGTGACGTACACAATTGGCCCACTTGTTATTATTATTGCTCTTTCCTTCTCCAGAAGTACATAACTTCTCCTCCAAACCAAAAACAGAAGAACAAACCCAAAATTGAAAACCAATTTCCATTTTCAAGAGAGAGAAAAACCAAAGAAACCACCTCTACTCCTTCTTCCACACCAATGGCGTTCGTCAACCACCACCAAGTAGCCGGAGAAACCGATATCACTTTTTGGGAAGTCGTCAACAGCTGTGACGCGGCATACTCCGACGACTCTTACTCCGTCAACAGTCTTGATTCCGATTTGGATGTAACCCCTCCCCAATCGGTATCCTGCTCCACAACTCCTCCACCTCTTCCTCCTCACGTAAAAATCAACCTCTGGTACCAAGATCTCGACAACTATCATCTTCTGGTTCACGATTCTGGTTTCCGGTACGGATCGTACGATCGCGATGAAGAAATTGACGAGGGAGATGAGAATGCAAATGTCGATCAAGATGATGATCCCGATTCCGATGATGGATACGATGTGGACGATGATCTGGTGCCGCGGTCTGCGTATGGGAAGTTAGGTTCGCAGAGGATGAAGAAAGTGGGGAAGAAAGCGTTTACGAAGGTGCGAAACTCGAATCTGTCTATGTATTCACATGTGAAGCCTGGTTGTCCCGGTGGAAAGCTATCGCTAGGGCACAAAAGTAAACGCAGGTGATTAATTCTGGCGTGGAGATCTATGGAAATGGAACAAAATGGTCATGAATTTGATTTTTAATTTGTATTCCGTGATCTCGATGATATGAATTGTGATTAGTTCTGATTAGGTTTGATCGGATTTCTGCATTAGTATATCGTTGTTAATTGACTTGTTTCCAAGAACTTCTGGTATTGATCTTTCATATGTTCATATATTCCATTTCGTTTGATTGTGTATGGTTTTCATGTTCATTTTCATTTTCATTTTCACCATTAGAGCTGTTGTTGTTTAAGTCTCAGCTAAACAGTAGAGAATTTGTAGATCAAAACAATGGTGATTGCTTTGTTTGGTAAAGAATTGAAAAGGAACTACACAAAGAAGTGGGGGTTAAAGAATGTATTCGATGAATATATTCTTGGCTCTATATCTACTTGGACTATGGGGATGATATTAGCCATATGGTTGTAGGAAGCATGTTTTTAATATGAATTGATAATTAATTTATGGTCCTGTTAACAATAGCCTTAGACCGTTGATGGTTGGGAAAGGGTTGAATATCCTAAAATGTTTTGAACTTATATATTATTTTTTGTTAAGTTTTAGAAAGAAAATAGAATCTCTGTTGTTGTTATTATATTTTTGAGATTTTTTCTTTTAAATTCTTGTTTTGGTTCAGGTTGAGTTTGATTTTTTTAGGGAAATTGGAATATTACATTAGCAGTTTTGTTGGTTCATTGGCCGGGCCCGGCTATTAGATCATATCAAATTTTGACGGAGACCGATATCAAATTATAAATTTGATAACTCTATATCATTATCACATTTAGACGTTAATAATTATAAATTTGGCAACTTAGTATCATTGTCTATTGTCCAGTTAGACAATATATTTACGTATGAAAATATAAATTTAAAAATATGAAAGTATTAAACTAATAATTTGTATATATCAATGGATTTGTTAATATTATATTATATAAAATAAATAAAAAATATTTTTAAAATATATAAATCCAAACTGCAATTTTAGAAATCTTTTTTTTCTATCAAGCATAGTTTAAATTTGGTTAAATTTAGTATATAACTAGATAAATGTTTTGGACGTTTATATATAATTTAATAGGAAGTTAGTACTATTTTTACTAACTTTTTGTTTATTTTTTAAAATATTTATAACTATCTATATTTGTATATATTAATAACATCCCAGTATAAAAAACAAAAAATAAACATAAACAAAAATGTAAAAAAAGTATGTAAATCAAAATTAATTTATAATATAGCTGCACAAACATGATGATGAGAGCTTCTCCCCGACTTAGGTTGCACTATATATACTATTTCATAATGAGATGATTTCTAAATATTTTAAACAATACAAAACCTAGAAAGATCACAAATTAATAAATGGGTATGGCTATATATACCCAAAACGAGTTTAAGTATACCCAAAAACAACAGTTGATTTTGGATTGATTTTTTTTTGACATTTTTACCCTCCATCAGAAAATTAATATCAAAACTGCCATTAAGTAAAAAAAAACTACTAAGTGTATCCTGAGTATACCCAATTCACCAAAAGTCCTATTTCGCTATGTATACCCAAACAAACACTCTTCTTTGCTGAATTTACTATCCAAATAGTATAGTTTCTTAAAAATTTTGAAATCTAATTCAAACTTCTTAAGAAAATCAAGAACATTCAAACTAAAACACAAAATCGATCATGTCGGAAGCAGAATTAGGGATCAGCGTGGAGGAGTTGATGTCGCTGGAGAGAAGGAATGATGAATTTTTGCCGGAAAACGAGATTGAGTCGTCGGAGAAGGAGCCATGGTCGCCGGAACCGCCACCACCGTCGCCGACGAAGGTATTGAATAACCCGGCTGGCCATGCACCATCGGTTCCAGCACATGGAACCGATGGTGCATGGCCACGCAGCCGGTCAGTTCCACAGCCCCAGCACCACCGGTGCTGAGGCCAAGAACCGGTGGACATGGGGCCTCAGTCCGCTCGGTTCTGAGGCCCCAGCACCACCGGTTCATGGCCTCAGCACCGGTGGTGCTGATGGCCTTGTCCGGCCGGTTCTGAGGCCTAGAACCAATGGTTTTAGGCCTCAGAACCTTGGATTTGCGCATTTTTTTCGAAAAAAAGCCTGATTTTTTTATGTTGTTAACTATACTTGAATGTTTATTGTGCTTTTTTGTTGTGTAACAGGGGACGGATGTCGCAAGTGGGACTGATGCACCTTCCGCTACCGATTATAGTCATTTGTTCTTCACTACCGAGTTCTACACACACGACGCGTTGGTGAAATGGGTTACGAAGATCGGAAAACTTTATGGTATGGTTATCAACATAAGTCGGCGCGACAAAGTAAACAGCAGAAAAAACCCGAGAGTTTATTTCCAGTGTGAGAGGGGGGGGGGAAATATATTCCAAGGGTTGCAGAAAAAGACCGCAAACGGAAGTCTACAGGAACGAAAAAGATTGGCTGCCCATTTGAGCTTCTCGGGTCAATGGTTGCCCCAGATCAATGGAAGTTAGAAGTAAAATGTGGTACTCATAACCATGACACTTCTATACATCTAGATGGTCATTCTTTTGCTGGCCGTTTGAATGATGAAGAGATGGAGTATGTTGAACGAGCGACCTTCATTGGTACTAACCCCAGAGATATACTGAATGGTGTGAAGAAATTGAACGAAGATAATGTTTCTACCATGCGGACGATCTACAATGCACGACAAAAAAATCGGGTTCTAAAGAAGGCGGGTAGGTCACAACTTCAGTTCTTGTGGGGTGAGCTTAAGTCACACAATTATTATGAATGGCATAAATCTGGTGAAGACGATGGACAAATCATTACAGATTTGTTTTTTGCCCATCCTGTCAGTGTTGACCTTTTGCGCACATTTCCTATAGTTTTGATTATGGATAGTACATATAAAGTGATACGATATGGTATGCCATTTTTCGAGATAGTCGGTGTGACGTGTACTGGATTGACTTTCTGCGCGGCATTTGCCTTCATGTCGGGTGAGAAGTTAAACAACTTCAAATAGGTATTAGAGTGTTTGAAATCGTTGATTTCCGTTCATGGAATTGAAGAACCGCGGGTCATCCTAACCGACAGAAATTTAGCATTGATGAATGCTATAGGAGTGGTATTCCCAAAGACAACGCATATGTTATGTCGCTGGCACGTTAACCAAAATGTTCTAGGGCAAACAAGAGAGCACTTCCGCGAGAAAAGTGATCATAAAGAATTTGTTAGTGCTTGGCAGAAGATTGCGTATAGTAAATCAGAGATTGAATTCGATCACGCCAGACGGGAGATGCTATTGAAGTACAAAGCTTACCCTAAAGCAATTGAATACACTGAAAAATCGTGGCTCGATAAGTACATGGACAAATTTGTTGTTTGGAAGACGAACAAAAACATGCATTTGGGACATTGCACAACAAACCGCGTCGAGAGTGCTCATTCTAACCTAAAGCGTTACATACGTACGAGCAAATTAAACTTCGAGTTATTTTGGGGCAGGGTTCATTCGCTTGTTGAAATCCAACATGCTGCCATCAGGGCGTCGTTCGAGAAAAGTCGTTATATAGCACTGCATAAGTTCGCGGATAAACTGTTTGATGAGATTCGAGGCCAGGTTTCCCACGTGGCGTTAGAACTATTTTTCTCTGAAGTAGAGAAGGCCGAAGATACCAAGATGGTCGCTATTGAAGATGGGCCGGATGTTAAAGACACTGGCGAGTGTATATGCGCTGTAAAATCTACCCATGGTATACCTTGCTATCACCAGGTCCGCAAGTGACGTAAAGGTGGAATGTCTGCCTCTCTAGATGCTTTTCACGTCCACTGGACAAGGTTAGAAATAATGCCTCGTACTTTCCGTACGACCATGGAAATTCTCAAAGATGATCTGCTAAAGCTAGTTAACGATGTTATGGATACGAAAGATGAAAGCCGTATCAAACATATTTACAAGAAATGGTTTGAAGTTGTTTACCCTGAAACATCGTCATTGCTAGAGCCATTGGAGAAGCAGAAACACCGAGGCCGCCCACAGGTGAAAAGAAAGTTAGTGGTTGATACATCATCCACTAAACGGGACATGAGCGGATGGGAGTACCCGCTGAAAGAGGATGAAGCTAGTCATGATGCAGTCATGCAGTCTTTAAAACCAACAAAAGTTAAAAAGAGTAAAGCAGTTGGTAGTGAATCAACGATTCGGGCAGATGTGCCTAGAGTACCTCGTACTCGTACTCGTACCTCTTCCATTGCCTCGCTAGGTAGCAACATCGTACAACCGTCCATTGATCGAGTCACAGAACTAGTACATGACCCGAAAGGTTTTTTGCGTTGGTTTCCGATTCACTTCAACCCTTTTATATCGGGTATTAATGATGTTAAGCCAGATGGACATTGTGGATACAGAGCAGTTTCGATCGGGTTGTATGGTCATGAAGAAGGATGGCGAGGTGTTCGGAAGGCAATATACGATGAGCTAATGGAAAACTACGACACATACAACAAGATTTATAACGGTAAAGAGGATTACCTGAAGGTTGCAGAAAGTATAAACTACTACGAGACACCAGCATCACCCAAATATTGGATGACAATGCCTGAGATGGGTATTGCGATTGCAACCAAGTTCGAATGCATTGTTCATTTTGTGTCACTCGTAGGGAATCACAACTGTAGTCATACTTTTTTACCTCTGCGAGGTAAGCCTCCCATTATGGCCCAAAGACGTGAGATTGGGTTTGGATTCGTTGATACTAACCACTTTGTCAATGTAAGTCATTCGATATATGGTTATGTTTTTTCTCACCACTATATAACTCAATTGTTGATTCTAATTTAAGTACCTATGAAACAGTTATCAATCAAGCCCCTTTGCCCTTGCGCACGCATACATCCTACGTGGCAGAAGTTGAAGAGCGAAGAGGCTACGCATTGGGAGCTACCATTAGTTGGTCGCTGCCAGAAATATACGGAACTCGAAGGTAGAAAGCCAGTTAGTTCATTCCCAGAAGTAACTAATCTTGACGAGTTTGTTTAGTAGGTTTATGTGTTTCGTTCGGGTTTATTGTTTCAAACTCTTCTGTGTCTCTTGGTCGCTTTACGTCATTTGTGAGGATTTATGTTGTTTAGAACTTTGTTTTACTACATCGTTTTGGTTCTTTTGGTATTTTCTCTATTATTGCATTTATTCATTCTGTGTACCGACTAATAACGATAAGCCAATAATCATTTCATAACTAAAATAAAACATCACAAACAAGCAAGAACAACATATTCTAAACATTAGTACATAACTTGATATATAGCAGACAGTTAGTCGAAATCATAGCCTCCATTGTCGCTGAGAATACGCACTGTTTCCTCCTTCATGGCAATTTGAGAATGAACGTATTGTGCCATTTCGAACGACATATAGTCTGTGATCATTAGACCAAAGGAGTCGAACGCTTCATTCCTAACTTCTGGGGGCTCGTTAAACACCAAGAACATCGGTCCACTAGTTATAGCCTTGTACCTAGTGGCTACCTCTTGACGAGTACGGGATCGAGGCATTTGTCTTGATGTAGACATTTCGCCGTACATGAAATACATCATACACAAAACTTCATCAAAGAACTCATCGGTATTATCGTCCGGCCGTTTGAACTTCACAGCTTTCGCAGCCTTGAGCAGATGAGCATCATCAAACACACTCCAACCCATTAAGATGGACTTCAACTATGTTAAAAGGAGAGTTTTGTGTGTTTGGTGTTGTAAGGTATGCTTTCTTATATAGAAGAATGAGAGTTTACATTGGCGGGAATTCTAGAGCGCGAAAAAAGAAAACGCGGGAAAAAAAACCGGGAAAAAAAATCCAAGACAAAATTGCGCACCATAGGTACTGTCTTCTGTGTACCTATGGTGCACAGTCTGGTGTACCATCGGTACACTAGACTGTGTACCGATGGTCCCATGCACCGGTCGGTACGTAACGTGCCGACCGGTGCATGGTACCATCGGTACACAGTCTAGTGTACCGCCGGTACACCACAATGTGTACCGATGGTACCATGTACCATCGGTACTCCCTCCTGTGTACCCATGGTGCACGGGCTACAGTACCATGGGTACGCAGTAGTGTGCACCATAGGTACCACTGACTGCGTACCCATGGTGCAATTTAACTTGTATTTTTTTTAAAAATATGTTTTCGGTGTTATGGGGTTTTTTTGACAAGTTTATACCCGAATGTTATTCTGTTTTGCTGTTATGGATTTTAAGTGAATTAATTACTATAATAATTTTAGTTTTTGACGAATTTAATATGAAGTGAAGTACAAAAAATGTCGAATTACTAGTATAGTGTTATGGTGTTTTCAAGTTATGGTATGACTTATGTTAGATCAAGTTAAGTACAAAAACTCAATAAGAACGAAGGTAGAAAGCCGTAGATAGTAGAAGTCATAAGTCGTATTACAAAGTAGATGTCATAAGTCATAATACAAAACAAGATAATGAAACAACTAAGAAGTCAACATGAATGAATGATCATAACAACGCTAGAACAAGTCCGATGATGAGGACGAACAACCATGGAGAGAATAGCTGCAGGACCTGATCTCTCCACCTCAGCGCACCCGCCTCCCCACGCTCGACAGGCATAGTAATAATGGAGCGAACGGCGTCTAAAAGTCTATCGTCCGTGGTACGCGGTGGGGGAGTGATAGTATGCCAACCATAGTCAGCCAGGTATATGTGGCAATGGTAACTGTCAAACGATCCTCAGCAAGCAAGTGCCGACGCCAATCTAGCCATGCGCTCTCCCGCCACGTGTACCTGTCCAGATCTCCTTTCTTGTAACCAGGTCGTAGTACAAGTGGGAGTTGGGGCTCATCCTGAACCCGTCTGAACTGGCGCATAACCCGATCAGGCATGTAGCCCTCGACCGTGCTCATCATCCGCAAAGGATAAACAATAGTGCGGATCTCCTGGACTGGAAACTGGACTCTAATGTCCTCGTATGGCTCAAATAGCACCTGTTACAAAACATTAAAAAAAAATAGATTGAATTAAAATCCTAACACTTAATATCAATATTGTAATGTAAAACAAATATTTACCAACTTACATCTGACTCCTTCTGATCAGCAAAGAGAGTACGAATGACCGATTTGGGGCGGATGTTTTGCCCAACAATCCGCTTCGGCAGCCACTTCACAATCCTAGGCTGCCTCGATACGTGGTCAGCATTCTCTGAGGTACTAAACGCTGGGAAGTGGTCATAGATCCAACAATCAAGCATAGCTACAAAACCATAAAGGTTATGTTTCGATGCTTTCGAAGCATCACCCAAACCACGGAACAGGAATGCCAATGCACTCGTACCCCACGCTATATCCCACAACCCAGAGTCCATATTGGCTAACCCGTACAAGTAGTCAGCCTTCACACTCTTCTGACTAGTATCCGCAAAAATAGTGCAACCAAATAAGAACATAAGGTATGCTCGTGATACCTGGCGGATAGTCTCATCATCAGTCTGCTCGATGTAGCGCCCCCTGGTGAAAGTCTCCCTCAGCCACTTTATCTTGAAGCCAACGCCTCTGGTGGACTGTATCTCTGTGCGGACCTCATCCACTGTCAGACCTAACATACTAGCGTAGTAGCTGTATGCCTCGTCACGTGGAGCCGTGACTACATCAAGTGTCCGACCAACTACAGGGAGACCTGTAATGCAGCTGACATCATCGAGCGTAATCGTCATCTCTCCAAATGAGAAATGGAAAGTGTTGGTCTCCTGATGCCAACGCTCAACAAAAACCTCGTCTAAGACGGAATGTGTGAAGTACTGAGGCAGGTGGGCTATAAGAGGACCAAAAGGAGTCCGCGCCAAAAATCGCTGCACATCTGGCTGAGCAGTCAAGTCCCACATACATAGCACATTATAATGTGCCTGTACGCCCAGTGTAGTGCGACCCTATAAATTAAAAACAAAGTCAGAACATAATAATAGCAAAACCATAGATTAGACGTTTAATAATTAGGTACTTACCTGTCCGATGAAGACGTGGTACGCCTCATGCTCCTTGTAGTCAGGAAATAGAGGGATCTTGTTGCATTTCAGAAATGCAAACTTCTTTCGCTGCTCCTCGGCGTGGATGGCATCTATGTGCTCCTCGTCAATCGTGTCCTGCTCAGGGTCCCCAGTGGCATCCTCCCTGTCGCTAACAGGTGGTGGATGCGTAATAGTATGCGCAGGGGACGCACCTCTGCGAGAAGGTGAGGGAGGTGGTGGATCACTAGCAGTGGGAGGTGGTGATCTATGTGTATGCGATGACGACGTCTCTCGTCGTGAGGACCCTCCACATCTGATATCAATCGCCTCAGAAACTATGGCCTTTTCCTTCCTCTGGCCATGCTTGATTCGGCGCAAAGACCGATCAGTCCGTATCCGTTCCTCCTCCTCCCGAAGACGAATAGTCTGAGAGTCATCAGGAGTATCTCGTCCGCGCTTGGCATCGCGGACCCGCTCATCCTCAACCGCGCGAGCAGTCTTAATACTCTTGCCTGGCGGTGGTGGACGTGACCCAGGGGGGTACGCCCTGGATCGTGGAAGACGTCGCTCCTCCACTGCGTCTGACCTACAAAAATACAAAACAAAGAAAGAAATTAATAACACTAACATATAAAATTTAAATCAACAACACTCCTATACGTATGGTGAAATTTGAAGTTTTTTTAAAAAGTACCAAACCAGAACTTTAGAAACCCAAAAATTAGAGTTTTTTTTAAAAAAAATTAGGGTACCATAGGTACCAAAGAGGACGAACCGAGCGGCACGAGTGTCGTGTGCCGCTCGGTTGCGGCACTGTGTACCGAGCGACACAGGTTATTGTGCCGCTCGGCACACAGATGGTGTGCCGCTCGGTACACAGCTGGTGTACCGAGCGGCACACCATCACGCACCGATGGTGCTGCCCAAGGCGCACCACCGGTGCGGCGCCGGCCATTTTCCAGCCGGCGAGTTGGCTGGAAAATGGCCCAAAAACTCATCCTAATCCTACCCTAAACCCTAATTCTCTACCTAATTCTATCCTAAACACAAAATTAAACCCTAAAAACTAAAATTCATACCTAAATCTAACAAAATTAAGTAAGAAAATGAATTTGAGGACTTACGTAGGAGGCGGCGGAGGGTTTTTGTTCTTGACCATAATGAAGGAGGAGGAGGAAGAGTGGTGGTGGTGGTGGTGGTTCGCCGGAAAAAAAAAGAGATAAGTGAGGTGAAATTCTAGAGAGAAGTGAGAGGTATGAGTGAAGTGAGAGAAAGTGGAGTGGATGAAGTTAGTAAAAAAAAATGGCTTATATACCCACAAAAGGGCATTTTTGGAAAAAATTGGGTATACTTAGATCACCTTTGGGTATACTCAAAATTGGGTATACTTAAACTCGTTTTGGGTATATATAGCCATACCCTTAATAAATACGTCTTATTTTAGAGACCATATACATGCATTATAACATCAATATAATACTTAGGTTTTTTACTTTTAAATCGGTTAACAGATAGGACAACAGACAACTACCCAACTACCTGAATTTATAAACTTAGACTAAAAAGTTATAATCTTTTATGCTTTGTTCACACGAGTTATGTTGTGATTTTATTTTCTAGCAAAAGGATAGTTATTTTTGAGTTTTTTTATCGAAAAAGATTTTCAATTAATGTTGAGTTACTTATGGGCTTCGCCATTGTTTTGTTTTTTATTTTGCAAGTAATTGCATAATTTTTTTAAGATACAACATTCTGCCAACATAGAAAAGAGATTTTAAAAATGTGGATAATTTATTCCAACTAATTTATAAAAAAAACTAAAAAACACAATTAGCTATTTTTTGTAAAAAATTATATAAAACTTTTATGGTAGATATTGAGTTTCACTGAACTCAAACAAATAAGTACTTCATTTTTTATATGACACAAATAAGTTTGAGCTTAACTAACAAATCCAAATTTAAAAAATATGTCCTCAGCGCGCGAGACCGACCGAGCGTGACGGCTGCACGACTTCACACGATAAGTTAAGTTGCTCAATCTCGAGGTAAGCCTAACTGACTTGGTCAAACTTCATCTGGATTTTCTGTGCGATTCGAAAAGAACAGCTCATGGGTCCGCGTGATACGGTTACAATGAGCATGTGTTGAGCACCCCAACGACCATTAGCCAACTAGCACTTAACCTCCGTCAATATTTCATCTACCAAGTGTCATCAAAGTGTATGGAAGTTGTGTATGATAACATACAGAAGCTTGACATGACATTTTATAATTAAGTATCTCCAAATAACATACCCGAACTTGAAAAATACCTGGAAGGCCAAAAAAGACCGCACCAATGAGGAGGCAACAACCTAAGACTCGTCCAAATCAATGCTATTATATAAGAAGTTAATGTTGCATGTGTGAAGTAGGTGAAAACTAGAAAAAATAATAGCAATAGAACGCGATAGCAGTTTGTAATACAAATAAAAATTATAATACAAGTGTTCTTCACACAATTATTTCAAGTTCTTTTTATGTTTTCATTGTTGATCTTTGTTTGTCAAATTTATTCAAGTGTTATAACTTTAGGTGATGTTTGCCTCATAATTTTGGTTACGTTGTCAGGGAAAAGTCACAACCATATATCTTAACTGATCAGGCAAAAGGAACGATAGAGACCACCCTAGAGGCCGTACCATTATGCCCATCTCTAAGAAAGGAAAAAGGCAAGGCTATGGCAAAAAGAAACCTCAGTGATAACGACCTGTAAAAAAATCACTCTAAAAAAATGCGATGTGATCCTGCAAAAGAAAGATAAAAGAGCCTAGTATCCACTTCATTCATAAATACTTTGAGGGAATAACCAAATATTGTGGGGACATCTTACTGATTAAACCCGAGGTAGAAAAATGTGATATGTGAAGGGTTTCTATAATGGTAAACTTACTTTTCACCCTCCTTAAAGGTAGAACCATTTTAACATCATCCTTTGTGTTGTCCTTAAATCGATAATGGGAGATCATGAGAAAGTTGGAACCTTATTAGGAAAAACAATGTTGGAATTTCGCTAGGAATCGACAGATGGGCCAAAACTAAAACGACAGAATTTTAGTACTCGATGCACCATCCCCTTTAACCTCGTTTTGGGAATACCATGGTTGTTTGATTTCGGCATCACCCCTTATCTTTACCATCAAGGCGTAAAATATATGATGGGAGATGAAGTACGGATAACCAGGAGGTACCATGGTATAACATATGAAGAAGCGCGAGAGGATCCACAAAACTTAGTACGAGCCCGACAGCTGCAGATGCAAGCACGGGCGAGAATGTTCCAGCATACGAACTCGAATACTCCCCTCACAGTGGACAAATCGAGGGAGAACCAATTCGAATTCGGAGCAACATAGTAATTAGAAGAGGTATTCTTGGAGGAAGAACTGACCGAGTAGTTAGCATCAAAATGAACCTGAAAGAGGAAATGAAGTCAAGTTTAATACTCATACTAAAGGAATACGAAGATGTCTTTACATGGAACGGTGCCTCGTAACAGGTATTACCGAATCCTTTGATAAACATAAGCTTATGATAGACCAGTAGGTAAGAGCGATGCAAGAAAATAAGAGGTATTTGGCACATGAACGGTACAAAATAGTGGAAAAGGAGGTCGAACATTTTTGTCCATGGAACACATTAAAGAAGTCAGATACCCCGAATAATGGGTATATAAAATACATGATATTTGAAATATAAAAAAATCAAACCTAAACATAACTCCATTATTATTCCCTTTTTAAAAAGCACGTATTATGTTTCTTTCTTTTTTTATTTCTTCTTTTTAAAAATAAAACAAAAATCTTATTTTTCACTAATTTCACATTTTCTTAAAGATATTTGTTCTAAAGGTATATTTTAATTTATGATAACATAATAAAGAGAAAAAAATGATATGAATGAATTAGAAAATTAATAAATATTATAATGAAAGATAAAAAAAGAGTTAATAAATAATATGCGATCAAAATGAAAAAAGAAGAAGAATATATAATATATAAAAATGACCCGTATTAAATGGGTATGGTTTACTATTCCATCAAAACCTATAAGTGGTTAAAAGATGAATCTTTTAGTTTTTTGATTTTTTTACTCTTTTAACTTTTTTATTAAAACAAAAAATATTGAATTTTTTTAATATTTGGTGAAGTTAGCTTTTGAATAACCAAACACCAAATTAACCAACAAATTTTCTATTCATATACTAAATTAATTTTTTTTAACAAAATCTTACAAAATGTTTGGTTAACAAAACATATTTTTTTCTAACAAAAACAATGTACCCTGAACATTAACAAAAAAATAAACAAATGGAGAGGTCGAAGTTTTTTTTTGATGAAGTTAGAACTAGAGATGAAGTAATGCAATATTTTCGTTAGAGTTAGAACTAGATTTGAGTTTAAACCTGTAATGAAGTTTCTCGAGCTACTTGTTTTCCGTGAACGATACTGATGGTGCAGTTTCCTCTCAGCGTCGGTGGATGTATATAGAGCTGGTGGTGTAAAACCAACAGACAGCGCTACAATGCCTATCATTTTCACCGCGTACGTTAGAGTTGCTAAACCGTTAAACTGGTAGTGACTTCAATGTAAGTTAGAAAGTGTAACCAATGTTAGAAGTCGTTGCCGATGTAAAATTCACCGCCAGCACAGTGACTTCAATGTAAGTTAGAAAGTGTAACCAATGTTAGAAGTCGTTTCCAGTGTAAAATCCACCGCCAGCGTACTAACGTCTACGGTTTAAGGTACACTCACTGCCGGTGCGGTATTTGTACATCAGAGGTGTCTATTCAGAAAATTATTATGTACTATTTTTATACAATTGTTACTCTAATGTACACCCGCGTGCATCTTGACATACCCCCGTGATGCGCGTTAGTCTTATTTAATAGGTGTTCCTCGTGCATCTTGACATACCCCCGCGATGCGCGTTAGTCTTATTTAATAGGTTTTCCGAGCAGATTGGTTAAGGGGATTATGCTATCCATATTTTACACCTGTCTAATTTTGATAGGCCTATTACGATTACGCTATTCATGTCTAAAATATCAATAAATATACATTTCATTCTTGTAAGCTCATAACCTTGAAAACTCACACACATGAGTGATATAATTTGGAATGTGTACTAAGATACGATTATATTTAAAGTAGTTGAGTCGTGAAACATACGATGTCGAAAGAAACACCTGGTTTTGTCGATGAAGTTTTATGCAGAATATACTTTATGCACGGAAGGGAAACGACGTATTCCGGTTGTATGATACCCCGAGCATGCGGACGTAAATAAGTCACCACGAGGTTAGATTATTTGAAAACAGTTCCGAGTATACCCATTGCATCACTCTCCTATCAACTCAAAAGCGAACGCGCGATATTTTTAGTATGACATTTCAAAGTCTAATTACAGAATATATGCTGAATCATGTGGTGCAGCAACTTCAAAATAAAGTAGAATTATCCGTCACCGTAAACACACGCGTGTTAACTAATTTTACACACAAATTATGTAATCTTCTTAACTATGTCAACTAATTTATATCCAATATTATCGTAATCGTCAAATACTTTGATTTTTGAGTACCTACACACTAAACGCGTCGGTGGTAGCCCAAAAAAACTACTTACTTTTTCAAACTAAGAGAAATGAACACCGACGGCATGGTATTTTAACGTTGTCAACACACTTATGCACCACCGGTTTAATACTGATAGCGCTTTATTACGTTGTGAGTGCATAAATTATACGCTGCTAACTGCATAAAATGTTGGTGGTTCATTATTTTTCGTTTGTCAGTGAATGAATTTAATATTTTCAGTGTTTTATTATGTCGGTGGTCCGTAAGTTATATATTGTCAGCTACATAGAGCGCTGGTGGGCCATTGTTTCTCCACCACTAGTGTGTAGTTCCACCTCCAGTCTTGGCATGTGTGCACCGGCGGGGCGGGGGTATAAATGCTAAAAAAACTATTAATACAACTTTAACCAACATGTGTTGATAACCGTAAAAAATAAAGTAAACAAACTAACATAAAAATGAAGCAAACATGCATTAAATTTACTTAAAACCAAAATCATATTCGATAAAACATTCTTTTAATCATCCAAATCAAATACAACATCATGAAAAAGTTTTTATTCTACAAACAATAACTACAGAGTGCAAGAACTAAAATGTGCAAATAAGGTACATTATGAATAATATATGAATGAGCCAGGGGCTGATGATCGTACAGACTTGGTTCATGAAGTGGACAAGTTCTTTGAGGTTATCGTTAAGAGGTATTATACGGTGTACCACCTCTATTGGGTTATCTTCTCCTAAAACACGCGAAGTGATATACAAACCACCGAACTTCGTCACGTACGCTTCATACTAATCCATAAATTTCTTACGGTTTAGCACAAGGGGTTGAGTGTACATGTCAATGCAGAAAACACGAGTTTTCCAATCATCCCAATGTAACATGTTAACCGGATAGCACTAGTGGTCTATTTTTCAAAATTGTAAAGGCGTAAAAAATATTGAGGGGCCTCACATGCACCCAACCAAACTGAGGTATCACTCGATGTGACATTTATTTTTTGGTAACATGCATAAACCGGATATGGTGGTGATACAACCCCACCGACTGTACCGGAAAACTATCCCTCATATTTAAAAGGTTTCAATATAGATGATTTATAATTAGTAGACAAAGGCCGCAAACACATGAAATGACATATATCCTGAAAACTAACAAGGCTTCAAATCCGTTGAAACTCTTCAGCGAAGTCTTAGGCGCTCCTCCAAACCCCTTGTGTAGCCATACTAACGCTCAACTACCCCAAGCTATACGATATAACTTATTCATATGCGTTGATAAAGCAAGTAGATTAGCTTGTGTATTTTTCTGACTGGTATTCTGTGACCATCTCATTGGTACAGTCTAGATTAACATCACAATATCGAGATGCTTAAAAGGTATTCATCAGTCATTCTAGCCCAAAACCAACCCATCCTACTTGTCTAACTCCTCTCGGATATTAATCTCTATAACTCTCAACAACGAGGCATAGATCTCCCACGAAACACCAAAATTAGGATTCGACTCTATTTAAATTATATGAACCACCACCAAGATACTAGTAACGACGAGTTGCCGTGACTGAAAACACGAAAACAAGACAGATTATTATAATCTAATTATAAAAACTAAATTAAATAAGTAATTTGCATTAAAGGGTGTTGAAACGCACAATTCTGAGAAAAGTGTTGTACCCTTCGTGTTGCATATAGTCCAGAAAAACTGCAACAATGCTTAGTGTCAAAAATAAAAACTTCAAACCGATCAGAGCCGTCAAGATGTACGAGTTGCCTATCTGATACTTTTTTCTGATTCTTTTTAGCTTTATTAGCATCTTTAGGCTTTAAATCAGAATCTGCCTTCGGATTCTTAATCCAAAAAGTTCAATTCACCAATTTTTGATTCACTCGATTCAGTCCCTTTGAGAGAAGCAATTTTCTTAGAAAAACTATTTCTATCTTCAGATTCGCCAGATTCTTCCTTACTGAATGAGAATCCTTCTTTTATGGTTTTCTTACTAGAATGGGGTTTTACAACTTGGAAATATAATGTGAACCACGATATTTATACAAAAAATCCAACTTAACATATATGTGTTGTCGGTAGTTGATAAAAAGAAAGAAGAGAAAGAAAGTGATTTGCTTAAGTACCCGTGTCGTTGGTTAGTAGATGGAAAGAAAGAATAGAGAGAAAGTTGGCGTGTCGGGGCCTAATTTTAACTTTTTTATTAAAAACTTTTATTATAATTATTTTAAGATATTTTGGATATTATAAAATATAATTGGATTTTAAGTAATAAATAATCGAGTTAAATATATTTATTTTAAAAAAGAACAATCAATGAATAATAGTTTGGCTTTCATGTCTAAATTAGCACTATACCTTAAATTATATATAATTATAATTAAGGCGATTTAAATATAAAATCAAAGAGATATTCTTAAAAACTTATAGAAAAATGAGAAAATACATATTTATTATGAATACTAGGGAGTGTATTATATAGATTAAAACATGGGTGGTGATATTGGATACTGGAAGAGGATATGGAGATGTTATCTCATGTGTTAAGGTTTTGTTGGTAAGAAAAAACTCAACTAAAAATTTAAAGTCCATGTTAGTTAGGTGGTATTTCTATTTGTTTTTCTTATTCTTTTATCAAAATTTGGAGTCATTTAATATGATGTATTTGTTGGTAGCAACAAAACAAATTAAACAACACTCATATTTGGGTCAGGCTAGAAGAAAACTATAACACTCAGATTTGGGTCAGGCTAGAAAAAACCATATTTTGATGGATCTTACACGGTTACATCTTACACCTAATTGATATATCTTTCACCTAATTTTGGACAAATTTATCTTTCGCGGAAAAACAAGGTACAAAAATGTTTTGATACATCTCTCATTATTTCCCCATTTTCCTCTCAATCTCTCTCAAACCTTCTCAACCACCATAATCTACCTAAAAATAAAAGATGTTCTTTCAAGAATCTAAACTATCAACAAGATAAAGGTATGCGTCTCAAGCCTCTCACTCTATTTTTGTTATCAAATTCGTTGTGAATATGGTGTAAAACATTAGAGTTTTTAAAAAAAACTTGATTTTTTACATGATTATTGCTGCTGGTTTGTTAAATTGATAGCGTAGGATTGTTTGCTAAATGTGGATCTGTGCTTTGAGCATGATTTTAATGAGAATGATGATGTATTATGAGATTTAGGGTTTATGTCCTCGCAGGTGTTTGCCGCATGACGTATGCGACCATGTATGTGTTAGTCGCACACATCGTGCGACCAAGGTGAGTGTGTGTTCTATGCAAAACATATATATCACTGGACGCATGTGACATGATATAATCATGGTTGTATGCAACTCTACTTACTCAGGGCGCATGCAACTCTACTTTAAAGAGTTTGACTTGTTTCATTCTTCTTGTGTCTTTTATTATTAATATTTGTTTTCTAGGATGGCTCATAAAAATAGTTAAGAATCACCATCACAACGAGACAACTCCCGATACACCGGTGTATAGGGAGCTTGTCGCTACCGAAAACCTCTCCTCGGGGACGCGTACAAACAACGCTTGCGTCGTGGTGATGCAGGGGACGATACCAGTCGTCACACTGGTTGGGCTACGACCGACAGTAGTGATGTAGGTTCTTCTTTGCATGACACACATAATGTTGATACGAAGTTCACCGTTGTATTGCTTCATATCCCGATTACGCCCTGCATGAGGTGTTTAGTGTATATCATGGAGATGTAATTTTTTTCTATTAAACAACTTTATTATATAATTCAAACTTAATTTGTTAGACATGTTTTACATTTACGAGTTTTTTTGTTTGATACGTATTGCGGGAGAGAGTCAGTTTACGTTGCTTCGCGACGTTGGACGTTGCGACTGAGATGACCAGGATTGCTGATAGATTTAGACGTCGTTGAGTTATTTTTTGTATGAAATATATTATGTTTTTTTTGTTTGTTGTTATATTTTTAAGGCTTGTGTCCGGATATTTACGTATTTATGGTTACTACGATATTTATGAATTTTGATGCATGGTTTTATGTATTTATATTTTCGATTAAGTTATTTTGAGCATGTTAATACAATATAAGTTATCATTATGACAACTAACTAGTAGTAAAAAATCACATAAATGTTAGATATGACTTTGAAGAAAAATAAGGTATTGCAAACTAAGTAAACGACAAAAAAATCTAGTCACTTATCAAAACTTCGAAAAAAATATTACTAATTACCTATCGCCTGAGAGAGCTTTCACATTGTTGCTGCATATTATATGCGACAACAACTCTTCTGTTTTAAATTCATGAGTCAATGCCCAATGTCAGTTTTGGGCCTCCACACTTTTCAAGTCACTTCATGGTTAAACTTAATTTGGATACCCCAAGGTCATGTATTAAAACAATAATTAATTTTTTTAATATGTGGCAGACCCATCCTTCATATATACAGCTCGTGTCTATATTCTAGAACCTGTCCGTCCTCTAGTCATTGTATTAGATTGGTTACCCATAAGCTTACTCGGTTTAAATTTTCCCCTCGTGACCTTATTCGAAAGAAATGTAGCGATATTAACCCTAGGGTGTCAAATTCACAAAACCACATCTTCTCGGGCCAATCACTGTTATCAGATGACCCCATGCTTTCTTCTCCAGTCTTTACATAGATTCATCTTTTTCCGTTTATATTTCCCTCAATCGTGCCAATGAATATTTCTACAAACAAAAATCTACAGATACTTGGCTCAATCTTGGGGACCGTAACATAAACTTATTTCATTATAGTATCAAAAATTGTATTTTAAGAAATAAAATAGTCTCAATATCTAATAGTAACATGGATCTTTCCACTTTCCCAAACGGGGTGGGGAACGTCTTAGTCAACTATTTTTCAGAACTTTTTGGCTCCTACAATCTCCTCTCTTATTTCTACTAAAGTGAATACCCAATATAAATCTTCGATGGTTCATCCTATTACTTGAGCATAAAATTAAAAGTGTCATTTGTAGTATTTGGTGAGGTTTATTTTCGTCTGAGGGTAAGTTTGTAATTTTTATTTAAAACTGTGTGGAAGTTTGAGAGTATTTAATGTTTGAGTAGAAAGTAGAGGGAGAATTAAGAAGCCTGGTTGTATTTAATTTACATTAACCTTATTTAATGTTGGTGGTTGTGTATTTATACCCTTACATTTGGGCTTTATGGGCTTTCGGGTCATGTTTAATGGACCCGGGTCAAGTTCAAGGACCCATGAGCTCTTAGTAGGAGAGCAAACAGCTTAGTCAAGAAGTGATTAGGTTTTAAGTACTTTAGTTCTGTTCGAATAACACAATGGAGGATGGTGTCCGAATTGTCATCGTCCGGTTAGATAGACATTGTCCGAACTGACCTTGTCCGAACTGACCTTGTCCGAAGTGGTAACGGGATCCAGACTCATCAGTGGTGTGGTTTATTTTTGTCTGAGGGTAAGTTTGTAATTTTTGTTTAGAGTTTGTGGAAGTTTGTAAGTATTTAATGTTTGAGTAGTGAGTAGAGGGATAACTAAGCAGCCTGGTTGTATTTAATTTTCATTATTCTCATTTAATGGTGGTGGTTGGGTATTTATACCCTTACATCTGGGCCTTATGGGCTTTTGGGTCATGTTTAATGGACCCAGGTCAAGTTCAAAGACCCATGAGCTCTTAGTAGGAGAGCAAATAGCTTAGTCATGAAATGATTAGGTTTTTAAGTACTTTAGTCCTTAGTTCGAACAGTCCAATGGGTGAGGTGTTCGAACTGCCCTGTCCGGTTTAGATGGTCTTTGTCCGAACTGTCCCTGTCCGAAGAGGTTGCAGAATCCGGACTCATCAATTAGTAGCCCTTTTTTTAGGTCTTTGTTCAAAAACCTTTGTCAAAACCTGGAAAACAGTCCGTTGCTAGTGACAGTTACATCCGGACAGGTCCTCCGAATAGTGTCATAGCTTTATCCAGACTGAAAAAAGCTCTTTGAATCTAAACGGTTTCTTGCCAAAGTTCATGGGACACGTGTCTCTCTCTGGTTCGTTACTTCAGTCGTTTTCTTACCTCGAATTTCGCACCCACCTTCTCTGAAAAGCAACCTCTTCATTAAATGAAGGTGACATCAGGGTCGTTTCTTAATCATTGCAAATCCTTTCGAATTCTCCTAGGAATCAAAACACCTTTTTTGGGGTTTACTATAAATTAAAACACTTTTCTACTGTTTTACTATCACCTTCATTTTCACTTTGCAAATTTTCAGAGCTTTCTCTCTCAAACACAAGTTCTTCACTTTGGTTTGTTTATGTTCACGGCTAGGAACACTTTAATCAGAGGTGGGTGGCTCAATATATCAGAACTAGAAAAAACACAAAAAGTTGAAAAGGAAAGGCGCATCGCAGCAGGCTTACCTACTTCCCCCATCGATAAACCAGTAACCTCAACCATAGAGCCTGACCAGGGTTCCTCCTCTACAAAAAGTGTCAAACCGAGGAGATTGTTTCAAACCAGTCTTTCTCCTATTATCTCAGGTTCATCGGTTCAAGAGTCAGAACCCACTGTTGAACCAGGTTTAACAGTTACTAGTTTCAAAAAGCCTTCCCCATTCATAGCCATGGGGTCAAATGCAGATACTTCTCCCAACAAACTGGTCGATCGAAGAAAAGGTCGGCTGGTCAAAGGGCAGGCTTCCAAAGGCACCCCTTCCAAATCAGGTGCCAAGGATAGCAGTATAGGGTCAGAGACACCCATAAAAGTACCCAAGGACAGGCTGTCCGGACCGGAGGCCACTGGCTCAAGCCCCCAAAGAGAAACCATCACATTAGAGCCCCGGCCGGAGGCCAGAGTCCAGGAGAGTATTGAAGCTCATCAGTCCGGAGGTCAGACTGAACCAACTCCAAACTCCCCCCTCACCAAGACAACTGAAAAACCTTCCTCAATAATGGAGGAAATAATGGAGGACTCTATCGAAGAGGCTCCATTCGAGTCCGAACCCTCCGGACAGACTAGTGATACTGCTGCTGCCAAGAAGGACAAGGGCAAAAAGAAGCTATGCTTTAGGCATCCAGAATTACCAGAAATCCTCGAAGGAAAAGTGGGACCTTGTTTCCACAAGGTAAACGTTAAATATCTTCTTGTTTTATAAAAAATCAACTATGTTTTCATCCATACAGCCGAGTTGGGCCGGATGCTTACGAAGTGGGTGATTCCAGAGAACGTAGAGATAAGAATCCCCATAGACCCCGCAACCCCAATGGACTGCAAACTCAGTGAAATAGTCATCTTCACTGAGCTTTTTAACTGGGGTTTAAGGTTCCCCTTAGATCCGAAAATAGTTAGGTATTTCCACCTCATCAAGCTCTGCCCTAGTCAACTGAGCCCCAACGTCTGGTACACACTTATGGCCTGCATCATGGCCTCCAAGCTCTCAGGGATTCCTTTACCAATGGAGGAATTCGCAGTTGTGGCCAGTTTCTGCAGAAACCACCACATTCCCTTCTATCACTTCAACACGGGTGATAATTATAAAGCAGTGGATGATCTTCTTGAGTCGGAGAGAAATTGGAGGACTCAATTCCTGTTTGTAAGCGGCGCTTGGGAGAATGTGAGGAAAATCAAAGCTGGAGTCAACCCGAGTCTCCTCACCAGCAGATTGAGGAGTGATCGAAAGGATCCTTCCTTACTTTTATTTTTACTTTTATCGAATTTGCCTAAACTGACTAGTCTTGTCTGTTGTCTTAACAGAGCTGCCCAAAGACTTCAATGACTATCCAAAGGCCGGGCAGACCACTTGTACCAAGATTAACACTTGGGCTGCTGAAAAGTGGGGGAACCGGTTTCATAATGCTTTTACAGGAGGAAATTTTGCAAGGTCTCACCTCTGGAACACTACTGGCCGGAGGGACTTGACCTGGGAAGAACTCACCACTCCACCTTCTCCGGATGTAGTCCTCAAGAGAACACACGAACCGGATGGGTCACTATACTTGCCAGGCCGGGCCAAGGCCCCAAGTAAAATGAAAGGCAAGAAAGGGAAGGGCAAGAAGGTTGCAGGTGAGGCTAACCCTGCCGAGGTGGAGGAGGCTGCTCCAACAAACCCAGAGGGGCCAGCCCCAAGCCAGATCGATGCTGCTCTCCTAGAAGTGGTGGAGCAGGAGAGTGTTAGGGAAGAGGTAGGATCTCCCAAACCTGCAAGGGTTCGCAAGAGAGACCGAAAACGTGGAGCAGAGAATAAGTAGAGGGAGGCCAAAAAGAAAAAGACCTCTAGGGGTGACGAACTTTCTCTCCGGCCTCCGGAGCCTCTCCCCCTGTAGACCCTACTGATCCGACAAGAGCAGAGGAGATCCCTGGTGACTTTCAAACTGACGAGGTTGGAGGAGGAGACCTTAGCATTGATGGTGTTGACATCACAGGGTTTGATGGACTCTGTGACTATTTTGCCAACCTTCCCAGAGACGATTTTGCTGGGCCTTACCTCCCTCCAAGAAAGTCAAACACCGTTACTTTTAATGGTAAGACTTTTACTGTTTCAAGTGAAAGGGATATTATAACTCATTCCATATTAAGTAATGTTCAGCCAGTGCTTGTTCTGGAGAAACAAGTTCGAGGTCAGGCAGATATTATCAAAGATCTCAAATCTGACAAGGAGAAACTGTCTGACGATCTCCTCACTGCCACCCAAAATGCTGACATTCTGAAGGGAGAAAACGAGGAGCTAAGAAAGAGCTAAGAGGGGTGGACCATAAAGGTCGCCACCTTGGAAGACACTATCAAAGACCTCCGGGAAAAGCTGTCCGGATTAGAGAATGATCTCACCTCTTCAAAAGAGGAGGGAAATGCCAAAGATCAAGTCATCCATAACCTGACAAGTGACAAGATTGCACTCGAGAACACAGTGTCCAAGGCTGCAGAGGAGAAAGCAGACCTGCTAAGGGAGCAAGAGGCCAAAATTCAAGCCAAGATCAGTGCTTATGCCAACAATGTAATAGATATTCAATAGCAAATGTATGCCAAGGTGAGGTCGGACATGGTCTCGCTCTTTCATGAGAAGTTCCCGAAGAGGAACCTGAGAGATTTGTGGCTTTATGTAGAGTACGAAGACCTTCCCTTCCACACCATGTCTGATGGAGACTTGCATGATTATTCCAGTGCTTCCTCCTCTGACGAAGAAGAAAACACCGGGGAGGACCCACACGAAGAGAAAAATGATCCCAAGAAGAAGAAAACCAGTGAGGTTGAGCCATCTTCAAAGGCTCAGTCTTAGATTATGAATTATCTTTTCACCTTTCTCTTTGTTTTAACTAAAGTCCTTGGAAGGCCAAGGTATTTTTGTAATTGTGTCCGGTACTTGACCGTATAGATCTTTTGTTTTGTCTGACAATTAAAAAGTCCTTGGAAGGCCAAGGCATTTAGGTTATTTCAATGAATATATTTGTTTTGCAAAACTTTTGAATTCTTTCATATTTCAATTTTGGTGGCTAGTGTTTAAATAACCCTTAGTTATTTCATAAATATTCTAAAGCGAGAGTGTTTAAACTCTCCGATGACAAATGTTTAAGTAGTCATCTTTCCTTTAATTCAATCCGGATGGTGTAAAAAAACAAAGTAAGAACACTTCGAATTTTTTCAAGAAGTTTTCCAGCAGCCCTTTCTAAATTTTCCAGCAGCCCCTTCTAAATTTTTCTGCAAACCGGACAGTATAGTTCTGTTGGCCACCTCAACTTGACCGTTTGCTTGTGGATGGAAAGGTGAAGAGAAACAATGTTGTATACCCCTAGAGGCACAGAAACTCTCCATTTCCTTGTTGTCGAACTGTGGCCCATTGTCTGTTGTTATCTTCTGTGGAACACCAAATCTTCAACAGACATTGGATACAATGAATTTTATGACGGCTTTTGATGTTGTTCCTGCCAGTGGGGCTGCTTCAATCCACTTCGAAAAATAATCAATAACAACAATTATCGTCCTGCGTCCTCCGGATGCCATAAGAAGAGGTCCCACCAAATCCAACCCCCACCGAGCAAAATGTATAGGCTCAAAAATTGACTCTAAAGGGATGGCTGGGACATGAATTTCGTTGCTATATCTTTGGGATGGGTCACACCTTTTCACCAGCACCTTAGCATCTTGCATTATAGAGGGCCAATAATAGCTAGCTAGTAAAACTCTTCTTGTTAGAGCCCTGAATCCACAGTGAGCTGATCCCTCACCATCATGTAATTCAGAGAGGACTACTTGAGATTCATCGTCTCCCAAACACCGCAAAAGAGGTTTATTGTAAGACTTTTTATACAGAACGTCTCTTAGTATGATAAAACCACGAGCCTTGTGCTTCATTTTTCTTGCTAGTGATTTATCCGGAGGCAAGATGCCATCAGAGAGATACTACAGGAGAGGAAATCTCCAATCTTGAGGTTGTTTCATCTGAACATCGAAAATTTCTTCCTTTTTGCTCATATTGAGTTGAATAGAAGGGCACTCCAACACATGGATCCAAGGATATGACTCAGTGTATGCTATGGTCGCCAAGGAATCTGCTAGTTCATTCTCTGTTCGGGGTATATGCTCATAAACAGTTCTTTTGAACTTAAGTGCCTCATTTTAAAGAAGAAGCAAGTACTTCACTAGTTGCTCCTTTTTTGCCTCAGATTGACCTTGCGCATGGTGGATAAGAAGTTGGGAATCACTCATCAGCTTGACCCTTTTGGCCCCACAAATATAAGCTAACTTTAAACCAGCTATAGCTGCTTCGTATTCGGACTCATTGTTGGAAGTCCTAAAAGAAAAACATATAGCCTGGTACATTTTGTCACCATATGGAGAAGTCAAGCACACCCCTGCACCACATCCCATAGTACTTGATCCACCATCTGTCCGGACGATCCAGACCTTTTTGTCTTTCATCTTAGTAGTTTGATCCGTTTTCCTATCAGAGTGGAATTCAACTAAAAAATCAGCCACAGCTTGGGCTTTGACTGCTGTTCGAGGAGAAAAATCAATATCGAAGTCCCCCAACTCCATTGACCACTTAGTCATTCTACTTGAAATGTCTGCCTTTTGAAGAACATTCTTCAAGGGAAAAGATGTCCGGACGATAATAGGATGAGCCTGAAAATAAGGCCTCATCTTCCTTGCAGCAATTACCAAGGCTAATGCTAATTTTTCGAGTTTTAAATAGCGTTTTTCTGCATCTATCAAGCTCTTGCTGATGTAGTACACTAGATGGGGGTGATTATCCACCTCTCTTACTAATACAACACTGATGGCACAACTGGAAACTGCCAAATATACGAAGAGCGTCTCTTCATCAACAGGTTTTAAATAAATTCTTAGGGGAGGACAGATGTTTCTTGATCTCATTGAAGGCCTCATCGCACTGTGAAGTCCAGTCTAATCCCTTTAAACCCTTTAAAGTTTGAAAAAACGGGGCACATATGTCCGAAGACCTTGAGATGAATCGATTTAAAGCAGCCAACCTCCTAGTCAACCGTTGTACTTCTTTAACATTTCGAGGAGGCTCCATTTTGAATAAAGCATTAAGCTGGTCCGGGTCGGGCTGTATCCCTTGCTCACTTATTATATAACCCAGGAATTTCTCAGACTGTACTCCGAACACACACTTTTCAAGATTTAGTTTCAAATTTACTTTTACTAAGTTAGCAAAAGTTTCTTGGAGGTCTGCCAAGTGTAGTTGTTCATCCACACTTTTTACCATCATCTCATCAATGTATACTTCCATATTTCTTCCAATTTGATTAGCAAAAGCTTTGTTCACTAACCTCTGATAGGTAGCCCCAACATTTTTCAACCCAAATGGAATTACCTTGTAACAATGAAGACCCCTATCAGTGACAAATGTGGTATGCTCCTGATCCTTCAGATCCACTTGAATCTGGTTGTACTCGGAGAAGGCATCCATGAAAGATAGTAGCTTATTTCCGGAAGTGGAATCCACCAGCTGATGAATTCGGGGGACCGGATATAAATCTTTTGGGCAAGCCCTATTGAGATCTGTAAAATCAATGCACATACGCCACTTGCCATTTTTCTTTTTCACCAAGACCGGATTGGTTGTCCACAAAGGATACTGAGACTCCTTTATATGCCCCATTTTAGTGAGCCTGTCAACTTCTTGAACAATAACATCAGCCTTTTCCTTGGAAAAAGCTCTTCTCTTTTGTACCACATGTACTACGTCTCTCCGAATGGATAGGTGATGTGATATAATATCTGTTGGAACCCCGGTAACATCAGCATTGCACCAAGCAAAAACGTGCTGATGATCTTTAGAAACTTCAACATTTTATTCTTCAGTTCGGACGACATTTTGGACCCTATCTTAACACTTTTTCCTTCTTCCAAAGAATGTGTTTCAACTTCTTCAACCGGTATCAACACTCCAGGGGTCTCTCTGGGGTCATCAATTTCACCCTCACCCTCAGAAAGCCCCTCAAACTGCTATTCTTTGTTGATACGAACTGCCCCCAACGTCCGTGGAGCCAGTGCTGTAGCATAACACTCTCTTGCAATCTTTTGACTGCTCCGGACAACTCCTACTTGTCCTTGAACAGCATATTTCAAACATTGGTGGACTGTCGAGGCCACTGCATGCATCCTAGAGAGCCAAGACCTCCCTAAAATAGCATTATAACAAGTGGGACAATCCACCACAATAAAAAGTATCCTGACCATCTTCTTAAAAGGGCCCTTGCCCAACAGAACTTCCTCTTCGAACTCCCCGATCACATCTGCTGAGCTCCCAGTGAAGCCCACAATTGATCTGTCTGAACGCTGAATTACGGCTGGATTTTTCATCTTTTTGTAAGAGGTTAAGAAAAGGATATTGGCTGAACTCCAAGTATCCACCAAGATTCGTCTTATGTCATTGCCCCCAATGGATGCTCCTATAACAACAACATCTTCATGAGGGCCAGCTATATCCCTTAAGTCATCTTCATCGAAAATAATAAAGGGAAATGGAATTTGTGATTGATATGAGGTCATGCCTCCTTCCAGCTGGGTAGCTAAAGTATGAACGTGCCTCTTCCTTGAAGAAGTAGTAGGAGGTGTCATAGTATCTCCTCCGAAAATTGTGAGTGACTCAAAAAACTTAATAAGCCCGGAGACTGTTTTACAACGTTCCTTAATGGCACCCACTCTATTTCGAGTTGGATCAGGATCCAAGTATTCTGATTCTACATCAAATCTTTCGATTATAACCATAGCTCCCTCCAGAGCAGCATTGCTCGGACCAACCCGATGGGCATTATCAGGCCTATTTCCTCCTCTTCTTTTGACATATGCCCCCAACTTTCCTCTTTCAATTAAGTTCTGAACTTCTTGTTTCAAGGCTATACAATCGTCATTGGTATGGCCAGTATCCTTATGATACTGACATAAAGAATTGTTATGATGTTCCCTAGGAGATTGTAGTGCGGTCGGCCTTCTATAGTGTACTTCTTCCTTCATTTTGTCATAAATAGTGGCCACACTTTCCTTTAACTCTGCAAACCACTCCGGTTGAACCCAAGGCCCTCTCTTATTTCTAGATTGTTGACTCTGGGTAGGCGCAGCTGGCTGAGATTGAGCTTTAGCCCTGTTATGTCCCTGTCTGGTCTCCCTTGCCTTGTTCCCGGACTGATTTTGGTTGGGGTTTGGTGCAACCGGGGCAGACCTCACCTGCCTGTGCACGCTAGTTTTCTTTGTTTCATCAATGTTGATTTGTTTTCCAACCTGATTCAGTAGACCCCCCCAAGTCATGGCTTTTTTTTCTGGTCACTGAATTAGCTAAATTTCCAAGGTTTAAGCCCTGCCTCAAAGATGCTATGGCTACTTGCTCAAAGCAGTCAGCCAACCCATTTTTGGTGTTCATAAAACGACTTATGTATTCCTTTAGTGATTCTTTTGGTTATTGGGCACAATATATTATTGTGTCCCCATTACCCTTCAATTCTTTACTCCCAACAAACAGCCTTCGAAAGGTCACCCAAAAGGTATCGAAATTTCTGATGCAACCTTGTGGTAGGCTGTTATATCACTTCAGAGCACTCCCCGTAAAGTATTGGGAGAATTCTCTACAGAGTAACTTGTCATCATCATCGAAATTCATCATAAAGTTTTTAAATTGTTCCAAGTGGTTGTCCGGATCTTTGCTGCCATCGTATTTCTCCATTTTTGTGCTATCGAACCTCTTAGGGAGGTTTCCGGACAGAATCTTAGAAGACAATGGAGATTGCCTCCAATTCCGGCCACGACTGAAAACAGTATTCTCATTGGGAGTTGCAAAGATACCTGGTTCATCGTGGAAGGCAAAAGGATCCACCAACATCCGGTCTACATGCCTCCGGCAGTGAGATAATCCTTTGCCTATATTCCTCTTCAATTTCCCATGTCTATCCCTATTTCTTGAATATTTTTTAATCAACTTTTGCTTCTTTTTGGATCGGCCCTCATCACTGCTGGAGGATAAGGACTCTTCAACTCCATCCTCGTCCGAGGAGCTACCAGAAGACTCTGAGTCTGAGTCAGAACTCTCCACTGGCTTAGACCGGTGAGACTTTTTGGAGCTAGCATGAGTCTTATTGGTACTCACATGAGTCTTCGAAGGCTCATGCTCTCTAGGGTTGTCGGTATGATGAGCAACTGATGCTTTTGACTTCTCTTTCATGCCCATCTTAGCCTTCTCTGCCCTCAGAGTTTCTATCTCGCCATTTAATCTATCACGTTCCTCAATGGTATATTCATCATTCTCACCCACCACTTCAAGCAAAGCTGGTGGTACTTCCGGGGTATCCGGATTCATTCAGACTGATTTTTTCTGATGGTTTCGAATGCTTGATTCAGGCACCGTCGTTCTCCCACTGTGGTCGCCAATTTGGTGAGGTTTATTTTTGTCCGAGGGTAAGTTTGTAATTTTTGTTTAGAACTGTGTGGAAGTTTGAGAGTATTTAATGTTTGAGTAGAAAGTAGAGGGAGAATTAAGCAGTCTGGTTGTATTTAATTTCCATTACCCTTATTTAATGTTGGTGGTTGGGTATTTATACCCTTACATTTGGGCTTTATGGGCTTTTGGGTCATGTTTAATGGACCCGGGTCAAGTTCAAGGACCCATGGGCTCTTAGTAGGAGAGCAAGCAGCTTAGTCAAGAAGTGATTAGGTTTTAAGTACTTTAGTTCTGTTCGAACAGCACAATGGATGATGGTGTCCGAATTGTCATCGTCCGGTTAGATAGACATTGTCCGAACTGACCCTGTCTGAAATGGTAACGGGATCCGGACTCATCAGTATTGATAACTATAAATTATCGGGGCCTGATGACTTTAAAGCGGGGTTTTCAAGCATTTATGGAACATAATTGATAAATATATTTGCGATGGGATCTTACTGCTATTTAATAAAGGTCGTCTTGAGCCTTTTTTGAATTCCACCATCATTTTCTAATTCCTAAGAAGGATTTCCCATCTTTCACAGAAGACTTTAGGCTTATTGCTTGTTGCAATATGATTTACAAGATAATTTCTAAGATCACGGCCAACATATCAAGGACTCTTTTGCTTATCTCATTGAAAAATCTCAATCATTTTTCGTGCTTGTCTGTAAAATTACTGATAACATAATTCTCTCTTAAGAGCTTCTAAGGGGTTGTGAAACTAGCTATACAGATCTAAGAGCCGGTCTTAAGAGCTTCTAAGGGGTTGTGAAAGCCTTTGACAATGTTCGATTACACATTATATTCGTCGTCTTGGTGGCCATAAATCTCTATAAAATGTTCAGTTAGATTGTTTAAAGTATTGTCACCCCTCTTATACGGTTAATATTAACGGTGACCCTCGCGATATTTTCAAAGACAAAAAGGGTTTAAGACAAGATCTCTTATCCTCTTTCTTATTCGTTTTGGTCATTGAAGTCCTCTTCGGCATCCTCAATGAGAAAAGTAATGATTCGAACTTTAATCTCCACTTTCAGTGTCATAGGTTAAGACTATTAAACTCTGCGTCACAAACAAATTGATGATTTTCCGTCAAGGTGATATTTACTCGCTTAATTTTATCAATGATAGTTTTAATGATTTCTGTGAATTCTATGAAGTTGGATTTAGCCCTCAGAAGATCCATATCTTCCTCTAGGAGGTTAACCTTATTCTTAGAACCGAGTTGACGTAAGTTTCCTCTTGGTTAAATACTTTAGAGTCCTTCTTCTCTCTAGTCGACTTTACCATAACAACTTTCGACCCTTCATGGACAAAATAACTACATGTATTGCCTCATGGACTTCCACATCTCTCTTATAAAGGTAGTCTTCATCTCATTAAGTCTGTGCTTTTTGTGGGGCAGATTTATTTATATTTGATCTTTATTCTTTCCACCAGATTTCTTAAATAACTCACACAATCTCTCCATCATTTTCTCTCGTTTGGCCATAATATGAAGGTTATGGGTGAGAAAGTATTTTGTTCTATTGTGACATTTACCTTGTGTGAGAGTGGTCTTGGGATTTCAAACCTAATTAGCTTTGATAAGGAAAGGAAAATATAGAGAATAATAAGATTTATTGTATTAAATATAGCGATAAATTAATATGTTAAGTGACCAAGGACTAGATTAAAGCAAACATAAGAGTCGAGGGGCTAAATGATATACCCATAGAACTCGTTTGTAAATAGTAGAAGAGTGGGGTGAGATAGTTCATTTATTAGTGGCAAACATGTAAATTCACCATCTGATTCTTGTACTATAAAAAGGACATTCTCTTTTTGGGGAATGGGCGAATGATTAATCAATTATTACTACATCTATTCATTTTGTCTTTTTCTCTCTCTACAAAATACCGATTCTCTCTAGACCTATACGAACATTTCTTAGACTGAAGTCCCCATACGAGCATTTCTGTATCCGTATTTATCACAATGATATATATGAGTTCATCAGTGGCGTCGTCTGTGGGAAACGAAAGTGGTACCCAGAATCATTGTTCCAAAACTACAAAATCAATCTAAAAAAAGGATCGAAACTGAAATTTATGGAGAGATAGAGGCGAATCCGATAAACAGTCAGATCAGAGTCACATCTTGAGTTTTCATACTCGGATAATGATGCCAGGAAAAAATCAGGTCACATATAAAGAAATTCGAGGGAGCATAAAAGCTATCATCGAACTAGCCGAAGGGCTAAGGACTCAAAGAATAAAAAACATGACCACGGAAAGAGAAAGTTATATTCTGAAGAGCTCATACTAATCGACAAGAAATATAACTCCAAAGAGGCAAATTCAGTCTAACAGTTACAATCAAGATTACTGAGTCAACAACCAGTTTATTTTTCCATCTGAGAATGATCTATATGCAACAACAAACGAAGTTCCTGGGGGAAATGCTTATAAGGTCGGACATAATTGGAGATCATCTCCACTCTGTTCGGAAATTTTGTCCAGGAATCTTCCAAAGTGGTTTGATATATCTAAGTAAGAAAAGATTTATGGGACACAAGATCTAGACAGCCACATCGAACAGTTCAAAAATTTCGTGATCAATTACGACGATGATGATAAGTTATTATGTAGAGCTTTCTTTCAAACTTTCAAGAATGCCGCATCAAAGTGTTACAATTGTTTACCTCATGGGTGTATTAAGAACTTTGATATATTTTGGATCATGTTTCGATAACATTTTGTTAAAAGCAATAAGTTCCGAGAAAATTGGGACATTATAATTTACTGCAGACAGAAAGTGGGGGAGAGTCTCAAAGAGTATACAAAACGTTTCATCCATGTCAAAACAGATATGGAATTTTGTGAAGATAAAATGGCATTGGCCGCATTCCGAATGGATTTGCTTCTGAGGGTGATGAAAGATAATTCCGCAGAGACGCAGACAATGATAATCGGAGCATTGGCGGATAAGATAAAGTAGCGAATTTTAGTCAAGGAAACCAGGGCGTCAGAGATAGAATTAATATCGTAGTTCAATCCAAATCAATTATGTCAAGATCGAGCATGATAAGAGCCAGTATGGCATCGATTAACGTCCGACGACAAGTATTGCATCTAATAAGTATCATCCGACCCCGAGTACCAGTACAAGTAATAAGTCAAGCACCTCAAAGGGTAGTAAACACTCAACAATATGCGCCTATAGTCAAAGCTCAGCAGTATGTCCGGCCTATGTCCAACAAATGGGTCCGACCAACTCATTATGCTGAGCTGACCGAGTGTGTATCTACTATCTTTGAGAAAGCGCATTCGAATGTACATTTCCTCAAGCCTTTCCCAATGCAGACTCCAAGGGAATACAGAAAAAAAACAAGTATTGCCTATACCATGAAGATATCGGGTATGACACAAAAGATTGTGTAGCGCTGAAAAAAGAAGTACAATACTTGATAGAAAATGAGAGGTTAGTTAAGTTTGTGAAGAAAAATTCTGCCATTACACTCAAACAAGAAACTGTTCTTAAGTAGGATGGTGCGATTGTGATAACATAAACAATCGATGAAGAACCAAATTATCTCTGGAGGTAAAAGAAAATTTAATCAAGTTTCTTTCAACCAAATTACATGTGTTTTCATGGTGTACGGAGGATGTAACAGAAGTTCCAGCAATTGACATTTGTCATCGGCTTGTGGTACAAAACAATGTCCGACCCATCATTCAGAAGAGGAGATCTTTTTCTCAAGAAAAAACTAAACCAATAATGGCAGAGGTAGATCGCCTAACTAAAGTAGGTCACATACGAGAATTACAATACCCTTTGTGGACTGCTAATTTGGTCATAGTAAAGAAGAATGACAAGTGGTGAATGTGTGTAGACTTCACTGATTTGAACATCATGCCCCAAAGATCTTTTCCCCGTACCCAGAATTATGCCAGGTATAATTAGATAGTTGATTCACCATCCGGGAACCGGTTACTATCCTTTATGGATGCTTATGCCGGGTATAATCGGATCTAGATAGATCCAAGAGATCAAAAGAGCACAACTTTCATTATGAGAAGAGGTTTACACTGCTACAAGGTGATGCCATTCGGATTGAAGAATCCTGGAGAAATGTACCAACGTTTAGTAAACAAATCTTTCGAGTCTTAAATTGGTAGAAATTTTGAGGTCTATATTGATGACATGTTAGTCAAAATCTCAAAGGGTGAAAATCATTTGGCTAACTTAGAAGAAACTTTGGCCAACTTGACAAAGATAAACTTGAAATTGAATCCAAAAAAATGTACGTTCGGGGTAAGATTCAGAAATCTTTTAGGGTATATAGTTAGTGAGCAGGGTATTGAAGTCGACTAGGTACAACTAAAAGCTCTAAGTACTATGACACCACCAAGAACAATCAAAGAGTTACAAATCTTGACATGAAGATTGGAAGCGTTGTACAGGTTTATATCACGGTCATCAAATAAGTGCACTTTTTTTTCCAAGTGCTAAGAAAAGCAAGTTGTTTTGTCTGGACTCAAGAATGTTCAAATTCTTTTAATTAGATCATTTGGGGGAAAAATTATACATCTATGTGGTAGTGTCAAATTTTACGGTGAGTGCGGTTTTAATCCGAGAAGAGGGAAATATTATGAGGCCGATATATTATGTGAGTAAAAGTCTTATGGATGTTGAGAAACGATACCTCATGTTAGAAAAACTAGCCCTTGCAGTAGTTACATCTGTGCGAAAAATGAGGCCTTACTTTTAAGCTTATTCAATTATTGTACGAACATCTTTCCATTGAAGAATGTGTTACAAAGGCCTGATATATCATGAACAATGACTAAGTGATCGGTTGAACTTGAGGATTTTAACCTTGAATTTGAACCAAGAACTTCCATTAAAGCACAAACATTAGTTGATTTCTTATTCGAATTTCATTCTGAGCGGAATAACATAGAAGATGTTGAAGAGAAACTTGGAGCAGAGTGGATAGTCTAAACCGATGAGGGATCAAGTTTGTTTGGTTATAGAGCAGGTGTGCAATTGGATTCTACAGATGGAATCGCAATGTATTAGGCCATCCGATTTGGGTTTAAAGCATCAAGCAACGAGGCTGAGTAAGAAGTCGCATTAGTAGGTTTATGTCTTGCTAAAATCTGTGGAGTAAAAAAGGTAAGGCTGATGAGCGATTCACAACTACTAATAAACCACGCGTCTTGTCAATCAGAAGCAAGAAAAGATCACTTAGGGACGTATCTGGGATATTTGAAGACCTTAACTTTGGCGTTCGAAAGCATCAAATATGAACATGTTCATAGGGGTGGAAATTTAATTGTTGGTTCTTTTACTAAAGTTTCTTACTCAAAGGAGTACCCTTGGATAATTACACAAGAAAACCCCTCTATTGTAAAGGGTTCCGAATCAGTTGAAGGATCTGTGGAAGCTTTTCAAATTTCTACAAGTGTGTCAAAAGATTGGAGGAGCGAGATCCAAGAATTTATGGTGAATAACATACTGCTAGTTGATAACGTGATGGCTAAGAGAATATGATTTAAAGTATACAGATACGTTTTACTGGGAGATGTAGTATATAAAGAATCTTTTAGTCGGCCATTACTTCGATGTTTAGGAAGCGATGAGTCACAGATGATACTCTCAGAGTTACATGGCAGGGAAGAGTCGGCATATTGTAGTTACAAAACACTGATACAAAGAGTTCTTCTTACCGGGTATTGCTGGTCGACACTCTCCTCGGATGCTAAGGAATTAGTGAAGAATTGTGATACCTGCCAAAGATTTACCAATGTAATTCATGTACTAGGTGTGCCCCCTTGAATCAATACCAGGTCATACCCTTACCTATAGCATCTGGAGGTCGACAGACAATCATTGTTGTGGTCGACTACTTTTCTAAGTGGGTGGAAGCAGAGCCTTTGGCAGGGACCAGAGCAAAGGATATAATCTGATTCATTGTAACTAATATATGTTGTCATTTTAGGGTTCCGAGGAATATAACAATGGACAACGAACCGTAGTTCGATAACAAAAAAATGAAAGCTTTTTGTGCATCTAAGGTGATACAGAAATGCTTTTCAGCACCCTTTCACTCTCAAGCAAATGGCCAAGTCGAGGTAACTAATCGAACAGTTCTAGATTGGCTGAAAAAGAATTTGGAGGGTAAGGCCGGAAAATGAACAGATTATTTACAAGAAGTTTTATGGGATTATAGAACAACTCTACGGACCACAACCCAAGAATCACCATTTGCACTCGTTTGTGGGATATATGTAGTAGTACCATCAGAAATAATTTTCCCTTCATTCAGGCTGAGTGAGTATTCAGAGGAAACAAATGATAAGGGAAAGCGGACAGAATTGGATCTAGTAGAGGAAAAGAGAAGAAGGGCACAACTAAACTCTTTACACTATCAGACTTTGATGAGAAGTCGATACGCTTCAAAAGTTAGAAGACGAGAATTTAAAGTTGGAGATAAGGTTTTGAGGAAAGGTTTCCTCCATATGAAATAAAAAAGGTAGGGCAAGTTAGCTCCTAATTGGGAAGGACCATATTCGGTAACAAAGAAGATCAAGCCGAGGATGTATAAACTTAAAGATAAGGAAGAAAGAGATTTTCCCCACCCTTGGAACATTGAACACCTCAAAGTTTATTTAGACTGAATGTGTAACTATGTAAATATTTTCTTTATAAGTTCATGTAAGTATCGGCAACATACTATTTCCTACCCTGGTAGCACAGGAATGTTTTAATGAGGTGTCCTAATATTCGACTTATATATAAAATTCATTTGCCATCTTAAAATGGCTCTCATAAATGTTCATCTTTTTGGACTCAAAAGGCCATCCAGAAAAGTTTGGAGGGTGATGTTCGTCTTTTTTAACTCAAAAAATACTCCAAAAAGGTTTGGATGGTAATGTTCACCTTTTAGGACTCAAAAGGCCATCCAAAAAAGTTTGGAGGGTGATGTTTATCTTTTTGGACTCAATAGGATTTCCAAAAAAGTTTGGATGGTAATGTTCATCTTTTTTTACTCAAAAGGCCATCCAAAAAAGTTTGGAGGGAGATGTTCATCTTTTCAAACTCAAAAGATACTCCAAAAAGTTTGAATGATAACGATCATCTTTTTTAACCTAAATGAATGATAAGACGATGAATGTAGACCAGGAAATTCTCAACCATGTGAACATCTTTGGAGTAAGATAATCACGCAAAATATTATGACATTTAGATCGCTTGCAAAATAGATATCATACAAAATATAGGTTTCTAAGCAAGTCCGATCAGGGAGTCCCAAAAAGCAGATCAACAAAGGTTAAACAAAAGATAAAGTTCGAATAAAAAACAATGATTCATCTTGAACAGGCGCGAATCCATCATTGTTGTCTTCCGAGGAATCAGAATGGGATGAAGAGCTCTCAGAGTCACTAATACTCACTAAGTCTTCTGCAGAAATGCCAACGGGATGATATCTTTCTATGATACGTAACCAAAGACTCCCTAATATTAGATCAGGAAATCTTTCATGCATCTCCATAACCAAGGCTGATATGAGGTTAGCATCTCGTGTTTCCAAACGAGAGACACAATCGGCAACATAAACATCCAAGTATTTTTTCTTCGCAGCTTCAAAATTCTTGGTCAATGATTCCTTTTCTGTAGAGAGTTTTCCAATTTCAATAACCACGTTCTCAAAGTATGATTTAGTCTTTGCACAAGATTCAACAATACCATCGATGCGAGTGTCTCATTCGGTATCCCTAGTAATGAAACGCTCCCGTTCGGCATCAAACTTTGTTTTCTCCTCAGAAAGTTGAGTTTCCAGGGAAGTGATTTTCTTTTGATGATCAGAAGAGATATTCTTCTCTTCAGCAAGTTCATCCTCCACTTTCTTCAACTCAATCTTCTTTAAGTCTTCAGTTGCTTTATTTAGACGGACAACCTCCTCTTTCAAATTATTAACCTCAAAGGTTAAATCCTTTACCTCAGTTCTCCTTTGAATCACTTCGATTTTATAGCAATCTTTGCGATTGTCTTTCCTCTCAAGAAGAGCAGCAGCACGGAGCAACCTATTAAGTTTGTTGGCAAAAAAAATCGTTCTCATAAATGTCAAAATAAGAAGAGGTAGGGAATAAATTCTCACCCTCCCCGGGAACTTCCCCAGCAATCAGCTTACTTTGGACAAACTCCCCACCAGAGTCTGAGTCGACTATAACAACTTTTTTTATATGGGGAAAACTTGGATCCATGGTGTGATCATCTTCCTCATCAACTATTAATAATTTTCTTTTGCTTCTTTTTAACATAAAATCTCCCCGGCCTCACAACACTGTCCCTTTATGCTGGCATAACCTCAACAACATCTTCATGAGCAACACTTGATGGATTTTCTTCTTGAACATCAATCCGTTGATCCTCGGAGGCTTCAGTTTGTTGTTCTTTTCATATATCTTCCTCAGAGTCGGCATCATCCTCCGATTCTCTATCCTCACCATCGAATTTTTCAGCATTTTGACGACTTGACCCTGTATTGGGTAGGAAGAAACACTTGGTTGTCTAACCCTTCCAAACGATTCAACACAACATATTCCGGGGGAGGTAGCATCAAATCATTCAAGGATTTATTTTTAACCGGGTTATACCTCCAAAGGTTGCTTCTGGCTAAGTTAGAAGACGTAAAGCACTTGTTGAACTTGTAGCTCCAGTTCTCACATATCCAAAGGGTTAAATTCAAAAAGATATCCTTTGCTGATTTAGCATAGTTTTCGAAAGGCTTAGCAATGTCTTTCCTAGTTGGTCACAAAGAGATGAGTTAGTGTGATCGTTTTAAATGAAGAAAACATAATAAGTAAGTAATCAAACACCTTTCCCTGACCACTTTAAAGATATTCGATGAGGCAGTTCTTTGGAGTTCTCGAAGTCGGTCTTTCATAGCTCGGAGATGAATATAAAGTGTTGTTTCTATTTCTTATCTGCCTCTAAGAAATTATTGATTACCTTATATTTCCTGGCAAGCCCTAAAGAGTAGAAGGGATAATGAGAGTTTTTGGCTACCCCCGAAATAGAAACAAGTTGCTCCATTGAAAATTCGTTTTCAGAAATCCTAGAAGCAATAAGGCAAGCCATAAGTGTATACCACATGTTGAGGCAGGCCTGAGATGGACATAGCTCAATCAATTTGAAATACTCTACCAAAGCAGGGTCAAGAGGCAGACGAAGGCCCCAATTTATGAGGTTGGTGTAAGAAATGAGTTCATTATTACGTACAGAGAGGGGTGTTTCCCCAACATTTAGAAATCAGATTAAAACATTTTCTAGAATCTCACATCGGTCCCTCAACTTTATCTCATTGATAGGATGGAAATATTTGTACTTGATCCGGAAGAGTGCTAACAAGTGCTTGCCTTCAATCCCGCGTACGATGTTGCCAAGAATATCTTCTATGTTTGAAGGGAGACTCAGGGCTCGTTTCCTCTTTTGTTCCTTCTTCTTCTCCTTGGAAGTTTCCCTTTGATGATGAGGAGAAGCATTAACAATATTGGGGGGAGGAGGAGAAGGTTCTCGACTCTGAGCCACGTATCCGGGGGTAGATGGCAGTGCGCGGATAACTTGGATAACCTTTGGTTCTAAGGGGGCTATAAGGTTAACTCCTCAATCAGTGTCCGACCCATCAGACATCTTGTTTTCTTGATATTCAGTTATTTACTTCAAAACCTTCTCGGTACGAGTAATTCTAGTTGAAGGCCTTCGCGGACTAACTTTAGGATTAGTCTAGGGAGACCCTTGGGGGTTACCTGTGGAGTCGCAACCGAAGATGCCAACTTAATTTTGATGGATCTATTAACCAAAGAGGATATCTTAATTTTGATGGATCTATGAAGGTTATGGGTGCGAAAGTGGTTTATTCTACTGTGACCTTGCCCTTATCTGAGAGCGGTCTTGGGATTCCAAACCTAATTACCTTTGATAAGGGAAATAAAATATAGAGAGTAATAAGATTTATTGTATTAGATATAATGGCTAAATTAATATGTTAAGTGGCCAAAGACTAAATTCAAGCAAACATAAGGGTTGAGGGGGCTAGATGATATACCCTTAGAACTCGTTCGTAAATAGTAGAAGAGTGGGGTGAGATAGTCCATTTATTAGTGGCAAACATGTAAATTCACCATATGAATCTTCTACTATGAAAATGACATTTCCATTTTGGGAAATTATCCAATGATTAATCAATTATTACTACATTTATTCATTTTGTCTCTTTCTCTCTCTACAAAAATTGATTCTTTCTAGAAGTCCCCCATACGAGCATTTCTTAGATTGAAGTCCCCATACAAGAATTTTGTATCCAGATTTGTCACTAAGAAATATATGAGCTCATCAACCTTGAACAACTGATTGTGCTTAAACATTTGTGGTCAATTGTTAGTAACAATGACAACTCAACCTGGTGTGACTGGATTAACTTTAAGAATATTAAGGACGAAGACTTATGGTCTTTAAAGGTTGACTTTTCTCCTTAATGGACTTGGAGGAAAATTTTAATTCTTAGGCCCCTCGTAACTATATTGTACAGGTTTGTGATTGATAACGAGAAGAATACTTTATTCTAGTTTGACCCTTGGTTTCTCTCAACCTCTTTGGTCAACCACTATGGAAAAATTATTATTTGAGACTCTCGATTGGGGAGCAATCCCAAAGTTTCTCATATCATTCTGAATGGTCTTTGGAATTGGACGACATATTTAAATTCTGTTAAGTCTAGAAATCATCGTAACTTCTAGAAGATCAATCGTCTAATTCTTTCTCTCTATCCTCTTACATCAACTATGTTGATGTGTATTTTTGGTCTGCCAAAATTGGAAATGTTAACTTCATAATTAAAGACACTTACGATGTAATTCATACTCCCAACCCCATTGTTGGGTGGGCGGGGTTGACATGATATAAATATATTAAATCCCGTCATTCCTTTATCATTTGACTTACCATTATGGGTAAGTTATCTATCCGAGACAAACTCATTAGATGAGGTATAAGCACCCCTCCTAATTGTGTGTTGTGCAATTACGAATACTAATCTATCAACCATATCCTCTATGATTATACTTATATTCAAGATATATGTACTGCTGTCAGTTCTAAGTTTAGGTTCATTTTCCATAGCGGGGATTGGATTTCTTGGTCTCGGATGATTTCGAATTGACCTCCCTCCATTTACCGCGATATTTGGCATATCTGTTTTGGTACGGTCATTTATCAAGTCTAGCGAAAGAGAATCTCCAAAATAATTGACCATATAATCTTGTCGTTTTTTCCAAACCAACTTCAGTACAAAATATCTTTATTCTAAATATACGGTTCCGATTATAGTTTTTTAATATAATATTGTTTTTTCAAAATATGTCTCATTCATCATATGTATATATATAAACAATTATTTTAATTTAATATTTTATTTTAAAAAAAATTACAAATAAAAAATTAATAAAACAAACTTCAAATGTATATAATTTAAAATCTTATAATATAATCATGTGGATATCAAATAGCAATATCACCTAACTAACACAGATTTTAACTTTTATACTTAAGTTCTTTTTTTAACTAACAAAAGACATCTCCATATTACAATAAATAAATATTAAAGTGCGTTGATTATTGTTTCTCCTATCAAATTTAAATTATAAAGTAATAAGTAAATATTGAAATGAATTTTTTATATGCATATATTATAAAATATTAAGTTTTATAGAAACAATTGATTAGTTCGCTTTTGTACCGATTCGAATTTTTAATAATATTTATTAAAATCTATATTTGGATCTACATTCTTGAAACTATTTATCTAAATCTATATTTCAGTCGGCCGTTTGGGATTACTGTTGTTTTTGTAGCACAAATCAGAAAGAAAATATTTTAAAATATTGAAAATCATTAGTGAAAGATAAGAAGATCATATAAAATAAAAGTAGCTATTATACATATTATGTACATAAAAAAATAGAAAGCAAATATTCATATTAATCATGTATCATGTTTTAAAAAGTAATTGCATCTTAAAAATTACGTCAAATTATACAAGTATTAGGTAAATATGCACTACTTAATAATAGATATACATATACACATGACATGACAAGGTTACAAGAGATTTATCTTCAAATTTTGATAAAAGTCATAAAAGTGCTAAACAAAAAGATTGAAACCATCCATACTCAAATTTATAGATGATAGAGCTTGACTCGATAATGAGTTTTATAAAGAGTTGCAAATTGGATGCTCAAAAGTTATGAAAATACACCAGATATACCAATGACAAGAACAGCATGTAATACTGATTTCAAGGAACTATTTTTATTTGATTAAATTTTCTCACACTTCACATTTAACAACACTAATTTAAAGAAAGTAAATGTCAAACTATTGCATACATAAAATTCTATATGCACTACATTGTTGTGAATTTAATTACAAGCATGTCAAAGAATCAACATACTTAACCTTAAAGTTTGGTGTGGTTTATTTTCGACTAAGGGTAATTTTGTCTAGAGTTTTGTGATGTTTCAAGGGTATTTAATGTTTGGATAGATTGTAGTTAGAGATTTGAGTTGCTTGGTTGTATTAAATGTTCATTACCCTCATTAATGAAAGTAGTTGGATATTAATACCCTTAATTATGGGCCACATGAGCTTTCGGGTCAACTTATGAATTCAGGTCGAGTTCAATGACCCATTAATCTTTAAGCAAGTAAGTAATTAGCTTAGTCATGAAGTGATTTAGGTTTTAATACATTTGGTCCTGTTCGGATGGTTCAGTGGGGAGGTTTTGTCTGAATTGCCTCTGTCCGGTTCCCTAAGTGAGTGGTGAGAAAATCCGGACTCATCAGTAGCCCCTTTTTTAGGTTATGTTCGAAGGCCTTTGACAAGACCTAAAAAATAGTTCAAGTGTACCCATAACTATGTCCGGATATATCGAAATGTATAACGACTTTATCCGGACTGATTAAAACCCTTAGAAGCTGAACGGTTTTGCCAGAGATAGTGGGACACATGTCCTTCTCTGATTCGCCTCACCGGCCGTTTTTCTCCTAAAATGGCGCTTTCACTTACTTCGAAAAGTAATCTCTTAATTAATGTTGGTGACATCAGCGCCGTATTTAATCATTACACCTATCTTTTCGTATTCTCCTAGGTATCAAAGCATCATTTGTTCTTTTAGTATAAATTAGTCCACTTTTCCCTATTTTATCATCTTCATAATCTCTACTCTGTTAATCTTCAAAGCTTTTACGTCTTTAAAAACCCTTCTTTTATTGTGAGTTTATGTTCACAGCAAGAAACCCCCTAGTAAAAGTTGGGTGGCTCAACTTGTCGGAGTTAGAAAAATCTCAAAAAGTCGGACGAGAAAAGCGCATTGCTGCATGCCTCCCTGTTTCTCCTGTTGACAAGTCTGATACACCAAACTCGGACCCTGATCGGGGTTCATCTTCTGCCAAAAGTTCTAAACCCAGAAGGTTATTCCAGCCCAACCTTTCTCCAATCGCTTCAAACTCATCGGTTCAAGAATCAGAGCCCGTTGTTGAACCAGAACAGGCGGTTAGAAGCCTGAAGAAACCTTCCCCATTCATTGCTATGGGATCAGACGCTGATATTTCCGCAGAGAAGCTAGTAGATCGACGAAGGGGTCGTTTGGTGAAAAGGCAGGCTGCTACAGCACAAGCTAAACCTCCAAAATCCACGCCTTCTAAGTCCGGTGCTAAGAGTAAGACTACAGGGTCAGAAGCACCCATTAAAATTCCCAAGGATAAGCTGTCCGGTCCGGAGGCAACCAGTTCAAGCCTTCGGAAAGAGACCTCCGGATCTGAGCCCCAGCCGGACTCTAGACCACAAGAATGCTCAACAATCCGGAGGGCCTACTGAGCCAACCACTAGCTCTTCTCTCCCAAAAATAGCAGACAATCCTTCCATGGTAATGGAAGATGTAATGGAGGACAGCATCGAAGAAGCCCCTTTTGAGACTGATGTCTCCGGGCGAACAAGCGAGACTGCCATCACCAAGAAGAGCAAAGGCAAAGAGAAAGTGTGTTTAAAGCATCCGGACCTGCCGGAGTGTCTTGTAGGAAAAGTGGGGCCTTGTTTCCATAAATTAAGTGTAAAATATCTGCTAGCCATGCAGAAAATCAATTATGCTTTTATTCATACAACTGAACTTGGCCGGATGAGGACATACTGGGGGATTCCGGAAAATGTTAAAGTGAGGATACCAGTCGATCCGGAGACGCCCATGGATTGCAAACTCAGTGAGATAGTTTTCTACACTGAGTTATTTAAATGGGGGCTTAGGTTTCCCTTGAACCCAGAAATAGTCAGATATTTCCATCTGATAAAGCTTTGCCCAAGTCAACTAAGCCCTAATGCCTGGTTCACCCTTATGGCATGTATCATGGCTTCCAGGCTCTCCGGAATTCCTCTTCCGATAGAGAAATTCGCTGCTGTAGCAAGCCTCTGCAGAAACCATGTCATCCCTTTCTATCATTTTAACATGAATGACGATTACAAGGCGGTGGATGACTTACTTGAGTCGGAGAAAAGCTGGAAGACTCAATTTCTGTTCATCAGTGGCGCGTGGGAGAATGGGAAGAAAATTAAAACTGGTGTCAACCCAAGCATGCTTACCAGCAGACAGCGAAGTGATGGTAAAAATCTCATTACAAACTTCTACTTTTACTTATAACAAAATTGTTTATCTAATTTCTCTTCTTTTGTTTTTTGGTAGTGCTGCCCAAGGATTTCAATGATTACTTAGAGGCTGGGCAGACTATTTGTGCCAAGCTAAATGCTTGGACTACTGAGAAATGGGAAAACCGCTTCCACAACTGTTTTACCGGAGGCAATTTAACCAGATCCCATCTCTGGAATACAACCGACCGGAGGGACTTGTCTTGGGAGGAATTAACCACTCTACCCCCTCCGGGAGTGATTCTCTGGAAGACAGAGGGAAAATATGGGAAATTGGTCTTGCAGGGCAGAGTTAAAGCCCCAAGAAAAATGAAGGGCAAGAAAGTTAAGGCCAAACAAGGTGTGGTTGAGGTCAATCCTGCCGAGGCAGAGGAAGCTGTCCCAGCAAACCTAGAGGGACAAGATCAAGGGCAGATTGATGTTGCTTTATTGCAAGTGGTGGAACACGAAAGCACCAAGGAATTAGTTGGGTCTCCAAAACCCCAAAAGGCTCCCAAAAAGGACAGAAAACGGGGAGCAGAAGGTGGAGACAGGGAGGCCGAGAAAAATAAAACATCCAAGAAAGATGAAGTTTCTCTCCGGGCTCCGGAGTCTCTACCTCCAGTTGACCCAGCTGACCTCACTCAAGCAGAAAAAAAAATCCAAGTGACTTTCACACTAGAGAGGGTACCGGAGGGGACATCAATATTGATGGTATAGACATCACAGGGCTTCAAGGGATTGATCTTTACTTTGAAGACTTTGCCAAGGATGATTTTGCTGGACCCTGCCTCTCCCCAAGCTCTTCGAACATCGTCACCTTCAATGGCAAGTCTTTTTCTGTTTTGAGTGAGAGAGACGTCATCACCCACTCCTTATTAAGCAATATCCAGCCAGTGCTTACCTTATAGAAGCAAGTGCGCAATCTGTCAGCCATCATCAATACCGTCAACTCTGACAAAGAGAAACTGTCTAGTGACATTTTTAGTGCCAACCAAGATTCTGAGGCATTGAAGAAAGAGAATGAGGAGTTGAAGAAACGTCAGGATGACTTGACCACCAGGCTGGCCACTTCGGAGGGAGTTGTCAAAGAACTCCAATTGAAGCAATCTGATCTGGAAAGAAACCTCTTTTCTTCAAAAGATGAGGTAACGGCTAAAGATAGCATCATTCAGACCCTAATCAATGACAAGATTTCCCTTGAAAACATTGCATCCAAGGCTGAATAAGAAAAAGCTGACTTGTTAAGGGAGCAGGAGAAAACAATCCAGGCTAGGATTGATGCTTATACCAACGAGATGATAGATTCTCAGGAGGAAAGGTATGCCAAAGTCAAGTTAGATATGGTCCTGCTCTTTCATGAAAAATTTCCGAAGAGGACACTGGGAGATTAATGGCGATTCGTGGAATACAAAGACCTTCCCCACCATATCAGGGCTGATGGCGATAAGCATGACTACTCCAGTGGTTAGGATGACACAACCGATGAAGAGGAAAAGACTGGGGAGAGTCTGGATGATGACCCAAAGAAGAAGAAGCCAAGTGAGGCTGAGCCATCTAAGAAAGCTCAGTCTTAAAGTATCAACTATCTTTTTATTTTTTTGTGATTGAACCAAAGTCCTTGGATGGCCAAGGCATTTTTTGTAATCATGTCCGGTGTATGTCCGGATAAACCTTTTTATTTTGAGAATTCAAAGTCCTTGGATGGCCAAGGTATTTCGTATATCTTTTAAGAAGGCATCATATTTTATAAAAAAGACCGGACACCTCATTAAAACCTCCCCACGCCACTAGGATAGGAAAGAGTATGCCCCCAAATATTTACATGAACTTTTAAACAAGTAAATATTTACATAGTATTCATTCCAAGTATAACCGGAGGTGCTCAATGTTCCAAGGGTAATTTAAAATCCTTCCATCCTTATCTTGGAGCCGGTATGTCCCAGGCTTAAGCTTTTCACTGACCACATAGGGTCCTTCCCAAGTTGGAGCTAGCTTGTCGAACTGCTTCTCCTTGGTATGTAGGAAGACTTTCCTCAATACTTTATCCCCTGGTTGAAAATCCCTTCTCTTAATTTTAGAAGCAAACCTGCTTCTCATCAAACCTGCTTCTCATCAAACCTTGATAGTGTGTGGCTCTGAGGTGAGCCTTAACCCGTCTTTCTTCTATTAAATCAAGGTGGCCTCTGACTGCCACTTCGTTAGCGTGTTCGGAAAAACTATGAACTCGAAAGGAAGGAAGAGTAGTCTCTATGGGAGCTATGGCATCCATCCCATATACTAAGGCAAAGGGAGACTCTTGTGTTGCAGCCCCGGGAGTGGTCCGGTAAGCCCATAAGACTTCTTGTAGATAACTTGGCCATTTTCCAGCAGCTCCCTCTAAATTCTTTTTAAGACCGGACAGTATGGTCCTGTTAGCCACTTCAACTTGACCGTTTTCCTGTGGGTGGAAAGGAGAGGAGAAACAATGTTGAATGCCTCTAGAGTCACATAAAGTCTCCATTTCCTTGTTGTCGAATTGTGGCCCATTGTCTGTAGTTATCTTCTGTGGAACTCCAAATCTGCAACAAATGTTAGATAGGATGAATTTGATAACAAATTTCGAGGTAGTTCCCGCCAATGGGGCTGCTTCGATCCACTTTGAAAAGTAATCAATGGCAACAATTATAGTTCTACACCCCTCAGACGCCATGGGTAGAGGTCCCACTAAATCCAGCCCCCATCGAGCAAAAGGTATTGGCTCAGAAATTGACTCTAAAGGGACAGCTGGGGTATGAATTTCATTATTATATCGTTGGCATGGATCACACTTTTTTACCAACTCCTTGGCATCTTGCATTATGGAGGGCCAATAGTACCCGACTAACAAAACTCTTCTAGTTAGGGCCCTGAATCCACATTGTGCTGATCCCTCACCATCATGTAATTCGGAGAGCATTATTTGAGACTCATCGACCCCCAAACATCGCAAGAGGGGTTTACTATAGGATTTTTTATAAAGAGCATCTCTTAGGATGACAAAACCACGAGCTTTGTATTTTATTTTCCTTGCTACTACTTTTTCCGGAGGCAAGATGCCATCTGAGAGCTATTGAATGAGAGAAAATCTCCAATCTTGGGGTTGTTTTATCTGTATATTCAAACTTTTTTCTTCCTTATCCGGATTAATTTGAATGTATGGGCATTCTTTCACATATATCCAAGGGTAAGACTCATAGTAGGCTATGGTTCCCAAGGAGTCTGCTAACGTATTTTCCGTTCGGGATATGTGCTCATAAGTGACACTTTTGAATTTGAGTGCCACTTCTTTGAGGATGAATAAATATTTAATCAACTGCTCTTTTTTGGCTTCGGACTAACCTTGTGCATGATGGATAAGAAGCTGAGAGTCGCTCATTAACCTGACCCTTTTGGCTCCACAGATGAGAGCTAACTTCAAGCCAGCTATAACAGCTTCATATTCGGACTCATTATTGGAAGCCCTGAAGGCAAAACATATAGCCTGGTACATTCTATCACCGTACCGAGAGGTTAAACATATCCCATCACCACAACCCATGTTATTTGATCCACCATCAGTCCGGATGATCCATACTTTTTTATCTTTTACACCGGCTGCTTGTTTAGTATCCCTATCTGAATGGAATTCAACTAAGAAATCTGCCACAGTTTGGGCTTTGACTGCTGCTCGAGGGGTGAAATCAATTTTGTAGTCTCCTAGTTCTACTAACCACTTGGTTATTCTACTTGAAATGTCTGCCTTCTCGAGAACGTTTTTCAAGGGAAAAAACGTTCAGACAATGATAAAATGAGCCTGAAAACAGGGCCTAATTTTCCTTGCAACAATCACCAAGGCTAGTGCTAGCTTTTCAAGTTTTAAATACCGTTTTTCTACATCTATCAAGCTTTTGCTGATATAGTACATCGGACGAGGATAATTATCTACTTCCCTTACCAATATTGCACTTATAGCACAATCAGAGACTGCCAAGTATACAAAGAGGGTCTCTCCATCTATGGGTTTAAACAAAGTCTTGGGGGAAGACAAGTGCTTTTTAATCTCATCGAAGGCCTCATCACACTGTAGGGACCAATTGAAATCTTTTGTACCTTTCAGAGTTTGAAAAAACGGGGCGCACCTATCCGAAGACCTTGAAATAAAACGGTTTAGTGCAGCCAGCCTCCCTGTCAATTGTTGTACCTCTTTAATATTCCGAGGAGGCTCCATTTGTAGTAAAGCATTAAGTTGGTCTGGTTCAGGCTGTATCCCTTTCTCACTTATCACATACCCCAAAAATTTCCCGGACTGCACTCCAAAGATACACTTTTATGGGTTCAATTTTAAATTTACTTTCACAAAGTTAGCAAAAGTTTCTTGGAGATCTGCCAAGTGTAGCTCTTCGTCCACACTTTTCATCATCATCTCATCGATGTAAACTTCCATGTTTCTTCCAATTTGATCAGCAAAAGCCTTGTTCACCAACCTCTGATAAGTAGCCCCAACATTTTTCAATGCAAACGGCATTACCTTGTAACAATAGAGGCCCCTATCACTAACAAATGTGGTATGTTCTTGATCCTTCGGATCTACTTGAATCTGATTATACCCGGAGAAGGCATCCATAAAGGACAACAGCTTGTTTCCAGATGTGGAGTCCATCAACTGATCAATTCGGGGGACCGGATATAAATCTTTTGGGCAAGCTCTGGTGAGATCTGTGAAATCGATGCACATACGCCACTTACCATTTTTCTTTTTCACCAAAACCGGGTTGGCTGTCCATAAAGGGTATTGAGATTCCTTTATGTGCCCCATTTTAGTAAGTCAATCAACCTCTTGAACTATGACATCAGCCTTTTCTTTAGAAATGGCTCTCCTATTTTGTACAACAGGTGTTATGTCCCTTCGGATGGATAATTGATGTAATATAATGTCTGTTGGTACTCCGGTAACATCAGCATTGCACCAAGCAAAGACATGCTGATGGTCTTTTAAGAAATCTAAAATTTTACCCTCCCACTATGGTCGCCAATTTGGTGTGGTTTATTTTCGAGTGAGGGTAATTTTGTCTAGAGTTTAGTGATGTTTCAAGGGTATTTAATGTTTGAATAGATTGTAGTGAGAGATTTGAGCTTACTGGTTGTATTAAATGTTCATTACCCTCATTAATGAAAGTGGTTGGGTATTTATACCCTTAATTATGGGCCACATGGCCTTTCGGGTCAACTTATGAATTCGGGTCGAGTTCAATGACCCATTAATCTTTAAACAAGTAAGTAATTAGCTTAGTCATGAAGTGATTTAGGTTTTAATATATTTAGACCTGTTCGGATGGTTCAGTGGGGGGTTTTGTCCGAATTTCCCCTGTCCGGTTCCCTCAGTGAGTGGTGAGAAAATCCGGACTCATCAAAGTTAACTGTCCAACGGAGACAAATAATGCGTTAACATCGGGTACCTCTAGGGTTGTCAACGGTTCCGGAGAACCAAGAATCGGACAGGAACCAAATCGATAAGAACCGGACCGAGAACCTTAAGGTGTAGTTGATTTAGAGGATTTTTGGTTTCAGTGGGAGAGTTTGTAATATGATGAGATGTTATATTTTACAATATTGTGCACATTAAGGTATTTTGCAATATTTATGTGCTTGGAAATATTTATTGATATATATATATATTGTATTGGATCTCCAAATATAGGAACCATTTAAGAGTAGATATGTACGATTACAAGCTATATTACTCTTAGGATACACTCCATAATTCGCATAAGTAATTGATTAATGATGGTAATATGATTACTATTGTATCATATTGTTCACATTATGAGAAAAATATTTTTAATCATTTATTATTATCAGTCATATATGGGGTTCTATCGTTTTTAATAGATAATGAATACAAAGATCTCATTAAAGTTGAATATTATTCTTGAGTAGCATGTGGTGGTCTGAGTGGGCGATTTTTGGAATATATTTATCTAATATATTTATGGACTGACAATAATTTGGACTGACATACTAAATAAACATATTCGGTCATTGTCTTAAAGAAGTTTAAATTAAAAGTAATCAATTTAATTAGATAATTAATTGAATCTGACTTATGGGTGAAAAGGCGTTATGGACCGAAGTGTGGTAACCGGGTTGAATTTGGGCATTGTAATGAAGAATGCCCAAATCTCAACACTTGAGTCTGAACTAATAATTCAGCGTATTATTGATTTATCAATTTATCGGGTTATGATCCCCGAACACAAGGAAGTAAAATAAGATGGTCTTTATAATTTTTGATTTCTCATTGTAAAGCCTATAAATAACGGGTTAGGTTTAGGAATTTCATCACCCTAAACTTTAAACACTAAAGTTGTCGCTTTCTTCAGTGTTTGGAATAACAAAACCTTTTCTTATCTAACTTGGTTCTGCAGGTTTCTCAAATTCATCTACAAAATCGATGTAATACGAAAATGATCAAAATACTAGATTGATAGTTGCCTGTAAACCTGTGAGTTATCTTATTTTGTTTATTCTTAGGTAAATCTGAAATAAGGGTTTATATTTATTCCTTCAGTGTCAGTCTTACCTTGATCTCTTCAAACGTAGTAGTTGCTTCAGGGGTCCAGCAAAATATATTGCCTTCATATAATTAGTAATAGGAATCATGATAGTATTGAAGTTATAGATGAACCTCATGTAGAATGAAACCAACCCATGTAAATAACGAACTTATATGATAGAAGTAGGTATATGTCAGTAACGTATTGTTGCTAGTTTCGACTTATCCACTGACAAATCATCATTCAAAACAATATACCCAAGGAATAGAACTGAATCTGTCATAAATGAAACACTTTTCGAGTCCCCTATAACACTTCTATTGTCTCAAAACAACCAATACTTCTCGTAAGTGCTGGAGGTGCAGCTCCTCTGTAGTACTATATATCAGAATATCCTTAAAGTACACAACTAAAATATTTCTAATGAAGGGACGAAATACCTGGTTCATAACCCTCATAAACGTGCTAAGAGCATATGCAATGCGAAATCGCATGACCATCCACTCAAACAGACTTTCTCCAGTCATAAAGGTTGTTTTCCACTCATCTCCCATATGAATACGAATGTGGTGATATCCGCTCTTCAAATCCAGTTTCGTAAACATTGTAGCGCCATTTAACTGATCCAGTAAATCATCAAGTCGAGGAATAGAAAACTGATATCTAACTTAAATTTGGTTGATAGCCCGGCTATCCACACACATCCTCATTGAGTCATCATTCTTTGGTGTTAATAGTGCACGAAACAGCTCAATAACTGAGGCTCTCACAGATGTGGCCTTTAGTTAACAGTTCTCTCACCTGTCTAGGGAGCTCCTTATGCTCATTTGGACTCATCTGGTAATGCGTTCAGTTTGGAAGACTAGCACTTGATACTAGTCAATCTTGTGTTGGATGTCTCTTAATGGAGGAAGACTTGTAGGCAGATTATTAAGAAACACAACAACAAATTCTACTAATAGTGGGCGAACGTGCTCAGGTATCCTAGCAAAGGGATCATCATTAAATTATTTAACCACCAATAGATAAACAATTCTTGTATCACTAACATGCTCTATAAATTCTTTACGAGTTAAAAATTTCTTATCCGACTTATGTGACACAATAAGTGCAGGTTTTGGGGATACCTCCTTAGTTGGTGTTAATCAAAATCTAATGTTATTTTATCTGAAACTATAACGATTTTTTTTCCATCGTATATGACACTTCTATCGTATTACCATGGTCGGCCTAGCAATAAGTGACAAACATCCATAACAATTGAACTGTACCATGCATTATCCTTATAGTTACCAAAATAAAAAGACACCAAAGATATTTTAGAGATTTTTGCCTGACTACCTTTCTTTAACCAGACGAGTTTGTAGGGGTTGGGGTGGTCTTCTATTTTTAGAGATAACTTCTATACAGCCTCTTCGGAAATCATGTTTTTGCAGCTCCCTAAATCAGTTACGAATTTACATAAATTTCCCCCGATAGTACAAGTCGAGTGGAAAATATTGTTTCACAACCAATCATCCCTTTTACCTCTTACCTTAGGCGTAAAACAAAAACAGCTTAAAACCAATGCATGTCCAACATCTTTTGCGGTAACCTGGTTTGACAGAACCTTATCAACAACATCCTTCAATTCCTCATTAAACTATTGTTCACCTTCCAGATCGAAATCAACAACTCTAGTAAAGTGTTATCACACTGGAGTAACAGGAGTACCAGCAAGTGTTATCACACTATAAACTATTTATAAGATCTGATACGGGGCCGGTGGTGTAAAAAATTAGAGATTTTTAAGGAAAAAATAGAAGCTATAGTCCAAGAGGTGGATCAGTTAACCAAGATGGGGCACATTAAAGAATCCCAGTATCATCTTTGGACTTCCAATCCAGACCTTATCAAAAACAAAAATGAAAAATATCGTATGTATATTGATTTTACAGATCTTAATAGAGCTTGTCTAAGGGATCTTTTTTCAGTGCCCCAGATAGATCAGCTGGTAGATTTCACATCTGGGAGTAAGTTATTATCCTTCGTGGATGCTTTTGTAGGGTATAATAAGATATCGATAGATCGTAGTGCTCAGGTGACAATATATATGGGGCTTCATTGTTACAAAGTAATTCATTTTGGGTTGAAGAATGCTGGAGTTACTTATCAATGATTGGTTAATAAATAATTTGTCAACCAAATTGGATTAAATATAGAAGTTTATATTGATGAAATGATGGTTAAAATCCCCATAGAGGAGGATCTCAACTCCAACCTCCAATTTTTTTTCTAACTTAGAAGCCATCAGCCATAAATTAAATCCTACAAAATATACTTTCGGTGTCTGATTCAGTAAATTTTCGGGGTACATTATAAGTGAGAAAGGGATCCAAGATGACTCATACCAATTGAATGCTCTGTTGGTCATGGATAGACCTCAGAGTACTAAAGAAGTTTAGATATTGACTGAGATATTAGCATAATTAAACAAGTTTATTTCCAGGTCATCAAATACGTGTACCTAGTTTTCCAAGTCTTAAGAAATGAAAAAGACTTCAACTGGTCCTCAAATTGTGACAAAGCATTCCTCAAAATTACGCGACACCTATTTTCACCCAAAAATTTATTCAAACCTTTTTTTGGAGAAAGACTTTATATGTACCGAGCAGCGTCAGATTACGTTGTGAGTGCAGTATTAGTACGAGAAGTTGATAACTATCCCTAACCTATTTACTATATTAGTAAGAGCTTGTTAGAAGCGGAGAAAAATTAGCTTTGGCATGGTAATAGAGGCAAAAAAATGAGACTATATTTGCAAGTGCACTCTATCACACTTCGAACCTCTTTTCCTCTTAAGAATGTGTTACAAAAATCAAATATATCGGATCAAATGACTAAGTGGCCATTTGAGCTTAGGGATTATGATATTGACTTTGCAGCTCGAACTGCAATCAAAGCTGAAGCTTTGGCTAATTTTCTAGTTGAGTTTCACTCCAAAAGACCTCATGAGCAAGCTCGAGCCAGTAAGCCTGAGAAAGAATGGGTGGTTTAAACTGATGGTGGATCTAGTACAGTGGGATTTGGTGCTGAGATTTTCCTAATCTCCCCCTTTAGGGATTCAATCTACCAAGCAATATGCTTTAGTTTTTAAACATCCAACAATGAATCAGAATATGAGACAACAATAGCAGGGTTAAGATTGGCTCAGATATGTGGTGCCAAAAGGATCTGATTATTGAGTGATTCACAGTTAGTCATTCATCAAGCACAGGGACAATCTGAAACCAAGAAATATTATTTGTCAAACTACTTAAAGGTGTTAAAATAAATATCTCCCAGTTTTAAACATGTTAAGTATGAACATATGCCAAGATTGGAAAATTCAATGATTAATTATCTAGCCACTATAGCCTATTACGAAGCATATCCTTGGATATTTGTACAGGAATATCCTTACATAGTCACAAATCCCAAAATAGAGGATAATATGGAAGAGAAATTTTAGGTATATGCCATAACTCCTCAGGATTGGAGGTACGACATGCAAGAGTTTATCACTAACGGAGCTTTACCTGATAAAAAAGCTTATGCAAAAAAGTTAAAATTCAAAGTACATGGGTTTTGGGTTTTAAGAGGAGTTCTTTATAAAATAATAATTCAACAGACCTTTGTTGCGTTGCCTCAGATTCTATGAATCCTAAACTTTTCTATCAGAGCTTCATGATGGGGAAAGATCAGCGCATTGTTGCTACAAGGCTTTAACTAGAAGGGTCTTATTGGCGGGGTATTATTAGCATTATATTATAACATATTCTAAAGAGTTGGTTAGAAGATGTGACCTTTATCAAAGGTATGGAAATGTAATCCATATAGCAGCAGTTCCCATGGAGTCTGTGTCTGAAGCGGTACCTTTTGACAGATGGGGACTTGATTTAGTCAGACCATTTCAGATGGCTTCAAGGGGGTGTCGCACTATCATTTTGCCAATCGATTACTTTTCCAAGTGGGTAGAAGTTGCACCATTATCCGGGATGACGTCCAAAACAATGATAAAATTTCTTATTTTTAACATATGTTGTAGGTTTGGCATTCTCAGATGTATCACTACAGACAACTGTCCTCAATTCGACAATAAAGACATTAAAGTATTTTGTGCATTAAGAGGAATTCATCATTGTTTCTCTTCTCATTTTCATCCTCAAACCAATGGATAAGTTGAGGTAGCAAATCAAACAATTTAATGGGCCTGGAAAAGAACTTGGAGGGAGCAACCGGGAAATTGCCAAATTATCTACAAGAAGTACTATGGGCCTACCGAACTATTCCCCACACATCTACTCAAAAGTCTTCACTTGTTTTAGTTTATGGAATAGTTACATCAATAGAAACTACTCTTCATTCTTTTAGAGTTCAGAATTATTCTAAAATGAATAATGAGGTTGTTGTAAGGGCTCAGTTGGATCTGATTGAGGAAAGAAGAATAAAAGCTCATTTGAGAACCGCTCACTATCAAAGTCTGATGAGAAGTATGTACCCATCTAAAATCTGAATGAGAAACTTCCAAGCATGATACAAAATTTTAAGAAAAATGTTTATATATAGTAAAGAAAATACTGGCTCCAAATTGGGAAGGACCATACATTGTGTATGAAAAGATTAAACAAGGAACGTACATGCTACTCGATCGAGAAGACAACCTTTTAAATATCCTATAGAATGTTAAGCACCTTAGGTCATATATAGAGTAAACTTGTATTGTAAATATTTACTTTATTTTAGTTCAATGTAAATATTATGAGGCATACTCTTTTCTTACCCTGGTGGCGCGGGAGGTTTTAATGAGGTGTCTAAATCGTTTTTAGTCTATCGTATTTTGCCTTCAAAAAATATATTTTAATGAGTTTTATTGTCTTCGAAAGGATTACCTTCGTATGGCTTAGTTGGGCTAAGTTTTATTACCTTCGAATGGCTTGGTTGGGCTAAATTTCATTGCCTTCGAATGGATTACCTTCGAATGGCTTGGTCGGATTATTCAATTATCTTCGAATGGATTACCTTCAAATGGCTTGGTTAGGCTAAATTTCATTACCTTTTAATGGATTACATTCAAATTTCTTGGCCGGATTATTTAATTGCCTTCGAATAGATTACCTTCGAATTGATTGGTTAAGCTAAGTTAAGTTGCCTTCGAATGGATTACTTTCGAATGGCTTGGTTATGATAAGTTAAATTGCATTTGAATGGATTACCTTCGAATGTTTTGTTTAATCCCAAGTATATTAATTTTATAACACTTTTGAATGACCCATTTATTCAAAGTTTTAATTACCTTTGAATATAGCATATTTAATCATAGTCTGATTTAATAAGGATATATTATGGCATAAAATTACTTTTGAATAACACAAGGGCTAGATAAGTTCTGATAAAAGATTTACAAAATGACTTGCCTAGGCCAATAACTCTCACAAACTTATCCGATCAATAAAAAACACACACGAAAAAATGCCTTATACACATTAAAGGCTTACGAAAAAATATATCAAAACATATTGACCTTAGGGCTCGTTCCTATCGGTATTTCCTTATTCTTTCTCTTCTGGATTATTGCTATCAGAATCCTCTTCATCGGACTTTATTCTTTTAAATCATCAGAAATATTATACTTGTCACCTAAAGCCATGCTGTGATAAGGAATCAGATCAGCTATAACGTGTCTCCATAGGTCCTTAAAAGACAATTTGGGGAACCTCTTGTGGAATAGCAACCCCAAATCTGATTTAATCGATTAATCCCTCTTTTGCATAGGCTTTGTCACTTTTTCAGCATATGCATCATCAACATCGACTACCTCTTGAGTATTCTTTTCTTTGAGAGAAGTGATTTCATCTTCTTTTTATTTAAGGAGATATTCAAATATTTTCATCTCGTCGGACAAGTGTTCAATGGTAGACTTTCCCTCGGTTTGCTAATTTTGTAAGGAAGTGATTCCTTGGAACTAGATGATTGCAAATCTTTGTAGTCATATTGCATTTTATCACATGCGGATTTTGTTCGAACCAGCTCCTCATTGACGGTTTTCATTTCCTCAGTCAGACTTTCAACCTTACCTTTCTCAACCTTAACACAATTTTTTAGCTTTGGATTCTCATCCCGAAGAAGACCGATGTATTTAACATAATCCTTCACTTGTCTCTCCAACTCAATAATTGGCCATACATAGCCCAAAATAACATACCCCAATTTGTCATTCTCCTTAGACACTTCAAAATAAACCTCGTGATATATCATAGCATTTGCATGGCTAGTGGACTCGGGTTAAGCATACTCAAAGTATTCAAAATTAAAGTTCCCTAAACCCTCTATCTGATCACCAAATCCAAAAACTACCCTATCATCTGTAGGAAGCAATAGAGAAGGATAATCAGATTATGCAGTTGTTTGAGAAGGAGGAGGATCAAATTCTGCAGTTGTCTGAGGAGGAATCTCCTATGGAGGTGGTTGAATGAGGAACTACTGACTGAACAATAATCTCTGAACCAGCCACAGTTTTCTTCTTCTCTTGTCGCCACCTTCTTTACTCATCTTTTATCCTTTTTTCTTCTTAGCAAGATGAGATTTCAATGGTATTTCAGCCTATCCGATAGTAACTACAACAGCCTCCAACAAATTTGCATCAATTTCATCAGGTTTTCCTTCACTCCCTAGTTTGGGGATAAATTGAGATGATTTATCCTTCTTCTTCTACTAGTTCTTCTCTTTAGCCTTGTTTTTATCACGGTGGTTGGGAGCCCTATTTCTAACTGGTAGAAATAGTTTACCATCAGTTGCCTCAGTTCTTCTGAGAATTTTAGAGGATCGGGATGAGTGTTAAACTATTTCCATGAAAGTTCACAGATCAGATTTGTTCTCCATAGATGGGCTCTCACAAAATTTTCTGAAGTAAAGAAATTGTGAAACCCAATTTACCACTTCTCGTTGGCTCAATGATTCAACTTCATAAAAGTTATTTTCCTATCCTCTAAATGTTGTGTGAAGAACTTCGAGAATACTATAATAAAATGAATCCAAAGTAAGAAATAATATTTTTTAAGCTATTGAATGAATAAATATTTAAACACTTAATCTTTCTACCATTTTCCCAAGCATCACTGACAAAAATGAACTAATTTTTCCAAGGCTTGTCTGCTTCTAGAAGATCATCTACCACCTTATAGTCATTCCCCATATTAAAATAGTAAAAGGGGATATAACTGTTACGACACAAACCAACCACAATAGCTAGTTGTTCCATAGGCATCAAAATTTTAGATAGCTTGGAAGTGATGATGCTAGCTAACAATGTAAACCATGCATTAGGGCTTAATTGACTAGGGCATAATTGACTAGGGCATAATTTCACTAAATGGAAATATCTTAATATATCTGGATCTATTGGGAACCGAAGACCCTAATTGAGTACATCTATATAAACTACCAATTTTCCAACCCTAATGTCCACCGGAGTATCTCCAGGTTGGGGTAGCTTGATCTTGACTGATTCAGAAAATCCCTACCAGTTTGGATTCATGAAAATAAACATATGATGTTTTCTATAAAACCAAAAGGTACTTTACATTCACCTTGGTAAAATTGGGCCCAACTTTCTTAACAAGGGACTCAGAAAGAGGTTCGGATTCAAGTATGTTCGTCTTGCTACCTTTGTCTCGTGTTATATTTTGAGTATCTTCACAATTTTTGTTCATATTCTCCTCTATCAATTACAGTTTATTTCATGAAGGAACACCAGAATCTTCTTTCTCAATTAGAGAAAGCTCGGTTGTTGATGTTGAGGGATTCAATGTTATAACCGGCCGTGATGGAAGTTCAGTTGTAGTTTATCTTCCCCCGTGATTAGAGCTTGTGTGGAAGAATCACCAACAATAGAGGGTTGATTAACTGGATTTTCAGTTGATTTGTCCAATATAAAAGGTTTGTCTTTTGTATTAGAAAGCATCATGACTCGGTGTGGGGTGCTTTCACCAACATTCAGTCCCATGACTATGAAGGTTGAAGGAGTCCTACGACTAGTGACCCATCTATGTTGGGATGAATTAACTAATTGAGGAGAGTGAGTAGGAGATGTTGATGATTGCTTCGCTGAGCTAGGTTCAGAATAAAGTCGATGGTTATTATATGGAAAAAATCCATCGTAATCTATAGGTTGAGTAACAACCAATTCACCCGAAGAAGCAACTAGCCCGGCATCAACCCTAGCCTTCTTTTTTTCTTCTTATAAATCAGATAAATTAAGCCAACCTCCTTTAGTAAGGGCGTTCTTGGTTGTGAACATACAAACCATAGAAAGCACCGGAAATGTACCAAACACCTAATAAAGTTGAAAGATAAAGAAGAATGTTGTTTGAAAACTTAAGTAAGCCGTTTTCTCTCTCTAGAAAGTTAAAAATGACTATCGTCTTGTTCTCAAATTAGCAACAATAAAAAGGAAACGAATTTCTCATAAAGGTTGGAAAACACTTAAGTGTCCTATTAAGGAAAGATAATCGACAAAATAGCTAGGGGGCTACAAAGAAGTGTAATCATTTCTCTCCTTTGATTGGACAGATTTACCTTGAACAAAACAAGTTTGGGGGTCCAATCACAAAATTGACATGTGTCACTACAAGTAACTGGTGTAAACGTTTTAACTTTTGAATGTTCACTACTTTTAAGAAAGTGCATCAAATGGTTTTGATTTAGTTCGCATATGATTAGCTCTCCTATAAGCTTCTGAAAGAGCTAAGGGGGCTAGATCATAGGGTCGGATTTTGTTGGAGGCCAATAATTTAAAGTGGTTCAGATTTTTAATAGATGGCAATGTAGACTTATAATGAAAACAATGTTGAGTAAGCTGTGTGTCTAGTATAGTCAGTAGAGTACCTACTTAACTTAATCTTGGGCCTCCAAGCCCAGTAAGCTGAACCGAGTATACTAACCAACCTGGTTGGGCCATGAATATTTATAGTCTTATATATAGAGCTAAACATAGCATTTAATAGGATGAAAACTCTCTGTCTAGACGTTAAACACAAACACCTCTATTAACTCTTTACTCTCCATTCTGAATTTAATACACCACTTAAACAACTACCAAAAATACCCTCCCATCAGGTTTTATCTTCATCATTCTTAGTTTGAATTTAACATATGACTCTCATTTAGAATTTAACACGTGATTTGTGATTCATAATTCACGTTTAACCCATGATTTATAGTTCGGATTTAACAAATGATTCCCAATTCATATTTAATACATGATTCACGATTAACGTTTAACCTATGATTCACAATTTGGATTTAGCACATAATTCACAATTCGTGTTTAACCCATGATTTCAAATTTGGATTTAATACGTAATTTTTGGTTTAGATTTAATACATGATTCATGATTCGCGTTTAACTCATGATTCTCATTTCGGAAATAACGTATGATTATTAGTTCAAATTTAACACATGATTCGTGAGCCGTATTGAACCCTTGATTCTTAATTGAGATTTAACACATGATTATTGTTTTAGATTTAACAAATGATTATTGTTTTAGATTTAAAACATGATTCATGATTCGCGTTTAACCCATGATTCTCATTTTAGATTTAACACATGATTATTAAATTGGATTTAACACATGATTTGTCATTCATATTTAACCCATGATTCTCAATTCAGATTTAACACATGATTCACAGTTGAGATTTAACATACGATTCTCGGTTTGGATTTAACACATGATTCATGAATCGCATCACATGATTCTAAGTTAAGATTTAACGCATGATTTTAAGTTCGAATTTAACATTTAACTCTTAGTTTGGACTTAGTATATTTTTTTCGCGTTTAACCCATGATTCTCAGTCAAATTTAACATACGATTTTTAGTTCGGATTCAACACATGACTCGTGATTCACGTTAACCCATTATTCTTATTTCTGATTTAACACATGATTCTCAGTTCGTTTTTTAAAATATGATTCTCAGTTTGGATTTAACATATGATTCGTGATTTGCTTTTAATACATGATTATAAGTTCAGATTTAACACATGATTCTTAGTTTGGATTCAAATATTTTATATTTGATTCTAACCATGATTGTTAATTCGGATTTAACACATAATTCTCAATTAAGATTTAACACATGATTCGAGATTTGTGTTTAACCCATAATTTTTTGGTTTGGATTTAACACATGATTCACGCTTAACATTTAACCTCTGATTATAAATTCATATTTAACACATTATTTTTACTTCGGTTAAACATATTTTTATTTGTATTAACCTATGATTCTCAATTCGGATTTAACATATGATTCATAGTTCTAATTTAAGACATGATTCATAATTCACGTTTAATCCATTATTCTCAATTCAGATTTAACACATGATTCTCAGCTTGGATTTTACATATAATTCTCGGTTTGGATTTCACATATGATTTGTGATTCACATTTGACACATGATTCTAAGTTCAAATTTAACACATGATTCTTAGTTTGGATTTAACTAATCTTTATTCATGTTCAACCCATGATTATTAGTTCGAATTTAATTTATTATTCTTAGTTCAAATTTAACTTATTATTCTCAGTTCATATTTAACACATGATTCGAGATTCACGTTTAAACCATAATATTCAGTTCATATTTAACACATGATTCACGATTCACGTTCAATCCACGATTCTCAATTTGGATTTAAAATATGATTCATTATCCGGGTTTAAACTATAATTCTCAGTTTGTATTTACCACAAGATTCTCCGTTCGGATTTAACATATGATTCGTGATTCATATTTAACCCATGATTTTGAGTTTAGATTTAACACTTGATTCAAAATTGGTGTTTAACCCATAATTCTCGATTTGGCTTTAACACATGATTCTCAGTTTAGATTTAACACATGATTTACAATTCGAGTTTAACTCATGATTCTCAGTTCAGATTTAACACATGATTTGCGATTCGTGTTTAACCATAATTCTCAGTTTAGATATGATGCATAATTCTCAGTTTGTATTTAACCCATGAATCTCAACTCACACTTAACCCATAAATATCATTTTATATTTAATCCATGATGCTTATTTTGTAATTAACCCATGATTCTCATTTCATATTAAAAATGAGATTGTTAATTTGTATTGAACACGTTATTCTCTAATTCACATTTCTTAGAATAAAGGGATTCACAGTTTGAATTTAATTAATAAGTCGTTCATGATTCACGTTTCATATATACATTCACGATTCACATTATATTGGTATCTTGTAAAAAATAATTATAGAACTTAATTTTCTACATTGACAAGGATCGCATTTTGTCACCATCTTGATCCGATCAATATTTTTCCTGAAAAAATATCAATATGGATCTGCAATTTTTTGGCTAACCCCTGGTTCGGAGCCTCTGGCCATTAATGTCATCTTTCAAAATATACACTCGCTAAGTTGCCATTTACACCTAATATACATTATGACGACCTTATTCTAAAATGAAACAAATATAAGATGGATAAATATGACTCGACATGAGACTCGACGCACCATATTAAGCAATTGTGTAACAAAATCTTTAGTTTTTTTAGGGATGATTGCCTCTTTAGTCACGCTTTCTCTATCGTCTCGCGAGGTAACAGATTAACCAGGTTTATTAAGCTGTCCTCAAGGTCAACCTATATTTTTTAGAGTATGTAGACTAAATACCAAATTATTGGTAAAAAATTCATTAACATGGATGTTGATTATATAATTTACTACAATTAGGAGTAATAAAAAAACTACCATGATTACATTTACCATTTTATGATGACAAAAAACAACTTAGAAGATATCCACGAGGTCTTAGTCTTATCCACCTACCTTACGGGTCTCATTTTAGAGATTTTGTAGAAAATTTAATAAAAAAAAGTATATACATTTTGGAGAACTTTCCACACAATTTGAGTCACAGATTAATGTGACCGAGATAACTCAAATCTAGTTCATAGAAACTCGGTCTCGATCTCTAGCATCCTATATCACTCTTCAGCTCCAGACACTGCAGCTTCAAAAACTATGAGGCCACCGCATCTCATTCTCATGATCGAAATGAACATCGTAAAGACCTTCGTGGTTATGGTGATCGAGTTGACAGTCGATAGTTGATGGTGATATGGAAATGAATTTTTAGGATTTAATTTATAAACAATGTAAATTTAAGGACTTGATTGTAATTAGTGTAAGCTTTGTCTTTAATTTATGAATAATGTAAGTTTTAGGAAGCTATTATGACTTTACATAATTTGTAAGGACTAAATAGCAATTAATCCGTTTTTGTAACAGATTCAGTTATTTAACTAAGTCTTGGCTCCTCTATATAAAGGACCAGACAGATCTAATAAAGGGGTTGAACACTTTTTACTTGAAAACTCATTTTGTACTTGTTTTTTCTCTCTCTAAAAACTCTAAAGCAATTTCTCTCTCTAAGATTTCTCTCTAGCAATTTACCTAAGCAAATCAAAACCTTATCAAATTGGCGACTCCGCTGGGGGACTGAGCAAAAAAATCAATAGCTTATTCGTTTGGTGATATTCTTTAACTCAAATTCATAAGATGAATCCCAAAAATAATAATCCTACACTTCAATCGGTGTTAGAAACAGTGAGAGATGATTTGCAAAAGAATGAGATTGATGGGAATAAAACTGATGGATCGTCTCTGGTCCAAGTTCGATATGATGTTGAGACAAGAATGAATCAACTTCTTGATAAAATCAATGCGCTGAATGAAAAATATGAGCGACGGGAACAAGAAATACTCTCTACTAGGATCAGATCTGAGGTTAGGCAGGAGTTGGAAAACACTGATGTTGTAGGTCAATCAGATCGATCTTTCGATGATAGGCTTGCTAAGTCTGAGCATAAAAAAGCACATTTTGTGTCTTCTAAAGAGAGATATTCATCTCGAAAGGATAAACAATATAAGCAAAAGTTGATAACTTTCAGTGATGAGGAGGTAGAAAGCTCAGCTTCGGGATTTAAGAGGCATAGAGGTTCTTTGAAGGGAGAATTGGAAAGAGATTACTCAAGGAGATATAAAAAGGAGAGCAAGTCTAAGAATGCTCCTCGATCAACTTGGCATGAAGGAAATCCTTCGAATCAATATGTTGAGACCGACATGAATTTGTATGTTACGATGGGGACCGATGATCAATTTGTTCAAGGTGTTGATTGGAGGAATTCTTCATTAACAGATGAAATTTACTCTATGACGCTTTCGAAGCATTTTGATATTTCAAAGGTTGAAAAGTTCGATGGGATGCAAGATCCCGATGATCACATCGAGCAGTTCAAAAGTTATATGATGAATTTCGAGGACGACGATCAGCTTGTGTGTCGTGCTTTCTCTCAAACTTTTAAAGGAACAACTCTCAAGTGGTACAACAGGATTCTGAGGGGATCCATTTCAAATTTCAGGGATTTTTATACTTCTTTTCGAAGGCAGTTCGTTGGAAGCAAGGAAATGAGAGCTAATGGCGATACAATTATCCAGTGCAAGCAAGCACCATGAGAAAAATTGAAAGATTATACTAAGAGGTTTGTGTCAACCAAAGAAAGTTTAGAAAATTATGTAGAGAATGTGGCAATGGCTGCTTTTCGTCAGGGTTTGTTGCCAGAGGATCTGGCTAATGAGACGACAAAGAGAAGGGCTTTGAATTTTGGAGCATTGATGGCTCAAGTCGAGGACCAAATTAAGGTTGAAGAATCTAGCAGAGTTCGAGGGGCACCAATTAATACTTTGAAGAATTCAGGACATGTAGCCAATAATCATGGGCAGTCCTCGAATGGAAATAACAATGGAAATAAGAATAATCATCAGTCGAGGCAGAAGAACAAGAATTTGCCTCCTCGGAGTGGTGGATATTCGAACCATACTCCATCCAAAAATTACAACTGACCTAGGCCGAATACTTGGGTTAGACCACAGTATTATGCTGAATTAACAGAGAGTGTTTCTGCTATTTGGGATAAAACTAAGAATTCTGTGAACTTTAGGAAACCAGCTCCTATCAGCAGACCGATGGAGGAAAGGAATAATAAATTTTGTAGGTATCGTGATGACATTGGGCATGATACATATGATTGTATTGCTTTGAAAAAAGAAATCCAATATTTGATTGAGAATGGGAAGCTCTTGACTTATGTGAAGTCACATGGAAGCGCATCGATGAATAACGGTGCATCAAATTCGAAGGTTACGCAACCAGCTGAGGATTTGATGATTATGGATTCACAGGTTGAGTCTCGATGCTTCAAATGAATATGTTGAGAATGATCCAAGTAGGCTGCTTCTGATGGCAGTCGAGGAGCCAGTTGAGGTTGTTTCTATAGATAGGGACATGTTCAGTAATTGTGCAAGTTTTTCGAATCATTAGTAATTTTTGGGGGTGATTCCATGACTGGAAATTCAGACAGCTCAAGGAAAAGGCATGTTGTCAACTTGACAACTCAAATTTAAGGGAGAATGTCAACGCATTTGTATGGGAAAAAATACATTCCTTTCATTTTGTTTGATGAAGATGATTTGAGAGGAACTGCAGGACCACATGAGGATGATGTGGTAATCGAAGCTGAGGTGGCTGCCGTCGAAATTCGACGTGTGTTGATTGACACTGGCAGATATGCCAATGTTCTTTTTAAGTCCACCTATGATAGGATGACAAACCCTCCTCGGATTACTCAATCAGATCGTATAATTATTGGATTCACGGGTGTAACAGCTCGTGTTGTTTGGGAATTTGAGGGAGAAGTTAGTTTGGGGAAAGGACCATTCAAGAAGAAGGTCCAAGTGTTTTTTGTGGTGGTGGACTATCCCACAAGTTATAATGTTATTTTTGGAAGGTCATGGCTTTCAAGAATGTATGGGGTGGTATCAACAGTCCATCAGTGTTTTAAGTACGTGGTTGGAGACAGAGTTGGAGTAGTTCGGGGTAATCAAAAGATTGCCAGAGAATGCTATGCCACTGCATTTAGGGTCCAAGGATCCAGTAGTGGAGATTTGATGCGAGAATAACAGTTAGAAGGGGTTCCTTCGGAGTTAGAAGAAAGGGTTGATGATCCGAGGGAAACTCTAGGGTCTTTAACTGTGAGTGAAGAAATAGATGAGTTTACTTTTTTAGAGGGAAAAGTGCTTCGGATTGGAACTTTATTGACCCCCAATCTATGTCAACAAATGCTTAATTTTTTGTCTCAGAATTTGGATGTCTTCACTTGGAAGACAAAAGATGTAACAAGAGTACCTATCGAAGTAATTCGACATAGCTTGGCCATAAATCCGAAGGTTAAGCCAGTGATTCAAAAAAAGAAAAGAATTTTCATCGGAGAAAGCGGAAGCAATTGTTGCAGAAGTTGATCGATTGTCTAAAGTTGGACACATAAGAGAATCTCAATATCTTTTGTGGACTGCGAATCCGGTAGTGGTTAAAAAGAAGAATGGGAAATGGAGGATGTGTGTGGATTTTACAGACTTAAAATAGAGCTTGCCTTAAATATCCGTTTCCAGATCCTCGAATTGACCAGTTGATTGATTCCACTTCGAGCAATAAAATTTTGACTTTTATGGATGCTTTCGCAGGGTATAATCAGATCTAAATGGATCTGAAGGATCAAGAATGCACGACTTTTATAACTGATAAAGGCCTCCATTGTTATATGGTGATGCCCTTCAGATTGAAGAATGCTGGAGCCACTTATCAGAGATTAATGAATAAAGCTTTTGCTACGCAGATCAGAAGAAATATGGAGGTATATATAAATGATATGGTAGTAAAAAGTTCAAGAGATGGAGTGCATCTTGATGATCTAGAAGAAGCTTTTTTTAATCTAAGGGCAATTAGGTTGAAGCTAAATCCGGAGAAATGTACCTTCGGAGTTCGATCGGGGAAATTTTTCGGTTTTATTATTAGCGAAAAAGGAATAGAAGCCGACCCAGAATAATTAAAGGCTTTGATAACAATGAATTCACCTCATCAGTTAAGGAAGTGCAAATATTGACAGGAAGGTTAGCAGCACTTAATCGATTTATTTCACGATTTTCGGATAAATACTTTCCTTTCTTTCAAGTGTTGCGAGGACCTAACAGGATCAAATGGACGTCGGAATACGAAGCAGCGTTCACAAGCATTAAAAATTTGTTGTCATCACCAGAAATATTAACAAAGCCTCGAAATGGGGAGAAATTATTCTTGTACATTGTCGTATCATACTTTGCACTTAGTGCAGTGCTAATTAGTGAAGATTCAGGTATTCCAAAGCCGATGTATTACGTCAGTAAAAGTCTGGTGGCATCAGAAAAAAGGTATATGAAGTTGGAGAAGGTATCTTTAGCATTGGTGATTGCTGCTAGGAAGATGCGTCCATATTTTCAAGCTCATACTATAGAAGTCCGAACTTCATTCCCTTTAAAAAATGTATTGCAACGACTAGATATTTCAGGGAGGATGACTAAATGGTCAGTGGAGTTGGGAGACTATGATATTTTATTTACACCTCGAACAGCAATCAAGGCACATGCATTGGCTGATTTTTTTTTGTTGAGTTCCACTCAAATAGATCAGATGAGGAAGAAAGCTCAAAATTTTTGCCTACTGATTCGAGGTGGGTTGTTCGAACAGATGGAGGGTCTAGTATTTCAGGGTGCAGTGCTGGAGTTCAATTGATAGCTCCGACGGGGGAAACAATCGTCCAATCAATTAAATTTGGTTTTCATGCTTCAAACAATGAAGCTCAATACGAAGCTGCTTTAACAGGTTTGAGATTAGCAAATATTTGTGGGGCGACTTCGATACGTCTGGAAACGGATTCTCAATTATTGGCAAATCAAGTGTCTGGGTTTTCCGAAGCAAGGAAGGATTGTTTGATTTTATATATTCGGGAGCTTCGGAATTTAATGCTTCTGTTTGACAATGTGGTTGATGAATATATCGGGCGATGAAGTAACATGATGGCTGATTCTTTAGCAGATGTTGCTTACAAGGGAGAATATCCTTGGATTTTGCTACAGGAGAATCCTTCAATTGTTGCTTAACCTGGCCAATGTGAAATTATAAAGGAATGTTTTGCCACTGATGAAAACCGACGTGATTGGCGGTCGGATATTCTTAATTTTTTTACCAAAGGATTACTGCCAGATGATTCTCAACTGGCTAAAAAGTTAAGGGGTAAAGCCTTTGGATATATAGTTCTGGATGGAATTTATATAAAAAGGCATTAAGCAGACCATTGCTACGATGCTTAGGCAAGCAAGAATCACAAGAAGTATTATCAGAGTTGCATAATGGAGAAGGGTCAGCTCATTGTGGGTTTAAAGTTTTATCTCGTAGAGTTTTACTTGTAGGGTTTTACTGGCCTACAATCATGAACGATGCTAAAAATTTAGTCTGAAGTTGTGATACTTGTCAAAGATTTGCTAATGATATTCACAGACCAGCAGTGCCGCTTATGTTTATATCCGAGGCGATACCGTTTGATAGATGGGAATTGATTTGGTGGTACCTCTACCTATGGCCTTTAGGGGAAGGCAAATGATAATTGTGGCAGTGGATTATTTTACGAAATGGGCAGAAGCAGAACCACTATCAGGTACAAAGGCAAAGGATGTTATTAAATTTATTGTGATTAATATTTGTTGTCATTTTGGGGTTCCTCGGAGAATTACAACAGATAATGGCCCTCAATTTAACAATAGGGAAATGGCTGTATTCTGTACTTCTAAAGGGATTCAGCAATGTTTTTCGACGCCCTTTCATCCTCAAGCTAATGGGCAAGTGGAAGTGACAGATAGAATAATCTTAGATGTCTTGAAGAAGAATCTATCGGGGGCAACAGGAAAATGGCCAAATTATTTGCAAGAGGTACTTTGGGCTTATCGAACAACTCCAAGGGAGGCTATCAAAGAAACTCATTTTGCTTTAGCATATAGTATGGATGCGGTTAGCCCTATTGAATCTATTATGTCATCTTTTAGCATATCTCAATATTCTGAAAGATTTAATGATGAAATTCGAAGGGAAAATGTGGATATGATCGAGGAAAAAAGGGTTCGCGCTTATTTGAATACCATACATTATCAAACTCTCATGAGAAGTGGATATGATTCGAAGCTAAAAAGAAGAGAATTTAAAGAATGCAATAAAGTGTTGCGAAAAGTTTTTCTACACACAAAGAATAATAGCTTCGGCAAAATGGCTCCGAATTGAGAAGGGCCGTATACAGTGGTTGAAAGAGTTAAGCCAGGGTCTTATCATCTTTGTGATTTCGAGGGGAGGATGCTACAACACTCATGGAATATTCAACATTTGAAGCTTTATTTGGAATAGACATATGTTTATACTTTGGAATGTTTGTTTTTAATGGCGCACTCTTTCCTACCTTGTTAGCCCAGGAAGGTTTTAATGAGGCGTCATGTACTTGTACATATTCAACTTTATCAATAAATTTTGTTGTCGCCAATGGTTATTTTACGTTTATTTTGATACTATCTTAACAAATCATCAAAGATTGATCACCTTTGAGATTTGTTAAAGGAAGTATATTCTGAAGTGTTTATAACACTTTTTGAAGAAATAACCATGTTGTACAACAATTTTACATTTGGAATTATGAGGTGAATGTTTTAAAACTCACTGAGAATTTTGATGAGCTAATCAAGCTTAACAATACGTGCATATATTTTCGAAGAAGATAATACTTGTTATTTTTTATTAAAATTTTGCAGTTATTTGGTATTTAGCATCGAATAATGTAGGGAACAACGATATAAAAAATGAGGAACACTTTGTCATTCAGATTGAGTTGTTACAATACAAAAAGAGGTATTCTGATTAGACAAGCACAAAAAGGACTAAATTAAAAGATTAGTTAATCAGAAGATTATTCTTCTTCGGACGATTCTTCATCTGAAGATGATGAGCTGAGAATACGATCGAATGATTCACTCGGACGTTTTCTTCGGGAATGTCGTTCCAAAAATTTGTGAGGTTAATTTTTGGATAGGCATCATGGAGTTCTCGAAAGAGAAGGATATTTGCATCTTATTTTCCGACCTGAATAGCTGTCTGCATATTCTTTGAGAGCTCAGCTTTGGCAGTTGTTACAGCAGCAGTTTTTTTTTGCTTCAAAATTCTTCTTCAATTTCTCTATCTCATCGGACAACTCTTTATTTTTTGCTTCAGAAAGAGTTAGAGAATTTTGAAGAGTGGAAGAGTTGGATTTTTCAATGTTCAATTCAACGACATGTTCGGTTTTGAGTTTCTTTATTTTGTCTTCGTGGGACTTTGTTAGCAGCTCTGTGTCGATAATATGCTGGATCTGAAGATGATCCTTAATACAAAGAGCGCCTTTTATCAGCTCGGATCTAGCTATCTCATACGCATAAAACTGCTCGGATACTTTATTATGCAAGGTCTCTCTGAATTTATTTTCAGCCTTATAAGCTTCCTTATAGTAAACCATATCCTTGGCCAGCTGTTTGAGATGGTCTTGAGAAGCTTCAATTTGAGAAGCAAGAGCTTTTGCAGCAGCATCAAGACCGGAAAATGCTTGAAGAGCGATAACTATTACAGGATTTGGAGGAGAGCTGCGGTATTCCGAGGTACTAGGCTTATCGATCATATCCAAAGATATAATAGGTTTGAATGTGCGAGGTGATCTTGGAATTTATTTTTCTGGAGTAGGCCTTGCAAAATCAAACATGTGATTTTGAATGACTTGAAGGGTAGGATCCTCTTCGCCAGCAAGTGCTTCTGTGTTTCCAAAATCAATGAACATATTTGGGTCGAAGCTTGTGGGACGATGGTAAACAGTAGGAGAAAAATCATCGATGACAATCACATGATGTTCTTGCGAGGAATGATCTTCGGTTGGAGGATTTAGGGGGTGTTGTTGCTGGTTTTCAACAGCAACGTCTTCAGGCTCATCGATTAATTTGTATGAAGTGATTTTTCTTTGTTTCTTCTTTTTTCCGAGGGAATCAGAAGATTTTTTTTTCTTTTTCGATGACTTCTCTTGAATTTCTCCCTCTTCGATGGGTGAAAGAGGGTGTTCAGTAAATTTTCGTTTTTGATGCTTCGGTTTTGAGGGTGTGGAAGGGTTAGCACAAGATATGCTAACTGTCTTTTTGTCTTTCTTCTCTTTGGTGATTTTTTTCCTTTTTCTTTTTAGGCAGATGGTTGTCTGATCTGTTTTGGATTGGGAGGAAGACTTTACAATCAGCTTGTGGAATTCGAAGGACAAAGAGCTTCAGATGTGGGTCAGAAGATAAATCTTTGAGAGGCAGCCCACCTTCTGTGATCGTAAACATATGGCATTGAAGGAAGTTAATGGGCTGGAAGGCGGCATAGAAGGCGTTATTCCATTCTTTTTTCAGCCCAGGCAGCCAATTTTTGGAATATCACCTTAGCTGCTTCTCGACGAGTGGAGTAGCGCTTCAAAATTTCTAGTATAAACAAACAAAATAAAATGTTAAGTAAATGAAGGGAAAACTTAAGGAATAAAGGAATTTTTTAGAGAACTTACGATTGCTTCTCCAGACCATAGTTAACTTCGAAGGATTGCCTTCGGAAATTGGCTTGCCATTCTCCCAATCTCCAGAGATGAAAACAATTTTTTGTTTCAAGAACTTGTCAGCTTTCAAAAGATCGTCGATGATTTTAAGATCATCCATCAGTGTAAGATAATAGAATGGGATCTTCAGACCTTTTGAGAGCTTAGTAAGTGAAATGAAGTCCTTGATGTTGATCGGTATTTTGGAGAGGTGAAATGCCATGATCACTGACATTAAGGTGAACCACTGGTTTGGAGTTACTTGGGTAGGGCACAAGCTGGGAGTTTCTAAGTACTCCACGATCATCGAATCAAGTGTAAATCAAAGACCCCAGTTGATGATTTCTGGATAAACCACCAACTCGTCATCTTTGCAGTCAAGGGAGTTTCTCCTTCTTTTGGTAGTCGAAGGGTGATGTTATTTTCTATTCCCCATTGTTTTTTGAGAAAAGAGGCTTGGCTTTCTTTATAATATATGTATCGAACCTTTTTCAAGGCGATAATATATTTGCTCTCGAGGTTTCTTAGACCCCTCTCGATTTTCTCCCTTTCCTCATCGGAAACATAACAGACATCAGCTTCCTCGTGAGATTCAGTTTCAGTATCGGATTTAGTAGCCTCTGGATCAGCTTCATTGGCTTTCGAGGTACCTTCTTGAGGATCTTGAGAAGTGGGAATGTTTGCTTCTGACAGAGGAATTGCGGGTCAAATTGCTTCTTCTGTTATTTCTCTTTGAGGAGGATCGTTGGTGGTGATTTTCAAAGGAGATGGAGTTCGAATTATTGTTGATTCATCTCCCATTGCGATGAAGGTCTTTTTAGGTTTGAACGAAGAAGGTTTTGTAAGGAAGGGTTATTTGTTTTCAGTTTCAGAGGAGAAACTTTACTTTCAATTGAAGATGTTCGAGGGGTTTTAGGGCCAAAAATTTTAGATGATGATTTTTCTTCGATATTGGGAGTAGGAGAAAGTTTTGGAACTTTGGTAGGATCGAAGTTACCGTAGTGAAATGTCTCAGTCGTAGTTCCAATTAGGCCACCAAAAATGAACCCTGCTCTTCGATACTCTTCGGCTCTTTGTGTTATGCAAAAATAGTCATAAGAACCGAACACCAGATTGCTATCAGTATCAGAAGATTCTGCTGTTTTGGTTAAAATGGCCTTTGACTTTTTGGTTATCAGTTTCTTTATCATAAACCATGAATGGATTGATTGGAGAAGATGAAGATTGATCGGAAAATTTGAGTTTGGCAGTGAGAATTCTGGGAATAGGGGAGGAGCAGTTGAAGGTAGCCAAAAAAATCTGACTTCTCTCTAGAATGGTTGTGTGTAAAAAGAGTTGAAATTAGAAATGAATGATATTTATACAAAAATAGGTGAAGACGTGTGAAGATGGACAGACCCATTTGATGATAGGTTGGAATACAAACCGCTGGGTGGGTTAGATGTTTGACACTTGTCAGATTTACTTCACCGATTGAATGTAATCGTTATGCAAATAACCGTTACATTCGAAGGGGGAACACCTAAGCAATATGTCAAAGGAAAATTTTGCTTGGAGATTATTCGAAGTAATTACATCGAATCTTTTGGTTATTACTCAAAGGTTATTTGACTATGGCCCCGAATATATCATTAAGATTAATTTGGTTATAAGAGTTTATAATTTTGATAACTTATATACGCTTCGAATATTAGTTCAAGCTAATGGCTTCGAATAATTATTTTTATGATCATAGATCTGTTATTCGAAGACACTGGCCTCGAATAGTTTGCTTGTTTTGATTTATGGCCGGTTGATGATTCGAAGATAAACGACTTTGAAGACTTTTTAGTTCTCATTCATTTACTAACATGAGGACTAGGGGGCTTCTGATATGGAAATTAGTTTTTAGGATTTAATTTATAAACAATGTAAATTTAGAGACTTGATTGTAATTAGTGTAAGCTTTGTCTTTAATTTATGAATGATGTAAGTTTTAGGAAGCTATTATGATTTTACATAATTTGTAAGGACTAAATAGCAATTAATCTGTTTTTGTAACAGATTCAATTATTTAACTAAGTCTTGGCTCCTCTATATAAAGGACCAGACAGATCTAATAAAGGGGTTGAACACTTTTTACTTGAAAACTCATTTTGTACTTGTGTTTTCTCTCTCTAAAAACTCTAAAGTAATTTCTCTCTCTAAGATTTCTCTCTAGCAATTTACCTAAGAAAATCAAAACCTTATCAAACTCGAGAACATGACCTATATTTGACTTTGATATAATTTTATCGTGGTATATAAAAAGTCCAAAGATATATCAATCTTTACATACCATACTATATGTAAAAGCCTCATAATTAGCATAATCTGAACAAATTTTACAAATACCACAAAGACATAGGCCACCTAACTTAAGAAAGTCGCACATCGAAGGAATTTTTTCAAACATTTTTTATTAAGATAAGTTGATAGATTTCGTCCATGTTCATACCTCACCCTTGCGAAGGAGGTCCGAAGCAAATTACAATAGATGACAGCAGCCAATAATCTTTAGCTAGAGTTACCCATTGTTGCACCTAAGCCCAAACAAAACTTTGTTCATCCTTGATTTTATTGATGAATAATTATATTCAGTCAAAACCACCATATCATCATGGAAATTGCAAGAGGTGAGCTGTTTTTTGTCCAAACTCGTTCCTCACAAAAGTGTTATACATCTTAATTAAAGATTCACATTAAGGGTCATAGCTCTTGATATATATATATATATATATATATATATAGTATTATATTTAATGGCTAATGTAACCCTTACGAGGATGCAATCTTATCATTGTTTAGATCGCATAGGTTAGGGTGTAACATATAAGGGTCGAATAAAACAAAAAAAATATCGTGGTAAGGTTTGTTTCTTTTATCAAACAGTAAAAAAATTATATATAAAATTAATTCGTAAGAAAAAAATTATTATGATTAAATATATGCATACATTGATTCGTGTATTTTTTTTCAAAATTTACTAAGATTTAAAAAGAATTTATAAGTATGTGCGGGTTACATCTTGTGAGGTACTTATCAATAAAATTGAAGGATAATTTATATGTTTTATATAATAGAAAGAAATTAAAATATTCAAATAAGGAAAATAACAATAACGAGCTAAGTGCACTATCCGACTCGTAATGGTTTGTCTAGCTAGATACTTTGATATATAACTTTCTTTTTTAATTTACAACCTACGTAACAATATTACTATTTGGACCTTATTTAGCACAATGGTCATAAAATTCGTTAGAATTAAACTCGTATTCTCATTCGTGGATATGACTATTTTATTCTAAATTTTATCATATTTGATTTTTTTTTCTTACATCATTTTAAGTCAGCATTGAACCATGATCTAATCTCAAATTTTGGTTTAATATTTTATTGTATCATCGAGTATGGATTTGGCCTCTCATGTGTCACCACCATTCAGAATGAAATGTACTAAAACGTTATTTTAAAAACTAATATGTGAGTTATAAACCTCTACCAACATAAAATTGTATCAGACCTCTTAAACGACTCCAAGGTCGTCGCCCCCTGCATTCCAAAGATTATACATAATCTGATCATTTTTCTTTGTTGCAAGAATAATTGGATGAGTTATTATATACTCATTTGAAAAATATCATCAACATCCGCAACGCATTGCTTAGAGGTTTGGTATGAGGCCAATGATATATGCTTGAACCAGAAGGATGATACTTTAGAAATTAAATTACCTTAATACTACCAAAACCAATAGAAGTACATGTTTTATGACTGAAGGTTCAATCGCACCCACTAACAACATTTTTCTTCTTTAAATGAAAAAACATACCTTTTTTATCCGTACAATGTCTCACTCGTCTTGTTTTGATAATGATACATAGGTTAGGAATCCAAAGCATCACCAAATTTGTTCTCGATCTAAAACGTCGCACAGGGTCAAAGACCTGACTCATTGTCTCTCCAAAAATAACTATACCATCTTATTTTCCACATCTAAAAAGAACACACCTCATCATCATGTCGGTCCTTTCAATATTTGCCTTGAAATATACCCAGTGGAGGTTTTACAATTCTTTGTTAAACCCTACTATTTATGGCCTGAAGCCTCTAGTCATCCAAGTCATCTTACCAAATAACACGTTCGTCAAGTTTCCATTAAAACATAAAGTAATTTATGACGATCTTCCTTCAAAATTCAACCAATATGAGATGGATAAATACGACTACACATGATATATGTTGTACCATATTAAGAATGTTCACCATAAAATGTTTGATTTGTTAGACTGATCATGGGGTAATACATTGGCTTTATTTATTTCAATTCCATCGGGTTCCATCAATACTTTCGAGAGATTGTGGACTCATCATCAAAGAATCTTTAACAAAGCCACTAAAATGGTTGATGATTACACAATTTACTATAAACATGGAGTAGAATAGATTTTGCACAATTAAACTTATGAAGACCAAGAATAACCTTGAATAATTCCATGAGGTTGTTGCCTTAGACATATACATCCAAGATCTTATATTGGGGTTTTTATAAAATAAAGGTAATAAAAATAAAGGCATATGACATGAGTAGAGTCACATATCAAAGTGATCGAGTTAACTCGGGACTTGTTCAATATAAACTAAGTCTTATTCTCTCGTATTTTATTTCATTTTGTAGCTCTAGAAAATGTAGCTTCAACAACTATTTTGCCATCAATCTGAAAAGATTTATCTCATTTACTTGATTGAGGTGGCTACTGTAGAGATTCTTATAGTCATGGTGCTCGACTATAAAATTTACAATCATGAAGATTCAAGAGCATGATGTTTGTTGGACTTACCAATATTTTTTTTGGTTACGAAAAGTACAAAGATTTTATCAAGCTCAACACACCATACCCTATAAAAAGCCTAAAGATACATATACTATAATAATATTGGCCATCTAACTTGAGAATATTATATTTAAATAGAGGAATCCATACACATACTTGTGATGGTAAATTGGTCGAGTTCGTCTGAATTCATACATAACCGTCGTGGAATAAGATCTGTGCAAACTATGGTAGATGATATCAGCCGATGATCTTATGTTTGGTGTGGTTTATTTTCGTCTGAGGGTAAGTTTGTAATTTCGGTTTAGAATTTTGTAGAGTTTTGTGAGTATTTAATGTTTGGGTAGAGTGTAGAGGGAGAATTAAGCAGCATGGTTGTATTTAATTTTTATTACCCTCATTTAATGTTGGTGGTTGGGTATTTATACCCTTATATTTGGGCCTTATAGGCTTTCGGGTCGTGTTTAATGGACCCGGGTCGAGTTTAAGGACCCATTAGTTCTAAGTAGGGGAACACGCAGCTTAGTCAAGAAGTGATTAGGTTTTAAGTACTTTAGTTCTGTTCGAACAGTCCAATGGATGATGGTGTCCGAACTGCCCATGTCCGATTAGGTAGACTTTGTCCAAACTGACCCTGTCTGAGGTGGTGACAGAATCCAGGCTCATCAATAGCCCATTTTTTAGGTGGTGTTCAAAAACCTTTGGCCAGACCTAAAAAACAGTCTGTTGCTAGGGACAGTTACATCCGAACAGGTCCTTCGAATTGTGTTATAGCTTTATCCGAACTGAAAAAGGTTCTTTGAATTTAAACGGTTTCTTGCCAGAGTTCGTGGGACACGTGTCTCTCTCTGGTTCGTTATTTCAGCCGTTTTTTCACCTATAATTTCGCTCCCACCTTCTCTAAAAAGCAACCTCTTCATTTAATGAAGATGACATCAGCGTCGTTCCATAATCATTGCAATCCTTTCGAATTCTCCTAGGTATCAAAGCCTCTTTTTGTGTGTTTACTATAAATTAAGCACTTCTTCACTGTTTTATCATCATATTCATACTTACTTTGCCAAATTTCAGAGCTTTCTCTCTCAAACACAGATACTTATCCTTGGTTATGAGTTTATGTTCACAGCTAGGAACGCTTTAATCAAAGGCGGGTGGCTTAATCTATCAGAGCTAGAAAAGGCACAAAAAGTTGAACGGGAGAGGCGCATCGCTGCAGGCCTACCTACTTCCCCTATCGACAAACCAGTAATCTCAAACACAGAGCCTGACCAGGGCTCCTCCTCAACCAGGAGTGTTAAACCGTTGTTTCAAACCAACCTTTCTCCTATTGTTTCAGGCTCGTCAGTTCAAGAATCAGAGCCCGCTGTTGAACCAGGGCAAACAGTTACCAACTTCAAAAAGCCTTCCCCCTTCATCGCCATGGGGTCAGATGCAGATGTTTCTCCCAACAAACTAGTTGATCGGAGAAGAGGTCGCCTGGTAAAAGGGCAGGCTTCAAAAGGTACTCCTTCAAAATCAGGAGTCAAAGATAGCAACACAGGGTCAGAGGCACCCATAAAAGTTCCCAAGGACAAGCTGTCCGGACCGGAGGTCCCTAGCCCAAGCCTTCGAAAAGAAACCACCACACCTGAGCCCCAGCCGGAGGTCAGATTTTAGGAAAGCACTAAAGCCCAACAGTCTGGAGGTCAAACTGAACCAACTCCCAACTCTCCTCACCCAAAAACAACTGAAAACCCCTCCTCGGTTATGGAGGAAGTAATGGAGGATTCTGTCGAAGAGGCTCCATTCGAGTCTGAAGCCTCCGGACAGACTAGTGATGTTGGTGCTGCCAAGAAGGATAAAGGCAAAGAAAAACTATGCCTTAGGCACCCAGACCTGCCAGAGATCCTTAAGGGAAAAGTTGGACCTTGTTTCCACAAGGTCAGTGTCAAATATTTACTTGCCTTGTAAAAAAATTAATTATGCCTTCATCCATAGAGCCGAACTGGGTAGGATGCGAACGAAGTGGGGGATTCCAGAGAATATGAAAATAAGGATCCCAATAGACCCTAAAACCCCAATGGACTGCAAACTTAGTGAAGTAGTCATCTTCACTGAGCTCTTTAACTGGGGGCTAAGGTTTCCCTTAGATCCTGAGATAGTTAGGTACCTCCACCTCATCAAGATTTGTCCAAGCCAACTGAGCCCTAATGCCTGGTACACTCTCATGGCATGTATCATGGCCTCCAGGCTCTCCAGAATTCCTCTCCCGATGGAGGAATTCGCTGCTGTGGCCAGCCTCTGCAGAAACCCCCATATCCTCTTTTATCACTTCAACATGGGTGATAACTATAAGGCAGTGGATGACCTGCTCGAATCGGGGAGAAATTGGAGGACTTACTTCTTGTTCGTGAGTGGCGCTTGGGAGAATGGGAGGAATATCAAAGCTAGAGTCAACCCGAGTCTCCTTACCAGCAGATGGAGAAGTGATCGTAAGAATCCCACCTTACACTCTCATTTTTATTTTTATCAATTTTTTTTAACTGACTGGTCTTGTCTTTTTTCTTGACAGAGCTGCCTAAAGACTTCAATGATTATTTAAAGGCCGGGCAGACCACTTGTACCAAGATCAACACTTGGACTGCTGAAAAGTGGGGAAACCGTTTTCATGACGCCTTTACCGGAGGCAATCTCGCAAGGTCCCACCTCTGGAACACTACTGGCAGGAGGGACTTGTCGTGGGAAGAACTTACCACTCCACCCCCTCCGGATGTAGTCCTTAAAAGAGCACACGCACCGGACGGGTCACTGTACTTACCTGGTCGAGCCAAGGCCCCAAGTAAAATGAAAGGCAAAAAAGGGAAAGGCAAGAAGAGTGCGGTTGAGGCTAACCCTGCCGAAGTGGAGGAGACTGCTCCAACAAACCCAGAGGGGCCAGTTCCAAGCCAGATCGATGCTGCTCTGCTAGAAGTAGTATAGCATGAGAGTGCTAGGGAAGAAGAAGGATCTCCAAAACCCCCAAGGGTTCCTAAGAGAGACCGGAAACGGGGAGAAAAAAGCAAGGAGAGGGAGGCCAAAAAGAAAAAGACCTCCAGGGGTGATGAACTTTCTCTCCGGCCTTCAGAGCCTCTCCCTCCTGCTGATCCTATTGATCTAACAAGAGCAGAAGAGATCCCTGGTGACTTTCGAACTGATGAGGTTGGATGAGGAGACCTCAGTATTGACGGTGTCGACATTACAGGGCTTGAGGGGCTTGGGCACTACTTTGAGAATCTCCCCAGGGATGACTTTGTTGGGCCCTATCTCCCTCCAAGCACTTCGAACACCGTTATCTTCAATGGTAAAACTTTTACTGTTTCAAGTGAAAGAGAGCCTATAACTCACTCTATACTGAGTACCGTTCAGCCAGTGTTGGTCCTGGAGAAGCAAGTTCGAGGTCAGGCAGCAATCATTACTGCCCTTAATTCTGATAAGGAGAGATTGTCCGGGGACCTCCTTATTGCCAACTAAAACGCTGATGTTTTGAAGAGAGAAAACGAGGATTTTAAGAAGAACCATGAGGGTTGGGTCTCAAAGGTAGCTGCCCTAGAAGATACTATCAAAGGCCTCCGGGAAAAGCATTCCAAGTTGGAGAAAGATCTTACCTCTTCAAAAGAGGAGATGAAGACCAAGGATCAAGTCATTCTTACTTTGACTAACGACAAGATCGCCCTCGAAGACTCGGTGTCCAAGGCTATAGAGGAAAAATCTGATCTGCTAAGGGAGTAAGAGGCAAAAATTCAGGCCAAGATTGATGCTTATGCCAACAATGTGATAGACAATCAAGAGGAGATGTATGCCAAGGTGAAGTCGGACATGGTCTTGTTTTTTTACGAGAAGTTTCCGAAGAGGAATCTGGGAGACTTATGGAGTTTTGTAGAGTATCCAGACCTTCTCTTTCATACAATGGCCGAGGGTGACAGGTTTGATTTCTCCAGCGCATCCTCATTCGATGAAGAGGAGAACACCGGGGAGAGTCCATGTGAGGAGAATGATGACCCTAAGAAGAAGAAAACAAGTGAGGCTGAGCCGTTTTCAAAGGCTCAGTCTTAGAATATCAATTATCTTTTGTTTTTTGTTTTGATTGAACTAAAGTCCTTGGAAGGCCAAGGCATTTTCGTAATCGTGTCCGGTGTTTGTTCGGACAAATATGTTTGTTTTGAAAACTTAAAGTCCTTGGATGGCCAAGGCACTTCGGTTATTTTAATGGATGTCTTTATTTTGCACAGCTCTTGCATTATTTCATATTGTTTGTTTCAATTTTGGTGGCTAGTGTTTAAACAGCTCTTAGTTATTTTATAAATATTCTAAAGCGAGAGTGTTTAAATTCTCCGATGACAAATGTTTAAGTAGTCATCATTCTTTTAATTCAATTTGGACGGAGTTTAAACAAAAATTTGGCAAGAAACAAAGTAAGAACACTCCGAATTTTTAAGAAGGCATCAAATTTTATAAAAGAGCCCGGACACCTCATTTAAACCTCCCCGCGCCACCAGGGTAGGAAAGAGTATGCCCTTAAATATTTACATGGATTTTCAAACAAGTAAATATTTACATAGTTTCTACTCCAAGTATATCCGGAGATACTCAATATTCCAAGGGTGATTCAAAACCCTTCCATCCTTGTCTTCTAGCCAGTATGTTCTAGGTTTAAGCCTTTCAATGACCATATAAGGTCCTTCCTAAGTTGGGGCTAGTTTGCCGAGCAGTTTCTCTTTAGTGTGTAAGAAGACTTTCCTTAACACCTTATCCCCCGGCTGAAAATCTCTTCTTTTAACTCTGGAAGCAAACCTGCTTCTCATCAAACCCTGATAGTGTGCAGCTCTAAGGTAAGCTTTAACTCTTCTTTCTTCTATTAAGTCGAGCTGACCTCTGATTTCCACTTCGTTAGTGTGTTCGGAGAAATTGTGAACTCGAAATGAAGGGAGAGTTGCTTCTATGGGAGCTATGGCATCCATCCCATAGACCAAGGCAAAAGGTGAATCTTGTGTTGCAGCCCCAGGTGTAGTCCGGTAGGCCCACAAAACCTCTTGTAAATAACTAGGCCATTTTCCAACAGCCCCTTCTAAATTTTTCTTCAAACCGGACAATATAGTTTTGTTAGCCACTTCAACCTGACCATTTGCTTGTGGGTGGAAAGGTGAAGAGAAACAATGTTGTATACCCCTAGAGGCACAGAAACTCTCCATTTCCTCGTTGTCGAACTGTGGCCCATTGTTTGTCGTTATCTTCTGTGGAATGCCAAATCTGCAACAGATATTGGATAAAATGAATTTTATGACAGCTTTTGATGTTGTACCTGCCAGTGGGGTTGCTTCAATCCACTTCGAAAAATAATCAATAACAACAATTATTGTCTTGTGTCCTCCAGATTCCATAGGTAGAGGTCCCACCAAATCCAACCCCCATCGAGCAAAAGGTATAGGCTCAGAAATTGACTCTAAAGGGATGGCTGGGACATGAATTTCATTGTTATATCTCTGGCATGGGTCACACCTTCTCACCAGCTCCTTTGCATCTTGCATTATAGAGGGCCAATAATAGCCAGCCAATAAAACTCTCCTTGTTAGAGCCCTGAATCCACAGTGAGCTGATCCCTCACCATCATGTAATTCGGAGAGGACTATTTGAGATTCATCATCCCCCAAACATCGCAAAAGGGGTTTACTAGTAAGACTTTTTATACAGAACATCTCTTAGTATGATAAAACCATGAGCCTCGTGCTTCACTTTTCTTGCTATTGATTTATCCAGAGGCAAGATGCCATCGGAGAGATATTGAAGGAGAGGAAACCTCAAATCTTGGGGTTGTCCCATCTGTATATCGAATATTTCTTCCTCCTTACCCATATTGAGTTGAATGGAAGGGCACTCCAGCACATGGATCCAAGGGTATGATTCAGTATAGGCTATGGTTGCCAAGGAGTCTGCTAGTTCATTTTCTGTTCGGGGTATGTGCTCATAAACAACACTTTTGAACTTAAGTGCCACATCTTTGAGAAAAAGTAAGTATCTTATTAGCTGCTCCTTTTTTGCTTCAGATTGACCTTGTGAATGGTGGATAAGAAGCTGGGAATCACTCATCAACTTGACCATTTTGGCCCCACAAATATGAGCTAACTTTAAACCAGCTATAACAGCTTCATATTCGGACTCATTGTTGGAAGCCCTAAAAGCAAAACATATAGCTTGGTATATTTTGTCACCATACGGAGAGGTCAAGCATACCCCTGCACCACATCCCATGGTACTTGATCCACCATCTATCTGGACGACCCAGACCTTTTTATCTTTCATCTCAGTTGCTTGCTCTGTATCCCTATCTGAGTGGAATTCAACTAAGAAATCAGCCACAGCTTGGGCTTTGATTGCTGTTCGAGGAGCAAAATCAATATCGAAGTCCCCCGGCTCCACTGACCACTTAGTCATTCTACTCGAAATATCAGCCTTTTGTAACACATTTTTCAAGGGATAGGATGTCCGGACAATAATAGGATGAGCCTGAAAATAAGGCCTCATTTTCCTAGCAGCAATTACCATGGCTAGTGCTAACTTTTCAAGCTTTAGATAGTGTTTTTCTGCATCTACCAAGCTTCAACTGATGTAATATACTGGACGGGGATAATTATCCACCTCCCTTACCAATACAACACTGATGGCACAACTGGAAACTGCCAAATATACGAAGAGTGTCTCTCCATCAACAAGTTTAAACAAAGTCTTGGGGGAGGACAGATGTTTTTTAATCTCATTGAAGGCCTCATCACATTGTGAAGTCCAGTCAAATCCCTTTGCACCTTTTAAAGTTTGAAAAAACGGGGCACATATGTCCGAAGACCTCGAGATGAATCGATTCAGCGCAGCTAACCTCTCAGTCAACCGTTGTACTTCTTTAATATTCCGAGGAGGCTCAATTTGGAATAAAGCATTAAGCTGGTCCGGATCGGGTTGTATCCCTTGCTCACTTATTATGTACCCCAAGAATTTCCCGGACTGCACTCCAAACACACACTTCTCTGGATTTAGTTTCAAATTTACTTTTACTAAGTTAGCAAACGTTTCTTGGAGATCTGCCAAGTGTAGTTGTTCATCCATACTTTTTACCATCATGTCGTCGATGTATACTTCCATGTTTCTTCCAACTTGATTTACAAAGGCTTTATTTACCAATCTCTGATAAGTAGCCCCAACATTTTTAACCCAAATGACATCACCTTGTAACAATGAAGACCCCTATCAGTGACAAATGTGGTATGCTCCTGATCTTTCGGATCTACTTGAATCTGATTGTACCCGGAGAAGGCATCCATGAAAGATAGCAGCTTATTCACAGAAGTGGAATCCACCAGCTGATCAATCCGGGGGACGGGGTATAAATACTTTGGGCAAGCTCTATTGAGATCTGTAAAGTCAATGCACATACGCCACTTTCCATTTTTCTTTTTCACTAAGACCGGATTGGCTGTCCATAAATGATATTGAGACTCCTTTATGTGCCCCATTTTAGTAAGCCTGTCAACTTCTTGAATAATAACATCAGCCTTTTCCTTGGAAAAAGCCCTTCTCTTTTGTACCACAGGTGCTATGTCTCGTCGGATGGATAAGTGGTGTGATATAATACATGTTGGCACCCCGGTAACATCAGCATTGCACCAAGCAAAAACATGATGATGATCTTTTAAGAACTTCAACATCTTACCCTTTAGTTCGGATGTCATTTTAGACTCTATCTTAACATTTTTTCCCTCTCCCAAAGAATGTGTTTCAACTTCTTCAACCGGTATTAACACTCCATGGGTCTCTCTAGGGTCATCAATTTCACCCTCACCCCCAGAAAGCCCCTCAAACTGCTATTCTTCATTGATACAAACTGCTCCCAACGTCCGAGGAGCCAGTGTTGTGGCATAACACTCTCTTGCAATCTTTTGGCTGCTCCGAACAACTCCCACTTGTCCTTGAACAACACATATCAAACATTGGTGGACTGTTGAGGCCACTGCATGCATCCTAGAGAGCCAAGGTCTCCCTAGAATAGCATTATAACAAGTGGGACAATCCACCACAATAAAAAGTATTCTAACCATCTTTTTAAAAAGGCCATTACCCAATAAAACTTCCTCTTCGAACTCCCCGATCACATCTGCTGAGCTTCCTGTGAAACACACAATTGATCTGTCTGAACGCTGAATCATTGTTGGATTCTTCATCTTTTTGTAAGAGGTTAAAAAGAGGGTATTGGCTGAACTCCCAGTATCCACCAAGATTCGTCTTATGTCATTGCCCCCAATGGATGCTCCTATGACAACAACATCTTCATGAGGGCCAGCTATATCCCTCAAGTCATCCTCATCGAAAACAATGAAGGGAAATGGAATCTGTGATTGATAGAAGGTCATGCCTCCTTCCGGCTGGGTAGCTAAAGTATGAACGTGCCTCTTCCTTGAAGAAGCAGTGGGTGCTGTCATAGTATCCCCTCCGAAAATTATGAGTGACTCAAAAAAGTTAATAAGCCCGGAGACTGTTTTACAACGTTCCTCAATGGCACCCACTCTGTTTCGAGTTGGATCAGGATCCAAGTACTCTAACTCTACACCGAATCTTTTGATTATAACCATAGCTCCCTCCGGAGCGGATGTGCCTGCATTGTTTGGACTAGCCCGATGAGCATTATCAGGCTTATTTCCTCATCTTCTTTTGACATATGCCCCCAGATTTCCTCTTTCAATTAAATTCTGGACTTCTTGCTTTAAAGCAATACAATCGTCAGTGGTATGGCCAGTATCATTATGGTACTGACAGAAGGAATTGTTACGATGTTCCTTAGGAGATTGTAGTGCAGCCAGCCTTCTATAGTGTACTTCTTCCTTTGTTTTGTCATAAATGGTGGCCACACTTTCTTTTAACTCAGCAAACCACTCCGGTTGAACCCAAGGCCCTCTCTTATTTCTAGATTGTTGACTCTGGGCAGGCGCAGCTGGCTGAGACTGAGCTTTAGCTCTATTATGACCCTGCCCGGCCTCCTTTGCCTTGCTCCCGGACTGATTTTGATTGGGGTTTGGTGCAACTGGGGCAGACCTCACCTGCCTGTGGATCCTAGTTTTCTTTATTTCATCAACGTTAATTTGCTTTCCGACCTGATTCAGTAGACCTCCACAAGTTATAGCTTTCTTTCTGGTCACTGAATCAGCCAAATTTCCAGGGTTTAAGCCCTGCCTTAAAGATGTTATTGTTACTTGCTCAAAGCAATTAGCCAACCCGTTTTTGGTGTTTACAAAACGACTTATGTATTCTTTCAGTAATTCGTTCGGTTCTTGGGCACAATGGATAATTGTGTCCCCATTGCTCTTCAATTCCTTACTTCCAACAAACTGCCTCCGAAAGGCCACCCAAAAGGTATCGAAATTTCTGATGCAACCCTGTGGTAGACTGTTATACCACTTCAGAGCACTCCCCGTAAATGATTAGGAGAATGCTCTACAAAGCAACTTGTCATCATCATCAAAATTCATCATGAAGTTCTTGAATTGTTCCAAGTGATTGTCCGGATCTTTACAACCATCGTATTTCTCCATTTTTGTACTATCAAACCTCTTAGGGAGGTTTTCGGACAGAATCTTGGAAGACAATGGAGATTGTCTCCAATTCCGGCCATGACTGAAAACGGTATCCTCATTGGGAGTTGCAAAGATACCTGGTTCATCATGGAAGGCAAAATGATCCACCAGCATCTGGTCTACATGTCTCCGGCTGTGAGATGATCCTTTGCCTATATGCCTCTTTAACTTTCCATGTCTATCCATTTTTCTTGAATACTTCTTAACTAACTTTTGTTTCTTTTTAGATCTGCCCTCATCACTACTGGAGTATAAGGACTCTTCAACTCCATCCTCGCCCGATGAGCTACCAGAAGATTCTGAGTCTGAGTCAGAGCTCTCCACTGGCTTGGACCGGTGAGACTTTTTAGAGCTAGCACGAGTCTTCTTGTTACTCACATGGGTCTTCGAAGGCTCATGCTCTCTAGGGTTGTCGGTATGATGAACAACTGATGCCTTTGACTTCTCTTTTATGCCCATCTTTTCCTTCTCTGCCCTCAGAGCTTCTATCTCGCCTTTTATTCAATCACGTTCCTCGATGGTATATTCATCATTTTCACCCACCACTTCAAGCAAAGCTGGTGGTACTTCCGATGCGTCCGGATTCATTTGGACTGATTTTTTCTGATGGTTTCGAATGCTAGATTCAGGCACCGTCGTGCTCCCACTGTGGTCGCCAATTTTGTGTGGTTTATTTTCGTCTGAGGGTAAGTTTGTAATTTTGGTTTAGATTTTTGTGGAGTTTTGTGAGTATTTAATGTTTGGGTAGAGTGTATAGGGAGAATTAAGCAGCCTGGTTGTATTTAATTTTCATTACCCTCATTTAATGTTGGTGGTTGGGTATTTATACCCTTATATTTGGGCCTTATGGGCTTTCGGGTCGTGTTTAATGGACCCAGGTCGAGTTTAATGACCCATTAGTTCTAAGTAAGAGAACAGACAGCTTAGTCAAGAAGTTATTAGGTTTTAAGTACTTTAGTTCTGTTCGAACAGTCCAATGGATGATGGTGTCCGAACTGCCCCTGTCCGATTAGGTAGACTTTGTCTGAACTGACCCTGTCCGAGGTGGTGACAGAATCCGGACTCATCAATGTTGAAGATGCATTTTTCTTTGCACCCAATCGCGAATATAATTTTGGAATCCTCAATTTTTTTTATAAATAAGTGGATACATATCCATATTTTCATGATAATTATAAGATGTGAGTCAATCTCTAACCTAACTTATTTTTTGTGAAAATGTCATACATCAAATTTAAAAATTCAAATTTAAGGTTATAGTTTGGCCCACCTATACATACAATCCTACCATAGTATCAATTTTGACGATGATAATATATAAAGGATAGCTTGACCTCTTGTGACTGCAATATTTATCATTGTTGAGATCATAAGGGTTTAGGTTTGGCAGATTATGTTTGTTACATAAATTCTGACTAATGTTATTTTCAAAGCCAATTATGACATGAAAAAAGTTTTTTATATGTTATGCAAACTAAAATTATTTCTTACATGTTTCATAGGTTTCACAAGTCAACAAATCTCGATAGTGGAAGAATTTGATGGTGATGTTAACTTCGGTCAGGAGGACCAAAGAAAGAAGTTTTGTCATAAGTTTATGGTCGTCGACATATAACTCTCTTATAATATATTATGTGTACGTCTATAGTGGAGTTTAATACATGTTATTTATTTTACTTTTGTTAATATGTCAGATATATCGTAAATTGTTATATCGGTAGCATTCACATTAGCCATCACATAGCTCGAAAGTGTTACTCGACCTCCCTCTTCCTTAAACCATAAAAATTAATCGAGGCTTCGATCTTTAGATATGTGTGAATGTGAGAGGCCTATCATATATTCGAGTTAGGAGAAACATTTAAGGAATTCACACTACTCACCAACGGGATTCTGAGGGTTGGGCTAACCTTTCCAAATATTGTACATCCTGACCTTTTATATTTGTTGTCCAATAATCTAAGATCTCAGAATTTTGTATGAAAAATAAAAAATACGACTCGAATTCTACTACATACTATTTAACATCACCTCTATATCGAATCTCATTATGGGCCAACCAAACAAAAACGACATGATTCATCTCATGATAAGATGAAATCCAGCAATAACATAAGTAGATATGTGAGTAAAGTACGATATATCCATGAATTCTTCGAACAAATATGATATGTAAACCCGATTCGAGTTAGGAAAACGTTAAACCAATATCGTATGTATCTTGACTAGACTAATTTTAAAAATAATACTTGAATGATCTATTTCTCATACCCATATATATCAGCTTATCTATATTACCTCAAGAAACTAACTTCTCTTTTTTAAAAATGTTTACTATGGGTACAATCAATTTTGTATGCACTCATATGATCGATATGAAAGAAATTATAACCTAGTGCAGTATGGATTACTACAATGTTATGTTTTTTGTCTTAAGAATGTATGACTACCTATCAGGGGTTGTTAAACGAAAGTTTTGTTTAGTAGTTGGATCACAACATAAAAGCATACATCGATGATATGCATGTAAAAAACAGTCAGGATATCAACCATTTGGCTGACTTAGTCTAGACTTTCACCAATTTGAACCGCAATCTCGAGAAGTGTGTATTTGGTATCCGATTTGGTAATTGTTTGGGTTTTATAGTCAGAGAAAAAACATTAAAGTCAACCCACCTAACTATATACTTTAGATGATATGGAAAAACCCCAAACTATAAATAATGCATAAATTTTGGTTAGAATGTCGGTTTCACTCAAACTCTTTATATCACGATCCTCAGACAAATATTTTAATTTCTTTCAGGTTTTTAAATATTTCAATTGCTTCCAAATGGTCGACAAAGTGTGATAAAGTTTTTTTTATAAAATTATAAAATATGTAGCCTTCTTGATATGTTATATAAGCCTATTATTGAAGACACCCTTTACTTATATTTGCTTGTGTCATAATATGTTGTATGTATGACTTGTGTACGTGATGAGGGAAAATGACTACTTTTATTTACTAAGTTAGTAAGACATTTGTCAATATTGAAATCGTGTACATTGAGTTATAAAAATTAGCATTAGACTTGGTGGTTGCAGTCTAAAAGACGCGCTCATACTTCTAGAAACATTTAGGTGTTCATCTCTGCCTCTTTCCCACTTTATTATATGTTGTAAAAATAAAATATTTTAGGTTACTTCATGCGTTGGTCAATCAATTTTGTCAATTTTAATATCTATTTTGAGTGTTATTCGTCCATTAAAACATATATTTTGGATAATTTTCTTACTGAGTTGGTATAATAATCGGGGTAGTAAAGTATGGATCCAAATTATTTACCACTATGGTGAATACATGCATTATACAATCAAATTAAGGTTTTATATTTATAATAATGACCCCAGATTTAAGGTCGTCAACACATGAATTTGGCTAGTAAATATCTGTGGCTCGACAAGTGAAACATTTTAAAGACTCAAACTATTGACTATTCTTTATTAAAGTATATGTAAAAATTAAGGAAACAAGCTCGATTTTTCAACGATATGCATTATGAATATGTTCATTGTGCAAAAAACACGGTCGTAAACGTAATGGCCACTATGAAATGTAATGACCCTAAACCGTGGATCATAAATAAAGAGCCCACATGTATTGTCATCCCACTCGGGAGTATCACATCACTCCATAAAATGATGTTGGATTATACTGATTGTTGGAATCTGATTTGGATGTATACTATGAATGAAAATTTACATTTTGATACAATCATTACGCATAATATGAAATCCAATTGGTAAGACATGTAATTAAGGCAAATGTAATATGGCTTTACTTGGTCAATGCTTCTTTATCTTGGCCAATAAGAGTCTCATTTTATTTTTATAAAGCTCCATAAAGGGGTTCCGCCCGCCACAAACATAAAACATTACACTATTGTGCCATTATTATATGTTATTGTTTGCTCTTCATCGTGACCAATGCGTAAAACATCATTAAATTATATAATATATGATTTTTTTCCACGTGTAATATTAGAACAATCTATGAATTCATACATTTTGACAGTTAAAACCTCGATCTAGTGGACCATCCCAAAAACCTCTGACGACCAACATTACCAAATATTAACAATGGACTATTTTTCAGATAGGCTAATACTGAACCTTTGCTACAAAGTCGTATAAAAAAGTAATAAGTTTTGTTAAGATTAATATTTTTTGTAAGTATATTATTTCGTGTAATCACAACGAACAATTCCCTTTAGTTTCAAAATGTATAAATGTGTATTTCTATTACATGTGTAATACACAATAATATATTTCACGTCTTATAATCAACAAACAAACGTCGAAGTAGAAATCATAAACCAAAGTTTGTTGGAAGATCTTCACTAAACTTTTGATGGGCTCTTTGTAAATGGCTAAACATACTCCACCAAGTCTTACAGGTTTAAAATACTATCCATATACAACAATGAATGAGACGTCTTTCATCTTTATCTATGTATGGATGTGGTAGTCCATATGGAAACAATTATCTTATCATACCAAGACGACCACACTCGAAACCTATAAATGTTAATGAGAGAAGGGCTAAGATGGATTTGATTGATAAAAGTGTGATAAAGTACATTTATGTATGCAATAATGTCGTATAACGAAGCAAGCATTCTTACATACTACGGACCTAGAAATGGGTTTGCTAAATCCTAATTTACAAGGTTCATACTCGATGTCGGAGATAACTAAAAATGACATATATATGTCATATATTTATTGAATGACGCCAAGGGAAAACCATTAACATATCCTTTGAGAGTCAACCACCTCAATTAATTTATATTATACTTGTGTAATACTCAAAATCATGGATGATGTACTATTTCCGCTCTTGTAGCACATGAAAGTTCAAATGAGATATTTATATGCCTAACATTAAAAATATACTTTGCATTTACCTTTATATTTTATATTTTTATACGCTTATGTATACGAATGGCTTAGTTTATGATGATATAGGCTCATACGGTAGCCAATGTTATAGGTTATACCGGAATTTGACCGAAGAGGGTGGACCACTCTTATGAGTTTTGTACATGTTGTCACTTATAACGGTGTCACACCCGTTATTATTCATGCGAGTATAAGACCCACTTCATGGTTAATTTGATACCATATTATTGTGTTGATTGTCTTCCAAACCTCCTCCCACCGTGACTAATTACCTCACATTAACATATTTCATCCATATTGTTAACTAGTTACACGACATACGAATCAAATGAATTGACAAAAGCACCATCCCACCTAACTGTTCAGAATGATAATCTTTATCAAAAAGGGCAACATAAAAGATAACAAATAATTCAGGACTAACATAAAATAAATCATCACGCGTCATCGTAAAATTACCCTGAAACATCAAAAGATTTTATAAATAAATCAACAAACATCAACACATATATAAAGTTGTTGTATCGACCTTCTAAAGACTTTAAATTGTCTAAAAAGCACATACATAAGTAAAATAAAGAGGGTTTATTTGGCTCAAATATGGATTGGGTTGGACAAACCACTCTTGGTTGTCGTTGTTGAATTAACCCATTTTTCCTCTAGCGATTCAGTCCTTTTTGTGATTCATATATACAACTCACTCTCGGTTTACATTATGCCATTAAGAACACTGTACCTTCAATAATATCTTGTATGACATGACGTTATCCTACATAGAACTAATATTTAATATATTCGATTATCAAATCCGCTTTCAGAAATATCATGTATGGCATGATGTTATCCTACATAAAACTAATATTTAATGTATTAGATTATCATATCCGCTTTTATCATCTTAGCATAATCGATTCTCAATTTAATGACAGTTTTTGAAAAAATATTAACCTGTTAGAAATGAACTCTATATGTCATTTTATTCTTCTTTATTTGTTATCACATTCAATTTTATAATACGAATTTATTATAGTCATACATACGCTTTTAGAGAAATGTATTCATCGTCTGCAATTGTTCGGTTTTGGCTAGCAACGATATCGACCTCTCCAGTATCGATCACACATTTTTTGTGTGATCCTCTATAAAGGTGATAAGTTGGATATTCGGCTAGACCCAACAATAACCATTTTAACTCGTGTCCTAACTTTATTAATCGTGACATAAATTCCAACGATGGTTGCTTCCCGATTATATTTTGGTTTGCATCCAATGAAACAAACCGAAAAACAATATCCCTAAAATTTTCTACAAATAAAAATTCGGACAATAATTATTGGAAATATGGATACCGCATATTTTGTCTCCGTATATAAGTATGAAAAATCCGATCTCAACATTAGTATGATATTGTCCACTTTGGGTCCGGAGACCCACACGGCTTTGCTTTTGGTCCACTTCCAAAAGGCCTCAGACTAGTTGAGATATATTCTTAGTTATATACCACTGATATTTTCTATGTTTAACCGATCTGGATGTGAGACTTTGGTCGTCATCCTAACAATCCTCCTCTCGAACAAAATACCACTTTAACCTCTTCTCAATTGACTTCCATCCGCCCACTCTAATCAGGTTGCTGACTATCTGAATCATAGGGGCACTACAGATGTTGATGCTCACCTTCTATTAGACCACACTATCTTGTTCCTTAACGTCACTCCCCACTCCAATCAAGTACCATCGCTTGATGAGCCACAGATACTCCGAACTAGGATCTCTAGAGTACCTCATTCACCTTGAGTCAGGCTTGTTGTTTCATCATGTTCAGCATCTGCAAATTTCACCCACATCACCCACCACATCGCATTCTGTTTGGACCTGCAGCTCTGATACCATTTGTTGAGAATATGGGTACCGCATATTCTGTCTCCGTGTGTAAGTAAGAACAACCGATCTCCATACTAGTATAGTATTGTCCGCTTTAGGTCCGGAGACCCGTAAAATTTTACTTTTGGAAGTGAACCAAAAGTAAAGTAGTGCGGGCTTTCGGGCCCAAAGCAGACAATATCATACTAGTGTGGAGATCGGTTATTCTTACTTATTTACGAAGACAGAATATGTGGTACCCATATTTCCAACAATAGTGGACCCTCGTGAATAGATCAAACTTTGTCAGTTTACTCGAACTTCGTTTTTTCAGCTCTGGTTTATGAAACGATCCCCACCTCTACTTTCGTACCCAAACCAACTATAGGGTACTACAACTTGTTTGTTTTTAAAGCTGTTTACGACTTGATTGTTTTATGGTGCAATTCATCGACTTTTTCTCAGGTTGTTTTCCAGACTGTTGGTGGTTTTTGAAAAGAGGAACCGCAACCGGACCGAATAAGAACCGAACTGAATGGATTTGCGGTTTTATTCTAAAAATTGAAACCGATAAAATTGATAGACCAATAAAACCGATTCGGAATTGGATCGATAAAACCGTAAATTGGTAAAACCGATACAAAATCGAACCGCTAAACCGTTGGACCGGTTGTTTTGTGTGATTTATTTTTTATATATTATATTATTATATTATTGTCGAATATATTGTTATAAAAAATATTAGGTAATGTCGAATTAAACAAAATTAACTTCTAAAATTTATTTTTTATATCATTTATGCTCGCTTCCGAATATCAGAACCGTAGAGGGCCATGCTGGGGTTTGGTCAATGCGTTTGTTTTCTCACCCGCTTACATCCCACTCTAAATTTGAATTTTAACCAGAATTCTAACGTGAGAAGAACGACTTTGTTTGAATGGTGCGACATGTATCGTTCGTTTCAGAAGATACAGTTACTAATGGAACGACGATTAAGTAAAACTTTTGTACTTTTTAAATTTTTAGTCGACCTCTCGTTTAGACAAATAATTATTTGGGTTTGAAAATCGAATCTCCGATAACATATTTTGCTACACATATGAGGTTTGTAATGATAATATTATATAATACTATGTAATCTCGATTCTATATAATTCAACATCCATATAATTCGTTATAAATATAAATATCACTTTCTTTGGCAATATAATTATTTTGTTAAAAATGTTTTACTTTTTTTTTACATCACTCTAATTAATAGGGGATATATAGTTTAATACTAATTTAAAAATATCAGAAACTTTTTAGCTCAAAAATCCGATTGACTTGCGTTTATAGCCAAATTGTTTTTTTAATCGTTAAAAAAAGTCAAAACTACGTTGCGAAGTTGTTTACAATTTTTTTTTAAACTACTTCGTGAAGTTATTTTGTTTGACGATTTTACCTTTATGAAATCGTATAAATAGTCAAATTTTCTCCGCGAAGTTATCATAATTTCAAAAAAATATCTCAATTCTCTAACTTTTCTCTACCTTCTCTCTAAAAATCTAAAAAAATTATAACGAAAATTAAAACAAAAATTAAAACTAACCTGACCTAAATTAAATTAAAACTGAACTAAATCTAAAATTAAAAGTAATTGAAATCTAAAATTAAAACTAAAACTAAACTAAAATTATAACTAAATCTAACCTAATTGGACAAACTCTCTTCTCCTCTCTCTTCTACCTCTCTTCTCTCTCTTCACGCAAAACCAACCTCGAAACACTAGTTAGCCGACCCTGCCCGCACCACCAGCACCAACTACGACCGAACACAGCACCACCCACCAAAGCCGAAATCGTCACCGAAAAACCGAATCGGAGTAACAAAAAGGAACCGGATCGACACCGGCGAACAAATCCGCCGAATCGGAATCGAAACAATCTACTGTAAGTTGATTTCGTTGTTCTTAGATAGTTTAGTTAGGCTAGTAGTGTAGTTTTAGGGGTTTTAGGGCTGTTGGAAGGATTCAGCAGAAACTTCAAGCTTCTGCCATGCAGAAAGTGTTCTTCGCCACACGGGGGCAAAGAACAGGGTTCGTACGCCATCGTGTGACGTAGGGACCCTGCCCACGCCATCACTGTGGCGTGAGTATAAGGGTTTACGCCTCAGTTCTGGCGTACACCTTTATACCCACGCCACAGTGATGGCGCTGGCTGCTTCGGTCACCGCAATAGCCTAGGACCGGTTTATGCTATTATTTATCTAAAAACGCTTCGATCATGACAATTTATGTTTTCGACGAACCTTGACATTTCGTACGTTTTTTATTTCAGGTGATGGATCATGGTGATGCCCCATAGTCTGCGGATGGCTCGTAGACGAGGAGAATAAAAAAGCAGAGTAGGGTACGGGAAGCTGGTCAGCCCGTTTTAGTTGCCGATTCAGCAGTTCCGATGGATGAGCTTCCTATAGTTTCCAGACCGCATGCGTCCGGATCGAGTTCTGCTTCTGCTTCCGCTTCCCACATCCTCCCCTACCTACAGGGCAGCGTAGAGCTCCTCCTCCGTCCAAATTGCCACCGCTATTCGGCGAGGCTTTCATCTCCCACACTGCATACCACCTTTGGATGGGAGAGGTAATATCGAAATTCCAATTTGACATTTTATGACTGTTTAGTTTTGTCGTATGCTAATCCGAACAAATCTTTTCTGGAGCGAGAGATGCGGCTATATGCCCATTATCCAAGTCATAGAGCATGAAGTTTGGCTGCACAGACTAGGGTACGCGCCTTAGTTGACGTCACTCCTTTCGGTCGACTCATAGAGCCGTTCTATCACATGCACACACACTCCAACATGACGGAGGTTTTTTAGAGCGGTGGCATATGAAGACTAATACTTTCCATTTCTCGTTCGGAGAGATGACGATTACTCTCGACGACGTCCACACCATTTTGGGACTCCTAGTTCAGGGTGAGCTTGCTGTCTTTCCCGTTATATCTGACAAGACTATGGCCATGCACGAGTGCGCTGAACTGCTTATGGTAGATGATTTTTCCTTCGTGATGGAGGTTGAGAAATACAAGGGCGTTGGTTTGGGGTTTAAATGGCTCCAGAATAGGTTTAGTGGGCCAGAGTTCTGCGATGACAACCCTTGCCTCAGTGATCTGATGGTAGATGCGGCTGCCCGCGTCTACATATTACATATGTTCGGCACGGTCATATTCCCGTACAAGAGCAACATGTACTCAAATTACAAATATATTTTTTTGTTGTGCGATTTGACTCAGGAGGGTGGTAGGTATATACTCATGGGGTAGTGTTGTTCTCGCTTACTTGTACCACCATCTGGGTGAGGCCTCCCTTCAAGACACGAGGACTATGGCCGGATGTATCGGTTTGCTGGACACATGGATACGGGATCATTTTGGCATGCTCTGTCCTGTTACTCGTTCCACTTACACTGAGTGCCAGCCCACTATTGGTAGATGGGATACAGCTACAGCAATATCTGACTCCCGGACAAAGTTGAACCTTCGTATCTCCGTCAACAACCTGGAAGAGAGCGATGTAAGTCTTATTCTTTAGTGATCCCAAAACTTATTTTTTATGTGTTTATGTTCATATTCGTTTGTATTGCAGATATTGTTTGATCCTTATTGTGCTATACACATCATTTCCCGTTCGAACATATATCGTGGTTTCGAAATGTCATATGTTGTGTGGAGCACTCTCAAGGATACTATCTAGATCGAGTTCAACAGCAGTTTGTCCGTGTCAAGAGGGGTATCGCGCATCCTTTGGTAGATATGCAGTCGAAGTCAAGGAGAAAACCGAAGACGATGGCGTATGCATTCCATGCGGATGATTGGGGCTTTTTGGGGAGCGATGGTGGGAGACGAGATGAAGTCTTTTTGTGAGCCTGAGTACTTTCTCCTTCATCAGAGGATTAGCTGGTTCGACCTCATCAACACCGCAATCTACTCGCTCGATAACTATGTGCATGAGGATCGAGAAGGACCTATCATCCGACATTTGCGTGCTGGTATGCGCAGGATCTCGTTGTTTCCTGAAGTTGGTGAGTTTGATCATGATTTTGATCGTCTTGATGGGGCTTACGAGGATGTTTTGTCCACTGCCAAGAGATTTGCTTAGACACTATGTTGTATTTTTTGTTTGTATGATACTTTATAACTGTTGTCGGTTACTTTGATGGTTTGTTTGTTTTTTGATATACGTACTATGTGGTTACTCAGTTTGAAGTTGATATATCTGTATTTTCACAATTGCTTAGATGTTTTGGTTGTTTTAAAACTATAGTACATTGAAGGAAAGTTGAAACGTAATTGAAACATAATTGAAACAGAGTTGAAACATAATTCAAACATAATTGAAATAGTAGTACTACCTAAAATAACATACATTCATGATTAACTTAATTTAAACATAGACTACTCTAAACATAACAATTCGAAGGCACAAACATAGAAATAGTGAAATGACCAGTCATCAAAATCGTATCCCAAATTGTCATCTGAATCGTCCCCCTCATTCCTTGTCGCAATCCGATCCTCCAGATACGCTACCATATCCATACTAATGTAGTCTGCTACCGTTATGTTCCAGACCAAAGGTGCTTCTTTCTTAATTCTAGATGGCATAAAAAGCAGAGCAGTGAGCGGTTGGACGAAGAGGTACCTACTTTTGATTTCGTCACGATTTTGCACTTTAACGTCTCCTGCTCCTAAATGCCCATAGTTGAAATACACCTGACATAGGAGACGGTTGAAGAACGCATCATTACAATCTTCCCCCATCTCTCGGCGGACAACCCTCATCACCTTAAGCAAATAATAGTCTTCATCAGCTGTAAACTCCATCTATTCAAGTGTTTGTGTTTTTTTTTAAGTAGACTCTTGGTTTCTCATTACCCATAGTTAATGCGGGTGGTTGGGTATTTATAGTGTGATGTTTGGGCCCTTATGGGCTTTCGGGTCATGTTTAAAGGACCCGAGTCATGTTTAAAGACCCATGATCTCTAAGCAGGAGAGCAAGTAGCTTAGTCGGGAAGTGTTTAGGTTTTTTAGTACTTTTGTCATAGTTCGAACAGCCTTAAGTTCATAGTGTTCAAAGTAATCTGTCCGGTCCAAGTGACCTGTTCGATCCATGTCCATGTAACCTGTCCGGTATTCGGATAGACTAGACCGATTTGCCCTGTCCGGGGAGCATGCTGAATTCGGACTCATCAGGAGCCCCTTTTTTAGGTGTTTGAGCAAGTACTCTTGTCAAAGAACTGAAAAACAGTCCGATGTCTGAAGTGGTTTTCAATCCGGACAGATCTATGGGTATACCCGGACAGGTTAAGCTTTACGAATTCAAAACGGTTTTTGCCAGAGTTAGTGGGACACGTGTCGCTCTCTGATTGGTCACTCCAGCTGTTTTTTCACCTTGAATTTAGCACCACCTTCTTCGAAAAGCAACCTCTTTAATTACAAGTAATGACATCAGCGCCGTCTTTTAATCATTGCTATCATTAGCGTGTCTGGAGAAGTTGTGAACACGAAAGGAAGGGAGTGTCTTCTCTATGGGAGCTAATGCATCCATTCCATAGACCAAGGCGAAGGGTGATTCTTGTGTTGCAGCCCCAGGTGTTGTCCGGTAGGCCCACAAGACTTCTTGTAGATAACTAGGCCACTTCCCAGCAGCCCCTTCCAGATTCTTCCTTAAACCGGACAGTATAGTTCTATTAGCCACTTCAACTTGCGCATTTGCTTGTGGGTGGAAAGGTGAAGAAAAACAATGTTGTATACCTCTTGAGGCACAGAAGCTTTCCATCTCTCTATTGTCAAACGGTGGCCCATTGTCTGTTGTTATTTTCTGTGGGACACCAAATCTGCAACATATGTTGGACATAATGAATTTTATAACAGTTTTTGATGTTGTCCCTGCCAGGGGAGCTGCTTCTATCCACTTTGAGAAGTAATCAATGGCCACAATTATAGTTTTACGCCCTCTGGACGCCACAGGGAGAGGTCCTACCAAGTCCAACCCCCATCGGGCAAAAGGGATGGGCTCAGAAATTGACTCCAATGAATTTCGTTGCTGTACCTCTGGCATGGGTCACACCTTCTCACCAACTCCTTAGCATCTTTCATGATTGATGGCCAATAGTATCCGGAGAGTAATACTCTTCTTGTTAAAGCTCTAAATCCACAATGGGTTGATCCCTCACCATCATGCAATTCGGAGAGGACTACTTGTGATTCATCATCCCCTAAACAACGCAGGAGAGGTTTACTGTAGGACTTTTTGTACAACACTTCTCTCAATATGATGAAACCACGAGCTTTGTGTTTCAATGTTCTGGCTTGTGACTTATCTGGAGGCACAACACCATCGGAGAGATATTGCAAGAGAGGAAACCTCCAGTCTTGAGGTTGTTTCACTTGTATTTCAAAAATTTCCTCTTCTTTACCCTTACCAAGTTGAATAGAAGGGCTTTCAAGCACATGGATCCATGGGTATGACTCCGTATATGCTATAGTTGCCAATGAGTCTGCTAGTTCATTTTCTGCCCGGGGAATGTGCTCATAGATAACAGCTTTAAATTTCAGTGCTTCATTTTTTAGGAGGAGTAAATACTTTGCAAGCTGCTCCTTTCTATCCTCAGATTGGCCTAAGGCATGGTGGACAAGCAACTGGGAGTCACTTAGCAGCTTGACCCTCTTAGCCCCACAGATGTAGGCCAACTTTAACCCAGCTATAGCTGCTTCGTATTCGGACTCGTTGTTAGACGCCCTGAAAGCAAAACAAATAGCCTGGTACATGCTGTCCCCATATGGGGAAGTTAGACATATTCCTTCACCACATCCCATGGTGTTAGACCCTCCGTCTGTTCGGACAATCCACATTTTCTTGTCTTTTATATCAGTAGCTTGCTCTGAATCCCTATCGGAGTGGAATTCAACCAGAAAATCAGCCACAGCTTGGGCTTTAACTGTTGTCCGGGGAGCAAAGTCTATGTCGAAGTCCCCCAACTCTACTGACCACTTAGTCATTCTGCTTGAAATGTCTGCTTTTTGAAGGACATTCTTTAAGGGAAAAGATGTTCGGACGATGATAGGATGAGCCTGGAAATAAGGCCTCATCTTTCTTGCAGCTATCACCAAAGCTAATGTCAGCTTTTCGAGTTTCAAGTAACGCCTCTCAGCATCAATCAAGCTTTTGCTGATGTAGTACACTGGGTGAGGATGCCCATCGACTTCTCTTACCAACACAGCACTGATGGCATAACTTGAAACAGCCAAATACACAAAGAGAGTCTCCCCGCCAACTGGTTTGAACAAAGTTTTGGGAGAGGAAAGATGTTTCTTGATTTCATTGAAAGCCTCATCACACTGTGGGGTCCACTCGAACCCCTTTGCACCCTTCAAAGTTTGAAAGAATGGAGCACACCTGTCCGAAGACCTCGAGATGAATCTGTTTAAGGCAACTAATCTCCCCGTTAATCGCTGCATTTCTTTAATGTTTCGAGGAGGATCCATTTGGAATAGGGCATTGAGCTGGTCCGGATCGGGCTGTATTCCATGTTCACTTATGATATACCCTAAGAATTTCCCGGACTGCACTCCGAACACACACTTTTCAGGGTTTAATTTCAAATTCACTTTTGCCAAGTTGGCAAAAGTTTCTTGGAGATCGGACAAGTGCAACTGCTCATCCACACTTTTCACCATCATATCATCAATGTATACCTCCATATTTCTTCCAATTTGATCAGCAAATGCTTTGTTGACTAGCCTCTGATAAGTAGCCCCAGCATTTTTCAAACCAAATAACATCACCTTATAACAATGTAGACCCCTATCAGTGACAAACGCGGTATGCTCTTGATCTTTTGGATCTACTTGAATCTGATTGTACCCGGAGAAGGCATCCATAAAGGAAAGCAGCTTGTTCCCAGAAGTAGAGTCTACTAACTGATCTATCCGGGGGACCGGATACAAATCTTTTGGGCAAGCTCTATTGAGATCTGTGAAGTCAATGCACATGCGCCATTTACCATTTTTCTTTTTTACCAGGACAGGATTGGCAGTCCACAAAGGGTATTGAGATTCTTTAATGTGCCTCATCTTTGTGAGTCTGTCAACCTCTTATATAATGACATCAGCCTTTTCTTTCGAGAAAGCTCTTCTCTTTTGAACCACTGGTGCTACATCTCTCTGGACAGATAGGTGATGGGATATCACTTCTGATGGAACTCCAGTAACATCAACATTGCACCAAGCAAAAACGTGCTGATGGTCTTTCAGAAATTTCAACATCTCTTTTTTCAACATTGATGGCATTTTGGACCTTATCTTGACACTCTTGCCTTCTTCCAAACAGTGCTTTTCAACCTCTTCAATTGGAATCAACACTCCAGGGGTCTCTCTGGGGTCATCAATTACACCCTCACCCCCAGAAAGGCCCTCAAACTGCTATTGATCATTTATACGGACTGCCCCCAGTGTTCGAGGAGCCAGGGCAGTGGCATAGCATTCTCTTGCAATCTTTTGGCTGCTCCGGACAACCCCAACCTGTCCCTGAACAGCATACTTTAAGCACTGGTGGACTGTTGAAGCCACTGCATGCATCCTAGAAAGCCAAGACCTCCCTAGAATAGCATTATAGCAAGTGGGACAATCCACCACGATAAAGAGTATTCTAACCATTTTCTTGAAAGGGCCCCTGCCCAATAACACCTCTTCTTCGAATTCTCCGATCACATCGGTTGAGCTGCCTGTGAAGCCCACGATTGACCTGTCCGACTTTTGAATCACAGCTGAATTTTTCATTTTCTTGTAAGTGGTTAGGAAAAGAATATTGGCTGAGCTTCCAGTATCCACCAGGATTCGCCTTATTTCATTGCCCCCTATAGATGCTCTTATGACAACAACATCCTCATGAGGGCCAGCAATGTCTCTCAAATCATCCTCATCAAAGACAATGAAGGGGAATGAGTTCGGTGACTGATAAGATGTCATGCCTCCTTCTAGCTGGGAGGCTAGATTATGAACATGCCTTTTTCTCGAAGAAGCAGTAGGAGCTGTCATAGTGTCCCCTCCGGAAATTGTAAGCGACTCAAAAAACTTAATGAGCCCGGAGACCAATCTAGAACACTCCTCAATAGCACCCACTCTGTTTCGAGTTGGATCAGGATCCAAGTATTCAGATTCCACATCAAACCTTTCAACTATAATCATGGCCCCCTCTGGGGCAGCATTACTTGGACCAACCCGGTGAGTGTTGTCAGGCCTGTTGCCACCTCTTCTTTTAACGTATGCTCCCAACTTCCCCCTTTCAATCAGGTTTTGAACCTCTTGTTTCAATGTTATGCAATCATCAGGGGTATGGCCAATATCATTGTGATATTGAAAAAAGGAGTTGTTACGATGCTCTCTAGGAGACTGCAAAGTTGCTGGTCTCCGGTAATGTACCTCATCTTTTGTTTTATCAAAGATAGTGGCCACACTTTCTTTTAACTCTTCGAACCACTCCGGTTGGACCCATGGCCCTCTCTTGTTTCTGGATTGTTGACTTTGAGCAGAAGCAGTTGGCTGAGACTGAGCTTTTGCCCTACCATGCCCCCGTCCGGTTTCTCTTGCTTTGTTCCCGGACTGGTTTTGATTTGGAGTTGGTGCCACTGGGGTGGACCTCACCTGTCTGTGCACCCTGGTTTTCTTTGTTTCATCAACGTTTATTTGTTTGCCAACTTGATTTAGCAATCTTCCCCAGGTCATGGCCTTCTTTCTGGTCACCGAATCAGCCAGATTGCCTGGGTTCAAACCTTGCCTTAGGGATGCTATTGCCACCTGTTCGAAGCAATCAGCCAACCCATTCTTTGTGTTCGCAAAACGGCTAATGTATTCTTTTAAGGACTCATTTGGCTCCTGATTACAATGGATTATTGTGTCTCCATTGCCCTTCAGCTCCTTACTCCCTACGAACTGCCTTCGAAAGGCCACCCAAAACGTATCAGAATCTTTAATACAGCCCTGAGGCAGGCTGTTGTACCATTTCAGAGCACTCCCCGTAAATGATTGGGAGAATGCCCTACAGAGTAGTTTATCATCGTCATTAAAGTTCATCATGAAGTTCTTGAATTGCTCCAGATGATTGTCCGGATCAGTACTGCCATCGTACTTCTCCATTTTAGTGCTATCAAACCTCTTGGGGAGGTTTCCGGACAGAATTTTAGAAGACAGTGGAGACTGCCTCCAATTCCTTCCACGACTGAACACAGTATCCTCATTGGGAGTTGCAAAGATACCTGGTTCATCGTGGAAAGCAAAGGGATCCATCAGCATCTTGTCTGTATACCTCCGGTGGTGAGATGATCCCTTGCCAATATGCCTTTTCATTCTTCCACGTCTGTCTTTTTTTCTTGAATATCTCTTAACTTGCTTTTGCTTTTTTCTGGTTCGACCCTCATCGCTGCTAGAGAACAAGGATTTTTCATTTCCCTCATTGTCCGAAGAGCTATCTGAAGATTCTGAGCTCGAGTCAGAACTCTCCATAGGCTTGGACCGGTGAGACTTTTTAGAACTAGCATGTGTCTTTTTGGTGCTCACATGAGTTTTTAAAGCCTCAGGCTCTCTGGGGTTGTCGGTGTGATGAGCAACTGATGCTTTGGATTTTTCTTTCACGCCCATCTTAGCCTTTTCTGCCCTTAGAGCTTCTATTTCACCCTTTAGCCTATCGCGCTCTTCGATGGTGTACTCATCGTTTTCTCCCACCACTTCGAGCAGAGCTGGTGGTACTTCTAGATTGTCCGGATTCATTCGGACAGGCTTTCTTTGCTAGTTTTGAATGCTTGATTCAGGCACCGTCGCCTCCCACTGTGGTTGCCAATTTGGTGTGGATAATAATCGCCTGAGGGTAGGCTGGTAATTTCAAGTGGAGTTTTAAGGTGGTGTGAGGGTGTTTAACGGTTTAGAGTATGGTGTAGAGAGATAATTAAGCAGCTTGGTAGCAGTTAATTCTCATTACCCATAGTTAATGCGGGTGGTTGGGTATTTATAGTGTGATGTTTGGGCCCTTATGGGCTTTCGGGTCATGTTTAAAGGACCGGGGTCATGTTTAAAGACCCATGAGCTCTAAGCAGGAGAGCAAGTAGCTTAGTCAGAAAGTGTTTAGGTTTTTTAGTACTTTTGTCATAGTCCGAACAACCTTAAGTTCATAGTGTTCAAAGTAATCTGTCCGGTCCAAGTGACCTGTTCGATCCATGTCCATGAAACCTGTCTGGTATTCGGAGAGACTAGACCAATTTGCCCTGTCCGGGGAGCATGCTGAATTCGGACTCATCAAGCTGTACTTCTTATACGGAAGGGATTGTGTCCAGACGCCAAGAATTTCAAGGCGTGTTGATGAGGTGAAGGCTAGGTGGTCAGTCCTAGTCACATTCCGTCTTCATCTAGTTTCTGGTCTCACCGAGTTTGAACGTCGTGTTACGTGTAACCGGTTCAATTGCCAGGTCACAACTTCTATAACAGAGGATTAGCTAGATACGGTCCGTTCTGACATTATCGACATCCTCTTAGCTGAAATCAGTGACTACCATGATGCGAAAGAAGAAATGAAGCTGATGAAATGGAACTGGCATGATAGATAAGTTTGAGTTATTAATACAGTTTGTGTTTAAGTTCATGTTTAAGTTCATGTTTAAGTTCATGTTTCAGTTTATGTTCACTTTTATGTTTTAGTTTGTGTTTCTGTTTGTGTTTCAGTTGATGTTTCGCTTTATGTCTTAGTTAATGTTTCAGGTCATGTTCCCTTTTATGTTTTAGTTTGTGTTTCACCTTGTTTGATTTTATGGAACAGTTTTTGAAATTAACAATTTAATTTAAATTCGAACTTTAAAAGTTGCTAACATTAGCCGTCTATTTAATTTAATTAACCTCAAATTAAATTAAAATTACACTTGATAAAAAAAAATAACATAAACAATGGAATTTAGGGTTTACCCTATTGCCGCCAGACAATGGCGTAGGGGAAGCCCTTTTCGCCAACGTGTGGCGGCAATAAGCTTAAATATTAAGGGGCTCTCTGTTATTTTGGAACAGAGGCTCCAAAAAGGTAGTCTTCGCCAGCCAAATGGCGTACAGTAGTATTCCCACGCCAACGATTGACGTGTAGAGGTCGGCTCACGTCAACCGTTGGCGTGCGAGTTGTCAGTTACACCATCACAACGACGAAAATATCTACCTATGAAATTGTGAATTTAAATTTATTTTTCAAAAAAATTTGAACACAAAATGGATCGTGAATACAATACAAGGTGAGTTTACAACAAAAAAACAACATAATCAAACACAAAATAAATTCGATTTGAAACTAAATATTATAACACCAACTCAAATATCAATCTTTGGTTAAGTCCACTATAGGGTCATCAAATTCAACGGAATGTGTCGGCGTGAGATTTTTCAATCTTGAAAATATACGGACTATATCTAGCAAAGGGATCGACCAAGAAATAGCGTCTTCTCTCGCCGTTCGCATCCACGTTGGATCTATAGTCGGTAAAAGTGACCCTGTAACCAAGTCAACCTACAAATCCACATTGAATATCAATGCGCGTTAAGAAAATAAATGATTAAATGCGTGTGAAATTAAAAGTTCTTTACTCACGTGAACAAAATGGTTTTTATTGACGAATGCCACGCCGATATCCTTTAAAGAACCATCATTCAGCGGTGCATTTTTCACCGCTAGGTAAGTCGTACATCCACCGGGAGCGAGGCAATAGAAAACACAATTGAATGTCGTCGCGACTAGTTTTCCGCAACTAGGCAAGGACATCCAATTTGCGAAAGGTGCATTCTCTTTATTAAAAGTCAACCGGTTTATCTCCTTGTCGACTTCGCTTTCATCATCGTAATATGCAACCCGTTTATAAAACTCTCCATCGCTCTTTCGCTCGTAAACCAAGACTTCTCTAACCATTAGCCATCCACTTTCGTTACCGACCATACCATGCGCGATGGATCTAAAACCACAATTATCGTCGGGCATTACATTTGTAATTCGGCTTATGAAAGGACACATATATTGAGGCACGTCTTTTGAAAATCTCGAGTCCAAGACATTTGGTAATCTCGCCGGGAATGGTTTAGCCGAGAATGACGGTATAGCGGTAATGTGGTTCGATGCATCCGGAGTGCCTAAACCAACGCATTGAACCCGTTTGGCTTTATGTTTTGGAGGTTTTGCTCCGGAATTAGTAGGAGTATGTGCGGCGACCGTTCTTGCAGTGCTGCTGAGAGTGCCGACCGAGGTTGCTATACTAGCGGCGGGTGTTACCACTCGTGGAGTTTTGGCACTATTGTGGGGCTCGAACATTTCTTGTTCGACGTATTCGTGATACGAATGATCCTTTTTTGTAGAATAATCAAGTTAGAGTTTGCTACCTTTAACGTGACTCCGACCCCGTCCACGACCACGGCTTCCAACACGTCCGGGAGTTCTACCGCGGGTTTTAACCTTCTCGAGGGGTTCGCAAAAGAGTGTAGTCGACGGATCCAAAATTTGTTGAAATTTTTTGAGCCAATGACTTTGTTCGTAAACATCAAACTCTTCAAGTTTTGCATTTAGATTTGCGAAATTAAATTTTACCTTTTCTTCACCGGTGAGTTTAACTCGCAGAACAATATCTAGACTCTTTCAATGCTCATCTATAATCCGAGTAGGTACATGACCGTCCACTCTTCGGATTGCCTCAAGTTCGTGGGAACACAATAAACCATGGATCGTACGATCGGTGCAAACACACAAAGATTTTTCACCGTCGCTTTTATCAACATAGTTATCGTATACTATCGCCAATGCAATAGGTGATACGTACCCCCGTAAAAATTGGAACGGTTTAAAATCTTAGAATTTGTGAATTAGACGGCACTTGCTAAGCTCCATCGATTCTTTAATGGTCGAATGTTGCATCGCTAACAATCCATGTACTTTATCCCAAAACCCATCGAAATCCAATCGGCTAGACCCGACATATTTTTTCAATGTAGCATGCGAGTTTTCCGCCCTATTAGAGGTGTGATTATTGAAATGCATGATTGTGTTTATATAAGCGTGAACAAACCTCTCTTTATAAAGCGTAATCCACGAGTCAACCACATAATCCGCCGCCTTATCTTGGTCTTTGAACACCGACCGCATCTTAGCCAACCTCTCGTTCATCACCTCAACGGTATTGGATGAAACAACGTCGTTCCAAGCCGCCAAATTTTTTTTAGCCACATTCCCGTCTTGAAACATTTTTTTCGTTCTCCCGCTAACATTTTTATTGATATGCCACTCGCATAACATGTGACTAGCGCTATAGAATATTTTGTCGATGCTATTCATCAAGGCTAGTTCACGGTCCGTAACGATAACACAAGGTAATTCACAATCATTCTCCTCAATTACCATTTTCAAGCATCCCAATGACCATTCGTAGTTGTCTTGTTTTTTCACTCACCATAAATGTGAAACCAATGCAAAATGTTTTGTTGGTCGATGTTACCCCGACTACTTCAAACAAAGGCATCCCGTAACGAATAACTTTATACGTGCTATCCATGATTAGCAAGCATGAGAAGATCCGTAGTAAATCAATACTAAGCGGATGTGCGAAAAACAAATCGGTTATGACGTTAGAGCCGTTATTCCCCGTCCGTACCCAATACTTGTACTTGTGCAATTGTAATTTAACTAACAAGCATTGCATTTGGGATCGACCGCCGTTTTCAACCATCCTCGTTCTTTGACGGGATTGTAAACGTGACGAATATTTGAAGCATTCTCCGGATCGACCTTTTTCAAAGCACCAAATATTTGTCGCGGACTTGTCCCGTTCACCGTCAAAAGATCAACGAGCTCTTTTTCCTTCCGTTTTAACTTGGACCATTGCAAATGTTATTCGGCATACTTAATCGGTTCGTGGTTGTGCATCCCGGAAAGGACACTAAGAGCCCACTTATCGTCTCCTTTTACCGGATTGCCTACCAAATGAAAATGACAATTTATTTTTTTGTTACCGGTAGCCTTACGCTTACGGTCGCACTCTTTAACGACTGAATTAAAAATTCCGGATCGCTCGCACCGATAATCCACTCTCGGTGTTCTCCACCTTTTCCTTACCTCCTTCGATGCTACGTTTATCGAAACACCCAACGACTTCCCCCTACATTTTACCCAATCGGTCATCGAGTCTAAGCTATACTCGCCGTGAGTGGTGAAATGGTGAGCGTAGTCTGAAACAAGCGAAATATCGCATTGGGTCACCTCCTGCAATATGTAAGAAGTAGAAAAATTAATTAAACCGGCATTCCGGATAAGTTAAGCCCATTTCGCAAATTAGAAGGCGTAGGCCAGCATCACTACACCAGCGTCTGGCGTAGGGAACCCGCCATACGCCACACATGTGGCGTATGCAAGTTCCCCACGCCAATAGACGGCGTGGCAATACTGTCCTACACCTTCTTATTGGCGTATGCTGTGTCGTCCACGCCAGAGGGTGGCGAAGAACAACAAAAACAAGTTTTTTACAAAAGTCTGTTTTTTCGCGAAAATGAGTGAGGGAAATGCAATGTAGCTCCTCGGCGATCATGCTGCTCTGCATGGAAGTGCTTTCGACTCTTTTCCGGCCATGTTGTAAAGGTTTTGAAGTTTTTGAGAAAATGGGTTTTGTTGGTGGTTAAGTTTCTATTTTTAGTAGGTTTGAAGAAGATGAATTAAGATTGATGTTTGAAATTATGTTTGCAACTTCATGGAGTAGTTTGGACTCTAAAATGACATGGTTTGTAATTAATTTGACTTCAAAGAGTTTTTTGAATTTTTTGTGAATGACATTTTTGTAAATATTAAAAATCAGAAACATGCGACTTCGCGGATAGTTTTGCCTTTTCTTTTTAGCAATTCCCTTATTTTTCAAAAAAAAATTAAATTTGAAAGAAAAAAATAATGAATAAGAAATTCAGAGAAAATTTGAGCCTTTTTAAGACCCTATGTGATTAAATTGTTTCAGTATCAACTCAAAAAATTAAAATACTGAAATCATAACCTATTTAAGTCGTTTCTTAAATGAAAAGATATGTTTCTTGTAAAGAAAAAAATATACACTTAATTAGGGTGATATGTTTTTTTCTTTTTGGGATAAGGACATATATTTATGGTAATTATAATAGAATGTCTTAAACTCTCATTCAATCTTAAATATACAATTAATTTTGGTCCCTTAATTAATTAAGTTATACCAATTTTGATTATTATTTTTAAATCACAATTAATTCACTCATTATATCATTATTATTTATTTTATTATTATTTACACTTTTTTGTTGACAATTTTCTTACTGTCCAATTAGATTGCTAGGAGATCATACGAAAATCTTACACGGTAATTTTTAAAGTAAAATAATTTTATTTTTTATATAAAAATTACACGGAGATCATATGAAAATCTTACACGTATACTACACGGAGATCATATGAAAATCTTACGCGGTAATTTTTATTAGGAGATCATATGAAAATATTTCACCAAAAAAAATAAAAAATCTTAGACGGTAACGTATAAAATAAAAATAATTTTAAACGGTTTATACCTGTTTTTATAAAATATTGTTGTGTGTGAGTGACCAAAATTGAGAATTTAACCAAAAGAAAAATGATTAATGACAGTAAAAGTTAAAAAGTGACAGTGAAAAGAAAAGCTTACACGACTATTACGTGGCGATAACTAAACAAGACGACACAATCCCTCTTTCTCTCTCTCATTTTCTGTCTCTCCCCCCTTCAGACTTCCTCTCGTTAACTATCTTCTTCTATTCAGTTGACTGAAAATCCACAATCTCAGATCGATCCATCGATCTTCACAGATTCGCAGCAGCAAAAGCCGACGATCCAATCGACAATTCTCATGGGGGAAAGACAAGGCGGTTGTTGTCCGCCGATGGATCTGATGCGCTCTGAGCCGATGCAGCTTGTTCAGCTCATCGTCCCCATCGAGTCTGCTCATCTCACCGTATCCTACCTCGGTGACCTTGGTCTCGTTCAATTCAAAGATGTTCGTTTCGCTAATCTCTTTCATATAGCTGCTTTTGAGTTCTATCTTATCTCCGTGTGTTTATCGATTGTTTGTTACAGTACTAAATTCTCAATTGATTTGAGAATTGGTGTATGTTTGTGTTTCTTTTGGTATCTAATTGGGTGATTGAACTTTCGTAGTTAACAATGGTGGGCAGATTCTTACTTTTATTTGGTATTTGGTTTAGTCTAGAATTTTGATTCTTAGAAATGAGTTGAGATTTAGATTTTATCTTTTGAGCTAGTGCCACATCTAGGTTGGTTTTGGTGATGCTTTGATTCTTGTTTGTGAAGCAATTATTGATGCTCGAATTATGACCGCATTTGCTGATTATTATCATGTACCGTATGTTTCAGCTGAATTCGGAGAAGAGCCCTTTCCAGAGAACTTATGCAGCGCAGGTGAATAACTTTACTCTTTGTAGCAGTTGTGACTTTTGTATGAAAGGACCCCTTTGTCTTACTATAGTACCATTGATGCTATAGCCTATAACTAATGCTGGAATAGTTATAGTCAATTTTCATGTGTTGGCAAGATATGCTGCACGTCTTACCCACTTAAGATCTAGAATTTTATTGATTTTTTATCTAGTATCACTCTGTACATATATTGCAAGAAATGATAGTATGATTTACTTTATTTGCTTGTGTAGATAAAAAGATGCGCAGAGATGGCACGCAAGTTACGCTTCTTCAAGGAGCAAATGTCTAAGGCAGGTGTATCTCCTCGGGCGTGCTTGGGTGAAAAAGCTGACATTGACATCGATCATCTGGAGGTAAAGGGACATGTGTACCACAGACAATAGCTCTGACAATTTCTTTTTCTTTCTATCTCTTTGCTTGCTTATCTTCTGTTTTTTTTTTCAATTTTTCAGGCAAAACTTGGAGAATTAGAGGCAGAGCTGGTTGAAATGAATGCTAACAACGAGAAACTGCAACGCTCTTATAGCGAGCTTGTAGAATATAAGCTTGTTCTACAGAAGGTATTTGTTATGTGATTCTACCAACCTTTTCGATATCAGATTACCTTGAACTATAGTACGTTATTAATCATGTTAAATGACAATATTTAATTAGTCCAGTTGAAATTATATATATCATATTCTCTTCCTTACAGGCTGGTGAGATTTTTGCTTCTGCTCTAAGGCGTGCGGCAGCCCGTGCTACAGAAATAGGATCGCGTCAAGGGGGTGAAGAATCCATTGAAACTCCTTTGCTGCAGGAAGTACGAACCTTTGCTACGATCTCTTCGTTCTACCATAATAATACCCTGCCTTATTTTCTAATCTTAGAAAAGTATCCTTCTGGCTGACAGGAAAAGTTAATTGATCCATCAAAGCAAGTAAAACTTGGATTTGTCACTGGCCTTGTTCCCCGAGCAAAATCAATGGCATTTGAGAGGATCCTATTTCGTGCTACTAGGGGTAATGTCTACCTAAAGCAGTATACTGTGGAGGAGCCTGTCGTTGATCCTCACTCCGGAGAAAAGGTGATTAATTGCTCCTTCTTTTTATTGGTAAAAACACTGGAGACAAGTTCCTTTGTTAGAGGTATCCATGCTATTAGTTCCTAGTCTGCAGCTATTAATTTTAATACTTAGTCTGTATGTGTAGGCCAAACAGACACTTGATTGCATCGGACCTTATTTTTTATCATTATGTTGTCTCTGAATGTTGAGCTTCAATATGCAGGCCGAGAAAAATGTATTTGTGGTTTTCTATTCGGGTGAAAGAGCAAAAACCAAAATTTTGAAAATATGCGAAGCTTTTGGAGCGAATCGTTATCCTTTCAGCGAAGATTTGGGTCAACAAGCTCAAATGGTGACCGAGGTATTGTTAAATAGCTACTGATGGATGCAACAATATCTCTGAGAAGTTGCTATCTTTGCCTTTATATGCCACCTGTTAAAAATGCTGCTAATTTTTATTTACAATGTCGAACTTGCTACTGATTGTCATGCTAGTGTAATCGGAAATGGTGGTAGTATGAATAGCTAATTGGGTAGGGTAGAAGTATTTTTGTAAAAGTATTGGAGCCTCATTTTCTCAACTATACATCTTGTGCTAATTGGAGGACTTTGTTACCCGGCCATACTACACAGAAAAGATTAGGGTTATTAAAATGAAGTTGGTAGTTTAAGTGAGTTATCTTCTTTTTTACATTGCAAAGCCACGGATGGGGAAGCGCTGAAATGAACTCCTTTTTATCAAGTAATCTGAGGTCTTTTGTCTATAATTGTGAACTCTCTGATGCGAGAAAAGGTTTTTAAGTTTTCAAACTACTCACCAGCCATACAAGCTAAATACATTAATCAAGCTGAGCTTGACTAGTACAGTCCCTTCCTGCACGTATCCATGCTTCCTAAGGTAACACTAAAGAGTAAAAAGGCATATCGATATGATGGGTTTTTAAAGAATGTTTAATGGGGTACAGTCAGGGAAAATGACTACGAATATGGATGTGAAAGTCGGGCAGTTTAGCAAGGATTAGGTGAAACGAAAAAACCATGATGCTAGTTGGTTTAAATTAGGTTTGGGTCGAGAGCCTTAAACTGTGCCATTGTAGCACCATAATGTTTTTTCATCCTTTCAGTCAGGGTTTATCAATATTCAGTATGTTGGTGTTAAGTTTACTTATGATCTCTTGATTTCATTCATTATGTTGTTGGATGCTTGTACTCATATGGGCTGTGTAAATTTTCTCGGGCGCATGCATCTGATATTTTCCAACACTTTCTTACATATTAGGTTACAGGAAGACTGAAAGAGCTTGATTCTACTATAAATGCTGGACTAAGCCACTGGAACACTTTGTTACAGACTATTGGAGAAAAATACGAGCTGTGGAGTCTTCTGGTTCGCGCAAACTATCCTGTTTAATATCTGTTCATTGTTTCCGTAGATCACATTACAAATTTATATTATCTCTTCTTGGCTTGATGTTTGTTCTGTGTGTTTATACAAGCTATTAATCATATTGTGTATGATCTCATGAAGGTGAGGAAGGAGAAATCTGTCTATCATACTCTGAATATGCTTAGTCTTGACGTGACGAAAAAATGCCTTGTAGCAGAGGGGTGGAGTCCGCTCTTTGCAACGAAACAGGCAATCCTTCTTCTTTTCATTGAGATATAGTCTTTAATCTGTAAAGGAGTTACTTTGCTAGGGCTAATATTTTAAGTTGATGTGTGCACAGATTCAGGATGCATTGCAGCGTGCCGCATTTGACTCCAACTCACAAGTTGGACCCATATTTCAAGTTTTGACAACAAAAGAATCACCGCCAACCTATTTTCGAACAAACAAATTTACGTCAGCTTTTCAAGGAATTGTGGATGCTTACGGGTGAGGTTTCTTCCACAATGTGTTTGCTTTTACTTGATTGTGCTACCGGGCTCTGCACCATATCCAAAAACTAAATATCCTTCTTTTTTCGACTGCTAATGAAGCATGTGCGCCTGCATAACTGTGTGGTGGATATAATAGTAGCCTGCATATACATGAAATTTTGGAAATTCTTTCCCTGTCGATCCTATATAAGTTATAATCCTCTCAGTCTCAAGTTATTCCCTGCATCTGTCTCGGCATAACAAATATGCGAAGCCTTGTAGTGTTTCTGTCTCTGATTTTCAGTTTTTTTTCTTAGTAATGCGAAGGAAAGTAGGGTAATTATTTTACAATAGGTAGTTCGAGTATGCGTGATTTTAAGGAGAAGGAAGGATTCCTTTTTATGCTATAGAGCATTTTACCTACAATTTTTTTCAGCTATTGCACAGCTATTGCACCAATTTTATTAATCCAGTTGCTTTTGCTACCAATCCTTATAATGGTGTTTCCTACAACTTGGGTGTTTTATTGTGCTTGTTACAGAAATTATATGGTAACATATTTTTTTTCAGGGTGGCTAAGTATCAAGAAGCAAATCCTGCTTTATTCACAATCGTCACTTTCCCTTTCCTTTTTGCTGTCATGTTCGGTGATTGGGGACACGGAATATGCATGTTACTTGCAACACTAGTTTTTATAATCAAGGAAAAGAAACTTTCGAGTCAGGTGATTTATCTGCAATTTTTTTTGGTTGGAGAGATGATTCAAAATCACAACTTTTTCTACATTTTTCATGTTGATCTTCATATCCACGCATCATTATTTGCTTTCCATTGTACATATTAGTTGAAACTTCCATTGAGCAGCGGATATCATTTTTAATTTTCTATTTGGAGATTCTGTGTAAATGGTATTGCTTGTTTGCACCTGTTTAATAAAGATCGACCATTCATTTATTCGTTGCTCGGTGGTCAGAATGATTTTGTTGGTATTTTTATGAAAGCTTAGGCCCGTGTGAGAATGCATACTGGAAAAAAGTGCTCTATCTGGGCTTTGGTTTTACTGCAGATAAGCTGCCTATAGAGAACATTTGTGGGTGTCATTAACCTAAAGATAGTTATATTACATGCTTTCTTTAGGTTATTGATTTTCTGTAGCTTGTATTTTTGTTTTTATTGTTTATCCACCTGTACTAGAACATAACTAAATTTTATTTCTCGTTAACCACAGAAACTTGGAGATATCACAGCTATGGCTTTTGGTGGGCGTTATGTTATCTTGATGATGTCAATCTTCTCAATATACACTGGATTGATCTATAATGAGTTCTTCTCTGTGCCATTCGAGTTATTTGGTCCCTCAGCATATGCATGCCGAGATCTGTCTTGCCGGTATTTATTCAGGCTTTAGAAGGATGATCTGAATATATTCTTCTCTTACACTGTGCTCTTATTAACTCTTTTTTTATACTTATTCAACCTTGTTTCTCTTTTGGGTGGCAGAGATTCTACAACAATTGGTTTGATTAAGGTGCGTGACACTTATCCATTTGGTGTGGATCCTTCATGGCATGGTTCCCGCAGTGAGTTGCCGTACTTAAACTCCTTGAAGATGAAAATGTCGATCCTTCTTGGGGTGGCCCAAATGAACCTTGGAGTCTTTTTAAGTTACTTTAATGCGATATTCTTTAAGAAAAGTGTAAACACATGGTAAGCTTAATTTTCCAATCTCAGTTTTCAGGCTAGTCATGAGCTTAGGCTTTTTAATAAAGTGTACACTAACCATAAGATGATTTGCCGTGGGGCATTGTTCCAGGTGTCAATTTGTTCCCCAGTTGATATTTTTGAACAGCTTGTTTGGCTATTTATCAGTCCTCATCATTGTAAAGTGGTGCACCGGTTCTCAAGCTGATTTATATCACATACTGATCTACATGTTTTTGAGTCCAACTGATGAGATGGGGGAAAACCAGCTTTTTCCGTACCAGAGAGAAATTCAGGTTGGATTATGAATTCCATGTACATTATTAGGCTGCAGTTTTATTTTTGACCTTGATGTCTATTAAGTAGTTATTATTTTGGGGCCAGACATTCCAATTCTATTAGGATGGTTGTCTTTTGGTGCGGCCATAATATCCTGAGTTTCATGTCTGCTAAAGCGGAAAAAGATGATGTTACTCTATTCTTGGTTAAAAGTCTTATTATCATATATATATATATATGAAAATTTTGAATATTATTAATACCTTAGATAAATATAGTTTTTTTTTAAGTTATTGGAGAGAACTCTGCGGCAAGATTGTGATATGGAATTGAGCTCATCCTCTCTTGGTTGGAATCAATGAAAGACCTGGCATTTTGTGGCTTATACCAAGACAGAAGTCCATAAGCATATTCTTATAGATTTTGAATATGAGTGCTAAAACAGGGAATGATCCTGGGACTAAAATTTATCTTGTGCACACTCAAATCTTATTTCCTGAATTTATCCTGGGACTAAAATTTATCTCTTCACTTAATACATCTATTTTTCTTCTTTTCCAGCTTGTACTATTATTGCTGGCTTTTGTTTCCGTACCATGGATGCTTTTGCCCAAGCCTTTTATCTTGAAGAAGCAACATGAAAGCGTAAGCCAACTATTTTACTGCTGCTAAATATATTTCGTATCTGTGCTGGTGATGCATTGCACTTTGGTTTCCTTTTTCATCAGTTCATATTGTTATGTTTCTGCAGAGGCACCAAGGTCAATCGTATGCTCTAATTGAGGGGACAGAAGAGAGTCTTCAGACAGAGGCAAATCATGACGGTGAACATCATGAGGAGTTTGAGTTCAGTGAAGTTTTCGTACATCAACTCATTCACACAATAGAGTTTGTACTTGGAGCTGTTTCAAATACAGCTTCATATCTTCGTTTATGGGCTCTCAGGTACTTCACTCAAAATCAAACTTTTTTTGGTAAGAATTGAATGTCTAGCCTAGATAAGCAGTTGGTAGTTGGTACGAGGGATAAAGTTTTCATGCGATTGTTTTTGAGAGATCGTGAAGTTTTTCTTCAAATTTGTAATCTCGAATATAGGGATGAATTCAGAAAAGTACAAGTTAAGGTGGTAAAAAAGTAAAAGCCCGGCATAAACTTAAATTAACAAAATGATTATATTAGAAAACGGGAGCTCCCTGTCTGTAGCTCTGCTGTTGAGTACATATGAATCCAGGGATCTGGCCGGGGGTTATCTACTTCTCCTTGTTTAGCTTGTAATTTTTTTGAGGGACCCTTATGTTTAAGCAGCATTATTGGCTTTCTTGTAATGCATTGATAGGGGTATATCATTAGTAGTACTGTTTACTCAGATGATGAAGCCCTAAAATCATGTGCTCTTTATCTTCTCTTACCTTTTGCAGTCTCGCTCACTCAGAATTGTCAACCGTGTTCTACGAGAAGGTCCTACTCCTTGCTTGGGGGTAAGTTATATGCATCCACACTTTTCTCCTCTTTTCATGCTGGAATTTACTATGATTTCCATCTTTGTATATACAGCATCCATCTCTATATTTTCTAAGAGAAGAAAAGAATGATAACTTACAAACTCATCCATCTGTTAGGATAAAGTGCCTGAAAAAACATGGCATATTCTGAGTGTAGGCTATAGCAAACCCCTTTTTTAAATATATAATAAAAGAAATAGAAATAATGGAATTTTAGACCGTCTGATGCGACCATCAAATGTTTGTATTAACTTGGGTATTGTTTCCATCCTGTACGTTGTGACACTGAAAAGAAAGAAAAATGAATATTGATTATTCTCTTCGAGCGCCGTTGTGCCAAAAATTGGAATATGATTGAGAAATAAAAAAACATCAAATAAATTTTATATGGGAGAGGAAATGAATAAAAAGAGTATTGGTGCAGGTACAATAATATTCTTATCCTGGTGGTTGGCGCCATAGTCTTTGTTTTCGCAACTGTTGGTGTCTTGCTGGTAATGGAAACCCTAAGTGCTTTTCTCCATGCCCTCCGTCTTCATTGGGTAGAATATATGAACAAGTTCTACGAAGGAGATGGTTATGCTTTTGAACCATTTGCATTCATCTTACTGGATGAAGAAGAGGAATGAGTGTTTAAAGGCGTTGTGTGTGAATAGGTGGTATCTTTGATTCTTTGCACTTGAACAATTATAAATTACTATGGATGAGAAAGCAGTTGAGAGCTTGTACCTTGTGTGGGAGGGATGCTTGAGACACATATATTAAGTACCTCCCCTTTTAGACTTCCAATCCTGTTGTTTGACTATGGAAGTAATAAGCAAGTTTTCTGGTGGTGTTATGTATAATCTGGCTCCTATTATTGCCAACTTTTGAGTATAATGATTGAGAATAATTTAATTTATTCAACTTTTTTTCATTTAATTCTTTAATAAATGTAAACTTTGAAAAATTTCAGGATTGCATCTCCTTTAGTGTCTTACCTTTTTGCAATGTTGTTATTGTTGGAATTATGTGAATTGAGTAACGGTGAAAAAGTGAAATGATTTGTTGAGCTGGCATTCCGTGAATAAGTAATTGAAAATCAATAGAAAATGATATAATTTGCTGGGTGAATTGGGAGGGAATTCACAGGAATTATGAATATAAAATTATATAATAAGAATATTGGCGATGGATCTAAAGAAACCGGTAGACTATATTTTGGATCAAGGAAAAGGTCGGATATTTTACTAATGTATTTATAGCTACAAAATGTGAAGAAGTATTTCTAGATATAGAAAGAACTAAAAATAAAATGCATCATCGGGTTAAGATTTTTATGCAAATAGGAATGATTATGTTGTTTTGATCTAGAAGATCAAGCGAGCGAAAGTAATATTGTTTAGAGACATCAGGACAAACTTTCAAGTCTTGTTTTAACAATTTCAGAATGAAATTATTTCGGTGGTTTTCCAAAATTTTCAACTGATAAAATCAGAGTTTTTTTTAATAAGAATGGATATTTTTGTTGTTCAAAAGAAAAGCTCTGATTTTGCCCTGTTGAAATTTTTGGAAAAGCACCTAAATAATTTGGATCTAAGATTGTTAAAACAGGACTTCAGAGTTTATCCGAAAATCTCTAAACAATATTTCCAAAAAAGATATACAAGCATTTAAACTACAGTTATTAAAGAGTGTCGAGTACACGCTTGTTAGAATATATTATAATTAGTGGGTCCAAATGGTGAATCCTGGTTCAGATTAAATTTATTTTGAATGATAATGCTATTATGAAAATTCATAGAAATTTTGAATTTAGAAAATTAATTCGAATTTGAATTTAAATTTTTGGTCGGTTTTATCATTTGAAATTATAAGCATTTTTGGACATAAAAACTGTTTTACGGTTTGAATATTTTGGTTGAATAAATAAGTATGGTTCAAGTGAGATCACAACAACAAAAATATTCATTATTATTATTTAAAAGAAAAACTCTGATTTTATCAGTTGAAAATTTTGGAGAACCACCGAAATAATTTCAATATGAAATTAGAATTCAGAGTTTATCCGGAAATCTCTAAACAATATTCCCAACAAAATGTTGGAATTATATGTTTTTATTTTATGAAGAGACGGAGAATCAAGAACAAGTTTGCAAAGTTAGACAATCCATTTCAAATAGGAGAACTATGACTCATATATCCTGGTGACATATTAGACAAGGTTTTGGTTCCCATCAAAATATCTGCAAACTATGGTATCTTCATTTTGTAAGTTTTTCACCTTATTGTAGGATAACTAAACTCACAGATTTCTTAATTGCCAATTAAAAATGTGGAAAAATAATAATTCTGAACCATCCTTTAATTTGAACTCCTAAAATAAACAGATACAAAATCAAACTGTTTGAGTTTGTGTCGATATTTGTTAAAATATGTAAGTATGCCTACGCCAAATAAACTGCAGTTATTAAGTTAATAACTGCAGTTTAAATGCTTCTATAAATAAATTTGCATGTTGTCTAATGTAGTTTGCTTTGACATGCAAATTGCAGAAGCAGTTCTTATGTAATTTGATCTTCCACATGCAAATTGCACGTGCACTTTGTAGTTTGTTGTTAATGGTGCTGATTGTACTTGATAGTTGTTAAAATAGAAAGAAAAGAAAACTGCATTCAGAAAAATGACACAATTGGTTTAATTAAAAGCATGGAACAAATAATACAATAAATTGTTTCGTTGTGTTTCTATGAATGTATCTTTTAATTATTGTTTGACATGTTTAAAGGAGGTATGACATGTCGTAAAGGCCTTGAATGAATTAAAATTACAGAATTCGTTAATAGCGCTCGAGTTAATAATTAGTGCATGTTTTTGGTATTAAGATTGATTATATCAATCGTAAGGGAGCGACTTGAAAAATCACGGTCCAAGTTATAATGTTTCAGATGTGACAGATATATATTAAGGAGAAAGAACCCAGATGCAAAATGTATGTGTTGGAAGATAGTTATATGTTTACAATTGAACTTTACGGACGAAACAGTTACTGGGACCCACCTTTCTCATATGGCTATGGCCCGATGGTTATTGTCAAAGGTTTTACCTTCCAGAAGTGGATTGGGGGATGATTTGGTTTTGATTCTCTCTACTTTTGTCATTGTTAAAGATGCAGAAACTGATAAGATGCATCAGATGGTCGGTGCTTGTGTAGTTTTATTCCTTGTCTCTTAAAGCCTCTATGGAATCTCCAAAAAATCAAAATAAATAATCTAGTATACTGAATTAATCGGTAATTCACTCGATACACATGCAATATTAATTTGCGGTAGATTTGAGCAGCTTTAGGTTTTAACCAAGTTGAAACAACCTAGTATCCAGTGTGATGTATTGTTGAGATTTTATGGGTTGTCCGCACGTGAGGGTTCATTTGTCAGAGTGTGAGCAGTGAGCATATGAAAAATCCTTTGGATGCTAGTTTTGTTCACTCAACAGTCAAAGAGAACATTGATTGAAGGTTGTCAGCTAAGATATCTTCCTGTCATGTTAAAGTGATCACTCTTCTCTTCCGTGCATGCCATGTTGGTATGTGCTTGTATGTTGCGTTGGAAGATATATGTGTGTATGTGTTTTGGTATAAATGTACATGTTTGTATGCACATGTACAGATCGTAGTATTTGTGTTTTGAGTTAATGACATACTCCATGAACAACCTGCAGTAACAGTCCTTTGTACTGCTACTAAGCATGCTTGTTTGGTAAATGATCCTCCCCGTCTAAATAGTGGATGACATGGCCAGACAAAAAATTATTTGGGTGGTTGATTGAATATATATATATATATATATATGGTATTCGATTAAATTACAAAACAGATAAAAAATTAGGTTGTTACTTAATTAACCATATTTGCATGCCTAGTTATATTACAAGGTGATTTAAATTGGATACATGCACTACGATGTATTATTCCGTGGTTTGTTATCTTTTATATAGTGCAGAAGAATTAATGCAAATTGAATAAAATAATAAATACCCTAAAATAACGGTTGTTGCATGCAGTTACACAAGTCCCAATATTAATCGGTAACAAACTGTCTAGTCACTTGGTATGTGCATGCAAAGTATCTTAAAAATTAAAATACAGTCATTATTAATTAGATATGCAGTTATTCTATGATTTGTTATCTTTTTTTAGTGTGGTTGCTTTGGAGAGATTTGAGAAGATATCGATGGTGGAGTTTTATGTAAAAGTTTTGTGGTCTTCTGTAATGGTATAAGCTTGGGCGTCTATGTAGGTTTGACTCATGATTTGGGTTTTGCAAAGATTGGCGAGGAAGAAGACGGTTTTATAAAAGTTTATTAGTTAGGGTTTGTTTTCTGTAATTTGGGGGTTTTCAAGTTGTTATGTTGTATCAAGTTGTTTTCAATAATTTATGATTTTGATAAAATTTGATGTTATTCACAAATAAGTTATGATTTGTTTATACGTGGATAACATGTTGATTTTGGCATTGACCAAATTAAGTTTATGAAACAAAAACATTTTTATCATCTAGTTTTGAGATAAAGATTTGGAGGAAGGTGATAGGCTTCTTGGTATATGAATGTTATGACTAGCACTAAGCCTGATATTGCTTTTGTTGTTGGAAATCTTAGTAGGTATAAAATCAATCTTATTTCGCATCAATGGCAAACGTTAAATTGAGTATTCAAGTATTTGGAAGGAACCATAGATTATGGTTGGACTTATAATGGATTTTCTTTTGTACTTGAATGATACGAATGATATCTCTTCCATAAGTGGATGGGTATTCTACTTGGAGGAAGTGTTATTTCTTAAGAATCTAAGAAACAAACTTGTATTACTGATTCAACAATGGAATCAGAGTTTGTGGCATTAGCAACAACTAGTAAAGAATCTCAGTGGATAAGAAATCTAATGTATGAAATCCAGTTGTTGCCCAAACCGATATTGGTATTGTCTATTTGTTTGAAAAGTGTTTTGATAATTTTGTGGTGTTTTGTGTTTAGTGTGTAGAGTAAAGAGATAATTAAGCTGCCTACTAGTATTAAATTCTGATCACCCTCATTAATGAAAGTCGTTAGGATATTTATGCTTTAATTACCGACCCATGGGCTTGTTGGGTTGGGTCATGAAACCGGGCCGAGTTTAAGGACCCATTAGTCATATAGTTTTAATTTGATTAGCAACTAGCTTAGTCAAAAGTAAATACATTTGTCATGTTCGGATATTTGGTGTAGTTGTATAATCCGAATTATCTTTCGGATTTATTTGTGGCATAGTGACTGAAAACTCCGAACTCGTCAAATATCACCTATATCTATCAGAAGTGATAGTGAAGCTGCCTTGGCCAATGTTTATTAATAAGTTTACAAAGGAAGGTCTAGACATTTAGATGTTAATATAATATGATTCGTAAACGCATCACGCATGATTTTATTTCAGTAGAGTTTGTGAGAACTCAATATAATTTAGCAGATCATTTAACCAAACGGTTAAGTAGAGATATTGTGCACAAATCGGATATTTGGATGAGATTAAATTCCATTTGAAATCTCTCATGTTAAGATACCCCAAATCCCATCTAATATGACATTAGGTGTTGAAATCAATGTGGAAAACTTAACATCTAGAGATTAGTAGATTGGAACACATTAGTAAAAGATCTACCTATAAGCATGAAGTTTAGCCGCTTCAAGAAGGTAGGACATGACTTTGATATACTTAAGAATGATAAGGACACAAGGCTAGTAAAAGATATTGTCAAGTAAGAAATTTGAGAATGTAAATTTATGTGTATATTATCTTCGAGTATTCATTATGGATAGTAAAGGTTAATGATACCTTGATATTCAAATATTTGAAATGTGTAATATACTAATATTTTCAATTGTCACGATATTTCATTTATGCATAAATTTGTTATTTGTTGTGACTTTATTTTAGTTAATCATGAATTGCACTAAAATGGGGGAAGATTGTTGGATATTTTGGTGTAATTGGATTAACTAGTCGACCGATATAGTCATAATATATTATCGAGCAAGTCAGAGAGTGTCGAGTACACGTTTGTTTGAATATATTATGATTAGTGGGTCCAAAGGGTGGATCCTGGTTCGAGTTAAATTTATTTTGAATGATAAGGCTATTATGAAAATTCATGGAAATTTTGAATTCAAAAAATTAATTCGAATTTAAATTTGAATTTTTGGTCGGTTTTATCATTTGAAATTATAATCGTTTTTTAGGACACAAAATTGTTTTACCTTTTGAATATTTTGGTTGAATAAATAAGTATGGTTCTGTTAAAGTGAGACCACAGCAATAAAAATATTCATTCTTATTGTTCAAAAGAAAAGCTCTGATTATATCTGGTTGAAAATTTTGGAGAACCAGCGAAATAAGTTTAATTTGAAATTGTTAAAAGAAGAGTTAAGAGTTTATCCGAAAATCTCTAAACAATATTCCTAATATGAATGGTGACTTCTAATTTATTAGCTCATTATTTCGTTCATTTATGAAGGTTTTATACATTGTTCTCATATATTAGCTGTTTTTATTATTTAGGATGGTACAGCTGATACACACTCAAAGAAAAAATGAAAACGTTTTCTTGGAAACGCTCTGTTCCTAACCAAGAACAGAGTTTTTTTTGTTAATCAAATTCCTTCTTTGTGTTTGATTTCTGACCAAGATCGTTCCTGGGCTTTGTTCATGGCTGTTAATCTAGAGTTTGGGCCATGTGTTGAATTTCTTTCGCTGGGGAAAGCTGATCAATCTCAAGATGGAAAACAGAGTGTGAAAGAAACAAAGGTTTTGGGTGATGAATGTAAGATTATTTCGAATCCAGTTTTTGAAGAAGCTGATAAAGAAGGTGATAAAGATCGGATTGATGAAATCAAGAAGGGTACTTACGCGGATACTTTGAAAGATAAGAACATTGATTTTGAACACTCGAAGGTTTCTGTTTCGCTTCAAGAGGAATTCCCTGTGATTATGTTTGATGCTGAAGACAAAGAAAGATTGCTAAGGAATTCTAAACATACTTTAGTTGCTAAATTCGCAACTGGTAAGCCACCAATAGAATTTTTTAGGAAATTTTTGTCGAAGTTTAAATTTGTTGGAAGGTACAGTGTCTCGGTCTGGGATTACAGGCACATCTTCGTAGAGTTTAATGAGTTTGATGATTTCATGAGGCTATGGTCAAGAAACGTGTGGGTCTTGGGAAACAAGACCATGAGATTGTTAAAGTGGACTCTTGAATTTGATCCTAACCTCGAATGCCCATTCCCTCCGGTTTGGATTTCTCTTCCTGGTCTGCCTGAGTTCTTGTTTAATAAGTCTACGATTAATGAAGTTGGGAAGGTTTTGGGAACTCCATTAAAGGTTTGGGTTCCTTCTGTAAATAGGGCAAAGCAGAATTGTTGTCGGCCGTGGGTTGAAGTGGATATTTCAAAGCCTTTGATTCGAAAGATGCAATTAAAATTTGGAGTTTCTGATGGTTACTGGATCAATCTGGTTTATGACAGTATCCCAATGTATTGTAGTCATTGTGCTCACATTGGGCATTCGAATGACAATTGTAAGAAGTTGGTGTCTGCTGATAAGTTGGTGGTGAATGTTCAGGATAGGGGGAATGCTTCTGATCATGTGTCTTGTTCTCACAAGGATGGTGTGAATATCCAAGATTCTAATGTGGATCAGGTGGTTCACACTGGGGTTGGTAATGAAAACATTAATAGTCGTATGTTAAAGTCCATAGTTGTAGACAAGGCTGCTGATTCTTTTGATATGGAGTCTGATAATTTCACTCTTAGAAAAGATGTTAATGGAGAGAACAGTGGATCTCCTGTTAATGAGGAAGATATGATTGATGCGTTGAAGACCTTAGAGAGAAAGAATATGTTCGAAGTTCTGAGTGATGATGTTCATAGTTCCCCGAAGCATGATGGTAGCCTTGTTTCTTCTCCTGTTAGGGACAAGATTGATAAAGAAAAGGTTAGAAGACATGATATTCAGAAGCCCAAGAAAGTGTCCAAGATCTGGAGTTCTAAGGGGCCGGTTTCATCTAAAATTATGAAGCTCAAAAGGGCCCATAGGCTGCCTCCTGATCAATGACCATCACTATGATCAACTGGAACGCAAGAGGGCTTGCTAATAAGGAGACATTGCAAAGATTAAAGTCTTTGGTTATTTCTGAAAAAGCTAGTTTTGTTGCTGTTCAGGAACCTTTTGTGAGGGTTGATAAAATGAATATTGTTGCCAGGAAGTTGAAGTTAACTGGGTTCAGTAGTAATGAGAATAACAAGATTTGGGTTTTTTGGCATCAGGATTATAAGGTTGATGTAGTTTTGGACAGTGAGCAACTGTTTCATTTAAAGGTTAGTCATGCATCAATGAGTAAAGAGTTTTATGTTTCTGTGGTATATGCAAAGTGTAGAAGGGATCAGAGGTTGTTGCTTTGGGATTCGATTAGAAGCCTTGATGTTGGTAGTTGTGAATGGATAATGTTTGGTGACTTCAATATTATCTCTAATATTCAGGAGCAGTTGTCTTGCTCTACAATTAATCAGAGAGGGATGGATGATTTCAACAGCTTGATTATGGATTGTGGGTTCATTGATGCTGGTTTTTCTGGGTGTCCTTATACCTGGTCTAATGGACATAAGTGGAAGAGGCTAGATCGAGTTCTATATAGCTCGTCTTGGTTGGAATTCTTTGACTGTACTACAATGTCTCACCTTGCTAGAAGCTGTTCTGATCACTGTCCTTTGGTTATTAAGGTTGCCTCCAGTTTTGAAAGGCCTAAAGCTTCTTTTAGGTTTTTAAATATGTGGGTTTCTCACCCTGATTTCATGAAGACTGTTAAAGATAGCTGGTCCATTAACATTAATGGTGATGTGAGGAATCCTGTCATGGTTTTTTGGATTAAGCAGCAGAGTTTAAAGGGTGTATTAAGGGCTTGGAATAGGAGTACTTTTGGGAATGTTTTTGATGCTCATAAGAGGTCTGAAGAAAGTATCATTTCCAAGGAAATTCTTCTTCAAAGTGTCTTTAATGATGAAAATAAAACTGCTTTGGAAGAGGCTAGACAGAATCATCTTGTGCTTCTTGATAGGGAGGAGAGTTTCTGGAAGCAGAAGGCTCATGTGTCTTGGCTGAAGGATTCTGATAGGAACACTAAAGCTTATCATAGCTTTGTGAGGAAGAAGATTAAAAAGAATAGAATCCACAGAATAAAGGTTGGTGATTAGTGGATTTCTTCTAAGGAAGACATTGGTAATTCAGCTGTTGATTATTTCAAGTCTTTGCTAGCTCCATCTGATAATGAAGAGTCTGATTCTGTCTTAATGGATGTGATCCCTTCTTTGGTTTCTGCTGATGATAACTATTATATTTCTAGAGTCCCTATAACTGATGAGATCTTTGATGTTATTAAGTCTTTAAGCTCAGATTCTGCTGCTGGTCCTGATGGCTACAATGGTGAGTTTTATAAGAAATATTGGACTGTGGTGGGTAGTGACTTGTGTGATGCTGTTAAGGGTGTCTTCAATGGTTTTCCTCTGCCTAAGGGTGTGAAGGCAACATTGATCTGTTTAATACCAAATATTGACAATCCTAATAGATGGAGAGACTTTCGACCTATTAGTTTAACTACTATGTTTTCTAGAGTGGTGGGAAAGATCATTAATATCAGGATGGCTGAGATATTACCTAAGCTTATTTCTGTGGAGCAAGGTGGCTTTGTAAAGGGGAGGTGTATCCATGAATCTATTCTTTTGGCTCAGGAGTTGAGCTTCGATATTAATAGAAATAGAAAGTTTGGCGATGTCATTGTTAAAACTGACATGACTAAAGCTTTTGATAAGCTGAATCATGTGTTCCTCTTTAAAGTTTTGAGGCTTTTTGGTTTTGATGCTAATGTTTCTGGTCTCATTGGCAGCTGCATTAACAGAGTTTGTTCTTCTATTTTGGTGAATGGTGAGCATGTGGGGTACTTTGCTAACACTCAAGGTCTTAGACAAGGGGATCCACTTTCCCCAAGTCTATTTATTTTGGCTGAAGAATATCTGATTCGTGCTATAAAGTTTATCTCTAATGGCAATAACTTGTTCAGGTACAAGACCAGAAATGATCATAATATTGCATGTCTTGCTTTTGCAGACGATTTCATGGTATTTGCTAATGGAAGATTGGAGACAATGAAAGCTGTTAAGAGTGTTTTAGAGCATTATCAAAATGTTTATGGTCAGGAAATAAACACTGCTAAATCAAAGTTAATTGTATCTAACAAAATGCCTCATCATCAGATTAATATCATTGAAGATTTATGGAGCATTCATCATACATTTCTCCCTTTTACATATCTTGGCTCTACTATTGCCATTAGTACAAGAGTTGCTCACTTTGAAGACTTGATTCACAAGGTTAGAAGTAGAATCATGGACTGGGATAAGTTCCACTTATCGTTTGCTGGAAGGCTGTTGTTGATCCAAACTGTGCTGATTGCTTTCCCAGTTTATCACCTTCAACATTCTCTTCTGCCTATTAGCATTATCAGTAGGCTTGAAATCCTGATGAACATGTTCCTGTGGGGAAGTAAAAGTGATAAAAGAGCTGTTAGTTGGGCCAGGTGGGAAAGGTTGTGCAAGCCTATCAATGAAGGGGGTCTTAACATCAAGCAGCTTAGGGATGTTCAGTTGGTCTACTCAATGAAGCTATGGTTTAACTTCAGGATGCAGAACTCTTTTTGGGCTACTTACTTGTTGTCAATTTATTGCAGGGCTAATATTCATCCTGTCTTGGCTATTTCACCTCACCTCAAGTCTAAGGCTTGGAATCGTGTTATCTCTGCAAGAGAGAAGGCTGAGGAATATGTTTTTTGGCTTCCTGGTCAGGGGAGTATGAGTTTTTGGTATGACAGATGGTGTTCAGACAGTCCATTTATCAAAGTCACTAGTGACAATGACAGAAGGTTACTTTGGGACTCTACTAATGATCTGGTTAAGGACTTTTGGTCTGATGGCTCTTGGAACTTTGATAGGCTCAGTACTAGAGTAACTGCTACTGAGATTGACAAGATCAGGGAAATAACTCTATCTAACAGTCAGGATACTATGTTGTGGTCTTTGTCAGAGGATGGTAAGTTTAAATCAAAGGACACCTACAATCATATCAGAAATAAAGGCACCGTCACTAGCATTTATACCAAATCTTGGAATGCTGTGACTCCAAAAAAGTGCTCTTTTTTGTTATGGAGAGTGCTTCACAAGTGGATTTCTACAGATGATGTTATGCAATCAAGAAATATCCAAATGGCTTCTAAATGTATTCATTGTAATGAGGTAGAAACTACTAACCATGTCTTTGTGCAATGTCCTCAAGCCTGGGCTGTTTGGCTTCACTTCAGCTCTATTCTAAAGGTTCAGGTGCAATCTCACATGACATTCTCGCACATCTTAATGAGATGGTACTGGTCTGCACAGAGTAACTGCGATATTTTTACCATTCTTCCAGCCATCATTGCTTGGTCCATATGGTCTGGAAGAAATAAAAGGAAGTTAGGGAATGAAAACACAAATGCCAGTACTATCATTAAGCAGATTATCTTTATTCTAACCAGTCTGGACAATTCGAAACTTTTAAAAGCAAAGCACTGGGGAATCTATGCTAAGGATGGTGTCAGCATTGGTTGTGTGAATCAATCTAAAAGTGTAAACAAGCCTTTATTTCTGAAATGGAAAAATCCTAAGTATGGCAGATATAAAGTTAACGTGGATGGAGCCTGTACCTTTGCTCATGAAGCTGCTGGTGGTATTCTGATTCGTGACTGGAATGGTGGCATCGTCAGAGGTTGTGGTAGACTGTATGGCAAAGGGTCTCCATTGATTGCTGAGTGTCGAGCCTTGTTAGATGGTTTGAAGCTGTGCAGTGATATGGGGCTTGAGAAAGTCGATGTTGAAGTTGATGCACAGGTTCTAGTCCATCTTTTGGCCTTTGGTAAGTCTCCTTGGTATCTTGTTTCTTTGTTGAGTTGCTGTAGGAGACTTATCAAATCGGAGATGGTGGTGAAGTATGTTTTCCGGGAGCAGAACCATGGAGCTGATTGGATGGCCAAGGAGACTCTGAAGACTCAATCTGAGCTTGATTTCAACAACAATGACGCTCCTTCGAAGCTAAAGGCTATTGCCTTCTTAGAGAGCCTCAATTTGGGCTACCTGAGAATGGTTGATTAGGGTTCAATGTTGTGAATAGGGTTTTTTGGGGAAGAAGATGACTTCCCGGTTTTTTGTTAGGATTTTGATTCAAATTTTGAAACAATTGCCTTGTTAGGCTTGGCTTTCTTTTAATTTTCAATATAGTCCTTCATTAAAACAAAAAAAAAAGGATGGTACAGCTGATTAATGTAAGTTTTAATTTTTTTTAAAACAATTTTGTTTAAATATATAATTGTTCGATGCTATAAATGTTGGTAATTTTCTTTTGTTTATGAATTATGACTGGTGTTGAATTTGAAGTCTATTTTAAAAGTAACTGTTGACAGAACCCAACTAATGCATTGCGATACATTGTTGTCTCCCTCCAACAGATTCGAAGCCGATTAATGTGAGAGCTAGAGGTGACTTATCTATCTGCAAACAAATTTTGCCGTCTTTTTTCAAACGTGTGGTGATTTCTCAAAAATTGATGCTGGTGCAATGCTTGAGAGGATATAGTTGCGGCTTCTCCTAAGAAATGGAAAGACAGTTAGGGGGAGATATGTCATGCATCAAATTTCCCGGGAGGTGGCTTTGCTATTTCTCGGAAGTAGAGGTAGACTACCAAAAGAATCAAAAAGGTAGAGCCGTAGTACTTAAAGTGGGTACTGGTTGTTGATGGTGCTGTTGGTGGCTCTCAGTCGAACCATAATGGGTTCTTAATTCAGTTTTTAGGAGTTCCTTGATTGATCTTCAGAAGTGGATTTTCGATTGCTTTGGACAAATTTGTGGGTATGTTATATGTAGATTTTTAATAATAATAATAATAATAATAATAATAATAATAATAATAATAATAATAATAATAATAATAATAATAATAGGTTATAACTTCTTTAAATCTAAATTTATATAGTTTTAGTTTGACATCCTTTACATGACTCCGAGAAAAACAGATTCTTTTGTTCCTTATTCAGCCTTTTCCTTCTTTTTGCGTGGATCTTCTTGTTTTTTTTTCTTATGATAATGCAGTGGCTCATCCTCCATAAATTTAGGTGGTATTTCTGAAATCAATTCATGTTTAAACCAAAACAAAAGAACATCACCAACAAAATCACAAATCCATAAAACACAACATCAATCAACAAGTAAAGTCTTACGCAAATACTCTTTGAAACCATAACTCATCTCCTGAATTCAAGCCAATCAGTGTTCTTTATAAATAAGATCACATATCTATTCAATTTTCGTAAATTGACAAAAAAAAATTATGTTAAACACAAAATACATGCTAATAGGCAAATTCACTCAATGTCTTCCCAAAAGAAAGCTCCTAAACCAGATCTTGCGGTCCCTAAAATTTGAAGGTGATTACAGTGTAGTAATCTAGGAATCAAGACATATTTTGTTGGAATTTACATCTAAAGTTAATCTATGCAAGATTTGGACTAAAAATGTAGGGTCAGTAGGAAACTCTGCAATGAAATTATTAAAATGGACTTGTATCTTTAACACTAAATATGAATGCCTTACTACACCAGTTTGGATTAGAACCGAAAATAGGCCAGATTTTTTTTCCAATGAAAGTATAATCCAAATAATACCAGAAATAATAGGTTATCCCCTTAAGATCAAGGTTTTAGAGAAAACAATGCTTGTTATGCATGGGTAGAAGTTTACCTAACAAAGAACTTTTAATATGATATTTGGGTAGGCTTTGCAGACAATCAACGATGTTGGTTGAATATAAGCTATACGAATCTCCCCAAATACTGTAAAAATGTTATCACAAGGGTCCTAATCAGAATAATTCTAAGAAGGTTCTTATTAAAACTCAGTCTAAGGAAGAAACCAACAACTCCATTCAAGAGAAAACAGACTCAGATTCGCATGGTAACAACATCTCTAAACTCGGAGATAACAACCAACCCAAAGTTAAATCCATCATAGTCAATCCTAATCAAGCAATTGATTCAAGAAAGCTCAACCATCATAATAAATACACTTTATCTAAGACAGAAAGTACAAAATACATTCAACAAAGCAATGATCATATATAAACCAAGACTCATGAAGCATATGACATTATGGAAGCAATTCAATCTCTAGAAAATGGATACAACATAACCTCTTCTCTGGACTACAAAAACCTCATCTCTAGAAATGTAACACCTAATCAAGACAATATAAGAAATATGACTGCCTCTCATATCTTAAAAAGAAAAGAAGTGGACGATGGATTCCAAGAATTACTCAACAGAAAACTAAAAGAGGCTAGAGGAAAGAATAAAATCAACAACATTATGATAAAATCCTTGAAATTCTCAGGGACAAGTAGGACCTCCTCACTCAAAATCCAGATGATAAAGCTTCTGAATTGGAACATTCGTGCCATCCGAAATAACTATTCAACGAGAGGATTAAAGTATATAATGTGCAAGGAAAAGATTAAGATGATTTCTATCTATGAGCCTTTTATCAGTATGGACAACCTTGACATCATTGCTTCTAAAATTGGTTTCACAAACTTCAAATGTAACTCTTATAATAAAACTTAGTTTTGCGAGAATGGTGATTTTTTTGTTAAAATATTATTAGACCATCATCAATGCCTTCATAATGAAATCACCTATGCTTATCTTGATATAAGTTTATTGCTAAGTATCGTTTATGCTAAGTGCCAAAGAAATAACAAGAATGAGATGTGGAACGTTCTTAGAAACATCTTCATTTCCCCCAATGAGTGGTTGGTCATGGGTGACTTTAACGTGGTTACTTCTACTGATGAACATATAGGTTGTTCCACCTTTTATCTAAATAGTACAGAAATTTTTAATGATGTTATAAGGGATAGCCAATTGGAGGATGCTGGTTATGCAGGCTCCAAATTTACTTGGCCAAACAACTCCAAGTGGAAGCTTTTGGGTAGGGTTCTCTATAACTCAACTTGGTCTAACTTTTTTAATGAAACTAAAGTCATCCATATGATCAAATCTTGTTCTAACCATACTCATTTATGTATCATCATAAACAAAAATAGATTAAGTCCTAAAAAGAGTTTCAAATTTCTAAATATGTGGACCATGTATAATGACTTTCTAAACTTTCTAGATAACAACTTGACCCGTAGCATGGATGACTATCCTCTCTATGTATTTTGGAACAAACTAAGTAGACTAAAGGATGATCTCAATGTATGGAATAAAACATGATTCGGTAATATATTTGATAAGGTGCATGACACAGAGGAATCAGTCAAAAGGCTTGAAATCAAACACCTGAAAACTAACAGCCTTCAGTAAAAAATGGAGCTTTTTAAGGCCAATGCTATTCTACTTCTGGACTTAAAGATGGATGAATCCTTATGGTATCAAAAATACTATTCAAATTGGCTAAAAGAAGGGGACATAAATACTAAAACTTATCACAATTATGTTAAAAAAAAAAGAGAAGAATATTATCTCAAACATCAAAGTAGGAGAGGATTGGATTCCACACAACAACCTGATTGGCTATTGGCAACATCGTATTTCAAAGACATCTTAACAGACCAGCATTACTCCAGCAAAGAAGATGCAGATACTAAAATGTAGAATACTATATTTGACAACATTCATAATCTGATTACCAATGAAGACAATGACCTTCTCATGGCGCCTCAAACATAAGATGAAATTTGTGGCATTATTACTAACTTCAATCCTTCAAGTGTTGCAAGCATGGATGATTTCAACAACTAATTATTCAAATCTTGCTGGAACATCATCAAAATGGATCTTTGTACTTCCATGTCTTCCTTCATATTAGTCCAGAACATACCTCAAGGTATTATAGCCACAGGTTTGTGTCTCATCCCAAAATAAATTAATCCTAGAGATTGAAAAGATTTCAGACCAATTAGTCTTTGTAGTCTATTAAATAGAATAATGTCTAAGATTATCAAAAATAAACTTATCAATCTTCTTCCAAAATTTATTTATGTTGTATAAGATGGTTATGTTATAGAAAAGTCTACTCATGATAATATTTTAATTGCTAAAGAGCTTATTTATGACCTTAATAGGAAAACTAAGGCTGATAATATCATGATCCAAGTAGATATGACTAAAGCATTGGACAAAATATCTCACAGTTGTATAATCAAAGTTCTTCTCTCATTTGGCTATTCTCCTAAATTTATTAGTCTTATATAAACAAATTAATTAGATTTGTCTTTATTTTTATCCTAATTAATGATAATACAACTGATTATTTTAATACCAAAATATGCTTTAGACAAAGGGATCCCCTATCCCCGAGTCTTTTTATTATAGTTGAAGAAGTCATAATTAGAGGTATATATAGGATCTTTATCTCTAACAAATCAATGTAATATTCATCTATGAGTGATCTAATTATTCAATGTTTGGCTTTTGCGACTAACCTTCTTATTTTCACTAACAGTCTTGAATCTACTATTGATAATCTTGCAAAGTTTCTTTATATTTATCAAGATACCTCAGGTCAAGTTATAAACAAGGACAAAACCAAGATTATTATGTATACTAGCTTCCTAAACACAAGAATAGCCACTTTCACTAACCAAATTGGTTTTAGCTCCAATTATCCTCTAGCTGACTACCTTGGTATTACTCTAAATACAAACAACAAGGCCATAACTATAATTCCCTTCTAAACAAAATTAATAACTAGATCAAGGATTGAGAGAACAAACATTTGTCCTATGGTGGCAAACTCACCTTCATCACTTACTTTCTTATGACTATTCCTATATACTGGATCCAAATTTTATATTTGCCTAAAAACATCATGACTATACTGGAAAGAACCTTCAATAAATTCCTCTGGGGTTCTAACCAATGAAGAAAACATAATCCATTGGTCTACTATTTGTAAACTCTTTTGTGAATGTGGTCTTAACATCATAAAACTTTTTTATATTCAAGATATTTTTCATGCAATATCTGGTTTAATTTTATAGAAAATAAGAGTTCATAGCCTAATCTTATTCACAATATCTATTGTAAAAATGTGCACCCCTTGCAAGTTTCTTACACTAAGGTTGGTTCTCACTATTGGAAAAGACTAACTATGATTAAGACATTTGCTGAGTCTAACATAAGGTGGAGTTTGGGAAATGGTGAAGTAAATTTTTGATTAGATAATTGGTACACTCATTCCCCTCTTATAATGTTGGATGACAAAATGAATAACAACTGGTTTAGGCCTTAAAAAGTCAATTCATTTTGGCATGACATTTCTTGGAACAACAACATACTCAAAGGCTTCTTATCACAAGCTAGTATGAACCATATTCATACCTCTTCTATCAATTCTACTAAAGATGAATCTATTATATATAAGATATCAAAAGACATGAAGTTTAATACTACAGACACTTGGAGTTAGACCATAAATCATCACAATAAATCTAATCTTTTTAGGAAAATTTGGAACTCTATTACTCCTAGAAAATTTTATTTTCTCTTTTGGAAAATTCTTCATAATTATATTCCAAATGATTCAATTATGCAAAAAAAACACTTTGTAACAGTTTCAAAGTGTCAATTTTGTGACTCCATTGAATCACTAACCATTTGTTCATATCTTACAATTATGCTTGGACAATCTGGTGTTATTTTGCAGATTTATTCAAAATTAACATAAACGAATTCATGACTATAACTCATATGACAATGAACTGGTTCTTATCTACTTATAAGGAGGTTTGTGCTAGAAAAATTATTCTTTTATCATTATTGGGTCATCTGGCAATCAAGGAATAAATCCAAGTTCAAAGGCAAAATCTACAATACTACGTCTGGTGTGGATTATTTTTGACTGGGGGTATTTTTGTCAGATGTTTTGTGGTATTTCAAGGGTACTAAATGTTTAAGTTTTTGTAGTGAAAGATTTAAGCTGCCCGGTTGTATCAAATGTTCATTACCCTCATTAATGAAAGTGGTTGGGTATATATACCCTTAATTATGGGTCATATGGGCTTTTGGGTCAAACTTATGAAATCGGGTCGAGTTTAAAGACCCGTTGGTTTATTAAGCAGATTAGCAATTAGCTTAGTCAAAAGGTGTTTAGTGTTTTAATACTTTTATCCTGTCCGGATATTTCAGTGGGTAATTATTGTCCGGATTACCCCTGTCCGGTTTCTACAGTGAATGGTGAATATTTCCGGACTCATCAGTAGCCCTTTTTTTAAGTTTTGTCGAAGGCCTTTGGCAAGACCAATTTTTTATTATTTAGGTAATAGCAACATTCTCCGGACCATTTATGTATTCAGCTCAGGGTTTATCCGGACTGGATACTTCTCAGAAGTTCAAGAGTTCTGCTATGGATCGTGGGATATGTGTCAAATTTTGATTCGTTTCACCAGCCGTTTTCTTCCTAGAATGGCGCTCCCATTAATCCCAAAAAGAAACCTCTGCATTTAATACTTATGACGTCAGCACCGCCTCTAATCATTACTTTTGACTTTTCGTTTTCTCCTAGGTATTTAGTAACTTTTTTGCCTCACAAGTATAAATTACTTCCTTTTACTGTTTTACCATCTTAATCACTTTATCATTTCTCCATTTCAGAGCTTTTACTTCTCTTCTCAAAAAAATTATTGTGTAGGTTTATGTTCAGGGCAAGAAACGCATTGGTGAAAGGTGGTTGGATAAATCTTTCAGAGTTAGAAAAAGCATAAAAGGTTGAGCAAGAGAGACGTATCACCGCGGGTCTTCCAGTTTCTCCAATCAATAAGCCCGAAATACCGTCTTCAGAAGCTGATCGAGGATCATCCTTTGCTAAAAGTTCCAAACCCAAGCGTTTATTTCAACCAAGCCTTTTGCCCATTCCATCAGGCTCCTCGGTTCAGGAGTCGCAAGCCTCTATAGTGCAGAAGAAAGCAGTATCAAGTACAGGAATACCCTCTCCGTTCATTGCTATGGGGCCGAACACTGAGAAATCTCTAGAAAAACTTATTCTTCGTCGGACAGACCGTTTAGTAAAGGGTCAGGCAACTGTCTCTCAACCCAAGTCCTCAAAGTCAGGGCCCTCTAAGTCTGGGACCAAGGATAAATCTACTAGATCAGGGTCATCTATCAGAGTCCTAAAACATAAATCCTCTGGTCCGGAGGCTACTAGAATTAGCTCTCATAATGAGCCCTCCGGAGGTGAGCCCCTGCGGGACACCAGGCCCTTAAGAGAAGGTGATCCTCAACCGTCTGAACAATCTACTGAGCCAGCCACCAGCATTCCCCCACCAACAACGGCTGATAAACCTTCCATGGTGATGGAAGAGGTGATGGAGGACAGTATAGAAGATGCTCCATTTGAGACCGACGTTTCTGGGCAGACTGGGGATGCTGCCACTGATAAAAAAGGCAAAGGCAAATAGAAACTCTATCTGAAACATCCGGATCTGTCGGAGTGTCTGGAAGGTAAGGTGGGTCCTTGTTTCCACAAGGTCAATGTCAAGTATCTGGTGGCTATGCAGAATATCAACTATGTATATACTCATACTGCCGAGCTGGGCCGGATCCGGACACAATGGAGGATCCCTGAATCTGTAAAGGTGAGGATTTCAGTCACTCCGGAGACCCCAATGGACTGCAAGCTTAGTGAGATAGTCATTTATATGGAGTTGTTTAACTGGGGGCTCAGATTTCCCTTGGATCCATAAATTGTTAGGTTCTTTCACCTGATAAAACTCTGTCCAAGCTAGATGAGTCCCAACGCTTGGTACACTCTTATAGCCTGTATTATGGCTTCTAGGCTCTCCAGAATACCACTTCCAATAGAGCAGTTTGCTGTTGTGGTTGGCCTTTGTAAGAACCATCATATCCCATTCTACCACTACAATATGGGAGACAACTTTAAGGTGGTAGATGACTTGCTCGAGTCAGAGAAGAATTAGAAGACCCAATTTCCATTTATCAGCGACGATTGGGAAAATGGGAGAAAAATCAAAGCTGGTGTCAATCCTAGCATTCTCACCAGCAGATGGAAAAGCTCAGGTAAATATTTTATCATGTTTGTCTTTCTTTCTTTGTTAAAAATATGTTTCTGAACTATATATATTTTTTATATTTTTTTTAGTGCTGCCGGAGGAGTTCTCTGATTATGTGGAGGAGGGGCATGCCACTTGTGCCAAACTGAATGCTTGGGCCGTTGATAAATGGGGAAACCATTTCCACAACTGCTTTAAATCTGGAAATTTAGTGAGATCCCACCTCTGGAACACAACGGGTCGGAGAGACCTTACATGGGAGGAGTTGTGGACACCACCCCCTTCGGCTGTCATCCTTAAGAGAACAGAGGAGAAGGATGGAAAACTGGCCTTGCCTGCTAGAGCTAAAGCTCCAAGCAAGATGAAGGGCAAGAAGGGCAAGAAGAAACAAGCCGCAGCAGAGGTTGTTCAAGGTGTTGTTAGGGAGATCACCCCGGCGAGTCAAGGAGTGCAGGCCAAGGGGGAATTGATGCTACTCTACTTCAAGTAGTTGAATATGAAAGTATTAGGGAGGCAGGTGGACTTCCAGATCTTCCAAAGGCTCCTAAGAAGGACCGAAAACGGGGAGCAAAGAGTGAAGAGAGGGCAACCAAGAAGAAGAAAATATCCTCAGGGGATGAAGTTGCCCTCCGACCTTCGGAGTCTCTTCCTCCGGCTGACCCAACATACCCCACATTAGCAGAGAAAATCCCAAGTGGTCTATATGCCGAAGAGGGTACGGGAGGGGATATCAATATTGACGGAGTGGACATCAGTGGCTTCCAAAACATTAGCCTTTACTTCGATGACCTTGAAAAAGATGACTTTGTTGGCCCCTACCTTCCCCCAAGTTCCTCAAACATGGTTACTTTCAATGGTAAGTCCTTCACCGTTTCAGGGGAGAATGACATGGTGACTCACTCCTTACTAGGCCATATTCAACCAGTGCTCAACTTGGAGAGGCAAGTGCGAATTCAATCTGCCCTTATCAACACACTCAATGCAGATAAAGAGAGCTTATCTAATGACCTTCTAAATGCCAATCAAAGCGTTGAAGCATTGAGGAAAGAGATCGAGGAGTTGAAGAAAAGGAAAGAAGACCTGGCAACCAGGCTGGTCAATTCAGAGAAGGCCAACACAGAGCTCCAAACCAAGTGTTCTGGCTTAGAGAGGGATCTCTCCATCTTGAAAGAAGAGGTGAAGACTAAAGATAATGTTGTCCAAGCCCTGTCCAATGACTAAACTTCCCTGGAAGGTGTTGTGTCCAAAGCTACCAAAGAAAATGAGGATTTGATAAAAGAGCAGGAGAAGACAATCCAGGCCAGGGTCGATGAATACACCAATGAGGTGATAGATTCCCTAGAAAAAAAAAAGATGCTAAAGTTAAATCCGACATGGTCTTGCTTTTTCATCGAACATTCCCGAAGAGGACACTTGGTACTCTGTGGCAACATGTGGAATACGAAGACCTCCCATTCCATACTATGGTAGATGGCGATAAGCACAACTACTCCAGTGGTATGGATGATATTACTGATGAGGAAGAAAGGACCGGAGAGAGCTCCAATGATGAACCCAAAGATCCAAAGAAGAAACAAGATGAAGCACGAACATCTAAGGGAAATTAGCCCTAAGGTTATTGTGTTTACGTTTTATGTTTTAGACTAAAGTCCTTGGATGACCAAGGCATTTTGTTATTTTTGTCCAGTTTGAGTCCGGTCAAGCTCTTTCTTTTTAAACTTAAAGTCCTTGGATGGTCAAGGCACTCTTTATATTTTAATATGATCCTCCGGTGTTAGCCGGACAGTTTTACTTTACCAAATTCTTGTTTTATTTCATATTTTCTCAATCTTAATGGCTGGTGTTTAAAAAACCCCTAGTTATTTTACAAGTATTTTAAGATGAGAGTGTTTAAATTCTCCGATGACAAATGTTAAATGGTCATCATTCTACAAAATCAATATGACCTGTCAAAGATACTTAGAAGGCTTTAAAGAAACTGTAAATCAAACAACTCCGAATATTTTAAGAAGACATCAAATTTTATTAAAAAGCCCGGACACCTCATTAAAACCTCCTCGCGCCATCAGGGTAGGAAAGAGTATGCCCTTTAATATTTACGTGGACTTTAAACAAGTAAATATTTACACAAATTTCATTCTAGATACATCCGGAGGTGTTCAATGTTCCAAGGGTGGTTCAAGATTCTTCCATCTTTGTCTTGAAGCCTGTATATCCCAGGCTTCAGCTTTTCAATGACCACATAGGGTCCTTCCCAATTTGGAGCTAGCTTGCCGAACTGCTTCTCTTTAGTATGTAGGAAGACTTTTCTCAATACTTTATCCCTCGGTCAAAAATCCCTTCTTCTGATTCTGGAAGCAAACCTGCTTCTCATGAAACCTTGATAATGGGTGGCTCTAAGATGAGCCTTAACCCTTTTCTCTTCTATTAAGTCCAATTGACTTCTGACTGCCACTTCATTAGCATGTTCGGAAAAATTATGGACTTTGTATGATGGAAGAGTTGCCTATATAGGAGAAATCGAATCCATACCACATACCAAGGCAAACGGGGATTCCTGTATAGCAGCTCCAGGAGTAGTCCAGTAGGCCCATAGTACTTCTTGTAGATAACTTGGCCACTTTCTAGTAGCCCCTTCTAAATTCGTTTTGAGACCAGACAGAATGGTTTTGTTTGCCACTTCAACCTGACCATTCGCCTGTGGGTGGAAAGGAGAAGAGAAGCAATTCTGAATACCCCTAGAAGCACATACACTCTCCATATCCTTATTATCGAATTGTGGCCCATTATATCTGGTTATCTTTTGTGGGAACCCAAATCTGCAACAAATATTAGATAAGATAAATTTTATAACAGCCTTCGAGGTAGTTCGTGCTAAGGGGGCTGCCTCTATCCACTTTACAAAATAATCAATGGCTACAATAATAGTTATGCACCCTCCGGACGTCATTGGTAGAGGTCCCACCAGATCTAGTCCCCAACGAGCAAAAGGTATTGGCTCATAAATCGATTCCAAGGGACAACTGGGATATGAATTTCATTACCATATCTTTGGCATGGAACACACTTTTTTACCAATTCCTTGGCATCTTTCATTATGGATGGCCAGTAGTATCCGGCCAATAAAACTCTTCGGGTTAAAGCTCTATAACCACAGTGTGCTGACCCTTCACCATCATGCAGTTCGGATAATACTATTTGGGACTCTTCAATCCCCAAACACCGTAAGAGAGGTCTACTAAAAGACTTCTTGTAAAGGATGTCTCTTATGATTAAAAAATCACGAGCCCTATACATCATTTTTCTTGCTACTGCTTTTTCCGGAGGCAAAATGCTATCTGAAATGTATTAAGAAAGAGGATACCTCCAGTCTTCAGGTTGAACCACCTATATACTTAAACTTTCATCCTCTTACTTGCTCTGATTGGGTTGAATGGATGGGCATTCTTGCACATGAATCCATGGGTAGGACTCAGAGTATGCTATGGTTGCCAAGGAGTCTGCTAGTGTGTTCTCCGATCTGGGTATATGCTCATAGCTGATATCTTTGAAGTTAACTGCCACCTCTTTAAGAATAAATACGTATATAATCAGCTACTATTTTTTTTCCTCAGATTGACCTTGGGCATGATGGATAAGAAGCTAAGAATCACTCATCAACCTAACTCTTTTGGCTCCACAAAGCAAGGCTAATTTCAAACCAGCTATAGCAGCTTCATATTCGGACTCATTGTTTGAAGCCCTGAAAGCAAACATATAACATGTTATAACTTGTCGTCGTACAGAGAGGTTAAACATATCCCAGCACCACAACCCATGGTACTCGACCCACCATCGGTCCGGACAACCCATACCTTCTTAGTTTTTTCACATGTAGTTTGTTTAGTACTCCTTTCTGAATGGAATTCAACTAGGAAATCAGCAACAGACCGAGCCTTGATTGCAGTTCGACGGGAAAAATCAATGTCATAGTCTCCCAATTCTACTGACCACTTGGTCATTCTGCTTGATATGTCTGCCTTTTGAAGAACATTTTTCAAGGGAAAAGACGTCTGAACGACAATAGAATGAGACTGAAAGTAGGGCCTCATTTTCCTGACAGCAATTACCAAATCTAGCGCTAATTTCTCGAGTTTTAAATACCTTTTTTCAGCATCCATCGGACTTTTGCTAATGTAGTACACCGGACGAGGATAATTGTCTACCTCTCTTACTAGCATCGCACTTATGGCACATTCGAAGACTATTAAATATATATACAATGTATCTCCATCAATAGGTTTAAACAGGGTTTTGGGGGAAGATAAATGTTTCTTTATTTTATCAAAATCCTAGTCGCACTGTGGAGACCATTTGAAGTTTTTAGCACCCTTTAAATTTTGGAAAAATGGAGCACACCTATCCGATGACCTTGAGATAAAACGGTTTAGAGCAGCTAACCTCCCTGTCAATCTTTGTACTTCTTTAATATTTCGAGGAGGATCCATCTGTAGTAAAACATTAAGTTGGTCCGGATCAGGTTGTATCCTTTTCTCACTTATCACATACCCCAAAACCTTCCCAGACTGTACTCCAAAAACATATTTTTCTAGATTTAATTTTAAATCAACTTCTACCAAGTTGGCAAAAGTCTCTTGCAGATCTGTCAAGTGTAATCCTTCTTCCACACTCTTTACCATCATATCATCAATGTACACTTCCATATTTCTTCCAATCTGATCAGCGAATGCTTTGTTCACCAACCTCTGATAAGTAGCCCCTGCATTTTTCAACCCAAAAGGCATCACCTTGTAATAATAAAGGCCCATGTCAGTAACAAAAGTAGTGTGTTCCTAGTCCTTCAAATCTGGAGAAGGCATCCATGAAGGACAACAACTTGTTCCCAGATGTGGAGTCTACCAACTAATGAATCCGGGGAACAGGATACAAATCTTTTGGGCAAGCCCTGTTAAGGTCAGTAAAGTCGATGCACATACACCACTTCCCATTTTTATTTTTTACTAACACCGGATTGGCAATCCATAAAGGGTACTGAGATTCCTTTATGTGCCTCATCTTAGTAAGCCGGTTAACCTCTTGAACTATGACATTACCTTTTTCCTCAGAAAAAGCTCTTCTCTTTTGCACAACGGGTGCTACATCTCTCCGGATGGATAGCTGGTGTGATATAACATCTGCAGGCATTCCAGTTACATCAACATTACACCAAACAAAAACGTGTTGATGGTTTGTTAAAAAAGATAACACTTTGCTTTTTAGTTCTGATGTCATCTTAGATCCAATCTTGACACTTCTTCCTTCAGCCAGAGAGTGAGTTTCAACCTCTTCAATCGGTATTAAAACACTAGGGGTCTCTCTGGGGTCATCAATTTCACCCTATCCCTAGAGGGACCCCCTAATTTCTAATCTTCATTGATCCGAACTGCCCCCAAAGTTCTAGGGGCATGTGCAGTTGCATAATATTCCTTTGCTATCTTTTGACTACTCCGGACAACTTCCACTTGTCCTTGCACATCGTATTTTAAATATTGGTAAACTGTCGAAGCCACAACTTGCATCATGGAGAGCCAAGACCTTCCCAAAATGGAATTGTAGCATGTGGGACAATCTACCACAACAAAAAGTACTATGACCATTTTCTTGAAAGGGCCCTTGCCCAACAAAACCTCCTCCTCAAACTCTCCGACCACGTCCGCAGAGCTTCCAGTGAAACCCACGATAGACATGTTCGGACGTTGAATTACTGCTGGATTCTTCATTTGTTTATATGATGCTCCTATCACCACAAAATCTTCATGGGGACCAACTATGTCCCTCAAATCATCTTCATCGAAAACAATGAAGGCAAAAAGAATTTGTGATTAATAGGAGGACATGCCTCCCTCCAACTGAGTAGCCAGAGTGTGAACATGCCTCTTCCTTGAAGAAGGAGTTGGTGCAGTCATGGTGTCTCCCCCAAATATGGTGAGTGACTCAAAAAAACTTATGAGCTCGGACACCGTCTTGGTGTGTTCTGTTATAACGCCTACCTTATTCCAGGATGGATCAGGATCCAAATACTCTGATTCCACATCGAATCTTTCAATAATTACCATGGTCCCGTCCGGAGCCAAAGTCCCAGCATTGTTTGTTGGGTCGGTCCGATGAGCATTATCATGCATATTCCCACTTCTTCTTTTAACATAAGAACCTAATTTTCCTCTTTCAATCGGATTTTTTACCTTTTGTTTCAAAGCGATGCAATCTTCTGTGTTATGGCCAATATCAGGATGATATTGACAGAAACAAGCATTACGAATTTCCCTGGGAGACTGAAGCGTTGCCGGCTTCCTGAAATGCACTTCGTCTTTTGTTTTATCATAGATGGTTGCCACATTCTCTTTTAATTTGGCAAACCACTCCAGTTGGACCCAAGGTCCTCGTTTATTTCTGGACTGCTGGCTCTGAGCTGGTGCTGGGTGAGATTGAGCCTTGGCCCTGTTGGGACCCTGTCTGGCTTCCTTAGCCTTGTATCCGGACTGATTCTGGTTTGGTGCAGTTGGGGCAGATTTCACTTGCCTGTGCACCCTAGTTTTTTTGTTTCATATACATTGATTTGCTTTGCCACCTGGTTCAACAAGCCACCCCATGTCACGGCTTTCTTCCTGGTTACCGAATAAGCCAAATTGCCAGGGTTCAAACCCTGTCTTAGAGAAGCTATTGCTACTTGTTCAAAGCAATCAACTAATCCATTCTTGGTGTTCACAAACTGACTTATATATTCTTTCAATGATTCATTTGGCTCTTTGGCACAATGGATGATAGTGTCTCCATTGCCCTTCACCTCCTTACTTCCAACAAACTACCTCAAGAAGGCCACCCAAAAGGTATCAAAATTCTTGATGCAGCCCTCTGGCAGGCTATTATACCACTTCAGAGCATTCCCCGTAAAAGATTGAGAGAATGCTCTACAAAGAAACTTATCATCATCGTCAAAATTCATCATAAAGTTTTTAAACTGCTCCAGATGATTATCTGGATCTTTGCTCCCATCATATTTTTTCATCTTAGTACTGTCAAACCTCTTAGGAAGGTTTCTGAACAATATCTTGGAAGACAATGGAGATTGTCTCTAATTTTGGCCACGACTAAAAACAGTATCTTCATTGGGAGTTGCAAAGATACCTGGTTCATCGTGGAAAGCGAAATGATCCATCAACAGCTGGTCTATATGCCTCCGGCCATAGTTGTGGCCATGCGATGACCCTTTACTCATATGCCTTTTCAACCTTCCATGCATATCCCTCTTTCTTGAATATTTTTTAACCAACTTTTTCTTCTTCTTAGACATGCCTTCATCACTGCTGGATAACAGGGACTCCTCAATCCCATCCTCATTCGAGGAGATACTAGAGGATTCTGACTCTGAGCTCTCCACCGGTTTAGACCGGTGAGACTTCTTTGAGCTAACATGAGTCTTTTTAGTACTCAAATGGGTCTTTGCCGATGGGTCATGCTCCCTTGGATTGTTTGTGTGGTGAACGGCTGACACCTTTGATTTTTTTTTCAAGCCTAACTCCATCTTTTTAGCAGCCCACAAGGCTTTTATCTCACCTTTCAACCTGTTTCGATCTTCGACCGTGTATTCATCGTTTTCTCCCACCATTTCTGCCAAAGTTGGTGGCACTGCCTGCTCGTCCGGATTCATCCGAACGGGTTTTTCTTACTGGTTTTGAATGCTAGATTCAGGCACCTTCTCCTCCCACTATGGTCGCCAATTTAGTTTGGATTTTTTTTTACTGAGGGTAATTTTGTCAGATGTTTTGTGGTATTTTAAGGGTATTAAATGTTTAAGTGTTTTGTAGTGAGAGATTTAAGCTTCGTGGTTGTATTAAATGTTCATTACCTTTATTAATGAAAGTGGTTCGGTATTTATACTCTTAGTTATGGGTCATATGGGCTTTTGGGTCAAACTTATGAAATCAGGTCGAGTTTAAAGACCCATTGGTTTATTAAGCAGATTAGCAATTAGCTTAGTCAAAAAGTGTTTAGTGTTTTAATACTTTTCTCCTGTCCGGATATTTTAGTGGGTAATTATTGTCCGGATTACCCCTGTCCGGTTTCTACAGTGAGTGGTGAATATTTCTGGACTCATCAACGTCCATTGTCAATTACATAAAATATATTATCATTAGTCTTGATCACTCTAAAATTCTTAAGGCAAAAAATTGGATTAATGATGCAAATGTAACTAATGAGATTGGTTGTTTAAATTATCTTGAATCAAAGAGTAAACCTACTTACTTGAAATGGACTCCTCCAGCTCGAAGCAGACTAAAGCTCAATTATGATGCCTCATGCCTCCACAATGGAGATTCAAGTGGGGGAATCATTGTTCGAGATAACTTTGGTGACATTATAATATGATCCAGTAATATTTATAGGAAGCTTTCTCCAGTAATGGAAAAAAACAGAGTTTTTTTTAATGTTATTCTAATTTGCAAAAACAAAGGTTGGTCAAATGTTGATGTTGAAACGGACTCTCAATTTTAGTCAATTAGCTTGCTAATGGTAATTATCTTTGGCCCATGAATCAATCTTAAATGCTCTGGAAACCTTATACCTTTCTACAATGATTGTCTCTAATATTTTCAGAGTCCAAAACAAAGAAACTGGTTAGCTTGCTAAGTGGACCCTGAAATGTAAAATAAAAAAATGAATTCACTAAATACCAGGTTCCTTCTCATTTCAGTGCCTTAACTCTTCAAAAACGTTTGTGCCTTTGACACATATGTAGTGATGCATGAATCTGCTTAACCGTTATTTAATTTTAAGTGTTTCCAATATTTTTTCTAGTTTATAATAGACTGTTCTGTCTTTTTGAACTCAACGTTTGAAATTATTATAAATGTTAAACTAATTAAAGTATTATAATACTTAATAATCATAATGTTTAAATCGCAAATCATGATTTCCTGACTAGCATTTCAAGTTGGAAAATTAGTCTGGTTTAAGATTTCTCTATAACTCTAGTCTCAGATGATCTCCTTTTCATTGCCTCTGGTTTTCGGTAAAGATGACATTTAGTTGAACAAATGGTCTTCTTTATTGGGTGATAATCGACACCTTCTTTACTCGTTCAAAATCATGAGATTCATAGTACTACTATTAAGTTTGTCTGAATTTCCCTCCAGTAGTTTCCCTTGGATGAATTTGTTCTTCATTGATTATCTTATTTGAAAGAAGTTTTGCTTCAACTTATACTTAACTTTCTTCGAATTGAGAAGTTTTGCCTCAAATTTTCTTCTCTATGGTCTCTTCAATCCAGGGAAATTATAAGCTTTTAGCCACATAAGACATATTTGTTTCAATTGGGTTAAGATGAAGAGTAAAGAAATATATCAGGTTGAAGTTTCGTGTTTTGAATCAGGATTGGATTTGACTCGTATCGATCTCTGGTGACTTTCACCCTAATTGCATAGAAATTTTCATTTTTAGCGCTAAAATTTGATTTTAGCGCCTTGTATTCCTTCTCAACCTACATTTATTTTTTCAATCATACTTTCTTTTGAATTTTAAAAAAATAGTTTGACATATTTTAATAATGTATCAATTATGTATATAGTAAAATCGTTTTATGGTTTTTCTTTATTGTGCCCGATATACTTTTTTCATCAAGTGCATGAATTTTTAAGAAACCTAATTTTAGGATTTTAAGTTTCAACTTAATTGTTTATTCACAAAGGTTAATTTTTTATAAATTCATTTTTTTATCATAATTGTTTTATATATTTTTCCCATTCAACTTAAAAGTTTTTAACGGTTTAAAAATCGATTTCTTAATTTTTTTAAAATTTTATGATAAGTCTTCTAAAATCATTTGATTTAAAATATTATTTTGAAAACATATTTTTATTTTGGAAAGATTCAAGCTCGCTAACATGTTAGTCAAAACTTTTCTTAAAATTCGTATAAACATCTAAAGCAACTAATTGGATATATTTAACACACGTGCTCTAATTTGAGGAATTTTATATATATATATATATATATATATATATATATATATATATATATCCCGAAGGATGAAAGTTGTTAATGATAGATTTAGTCAATAATCAACTATATTAGTACTATATTAATCAATTTGTATTTTATTAAATAATTAAAATATATTAAAATTTAAATTATTATTTTTTGTTTATCTAAGTTGATGTGTATGCCCTTAGTTTGAACTTTGAGATGACACTATTTTGGTATTATATCATTTTTTACTATTATAAATTGGGAGATGAGTTTCTTAAAGGAGTTTGCAATAATTTTTAGGTAAAATTTTATTTTAATCCTTATGATTTAATTGGTGACAAATGAGTATTTGAGTTTACAAATATTTGTTTGTTTGCACGTTATCCCAATTATATTAATGTCTTATTTTATCGTGTGAACAACAATCATGTCTTGCCATTTTCCCTTGTAATATTATTTGAGTCGTTTCTTAAATGCTACAACTGTTGTTAGGTTGTGTAATAAAAATTGCAACTCTAATATAACAATTATTAAGCTTTCTAGTAAAGTTAAACGATTAACAAAGAATAGATAAATTTAATTGGTTCAAAAATAAAATTGAATGAAAACAATAAAATTGAAGGAGCATGAAACCCAACAACTAGAAAAAAAAGTATGCTTATATAATAAGTTTGTTTTTAACAAAACAATAATAAAGATTTTAAAAGAGTAGAGTACTAAGTTGGCCACCTCAAAACTTAAGTCTTGAAAATATAGTACGAAGATTATGATGTTTCTCGTGTATTATAATATAACATGGATGACGTATAATCCTAGATGTATACGCTCACAGAATAACGTTAAATAGTGTATACATTAGTGGTGACATGTATGTTATTGGTGGATTTATTGTCCATTGTTAAGCCTTTAACTTGTGGAAATGATATTTTAAAAAATATCAAGTGATCGTTGGTCTATTTAGTGGTTTGAATTTTCCATGTGTTGATATACATGCGTGGGTTTTTCATACCTTCATTAGTTCTGGATATTAGGGTGGATCTATGGAGCATGCCTTCCTGTTTTTTCTTACATATTTAACTATAATTTCTTTTGGTTGTTGGTGTTAAGAAACAAAAAGAGAAAAAGAAAAGTAGCTGTCAATAAGCGGCTTGGAAACCGCAATCCAAATGAAAGGCGTGTTTCTCAGCAATGAGTTCATGGACAACTGAATCGACCGTGGAAAGAGGGGGTCTGTGAATAATAGTTCATCGCAATCCTTCAAAGTCCGAGCGTAGGGCCAAAAAAATTGTACCAATATATTCTCTTCTCTTCGAGCAATATAAGGCTTGCACGCTTTCAGTTCTGCAGACTCTTTAAGAGCTAATTGATCCCATAAATCAGACATAGCAGCATAAAAGTCAGAAATAAGCAAATCATTTTGTTGTAAAGAGTGGATGTCGAATTCTAATTGGTACTGTCTTTGGCAGTGTCGTATTTGGCTAACTGAGTACCGATTGATTGGGTTACAAAATTGTTGATCCAAGCGATGATCTTCGCATTATTAGTTTCCCATGTGTTAAGCAATGTGTATTACAAGGTTGAAGCTTTGTACCTGAAACATATCCCCACATGTGTTTGCCACAGAGAATTTTTTTCATAACATAGCTCCAATAAGAGTAGTTTTTTCCATTGAGCTGAGTACTAATCGACCGCATAGAGTCGTCATTCCCTGTCATTTTCTCCAAAACAAAATCCCAATCGAAGACTAGGAGAACAAATTGAAAACCACGCAAATGGAGATCCAAAATCCAACTAAAATCACAATCGAAATCCAAATAAAAAACCGATGCGTAATTAATTAATTGATGTGATTTCACCAATTAATTCAACTATTACGATTTTACCAATAAATCAATAATATCATTTTACCAAAACAGCCACTCTTTTGCAATTTCACCAGTATTCTTCTGTAATTTTACCCATAATTAATTTCACCGAACAACCGTAGTCTTTTCACCTAATACTCTTCTGAAATTTTACCATAATCCACTAATTCAATAATGTAATTTCACGAGCAACCGTACTCTTCATAATTTTACCCAACAACAATTAATGTCCCTTAACAATAATCTTCTGTGATTTTCTCAATAATTTAATTGCGCAATTTTACCAAACAGTATTATGCAATTATGAATCTTCACGACATATACTCCTCTGCAGTTTTCCCAATAATTTAATTGCGCAATTTTACCATACATCAATTCTGACTCTTCACGACATTAATTCAGTGATAATTTCACCAATTAATTTAAATTGCAATTTTATCAAATGTATTCATAAACGGCAATGTTACTGTATTATAATATAGTAAAATTATGATGTTTCTCGTGTATTATAATATAACATGGATGACGTATAATCCTAGATGTATACGCTCACAGAATAACGTTAAATAATGTATACATTGGTGGTGACATGTATGTTATTGGTGGATTCATTGTTCCATTGTTAAGCCTTTAACTTGTGGAAAATTATATTTAAAAAAATATCAAGTGATCGTTGGTCTATTTAGTGGTTTGAATTTTCCATGTGTTGTTATACATGCGTGGGTTTTTCATACCTTAAATAGTTGTGGATCTTAAGGTGGATCTATAGAGCATGACTTCCAGTTTTTCTTACATATTTGACTATAATTTCTTTTGGTTGTTGGTATTAAGAAACAAAAAGAGAAAATAAAAAGTAGCCGCCAATAAGCGGCTAGGATTTCTGTTTATTAGATAGTGTGTATTACATAGAATATAAAGCTATTATGTATAGATTAACTATATGGACTAATGGGCCTAGATCTTATATCTCTTACAATTGGGATATGAATTCTTGGTTATATATCGATTTGTGTTTCAACCTAAGGTATGTAGGGTAAAAAAATGTTTTGTTTAGCTTACGCTTTGAGTATAACGACATGCCATAAGTTTGGATTACCACATATGCTCTTTTTGTGTTTTAGGTGACCTTGGTCTATGAAATAAGTGGGGTGACACATAAGTAATCCCATAATATTCCATTCATAATATATATTATATTAGTTAAACATATTGTTTAATTAATTAGTGTTTTTAAAAGTTAATAGGTGGAGCAAAATAAAATAAAATCATTTATTTTTCCCAAGATGATGCGATTAATGTGACTGTAGCTTTTAAAAAAATAAAACTTTTTACGAATGTAAAATAAATTCTTAAGATAATATAAATGACGATGATACATGTTGGTATATTAATTTACTTCGGGTTTTGATGAGTTTATTATCGATGTTATTGCAAGCATTATCGATCCAAAATAAGGTTAATGTTTGATATAATTAACCATGAACATAAGATTATCAATTATGAAACTAGTCATTATAAATATGATCAAAATAAAAAATATATCAATATATCATACCATAATGATCCTTGTTTGAGGGTTCTCCTCAATTAAGTCGATTAAAATTGGATAAACAATGGTTTTTCTCAAACTGATACAAGTACATGTTAATAAGTGTGCCCAAATGTATCTTATTAATGAGTAAGGTTATGCTTTACACGTTGAATCTATATTTAGAAACTGTTATAAGTTTATATGCATATATATATAATTTTTTGTTTGTGATATTAATCAAGATTTTTTTTAATCTATTAGGATTTAGAAGTTCCATGTTTGATGCGTTGAATGTTTTAATGTGAAGATGACATGAAATTATATTTGAACTGTTATAACTTTGACGTGATATTAAGGACTAAGTAGACAACACTTATCATTGAAGATAGTTCCCACAAGGAGAATAAATAGTTTAAGGTGTGAGAAAATTAAAATCGATTATCCTTTGCAATCATGAAACAATTAATACCTTAATATTTTGTCCGACTGTCTCGAATGAGATCGCATATTCAATAGAGTTTCTCAAAGTAGTTGAAAAACATTTTTCCAAGATTAATAAGATAAATAGTAAGTTATTGTTGATGCAACTCTCCAACATGAATTTTTATAGGAAAAAGCCAATAAGGAAACATATTCTTAAGATGACGATTATCATCTTAAAGTTAAATGCACTTAAGATTTAAACTCTCGAGGAAGTTATGGTATGGTTTACATTTTAGTTTTTTCCTCAACATGAGAAATTACGATTTATTGAAATTATTTCTCATGCCATTTGAGGTGAGAAGATATTGAAACAAATACCTTGATTCATTATTCGTGAGAATGAGATTACATAACTTAACACATTGATTTACTATTATGATAAGTCTCTTAGAGTCATATAATTCAAGGTATTTTTATATGAACATACTTTCTATTTCAAAAAGATTTTGAACTCACTTATATATTAGTTAATACTTTTTCTCAAAGCTCATTAAATACTATAAGTAACAAGTTTGACATAATTAGCATACATGCTCTAACTCGAGGACGACTGTTAAAGATAAATCTAGTCAATGATCAATTATGTTAATGATATATCTACTCAACGATCAGTTATGTTAACGATCAATTTAGTCAATGATCAGTTATATTAGTAATAACTAGTCAAATATAATTAACTTTATTTGATTAAATAATAAAATACATTAGAATATAAAATTTACTTTCTTTATTTATCTAATTCTATATATGACATTTTTTGTACTTTGAGATGACACTATTTTAATTTTTTTTAACGCTTACAAATTGAGAGACGCGCTTCTAAAGAGAGTTTGTAGTAATGTTGAGGCAAAATTTTATCTTAATTTTGTATGGTTTAGTTGGTGACGAATGAGTCATTTGACTTTAGCAGTATATGTTTGTTTTGCATGCTTTCCACTACTATATGTGTGCCATATTTGTATAATGAATAACACACATATATTGGTTTTTTTATTTGACGATTACATTGGTGAAGTCATTTGAGTCATTTCTTAATTGCTACAACTGTAGTTAGGTTATGCAAACAAATTGCAACTCCAATATAAAAATAATTAAGCTCCATAGTAAAGTTAACTTGTAAACAAAGAAGAAATAAAATTAATAGGTGAAAAAATGAAATAAAATTAAAGCAATAAAACTCAATGAGCATGAAACCAGACAACTAAAAACAAAGTATGATTATCTAATAAGGTTTATTTTACCAAAACAATAATTACGTTTTTAAAGTTGTAGACTACCAAGTTAGTTATCTTAAAACAAAAATTCTGAAAAAAATATTATGAAGATTATGATGGTGCATGTGTATTATAATATGGATGACGTATAATTGTGGGTATATTGGTTGGCAGAATAATGTTGACTGATGGATACATTGGGGGTGACTCATACAATATTAATACATGTATTGTACCATTGTTAAACCTTTAATTCCTATAAATGATATTGAAAATATCCTAGGAATGTTGATGTTTTTATAGTTTGAATTTTTGATATGTTGTAATAAATGTGAGGTTTTCTTCATGCTATAAAAAGTTGTAGGTTATGGATTAGGGGCGGATTTAAGGGGTGGTCATGTATGCCATGGACCACCCTAAATTCTAAAAATAAGTTTAGTGTAGTGGTAAGAGTGTTTAGTTTTTAACCTTGAGGTCAAGAGTTCAAACCTTGGACCATACTAAATTGTTCTTTTTGTTCCTTTCTTATTTTGTCCCCAACTACACCCTAAATCTACACAAATATAAAAAATCTTTTATTTTTTTTATTTTTCTTCCTTCATACGCAGCAGCCCTTTTTTGTCTCTCTCCTCAAAAGCAACAGCCTCCTCTACCCTCTCCTCCTCAATCAAAATCACATATTTTCTTTTACAAACATAAAAGACGCAGCACTGAAGCAGTGGAATCCACTTCTCTCTTTCTCTCTCCTCAAACGCAGGAGTCTCCTCTACCATCTCCTCCTCAATCAAAATCACCTATTTTCTCTTACAAACATAAAAAACGCAGCACTGAAGCAGTGGAATCCTTTGATTTTAGGTATGTCAATGTGCTTTTAGTATTTTCTACTATGTTAAGAAATCAATTTGAGAACCGGGTATGTTAATGTGCTTTTAGTATTTCATACAAAGTATGTTAAGAAATCAATTTGAGAATTAGTGGAATCCTTTGATTTATAAAGAGAATTTCATGTTTTGAAATCAATTTCAATAATTATTGTTTTTTCCATGTCAAAGATTGTGTAATGCAAGAGTTGAATGATCGATTTACACCCGAAAATGTTGAGTTGTTGAATTGTGTGGCATGTTTGAATCCTTGTTCTTCATTTCAAGGTTTTGACACTAACTCATTTGTGAAGTTGGCAAGATTATACCCAAATGACTTTGTGGATGTTAGTGATAAAGAGTTGTCTAGCAACTTGAGACATATTGAGTGTGTGAAGATGGACGATAATTTTTCCGATTTGAAGAGTATCTCAGATCTATATAGGACTCTTGTGCGTCCAAAAAAGCACAAAACGTTTGGATTTGTGTACAAGCTTTTAAAGGTAGCTTTTTCATTACCGGTGGCCACCGCAAGTGTTGAGCGAGTATTTTCTAGTATGAAATATGTGAAGAATGAGTTGAGAAATAGAATGTCCAACCCATGGCTTAATGATAGCTTAGTGACATTTGTGGAGAAAGAAGTGTTTGCTACAATCGATCGAGATATTATCAAGCGCTTTCAAGGCATGAGTAAGAGAAGAATGCAATTACGTTTAGACTAAAAATAGATTTTCATTTTAGTTGTAATAGTATATTAATGTATTTTGACTATATATTACTCAGACTTTTTTTAGTTCGATGATATTTTTGGCACACCCTAAATTCTAATCCTGGATCCACCCCTGTTATGGATTATGGTGGCTCTATGAAGTATATCTTCCTATTTTTTTCTCACATATTTGACCACTAATTTTTCAATTGTTGGGATGGGGTCGCTTGGTTATATGTCGATTAGGTTTGTGGTTTTTAGTGGCATTGGTCTGTGGAGGAAGTGTGGTAGACACATCGGTACTCCAATTCTCTTTTGCTCATAACATGTATTAGATTGCTTAAACGTATTCTTCGGTTAGTGAATATTTTTAAAGTTTAATAGGTGGAGAAAAACAAAATAAAAACCATATAATTTTTTCCAAATAAGATGTTACTAATGTGATTCTAGCTTTTAGAAAAAATATTGTGAACGTAAAAATAATAATTAACATAATATAAATGGCAATGCTACATGTCGGTGAATTGATTTATTTAGGTTTTTTTGATCTATAATCGATGTTGTTGCAAGCGTTACTAGCCCAAATAAAGGTTAATGTGTATAACCATATATCAATGGAAATTTATTATCCACAACCTGTTTATTTTATCCATCATAAAACTGTTGTAGTGGTTATATGATACTAACTAAACATTATATATGGTTATAGTAAAACAATTGTGTATAATGTTAGTGTGTAAGCACCAAAATAAAATTATGTGATTTTATCGTAAAGACTGCTGGACTACTCATAAGAGTATAATTTGTATAGTTGAAACCAATTACAAATGTGATATTCGTAATTTGTAACTTATTAATGTAACTTAATAAACTGATATCAAAAGTATAAAGTTTATGTTATAACACTTATACCCTTACGCTAAAAACTTAATTAGGGTTTTAACCCCGTATAAATAAATAAAGATTCTTATCTAGTTAAAATTTTAAATCATTTAGCAAATAAATGTTGTTTTTTACTTTCTCTGTTTTTATAGCTCAAATATCTTATGATATAACTACATTTATATTTTCTCTAGCAACCATAGAATCACCATCTTCTAAATTTTGATTGTAATCTTCTTAATTTCTTCTACAAAACGTAATTAAAAAACTTGTTTTCCATATTTATCTCATAAATTCATGAGTTAACATACTAGAATAAATTAACCAATTTTAAATAATTTCAATATGCTATGCTGTAATGCGACTCCATTTTGTTAGAATGAGTCTACAATTTCAATTTTTTTCTCAAAAACTTGAAATGACCAAAATACCCATAACATATAAAAACCCTAAATTCATCCTAAATACCTAAATTTAACTCCGCAACCCTACCAACTACCCAACACTAAATCTAACTTAAAAAACTCTAAATCCTAACTAGATTATGAATTTGAGTGATTTAAATGACAAATTTTCTTGCAGCCTTAAACATTTTGCATCGAAGAAATAAGAACCATGAATGAACCATCCACAGTTTCAAAAGTTTAACAATTATTTATGTAAATTATTAACCATGTTTTTTGTCGTTTTGAAAGATATTAAAACATAATTATTTCAAATTCGGGTCGAGTTCCAAAATAATATGGTTATTAAAATTTGCATTATGATGTATATATTTCTTAAACTAAAATAATAATAATTAGATTTAATCTTTTTATATATATAATGGTTCGTATTTATAATATTTTTATCAAAAAAACAAAATACTTGTATCAAACACATATTTTTTATAGTACTTTTTTTTATAAAAAAGTAATTTTTATATTTTCAAATATTTGATTAGATCAGGGGTTCTCTCCAAGAAACAGAGGCCATGCTTTTAACTATCGTTGAAATTCTTGCTTGAATGAGGTTCAATGGATTACGTTATAGAAGAAGGAGAAATCTATTCTCCAATGTCTTCGAAATCAACCTCGGCTCTTTCAGACTTCAATGTATGCTTTCCACCTTTAAACCATGTTCTTGATAGATGTGCTGGAAACATAGACTACATACGAGAGCAGAAAACCAAGAATCACATGATCCCCTAATATGGAACTACAATCAGAACAAATCCAACTTTTTTCCACAATTAGAATATACAAAACCTGCAAGTAATTCAAATGTTAAATCATTTGCGGATCTTTTCAAAACAAACAAAGTTGGATTCAAACATGAAAATTATTCTATAATCAGCATTGAAAAAAATGTTTGGGATCAAGTTTAACAAGAAAGATAAAGACGAGTAGAGTTCTTTTGCAAAGAAAACTCTAATTGGAAAATTTATTTCAGGGAAGCCAAGTCTTGATTCTCTGAGAAATTGTTTGCAATCTTTCAATTTCTCAGGAGAATGTAGTATTTATACATGGGATTTCAAGCACATGTTCATGGAATTCAGCTCTCTAGAAGATCTGAAAAGTTATGAAAACAAAATATTTTATCTGTTGGATCGAAAACTATGAGATTACTCAAGTGGATGCCACACTTCAATCCTAATGTAGAATGTCCAGTAACTCTTGTATGGATTTCGCTTCTTAATCTACATTATTATATGTACAATGAAGACACCATAAGAAACATTGGAGAGGTTATATGGTCTCCTTTGACAGTATGTATACCTCATAAGAATAGAGCCAAATTTAATTGCTGCAAAATCTGGCTCGAACTGGACTTGTCTAAAGAGTTATAAAAAATATGGATTTTTTTTTGGAGATGATTTGAGGTTCTGGCAAGAAATAAACTATTTATCTAAGCATGAATATTGTGTCGACTGTCATCATATCAGGCACAATATGAGCAATTGCAAGAAAACAAGGATGGAGGAAATTGAAGAATCATCTAGAGACAATCGGATGTAAACTACTTCTGAAATTGACTACATTCAAGAAACATGAACTGGGAAAATAAGATCTATAACCGTTAAGCCTTCTTCTGGTGATCATGATTTGGATTTTAAAATAAACAAAGACAAAGAAGCGGAGAGTAAAAGAAAGATTACCGGAATTTGCTTGCTAGGTCAACAAGATAAAGAAGATACAATGAGAAAAAAAACCGTTGAATCTGAAAATTCTACTACCAATGACCCAATCAAAGCCATTGATGAGACATGAATCATTAGTGCAATCCAGTTGATTGGGAAATATGATATGTTTTCTTCTACTGGAGAGTCCAACTCGGATCCGATTGAAAATATATCTCCACGCAAATAAGCTATTAGAATTTTACAATCCTCTCCAATAATGGGTAAATTAAAAAAGAACAAAGATTTAAAAAAGCCAAGTGAAAAGAAATTGAAGAGGCCAAAAACTCTAATGCCATCTAAATTAATGCATATGAAAGGTGCAATAAAACCTTTCAGTAACTCTACAAAATGACTATTGCAATCATCAATTGGAATGCAAGAGGTCTTGGAAACATGAAAATAATGAGAAAACTGAAATTTCTTCAGAACTCTGAAAAAGCTAGTTTTCTGGTCATTCAAGAACCGCTGATTTCTCAAGATCAATTGAGTTTTATTGCTAACAGACTGGGATTCACTTGGTATACTGCCAACAAAAATAACAAAATCTGGGTTTTGGCAAATGATGATTACTCTATTGACATTTTGCAAAATGAAGAACAATTACTTTATTTGAATATTCAACATTGTAATCTTAATAAAAGTTTCAGAGTAACGGTTGTTTATTGGAAGTGTAATAGAAATGATGTAAACCTTCTTTGGAATTTGATGAGATGATGCACTAGAATGGCTGGTTCTTGGCGACTTCAACACTGTCGCAAGTCTCGATGAGTAGATTTCCTGTGGCACTACGTGCATAAAGAGTATGGATGAGTTTAGTAACATGATAATGAATTGCCATCTAATAGATGCTGGATATTCTGGATCAAAATACACATGGTCTAATGGAAGTAAATAAAAGATATTAGACAGGGTGTTATACAATGTAGCATGGATGATTTTTTTTGACAACACCAATATTAAACACTTATCCAAGATTTACTTAGATCACAGCCCAATAGTCATTATAATTCAGTCCAAATAAGGTCAGTTCAAATCATCTTTTAAATTCTTGAATATATGGGCAAGACATGATGATTCTCTTAAGTTTGTTGAAAGAACTTGGAAGAAAGAAATTTATGGGAATCCTATCCAAGCGTTCTGGTAAAAAATGAAGAACCTTAAAGCTGAACTGAAATCCTTGAACAAGCTCGTCTTTGGTAATGTCTTTTAGGGGTGAGATTCGGTCGGTTCGGTCGGTTTTTTGACATATATTTAAACCAAACCGAAATAATTCGGTTTATAAATTATTAAACCGATTTATTAAAATAATATCGGTTTTTTTCGGTTTTGGTTTTTTCGGTTTCGGTCGGTTTTTTGGTTTGAACATCGGTTTGGATCGGTGCGTTTCGGTTCGGTTCGGTTTGGTTCGTTTTTTTTTAATTATTTATTTTTAGTTGAAGAATTTTTCTAAAATAAATAAAAAAAATGATAATATAAACTAATTATTAATTTTTTATATTATAGACCACGCTTATACTTTTACGAAGAGTCTCATGACAAAGGAAGAATTGCAGGATGCAATGATATCTTTACTTTGAGGACATCAAGTTCTAATGGATGAGTTTAATACAATATTGGGAAAACATATATTGATGAATTCCTTAATGGTGTTTTGAGTAAAGCACCAAGAGTAGCAGAGTCGACGTCGGGCCGGACCCATCGCAAGTCGTAGAAAAACAGTTCATGAGTTTAATACAATATTGGGAAAACATCATATTGATGAATTCCTTAATGTTGTTTTGAGTAAAGCACCAAGAGCAGCAGAGTCAACGTCGGGCCGGACCCATCACAAGTCGTAGAAAAACAGTTCATATTTTATATAACAAAAGACAATTTATCTGCTCTTTCTCAGAGGTTGTAGTATACGAAAGGGTTGAAAAACAGTTCATATTTTATATAACAAAAGACAATTTATCTGCTCTTTCTCAGAGGCTGTAGTATACGAAATGGTTGAACATGTCAATAAATTTTTTTAGGCTAAAGATATAATTTACACATGGATATAATCGGCCAAAGATATAATTGACGCATGGATATAATCTATTGTGGTGTAAGCAATATTAGATCTTCTGGCAATGTTTTAATCCCGTCATAGCTATAAACGATAAATGGTAGAAATAAGGTTAAATTATCTAAAAGTGTATGTGGGGTTTGAACACATGACGTACTATAGCTTAAATCGTCAGCTAAGACCATTTGGACACACGAGTAATAAGTGAGATAAGTGGTATACAATTATATATAATATTCGGTCGGTTTCGGTTTTATTCGGTTGCAAAATCGAAAAAACCGAAAACCGGTCGAATTTAATTCGGTTTGACATTTAAAAACCGAAACCGAATAGTATTATTTTTAAACCGACCAAACCAACATTTTTCGGTTTGGTTTGGTCGGTCGGTTCGGTTTTTTTTCGGTTTTTGCTCACCCCTAATGTCTTTAAAGGGTTAAAAAAAATGGAAGACATTATTAACTTTCATGAATCTAATTATCACATTTCTAACTCTGAATCTGAATTTTTTTTTATGGAGAAAGCAAAGCTTGACCATCTTGAATTACTGTCAAGGGAAGAGAGCTATTGGGAACAGAAAGCTAATGCCAACTGGTTAAGAGATAATGATGGAAACGCAATCGTGTTTTACTCTTTGGTTAAGAAAAAACATAAAAGAAACAAGATCTTCGAATTAAAGTTGGGATGAACTGGTTGGATAACAAGGATGATATTGGTGTTTCTACAGAGCAGTTTTATAAAGAATTACTAACTGACACTACAAATCACAGAGAAAACTATGAATTACTTGATATCATTACAGCTTGGATCGACCATGATGACAATGCAATCCTGACTAAAGCTCTAGAGGACAGTGAAATTCTGAATGCTATAAATTCTCTTAATCCTAATGGGGTCGCGGGACCAGATGGGTCCAATGAATATTTCTTTCAAACTTGACGGGAAATTATAAAAACAGAGCTATGTGAGGCAACCGATGGAATCTCTATCCCACCTAGTATTCATGCTACTTTAATCGGTCTTATCACTAAAATTGATTCACCAATTGGTTGGAAAGATTTCAGGCCTATAAACTTGACCACAATGTTCAACATAATCTTACTCTAAGGTGATTAACAAAAGGCTCTCTGTTCTTTAACCAAAAATAATTTCTGAAGAATAGAGAACTTTTGTCAAGAACATAAATATTCATGATAATATCCTTCTCACTCAGGAGCTTTGCTTTGATTTGAATCACAAGACCAAGGGTAATAATGTGCTCATAAAGTGATATATCAAAAGCATTTGACAAGCTCTCCCACAACCTCCTCATGAAAGTTCCGAGCTCTTTTGGTTTCAGTGTTCGATACTAGAATCTTATTCTAAACAACATAAATAACATTCATTCTTCTATTTTCATTAACGGGGAATCTAAAGGGTAATTCAAGTTTTCAAAAGGATTGAGGCAGGTTGATCCGTTATCTCCGAGTTTATTCATAATTGCAAAAGATTATTTACTAAGAGCCTTAGAGCATCTAGTGAATATCAATCCTTCTATAAAGTTCAAAAGCAAATGATCCATTAACATATCTTGATTGACGTTTGCAGATGACCTAATTATCTTCTGCAATCAACAAAATCAGTCAAATTCTTGATCATTATCAGCTCTGCTTGGGTCAAGAAATTAATAATGAAAAATCAAAACTAATTGTTCATATGCAAATGACCTACTTAAGAATTATAAAGATTGAAAAAATTTGGGATTCAAGTATGATTTTCTTCCATTCGGCTACCCGAGGACTAGCATTAGCAACAATAACAAGATCTGCAACTTTAAGGGAATCATTACTAAAATCAAAAGAAAAATTGAAGATTGAGGCAACTCTCATTTATAATTTACTATTATAGACGACTAGGGCGGAGGAGATTAGTAGTAAGGTCTAAGTGAGGCCTTTCGGTCCAAAACGATAAGCCTACAAAGAAATAAAACGGAGCCCATCATATAAGGCAAACTTTCTCAGGGTTTGGAAACCCTAGCAACTATCTCCACTATCTTATATAATCGAACAGCGTCCCTGTAACCATCAGCTCGTTCCTCTCTATTGTTAGATCTTGTCTCACGTTATAATATTTTCGTCGCCATTTGTAGTTTCGTATTTCTTCCATACATATATATGCACGAGCCCCCGGGCTTTTCCGAAAGAAAAAAATGTAGAGTAAAGCCCCAAAGCTTGTGCTATAGTGTCGCCGTTCGTGTTGCAGCTCCCTTCGAACCCCACAGATTAGCTGTGTCTAAGCAATGGCTACATACATAAATGCATGTTTGTTTACCTTTGAATCTGTTTAGTTGTTGACATATTTGCCTCTCCACCTTTAGCTTGTTTTCGCCGATTTAACCACCGGAAGTATAGCTAGTCATGGAGGCAATTATGGATCTATGCGGTGTCAAAACGTGGATGCATTTTCTTTCTCTAGATTCGTTATCTGCAGTATTGTTTGTTTATTGAATTCGTTGGCGATGATTTGAAACTATCCGCGCTTCTGAGAGAAATCGGTGAAGCATAAACGATAAAAATGGTTGAATTTCTTAATATGAGTCAACAATTTTAGTTTGGATTTTATATTTTTTTGTTCTGTATTGTAATTTTGGCTATGATGATTAGTTTTCACAGCTCTTATGCCAGTTCTGCTTCAGAGAATTCTTGATTGATAAGCTGTTTGATTTTCTGAGCCTCGCTTTATGTTTTATTGATAATGATTTCGATGATGATATATCCATAGATTGAGGTGTAGCTGATCTAAGGTTCCTGTTTACAGGATGAACCTCCTTGGATTTCTATATCTTTCATGAAAATACAGGATTCGTCTGAGTTATATATTGTTTTTTTGATAATTCAAGCATTCGTTTGCTTTTGAGTTCACTATACTCTTGCTTATATTGGTTATGCAAAGGTCTGATTAACTCGTATAGTTCTTGGTGCTGTAATCAACTTCCTCTCTCTTTTTTAGACGGTGAAGCCAAACAACAGCTCTATATTTTGTTCTCTATTATGCTGTTATTTTATTCGTTTTACAAGTTCAGCGTGGAAGAGTCCCAAAATGTTTGTGCTGGTAGTGAGAATTTTAAAAAATATGCCACAAATGGTTTGTTTTCTTCCATGTTTTCTTCTTGAAATTTCAGTGGGGAAGAGTTGCTTGGGCTCCAAAAAACCTCCCAGAAGGAATTGAAGTTTTTTTTTATCATTCTTATTCCTTTCTGTATAGCAATACAAGTTTTGTTTGTGGCATCAAATTAAGCAAATTCATGTGCGTTGTCATCCCTGTCATGTAGTTGGTCTTGAGACGTCTTGATAATTCGCAGCAAATTCAGCGCTACTTATTAGGCCGTGGTACTGGCAGTTGAGAATACAAACATCAGCGTGTAAAAGAAAAGAGAGTAGGACTCTTTCAGAAGTTAAGCTTCTTACGTGTGTTCGCCCTCGAGAAGTATGTGTAGACGAAAGCTTCTTACGAGCAATGTGTTCTCCCTCGAGAAGTTCCCTGTTGATAGTATCTGCAGCATGACAATAAACAACAGAACACACTATCGGTTTTGGAGAAACACGTGACATTCTAATAGTTTATACTAACTTACCTATTAAATTTATAGTAAATTAATAATTTTGCTTTTGTTTGTTAGTGAAAGAAAGTTAAGTTCGCCCAAATGGTTTTTTAGTTATGAAGTTCATCCGAATCTTACAAGTACGTGTGTTTTGGGTGTTTTTAAGATTTCTTAAATTGAAACCAACTTCCTCAAATGGAAAACAGGAGAAGGTCCAGTTGGACAAGATGATATACTTAAAAGATGCTTTATAGCCCTATAAAAATGTGTTCATGAGAGTATTGATTGCCTAAATTACAAAGTTAGGACTATTACATGTTTGCATGCAGAAGTTGAGAATCGAAGAGAGAACAGATTGAGCAAGAGTTAATATGCCTCCAAATGAGAGAGTAGTAAATGAGAGAGTAGTATTGTCTTAGTTTATTGTTTTTGTGAATATTAATGCGTGGCTATGGTAAGAGGCGTAATGAACATAAACATGGTTGTGAAGGCTACTTCATCATGAAAGTTCATTGCTTGGCTAGCAGGAAAAAGGTTTTAAGGCCTCTAACAAGTAATTCTTCAGCATGATGAATAAGTTGGGTGATAAAGGATCACCCAGCATAACACCGATACTGGACTAAATATACTCGTGATAAGAAACGTTGTTGATTATACAGAATTTGACAGATTTAATACTTTTTTTGATTAAGTCTATAATTTTTTTTATTAAAACCACAACATTCAAGAACAATATACATAAATTCAAAGCTTATTTTGTCAAATGATTTTGACCTCGAATGTTTGTATTGATATCATGGGCCATTTCTTAAGAGATTAATTAATCTGTCTAAAATCAACAAAGCCATCTTGTTCTAGAGACATGATCTTAAGTAATAACTTGACAATTCTATCGTTGATGATTTTGGAGATAAGTCTGTTGAAAACTGAGTAGACACTAATGGTTCTATAGTCTTGCAAGTTGGATGGAGCATATTTTTGGGGATCAAACATATTGTAGTGGTAAAAATGCTTTCACAGGCAAAGAAACCATTACAAAGGCTTTAATAGCATTGCAGAAATAATATTTAATGATTATCTACAAGATTGGTATAATAGGCTTTAATAGCATTGCAGAAATAATATTTAATGATTATCTACAAGATTGGTATAATTTGGAGTTGATATAATGAAGAATTTCTTCTTTATTAGAAATGATGAGCACATTTTTATTGTCTTGATCACCGATGATTTTAGGAATGACCTTTTTACTTTCAGATTAGTTAGGATGATTAGCTTGACTTTAAAGAGATTTTTGAAATGGTCAATGACTGAATTCACAATCTGAGATTGGTTTTCAGTCCACCATTGACTTTAATTCTGTTTATCAAGTTTCTTTTGAAACTTTTTTTTGACATAGTTGTGAAATGCTTTAGTATTTTTATCTCTTGAACTAGCCCAACTAGAGTATTGATTGCCTATATTTTTATCTCTAAAAATTTCAATTTTTGTTACCCTTAGATTAGGGTTTCATCATGTTACTCTTGAATTAGGGTTTCATCTATCGTTGATTCTTCTTCTATTTCCGTTGCGTCATCAGTTTGGTATCAGAGCCTCAGTTCATGCTACGGGGCAAGCATGTTTCTGAATCTTAATTTCATCTGATTCAAGGTCTAAAGGAGAGAACAACATACGACCATGAAGATCTTAAAGATCGTTTGGTATGCGGGAGACACACTAGGCGTTTCGATGACGATCATATTGACCGGTTACTGAAGGAGTTTAAATTGGCTACCAATTGTCGAATCAAGGTAAGAATTGCTTATCGAGATGCTGTCTCAGGCTATGAAGAGGTTTTCAAAACTATTTTTTCATCAACTGGACATGGGGATGTTGTCTTCAGGATATGAAAAGGTTTTCAAAACTATTTTTTTCCTTCAACTGGATGACTTCAATATGACTTCGAATAAGGAACACTCGAGAAGAATTATCTTATTCTAATAAGGTCAACAATTATAATTCTCAATGTAACGATTGAATACAATAAAATAAATAATTTAGGTTCTTGATGGTGATGGTGTTGGGAATTCGAGGACAAATTCTTGTCAACCAGGAGAGGATGATGTAGCCCAGAAAGTCCAAATAAAAGTCTTTTTAATTTAATTTAATTTTATTCAAATATCTTATGTATTTAAATCAAATCTAATTATATTAAGATTTGATTTTATTTGATTTTATTTTATTTTAAAATATTTATTTTATTTCCTTGTATTATAATTTAGGGTTTTGAGAAGCTCTTATATAAAGCCTCATATGCCTTAAGTTATTTGAAGTTTTTGGAATAATATATTTTTATCTCTGAAAATTTCAATTTTTGTTACCCTTAGATTAGGGTTTCATCATGTTACTCTTGAATTAGGGTTTCATCATGTAACTCTTGAATTAGAGTTTCATCTATCGTTGATTCTTCTTCTATTTCCGCTGCGTCATCAGTTATTAATTGAAATTCATAATTGAACAAGATCCAGATTTTATTGTTAAGATTTGTAAAGCCAGATTGGAAGCCAAGTTTGGATTTGATTAGGTCAATTTTATCAATCAAGATCATTGACTCTTGAAGATAATACTCTCTATTTTTTATGTTTTGATGATGAAATTAAGTATTCTAATTGTACCTTTATTTCTAATGCCTATGACATTCCAGCATATGATTGAAATATTCATTTAAAGTGTTGAGATGAAGATCTTGTTGATCATTTGGTTTGAGTATGTTTGGGACAAGAATCGATGGATTAAAATGATCTTGACAAGGAACTAGAGAAGAACCTAATTTGGATATTTGTATGGCAACACTAATGGTTTTGGTTGAGGTAATGAGGAATGCACCAGGAGAAATGAATGGAGATTTAGATGAAATTAAGATGATTTCATTGACGTTTGGAGGTTCATAGACATTATGAGGGGAGGTGTTCAAGATATCAATAGAGGTGAGAGAGTTTTCAGCTATAACATGGTTTGGAGAGTTTTTTAATTTTTCTGATCTAAGATATCATATTTCTTATTAACTTTATGGACCCAATTATTTTTAAGAGAAGTTGGAACAAGGTTAGAAGTTGGCTACTTGTGAAGAGCAACTAACCTTTCAAGATTCTTTTGAATTTTATTATAGGTTTCTTTACTATGAACAATGTGTTTGCAGGAGTTATAATATTTGGGCATAGAGACTTGTGAAATGGGTTGCCAAAAACCACCATCTTCCTCAAAACCTATCAAGAGTTTGTGGGGAAGAGTTTTGGATGAATAAACAATAGTTAAAGCTCGCTCTGTTATGTGATGTAATCCATGTAGTTAAAATAAACCAATTTCCTTTATTATCTGGTTAATGGTGTCAAGATTATATGGAAACTCAGGGATTTGAGGTAATATGACCCAAACTGGACTCTTATGGGATTCTACTTTTAGATTAAATAACGGTTTCCATTTTAAGATTCTGAAAGAATATTGCCTACATAGTAGATATTTCTCTTCTATAGAGTTTTTTTAAGTATATTAAGTTGTGAAGCTCTATAAATATACGTCTATAGTCGTATATATGAATATAGTATGGACCATAGAAATGAAATGAACCTAAAAATTCCCTAAAATCAGAGATATTTGGTTTCATATATGCCAATTTAGCTATGAGCGTGAATTTAGAGTAGAGGGTTAATGAAGACTTATATTTATCTCTGAATATGACTGCTAAAAGACTGTTTGTAGTCTGGTAGTCCATCGCATCATGCTAAAAGTTATTGATTAGGGCTTTAAATGGTATGAAAATGATATCTTTGCTCTTTTCTAATGATTGAAAGGAGACTCTTCGGACATAGGATTGAATTGTATCTTCTGGTATAGAGGTCGAGATCCAACGAGCTATGAGAATTATTCTTTTGAGGATTTCATAGAGGAGTCTTCGAACGAAATGAGTTTTGGTGATCTGAAGGGCTTGAGAAAGATGTTTTTTTTGAGAATTAACATATTTGTTGGTTGGAGTTTGTCTTGGAGATGAAGAATGGTCTTCTGGCGAGTCGTCAGAGATGCTGCATGAAGTGGCTGAGATTTGGGACCGGTTTTTAAGGAGGGAAAGGTTTGATTAATATCAAGATGAGGATGAGAAGTAGCTGAATCCATTGCAGCTTCCTTGAGGATAAGACGAAAGATTGAAGACATGAGATATGAAGGAGAAGTTTAGGGGTTTAAGAAATGGGTTCTTGGAGCAAGGCCCATCAAACAATGTGTGATTGATGGTATATATATATTTAACCGATATGAGATTGAGATAGTGAGGTAATAGTGAGATTTTGTGGGATTAAGATAGTGAGGTCATAGTAGAATTTGAAGTGATGAAATAAATAATGGTGAAATAGTAGTTTGCAGATGTGTAGTAGACTTATAATGTATAACTAGTAAGACTTTGCATACTACTTTACAATTGCATGAAACTATGCAATAAATGCTAAATTTTGTACATTTGTTTTCTCCTAAAAGCTTGGGTATTTTATGATTCTACACTTTCGTGCATACGTCCTTACTGGAATTGGTGATTACATTACTAAACAACGATAAATTGATTAATGTGTTATTATTTTGGCATACACACAAGTTTATTTCTTCTCAATTTTTTTTACTGCTCAATCAAATGAGAATCATGAAGACAAGATGTGTGAGAAACAATATACCTAATACCCACCCAAGACTTTTCAAATAAAAATCAATTATGCACTTCCAAAGTTAGTGTACATGACAACAAAGGGTACAACATAAGGATGAATTCAATTTTTTTTAATCCGAGGGTATATAGTCAAATTTTAGTTACATGTTTACTAGTTGTTGCAGATGAATTGATTGAATTCGTAGTTCCCAATTTTTGAAAATGCTCTTATTCAAGATAAATAGCAAACTGAATTTATAATAAAATTTTTCTTTATCTTGTAAAAGACCATTTCCACAAACTAAAAATTGTGAATTCAACGGGTTCATTTGTGCTACATAATCTATTTTGAGTTATACGAATCAAACCCAAGTGTAGGTGTCACATAAATATTTTCTCTCTAAGTTTAGATACATGACCAAAGTATTGTACAATTCCATTAATTTCGAAGGCGATAAACACGATTTTTCAAGGTAAATGAAAAGGATAATTGACACATAGCGTTCGTTTAATAGTCATATACAACTGCCTTTTTGTTATAGTTTTCTCATAAGTCATCACTTATAGAGCGATGAGGGGTTATCTATGAATCTTTAAATGCATATTCAATCTCACTATTATCTCACTATCTCAATCCCACATCGCGGTATACACATGAGTACAATACTAACAATTGCACTAACTAAATAACACGAGATTGTCACTCATTAAAATTAATTTAGGTTTTTTAATTAAAATGGGTTAGATTATTAGGTGGGTGATCGGGTTATTTAATGAGTTGAGTTATTAAGTGGGTTGTGTTGGATAATAAAACTATTTAAATAATATACGTTAATATTTAATTATTTATTTAACTCATGTTGAAGGTCATAGGGGAAAAATGGACTAGTGTAAACACTTATTAGTTTGTTGTATTTTTTTATAACGTCGGGAATCTATTTATTACATAAGTGAATGATGAGGACCAACGTGAGACAAGTCGCAAACATGAGAGACTTACCATATTTTTAGCTCAAAAATTAGAAAGAGAAAAGTCATCGAAAAAATGCATACTATCATCATGAGCGTCACACTAATCCCAAAAAGAAATAACTAAGTTGTTCTCTTCAATCCCGTCCGCCATGTTTATTCTGCTAGAACAAATCATCTTCTCCATTTTGTTTTTTCCAATATCAAAATCCTAAAAACCATCCAACAAAGTTTAAACGAGACATGTACATTTTCTACCAATTCGAATTAACAATATAAGAAAGAATAAAAATGTATCCCTTACTTATGTGGTCAGAATTTGAACCCGAGTTGTTCAGGTGAGAGAAAAATATCCCGAAAGAAAAGACTATGATCGAACTTTGGTTAATTTGTATATTTTCTTTTTGTTTGATTTTCTGGGTTTGGTTTGACACTTTAGAAATGCATAGATTTTCGTGATTCATGTTTAATTGCGTTTAATTATTCACGTTTATGGGATCCGTAGTGAATCTTATATTTTACGCATCAGATAAAATATTGTTTTGCAAAAATAAATAAATTTAATGTTATGATCAAATGAAAAAGAGAATACTAGAAATAAGGAGATGATAACAAAGAAAATATAGATAATAAATTGTAAGAGATTATAATAATGATACTATTGGATGTGATTCATATTAGATTTATATAATTAATAAATGATAATTGAGGTACTATTAAAAATATGAATATTAAATAATATCAAACAACTTGATTGTTTGACAGATAATATATTTGGTTTTTATTTTAATATATATTGAAAAAAATTTATTTAATGATGAATGATCAAATACAAAAAGTAAATACAAAAAATATATATAAGAAAGAAGACAATGACAAAAAAAGATGAAGATAATGGATATGATTTGGGAAATGATCTATTGTAAAAAGATTATAATAGTCTTAATTTTATATTTGATTCAAATTAAATTTATATACTTAATAAATAATGTTTGAGATATTATAATTTTTATAGATATTATGTGATGTTTGAAAAAGTTAATTGGACACTGCAAAATAAATAATATATGATACATAAAATATTAAATAGATAATATATTTAGTTTTGAATAGTTTATTCGTATTTCACCTAAACATAACAAATATATATATATATATATATATATATATATATATATATATATATATATATATATATATATATATATTATTTCGTTTATATGGAAATATGTCTTATATACATCATTTAATTAAATTATAAATAATATAACAAACTAATGTATTAAGTTAATTTTGAATTTTTAAATTTATTTAACATGTATTTTTTCAAACTAAAAAGTAACCGTTACCACTAATTTTGGGATCTAATTTGGCAAAACATACCTTTTATAAATGTTATGGTGTTAATCCAATCAAATAAAGCATATTAACAAAGGTTATTTCCTTATACCTATCAAAATAAGAAACTATTCCAAATTTGATTCCCGTAAGAAGCCTAATTTCACATAATCAAATTATACTAGCTATATCTTTTTAACACTGATTATTTTTAATAACCCCAAAATACCCTCATCTTTCTCCTTCTTCATCGTTACTCTTTCACCTATATAACTTTCTCACCACTTCAACCGTTTCAGCTTCCTCTTGTTACTCATCCTTCATTTATTCGTTAACTCACTTATTCAAGCTAATCACAGTAGCATCCCTGATTCGCAACAACTTCATACCGATACAATCGATACTTCCGACCTTGATCTCGCCGATCGAGTCATGTCAAAAGCTCGAGTTTACACAAATGTTAATGTTATTCAACCTAAGGAGTACTGGGATTATGAATCGCTCGTCATTGAGTGGGGGTAAGTCAATTTTTTGATGCACTAAACCCTAATTATCTTAATCTGTTCCTCTTGGTGTATGATTTTGACTATTTTGAGAAATCGTTAACAAAAGCTATTTATTTTTGTTTTAGTTGCCTAGTTGAAGTTTGTACTAATTATGAGATCTGATCAATTTTTGAATGACGATACTACTGTTAGATGAGTATAAATTGGTGTATTTCTTATGACTTCGGTTTATAAGGAAAATTAAGTGTTGTTTAGATACTATAAGTTCCAACACCTATTAATATTACCTATTATCAGTGGTTCATTTTTTGACTTTATGTGGTCACTATATATTAAGATTGTCTAGGTTGAGCAGAGAGGTCGATTGCTACTACATATTGGAAACCTCAGTCTAACCCTTTGTTGAGTTCACTTCCTTCACTGTCTGACATAAAATATTTATGAGCTCAAAGTATTATTTCTTCAAACTTTCTTCCTTAACAAAAATCAAAACTGATTTCCAATCAATGATTCGAGATGGAAAGATCTCAACGAGCAGTCATCTTGCCATTTCTAATGTTAAATCTATGACAGTTTAAAAGTGGTGAATTGACATTGATGCTTGTTGGGTTCAAGTTAGTTGTAAACGATCCTGCAATTTCAGTTTCCATCAGGGAGACAAACCTACGGTTACAGGATCAGAAGCCAATTTGCAAACCCATTTGAAGAAGGGCTATATGCAACCCATGCAGAAGGGCTATGTAGCGGAGTTTTTGGATTCGGGCATAAATTGGAGATCATCTTCTCTTACAGATGAAATTTTATCGGGAAATCTCCCGAAGCGGTTTGATATCTCGAAACTGGAAAAATACGATCGAAAGAAAGACCCTGATAACCACCTGGAAGCATTTAAGAACTTCATGTTGAGTTTTGACAATGATGATAAGTTAATATGTCGAGTGTTTTTGATGATGTTCATAGATCGAGCATCAAAATGGTATAATCGGTTGCCTCAGGGATGCATAAAAAACTTTGGCATATTTTAGCTAATGTTCAGACAACAATATGTAGAAAGCAAGAAACTCCGAGCCAATGGTGACACAATCGTGAATTGCCGACAAAGGGTCGGAGAAAGTTTAAGGAACTATACTCGATGCTTTGTAGATGCATAAAACGATCTTGACTATTGTGATGAGAGTGTGGTTTTAAAGGGTTACAGATTGGGTTTGTTTCCTGGTCCGATGAAGCAAGCGGTAACAAAAAAATAAGCTTTTACTTTTTCTGCCTTGTTAGCTCATGTAGAAAAACAGATCCTAATTAAAGGGACTGAAACGTCAGAATTGGCAGCGCATATCCAACAAAATACACAAGCTTTGGTGGTATCATATCAGAAAAATCTGCAAAAGATAGCTTCGGTTTCCCAACCACAACCAATAACTATCGTGGCACCAGCAACACAACAGTAGAGCGGGAAAGGGTTGAGGACTTCAACGCAGAGAGTACGAAATAACTACCAAGAAAATTCGTACCGACCCATATCAAATAAATGGGTTTGACCTGACCATTATGCAAATTCGACCGAGTGTGTTGCAACTATTTTTGACAAATCAAGGAAAAGTGTGCATTTTCGGAAGCCTTTTCCGATCGGGACTCATCGCGAAAGCCGAAACAATTGATACTGTCGGTATCATGAGGACGTAAGCCACGACCCCAAGGATTACATCACGCTAAATAAAGAAGTGCAGGTGCTAATTAACAATGGAAAGTTGTTTGAATATGTGAAAAAACAAGCTTAACAAAGTGGGGTGTCCAAACAAATAGTGGTAGTGCCAAAGTAGGAAACTGCTATGATGATCTTCGAGGTCACTGACCTGTTCGACATATCCGCTGAGTATTTGGACCCATACAAAAACAGAAATGTGATTGGAGTAATTGAAGAAGTGGTACCTGCAGCACGAGAAAATATGAGTGACTTGTGCAAGTTTTTTTTGAATCTTTGACTATTTATGGTGGTGATTCGATGACAGGGATCACCAGCTCTTCTCGGAAGAGGCATGTGATCCATCTGGATACACCGTTAGAAGAAAAAAACTCACAACACTTATATCAGAACCCATCTCTCATCCTTTGTTTCGAAGATGCTGACACGAGAGACATTGCTGGACCTCATGAACACGCGGTCGTAATCGTAGCAGCGATCGCTGGTGAAGAATTTCGGAGGATAATCGTTAAATCCGATAGGACTATTGTTGGTTTCACAGGAGCGTTGGCAGAAGTAGTCTACGAGTTTGAAGGTGTGGTCCAACTGGGACGGAGACCTTTTAAAAATGAAGTAACGATTTTCATGTGTAGTGGTAGATGCCTCTACGTCGCATACCACAATTTTCGGTCGATCTTAGCTCATAAGGATGCATGCTGTAACTTCTACGATTCACTAGTACGTGAAATATGTGATCGGAAATAACGTTGGTGTTGTTAGAAGCAGCCAAAAGACAACAAGAGAATGTTACCGAGCAACGGTGGCGGCACAATCGGATAAGGAGATGGTCAACACAAGAGATTATAAATTAGTGGGGTCCACCCCTCGATCGGAGCCTGCAGATGATCCTAGAGAGACCATAGGGTTATTGTTTGCCGACGAGAATTGTGAAAGTTATGAATTTTCTAAAGGCAAAGTTTTAAAGATTGATGTAAATTTATCCCTATTTTTTTCGGAAAAAAGTTGATTCCTTTTCTCAGACAAAAGTTACATTTGTTCGCCTGGTGTTCAGAGGATGTTACAGGGGTTTCTGAGAATGTTATTTATCATCAATTGTCCATAAATCCAAATGTTCGACCCATAACTCAAAAATGCCGAGCCTTTTCCCAACAAAAGGAAGAGGCGATTATTTCAGAAGTTGAAAGGTTAACTAAGGTAGGACACATCAGGGAGTCCCAATATCCGTAGGGGACAGCAAATCCGGTTTTAGTGAAAAAGAAAAACGGAAAATGGAGAATGTGCGTAAACTTTACGGACCTTAACAGAGCTTGTCCAAAGGACCCATTTCCCATGCCAAAGATCAACCAGATGGTAGATTCGACGTCTGGGAACAATTTGTTATCATTTATGGATGTCTATGCAGGGTACAATCATATAAAATTAGATCCGAGAGATCAAGAAAGTACCACATTCATCACAAGCAGAGGATTGTACTATTATAAGGTTATGTCTTTATGTTTGAAAAATGCGGGGGCCACTTATCAGAGGCTGGTTAATAAAGTTTTTGAAGGGCATATTAGAGGAAATGTTGAGGTTTACATTGATGACATGTTGGTCAAAAGTGTTACCGATGAAAACCATTTTGCTGACCTTGAGGAAACGTTCAAGAATCTCGGTAAAGTAAACCTCAAGTTGAATCCAGAGAAATGCTCCTTTAGAATTCGGTATGGAAAATTCCTAGGGTTCGTGATCAGCGAGAAAGGATAGAAGCATACCCAGTCCAACTGAACGCTTTGAATAGTATGGTACCCCCAATGAAGATTAAAGAAGTGCAGATCTTAACCGGACGGCTTGCAGCACTAAACAGATTCATCTCGCGATCCTCTAACAAATGCGCACCTTTCTTCCAAGTGATGAGGAATGCTAAGAATTTTAACTGGACACCTGAATGTATCAAGGCTTTCTTCAATACCAAAAGTTACTTGTCATCCCCAACGGTATTGACAAAACCGTTACCCCGAGAGATTTTATTTCTATACATAGCGGTTTCGGATCATGCAGTAAGCGCGACATTAGTTCGAGAAGATGATATGGTTCCTAAAACTGTTTACTGTGTAAGTAAAAGTTTGTTGGATGCTAAAAAACAATATTTGAAGATTGAAAAGTTAGCACTGGCTTTGGTAACGACTGCAATAAATATGCGACCTTATTTCCAAGGCCATTCTATTATGGTTCAGACTGCTTTCCCTTTAAAGAGTGTGTTACAACGACCTGATATTTATGGGTGTATGTCAAAGTGGTCGGTAGAGCTGGGGGACTTTGATATTGATTTCGAACTAAGAACGACTATTAAAGAGCAAGCTCTAGCAGATTTTTTAGTAGAGTTCCACTCTAATAGACTATTAGAGGAAACAATAGTTGAGCCATAATAAGTTTTAGATGAGTGGATAGTCAGAACCGACGGTCGATCAAGTATTAACAGTTGCGGGGGCAGCGTCCAGATTTCTACACCCTCAGGGATTGCAATACATCAGGCGATTCGCTTCGGTTTCAAGGCTTCAGACAACGAAGTTGAGTTTGAGGTAGCGCTAGCAGGCTTAAGGTTGGCACAGATTTGCGGAGCCAGAAACGTTCGACTACTAAATGATTCACAACTACTGATTAATCACGCAACAGGTCAATCCGAGGCGAGAAAAGAGCAGCTAGTGCAATATTTAACAGCTTTAAGAATATTGGCTTCATCCTTCAAAAAGATTACTTACGAGCATGTCCGCAGAGAGGATAATACAATTGTTGATTCATTGGCAACTATAACGTGTGTTGGAGAATACCCGTTGATTCTGACTCAGGAGTATCCTTCCATTTTAAAACGGAAAGACCTAGAAAACCGACCGAAGATGATATGTCAAATCTCAACAGCTTTGAGTGCTGACTAGAGGAATAACATTATAAAGTTCTTAGCAGAAGAAGTAGTACCCGATGACAAGATATTTGCAAAAAGCGTTCGATAGAAGGTGTGAGGTTTTGTGTTATTGGGAAATATACTTTATAAAAAATCCACAAGTAGGCCTCTGTTAAAGTTTTTGGGACACGAGGAGTCGCAGATGGTGTTATCCGAGTTGCACGATGGTGAAGGGTCGACACATTGCGGTTTTAAGACACTAATTAGAAAAGTGTTGTTATCAGGATTCTACTGGCCTACGATAAGAGCCGATGCTAAGGAATTAGTTAAAATGTGCGACACTTCCAGAGGTTCGCTAATTCAATGCACACCCCAACAGTCCCTCTCGAGTCCATTTCAGAAGGTCTACCATTTGACAGATGGGGGATAGATTCAGTAGGCCCACTTTCGTTAGCAACTGGAGGAAGACAAACTATTGTAGTTGAAGTGGATTATTTCTTAAAATGGGTCGAAGCAGAACCAATGCCAGGAACCGGAGCTAAAGACGTAGTAAAGTCATATGGTCGAACATTTGTTGTCCGTATGGGGTCCCTCAGAAGATAACTATGGATAATGGCCCCCAATTTGACAGCAACGAAATGAGGGAATTTTGCTCAAACCATAATATACAGCAGTGTTTCTCGGCTTCGTTCCATCCTCAAGCTAATGGGCAGGTTGAAGTGACGAACATGACGATCATTAGTGGGCTTAAGAAAATTTTAGAAGGAAAAGCGGGAAAGTGGCCAGATTTTTTGCAAGAGGTGCTATGGGCATACCGAACCACTTCCCGAACTGCAACCCGAGAATCGCCCAACACACTGATATATGGCATGGATGTAGTAATTCTCGCAGAGACAATGTTCCCATCCTTCAGAATAAATCATTATGAGGAGGACACTAACGATGAAAGTCGAGTTTTGACTTTGGATCTGATCAAAGAAAAACGAGCCAGGGCTCACTTAAGCTCCTTGCATTATTAGACCCTAATGAGAAGCATGTACGCTTCGAAAGTTCAAAGACGAGACTTCAAGGTCGGGGAAAAAGTACTGCAAAAAGTATTCCTTCACACCAAAGACAAGCATTTTGGGAAATTGGCACCTAATTCGGAAGGACCGTATCAGGTGATCGAGAAAGTAAAGCCAGGGACGTATCGATTAAAAGACAAATTTGGTCGACCTTTACGTCTCACTTGGAACATTGAGCACCTTAAATTATATTTAGAATGATTGTTAATTCTTACTTTCTTTAACCTCATTGTAAGACACTTTTAGTCGGGGACATACTCTTTCCTACCCTGGTGGCGCGGGGAGGTTTTGGTGAGGTGTCTACAGAAACTGACATGTTTAGTAAGTCTTTAAAGCCTTAAAATAAGTTTGCTTTTATTATATATTCGAACCTTGTTATAAGGTTTTTTTTAAAATTAAAGTTGATCAACAACGTCGAACCTGTTAAAGGTTTTTTAATTTTAAGGTTGGTCAACATATTTGAACCTTTTTGTAAAGGTTTTTCAACTTTAAAGTTGATCAACATATTCGAACCTTTTTGTAAAGGTTTTTCGACTCCAAGGTTGATCCACATATCCAAACCTTTTTGTAAAGGTTTTTTCACTCTAAGGTTGATCAATATATTGGAACCTGTTAAAGGTTTTTCAACTTTAAGGTAAATGAACAAAGTCGAACCTGTTATAAGGTCCTTATTAAGGTTTTTCAACTTTAAGGTTGATCAACCTTAAAGTTGAAAAACCTTGTAATAGGTTCGACTTTGTTAATTTACCTTAAAGTTGAAAAACCTTTAACAGGTTCGAATATATTAATCAACCTTAGAGTGAAAAAACCTTGTAACAGGTTTTTGTAAGGGTTTTTTGTAAGGGTTTTTTCACTCTAAGGTTGATCAATATATTCGAACATATTAAAGGTTTTTCAACTTTAAGGTAAATTAACAAATTCGAACCTGACAATGGAGTCTCACCAGGCTTCAGAAAGCGATCAGTTACACAATCAAGAATCCCCCAAATCGTTTTCAAGCCGGCTTCTTTGTCGGGAGGATAGTACAGATAATGTGATCTCTGGGTAGGAGAATATGGTAGCCATTCACAACATCGACAACTTCAGGGGGTAAAGGTTCTTTTTCAGCCTCGCCAACCGCAGGAGTAGTTTGAGCCTCTGGAATTTTCGGTGCAACTGGTTTGACAACTTTGTCTTCAACTCTCGTCAACGCAGATGCCTTTGTTGAATATTTCTGAATAGGTTCCTTGGCAATCTTGACTTCGACCCTCGTCAACACAGATGCCTTGGTTGAAGGCTTATAAGTGGGTCTTTCAGCAGCCTCGTCTTCGACCCTTGTCGATGCAGATACCTTTGGAGATTATAGAGTTTGTTTTTCGGCCTCGGTACTTTTGACCTTCTTGGGTAAGGATTTTTCAGCAGATGCCAACCCTTTGGAAGAGGGAGTCGCGAGAACAATGCTCGAGCTACTGTTAACTCGAGTATGACCAGGTGCTGGGACCTCAGCCTTTTTAGAAGCCACTTCTTCATGTTACCTTCTTTCCTCATCTTGTTGAACGAAACATTTAGGAGTGGTCGCGGTGTTAAGATTGGTTCGACGTTCTATAATGGTTGGAGTTAGGTGGACATATTCAGGAGGGGTAGACGAAGAGCTAGAGTCACCCATAGTTAAGAAAGGAGTTGTATTTGGTCGGTCAACAATATCTCGGGGTTTTGAAGGTACAAGATGAGTTGAAGCGTTGGTTTTTCTTGTTCTTAAAGGAGTAGAACAAGAAAAACCGACGTTTAAACTCATCTTGTACGAGTAGAACGAGTAGCAGCGTCATGCTTTTTTGTTGACGAGGAAATCCTCGGGATAGTCGAGGGGCTTGCGTTGGGAGAAAGTATAGACGGGCCCGAATTTTTGGGTTTCGGAAAAATCAACGGCTCTGAAATCAACGGAGATATGGGACCTTTGTGAATTAACCCAGCGGCTCGGTATTCGTCAGCCCTTTCGGTGATACTAAGATAATCAATGAAGCCTGGTGTGGTTTATTTTGGGCTGAGGGTAATTTTGTAAAGTGTTTTGAGTATATAATGTTTTGATGTTGAATAGTGAGAGATTTGAGCAGCCTGGTTGTATTAAATGTTCATTACCCTCATTAATGAAATTAGTTGGGGTATTTATACCCTTAATTAAGGACCCATGGGCTTTTGGGTCAAGTTATCAAACCGAGTCGAGTTTAAGGACCCATATACTTATTAATTTGATTAACACTTAGCTTAGTCAAAAAGTGTTTAGGTGTTCATTTACTTTTGTTCTGTCCGGATAGTTCAGTGACATGTTTATCTCTGAATTTCCCTTGTCCGGATAACACAGTAGGCTGTGACTGAATAATCCGAACTCATCAGTCGCCCCGTTTTTAGGCCTTGTCAAATATCTTTGGCACGACTAAGAAACTTACTTATCCAGTGACGAATTTTTTCGACTTGCCTATGCATCTAGTTCAAAGTCTGTCCGAACTGACTTTTCCCAGAATTCTAAGAGTATTCTTTTGGATCGTGGGACACGTGTCACAATCCGATTCGACCTACCAACCGTTTTTCTTCCTAGATCGGTGCTCCCACTAAGCCTAGAAAGTAACCTAAGCATTTAATTTTTCACACATCTGCACCGTCTTCAATCATTACCAAAAAATTTCAACTCCTCCTAGGTTACCACTACCTTTTTCTATCAATATATAAACCATTTTTCACTGTTCCATTGTCTTCATCACTTAAACATTTTCTAGAGGGATTTTCACCCTCATTTTCAATCTTGTTTTCGAATAGTTTTATGTTCACAGCCTGAAACGCTCTTGTAAAAGGTGGCTGGTTGAACTTGTCCGAGTTAGAGAAAGTAAGAAGAGTCGAAAGGGAGAATCGTATCGCTGCTGGTTTCCCAGTCTCCCCAAGTGAAAAGTTTGGTGAACCACCCCAGGAAACTGACCAAAGGTCATCTTCCACCAGAAACCCAAAACCCAAATAGTTGTTTAAACCAAGCCTCTCCAATCCCATCAGGTTCTTCTGTTCAAGATTCCCAACCCTCTACTACCAAGGAAAAAGCAGTATCGAGTGTTTTAGCCATGGGATCAGATATTAAAAAGTCTCTAGAAAAATAAACTCCACGCCTGATGACTCGTTTGGTCAAATACCAAACAAATACCTCAGTGTTAAAACCATCCAGATCAGAGGCTTCTAAGGCAACGTCAAAAGATAAGCCCTCCGGATCGGAGGCATCTAAAATATCTCCAAAAGATAAGCCCTCCGGATCAGAGGCATCTAAAATTGCCCTAAGGGCGAAGTCCTCTGGATCTCAACCTCAACCAGACACCAGGCCTTTAGAAATAACAAACGCTCATTCATCTGGAGAGCCTTTGGTGCTGGCAACTGATCCCCTCCCATCCATAACAACTGATAGACCTTCCACAGTGATGGAAGAAGTGATGGAAGACAACATTGAAGAGGCCCCCTTCGAAACTGATGCCTCAGGACAAACTAGGGATGCTGCCCTTGATAGGAAAGGCAAAGGCAAAGTTAAATTTGGCGTGGCCCATCCGGATCTTCCGGAGTGTTTGGAGGGCAAGGTAGGGCCTTGCTTTAAGAACGTTAATGTTAAATATTTGCTGGCCTTGCAGAACATAAACTATGTCTACACTCACACTATTGAGTTGGGCCAGATCCAGACAAAGTGGGGGATCCCAGAATCAGTGAAAGTGAGGATACCAGTCACACTGGAGACTCCGATGGACTATAAACTCAACGAGGTGGTCATCTTTACATAGGTGCTAAACTGGGGACTTCGGTTCCCACTAGACCCATAAATTGTCAGGTACTTCCACCTGGTGAAGCTCTTTGCAAGCCAATTGAGTCTGAACGCTTGGTACTCTCTCCTCGCCTGCATAATGGCATCGAGGTTGTCTAAAATACCTCTTGCTATGGAGTAATTTTCCATTGTTGCAAGTGTGTGCAAAAATCACCACATCCCATTCTACCATCACAACATGGGAAATAACTTCAAAGTGGTGGATGCTTTATTGGAGTCTGAGAACAAGTGGAGGACAGAGTCTTGTTCATCAATGGGTCTTAGGAGAATGGCAGAAAGATCAAGGCCAATACCAACCCAAGTATGTTGACTAGCAGATGGAAGAGTACAGGTAAGTTTTTTGTCTTTGAATCTCATGTTTTTCTTTTACCCACAAGTATTCCTGTCCTGATTTAGCTGTTACTTTTTTTCAATGCTGCCGAAAGAGTTTTCTGGACACCTGGAGAAGGGGAAACAAACTTGCGCCAAGTTGAATGCATGGGCTGCAGAGCGTTGGGGGAATGTTTTCCACAACTGTTTCACTTATGGAAACCTGGTGAGGTCCTATCTGTGGACACCACAGGTCGGAGGGAACGGTCATGGGAAGAAATAACTACACCCTTCTCCTGGTGTCATCCTAAAACGAATAGAGGAGAGGGATGGTAAACTAGTCTTGCCCTCTAGAGCCAAGGCGCTCAGCAGGATGAGAGGGAAGAAAAAGAAGATTGCAACAGAGGTAGTTCCAACTATCACAGAAGGGACCAATTCGGGGAACCAGGAGGGAATCGACGATACCTTTCTCAAGGTAGTAGAAGATGAGACGGCCAGGGAGTCAGGAGAGTCACAAAACCCACCAGCCAAGTCACCAAAAAAAGACCAAAAAAGGAGAGCAAGCAGCGATAAAAAGGCTGCCAAAAAGAAAATGGTCACTCTGGGGGAAGAAGTAATTTTTCGCCCTTCAGAGCTTCTACCTCGACCAGCCCCTATTGACCCCATACTGCCGGAGAAGAATCCAACAGGTCCCCAATCCAAAGAGGGTATCGAAGGAGGGATTGATGGAGTGAATATTAGTGCATTTCAAGACATCGATCTTTACTTTTACTTTAACGACTGTGAGAAGGATGACTTTGCTGGTCCCTAATTTCCTTCAAGCTCTTCTAATGTAGTGACTTATAATGGTAAGTCTTTCTCTATTTCCGGAGAACAAGACATTATGGCACACTCCCTCCTTTGTCACATCCAACCAGTTCTTGATCTAGAGAGACACGTTAAGAGTCAAACTACACTCATCAATACCCTTACCACCGACAAAGAGTCTCTGTCTTCCAATCTTCTTAATGCTAATCAGAGCATATAAGAACTGAAAAAAGAGATTAAAGCACTGAGGAAGGACAAAGAAGATCTGTCAACCAAGCTCACCACTTCGGTCCAGCCAATACAGAGCTCCAAGCTAAGTGCTCCGGTTTGGAAAAAGATCTTACAACAACAAATGAAGACTTGAAGACCAAGGATGGCATCATTCAAGACCTGTTGGGGTAGAAATGTTCCTTAGAAGACACTGTGTCTAAGGTGATTAAGGAGAAAGAAGACCTGGTGAAGGAGCAGGAAAAGACTATCCAAGCCAGCATTGACAAACATACCAATGAGGTGATAGACTCCTTGGAAGAAAGATATGGTGAGGTTAAGTCTGATATGGTACTACTCTTTCAGGAAATATTTCCGAAGAGGACTTTTGGTCCCCTATGGAAATTTGTAGAGTATGAGGAAATCTTGTTTCACACTATGGACGCTAAACGACAAACATCATCATAGCAGTGGAATAAAATCCACCACTGATGAAGAGGAAGGAACCGGTGAGAGTTCAAGCGCCGAACTCAAAATTCCTAAGAAAGGAGGTGATAAAGGAGAATCCGAAGGGAACAAGCCCTGAAGTTTTAAACATTTTTTGTTTTCTTATTTTTCCGAACTACTAAAGTCCTTGAATGGCTAAGGCATTTTTTGTATTGCTACCCGGTTTGAGACTGGATAAATCTTTTGAAACATTTATAGTCCTTGGATGGCCAAGACATATTTTGTATCTTGGTAACGTTATCCGGTTTCTGTCCGAACATGCTTATTTATCAAATTTGGATTTATTTCACACTTTCTTTAATTTTAATTTTAACGGCTAACATTTAAACAACCCCAATTATTTCAGAAGTATTAAAGTGAGAGTGTTTAATATCTCCGATGACATGTGTTTAATGGTCATAATTCAGCAAGATTAATCCAATCTGCCAAAGATCCATGGTGTTAAATCAAAGACTTTTACTTGAATAAAATTGTAATTAAACCACATCGAACGTTTGAATAAGGCATCGTATTTTATTGAAAAAACCGGACACCTCATTAAAACCTCCCCGCGCCACTAGGGTAGGAAAGAGTATGCCCCCTAATATTTATATTGATTTTCAACAAATAAATATTTACACAACTTTTATTCTAGATATAACCTGAGGTGTTCAATATTCCATGGGTGCTTCAAAATTCTTCCATTTTTGTCTTGAAGCGTATATGTCCCGCGCTTAAGCTTTTCAGAGACCTCATAAGGGCTTTCCCAGTTCAGAGCCAGCTTACCGAATTACTTCTCCTTAGTGTACAAGAATTTTTTTTCTCAAAACCTTATCTCCCAATTGAAAATCTCTTCACTTAATCTTGGAAGAAAATCCGCTTCTCATCAAGCCTTGGTAGTGGATTGTGCTAAGATGAGCTTTAACCCTTCTTTCTTCTATTAAGTCAAACTGATTCCTAATTTCCATCTCATTGGCTTGTTCAAAATAGTTATGGACCCTGTATGATGGTAGGGTTGCTTCCATAGGGGTAATTGCATCCATCCCATACACTAAGGCAAAATGAGACTCTTGTGTAGCAGCCCTAAGAGTAGTTCGGTATGCCCACAACACTTCTTGCAAATAACTTGGCCACTTCCTTGCATGCCCTTATAAATTCTTGTTTAATCCGGACAAGATAGTTCTGTTTGCCACTTCAACCTGACCATTTTATTATGGGTGTAAAGGAGAAGAGAAGCAATGCTGAATGCCCCTGGAGGCACATAAATTCTCCATATCCCTGTTATCAAATTGTGGCCCGTTATCAGTGGTAATCTTTTGGGGAATCCAAAATCTGCAGCATATATTAGATATGATGAACTTTATGACAGCTTTCGAAGTGGTCCCTGCCAGAGGAGCTGCTTCTATCCACTTTGAAAAGTAGTCTATAGCTATAATAATAGTCCTGCACCCTCCGGACACCATTGGTAGAGACCCAACTAAATCTAATCCCCAACGAGCAAAAGGTACTGGCTCGGAAATAGACTCTATAGGCACTGCAGGGACATGAATTTCGTTACCATACCTTTGACAAGGATCACACTTTTCATCAATTCCTTAGCATCTATAATTATTAATGGCCAATAGTATCCGGCCAACAAAACCCTCTGGGTTAGAGCCCTATACCCACAGTGTGCTGATCCCTCTCCGTCGTATAGTTCGGATAGAACGGTTTGGCATTCTTCAACCCCCAAACAACGCAGGAGAGGTCTACTGAAGGATTTTTTATACAAAACCTCTCTTATGATAAAAAAACCACGAGCCCTGTGTTTAATTTTTCTTTCCATAGCTTTATTCGGAGGCAAAACCCCATCAGAGATATATTGAAGGAGGGGATATATCCAATCTTTGGATTGAACTTCTTGTACACTTAAACTCTCCTCTTTTTCCTTGTTCTGACTTGATTGTATAGATGAGAATTCTTGTATATGAATCCAAGGGTAGGATTCAGAGTACACTATGGTTGCCAAGGAGTCTGTCAACGTATTTTCTGATCTAAGAATGTGCTTATAGCAAACATTCTCGAAATTGGCTGCCACTTCTGTAAGGATGAATAAGTATTTGATCAGTTGTTCCTTCTTGGCCTCAGACTGACCTTGAACATGGTGGATAAGAAGCTGAGAAATAATAATCAACCTAACTCTTTTAGCCCCACTTAGTAAAGCTAACTTGAGACTATCTATAGCTGCTTCGTATTCAGACTCGTTGTTAGAGGCCCTGCACCCAAAGCATATAGCCTGATATAGTTTATCACCATATGGAGAGGATAATAAAATTCCATCCCCACAACCCATTGTGCTTGATCCACCATCAGTCCGGACCACCCATTATTTTTTAGTTTTATCCTCTGAAGCCTATTTAGAACTCCTGTCCAAATGAAATTCCACCAAGAAGTCAGCAACAGATTGAGCCTTTATAGCAGTTCGTGGGGGGAAAATCAATATCATAATCACCTAACTCTTCTGACCACTTGGTTATCCTGCTTGATATGTTTGATTTTTGAAGAACGCTCTTTAATGGAAAAGATTTTCGGACAACGATGGAATGAGATTGAAAATATGGCCTCCTTTTCCTTGCAGCAATCACTAAGGCTAGTGCCAGCTTTTCAAGCTTTAGGTACCTCTTCTCAGCATCTATCAGGCTCTTGCTGATGTAGTACACCGGACGAGGATAATTGTCCAGCTCTCTTACCAATACTGTGCTTATAGCATATTCTGACACAGTCAAATACACATAAAGTGTTTCTTATTTTACAGGCTTAAAAAGGTTTTTGGTGAAGACAAATGCTTTTTTATTTCATCAAAAGCTTGGCTGCACTGTGGAGACCAGTTGAAATCTTTAGCACCTTTTAAGGTCTGAAAAAATAGAGCACACTTGTCCGAAGACCTTGAAATAAAACGATTTAAGACAGTCAATCTTCCCGTTAGCCTATGGACTTCTTTAATATTTTGAGGGGGATCCATTTTTAACATGGTATCAAGCTGATCTGGGTCAGGCTGTATCCCTTTCTCACTTATTACATACCCCAAAAAGTTTTCCGACTTGACCCCAAAAACACAATTTTCTGGATTTAGCTTTAAGTTTACCTTAGTTAAGTTGGCAAAAGTTTCTTGAAGATCAGTTATGTGTAAATATTCTTCTAAGCTTTTAACCATCATATCATTAATGTACACCTCCATATTCTTTCCAATCCGATCAACAAATGTTTTGTTCACCAATCTTTAATAAGTGGCCCCAACATTCTTCAACCTAAAATGCATCACTTTGTAGCAATGGAGACCCCTATCTGTAACAAAGGTAGTATGATCCTGGTCCTTCGGATCCACCTGTATCTGGTTGTACCCAGAGAGGGCATCCATAAAGGACAATAACTTGTTTCCAGATGTTGAGTCCTCCAACTGGTCTATTCGGGGGACTGGATAAAGATCTTTTGGGCAAGCTCTGTTGAGGTCAGTGAAATCAATACACATTCGCCACTTTCCATTAGTTTTCTTAACTAACACTGGATTGGTAGTCCATAAAGGATACTAGGACTCCTTTATGTGCCCCATCTTGGTGAGTTGGTCGATTTCCTAGACTATTACATCAGCTTTCTCCTTAGAAAAATCTCTCTTTTTTTGCACAGCAGGTGCAACATCACTTCCGATGGACAGCTTGTGTGATATAACACTTGCAGGCACTCCGGTCACATTAGCATTACACCAAGCAAAGACATGTTGGTGATTTGCCAAAAAGGACAAGAATTTTAATTTCAACTCTGGCCCCATCTTGGAGCCAATTTTTAACACTTCGACCTCCAGCCAAAAAATGGGTCTCAACCTCTTCAACCGGTATTATAACACCAGGGGTTTCTCTAGGGTTATCAATTTCACCCTCACCCCCAATAAGCCCTAATAACTGTTATTCTTCATTAACCCGGACTGCTCCCAAAGTTTTAGGAGCAAGTGCAGTTACATAACACTCCCTTGCTATCTTTTGGCTACTCCGGACAACTCCCACTTGCCCTTGAACAACATATTTCAAACATTGGTGGACTGTTGAGGCCACAACATGCATTCTAGAAAGCCATGACATCCCAAAGATTGCATTATAGCATAAATGGCAATCCACCACAAAAATAATGCTTTAACCAGCTTCTTAAAAGGCCCCTTGCCCAACAACACCTCTTCTTAAAACTCTCCAATTACATCCGCTGAGCTCCCTGTGAAGCCCACAATGGTTTTGTTTGACCGTTGAATAACGGCCGGATTTTTCATTTGCTTGTAAGAATTCAAAAAGAGAATGTTTGCTGAACTGCCAGTGTCAATCAAAATTCGTCTGATATCATTCCCCCCAATGGATGCTCCTATCACCACTGCATCTTCATGAGGCCCAATAATGTCTCTTAAATCATCCTCATCAAAGACTATAAATGGAAAATGAGTTTGGGACTGGTACAAAGACATGCCACCTTCCAGTTGAGTAGCTAGATTATGAACATGCCTCTTCCTTGATGAAGAAGTGGGTGTCGTCATGGTGTCCCCTCCGAAAATGGTAAGTGACTCAAAGAAACTAATGAGTCCGGACACTGGTTTGACCTGTTCAGTTATGATCCCCACCTTATTTCGAGTTGGGCCAGGCTCCAAATACTTCGAATAAACATCAAATCTTTCATGGATCACCATTGCCTCCTCCGGAGCAGATGTTCCTGCATTATTCGTAGGGCCAATTCGAGGAGCATTGTCAGGCATGTTCCCACTTCTTCTTTTGAAATAGGCACCCAACTTGCATCTTTCAATAAGATTATGTACTTCTTGCTTCAAAGCGATACAATCTTGGGTATTATGGCCAATATCATGATGATACTGGCAAAAACAAGTATTACGACTTTCTCTAGGAGTTTGCAATAGTGCTGGTTTCTGGAAATGGACCTTATCTTTAGTCTTATCATAAATGGTTGCCACACTTTATTTTAATTCAGCAAACCACTCCGATTGAACCCAAGGACCTCTTTTAGTCCTTGACTGTTGACTCTGAGCTGGATTTGAGTTAGATTTAGCCCTGTTGGGCCCTTGTCCGGTCTCTTTAGCTTTGTATACGGACTGGTTTTGATTTTGAGCTGCTGCGGTAGACCTCACCTGACGGTGCACCCTAGTTTTCTTAGTCTCATCTATGTTGATCTGCTTGCCCACCTGGTTTAACAAACAACCCCAGGTCATGGCCTTCTTCATTGTCACTGAATAGCTAGCTTCCCAGGGTTTAACCCTTGTCTCAATGAAGCAATCGCTACTTGCTTGAAGCAATTAGCTAACCCGTTCTTGGTATTTACGAACCGACTTATGTAGTCTTTCAAGGATTCATTTGGCTCTTGGGCACAATGAACAATATTATCTCTATTTCCCTTCACCTCTTTACTTCCCACAAACTACCATCGGAAGGCAACCCAAAATGTATCAAAGTTTATGATACAACCTTGGGGCAAACTATTGTACCACTTTAGAGCACTTCCCGTAAAAGATCGGGAGAAGGCCATACATAGAAGTTTGTCATCATCATCGAAATTCATCATGAATTTTTTGAACTGCTCCAGATGATTGTCCGGATCTTTACTCCTATCGTATTTCTCCATGTTAGTACCGTCAGACCTCTTAGGTAGGTTTCCGGACAGGATTTTGGCAGACAATGGTGATTGTTTCCAATTCCTACCATGACTGAAGATAGTGTCTTCATTAGGTGTTGCAAAAATACCTGGTTCATCATGGAAAGCAAAAGGATCCATCAGCAGCTGATCCACATGTCTGTGACTATGGCTGTGAGATGACCTTTTGCCCAAATGCCTTTTAAGCCTCCCATGGCTATCTCTTTTTCTTGAATATTTTTTAACTAGCTTTTGTTTCTTCATGGACCTCCCTTCATCAATTCTTGATGACAAAGACTCTTCAAGCTCAGCCTCGTTCGAAGAGCTACTGGAGGACTCAGAATCTGAGCTTTCCACCGGCTTAGACCAGTTTTTTTGTACTTAAGTGAGTCATTGCTGATTGATCATTCTCCCTTGGATTTTCAGTATGATGGATGGCTGACGCTTTTGTCTTCTTCTTTAAACCCATATCTGCTTTTTAATGGCCCTCAACTTATCTCGTTCCTCAGTGGTGTATTCATTGTTTTCCCCAACCACCTCCACTAAAGGTGATGAATTTGCTTGCTCGTTCGGATCCATCAGAACAGGTCTTTCTATTTGTTTTTAATGCTAGATTCAGGCACCTTCTCCTCCCAGTTTGGTCGCCAATTTGGTGTGGTTTATTTTGGGCTGAGGGTAATTTTGTAAATTGTTTTGAGTATTAAATGTTTTGGTGTTAAGTAGTGAGAGATCTGAGTAGCCTGGTTGTATTAAATGTTCATTACTCTCATTAATGAAAGTATTTGAGGTATGTATACCGTTAATTAAGGACCCATGGGCTTTTGGCTCAAGTTATCAAACCGGGTCGAGTTGAAGGACCCATTTACTTATTAAGCTGATTAGCACATTACTTAGTCAAAAAATGTTTAGGTACTTATTTACTTTTGTCCTATCCGTATAGTTCAGTGGCATGTTTATGTCCGAATTTCCCTTGTCCGGATAACGAAGTAGGTTGTGACTGAATAATCCGAACTCATCAAAGCCAACAACTGGTTTCTCAGGAGGGTCAGATTTGTTTTTAGGTTTCTTGTGAGAAGAGGGTTTTCTCATAAACAAAATCAGAGTTTCTCTCTATAAGAAATGGAAAATAACAAGTGTTTATCTCTCTAGAACTCACGTAAAATGTGAAAATGAAGAAGTAAGACTATTTATAGGCGAGTAATCATGGTAACGCTTCGTTCCATGGAGAAGCGCAATCGAAAAGAGCGTCGGGAAGATCAAGAGTCGCTTAACCAAAACGTTAGTTAAAGTGTAGTCAAGTTATCGCGAGACACGTGTCCACCCTGATAACTACCGCACACCTAGGCGGCTAGCCTCATGATGCACGCATTGAGTAATTTAACACGTGGAAGTTGCAAATATAGACGACAAATTGATGTGCGACACGTGGATGAGTAAGAAAACCGGTTTTGTTGGTAAAGAAAATGGGCCTCTAGAAAAGATAACCTGACTCAAGGCTTGTAGAGTGGGGCCCCAGAGTTTGATTACAATTCTGATTAAATTTCGATGCGCCAGAATATAACAGATTAGTAGTTCGACACTAACAAACTATTGTTGAACACTGATAGTTTATTCTGTCGACCCTGTAATGAAAGGTCGACAAATAACACATGTGTCATAACATCGGTGTTTTGCGGTGTGTGACGACAAGGCAAACAATACCAGAAAAGTTATTTCTGCAGATTCCTTACCAGAAGGCTTAGCAGTCAAGTAGTTTTTGCTCGACTCTCCGCAAAACTAGGGGGCTACTGATAAGGACGTGAAATGTCAAGATTATTAGGGGGCTTAATTTATAATATAAAGGCATGTAAGGGCATATTTGTAAAATTAGGAGATATAAGAAACAAGTGTAAATATGAGGGCCACTATGTAATTAATATAAACATTGCATGTGACAGTGAAGCCCACCACTGGAACTATATAAGGAAAGATTCCTTTTTGGGAAAAAGGGACTTTTTAAATATTGGTACTTTATTTTGACTACTTTTTCTCTCTAAAACTTTGTACATATTCTCCTGAAACAATTCCACTATACACGTTATTCGATAATCGGACCCAGATTTCTCTAGAACTATCAGTATTGTGAGTTTGAGAGAGGGTATTCGAGATATTAGGCCCATGCTCATTAGCTCGTATATTATATCTACAAATAAGAGCATATACTATATATAATTAATATGTTTCCTAAATAAACAAAAACTTTAATTGTTTTTTTACGACTTCTTCTTCTCTCTTTTCCATCTCTTTGTTTATTAACCAATATGTGCAATTTGATTGTGAAAAAATAATTGTGTTCTAGTTACCTAATTACATGCAATTGTATTGTGTAATCAAGAAGAAACTAGTTGCGTAAATATGACATTAGTCGCGAAATAAGTTTGGAATAAACAAATATATTTGAGGTACGAAATGACGTGTATTTGGTTGCTAAAAAATAATTGTGTTCCAATTGTGTAATTTTGTGTATATAGGTTGTGAAAATAAGAAAAAAGGCAAAAATATCACTCATATATTTCATTTTGTTCATCTTTAAAAATTAGGAATATATGAGTTGGGATTTGAAAGATATGGAGATTCGAAGGTTAAAATAAGTGATTGTTAAAAAATGTGTTTTTGTCTTAAAAGGTATTGTGCGAAGCATTAATGCTGCAAGTGGTTTTCTAAAATTTTCTAAACATATGATTATCAAAAATTTTGATTTTTTTTCGAATGATTTTTGGCAACTCTACAGTGTGATGACAATGTTGGTTCAAAATGGTCCGAACTAGCTTGACTCCGTCGATCTTTGTCCGACCCGAACTTATAACGAACTGAGTACAATAATGAAAATTATGGCCCGTATACGGATCAGGACGGTATGAAATTTTAGTTTGTCCAACCCAACTCGTCCAAAAATATAAATGTTAGAGATATTAGGCCCATGCTCATCAACTCATATGTTTTACTCTTTTTGTGATGACCAAGAAAGTGGAAGATAAACAATATTCTTTTTTCTTTCTTGTGTTAAAGTTATTAGCTTTTTTTCTTTCATGTGTTAAAGATATTAGGCTCAAGCCCATTAGCGCATATGTGTTATCTATAAATAGAAACCTATACTCTATCTAATATATACGTTTTTAAATAATAAAACCATAATCATTTTTTTTGTTGTTTTTTTTCTACATGATGTAAGAGCGTGAGGGACATTTGTTTTAGCTGCCCGCTGGAAGAAATAAAAAAATATTGTTTGTCTTCCGCTTTTTGGTCATCACAAAAAGATATAAAACATATGAACTATACATGAGCATAATATCTTTAACAATAAACAATATATAAAAATAGAAAAAATAAAAATAATGATATAAAAAATATTAATTAATAAAAACTGGTGAGGATAATTTCAGTTTAAGGGTAATTTTGTCAGAAGTTTTGTGATGTTTCAAGAGTATTTAATATTTGGGTAGTTTGTAGTGAGAGATTTAAGCTGCCTGGTTGTATTAAATGTCCATTACCCTCATTAATGAAAGTGGTTGGGTATTTATACCCTTAATTATGGGCCTCATGGGTTTTCGGGTCAAACTCATGAAACCGGGTCAAATTCAAAGGCCCATTAGTTTATTAAGCACGTTGGTAATTAGCTTAGTCATAAAATGATTAGTTTTTAATACTTTAGTCATGTTCGGATGGTTCAGTGGGTGGTTTTTATCCGAAATGCCCCTGCCCGGTTTCTACAGTGAGTGGTGAGAAAATCCGGACTCATCAGTAACCCCTTTTTTAGGTTATGTTCGAAGGCCTTTGACAAGACCTAAAAAATCGCTCACGAGCACCTGTAACAATGTCCGGGCAGATTTCGAATTGTATAACGGATTTATCTGGACTAACAAACCTCTCAGAAGCTCAACGGTTTTGCCAAAGATCGTGGGACACGTGTCCCTTCCTCATTTGCCTCACCAGCCGTTTTTCTCCTAGAACAGCGCTCCCACTAACCTCAAAAAGTAGCCCCTTCAATTAATGCTGGTGATGTCAGCGCCATCTTTAATCATTACTCTATCTTTTCGAATTCTCCTAGGTTTCAAGGTATCTTTTGTTTCTTTAGTATAAATTAAAGCACTTTTCAATGTTTTACCATCTTCAACATCTTTTTACTTCCAATCTTCAGAGCTTTTACCTTTCTTTTCCAAAAACGCATTTTAGTGTAAGTTTATGTTTACAACAAGAAACGATTTAGTAAAAGGTGGGTGGCTGAATCTGTCGGAGTTAGAGAATGCACAAAGGGTCGAACGAGAGAAGCGCATTGCAGCAGGCCTCCCAGTCTCTCCTATTGACAAACCTGAAACACCAACCTCAGAGCCTGATCGAGGTTCGTCTTCTGCCAGAAGCTCCAAACCTAGAAGGTTATTTCAACCTAGTCTTTTACCGATCATCTCAGGCTCATCGGTCTAGGAATCGGAGCCTATTGTCGAACAAGAGCAAGTAATTACAAGTGTTAGGAGACCCTCTACATTCATAGCTATGGGATCGGATGCTGACGTTTCCCCAGAAAAGCTAATAAATCGTCGAAAAGGTCATCTGGTAAAAGGCTAGGCTACTGCTCCACCATCTAAATCTCCAAAATCTGTGCCCTCTAAGTCTGGGGCAAGATAAACTTACAGGGTCAGAAGCACCCATCAAGGTTCCTAAAGACAAATTGTCTTGTCCGGAGGTCACCGGTTCAAGTCTCCGAAATGAACCCTCCGGATCTGAGCCCCAAACGGACTCCAGACCATAAGAAGAAAGCTATGCTCAGCCATCCAGACAGCTTACTGAGCCAACCACTAGCACTTCTCTCCCAAAAACAGCTGATGAAGAGGAAGGAACCGGTGAGAGTTCAAGCGCCGAACTCAAAATTCCTAAGAAAGGAGGTGATAAAGGAGAATCCGAAGGGAACAAGCCCTGAAGTTTTAAACATTTTTTGTTTTCTTATTTTTCCGAACTACTAAAGTCCTTGAATGGCTAAGGCATTTTTTGTATTGCTACCCGGTTTGAGACTGGATAAATCTTTTGAAACATTTATAGTCCTTGGATGGCCAAGACATATTTTGTATCTTGGTAACGTTATCCGGTTTCTGTCCGAACATGCTTATTTATCAAATTTGGATTTATTTCACACTTTCTTTAATTTTAATTTTAACGGCTAACATTTAAACAACCCCAATTATTTCAGAAGTATTAAAGTGAGAGTGTTTAATATCTCCGATGACATGTGTTTAATGGTCATAATTCAGCAAGATTAATCCAATCTGCCAAAGATCCATGGTGTTAAATCAAAGACTTTTACTTGAATAAAATTGTAATTAAACCACATCGAACGTTTGAATAAGGCATCGTATTTTATTGAAAAAACCGGACACCTCATTAAAACCTCCCCGCGCCACTAGGGTAGGAAAGAGTATGCCCCCTAATATTTATATTGATTTTCAACAAATAAATATTTACACAACTTTTATTCTAGATATAACCTGAGGTGTTCAATATTCCATGGGTGCTTCAAAATTCTTCCATTTTTGTCTTGAAGCGTATATGTCCCGCGCTTAAGCTTTTCAGAGACCTCATAAGGGCTTTCCCAGTTCAGAGCCAGCTTACCGAATTACTTCTCCTTAGTGTACAAGAATTTTTTTTCTCAAAACCTTATCTCCCAATTGAAAATCTCTTCACTTAATCTTGGAAGAAAATCCGCTTCTCATCAAGCCTTGGTAGTGGATTGTGCTAAGATGAGCTTTAACCCTTCTTTCTTCTATTAAGTCAAACTGATTCCTAATTTCCATCTCATTGGCTTGTTCAAAATAGTTATGGACCCTGTATGATGGTAGGGTTGCTTCCATAGGGGTAATTGCATCCATCCCATACACTAAGGCAAAATGAGACTCTTGTGTAGCAGCCCTAAGAGTAGTTCGGTATGCCCACAACACTTCTTGCAAATAACTTGGCCACTTCCTTGCATGCCCTTATAAATTCTTGTTTAATCCGGACAAGATAGTTCTGTTTGCCACTTCAACCTGACCATTTTATTATGGGTGTAAAGGAGAAGAGAAGCAATGCTGAATGCCCCTGGAGGCACATAAATTCTCCATATCCCTGTTATCAAATTGTGGCCCGTTATCAGTGGTAATCTTTTGGGGAATCCAAAATCTGCAGCATATATTAGATATGATGAACTTTATGACAGCTTTCGAAGTGGTCCCTGCCAGAGGAGCTGCTTCTATCCACTTTGAAAAGTAGTCTATAGCTATAATAATAGTCCTGCACCCTCCGGACACCATTGGTAGAGACCCAACTAAATCTAATCCCCAACGAGCAAAAGGTACTGGCTCGGAAATAGACTCTATAGGCACTGCAGGGACATGAATTTCGTTACCATACCTTTGACAAGGATCACACTTTTCATCAATTCCTTAGCATCTATAATTATTAATGGCCAATAGTATCCGGCCAACAAAACCCTCTGGGTTAGAGCCCTATACCCACAGTGTGCTGATCCCTCTCCGTCGTATAGTTCGGATAGAACGGTTTGGCATTCTTCAACCCCCAAACAACGCAGGAGAGGTCTACTGAAGGATTTTTTATACAAAACCTCTCTTATGATAAAAAAACCACGAGCCCTGTGTTTAATTTTTCTTTCCATAGCTTTATTCGGAGGCAAAACCCCATCAGAGATATATTGAAGGAGGGGATATATCCAATCTTTGGATTGAACTTCTTGTACACTTAAACTCTCCTCTTTTTCCTTGTTCTGACTTGATTGTATAGATGAGAATTCTTGTATATGAATCCAAGGGTAGGATTCAGAGTACACTATGGTTGCCAAGGAGTCTGTCAACGTATTTTCTGATCTAAGAATGTGCTTATAGCAAACATTCTCGAAATTGGCTGCCACTTCTGTAAGGATGAATAAGTATTTGATCAGTTGTTCCTTCTTGGCCTCAGACTGACCTTGAACATGGTGGATAAGAAGCTGAGAAATAATAATCAACCTAACTCTTTTAGCCCCACTTAGTAAAGCTAACTTGAGACTATCTATAGCTGCTTCGTATTCAGACTCGTTGTTAGAGGCCCTGCACCCAAAGCATATAGCCTGATATAGTTTATCACCATATGGAGAGGATAATAAAATTCCATCCCCACAACCCATTGTGCTTGATCCACCATCAGTCCGGACCACCCATTATTTTTTAGTTTTATCCTCTGAAGCCTATTTAGAACTCCTGTCCAAATGAAATTCCACCAAGAAGTCAGCAACAGATTGAGCCTTTATAGCAGTTCGTGGGGGGAAAATCAATATCATAATCACCTAACTCTTCTGACCACTTGGTTATCCTGCTTGATATGTTTGATTTTTGAAGAACGCTCTTTAATGGAAAAGATTTTCGGACAACGATGGAATGAGATTGAAAATATGGCCTCCTTTTCCTTGCAGCAATCACTAAGGCTAGTGCCAGCTTTTCAAGCTTTAGGTACCTCTTCTCAGCATCTATCAGGCTCTTGCTGATGTAGTACACCGGACGAGGATAATTGTCCAGCTCTCTTACCAATACTGTGCTTATAGCATATTCTGACACAGTCAAATACACATAAAGTGTTTCTTATTTTACAGGCTTAAAAAGGTTTTTGGTGAAGACAAATGCTTTTTTATTTCATCAAAAGCTTGGCTGCACTGTGGAGACCAGTTGAAATCTTTAGCACCTTTTAAGGTCTGAAAAAATAGAGCACACTTGTCCGAAGACCTTGAAATAAAACGATTTAAGACAGTCAATCTTCCCGTTAGCCTATGGACTTCTTTAATATTTTGAGGGGGATCCATTTTTAACATGGTATCAAGCTGATCTGGGTCAGGCTGTATCCCTTTCTCACTTATTACATACCCCAAAAAGTTTCCCGACTTGACCCCAAAAACACAATTTTCTGGATTTAGCTTTAAGTTTACCTTAGTTAAGTTGGCAAAAGTTTCTTGAAGATCAGTTATGTGTAAATATTCTTCTAAGCTTTTAACCATCATATCATTAATGTACACCTTCATATTCTTTCCAATCCGATCAACAAATGTTTTGTTCACCAATCTTTAATAAGTGGCCCCAACATTCTTCAACCTAAAATGCATCACTTTGTAGCAATGGAGACCCCTATCTGTAACAAAGGTAGTATGATCCTGGTCCTTCGGATCCACCTGTATCTGGTTGTACCCAGAGAGGGCATCCATAAAGGACAATAACTTGTTTCCAGATGTTGAGTCCTCCAACTGGTCTATTCGGGGGACTGGATAAAGATCTTTTGGGCAAGCTCTGTTGAGGTCAGTGAAATCAATACACATTCGCCACTTTCCATTAGTTTTCTTAACTAACACTGGATTGGTAGTCCATAAAGGATACTAGGACTCCTTTATGTGCCCCATCTTGGTGAGTTGGTCGATTTCCTAGACTATTACATCAGCTTTCTCCTTAGAAAAATCTCTCTTTTTTTGCACAGCAGGTGCAACATCACTTCCGATGGACAGCTTGTGTGATATAACACTTGCAGGCACTCCGGTCACATTAGCATTACACCAAGCAAAGACATGTTGGTGATTTGCCAAAAAGGACAAGAATTTTAATTTCAACTCTGGCCCCATCTTGGAGCCAATTTTTAACACTTCGACCTCCAGCCAAAAAATGGGTCTCAACCTCTTCAACCGGTATTATAACACCAGGGGTTTCTCTAGGGTTATCAATTTCACCCTCACCCCCAATAAGCCCTAATAACTGTTATTTTTCATTAACCCGGACTGCTCCCAAAGTTTTAGGAGCAAGTGCAGTTACATAACACTCCCTTGCTATCTTTTGGCTACTCCGGACAACTCCCACTTGCCCTTGAACAACATATTTCAAACATTGGTGGACTGTTGAGGCCACAACATGCATTCTAGAAAGCCATGACATCCCAAAGATTGCATTATAGCATAAATGGCAATCCACCACAAAAATAATGCTTTAACCAGCTTCTTAAAAGGCCCCTTGCCCAACAACACCTCTTCTTAAAACTCTCCAATTACATCCGCTGAGCTCCCTGTGAAGCCCACAATGGTTTTGTTTGACCGTTGAATAACGGCCGGATTTTTCATCTGCTTGTAAGAATTCAAAAAAAGAATGTTTGCTGAACTGCCAGTGTCAATCAAAATTCGTCTGATATCATTCCCCCCAATGGATGCTCCTATCACCACTGCATCTTCATGAGGCCCAATAATGTCTCTTAAATCATCCTCATCAAAGACTATAAATGGAAAATGAGTTTGGGACTGGTACAAAGACATGCCACCTTCCAGTTGAGTAGCTAGATTATGAACATGCCTCTTCCTTGATGAAGAAGTGGGTGTCGTCATGGTGTCCCCTCCGAAAATGGTAAGTGACTCAAAGAAACTAATGAGTCCGGACACTGGTTTGACCTGTTCAGTTATGATCCCCACCTTATTTCGAGTTGGGCCAGGCTCCAAATACTCCGAATAAACATCAAATCTTTCATGGATCACCATTGCCTCCTCCGGAGCAGATGTTCCTGCATTATTCGTAGGGCCAATTCGAGGAGCATTGTCAGGCATGTTCCCACTTCTTCTTTTGAAATAGGCACCCAACTTGCATCTTTCAATAAGATTATGTACTTCTTGCTTCAAAGCGATACAATCTTGGGTATTATGGCCAATATCATGATGATACTGGCAAAAACAAGTATTACGACTTTCTCTAGGAGTTTGCAATACTGCTGGTTTCTGGAAATGGACCTTATCTTTAGTCTTATCATAAATGGTTGCCACACTTTATTTTAATTCAGCAAACCACTCCGATTGAACCCAAGGACCTCTTTTAGTCCTTGACTGTTGACTCTGAGCTGGATTTGAGTTAGATTTAGCCCTGTTGGGCCCTTGTCCGGTCTCTTTAGCTTTGTATACGGACTGGTTTTGATTTTGAGCTGCTGCGGTAGACCTCACCTGACGGTGCACCCTAGTTTTCTTAGTCTCATCTATGTTGATCTGCTTGCCCACCTGGTTTAACAAACAACCCCAGGTCATGGCCTTCTTCATTGTCACTGAATAGCTAGCTTCCCAGGGTTTAACCCTTGTCTCAATGAAGCAATCGCTACTTGCTTGAAGCAATTAGCTAACCCGTTCTTGGTATTTACGAACCGACTTATGTAGTCTTTCAAGGATTCATTTGGCTCTTGGGCACAATGAACAATATTATCTCTATTTCCCTTCACCTCTTTACTTCCCACAAACTACCATCGGAAGGCAACCCAAAATGTATCAAAGTTTATGATACAACCTTGGGGCAAACTATTGTACCACTTTAGAGCACTTCCCGTTAAAGATCGGGAGAAGGCCATACATAGAAGTTTGTCATCATCATCGAAATTCATCATGAATTTTTTGAACTGCTCCAGATGATTGTCCGGATCTTTACTCCTATCGTATTTCTCCATGTTAGTACCGTCAGACCTCTTAGGTAGGTTTCCGGACAGGATTTTGGCAGACAATGGTGATTGTTTCCAATTCCTACCATGACTGAAGATAGTGTCTTCATTAGGTGTTGCAAAAATACCTGGTTCATCATGGAAAGCAAAAGGATCCATCAGCAGCTGATCCACATGTCTGTGACTATGGCTGTGAGATGACCTTTTGCCCAAATGCCTTTTAAGCCTCCCATGGCTATCTCTTTTTCTTGAATATTTTTTAACTAGCTTTTGTTTCTTCATGGACCTCCCTTCATCAATTCTTGATGACAAAGACTCTTCAAGCTCAGCCTCGTTCGAAGAGCTACTGGAGGACTCAGAATCTGAGCTTTCCACCGGCTTAGACCAGTTTTTTTGTACTTAAGTGAGTCATTGCTGATTGATCATTCTCCCTTGGATTTTCAGTATGATGGATGGCTGACGCTTTTGTCTTCTTCTTTAAACCCATATCTGCTTTTTAATGGCCCTCAACTTATCTCGTTCCTCAGTGGTGTATTCATTGTTTTCCCCAACCACCTCCACTAAAGGTGATGAATTTGCTTGCTCGTTCGGATCCATCAGAACAGGTCTTTCTATTTGTTTTTAATGCTAGATTCAGGCACCTTCTCCTCCCAGTTTGGTCGCCAATTTGGTGTGGTTTATTTTGGGCTGAGGGTAATTTTGTAAATTGTTTTGAGTATTAAATGTTTTGGTGTTAAGTAGTGAGAGATCTGAGTAGCCTGGTTGTATTAAATGTTCATTACTCTCATTAATGAAAGTATTTGAGGTATGTATACCGTTAATTAAGGACCCATGGGCTTTTGGCTCAAGTTATCAAACCGGGTCGAGTTGAAGGACCCATTTACTTATTAAGCTGATTAGCACATTACTTAGTCAAAAAATGTTTAGGTACTTATTTACTTTTGTCCTATCCGTATAGTTCAGTGGCATGTTTATGTCCGAATTTCCCTTGTCCGGATAACGAAGTAGGCTGTGACTGAATAATCCGAACTCATCAAAGCCAACAACTGGTTTCTCAGGAGGGTCAGATTTGTTTTTAGGTTTCTTGTGAGAAGAGGGTTTTCTCATAAACAAAATCAGAGTTTCTCTCTATAAGAAATGGAAAATAACAAGTGTTTATCTCTCTAGAACTCACGTAAAATGTGAAAATGAAGAAGTAAGACTATTTATAGGCGAGTAATCATGGTAACGCTTCGTTCCATGGAGAAGCGCAATCGAAAAGAGCGTCGGGAAGATCAAGAGTCGCTTAACCAAAACGTTAGTTAAAGTGTAGTCAAGTTATCGCGAGACACGTGTCCACCCTGATAACTACCGCACACCTAGGCGGCTAGCCTCATGATGCACGCATTGAGTAATTTAACACGTGGAAGTTGCAAATATAGACGACAAATTGATGTGCGACACGTGGATGAGTAAGAAAACCGGTTTTGTTGGTAAAGAAAATGGGCCTCTAGAAAAGATAACCTGACTCAAGGCTTGTAGAGTGGGGCCCCAGAGTTTGATTACAATTCTGATTAAATTTCGATGCGCCAGAATATAACAGATTAGTAGTTCGACACTAACAAACTATTGTTGAACACTGATAGTTTATTCTGTCGACCCTGTAATGAAAGGTCGACAAATAACACATGTGTCATAACATCGGTGTTTTGCGGTGTGTGACGACAAGGCAAACAATACCAGAAAAGTTATTTCTGCAGATTCCTTACCAGAAGGCTTAGCAGTCAAGTAGTTTTTGCTCGACTCTCCGCAAAACTAGGGGGCTACTGATAAGGACGTGAAATGTCAAGATTATTAGGGGGCTTAATTTATAATATAAAGGCATGTAAGGGCATATTTGTAAAATTAGGAGATATAAGAAACAAGTGTAAATATGAGGGCCACTATGTAATTAATATAAACATTGCATGTGACAGTGAAGCCCACCACTGGAACTATATAAGGAAAGATTCCTTTTTGGGAAAAAGGGACTTTTTAAATATTGGTACTTTATTTTGACTACTTTTTCTCTCTAAAACTTTGTACATATTCTCCTGAAACAATTCCACTATACACGTTATTCGATAATCGGACCCAGATTTCTCTAGAACTATCAGTATTGTGAGTTTGAGAGAGGGTATTCGAGATATTAGGCCCATGCTCATTAGCTCGTATATTATATCTACAAATAAGAGCATATACTATATATAATTAATATGTTTCCTAAATAAACAAAAACTTTAATTGTTTTTTTACGACTTCTTCTTCTCTCTTTTCCATCTCTTTGTTTATTAACCAATATGTGCAATTTGATTGTGAAAAAATAATTGTGTTCTAGTTACCTAATTACATGCAATTGTATTGTGTAATCAAGAAGAAACTAGTTGCGTAAATATGACATTAGTCGCGAAATAAGTTTGGAATAAACAAATATATTTGAGGTACGAAATGACGTGTATTTGGTTGCTAAAAAATAATTGTGTTCCAATTGTGTAATTTTGTGTATATAGGTTGTGAAAATAAGAAAAAAGGCAAAAATATCACTCATATATTTCATTTTGTTCATCTTTAAAAATTAGGAATATATGAGTTGGGATTTGAAAGATATGGAGATTCGAAGGTTAAAATAAGTGATTGTTAAAAAATGTGTTTTTGTCTTAAAAGGTATTGTGCGAAGCATTAATGCTGCAAGTGGTTTTCTAAAATTTTCTAAACATATGATTATCAAAAATTTTGATTTTTTTTCGAATGATTTTTGGCAACTCTACAGTGTGATGACAATGTTGGTTCAAAATGGTCCGAACTAGCTTGACTCCGTCGATCTTTGTCCGACCCGAACTTATAACGAACTGAGTACAATAATGAAAATTATGGCCCGTATACGGATCAGGACGGTATGAAATTTTAGTTTGTCCAACCCAACTCGTCCAAAAATATAAATGTTAGAGATATTAGGCCCATGCTCATCAACTCATATGTTTTACTCTTTTTGTGATGACCAAGAAAGTGGAAGATAAACAATATTCTTTTTTCTTTCTTGTGTTAAAGTTATTAGCTTTTTTTCTTTCATGTGTTAAAGATATTAGGCTCAAGCCCATTAGCGCATATGTGTTATCTATAAATAGAAACCTATACTCTATCTAATATATACGTTTTTAAATAATAAAACCATAATCATTTTTTTTGTTGTTTTTTTTCTACATGATGTAAGAGCGTGAGGGACATTTGTTTTAGCTGCCCGCTGGAAGAAATAAAAAAATATTGTTTGTCTTCCGCTTTTTGGTCATCACAAAAAGATATAAAACATATGAACTATACATGAGCATAATATCTTTAACAATAAACAATATATAAAAATAGAAAAAATAAAAATAATGATATAAAAAATATTAATTAATAAAAACTGGTGAGGATAATTTCAGTTTAAGGGTAATTTTGTCAGAAGTTTTGTGATGTTTCAAGAGTATTTAATATTTGGGTAGTTTGTAGTGAGAGATTTAAGCTGCCTGGTTGTATTAAATGTCCATTACCCTCATTAATGAAAGTGGTTGGGTATTTATACCCTTAATTATGGGCCTCATGGGTTTTCGGGTCAAACTCATGAAACCGGGTCAAATTCAAAGGCCCATTAGTTTATTAAGCACGTTGGTAATTAGCTTAGTCATAAAATGATTAGTTTTTAATACTTTAGTCATGTTCGGATGGTTCAGTGGGTGGTTTTTATCCGAAATGCCCCTGCCCGGTTTCTACAGTGAGTGGTGAGAAAATCCGGACTCATCAGTAACCCCTTTTTTAGGTTATGTTCGAAGGCCTTTGACAAGACCTAAAAAATCGCTCACGAGCACCTGTAACAATGTCCGGGCAGATTTCGAATTGTATAACGGATTTATCTGGACTAACAAACCTCTCAGAAGCTCAATGGTTTTGCCAAAGATCGTGGGACACGTGTCCCTTCCTCATTTGCCTCACCAGCCGTTTTTCTCCTAGAACAGCGCTCCCACTAACCTCAAAAAGTAGCCCCTTCAATTAATGCTGGTGATGTCAGTGCCATCTTTAATCATTACTCTATCTTTTCGAATTCTCCTAGGTTTCAAGGTATCTTTTGTTTCTTTAGTATAAATTAAAGCACTTTTCAATGTTTTACCATCTTCAACATCTTTTTACTTCCAATCTTCAGAGCTTTTACCTTTCTTTTCCAAAAACGCATTTTAGTGTAAGTTTATGTTTACAACAAGAAACGATTTAGTAAAAGGTGGGTGGCTGAATCTGTCGGAGTTAGAGAATGCACAAAGGGTCGAACGAGAGAAGCGCATTGCAGCAGGCCTCCCAGTCTCTCCTATTGACAAACCTGAAACACCAACCTCAGAGCCTGATCGAGGTTCGTCTTCTGCCAGAAGCTCCAAACCTAGAAGGTTATTTCAACCTAGTCTTTTACCGATCATCTCAGGCTCATCGGTCTAGGAATCGGAGCCTATTGTCGAACAAGAGCAAGTAATTACAAGTGTTAGGAGACCCTCTACATTCATAGCTATGGGATCGGATGCTGACGTTTCCCCAGAAAAGCTAATAAATCGTCGAAAAGGTCATCTGGTAAAAGGCTAGGCTACTGCTCCACCATCTAAATCTCCAAAATCTGTGCCCTCTAAGTCTGGGGCAAGATAAACTTACAGGGTCAGAAGCACCCATCAAGGTTCCTAAAGACAAATTGTCTTGTCCGGAGGTCACCGGTTCAAGTCTCCGAAATGAACCCTCCGGATCTGAGCCCCAAACGGACTCCAGACCATAAGAAGAAAGCTATGCTCAGCCATCCAGACAGCTTACTGAGCCAACCACTAGCACTTCTCTCCCAAAAACAGCTGATAACCCTTCCATGGTAATGGGAGATGTGATGGAGGACAGTGTTGAAGAAGCCTCTTTTGAGACCGATATCTCCGGGAAAACGAGTAAGACTGCCATTGTCAAGAAAAGCAAAGGCAAAGAGAAATTATGTTTAAAGCATCTGAACCTGCCGGAGTGCCTCGTAGGAAAAGTGGGACCTTGTTTCCACAAAGTAAGTGTAAAGTACCTGCTAGCCATGCAGAAGATCAATTATACCTTTATCCATACAGCTGAACTAGGCCGGATGCGGATGAAGTGGGGGATCCCAGAAAATGTTAAAGTGAGGATACCAGTCGATCCGGAGACGCCAATGGATTGCAAACTCAGTGAGATAATTTTCTACACAGAGTTATTTAACTGGGGGCTTAAGTTCCCCTTGGACCCAGAGATTTTCAGGTATTTTCATCTGATAAAGCTCTGCCCAAGTCAACTAAGCCCCAACGCCTGGTTTACCCTCATGGCTTGTATCATGGCCTCCAGGCTCTCCGGAATTCCTCTTCCGATGGAGCAATTTGTCGATGTGGCCAACCTATGCAGAAACCATGTCATCCCCTTCTACCATTACAATATAGGTGATGATTAAAAGTGGTTGATGACTTGCTTGAGTCGGAGAAGAACTGGAAGACTCAATTTTTGTTCATCAGTGGTGCTTGGGAGAACGGGAAGAAGATTAAAGCTGCTGATAATCCAAGCATGCTTACCAGCAAATGGAGGAGTACATGTAAACATTTCATTATGCTTTCTATATTTTCTTATAATAAGTTCGTTTGTTTAATTTCTCTTCTTTTGTTTTTTGGTAGTGCTGCCGAAGGAGTTCAATGACTACTTAGAGGAGGGACAGACTAGTTGTGCCAAGTTAAATGCTTGGGCTGCGGAGAAATGGGGAAGCCACATCCACAACTGTTTTACCGGAGGCAACTTAGTAAGATCCCATCTCTGGAATACGACCGGCCGTAGAGACTTGTCTTGGGAGGAATTAACCACTCCACCTCCTCCGGGTATGATTCTTCAGAAGACAGATGCAAAGGATGGAAAGCTAGCCTTGCCAGGCAGAGCTAAAGCCCCAAGCAAAGACAAGGCTAAGCAGGATGTGGCTGAGGTCAACCCAAGTGATGTTGAGGAAACTGTCCTTGCACATACGGAGGGGCAGGAACAAGGAAGGATTGATGTTGCTTTGCTACAAGTGGTAGAAAACAAGAGTACCAAAGAAGTGGTTGGATCTCCAAAGGCCCCAAAGGCTCCCAAGAAAGACATAAAATGGGGAGCAGAAGGTGGAGATAGGGAGGCCAAGAAGAAGAAAACCTCCAAGGGAGATGAAGTTGCTCTCCGGCCTCCTGAGTCTTTTCCTCTGGTTGACCCAACAGACCCAACTCTAGCAGAGGAAATCCCAAGTGACTTTCACACTGGAGAGGGCGCCGGAGGGGACATCAACATCGATGGAGTAGATATCAGTGGGCTTCAAGTGATTGGTCTTTACTTTAATGACCTAGAGAATGATGACTTCGCTGGCCCTTACCTCCCCCAAAGCTCCTCGAACATGGTCACTTTCAATGGTAAATATTTTTCTGTTTCAAAAGAGAAGGACACGGTGACCTATTCCTTGTTGAGCAATATCCAACCGGTGCTCAACTTAGAGAAGCAGGTGCGAAATCAGTCGGCTATCATCAACACACTCACCTCTGATAAAGAGAGTTTGTCTAACAACCTCCTTACTGCCAACCAAAGTATTGAGGCATTAAAGAGAGAAAATGAAGAGTTGAAGAGGGAGAAGGAAGATTTGACCACCAAGCTGGCCACTTTGGAGAGGGTTGTCACAGAATTTCAATCCAAGTATTCTGACTTGGAGAAAAATATTTCTACTTCGAAAGAGGAGTTGAAGGCCAAAGACAACATCATCCAGACCCTGACAAATGACAAAATATCGCTTGAAGATGCTGTGTCCCGGGCTAAGCAAGAGAAAGATGACTTGCTAAAGGAACAGGAAAAGAAAATCCAAGCTAGGATTGATGTAGATACCAACGATGTGATTGACTCCCAAGAACAAAGGTATGCTGAGGTCAAGTCAGACATGGTCCTACTATTTGATCAGAAATTTCCGAAGAGGACACTCGGGGACTTATGGCGGTTCGTGGAATACGAAGACCTTCCTCACCATACTATGGCTGATGGTGATAAGCACGGTTATTCCAGTGGTTGGGATGGCACCACTGATGAAGATGAAAAGACCGGAGAGAGTCTGGATAAGGAACCAACCGATCCGAAGAAAAAACCGAGTGAAGCTGGAACATCTAAGAACTAAAATCCTTAACATGCAACCTATCTTTTAATTTTGTGTTTGAACTAAAGTCCTTGGATGGCCAAGGCATTTTTGTAAACATGTCCGACACTTGTCCGGACAAACCTTCTCTTTTAAAACTTCAAAGTCCTTGGATGGCCAAGGCATTTTATATATTTAATATCACTCTCCGGTATCTACCGGGAAATTTTATCTTGCATAATTCCTACATTGTCCTGTAGTTATTTAATTTTAATAGTTTGTATTCAAATGGACTTTAGTTATTTTATAAGTATTTTAAAGTGAGAGTGTTCAAATTCTCCGATGACATATGTTTAAATAGTCATCACCCCATCAAATTAAATCGATCTGCTAGTCAAACCACTTTGAATTTTTCAAGAAGGCATCGAATTTTATTTAAAAACCTGGACACCTCATTAAGACCTCCCCGCGCCACTAGGGTAGGAAATAGTATGCCCCCAAATATTTACATGGACTTTAAACAAGTAAATATTTACATAGTCTATTCTAAATACAACCGAAGGTGTTCGATGTTCCAGGGGTGATTCAAAATTCTTCCATCTTTATCTTTGAGCCTGTATGTTCCAGGTTTAATCTTTTCAGTGACCACAGAGGGTCCTTCCTATGTTGGAGCTAGCTTGCCAAACTGCTTCTCCTTGGTGTGTAGGAAGACTTTTCTTAGCACCTTATCTCCTGATTGAAAATCCCTCCTTCTGATTCTGGAAGCGAATCTGCTTCTGATCAAGCCCTGATAGTGTGTGGCTCTAAGGTGAGCCTACTCTTCTTTCTTCCATCAAGTCAAGCTGGTTTCTGATTGCCTCTTCATTAGCTTGTTCGGAAAAATGATGGACTCGAAATGAAGGGAGTGTAGCCTCTATGGGAGCTATTGCATCCATACCATATACCAAGGCAAATGGGGATTCTTGTGTTGCGGCCCCGAGAGTGGTTTAGTAAGCCCATAGGACTTCTTGTAGATAACTTGGCCACTTTCCAGCAGCCCCTTCTAGATTCTTCGTGGACCTCCCTTCATCAATTCTTGATGACAAAGACTCTTCAAGCTCAGCCTCGTTCGAAGAGCTACTGGAGGACTCAAAATCTGAGATTTCCACCGGCTTAGACCGACGAGACTTCTTAGAACTGACATGGGTCTTTTTTGTACTTAAGTGAGTCATTGCTGATTGATCATTATCCCTTGGATTTTCAGTATGATGGATGGCTGACGCCTTTGTCTTCTTCTTTAAACCCATATCTACTTTTTTAATGGCCCTCAACGCTTTAATTTCAGCTCTCAACTTATCTCGTTCCTCAGTGGTGTATTTATTGTTTTCCCCAACCACCTCCACTAAAGGTGATGAATTTCATTGCTCGTTCGGATCCATCAGAACAGGTCTTGCTATTGGTTTTTAATGCTAGATTCAGGCACCTTCTCCTCCCACTTTGGTCGCCAATTTGGTGTGGTTTATTTTGGGCTGAGGGTAATTTTGTAAATTGTTTTGAGTATTAAATGTTTTGGTGTTAAGTAGTGAGAGATCTGAGTAGCCTGATTGTATTAAATGTTCATTACCCTCATTAATAAAAGTATTTGGGGTATTTATACCCTTAATTAAGGACCCATGGGCTTTTGGCTCAAGTTATCTAACCGGGTCGAGTTGAAGGACCCATTTACTTATTAAGCTGATTAACACATTACTTAGTCAAAAAAGGTTTAGGTGCTTATTTATTTTTGTCCTATCCGTATAGTTCAGTGGCATGTTTATGTCCGAATTTCCCTTGTCCAGATAACGAAGTAGGCCGTGACTGAATAATCCGAACTCATCAAAGCCAAAAACTGGTTTCTCAGGAGGGTCAGATATGTTTTTAGGTTTCTTGTGAGAAGAGGGTTTTCTCATAAACAAAATCAGAGTTTCTCTCTATAAGAAATGGAAACTAACAAGTGTTTATCTCTCTCGAACTCAGGTAAAATGTGAAAATGAAGAAGTAAGACTATTTATAGGCGAGTAATCATGGTAACGGTTCGTTCCATGGAGAAGCGCAATCGAAAAGAGCGTCGGGAAGATCAAGAGTCGCTTAACCAAAACGTTAGTTAAAGTGTAGTCAAGTTATCGCGAGACACATGTCCACCCTGATAACTACCGCACACCTAGGCGGCTAGCCTCATGATGCACGCATTAGGTAATTTAACATGTGGAAGTTGCAAATACAGACGACAAATTGATGAGCGACACGTGGATGAGTAAGAAAACCGGTTTTGTTGGTAAAGAAAATGGGCCTCTGGAAAAGATAACCTGACTCAAGGCTTGTAGAGTTGGGCCCCAGAGTTTGATTACAATTCTGATTAAATTCGACGCGCCAGAATATAACAGATTAGTAGTTTGACACTAACAAACTATTGTTGAACACTGATAGTTTATTCTGTCGACCCTGTAATGAAAGGTCGACAAATAACACATGTGTTACAACATCGGTGTTTTGCGGTGTGTGACGACAAGGCAAACAATACCAGAAAAGTTATTTCTGCAGATTCCTTACCAGAAGGCTTAGCAGTCAAGTAGTTTTTGCTCGACTCTGCGTAAAACTAAGGGGCTACTGATAAGGGCATGAAATGTCAAGATTATTAGGGGGCTTAATTGATAATATAAAGGCATATAAGGGCATATTTGTAAAATTAGGAGATATAAGAAACAAGTGTAAATATGAGGGCCACTTTGTAATTAATATAAACATTGCATGTGACAGTGAAGCCCACCACTGGAACTATATAAGGAAAGATTCCTTTTTGGGAAAAAGGGACTTTTTAAATATTGGTACTTTATTTTGACTACTTTTTCTCTCTAAAACTTTGTACATATTCTCCTGACACAATTCCACTATACACGTTATTCGATAATCAGTCCCAGATATCTCTAGAACTATCAGTATTGTGAGTTTGAGAGAGGGTATTCGAGATATTAGGCCCATGCTCATTAGCTCGTATATTATATCTACAAATAAGAGCATATACTATATATGATTAATATGTTTCCTAAATAAACAAAAACCTTAATCGCTTTTTTACGACTTCTTCTTCTCTCTTTTCTGTCTCTTTGTCTATTAACAAATATGTGCAATTTGATTGTGAAAAAATAATTGTGTTCTAGTTACCTAATTACATGCAATTGTATTGTGTAATCAAGAAGAAACTAGTTTCGTAAATATGACATTAGTCGCGAAATAAGTTTGGAATAAACAAATATGTTCGAGGCACGAAATGACGTGTATTTGGTTGCTAAAAAATAATTGTGTTCCAATTGTGTAATTTTGTGTATTTAGGTTGTGAAAATAAGAAAAAAAGGCAAAAATATCACTCATATATTTCATTTTGTTCATCTTTAAAAATTAGGAATATATGAGTTGGGATTTGAAAGATATGGAGATTCGAAGGTTAAAATAAGTGATTGTTAAAAATGTGTTTTTGTCTTAAAAGGTATTGTGCGAAGCATTAATGTTGCAAGTGGTTTTCTAAAATTTTCTAAACTTTTGATTACCAATAATTTTGATTTTTTTTCGAATGATTTTTGGTAACTCTAAAGTGTGATGACAATGTTGGTTCAAAATGGTCCGAACTAGCTTGACTCCGTCGATCTTTGTCCGACCCGAACTTATAACGAACTGAGTACTAAAATGAAAATTATGGTTCGTATACGGGTCAGGACGGTATGGAATTTTAGTTTGTCCAACCCAACTCGTCCGAAAATATAAATGTTAGAGATATTAGGCCCATGCTCATCAACTCATATGTTTTACTCTTTTTGTGATGACCAATAAAGTGGAAGATAAACAATATTCTTTTTTCTTTCTTGTGTTAAAGTTATTAGTTTTTTTTTCTTTCATGTGTTAAAGATATTAGGCTCAAGCCCATTAGCGCATATGTGTTATCTATAAATAGAAACCTATACTCTATCTATAATCTATTATATACGTTTTTTAAATAATAAAACCATAATCTGTGTCAGCCCCAGACGCTGACGTTTCCCCAGAAAAGCTAATAAATCGTCGAAAAGGCCATCTGGTAAAAGGCCAGGCTACTGCTTCACCATCTAAATATCCAAAATCTGTGCCTTCTAAGTCTGGGGCAAGATAAACTTACAGGGTCAGAAGCACCCATCAAGGTTCCTAAAGACAAATTGTCTTGTCCGGAGGTCATCAGTTCAAGTCTCCGAAATGAACCCTCCGGATTTGAGCCCCAACCGGACTCCAGACTATAAGAAGAAAGCTATGCTCAACCATCCAGACAGCTTACTGAGCTAACCACTAGCACTTCTCTCCCAAAAATAGCTGATAACCCTTCCATGGTAATGGCAGATGTGATGGAGGATAGTGTTGAAGAAGCCTCTTTTGAGACCGATATCTCCGGGAAAACGAGTGAGACTGCCGTTGTCAAGAAAAGCAAAGGCAAAGAGAAATTATGTTTAAAACATCCGAACCTGCCCGAGTGCCTCGTAGGAAAAGTGGGACCTTGTTTCCGTAAAGTAAGTGTAAAGTACCTGCTAGCCATGCAGAAGATTAATTATACCTTTATCCATCAGTGGGCTTCAAGGGATTGGTCTTTGCTTTAATGACCTAGAGAAGGATGAATTCGTTGGCCCTTACCTCCCCCCAAGCTCCTCGAACATGGTCACTTTCAATGGTAAATCTTTTTCTGTTTCAAAAGAGAAGGACATGGTGACCCATTCCTTGTTGAGCAATATCCAACCGGTGCTCAACTTAGAGAAGCAGGTGCGAAATTAGTCGGCTATCATCAACACACTCACCTCTGATAAAGAGAGTTTGTCTAACAACCTCCTTACTGCCAACCAAAGTATTGAGGCATTAAAGAGAGAAAATGAAGAGTTGAAGAGGGGGAAGGAAGATTTGGCCACCAAGCTGGCCACTTCGGAGAGGGTTGTCACAGAATTTCAATCCAAGTATTCTGACTTGGAGAAAAATATTTCTACTTCGAAAGAGGAGGTAAAGGCCAAAGACAACGTCATCCAAATCCTGATGAATGATAAAATATCGCTTGAAGATGCTGTGTCCCAGACTAAGAAAGAGAAAGATGAGTTGCTAAAGGAACATGAAAAGACAATCCAAGCTAGGATTGATGCATATACCAACGATGTGATTGACTCCCAAGAACAAAGGTATGCTGAGATTTGTTTGGAACTCTATCAGCTTGGAGTTGCAAACAACTCTCAGGAAAACCTGAGAGTTTTTTGCAAACAATAAGATGCGAATTGTTCTCAAGTCTATCATCTCTGGGGTTGCAAACAGTTCTCAGGGTCACTAGAGAGTTGTTTGTGAAGTATAAGTTGCGCATTGTTTTCAACACCATCATTTCTAGGGTTGCAAACAGCTCCCAGGTTTTCCTGAGAGTTGTTTGTAAACTATAAGCTGCAAATTATTTTCAACTCTATCATCTCTGGGGTTGCAACAACTCTTAGGGTTTCCAGAGAGTTGTTTGGAACTCTACCAGGTTGGAGATGTATGCAAATCTCACGTTATATTGAGATTTGTTTGGAACTTTGATAGCAAAGAGTTGTCTGCAACTCTAATGCTTGATTGTTGTCTATATAACTATGTGTTTCATACCTCATCATCTTCTAGCAGAGGTAGTCTTAAAACTAGTTGCACGGTCGATGATACACACTCCAATCTACACTATATGAAGAACCTTGGGATAAAGTTTGTCTTTACGACCTCTAGCCTAATTGTTGAGTTCTCCATGACGAAGGGTTGCATCAGGACAAGTATTATCATCAATGATGAGTTTGGAATATTCAGACACAACCTACTGCATAATCCGGAGAGGAGTAATTCGGACAATAACATGCCACTAAGTTATCCGAACATGACAAAAGTAAAAACATCTTTTGACTAAGCTATTTGCTAATCAACTTAAAAGACTAATGGGTCTTTAAACTTGACTCGGTTTCATAACTTGACCCGTAAGCCCATGGGTCCTTAATTAAGAGTATATATACTCCAACCACTCTCATTAATGAGGGTAATGAACATTTAATTCAACTAGGTTGCTCAATTCTCTCACTACTTTATACACTAAACACTTAATACTCAAAATACTTTGTAAAACACTTTACAATATTACCCCCAGCCTAAAATAAACCAAACCAAATTGGCGACCAAAGTGGGAGAGCGAGGGTGCCTGAATCTTGCATTCAAAACTAGTAGAAAAGACTAGTTCGGATGGATCCGAACGAGCAAGCAAATCCACAACCTATGGTGGAGGTAGTTGGGGAAAAAAAAGAATACACCATTGAAGAGCGGGACAAGTTGAGAGCAGAAATAGAGGCGTTGAGGGCCATAAAACAAGCAGAAATGGGTATAAAGGAGAAGTCAAGGGCGTCAGTCATCCATCATACTGACAATCCTAGGGAGAATGATTCATCAGCAAAGACTCATTTGAGTTCAAGAAAGACCCATGTAAGTTCTAAGAAGACTCAACGATCCAAGCCGGTTGAAAGTTCAGATTCTGAGTCCTCCAGCTGCTCTTCAAACAAGGCTGAGCTTGAGGAGTCTTTATCATCAAGTAGTGATGAAGGAAGGTCCAGGAAGAAACATAAACTAGTTAAAAAATATTCAAGAAATAGAGATAGGCATGGGAGGCTTAAAAGGCATTTGGGAAAATGGTCATCTCACAGCCACATGCACAGGCATGTTGATCAGTTACTGATCGATCATTTTGCTTTCCAGACCAAACCAGGTATTTTCGCAACGCCTAATGAAGACACAGTCTTCAGTCGTAATAGGAATTAGAGACAATCACCTTTGTCTGCCAAAATACTGTCCGAAAACCTACCCAAAAGGTTTGATAGTTCCCAAATGGAGAAGTATGATGGAAGTAAGGATCTGGACAACCATCTGGAGCAGTTCAAGAGCTTCATGATGAATTTCGATGATGATGATGACAAACTTCTATGTAGATCCTTCTCCCAATCTTTTACTGGAAGTGCTCTTAAGTGGTACAACAACTTGCCCCAGGGGTGTATCAGAAACTTTGATACATTATGGGTTACCTTCCGAAGGAAATTTGTGGGAAGTAAGGAGGTGAAGGGAAATGGAGATACTATTATCCATTGTGCCCAAGAACCAAATGAGTCTTTAAACGACTACATAAGTCGGTTTGAAAATACCAAGAATGGGTTAGCGGATTGCTTCAAACAGGTGACAATTGCTTTCTTGAGACAAGGGTTGAACCTTGGGAATCTGGCTGATTCGGTGACTAGGAAGAAAGCCATGACTTGGGGTGGTTTATTAAATGAGGTGGGGAAGCAGATTAATGTGGATGAAACCAAGAAAACCACGGTACACCGTTAGGTGAGGTCCACCACAACAGCTCAAAACCAGTCCGTATATAAGGCTAAAGAGATCGGACAAGGGTCCAACAGGGCTAAACAGACTGAGTCCAACCAGAATCAATCTCAAAGCCAACAATCAAGGAGTAAAAGAGGTCTTTGGGTTCAACCGGAGTAGTTTGCAGAATTGAACGATAATGTAGCCACAATATATGACAAGACTAAGAAGGAAGTTCATTTCCGGAAGCCAACATCACTACAGTCTCCTAGAAAGAGTTGAAATACTTGCTTTTGCCAATATCACAAGGATATAGGCCATAATACTCAAGACTGCATAGCTCTGAAACAAGAAATACAGAATCTTATTGAAAGAGGCAAGCTGAGAGCCGATGTCAAAAGAAGAGGTAGCAACAGGCTTGACAATGCTCCTCAAACAGGCCCTACAAATAATGTGGGAACATCTGCTCAAGAAGGGGCAATGGTGATCCTTAAAATATTTGACGTTGATTGTGAGTATTTGGACCCTGACCCAACTTGAAATAAAGTGAGGGTCATAACAGAGCAGACCAAGACGGTGTCTGAACTGATTAATTTCTTTGAGTCACTCACCATCTTTGGAGGAGATACCATGACAACGCCCACTCCTTCATCAAGAAAGAGGCATGTTCATAGTCTGGCTACTCAGTTGGAAGGGTTCATGTCTTCTTATCAGTGCCAAACCCTTTTTCCATTTATATTTTTTGATGAGGATGATTTAAGAAATATTGTTGGGCCTCATTAGGATGTTGTGGTGATAGGAGCATCTATTGGTGGCAATAATATCCGACGGAATCTTGATAGACACAGATAGTTCGACAAACATCCTCTTTTTGAGCTCCTACAAGTTGATAAAAAATCCGGTCGTTAGTCAACGGTCAAATAAAACCATTGTCGTCTTCACAGGGAGCTCTGGGGATGTAATCGAAGAGTTTGAGGAAGAGATACTGTTGGGAAAGGGGCCTTTTAAAAAACTGTTCAAAGTCTTATTTGTTGTGGTAGATTGCCCCACATGTTACAATGCAATCTTTGAGAGGTCTTGGCTCTCTAGAATGCATGATGTGGCTTCAACAGTCTACCAGTGTTTGAAGTATGTCGTTCAAGGGCATGTGGGTGTTGTCCGAAGTAGTCAGAAGATATCAAGGGAGTGCTATGCAACTGCACTTGCTCCTAAAACTTTAGGAGCAATTTGGATTAATGAAGATTAGCAGTTACTGGGGCCTTCTGAGGGAGATGATGAGATTGATGACCCCAGAGAGCCCCCTAGTGTTATAATACCAATGGAAGAGATTGAAACCCACTCTCTGGCAGAGGTTAGAAGTATCAAGGTTGGCTCCAAGATGGCGCCAGAGTTAAAAAAGATATTTTTGTCCTTTTTATCAGACAATCAGCATATATTCGCTTGGTCTAATGGTGATGTAACCGGAGTACCTGCAAGTGTTATCTCACACAACTCAATCCGGAGTGACATTGCACTTGTTGTGCAGAAAATGAGAGCCTTCTCTAAGGATAAAGCTGATGTAATAGTCCAAAAAGTTGATCGGCTTACCAAGATGGGGCACATAAAGGAATCCCAGTATCCTCTATGGATAGCCAATCCGGTGTTGGTCAAGAAAAAGAACGGGAATGGCGTATGTGTATTGATTTTACTGACCTCAACAAGGCTTGCCCAAAAGATCTTTATCTAGTCCCCCAGATATATCAGTTGGTAGACTCAATATTTGGAAACAAGTTGTTGTCCTTCATGGATGCTTTCTCCAGGTACAACCAGATGTAGATGGATCCGAAGGACCAATATCATACTACCTTTATCACAGACAGAGGTCTCCATTGTTACAAGGTGATGCCTTTTAGGTTGAAAAATGTTGGGGCAACTTATCAGAGGTTGGTGAACAAAACATTTACTAGTCAGATTGGAAGGAATATGGAGGTATACATATATGACATGATGGTTAAAATCTTGGAGGAGGATTTGCACATAATTGACCTTCAAGAGACATTTGCTAATTTGGCAGCTGTGAATTTGAAACTAAATACAGAAAAATGTATCTTTGGACTTCGATCCGGAAAGTTTTTGGGGTATGTGATAAGTGAGAAAGGGACACAGCCCGATCCGGATCAGCTTAATACTCTACTAGAAATGGATCCTCCTCGGAATATTAAAGAGGTACAGAGACTCACTGGAAGGTTGGTTGCTTTGAATCGTTTTATTTCAAGGTCTTCGGACAAGTGTGTTCCATTTTTCCAAACCTTGAAAAATGCTAAAGATTTTGATTGGTCTCCACATTGCAGCCAAGCTTTTGTTGAAATAAAGAAACATTTATCCTCACCAAAAACTCTGTTTAAACCCATTCAAGGAGAAACATTCTACATATACTTGGCTGTGTCAGAATGTGCTATAAGCGCAGTATTGATGAGGGAAGTGGAAAACTACCCACGTCAGGTGTACTACATCAACAAAAGTCTAATAGATGCTGAGAAGAGGTACTAAAATCTTGAAAAGTTGGCACTAGCCTTAGTAATTGCAGCAAGAAAAATGAGGCCGTATTTTCAGTCTCATTCCATCATTGTCCAGACGTCTTTCCCATTGAAAAATGTTCTAGAAGGCAGACATATCAAGCAGAATGACCAAGTGGTCAGTAGATTTGGGTGATTATGACATTGATTTTGCCCCTCGAAATGCTATCAAAGCTCAATTTTTTGCTGATTTCCTGGTAGAATTCCATTCAGATAGGAACTCTAAGCAAACTTTAGAAGGAAAAGCCAAGAAAGAGTGGGTAGTCCGGACTGATGGTGGATCAAGCACAATGGGTTGTGGAGCTTGGATTTGCCTAACCTCTCCGTATGGTGATAAAATGTACCAGGCTATATGCTTTGGATTCAGGGCCTCTAACAATGAGTCTGAATATGAAGCAGCTATAGCTGGTCTCAAATTGGGTTTCCTATGTGGGGCTAAAAGATTTAGGTTGATAAGTGATTCACAGCTTCTTATCCATCATGTTCAAGGTCAGTCTGAGGCAAATAAGGAACAACTGATCAAATACTTACTCATCCTTAAAGAGGTGGCAACCAACTTCAAAAGTGTTTGTTATGAGCATATTCCTATGTCAGAAAATACATTGGCAGATTCTTTGGCAACCATAGCATATTCAGAGTCCTACCCTTGGATTCATATACAAGAATACCCATCCATACAATCAAACCAAAACAAAGAAGAGAAGGAAAGCTTGAGTACACAGGTGGTTCAACCTAAATATTGGAGATTTTCCCTTCTTCATTACATTTCTGATGAGATTTTGCCTCCGGATAAAGCTATGGCAAGGAAAATTAAATACAAGGCTCGTGGTTCTTTTATTGTAAGGGAAGTTCTCTATAAAAAAATATTTTAGTAGACCTTTACTGCGTTGCTTGGGGGTTAAAGAATCTCAAGTCATTTTATCTGAACTACACGATGGAGAATGATCAACCCAATGTGGGTACAGAGCACTAACCCGGAGGGTATTGTTGGTTGGGTACCATTGGCGATCCATAATGACATATGCTAAAGAAATGGTAAAGAAGTGTGATCCATGTCAAAGGTATGGCAACAAAATTCATGTGCCACTAGTACCTATGGAGTCTATTTCGGAGCCAATACCTTTTGCTCGTTGGGGATTGGATTTAGTTGGGCCTTTACCAATGGCGTCTAGAGGGTGCAGAACTATTATACTTGCTATTGATTACTTCTCCAAATGGATAGAGGCATCTCCTTTGGCAGGAACCACTTTGAAGGTTGTCATTAAATTTATCCTATCCAATATATGTTGCAGATTTGAGATTCCTCAAAAGATTACCACAGACAATGGGCCACAGTTTGATAACAAGGATGTGGAGATTTTTTTATCTTTTAGAGGCATTCAACACTGTGTTTCTTCTCATTTCCACCCACAAGCAAACAATCAGGTTGAAGTTGCCAACATGAGCATTTTGTCCGTATTAAAAAAGAATCTAGAAGGAGCTGCAGGGAAGTGGCCAAGTTATCTGCAAGAAGTGTTGTGGGCATACCAAACTGGGAAGGCCCTTATGAGGTCTCCAAAAAACTTAAGCTTGGGACATATAAGCTTCAGGACAAAGAAGGATGGGTTTTGAAGCACCCATGGAATATTGAACATCTTAGGTTATATTTAGAATAAAAGTTGTGTGTAAATATTTACTTGTTAGATATCAATGTAAATATTAGGGGGCATACTCTTTCCTAACCTGGTGGCACGGGGAGGTTTTAATAAGGTGTCCGTTTTTTTCATCAATAAAATGTAATGCCTTCTTAAAACATCCGGTGTGATTTTACTACACTTCAATTCAAGTAGAAATCATTGGTTCAACACTTTGGATTTTTAGTGGATCTAGAAAAACTTGGTTGAGTGATGACCATTAAATACATGTCATCGAAAATATTAAACACTCTCACTATAATGCTTCTGAAATACTAGGGGCTATTTAAACATTATCCATTAAAATTTAAAGGAAAGAAAGTGTTAAATAAAGGAAGATTTGATAAATAAACCTATTCGGACTTTAACCGAACAGGAAAAACGAAACATGTCTTGGCCATCCAAGGACTTTAAGTATTTTAAAGACTTATTCAGACTCTAACCGAATAATATTACAAAATGTGCCTTGGCCATCCAAGGACTTCAACTGTTCACAAAAAAAACAAAGATATGATTAAACCTTAGGGTTTGTTCCCTTCGGATTTTCCTTCAACACCGCCTTTCTTGAGACTTTTGAGTTCAGCACTCGAACTCTCACCAGTTTCCTCTTCATCGTCAGTAGTGGAATCTATTCCACTGGCATAGTTTTGCTTGTCGCCATCGACCATAGTGTGAAATGGGATGTCTTCATATTCCACATATTTCCATAAGGGACCAAGGGTCCTCTTCGAAAAAGTTTCACGGAAGAGCAGCACTATGTCAGACTTGACTTCATCATATTTTTTATCTATGGAATCTATCACTTCGTTGGTATATTTATCAATACCTGCCCGGAGAGCTTGCTCCTGCTGCTTCACCAAATTCTCTTTCTCCTTGGCCATCTTCGACACGGTACTTTCTAATGAATTCTTCTCATCAGATAGGGTTTGGATGACAATATCTTTGGTCTTCCGGTCCTCCTCTAATGTTCAGAGGTCCTTTTCCAAACCAGAGTACTTAGTTTGGAGCTCAGTTTTGGTAGTATCCGAAGTGGCCAATTTGGTGGATCAATCTTCCTTGTCCTTCTTCAATGCCTCTATCTCCTTCTTCAATTCTTCTATACTCCAATTGGCATTGAGAATGCTGGTTGATAGAACTTCCTTGTCAGTGGTGAAGGAATTAATGAGGGTGGTCTGACTTTTCACTTGTCTTTCCAAGTCAAGTACTGGCTGAATGTGGCCAAGGAAGGAATGGCTCAGATATCTTGTTCTCCAGAGACGGAGAAAGACTTACCATTGAAGGTCACCAGATTAGAAGAGCGGGAGGGGCGATAGGGACTTGCGAAATCATCATTCTCAGAATCATTGGAGTATAAATCAATGTCTTGAAGGGCACTAATGTCCACTTTTTCAGTCCCTCCTCCAGCAACCTCTCCAGAATGTAGACCTGTTGGGATCTTCTCTTGTAGAGTGGGATCAACAGGGGCTGGTGGAGGTAAAGTCTCTGAAGGGCAAAGAATTATTTCTTATCCTAATGTGACTTTCTTCTTTTTAGCAGCCTTCTCGTCACTGCTAGCCCTTTTTTCCGGTCCTTCTTGGGAGGCTTTGGTGGGTTCTGCGACTCTCCTACCTCCCTTACTGTTTCAGCATCTACCACTTTGAGCAGAGTAGCGTCGATTCCCTCTTGGTTCCCCGAACCAGTCCCCTCTGTGGCTGCTTGAGCCGACTTTGCTGCAACTTTCTTCTTCTGTTCTTCATCTTGCTAGGAGCCTTTGCTCTTGAAGGTAAGAACAATTTTCCATCCTTGGCCTACGTCCATTTGAGAATTACACCAGAGGCTGGCAATGTATTCAGCTTTTCCCATGAGAGGTCTCTCTGGCCTGTGGTGTTCCACATATGGGACCTTACAAGATTTCCCGAGGTAAATTAGTTGTGAAAAGCATTCCCCCAATGCTCCGCAGCCCATGCGTTAAGCCTTGCGCAGGTCTTTTGCCCCTCCTCTAGGTGTCCGATGAACTCATTTGGCAGCACTAAAAAAGAAGTGACAAATTAATCAGAAGGGGAACACTTATGACTTAAAAGGAAAAGCATGAGAAACAAAGATAAAATAGAAACTCACTAGTACTTTTCCACCTGCTAGTCAGCATGCTAGGATTGATGTTGGCCTTAATCTTCCTACCATTCTCCCATGTCCCACTGACAAACAGAAACTGTGTCCTCCAGTTCTTTTCGGACTCCACCAAGTCATCTACCACTTTGAAGTTGTTCCCCATATTGTGATGGTAGATAGGAATCTAATGATTCTTGCATAAGCTTGCCACAACAATAAATTGCTCCATTGGGAATGAGATTTTTTGAAAACCTTGATGCCATTATGCAAGCAAGGAGAGAACACCAAGCATTTGGGCTTAGCTGGCTTGGGCAGAGTTTAACTAGGTGGAAGTACTTGACGATTTATGGGTCCAATCGAAACCGAAGTCCCCAGTTTAGCAATTTTGTAAAAATCACCACCTCGTTGAGCTTGCAGTCCATAGGAGTCTCCAGAGTGATAGGTATCCTTACCTTCATTGACTCTGCCGGATCCGACCCAATTCAGTAGTATGGAAGTAGATGTAGTTTATATTTTTTAGAGCCAACAAGTATTTGACGCTAACATTTTTGAAACAAGGGCCTACCTTGCCCTCTAGGCACTCCGGAAGATCCGGATGCGTCAAATAGACCTTGACATTGCTTTTGCCCTTCTTGTCAGTAGCAGCATCCCCCATTTGATCTGATGCCTCGGTTTCAAAGGGAGCCTCCTCAATACTATCTTCCATTACTTCTTCCATCACTGTGGAAGGTTTATCAGTTACCTTGGATGGATGAGGGTCAGTTTCTGATACCGGATAGCACCTGTAGTCTCTCAAGTCATAGTGTCCGCTTGGGGTTGGGATTCAGAGGGCTTGGTCTTTGGGGTTACTGTAGATGCCTCTGATACGAAGAGCTTGTCTCTTGAGGTTGCTTTGGATGCCTCCAATCCAGAGGGCTTTGGCAGTGAAGCAGTAGTTTAAGCTTTAGTTAGACGCGTCGTCCGACGAGGGGTTGACTTCTCCGGAGACTTCTCAGAGTCAGATCCCATGGCTATGAAGGGGGGAGGTTTTAAGATACTTGAAACAATTTTTTCTTTCACAACAGAGGGTTGAGACTCTTGAAAAAAGAACCTGAGAAAAGAGGTGAAAGGTTGGGTTTGAATAATTTTCCGGGCCTGGGGTTTCTGGAAGAGGATGATCCTTAATCAGCTTCTTGAGTCGGTTCACTAGATTTCTCACTTGGAGAAACTTAGAGGCCGGCAGCAATGTGATTCTTTCTTTTTACTTTTTTTACTTTCTAACTCTGATAAGTTTAACCAGCTGCCTTTAACAAGTGCATTTCTGGCTGTGACCATAAAATCTCTTAAGAACAAGTTGAAGGTAGGAGTGAAGCTCTCTCTAGAAAAGCTTTGAGTGATGAAGACAATGAAATAGTGAAAGCAAATTTATATAACAGTAAAAAAGTAACATTTACCTAGGAGAAGTTGAAGAGGGTTTTGTAATGATTAAAGGCTGCACAAACGTGTGAAGGATTAGATTCATAGGTAACTTTATAGACTTAGTGGGCGCCGATCTAGGAAGAATAACGGCTGGTAGGTCAAACCAGATATTGACACGTGTCCCACAATTTAAGGAGAAAACTTTTATAATTCTGGAAAGAGAAATCAGTTCGGACAGACTTCGAACTGAGTTAATGATGAAAATAGACTTCCTAGTACAAACCGCACAGGCAGATCAGACAAAGTCATTACTGGCTTAGTGGATTTTTTAATCCTACCAAAGATATTTTGCAAGGCCTAAAAAAGGGCTACTAATGAGTTCAGAATATTAAGACACAGCCTACTGCACAATCCGGACATGGGTAATTCAGACAATAACATGCCACTAAGTTATCCAAACAGGACAAAAGTAAAAACACTTTTGACTAAGCTATTTGCTAATCAACTTAAAAGACTAATGGGTCCTTAAACTTGAACCGGTTTCATAAATTGACCTGTAAGCCCATGAGTCCTTAATTAAGACTATAAATACCCCAACCACTCTCATTAATGAGGGTAATAAACATTTAATACAACCAAGCTACTCAATTCTCTCACTACTTTATACACTAAACACTTAATACTCAAATAATTTACAAAATACTTTACAATATTACCCCCAACCCAAAATAAACCAAACCAATCAAGATGCTCTGTATATAACCAACCAATATTCCAACTCTTGTCCCCCCCCCCCCTTCGCTGATGACTCATGCTATACCTGTCTGTAAAACCCACCACAACATGCTATGTTAGTAAAGTTCAGAATCCTTCTTATAAGAGTAACTCAATTTACAAGTACCTTTAGAATAATGTTCGTGATGGTTTAACTATTCGTCGGTCCTATCTTCCTCGACGTTTCACCAATGAAGTATTTTCTCATCATCCTTGATTCGTTCTCTTCCCCGTTTACGTATCTATTATGAAATGCTCCGGCTTTTGTTAAAGGAATTTCCTTTGTGTCGTGCTTCAGCCCGAAAATGACATTTACATCGTCCGTCGTTAGCTTCACAAATTTTGACCCAAATCGTAAGGTGTCTTTATCGACCGAGAACATCTCCACAACCCACTGAATGTTCGAATAAAAATTCTTTTTAGCAGCTCTGCCACATTCCAAAGGTCAAACTTTGCCTTTAAAAGTGTGTAGAAGGGTGTGTTTCTTGTAGCTGCGATGCGGGCAACAGTAATACGGTACTCTTTCAGTAGTTTCAGAAGGCTCACCAATCCTGACCTGTAATAACTTGGTTTTGTTGTTATACTTCCTGCAAAAACACAAATCATCAGCTGCATGCAAATTGTTCCCACAAAGGGACTCTATCAGCTTGTAGTTGCAAACAACTCTGAAGATAGCATGCAAATTGTTTGCAAATATAAGCTGCGAGTTGTTTGGAATATAAAAGGCGATGAAGATGCGAATTGTTTGCAACTATAAAAAGCGATGAAGATGCGAATTGTTTGCATTCGTACATGATGAAGATGCAAATTGTACTATAACACACGTGTAGCAGGACGCAAATTGTTCTATTTTTTACATGCACGTTGCAGGGATCTGGAAAATATAGAAACAACACAAAAAATAACAAACAACCACTTGAAACACATCTAATATACATCACAACACACACAAAAGGATTAACATTACATGCAACCTAAGAACCTACTTTGTTTGACGATAAACCCATAAACTAACATACCCACTGCCGATACTAAATACTTGATTTTAGTAGAAATAAGCAAGGTTGATCGTCAAATAACATCAACACGTGCTTCAAAGTCACCATAAATGCAAAAAAAAAACATTTTCTAGAATCGAGACGTACCTGGTTACTGTAACTGGTTCTTGCTTCACCGGCCGGCGTAGACTTAACGACAAGTCATCAAACAGTTGTTGGTTACTAGCTTGATGGAGTAGAAAACAGTGACCGGTCAAAATCCGGTGAAGAAAAGCTGATTTTGGGGTTGAATTTTGAAAGGGTTTTTCTGGAGAGAGGTTCGTAAAACTTGAACGGTTTTTGGTTGTTTCTAAAAAAATAGACGTATTTGAGTTGGTTTAGGGTGCTGAGAATGGGAAAAAGTGGATTTGAAGTGAAAAATGGGTATATATAGTCGGAATATTTTTGTCCAAATTTTAAGTAGAGGTACCAAGTGACACTCTCCAAAATTCAGGTACTACTAGGTAACCAGGTAGTTGAATAAAACCTGTTAGGAGTGAACACTGACTAATTCGAAAGACTACTTAGTTTCGACATAATTGAGTCAGAGAGTCAGTTACAAATCTCCAAGAAAAGGAGATGAATTTCAATATTAGTCTTCTTCTTCACTTGGTTTATTCCTCACTGTAAAGATGGACGAAGGAGAAAACTCTTCTCCAGTTGGAAGATCGACTGATCTTAACACTAATTTCCCAATCTTGCAGAATCTTCGATCTGATCTTCCCAAAGTCATACATAATCCTGCATTTGAACCTGCAATTAGTGGAAATGTAAGGTTTGCTAATAAATCATATGCTGACTTATTTAAGCAGAAACAAGTCAAGATAGTTCATGAAGATGTTCAAAGAATCATGAATAAAGATTGTCATGAGATCTATTTCAACGGTACGAATAAAGAAAATCTATGTTTAATTTCGAAACAAACTTTGGTTTGTAAGTTTGCTACAGGCAAACCCAGTTACAACATTGTGAAGGATTTTTTTGATGGATTTAAGTTCAATGGTGAATACAACATCTCAAGTTTTGACTACATGCATCTGTTCATTGAGTTTTCTTTAGTTGAGGATATGAAAAGGCTCTAGAGGAGGAATGTTTCGGTTTTAGGGAGCAAAACTATGAGGATCCTTAGATGGAATCCTTACTTTAATCCTAATTACAAAAATCCTCTGACTCCTGTGTACATAGATCTGCCTAATCTTTCGGAATTTATGTATTAGGAGGAAACTTTAAAGGAAATTGCTAAGGGAATTGGAAATCCTATAATCATTTGGGTTCCTAATAAAAATCGAGCGAGGTATAATTACTGCAGGGTTTGGGCTGAGGTAGATGTTTCTAAACCGTTACCTAAAAAGATCTGGATTGGGTTTGCTCATGAAGGGTTCTGGCAGAATCTTGTCAATATTAATTGACCTAAATTCTGTAATCTATGCTATCATCTTGGTCACTCTGAGAAAAGATGTAAGAAATCAAAGAAGAACAATATTGCTGTACTAAAATACCTGGTAGTTCCGTAGAAACTGAAGTTAAAGAGATCGAAAAGGAAAAGGCTCCAGTTCAGAGACTAATGTCAATAGTCAGTACTTGTGACAACATGATGGATAATGAGGAACCTGATTTAGAAAAGACAGAGAATCAGAAGATGGAAAGTTTAGGAAATAAAGCTCTTGTGGAAAATTTTGTACCTTTTGGAGTTGACATGAATGAAGTCATTGAAGCTCTGCATCTGCTTGATATGGGAACGTTGTGTAATTCAAAAGATGATACTCTGGATAACATTATTGGTGGAGATTCTACAACCTTTGAGGTCATGGGAAGTATGCCGTCTTCACCTGAAACAAAAAGCAAGGAGATCAAGAAAAAATATCAGAAGAAGTCAAAGAAATTGAAGATAGTAAAGGTTTGATAAATTTGAAACAAATGCAATACAAGAGTGTTTCTAAAAACTTAAAATCTTCTAAATGATCATTTCCATAATCAATTGGAATGTTCGCGGTCTGGGTAATAAAGATACAATCGACAGACTCGAATCTCTTAGGAGAACAGTGAAACCGGGTTTTTTACGATCCAGGAGCCTATGGTCAATTATTCTAAGTTGGAAAAAGTTGCTAAAATATTGGGGTTTCATGGTTTCTGTCACAATTCTAGTAACAAGATCTGGGTTATGTGGAAATAATTTTTCCTTGTTGAAGTCATTGAAGATGCTGATCAGTTTATTCATCTCAGTGTTAAGCATAAAGATTTGGTGAAGGAGTTTAGGGTTACGATGGTCTATGCTAAATGTACTAAAGTCTTGAGAAGGGTTTTGTGGGATAAACTTAGGGATCTGAACTGCTCTTCTATGGATTGGATGGTGCTAGGGGGTTTCAACACAATTTCTTCTCTGGATGAGCAATTGCATTGCTCAACTAATTGTTTATCTAGCATTGATGAATTTAACAGTTTATTTTTTTATTGTGGTTTGAATGATGCATGCTATTCTGGGAATAAGTATACTTGGACTAATGGCAGGAAGTGGAGGTGTTTGGATAGTGTGTTATCTAGTAATAGCTGGTTGAACTATTTTGAGGCAACTAATGTGACTCATCTATCTAAAACGTGTTCTGATCACTCTCCTATGGTGATTTCTATCAAGACTAACTCTAAGAAAACTAAGTCCAGCTTCAAGTTTCTCAATATGTGGACTCTTCATAGTGGTTTTTATAAGGTGTTTGAAAACAATTGGTCTATGGACTGTCAGGGATTACCTATGCATAAATTATATTTCAAGTTAAAAAGATTGAAAGGTATGCTTAAAATGTGGAATAGAGATGTTTTTGGGAATGTCTTTGATTCTATCAATCAAATTGAAGAAGAGATTAATTACAGAGAGTTTAACTATAAGTCATCTAACTCTATTGAAGATAAAAATCTTCTTGATAAGGCTAAAGGAATGCATGTTACTTTGCTGGATAGGGAGGAGGATTATTGGGCTCAGAAAACTCACTCTCAATGGGTTAATAATGGTGAAAGGAACACAAAGTTTTTTCACAGTTTGGTGAAGAAAATGTATAAAAGGAATACTATTAATAGAATTAAAGAGGGAGCTAATTGGTTGGAAGATCTTGAAGAAATTGGGGTATTTGCTGTTAATCACTTTAGGGATATATTATTTGACCAAGCTAATCCTTGGAACTCTAACATTCTTGATGACTACATTCCTAAATTGGTTACCGATAAAGAGAATATTGGGTTAACTGCTATTCCTACTGAGGAGGAGATTTATGGTACTATTAAATGTTTGAACACTAACTCGGCTTCTGGTCCTGATGGTTACAATGGAAAATTCTATGTGGAGTGTTGGCAAATCATTAAACATGATCTATGTGAAGCAATCTCTCAAGTTTTCTATGATAATCCTCTGCATAATGGTCTTTTTGCTACTTTGATTTGTCTGATTCCTAAGAACTCTTCTCCTCAAATGTGGAAAGAGTTTAGGCCTATTAGTCTGACCAATCTTCTCAACAGGAATATAGCTAAAATCATCAATAAAAAGGTTTCTAAGATTCTGCATATCCTTATCTCTGATGAGCAAGCTGCTTTTGTTTTTGGGAGGTCCATTCATGATAATATAATGTTGGCTCATGATTTAATTCTGGATCTAAACAACCAGTCTAGGGGTAGAAATATGGTTCTTAAGGTTGATATGGATAAGGCCTTTGATAGGCTTGACCATACTTTCCTTCTCAGTGTAATGGCTCAGTTTGGTTTCAGCAATGGTTTTCTTAACATAGTAGAAAAACGCATTGGCAACTGTCATTTTTCTGTTATTATTAATGGTGAAGCTAGGGTTTTTTTAAAATCTAATAAAGGGATGAGGCAAGGTTACCCATTGTCACCCAACCTCTTTATCCTAGCAGAAGAATACTTGATTAGGGGTTTGAAGGCTCTAGCTAATGAATATCCTATTACCAGATATAGAGGTAGAGGGACAACGATCATACCTACTTTGGGGTTTGCTGATGACTTGCTTATTTTCTGCAATGGCTCTAGTGCTTTTGCTTCGAAATTCCTTAAGGTCTTGCAATATTATGAAGAAAATTCAGGGCAAGTTATTAATAAAAGTAAATCAAAGTTTTTAATTCCTATTAAAATGTTATCTGGAAGGGTGAAGCAGTTGGAGAATTTGTTGGGTATTAAAAATATAGTTTTTCCTGTCAATTACTTGGGATCCACGCTTGACAATAAACACAGAGTTAGTAATTTTGAAAGCTTGATAATTAAAGTGAGAAACAAGGTGTTAGATTGGGACCATACTACTCTATCCTATGGTGGTGGATTGGTCCTGGTTAAGTCTGTCCTTTCTGTTTATCCTATCTATATTGCCTATCATACTATGATTCCTAAGAATATTGCTAAAAGGATAGAAACTATCTACAATAAATTTCTTTGGGGATATAAAAAGACAAGGCTGCTATTAACTGGATCCAGTGGTCCAAGATGTGTAAGGGGTTTGATGAAGGAGGTCTGGATGTTAGGAGGATTAAGGATTGGGAAGAGATTTTCAGCTACAAGCTTTGGTATTCTGTTAAGAAGCAGGAATCTTTTTGGTCTAAAACTATGCTCAATATCTACTGTCAAGATAATCATCCTTAAGTGGTTGATAAGCCTGCTAAATGCTTTAAAATGTGGCAAAGGCTATGGGGAATCAGAGACAAGGCTGATAAATATATTGATTGGAAGGTCAATGCTGGGAACATGGATTTTTATATTGATAAGTGGTGTTCATCTGATCCATTTATCAAGATCCAGAATGTTGAGAACATGCTTTCTATTGAAAAATTAAAGGTTAAAGAGGTATGGTCTTTCTATGGTTGGGATGTGTCTAGAATTGAGAATATTGTGAGTAGTTTACATACTCAAAATATTCTCAAGATTAAGCTTCAGATCAATATGAATGATCAAGTTCAATGGAGTCTGAGTCCTGATGGTAATTTCAATTCTAAAGTTACATGGATGGCTATTCGCAGTAAAAGAAATAAATCTGACCTCTTTGGGAAGAACTAGAACAACACTACTCCTTACAAATTCTCTTTTCTGCTGTGGAGAGTTCTGCACAAACTGATTCCTGTTGACTCTGAAATGCAAAAGAGAAATATATCGTTAGTTTCAAGATGTCAGCATTGTAATAGTTGTAAAGATTTAAATCACATTTTTGTCAACTGTCAGATCGTTTGGGAAGTTTGGTGCTATTTTTCGACTATTTTTAATATTCAGATTTTTAGATCTATAACTATTGCCCATCTAATAAAGAATTGGTTCTGGTCTTCCGAAAAAAGGTTCATATCAGGTACATTCTACCTCCTATCATCATGTGGGTTATTTGGTTTGGCAGAAATATGAAAAAACATGAGAACAAGGAGATCAGTTCTATGGTTTTAATTAACAAGGTCATCTTGTTGTTGGCTGACTTGGACAAATCCAAAATGTTAAATAGGAAGATTTGAGGTTCTGATTACATCATTGGACCCCTAATTGGCTGTGTTAATCAAATTAACAACCATATTATTCCTATTGCTCTGAGTTGGAAAAACCCTAAGAATGATAGATATAAATTAAACACGGATGGGGCCTGTAACAGCTCGGGAGAATCAAGTGGTGGTGGTGTTCTTAGAGATAGCAGTGGTCAGTTAATGTTTGGGTTTGGAAGGTTATACGGGAAGGGCTATCCTCTGATTGCGGAGTTAAGGGCTATTTTAGATGGTCTGTTGTTATGCTACTATAAGGGCATTGTGAAGGTCGACATTGAGCTCACTCTCTCATTATCACTGAAATTTTCCTAAGAAATAAGTCTCATTGGTATCTCGAAGGCATTGTTAACTGTTGTCGTAAGCTACTCTCCTCAGACATGATTTTGAGACATATCTTTAGAGAGCAGAATGAAGCAGCCAACTGGGTTGCTAAAACTACTCTCAAGGACATAAAGGAGTTGGATTTCGATAATACTCAAGCCCCTTCAAAGCTAAAAGCCATTGTATTCCTTGAAAGAATCGGGGTTGAGTATCTCAGGGTGGAGAGGCAAAGCTATAATGCGAAGCTACTGAGTTTCAGAGTTAGGAGTTACCTTCAATTATCGGTTTGAGGTGAAGTTGAATCGGTTGCTGCGCTCGATGATTCTGTTTTGATTGTCTGAGCTTCTTTGGTTCTGTCTTAAGGGATGTCGTCCGATTTGGTTTTTGCTGTTGTTCATTCTAGTTTTAGCTTTGTTCGTGGTCTAGGGTTTGGAATTTTGGTTTGATTCAAGGGGTTTTTTTCGAATCGTTTTCTGGATTGGTTCTGAAAAGGGTTGTTTTGTTTGATCTAAAGCTTAAAGAGTACATGCAGTTGCTGGTTTTTGGGAAGGAGAGAAGCTGGAGGCGAATGGATTTCTGGTCTTTGGTTCGAATTGGTTAAGATGGTTCTTATAACTTCTAAAGATTGAATTTTGGCTGTTTTTGGACTGCTGATTGGTTTTTGAGCTATGGAGGCTGGTGAGGTAAAGAAGAGTTCGATGGTTAGGGTTTTTGCTGAGTGATGAGAGAAGATGAAGTCTTGGATGTGTTTCGTGAGTGTTTATTCAATTGTGAAAGGGTTATTCTTAGCTGGCTTGGGCTTGATAGGGTCCATGGCCTTGTATGGGTCGCTATTGTACTTGATCCAAAAGAATAATGGGAATAATAAAGTGCTCAATTTAAGTAAAATAAAATAAAATAATAGAACCTGTTATTTTCCATATTTTTAAGTTGTATTTTCAGAAGTCCAGGGATTTATAGACTTCTGGCTTGAAGACTAGCATGATAGTCCTCATTTGATAAGTGATCCTAACTCTTTTAGTTGGTTTTTAAGTGCTAGTGTGTGCTCTTTTTAGAAAAATGATAACTGGGATTACAATGTTCTTCACAATATCTTACCTTTTGATAGAGTTTATCATAAATCTAATTATAAAATCGACTCTAATAAGCCTGACAAAATCATTTGGAAGCTTTCAACTAGCAAAGAGTTTGATCTTAATTCTACTTGGGATAGTATCAGACATACTAATGCTAAGTCTGGTCTGTTTTCTCGAATGTGGAATCATTCTATTCCTAAAAAGTACTCTTTTCTGTGTTGGAAGCTTATCAAAGGCTACATTCCTCTCGATAGTATCCTTATGAGAAGACTTGTTACCATGGTTTCTAAGTGTCAGTTCTGCTACAACTGTGAAGAGAAGAACCATCTCTTCGTCAGTTGTAGTTTTTCTTGGTCTCTTTGGAACTATTTCAGTAGCCTTTTTAAGATTGATATTAGAAGGCATATGGTCTTATCTCATGTCTTGCATACCTGGTTTTGTTTTTCTAAGGCTAAATGTCATGTTACTCACATTATTCCTCAAGTGATTTGCTGGGTTATTTGGAGAAACGTAAACTTATCAAAGTTTGATGATTCTCCAGATAATGTTCAGAAGACTATAGCCAGGGTTATTCACATAATTAAAAGTCTGGATTTAGCTAATGTAATTACTTATAAGCATTGGACTAAAGCTTTTTATGCTGGTGTTTCCCTAGGGTGTAATTCTGTGATCAACAATCGAAAAATCCCTAGTTACATGAGGTGGATCGCTCCGAATCCGGGGAGAATGAAGCTCAACATGGATGGATCGTGCAATAAGTTTGGGGAATCCAGTACTGGGATCTTGGTTTGTAACTCTGAGGGTGATGTTCTCCTGGGCTGTGGTTCTCTTCTTGGCAAATTAAATCCGCTTTTTGCTGAAATCAGTGCTTTAATTGAAGGCCTGATTATATGTAAGCAAAATCAATGGATTGATGTGGATGTTGAATCAGATAACTTGGTTCTTATCAATCTATTAGCTAAAAGAAATGAGGCTTGGTACCTGTTTGATTCAATGGAGATTTGCAGATCGTTAATTCACTCTAAGATGACGATTCGCCATGTTTCTCGCCTCCAAAACCAGTGTGCTGACTGGATTGCTAAAGCTGTGATGAATTCGAAGAAGAATCATCAGTTTGTTACTCCCCCTGACGAGCTTCGTTCGATAGTGTTACTGGAAAGTCATGGCTTAGGTTATATTTTTTGAGTTTGTCGAAGCTGGTCAGAGGTTGAAGATGAAGTTGGGCGCCTTTGTTTTGTTTTTGAATTTTCGTCCTTCAATTTTCTGTGTATCTTTCAATTTGGTCCTAAACTTTGTAGTTCTCTCAATTTCGTAATAAAATCTTCTACTTGCTTAAAAAAAAAGTTGTATAATAATTTTTAATATTTTTTTTATTAAAAAAACAATATACTTCTAATAAACTCATTTTTTTTAATAGTAAATTTATTCTGTAATTTATTATTAGAGATAGAGAGACACCGATGGCTGAGGCAAACTCTGCTAGGCTTGGAAACCCTAGCAAGTAGCAACCATGTCCACTCTCTTATATAAACGAATAGCGTCCCTGTAACTGTAACCATCATCTCTTTCTGCTCTTTCGTTTAATTGTATATTGCTTTACTATTGTTTCGTTGCCATCAATTTTATCAACTCCTTATGATCCTTATTTTGTTTTTGTAGTTTTAAATTTCTTCCATACATATAGGCACGAGCCCCCGGGCTTTTCCGAAAGAAAAAAGTGTAGAGTAAAGCCCCAAAGCTTGTGCTATAGTCTCGCCGTTCGTGTTGCAGCTCCCTTCGAATTTCACGGATTAGCTGTGTCTAAGCAATGGCTACATTCATAAATAGATGTTTATTTACTTTCGAATCTGTTTAGTTGTTGACGTATTTGCCTCTCCACCTTTAGCTTGTTTTCGCCGATTTAACCACCGGAAGTATAGCTAGTCACAGAGGCAGATATGGATCTATGAGGTGTCAAAACGTGGAGGCATTTTCTTTCTCTAGATTCGTTATCTGCAATATTATTCTGTTGTTGAATTCGTTGGCGATGATCAAAAACTTATCCGCGCTTCTGAGAGAAATCAGTGAAGCATAAACGATAAAAATGGTTGAATTTCTTAATATGAGTCAACAATTTTAGTTTGGATCTTATATATTTGTTCTGTTATCATAATTTCGGCTATGATGATTAGTTTTCACAGCTCCTATGCCAGTTCTGCTTCAGAGAATTCTTGATTGATAAGCTGTTTGATTTTCTGAGCCTAGCTTTATGTTTTATTGATAATGATTTCTATGATGATCTATCCATAGATTGAGGTGTAGCTGATCTAAGGTTCCTGTTTACAGGATGAACCTCCTTGGATTTCTATATCTTTCATGAAAATACCGGATTTGTCTGAGTTATATATTGTTTTTTTGATAATTCAAACATTCGTTTGCTTTTGAGTTCACTATACTCTTGCGTATATTGGTTATGCAAAGGTCTGATAAACTCGTATAGTTCTTGGTGCTGTAATCAACTTCCTCTCTCTCTCTTTTAGAGAGTGAAGCCAAACAACAGCTCCATATTTCATTCTCTATATTTATTTTATTTTATTTATCAGCTTATGATATTGTTTCATTAGTCAACCAATGTACTTGTTTTATTCTGGCAAATGTGGCCAGGAAGAGTTGCTTGGGCACTAGAAATCGCTTGAAGGAGGAACTGCTGTTCATTGAAATCGAGTACAATTTGGCGTTGGGCAGCAAATTCCAGGGCGTTGTCATCACTTTCATGTAGTTGGTTTTGAGAGGTCTTGAGAATTCCCAGCAAATTCAACGCTACTTATTAGTTGGTGGTATTGGCACAACTCAAGTATTGTGGACAGACAATCTGTCTTAAAGAGCAATGTACTTTGTTCTTCTTGAAGCCTGCAGTTAGAGATATTAGAAGTCCGATATATCAATAGGAGCATACTAAACTGATACCAACATCAGCAAGTAAAAGAAAAGAGAATAGGACACTCTGACTGACAAACAGAAGGAAAAACAACATAAGCTGTACACAATGTCGAGTATGAAGTTAAAGTACATTTCACGTGTCCAAAATCAGGCTGCTGATTGGACAACGAAATAGACTTTAACTTGCAAAGATGATCTTCAATTCAATCAACTCAATGCTCCCGTTCCTCTTATTTCCATCATTCATCTTGAGAGCATTGAGTTGGGATACATTGATTTGGTTGAAAATTAGATATACAAAGTTCTATTGCCTTCTTCTTTTTGACTTGTAGATAGAAAGTTGGAGAGCTGTTAAGGGTGAAGTCTGGTCTTTCCTTGGCTAAGGAGGTGCTGTTAGCTAGCTGAAGTTTCAATATCGTTACTGTTGATTGGAGCTGGATGATGATGTTCGTAATGTTGCTGAGGTTCGTGGCTTGGTCAGCTGATGGTGGATGAAGAAGCTGCCATGGATCAGTTGGTGGTTTTGTTCTGTTTTCATGAAAAATCTGCTGGTTTGAAAGTGCAGATTTTTAACTTTATCTTTGATTTTCCCTTTGGAAGGAAGCTTTGGCGCCTAAATTTTAATGTTGTATTTGAATAGAGGCTACTTTCCTTTTATTGGCTCTAATTCGAGTCCAAATCGTTTGTGATTCTCTTATTTAGTAATAAAATTGGGTTTTGATTAAAAGAACTTAAAAATATGGAAACTAAGGGTTTTAAAATAGAAAAAAAGTATCCGCAAATACTTATTCAATTACCTATTTTTTTAGCAACAACTAGAAACCGTTCAACTTCTACGAACCTCTCTCAAGGGAAACCCTTTTAAAATTTAACCCAAAAATTTAAAATTTAACCCAAAAATCAGTCGTTCTTCACCGTTTTCTACTCCATCAAGCTAGTAACCAACAACTGTTTGACGACTTGTCGTTAAATCTATGTCGGCCGGTGAAGCAAAAACTAGTTATAGTAACCAGGTACGTCTCGATTCTGGAAAATGTCTTTTTTTTGTGCGTTTATGGTGACTTCGAAGCACGTGTTACTGTTATTTGACGATCGACCTTTTTTATTTATACTGAAATCAAGTATTTAATATCGGCAGTTGGCATGTTAGTTTCTGGGTTTATCGTCGAACACAGTAGGTTCTTAGGTTGCATGTAATGTTAATCCTTTTGTGTATATTAGATGCGTTTTAGGTGGTTTGTTATTTTTTGTGTTGTTTCCGTATTTCTCAAATCCTTGCAACGTGCATGTAAAAAATAGAACAATTCGCATCCTGCTGCACGTGTGTTATGGTACAATTTGCATTTTTATTATGTACAAATGCAAATAATTCGCATCTTCATCGCTTTTTATAGTTGCAAACAATTCGCATCTTCATCGCCTTTTTTATTCCACACAATTCGCAACTTATATTTGCAAAAAATTCGCATGCTGTCTTGAGAGTTATTTGCAACTACAAGCTAATAGAGTCCATTTGTGGGAACAATTTGCATGCAACTAATGATTTGTGTTTTTGGAGGAAGTATAACAACAAAACCAAGTTATTACAGGTCAGGATTGGTGAGCCTTTTGAAACTGCTGAAAGAGTACCGTATTAGTGCTGGCCACATCGAAGCTGCAAGAAACACACCATTCTCCGAAAACTGGACAGGCTATAAGCACATAAATCGGACAGATCATTCGGACCGGACAGATCACTTCGAACACTATGAACTTAATACTGTTCGAACTATGACTAAAGTACTAAAAAACCTAAACACTTCCTGACTAAGCTACCTGCCCTCTTGCTTAGAACTAATGGGTCTTTGAACATGATCCGGGTCCATTAAACATGACCCGAAAGCCCATAAGGGCCCAAACATCATGCTATAAATACCCAACCACCAGCATTAACTATGGGTAATGAAAATTAACTGCTACCAAGTTGCTTAATTATCTCTCCACCTTGAAACACCCCTACACCACTTTGAAACACCCCTACACCACCTTGAAACACCCATACACCACCTGAAACTCCACCTAAAATTACTGGCCTACCCTCAGGCTATTTTTATCCACACCAAATTGGCGACCACAGTAGGAGGTTTCCGGACAAGATGCTGATGGATCCCTTTGCTTTCCACGATGAGCCAGGTATCTTTGCAACTCCTAATGAGGATACCGTGTTCAGTCGTGGAAGGAATTGGAGGCAGTCTCCACTGTCTTCTAAAATTCTGTCCGGAAACCTCCCCAAGAGGTTTGACAGTACTAAGATGGAGAAGTATGATGGCAGTACCGATCCGGACAATCATCTGGAGCAATTCAAGAACTTCATGATGAACTTTGATGATGATGATAAACTACTGTGTAGGGCATTCTCCCAATCTTTTACGGGGAGTGCTCTGAAATGGTACAACAGCCTGCCTCAGGGTTGTGTTAAAGATTTTGATACGTTTTGGGTGGCCTTTCGAAGGCAGTTTGTGGGGAGTAAGGAGCTGAAGGGCAATGGAGACACGATAATCCATTGTGCCCAGGAACCAAATGAGTCATTAAAGGAGTACATAAGTCGTTTTGTGAACACAAAAAATGGGTTGGCTGATTGCTTCGAGCAGGTGGCAATAGCATCCCTAAGACAAGGTTTGAACCCAGGCAACCTGGCTGACTCGGTGACCAGAAAGAAAGCCATGACCTGGGGAGGATTGCTAAATCAAGTTGGCAAGCAAATAAACGTTGATGAAACAAAAAAAACCAGGGTGCACAGACAGGTGAGATCCACCCCGGTGGCACCAACTCCAAATCAAAACCAGTCCGGGAATAAAGCCAGAGAAACCGGACAGGGGCATGGTAGGGCAAAAGCTCAGTCTCAGCCAGCTGCTCCTGCTCAAAGTCAACAATCCAGAAACAAAAGAGGACCATGGGTCCAACCGGAGTGGTTTGCAGAACTCAAAGAAAGTGTGGCAACCATTTTCGATAAAACAAAAGATGAGGTACACTACCGGAGACCAGCAACCTTGCAGTCTCCCCGAGAGCATCGTAACAACTCCTTTTGCCAATACCACAATGATATTGGCCATACCACTGATGATTGCATAGCATTGAAACAAGAGGTACAAAACTTGATTGAAAGGGGAAAGTTGGGTGCATACGTTAAAAGAAGAGGAGGCAACAGGCCTGATAACACTCACCGGGTTGGTCCAAGTAATGCTGCCCCGGAGGGGGCCATGGTAATAGTTGAAAGGTTTGACGTGGAATCTGAATACTTGGATCCTGATCCAACACGAAATAAGGTGGGTGCCATAGAAGAGTGTTCAAACACAGTCTCCGGGCTCATTAAATTCTTCGAGTCACTGACAATTTTCGGAGGGGACACAATGACTGCTCCTACTGCTTCTTCAAGAAAGAGGCATGTTCATAATTTAGCCTCCCAGCTAGAAGGAGGCATGACATCCTATCAATCACCAAACTCATTCCCATTTATAGTCTTCGATGAGGATGATTTGAGAGATATTGCTGGCCCTCATGAGGATGCTGTTGTCATATGAGCATCTATAGGGGGCAATGAGATAAGGCGAATTCTGGTGGATACTGGAAGCTCTGCCAATATCCTTTTCCTTAACACTTATAAAAAAATGAAAAATCAAGCTGTGATTCAGAAGTCGGACAGATCAATCGTGGGCTTCACAGGCAGCTCAGCCGATGTGATCGGGGAGTTTGAAGAAGAAGTGTTACTGGGCAGGGGCCCTTTCAAGAAAATGGTTAGAATACTCTTCATTGTGGTGGATTGTCCCACTTGCTATAATGCTATTCTAGGGAGATCTTGGCTCTCTAGGATGCATGCAGTGGCTTCGACAGTCCATCAGTGTTTAAAGTATGCTGTTCAGGGACAAGTTGGGGTTGTCCGGAGCAGCCAAAAGATTGCACGAGAATGCTATGCCACTGCCTTGGCTCCACGAACGCTGGGGGCAGTCCGTATAAATAATCAATAGCAGTTTGAGGGCCTTTCTGGGGTGAGGGTGAAATTGATGACCCCAGAGAGACCCCTGGAGTGTTGATTTCGATTGAAGAGGTTGAAACACACTGCTTGGAAGAAGGAAAAAGTGTCAAGATAGGGTCCAAAATGCCACCAATGTTGAAAGAAGAGATGTTAAAATTCTTGAAAGACCATCAGCACGTTTTTGCTTGGTGCAATGCTGATGTTACCGGAGTTCCATCAGAGGTGATTTCCCATAACCTATCTGTCCGGAGGGATGTGGCACCAGTGGTACAAAAGAGGAGAGCTTTCTCAAAAGAAAAGGCTGATGTCATAGTGCAAGAGGTTGACAGACTCACAAAGATGGGGCACATTAAAGAATCTCAATACCCTTTGTGGACTGCCAATCCTGTCTTGGTGAAAAAGAAGAATGGCAAATGGCGTATGTGTATTGACTTCACAGACCTCAATAGAGCTTGCCCAAAATATTTGTATCCGGTCCCCCAGATAGATCAGTTAGTAGACTCTACTTCTGGGAACAAGCTGCTCTCCTTCATGGATGCCTTCTCCGGGTACAATCAGATCCAAGTAGATCCAAAAGATCAAGAGCACACCACGTTTGCCACTGATAGGGGTCTACATTGCTACAAGGTGATGCCTTTTGGCTTGAAAAATGCTGGGGCTACTTATCAAAGGTTAGTTAACAAGGCATTTGCTAATCAAATTGGAAGAAATATGGAGGTTTATATTGACGATATGATGGTAAAAAGTCTGGATGAGCAGTTGCACTTGTCCGACCTCCAAGAAACTTTTGCCAACTTAGCAAAGGTGAATTTAAAATTAAACCCTGAAAAGTGTGTGTTCGGAGTACAGTCCGGGAAATTCTTAGGGTATATCATAAGTGAGCATGGAATACAGCCCGACCCGGACCAACTCAATGCTTTATTCCAGATGGAGCCTCCTCGAAACATTAAAGAAGTACAGCGATTAATGGGGAGATTGGCTGCCTTGAACAGATTCATCTCCAGGTCATCGGACAGGTGTGCTCCATTCTTTCAAACCTTGAAGGGTGCAAAGGGGTTTGAATGGACACCATAGTGTGATAAAGCATTTATTGAAATCAAGAATCATCTTTCCTCTCCCAAAACTTTGTTCAAACCAGTTTATGGGGAGACTCTCTTTGTGTATCTGGCTGTTTCAAGTTGTGCCATCAGTGCAGTGTTAGTAAGAGAGGTCGATGGGCATCCTCACCCAGTATACTACATCAGCAAAAGCTTAATTGACGCTGAGAGGCGTTACTTGAAACTCGAAAAATTGGCGTTGGCTTTGGTGATAGCTGCTAGAAAAATGAGGCCCTATTTCCAGGCTCATCCCATCATCGTCCGGACATCTTTCCCTTTAAAGAATGTCCTTCAAAAAGCAGACATTTCAAGCAGAATGACAAAGTGGTCAGTAGAGTTGGGGGACTTCGACATAGACTTTGCTCCCCGGACAGCAGTAAAAGCCCAAGCTGTGGCTGATTTCCTGGTTGAATTCCACTCTGATAGGGATTCAGAGCAACCTACTGATTCAAAAGACAAAAAAGTGTGGATTTTCCGAACAGACGAAGGATCTAGTACCATGGGATCTGGGGCAGGAATATGTCTCACTTCCCCCTACGGGGAAAACATGTACCAAGCTATTTCTTTTGCTTTCAGGGCGTCCAATAATGAGTCCGAGTACGAAGCAGCCATAGCTGGGTTAAAATTGGCCTATATCTGTGGAGCTAAAAGAGTCAAGCTACTAAGTGACTCCCAGTTGCTTGTCCATCATGCCTTGGGCCTATCGGAGGCTAGAAAGGAGCAATTGGTCAAGTATTTACTCCTCCTCAAAAATGAAGCGATAAAGTTTAAATCTGTTGTCTATGAGCACATCCCCCGGGCAGAAAATGAGCTAGCAGACTCATTGGCAACGATAGCATATACGGAGTCCTATCCATGGATCCATGTACTTGAAAGCCCTTCTATTCAGCTCAATAAGGGTGAAAAAGACGAAGTCTTTGAAATACAAGTGAGTCGGCCTCAAGACTGGAGGTCTCCTCTTATGCAATATCTGTCCGATGGTATTGTGCCCTTAGATAAATCACAAGCCAGAATGTTGAAACACAGGGCTCGTGGTTTCATTGTGTTAAGAGAAGTCTTGTACAAAAAGTCCTATAGCAAACCTCTCCTACGTTGTTTAGGGGATCATGAGTCACAAATGGTTCTCTCCGAATTGCATGATGGTGAGGGATCAGCCCATTGTGGATTTAGAGCTTTGACAAGAAGAGTATTATTCTCCGGATACTATTGGCCATCAATTATGAAAGATGCTAAGGAGCTGGTGAGAAGGTGTGACCCATGCCAGAGGTACAGCAATGAAATTCATGTACCAGCGATTCCTTTGGAATCAATTTCTGAGCCCATCCCTTTTGCTCGTTGGGGATTGGACTTGGTTGGGCCTCTCCCTGTGGCGTCCGGAGGGCGTAAAACTATAATTGTGGCCATTGATTACTTCTCAAAGTGGGTAGAAGCAGCTCCCCTGGCAGGGACAACCTCCAAAGCTGTCATAAAATTCATTCTGTCCAACATATGTTGCAGATTCGGTGTCCCACAGAAGATAACAACACACAATGGGCCACAGTTTGACAACAGAGAAATGGAAAGCTTCTGTGCCTCAAGGGGTATTCAGCACTGCTTTTCTTCACCTTTCCACCAACAGGCCAATGGGCAAGTTGAAGTGGCTAATAGAACAATACTGTCCGGTTTAAAGAAAAATTTGGAAGGGGCTGCTGGGAAGTGGCCTAGTTATCTACAAGAAGTCTTGTGGGCCTACCGGACAACACTTGGGGCTGCAACACAAGAATCCCCCTTTGCCTTGGTCTATGGAATGGATGCAGTAGCCCCCATAGAGAAGACACTCCCTTCCTTTCGTGTTCATAAGTTCTCCAGACATGCTAATGAGATGGCAATTAGAAATCAGCTCGATTTGATCGAAGAAAGACGGGTTAAAGCTCATCTTAGAATTGCACACTATCAGGGCTTGATGAGAAGCAGGTTTGCTTCTAAAGTTAAAAGGAGAGATTTTCAACCAGGAGATAAAGTATTAAGGAAAGTTTTCTTGCATACTAAGGAAAAGCTCTTCGGAAAGCTGGCCCCAACCTGGGAGGGTCCGTATACTGTGGTTGAAAGAATCAAGCCAGGGACTTATTGGTTGGAAGACAAAGATGGCAGGGTTTTAACTCACCCTTGGAATATTGAACACCTTCGAATGTACTTGGAATAACACTTGTATAAATATTTACTTGTTTAAACATCCATGTAAATATTTGGGGGCATACCTTCCCCTCTTCGGTGGCACGGAGAGTTTTCAATGAAATTTGGTGCCTTCTTCAAAATTTTCTAAGTATTTTCAAAATTTTATCTCTTATCATACTACCCGGACTGAAAGATCTAAGGGCTATTTAAAGTCTAGCCGGAGAGTCTTAATACTCTCATAATGCAACAAAACTACTTAAACTCTAGCTACTTAAACAATAACAAATAATGAAAGAAGATGATGATTGAGCAAAATAGAAACATTCATTCAATAAACTTAAAGTTGCCTTGGCCCTCCAAGGACTTTTGAACAAGTTAGGGTACAGCACAAAAAATTTGTCCGAATAATACCGGACACCATAACAAAAAGAGTGCCTTGGCCTTCCAAGGACTTTAGTTTAAATAAAAGATAAACAAAGTAAACTATAAATTAAGGTTGAGCCTTTGAAGATGGCTCACCCTCATCTGTCTTCTTTCCCTTGATACCACTCTTCTCTTCGACTATCTTCTTGCCCTTGGGGTCAATCTCCTCTTCACCTGGGCTCTCTCCGGTTTCCTCTTCATTATCAGATGAAGACTCGCCGGAGTATCCCTCATCAATCATAGTATAATATGGAAGGTCATCATCATCCACATAACGCCATAAGTCCCCCAGTCTCCTCTTCGGGAATTTTTCGTGAAACAGGAGAACCATATCAGACTTCACCCTTTGAACCATTAGCTCTTCGCTTTGTATCATCTCCCTGGCATAGGCGTTGATCTTGGCCTTGACTGTGGCCTCTTGGTCCCTCAACAAAGCAGCCTTCTCTTCAACAGCCCGAGTCACTGCATTTTCTAGAGCGATCTTGTCAGTGGTCAGGTTGGTGACGAGCTTCTCCTTTGCTGCAGTTTCTCCCCTTGAGGTTGTCAGGTTCTTCTCCATACCGGACAGCTTATCCTGGAGATCTTTTATGGTCTTCTCTAGGGTGGCAACTTTTGTGTTGCTCTCATTATGACTCCTCTTCAGCTCCTCGTGTGCTTCCTTAAGTAAGTCAGCATTGGTGGTGGCAGTGCGGAGGTCTCCGGACAGCTTTTCATTATCAGACTTGAGGTCTTTGATAGTGTCTGCTTGATTCCGGACTTGCCTCTCCAATGTGAGGACTGGCTGCACATTACTAAGTAGAGAGTGGGCTATAGTGTCCTTCTCACTGGAAACCATGAAAGTCTTACCGTTAAAGTTGACCGTATTGGAGCTGCTCGGAGGGATGTAGGGCCCTGCGAACTCGTCTCTGGGCAGGCCAAGAAAATATTCACCAAGTCCACCCAGACCGGTGATGTCTACTTCATCCAAGTTGAGCTCTCCCCCCTCAACTTCATCTGTGTGAAACTCTCTGGGGATCTCTTCGGCCAGCGTTGGATCAGAAGGGCCTGTGGGAAAATAGGGCTCCGGATCCCGGAGAGCAAGCTCATCCCCTTGGGAAGTCTTTTTCTTCTTGGCTTCCCTATCAGCACCATCACTTGCTTGCTTGCGGGTCCTCTTGGATGCCCTTGGAGGTTTTGGGAGGTTTACTTCTTGCTTTTCGTTCTCCTGCTCCACCACCTGTAAAAGAGCTGCATCAATTTGAACTTGTGCTGGCCCCTCTGGATCTGTTGGGGCCTCCTTCTCAGTATCACCAACCACCTTCCCGCCTTTCTTCTTCTTGCCCTTCATTTTGCTTGGGGCTTTGGCCCGGGCAGGCAGATAGAGAGTCCCATCCAGTTCGTGGGACCTTCTCAGTTCTCTGCGACCCAAGCGTTAATTTTGCCACAGGTAGTCTGTCCGGCCTTCAGGTAGTCCCCGAACTCCTTTGGCAGCTCTGTTAAAACGAAAGAGAAGTTGTTTAGTACAAACTTAATTTAAAAAAAAGAAAAGAGATTCGAACAGAAACTTAAAGTGAAAAACTTACGGTCACTTCTCCATCTACTCTTGAGAAGGCTTGGATTCTCTCCGGCCTTGATTCTCTTGCCATTTTCCCATGAGCCTCTGACAAACAAGAATTGGCTCCTCCACTTACTCTCCGATTCCAGGAGATCATCAACAGCTTTAAAGTTGTTCCTCATGTTGAAATGGTAGAAAGGGAACTGATAATGCTTGCACAGGTTGGCCACTGCTGCGAACTCTTCCATGGGAAGAGGGATCCCAGACAACCTGGATGCCATAATACATGACATTAAGGTGAACCATCCATTGGGGCTTAGCTGTGTTGGGCAGAGCTTGACCAAGTGAAAGTAGCGCACTATCTCCGGGTCCAGTGGGAACCTGAGTCCCCAGTTGAATAGCTCTGTAAAGAAGACTATTTCATTTCTTTTGCAATCCATAGGGGTCTCCGGATCAATGGGAATCCTTATCTTTACGTTCTCAGGAATCCCCCATTTGGTGCGCATTCTACCCAGATTAGAGGTATGGATGAATGCATACTTGGTCTTATGCAAGGCCAAGAGGTACTTAAACTCGACTTTATGAAAGCATGGCCCCACTCTCCCTTCAAGGCTCTCCGGCAGGTCCGGACGCCTCAGATATAAATTTTCCTTGCCCTTCTTGGCAACAACAATAGCAGTATCAGCTTGTCCGGAGGACTCGGACTCAAATCGGACCTCCTAAGTGGAGTCCTCCATTCTCTCCTCCATAATTGTTGGGGGAGCTTCTGTAGAAGTAGTCCGGGGAGGATTAAAGCTTGGCATAGCTGGGCCTCCGGACTGTTGGCTGCCCGTATTAATTTGACTTCTCACCTCAAGTTGAGTTTCTGAGGCAGGAGATTCTTTGGGGGGAACTGGGCTGCTGGCCTCCGGACCGGACGGCCTCTCCCGAGGAGCTCTAATGGGTGCCCCAGACCCAGATTCACTATTCTTTGCCCCCGATTTCGAGGGAGTGTTTTTAGAGGTTAGCCCTTTAACCAACCGGCTTGGCCTCTTGATGACTAATTTCTCCGGGGAGTGGTCAGAGTCAGACCCCATGGCAATAAAAGACGATTTTTTCCTAACACTTGTAGCAGTGACTCCTGGTTCAACAGTAGGTATAGACTCCTGAACTGAGGAACCAGATACTATGGGAGAAAGGGTGGATTGAAAGAGCTTCCTGGGCTTGGTACCTTTTGATGAGGATGATCCTCTATCGGATTCTGCAACAGAGAAGGCTGATTTCTCAACAGGCGACGATGGTAGCCCTGCTGCTAGTCGTTTCTCCTTCTCGACCCTTTGTGCTTTTTCCAACTCCGAAAGGTTGAGCCAACCGCCTTTTATCAAAGCTGTTCTTGCTGTAAACATAAAACAGCCAAGGAAATTTTCGTTCTAGAGAGATAAAGCTCTGAGTGAAAATGCAGAGTGAAATTTGAGAGAAATAGTAAAACAGTGAAAAATGAATGTGAATTTATAGTAGATTTGAAGAAGAAGGAGTTGATTCCTAGGAGAATCCGAAAAGTTGGGTAATAATTAAAAAACGGCGCTGATGTCATTATTGGAAATTAAAGAGGTTACTTGTTCAAGAAGGTGGTGCGAAATTCAAGGTGAAAAAACGGCTGGAGTGGCCAATCAGAAAGCGACACGTGTCCCACTATCTTTGGCAAAAACCGTTTGAAATTCGTAACATCTAATCTGTCCGAGTATACTTATAAACTCTGTCCGGACAAAGAATCACTTCATGCAATCAGACTGTTTTTCAGTTCTTTGACAAGGACACTTGTTCAAACACCTAAAAAAGGGGCTCCTGATGAGTCCGAATTCAGCATGCTCCCCGGAAGGGTAAGTCAGCCTAAGTCTCTCTGAAAACCGGACAGGCTATAAGCACATAAATCAGACAGATCATTCGGACCGAACAGATCACTTCGAACACTATGAACTTAATACTGTTCGAACTATGACTAAAGTACTAAAAAACCTAAACACTTCCTGACTAAGCTACCTGCCCTCTTGCTTAGAACTAATGGGTCTTTGAACATGACCCGGGTCCATTAAACATGACCCGAAAGCCCATAAGGGCCCCAACATCATGCTATAAATACCCAACCACCAGCATTAACTATGGGTAATGAAAATTAACTGCTACCAAGCTGCTTAATTATCTCTCCACCTTGAAACACCCCTACACCACCTTGAAACACCCCTACACCACCTTGAAACACCCCTACACCACCTTGAAACACCCATACACCACCCTGAAACTCCACCTAAAATTACTGGCCTACCTTCAGGCTATTTTTATCCACACCACTTGTAAATAGAGTTTCTCTTATAAGCAGGATGCTGAACTTTACTAATATAGCATGTTGTGGTGGGTTTTACAGGAAGGTATAACAAGAGTCATCAATGAAGGGGGGATCATGAGTTGGAGGATGTTACCTGGCTGTTGATACTGTTTTCATGCTCAACCCTATTTTACTCAGTATCTTGAGATGTAATGAGTTGGATTGTGCTTTATTTTGTTGAATATCTGAGCAGAATAAACGATTACGATTGGTTCGGATCAATAGTGTTGAAGCTTCTCCAGTCTATTAGGAGTTACTTAGAAATCAGAAAACCTGATAGAGTTGTCGGCTACGTCGCACTTCTAATCGTAAGATTGCTTTATTTAGTCCAAATATTAGTTATATACAAATCATCTGTATAATAATACTTGTCCCGATGTATCTCTTCGTCATGGAGCACTCAACAATTGGGCTAGAGGTCGTAAAGCCATACTTGATCCCAAGGTTCTTCAAATGGTGGGGATTGGAGTGCCTATCATCTACTGTGCAACTGTTTTTAATACTACCTCTTCTGGAAGATGATGAGGTATGAAACACATAGTTATATAAACAACTATCAAGCATTAGAGTTGCAGACAACTCTTTGCTATCAAAGTTCCAAACAATTCCCAGTGTAACCTGAGAGTTACAAACATCTCCAACCTGGTAGAGTTCCAAACAACTCTCAGGAAACCCTAAGAGCTGTTGCAACCCCAGAGATGTTAGAGTTGAAAATAATTCACAACTTATAGTTTGCACACAACTCTCAGGAAAACCTGAGAGCTGTTTGCAAACCCATAAATGATAGTATTGAAAACAATGCACAGCTTATAGTTTGCAAACAACTCTCAGGTGACCCTGAGAACTGTTTGCAACCCCAGAGATGAAAGAGTTGAGAACAATTCACATCTTATTGTTTGCAACTCCAAGATGATAGAGTTCCAAACAACTCTCACCATATCCTGCGAGTTGTTTGCAAAAAACTATCGGGCTATAACCTGATATTTTCCAAATAAACCGCGTGAAACTATTTACATTGATGTTCCTCCCTTTGTAGGTTTTGGAAGGTCCATTATGTTTGACTGAGGCTGAAAGCAAAGCATTTGGAGGAGCAGTAGGAAATGAAGATTCAGATGTTGCACCGATTTTACCCGAAGAAAGACCGAAGAAAAGGAACAAAAGCACAGCCCCAAAAACAAGAAAAAAGGCAACACAGAAACAAAAAGAATCTAATCAGGAGATCTCAATCAGAGTCCAACAACAAACAGTTCCTCGAACAGTGATTCCACTAACGTCGATCGAGACATCGCAACAGGAGGCCGAGGACGAGAAATACGATAGTACGAGTGACACAGTCGGTAATTTTATCCTCAAACACAGACAGGCTACTCCAAAGAAGTCTGGAACTGAAGCAAGATCAAAGCAATTGAAGACGTACACTGATAAGGACAAGTACCAGCGGAAGATCGACAAACAGACGAAATAAGTAAGTAGGAAATCGAGCCTTACGTAAACGTAGATTTAGTCCCTATAATCAACACGGAATATGTTATAAGACGTCTGCTAATAATTTTTCAGCTTGAAGCATAAAGGTTGAAGATAACGGAGCTTGAAGGACAACAACTCTGCAATGCTCTCTCTCAACCCATTTGCCAGATTGGAAGCCCTACAAAGGAGAAGGAACCGGAGCTACCGGTATTGCCAGCAGAAGCAACGTCTACTGAATTGCAGGCACTTGTGCCATCTGAAATTCATGATAAGGACCCGAATCAGGACGAACAAATGCCAATGAAGAAGGACGATGGTGGGAAACATTCACCCGTACCAGTACCATCTGTTGTACCCGAAAAGGACGATACAAATGATTGTCCTGCAGCAATGGTAGTTTTTGAAAAAGAGGTCGACGAGCCATCTAAACAAATACGGGAAGAGTTGTTGGTCACCACAGAGACAGAAACCACAGAGAGACAGATAGACAAGTCTCCTCCTACACAGGGGGCAACGACAGGTCTGAGTCCTCCAAAGGAGAAAGAAAAACATGAGTCTCTTACAAATGACCGACAACTTGTACCTCACACGCCAGAGGAAGTAGGCTGCCAAGAATATAGAGCTAAGGAGGTAGAAGCTCGTGATAAGGAAGTGGAAGCGGAAGAATCTGGATTTACAGACGCAAAAAGCCGTACAGATGTAAGTGGATCTGAAGTACACTAAGAGTCAAATATGTTAATATATTGTTGTGATGGAATTATCTACTAATGTATATTATTGTATACATATTCAAACAAAAATAGGGTATGTATTTATAACAATCCGCGGGTTTCTCTTACTAACAATTTGTGTACTCTTATGCTCTATTTTTACACAATTCGCTATATGTTCACTTTCAAACAAATCTTAGGACTGTTATGTCAGTCCAAACAACTATCAGGATACCTTGAGAGTTATTCGATATTTTATTAAATTGGGGTATTATACAACTCTCAGGATTCCCCGAGAGTTGTTCGATATTCAATTAAACTGGGGTATCAAACAACTCTCAGGTTATCCTGAGAGTTGTTTGCAACTCAGAGTATCGTGATGCCTGACACAAATTCCTTTTTATTTTGTATTTTGTATGAAACAACATGCCGATAGACAACACCCACAAAAAAGAGCAACAAAATCAAGGAGAAAAAAAAACAACAACAACACCCAAAAGAAGAACAACAACAACGACTAAATCAAGGAGAACAACTACAACAACACCTAACCTTGGCAAAAAGAAAAAGGCTAACACAGACCGGAGATGCACAAGACGTAGCTCCGGAAGAGTCAGAGTCTGCCAATCTCGGTAAAAAGTCAGAACTACTTAGCCAAGGAGAAGCATCGGTAGACGACCAAAAGTGATACGGAGATGTACCTAAGAAAATTTCCTATGCATAGTCAAAATCACTAAGCCAAACTAAAATTGTAGGAACCGAATCAACCACAAAACATAGAAGGCCAAGCTCCAGACTCGACCGATACGCATGATAACACAGTACGTTTACCAAATGTATCTATTGATGGTTTTTACACTAAAGTTTCACAGATATTTTTAAATGAAATTGATAATGTTGAGTACGATGTTTTAATACAACGGTCTTTGGAAAATATGTCGTATGATGTGATAAATGATTTTTATCGACGGGATCCGGAGATTATGCCGCAGCAGTCAACAGTATTGGTTGTCACCGACCGTATGGTAAACAGAATTTTAAATGATTTTGCAACATGTGTATTAGGATTTTACGAGTGTTTGGATATTTGTATAACAATTTTATAACAAATCGTAACATATCATGAGAGTTGTGTGGATATATATTAAGATTTAGAAACAACTCTCAGGATATCCTGAGACTTGTTCGATATTCTATTAAATTGGGGTATCAAACGACTCGCATGTTATCGTGAGAGTTGTTTGTAACTGATAATATTATGATGTCTGACACAAATTCTTTTAAGTTCTGTTATTTTATATTTTCAATACAAGGGAAGAAACAGTGAAAGAGGATAACATGATGCCTAATTTTAATCTACTGACACCGACACAGCAGACGGATGCAGATGTAAGTGTGGTAGAAGCTCCAAAAGCACAAGTAACTCTCACCGGACTACCGACCGGATCGATGTCCTTGAATACCATAAAATATAATTAATTAAAGCCAATGAAGACTCACCCAATCCAAGAGTATGGTATTTACCAACGTCCCAGTTTCCTTACAAAATTAACGTGCAAATGACTGATTTCTTGGCGCTATCTTTTGAAAAGGACTTGGACTACAAGGTATCCAATTATCAAACAACTCTTATGGATGTTTCAAACAACTCTCGTATATTTTACATAAATAAACAACTCGTTTCATAGATTATGGATGCTTGGATTCGAAAGATGCTTAAATAAGTAAATTGGAAAGTTCCATGCAAAACTTTTCCTCAAGCGAAATTTGAATGCATAAAAATTTATGGCATGACTACGGTACGTTTAGCTATAAACTATGATAACCTCGCATGTTCTCATTGTAATGTACTCTTCCTTGAATGCAGCATCAAATTGAAGTAGGAGAGGTAATAAAAAATGTAGTCGACGATGTTTTTAGCAAAGCGTCTAAAATGCAAACCTTGTGCTCATTCCAATATACAGCAAGAAAAAGGACCAAATCAACCATTGGACGTTTCTCGTCATTGATATAGACGCCACGACGTAAAAAAACTACAACTCACTCCTGCCTAAAACCCAAGCAACAGACTACACAACAAGGATACATGTACCGCTGGTAAGACACCTAATTGCTACAATAACTGTAGATCACATTTTAAAAAAAACTCTGAGGATAATCTGAGAGTTGTTTGCAATTAAAATATCCGGAGATTTGTTTGGAACTCTAATACATTAGAGTTTCAAACAAATCTAAGGTTACCCTCAGAGTTGTTTGCAACACTTTTAGCTTGGATTTTCTAAACAACTCTCAGGTTTTCTTGAGAGTTGTTTGCAACCAGAGTATACGTATTTATGCTGACCCCTGACACAAATTATCATAACCAGATTAAGTATTTAGATGATAAAGGATACATACCTCCTTCAAAGACCGGGTACAAGGTGAAAAATGCAACAAAAATTCCACAACAAAAACCAGACACCCTTGACTGTGGAATTTTCATTTGTCAATACGCCAGAGATATTATCGAAAAAGGATATGTGCAGGAGACTTAGCGTAAATATATGGTAACAAACTTCAGATCAGAAATGTTTTATTTTTTCCTAAATGATGTTAACACCAACTCATACTGGTAGTAATATTTTTGATGTCGAAAACTATGGAGAGAGACTTTTGGATATATTCATTTTATTTTTTTGGTGTACATATATTCCTTGTAATTTTTTAGTGTATATATAGAGTTTTTTGTTTCAGAAATTTCCAATGTATGATATTTTCGAACTCACATTAAAAAACAGTGGGTATTTGGGCATTATTCGCATCATTTCCTGATATATATACAATAAACAAAATTACTACTAAATAATTCCCAATGTATACAAACAACTACATCTACACAATTCTCAGGAGTAAACTACAACTAACAGTTCACATCTTATTCTGATATATATATATATATATATATATATATATATATATATTAAATAATTAGAAAACATAGCTGCAGAATATGAACAGACTATGGCGTCTGCCTTGGTAACCGTTAAGTGCATTGAGCATGCAAAAAGCTATCTAATCAAAATAAACCATTAATTGTTGATTGGATAGAGGAGGCTATGTAATGATTAATATAGCCACACCACCACCTCACTAAGACTCTCTCCATACCTATAAATAATACTAGTAACGAGAGGCTAATTTAAAAACGAACTCTATATTTAAAACACTCATAACATCTTCAACTTCCAATCACCATGTCTACCTCTGGTTCTTTAGGTGACTCCTGGTCTTCTATAACCACCAACAGAAGCTCCGGCTTAATCACTCCGGCGGCACCACCAAACAGCCCAGTCTCTGTAATGGACTTTAATATCGAGGATTACTTTTCTGCTGACTCTGAACCGGTTGAAGCGGTTCCCCTGGTGGCTGCACCTCAGCCAACAGAGGTTCCAAACATGAAACAGAAGAGGGAGGAAGATGTTGGTCCATCGGGGACCAAATATATAAGCATAATGGACGTAGATAACGAGAAGGAAGAGCATAATAGAGATGCTGATGATGAGCATGAAGAAGAGGAAGAAGGTGGATAATCCTCTAATGATGACTGATAGTCACTACTTCTGTTTTTTTATTTTTTTAATGCAAACTAACAAACACTAAAAGCGATAGTGTTTATTTCTAAATGGTTAGTGCATGAAGCCTGTTATGGCTATGTTAATCTCTTTTTTGTATAAACTTTTAATCAGTTTAAAAAGCTTATGAAGTATTTTTATTTTGCAAACAAATATCAGGGGAAGGACATGCAAACAATTCACATCCTCATATGTGTATGTGAAACAATTCTTATAATTGCAAACAACTCTCAGGAAAACCAGCGAGTTGTTTGCAATATTATACCCAGATATTGGACATGCAAACAATTCGCACCCTAGTAGTAATTGCAAACAACTTTCAGGAAAACCTGGGAGTAGTTTGGAATATTATACCCAAATATTGAACAATCAAACAACTCGCACCCTAGTAGTAGTTGCAAACAACTCGCAGTAATCCTGAGAGTTGTTTGCAATATTATACCCAAATATTATACATGCAAACAATTCACATTACAAGAAGTTGCAAACAACTCGCAGTAATACCTGAGAGTGGTTTAAAATGTTATACTCAGATATTGTATGCAACTCTATAAGTTGGAAAAACAAACAATTCGCATCACCAACGGTTGCAAACAACTCTTAGAAATACCTGAGAGTTCTTCGAAATTAGATACCCAGATATTACAAATAATTCTCCATAGTACATGATAATTACTTGCAACTCTCAGGTTTTCATGAGAGTTGTTTGAAACTATGTTCCTGGCAGTTTCCTGGGAAAATAACTTTATTAACCAAACACATAAAATTTCATTACTGTAATACAAACAAGAGAAATATGTGTAAATGAAAAAACAACTCTAAAAATGTTTATTATATTGTACACAACAAGCACAGTATTACAAATCAATGTAGCAACGAGAATTATCCACAACAAGAATTTTCTTTAAACTGGAACCTCACAAGTCCTCCTGTTATGACCTGATTTCAAACAACAACACACCTCAACTGCTTGGTTAAGGCTTCTACTCTAGAGGGGATCCGTTTTTTCTTAGGCCTTCAGAGTCTTCTTTTAACGTTAGGAGGCATAATTTCCACCTCCGAAGGATCGTTAGTGTTTGACCCTTCGCCGAAATCGGTTATCGCCGGTATGCTGAAAGAGTAATTTTCCCTGTAATTTTTAACCATGAAGAACGACTCTATTATAGTAAAAAAGATCTTGGTCGGTAGAATGTATTGCCGCTAAAGCGTGAGGACATGTAAAACACTCTTGTTGCTATGCTCCGCAAGAACATTTAAAAAGCAACAAATTAACAACCGCCACAAGATTTGAATAGATTCGAACATGGCTGCAGCTGACTTACGTACTACGCAAGTTTGGCACATGTCAACATTCTGCTTTAGCTTATTTTTATACTTGGGGACCAAATTAGTACTCCAGCTTAAAACTTGAGTCATAAGCAAGACTCTAATTCAGTCAATAAACTCAACAATGGGTAGGCCACAATATTTTTTGATCTGATTATTAAAAGATTCGACCGCAGTAGAAGCCATAAAACTGTATCGTTTCCCTTTAACGTAAGCCTGAGCATACTTATCCGGAGGTAAATTACCAAATAAATCACTAATTCTGTCACCATATTCACATAGAAAATCTGTTAGTATATCCTTAAAAAATTCTCGTGTGGGAGCATAAGCAAGACGATGGAAGAAACAAGACATCCTTTTTTATAGTCTCTGTTAGTGTGTTCCAATTTAGATTTTAAATTCTGCATGAGATGAAAATAACAGTACGCATGATAGCAATTTGGATACAAGACAGAAACAACATTAACGATACCCGAATGATGGTCTGAAATAAATGTGATTTGACGCTCCAACAAATGAGGTTTCAAACACCCAAAAACCACATACAATTGTCACAATCCTCAATGCTAACTATGCCAATTGCAACAGGGAATAGTCCTGAAACAAGGCACCTCAATTGATCAAATATAGAACTCAAGCATGTAAAAAATGTAAACAATTCGCAGTAGTATGTGAGAGTTGTTTGGAACTCTTAGGATATCGTGAGAATTGTTTGCAAGTCTTATATTTGCAAAAAGTAGTTTGAAACTCTCATGATTACCTGAGAGCTGTTTGTAACTCTTGTATTTCAAAAGAGTTGTTTGCAACTCTTAGGATATCCTGGGAGTTGTTTGCAAGTCTTATATTTGCAAAGAGTAGTTTGCAACTCTCAGGATTACCTGAGAGCTGTTTGAAACTCTTGTATTACCAAAGAGTTGTTTGCAACTCTCAGGATATCATAGGAGTTGTTTGCAACTCTAAGCTGCGAGTTGTTTACAATTTTTGCAGAAAATATCCTAATCTTTCAGATTAAAAAAAATGAAACTAACCGTTGTTGTCGTCCTTTGCTAAGACAGTAAGCAATACACCCTTATACTTTCCATATAAGAATGTTCCATCGACAAACAACATTAGACGACATGAATAGAAACCCTGAAGGGATGAACCGAATGCTATAAAATAACACTTAAAGCGGTTTCCAACTGATAACTCCAACCGGCAGTCTGTAGTAATATCGCGGCTCTTCAATCGTTTGAAGTACCCGCTTAGTAAACTAAAAGAACTTGAAATATCTCCGAAAAATCCCCTCATTGCCTTCTCTAAAGCATTCTATGACAAACGGTAGGAGATGTCTAGACCGTAATTTTGTTTGACAATCGATTGCATGGTTTTGGCTATCAACGAATGACAGGTCCGGATATAAACATGAATTTCCTCCGTAATCAAATCCGATGTCAAATGCCTATGCCGCTTATGTTTTTGGGAGAAAACGGGACTGCAAGTATGGTGCAGAACATACTTCCTAATTGTCATTAAGTCGGTGCTAGAATCAGTAAATGCATAAAGTTTCCATTTGCATCCGCTTGTGAATTTATTTTCACAATAAACAGTGATCTTGTTTGCTGTATTGTGCATGTATTTGAAAGAAAAACCATGCTATAAAGCATATCGGCACAAAGATAACCTTAGACCTGCAACACCTTCTTCAAAAGCTTGACCAACTTCTGTAATAGAATCCCCAACTAGTAGTAGCAAGTTGTTTTTTTCTCTGATCAGAATTAACTAAATCGTTAATACTTTCCCCGCTAATTAGTTGAATAATAGATGGTTCTCCCAAACTTAGGTTAGGTTGTTTACGCTTTAGACCAGAACCTTTATCACCAAAACTCTTATCACCGAACCTTTATCAAGGACTTGTTATTCTATGAGAAAACCAACTTGTTTTAAACGATCTAAATCAAGATATAATACTAAACCAACAAAATATTTATGGTTAATAAAGAAAAAATTCTTGTGATCCCCGCAGGAGTAGGTAATTAGGTAGTCAACTATGACCAACTCCTCCCATGTGCTCTCCACATACTCTTGGATACTTTGAAAGCTTTCAAACTCCGTGAAAGGCACAATTGCAATTTGGTGACCATCTTTAAAAATACAAACTCGTGATTTAAACATACCTTACCCTACACTGAACAATCATAAAGCAATTCGCATTCTCTCCTGAGAGTTGTGTACAACTATAAGATGCAAATTATTCACCGTTTTATGTATACTACACTGAATTTGCACAATTTGCATCTTATTTTAGCACCCAAGTATGAACAAAATGTATACAATTCGCAATAGAGCCTGAGAGTTGTTCTCAACTCTCACGATTAACTGAGAGTTGTTTGCAAAACAAAGTATTTTAGCACTCAAACATGAATAACATGTAAACAATTCGCAATGGTACTCGAGTGTTGTTCTCAACCGTTGGATTTCTTGAGAGTTGTTTGGAACTCTTCGATTTCATGGAAGTTGTTTGTAACTCTTATATTATTTGAGAGTTGTTTCCAACTCTAGTATTTGTAAAGAGTTGTTTGCAACTCTCATGATAGCATGCGAGTTTTTTGCAACTCTCACGATATCCGAGAGTTGTTAACACAATTCGCATCTTCTGCATTAGAGAACATCAAACAATTCACATCTTCTACGTTGATAACCATAAAACAATCCGCATCTTTTGTTGGGAATTCCTCTACAACTAAAACTCATAGTCTACACATGTTTCAAGTTCGAAATCAACATCTAATATACTAAAAATCAGTATATAACTAGTTAAACAAGGATTAACGACATAGACTAACATAATAACAAACAATCACTCGAACAAAAAACAAAACAAAACATAGAAAAAACTCAAACAAGATTTATTAACAACCAAAATAGTAGAATAATACCTATTCTAACTCATAAATCCAAGAAATAACCTCAAAATCAGTAGTTAAACACCATTACCTAAAAGCAACACGTAAAATCAAAATAACAGAGATTCCAAAAAACTCGAATAACTGGTGAGCAGCTCCTGTACGTAAAACGTATTAGTTAGATGCATTTTATACCAAGCTTACAAAAATATACAGACCTTTAACTCTCCGATCACCTGGAAATTGTGGTTTCTTGGTGCTTCACGGTGGTTTGTAGGGTTAGGTGGTTAGAGCGACTTCACAAATTCAAATTTTTGAAAGCTAGAAAATGGGAAGGAAAACAAAAAATTGTAATTATATAGTAGGTTGAAGGTAATGTGGGTATTAAAATAATGTTAGGTATTAAGTGGTAATTAGGTAGTTGAGATGGGTATTAAGAGGTGATAGAACAAAACTTGGGTACTAGAAGACCATATAATAGTTGAGTGGGTACTTTAAATGAAAATTTCCTTTAAAATATAATATATATATATATATATATACACACATATACATATATATATATATATATTATAGGATTCTTTCTATTTCAATACCAAAATAAGTTCATAATCCCTATTTGGTCCACCAATAAATGTCTATTTATTTTTATAGCCTAATAAAAATACTTCAAATTTTTTTAATACCAAATTTTTTAAAATACCTAACTTACCCTTAATCTACTTCTTCTGATAACTAAACCCCCAACTAACCGGGAAGCCAGTCTGAATCTCAATTTTTCAAAATCTGAATGGTCAAGAAATCTAATTCCCATATCTACACTATCAAGCTCACTAAACAACCAATTCACGATCAGTAAATCAAACGACTCAGTCTGATTGGACGCGTGAGGATTCTCGCTACGTCAAAGATACTCTCTTCATCTCTGTGTTTCTTACTCAACACAGGTAGCACCGCTTTTGGAGGATCGTCAGAGCAATGCGAATACGTCATTTGTAAAAGGTTGGTGTTATAACTTTAAGGCATTTGAGGATTTTAAGTTGCAGAACATCGAAGAGTTTGAACCTAACCAAAGGTTGATTGCAAATGAGATTTTTAATGAAGGAGATCTTGTTGATGTAGCTGGAACTACAATAGGAAAAATGTTTCAATGTCTTGCTCTTTCACTTTCATAAATAAGTTTTGCTTGTTTGTTTATTTTGTTTGAATGAAGTTATAGATGTATATGTATTATCTTATAGATGTTTATTGAAGTAGAGAGTTTATATTTGAAACCTAAAAAGGTGGAAAACTCTTGTGCAGAGCTATAGATTCATAATTGGTAATTGTTAGATGCGTCATCCATTTATTCTAAAAACTTTTCACCTAATGTAGACAAGTTGTGTCTGGTGGGGATTATTTTCAACTGAGGGTAATTTTATCAGGTGTTTTGTGGTGTTTCAAAAGTATTTAATGTTTAAGTGGTTTGTAGTGATAGATTTGAGCTGTCTGGTTGTATTAAATGTTCCTTACCCTCATTTAATGAAAGTGGTTGGGTATTTATACACTTAATTATGGGCCACATGGGCTTTCGGGTCATACTTATGAAACCGGGTCGAGTTCAAAAACCCATTAGTTTGTTGAGCAGATTAGCAATTAGTTTAGTTAAAAAGTGATTAGCTTTTAATACTTTAGTCCAGTTTGGATGTTTCAGTGGGTGGTTTTTGTCCAAATTTCCCCTGCCCGGTTTCTACAGTGAGTGGTGAAAATATCCGGACTCATCAGTGTCAACATTAGTTGTTTACAGCATCACAACAACTAATGTGAACGGTCACAATCGATATGTCCTCGGATATATTGAATACACCCAGTGTTAAAATTTTGCACTTAATGCCGACAAGTTGTTTCGACATTAGTTGTTTGCAGCAACACTATAACTAATGTTGATGGGCTGCGTCCATATATAGGGCGTAAATAATAGAACCGGGAAGTATACAACCAAAACCTTCATAAAATTGGTAATGGTGTTGATGTCTTTTAGACATTCGACTATATGGTAGTTTGTCTATTATTCGATTAAACTGATGTTACCAAAATAATCCCTAAGAAGGTTACTTGACTTGTGTTTTTGGTGCGTGACAAGTTACTTGTTTGGGTTTGGCTGTTTTAAAAGTGAGGTGTTTGAGTTGTTTTAAAAGTAAAATTGGATAGAGGTTTCAGATTCAACCAAATTTTGGGATTTTTAATCTTTACATCTAAAAGGCGAGCCAAGCTGGTTCTGTCTTTATTACCTCTACATTCGAAATGATGAGCCAAGCTCATTATACCTCGGGTCCTAAGGACAGTATTCTTTTCGCATCAAAATTGATCTTAATTTCATTTATCTGTTTGTCTTATCATATATATTTTAATCGGCATTCTTAAGTTTTGAGGTCACATGGATTTACAAGAGTAAAGTTGCACATGCATGATTGGTTCATACTTGTTCTTTTAGTCTTCGTAGAGATCGCTCTCCTTATAATCTACATGTCATATCGTTATGTTGGGAAAGATATGATGACTGATCTTAAATACCCCTTAAAGAGCAATATTATACATATATTGGTTGTCCCTGTAAGTTCCTCTTTTGAAGATTTTCTATATAAGAGCTAGTCTTGAAAATATTTTTGGTGATTTTTTTTTATCATCAGGTGTATTCTGTTCTGTTTCCCATGTTTGTTTTCATCCTCGTCTATTTCCGTAGAAGTGTCTAATTTCTTAGAAGAAATGTATATGATCTTCATCACGTTGTTCTAGGTAATCATCTCTGGATTTATACTTCTATGATTAAAATAAAGTTTAGTTTATACAACTGAATAGTTGAAGTTGAATTTTATTTCTCTTTATTCTGCAAGAATTTTTTGTGATAGTTGTGCTCACGGATTCAATAAAAGATACAGTTGGATATTTTCAAAAAAATTATTTTGACGTTGTTTTCTCGATGGAAAAGATATATTTGGACATTTTCGACAGACTTCTTTTGGCACTGTTCTCCTAATGGAAAAGACATATGCTTCCGAGATTTTGTTGTCGCTATTGATCAACTATGTGTTTCATTAGTTTTTCAGGTTTTACAGGTGGAGTGAATAATTTCCTTGTCAACCTGCTGCTTAATTGTATTTGTTTTTAAAAAAAATAATACGGCTGGTTAGTATTATCTTAATTGTAATAAGTATTATTGCACCCGATTCAAGCACAGTCAAGCGTTAGGCTGCTTTGAATAAAAGAAATCACCTTGTACTAGGCGCAAATCTGAAGATCATCTTGACCGTACTAATACTTATGGGACCGATGCTAAGAAGCATCAACTTCCTGCTTCAAGAAGCATTCCTATAATCTAGTATAGAGATACATGAATTGGGGATTTCCTGAATGAGGCTCCTCATCCCAGCTTTATAGGTTCATAAGGGTGTTCTAGAAGTGAAGCATCTCAACTTTTGAATGAGTGTTGGGTTGCTGTAATGCATCTCTCTATGATGACACAACAATATATTTATTTGAAAGACCTTCGATGTATATAGGAAGTAATGCATCACATTGGGGGCAAATAAGACTTTCTCAGCAAATAATAACTTCAGCAAACAATGTCGGACCTCCATTGAACCCAAATATGGATTTAATGGGGGAACTTTGGACGCTTAATGTCACATACTAAGAGTAGTTATAACAACTAACATTTCAATTTAGACAAAGTTTAAGTATGCAACTGAACAGTGAACTCTGATATTATCATATAAAATCAACCCAAAGAAGTCTGTTGTATGTGTACTGTAATCTTATAGTTATCACTTGGGTCATGTTACTATATTTGATATAAATTTCAAATCTAGAGCACACTAATAAAGCATGAAACAAAATTCTTAACCATATTAATCTAATTTTTTAGAACTTTTAATTTTTTCCCCCGAAACATATCATATAGACCACTTGTTTGATTCATCTCGTATATATAAACACAACGGTGGTGTCGGTTTGATTTTTAAAATTATAAATCAAAAGATACGAACTTTACAAGAAAAATGAAAAAAATAAGAAAACTTATTTTGTTAGAAAGTACTCGATAATATTACAAAGAAGGGTATTATAGTATTTTAGTAGATGTTTGGTACTGTGTTAATCATCTTATTTGGTATCAAATGTTAATTCTGAACTAATATTTGGACTTATACGGAAGTTTCCCATTATAAAACAAAGTTTATAAATCAATTTATTTTCAAACTCCCTTTAAATTTAAAATAATTATGCTTTAATCTTTTCTAAAAAAAAAATTAAGGAACAAGAATAAATGTTAATGATTTAGAATATATTTTGTTAAAAATTTATAATTGATACGATGCTTTCAATGGGTAGAGTTAGGGATGGGAAGGACGGAGTTCCAAAATCAGATTGCCTACGTTTATTTGAATTTCAATTTGGTCAGGTTTGTGGTTTTAATATATTTAAAACTCATATTTACATGTCATGTCAACTCAATCGTGTCCACAAACACTATATTTATTATTTGGATCTTTCACTACTATTTGTATCTCAAACTTCATTTTATTTTTTAACTTAAACAAAAAGTTAATGTAAAGCCTTTAAAAATAAACATAACTAAATAGACAATTAAATGTTATTCGAATAAACAAATATAAATGTTAATAAAACAAACAATCTAAAATATATGTTAAATAGTTTAAAATAAAACACTAAAAGAAACACATACATTTTTGAATAGTTTTGTATAATATAATCAATCATCGCCACCACTTATGTTATGACAATGTTTTCAAAATCGTCAAAACAAGTTCGAAATAACAATCTTAAATGTGTCATTGCTTTTGGTGACCAACACCTTAGGTTAAATAATAAATACTAATGTTAGATTTATATTAAATAAATGATAATCATAAGAAATTAAATATTATTGGTTAATTTTTGTGGGAGAATCTAATTAGTAAATATATTATTGAAAATAATATTCGGTGGGAGAATCTAATTAATAATTATTTGAAGAACGAAATTTATATATTATTAAAAAATAGTTTTTATTAATTAGTATTTTTTATATTATTATTTTTATTTTTATATATAGTTTATTGTTAAAGATATTATGCTCATGTTCATTAGTTAATATTTTTTATAACTTTTTTGTGATGACCAAAAAACGGAAGACACACTATATTATTTTTCTTTCTTTCTTCCAACGGCCAGCTAAAAGAAATGTCACTCAAGCTCTCACACCATGTAGAAAAAAAACAAAAAAAATGATAATGGTTTTATTATTTAAAAAAATGTATATATTACATAGAGTATAGGTTTCTATTTATAGATAAAACATATGCGCTAATGGCCTTGAGCCTAATATCTTTTAACACAAGAAAGAAAAAAAGATAATATCTTTAATACAAGAAATAAAAAAAGATATTGTTTGTCTTCCACTTTCTTGGTCATCGCAAAAAGAGATAAAATATATAAGTTGATGAGCATGAGCCTAATATCTCTAACATTTATATTTTCGGACGGGTTGGGTTGGACAAACTAAAAGTCCATACCGACATGACCCGTATACGAGCCATAATTTTTACTCTAGTACTCAGCCCATTGTAAGTTCGGGGTCAAACATAAACCGACGGAGTCAAGCCAGTTCGGACCGTTTTGAACCAATATTGTCATCACAGTGTAGAGCTAACAAAAATCATTCGAAAAAAATTAAAATTATTGATAATCATGTGTGTAGAAATATTCAGAATACCACCCGCAACATTAATGCTTCGCACAATACCTCTAAGATAAAAACACACTCTTTAACTATCACTTATTTTAACCTTCGAATCTCCATATCTTTCAAATCCCAACTAATATATTCCTAATTAATCAAGATGAAAAAGTGAAATCTATGAGTGATATTTTGGTATTTTTTCTTATTTTCACAACCTAATTACACAAAATTACACAATTGGAACACAATCATTTTTAGCAACCAAATTACACGTCATTTCACACTTCAAACATAATTGTTTATTCCAAACTTATTTCGCGACTAAAGTCATATTTACGCAACTAGTTTATTCTTAATTACACAACACAATTGCATGTAATTGGGTAACTAGAACACAACTATTTTTTCACAATCAAATTACACATATTTGTTAATAAACAAAGAGATAGAAAAGAGAGAAGAAGAAGCCGTAAAGAAGCAATTAAGGTTTCTGTTAATTTAGGAAACATATTAATTACATATAGTATATGCTCTTATTTGTAGATAAAATATATGAGCTAATGAGCATGGGCCTAATATCTCGAATACCCTTTCTCAAACTCACAATACTGATAGTTCTCGAGATATATGGGACTGACTATCGAATAACGTGTATAGTGAAATCGTGTCAGGAGAATAAGTACAAAGTTTTAGAGAGAGAAAGTAGTCAAAATAAAGTACCAATGATTAAAAAAGTACCATTTTCCCAAAAAATGGATCTTTCCTTATATAGTGCCACTAGTGGGCTCCACTGTCACATGCTATGTTTATACTAATTACATAGTGGGCCTTATATTTACACTTGTTTCTCATATTTCCTAATTTTACAAATATGCCCTTATATGACTTTATATTATCAATTAATCCCCCTAATAATCTTGACATTTCACGCCCTTATCAGCAGCCCCCTAGTTTTGCGAAGAATAGAGCAAAAACTACTTGACTACTGCCCTTCTGGTCAGGAATCTGCAGAAGTAAATTTTCTGGTGTTGTTTACCTTGTCGTCACCCACCGCAAAATACCGATGCTGTGACCCGTGTGTTATTTGTCGACCGTTCATTACAGGGTCGATGGAATAAACTATCAGTGTTCAATAATAGTTTGTTAGCGATCGAACTACTGATCTATTATATTCCGACGCGTCGAATTTAATCAGAATTGTAATCAAACTTTGGGGCCCAACTCTACAGGCCTTGGGTCAGGTTATCTTTTCTAGAGGCCCATTTCCTTTACCAACAAAACCAGTTTTCTTACTCGTCCACATGTCGCTCATCATTTTGTCGTTTGTATTTACAATTTCCATATGTTGAACCCAACGCGTGCATCATGAGGCTAGCCCCCTAGGCCTGTGGTAGTTGTCAAGATGGACACGTGTCTCATAATAACTTGACTACACTTTAACTAACGTTTTGGTTAAGCGAGTCTTGATCTTCCCGACGCTCTTTTTTATTGCGGTTCTCCATGGAACGAATTGTTACCATACTTACTCGCCTATAAATAGTTTTACTTCTTCATTTACATATTTTACCTGAGTTTAAGAGAGATAAACACTTTCTATTTTCCATTTCTTAGAGAGAGAAACTCTGATTTTGTTTATGAGAAAACCCTCCTTTTATAAGAAACCTATAAATAAATCCGACCCTCCTAAGAAACCAGCTTTTGGCTTCATTAATTATCTTAGTATCACTGAAAGGGCTTACGAATACCAAGCTGCTGGATTAATTCACAAAGGTCCCATATCTCCGTTGAGTTCAGAGCCGCTAATTTTTCCGAAACCCAAAAATCTGGGCCCATTGATTCCTTCTCCCAACGCGAGCCCCCGACTATCCTAAGGATTTCCTCGTCAACAAAAACGTCTGACGCTGCTACTTGCTCTAATTCTTTAAGAACCAGAAAAAACGACGATGCAACTCATCCTGGACCTTCAAAACCGCGAGATACTGTTGACCGACCAAATAAAACTCCTTTCTTAATTATGGGTCACTCTAGCTCTTCCTCTACCCCTTCTGAATATGTCCAGCTAAATCCAACCATTATAGAACGTTGAACCAGTCATAACACCGCAACCACTCCTAAATGGGTGGTTCAACAAGATGAAGAAATAAGGAAACGTGAAGAAGCGACTTCTAAAAAGGCCGAGGTCCCAGCGCTTGGTCATACTCGAGTTAACAGCAGCTCGAGCATTGTTCTCGCGACTCCCTATTCCAAAGGGTTGGCGTATGCTGATAAATCCTTACCCAAGAAGATCCAAAGTACCGAGGCCGAAAAACCAACTCTTAAATTTTCAAATGTATTTGCATCGACAAGGGTCGAAGACGAGGCTGGTGAAAGACCCACGCATAAGCCTTCAACCAAGGCATCTGTGTGGACGAGGGTCGAAGACAAGATTACCGAGGAACATATTCAAAAAAATATTTAGTAAAAGCATCTACGTCAACGAGAGTTTAAGACAAAGTTTCTGAACCAACTACACCGACAATTCCAGTGGCTCAAACTACTCCTGCGGTTGGTGGGCTGAAAAAAAGCTTTACCTCCTGAAGTTACCGATGTTGTGAATGACTACCATATTCTCATGTCCAGAGATCACATTATATCTCTTTTTACCAAAAAATATCTGTACTATCCTCCCAACGAAGAAGTCGGCTTGAAGAAGATCTAGGGGATTCCTACCATTCGTTTTCTGAAGCCCGGTGAGACTCCTTTGTCCGTGCAAGCTTGAGAGATAATGTTTTTCACTGAGATTTTAAAATGGGGTTTGTAACTTTATCTTGATCCCAAAGTTTTTAAATATTTCGAGATCCTTCAAATTTGCCCGACCCATTTGACTCCTAACGCTTGGTACACTTTAATGTCTACCATTATGGATTATCGATTGGCCGGAGTCTCAATATATATATGCATATCTGGATTGTAAAACTCTCCCAAGCTGTCCTTCTTTTATTCTTCTCTTGCCAATCCAAAAAAGATAGTGAAAAATTAGTTAGAAGTTGACAGATCACGAAAGTACCGATTTGTCTTCATCAGCGGTGCCTGGGAAAACGGCCAGCCATATAGCGAAAAGAATTTGGGGCGTCTAACTTATAAATGGACTGCTGAAGGTTCATCTTGTTTTTTTACTGACGGACCTTCTTCCTTAAGCTTGCAAGGTACCTATTCAGGAGTTGAGAAAAGCTCACCTTAAGAAAGCTTCAGAAATCTTTGCTAAACTCCGAGCCTTTGCCAGAAACAACTGGGGTCAGTAATTTCGTTGATGCTTCAAAAACGCTAACCTCATAACCAACAATCTTTGGCGCTGCTCCAACGATATTCTAAGTATCGATCAGCTGCAGACTCTTTCTGATGTGCCGGCTTCATGAGGAGACTAGACGCCCCATATTTTGAAGTGTTTTTACCCAAACGATATCGGGTGCCTAGTAAATGGGTGAAATCGGAGGAGTTGTCCAATCCAGAAGATGAACAAGAAAATTCCGACGGTTCCCCCGTAGAAAAACTCTAGAAGTATTACCCTCAGAGCCTGAAACCATTGTCATCCTTAGTGACCCAATCGCCAGCGGGGATAAATCTCTTGTAGTTTTCAAAGGCACACATAAAGGACGTGGTGAAAAAAAGAAAGAAGAATGCCGCAACTGACGAGGAGAATCATACTTCAAACAAAAAATCCAAAGAGAAAATTATTATAGATGAAATGCGTTGTGACCCAGCCACGGAACAAATCACCATTCCCATCATGTTCGAACATTTTGGCGGTACGAAGTCGGTCAGACCTGTCGAAGTCTTTGTAAGAGAAAGAGGTTCGGAGGAAATACATTCCATGGGAAAAATTAGAGTATCGGGCCACTCAGGTGATCTTGCTGTGGTGGCCCACCAAGACTGTACTTCTTGTCAAGAAGATTCAATGCATCTTGATCATACGTCCTTGCCTTTTCGTTCTCAAAGTTGGAACTCTTTTTTCCTTCAAGATTCAGACATCCTAGTGACTTCCCTGCAAAACATGCTTGCCCCCATAGCCCAAAAAGAAAGAGAAGTGATGAAACTTCAGAAGGAACTTGCCGAGCTCAAGAGAAGCATCTCATCTAAATCCCATGAGTCACAGAACTTAGTTGATATTGCCAACGCTCGAGCTGACGCAGCCAAATCTAAGATCCAGGCTTTCGATGTGAAAGAAAAAGAGTGAGAAAAATCTGTTTCTCAAGCCAAAAAAGATCGTACCAAAGCCATCGAAGAATTAACTGCCCAGAAGCTTCAGAATGGCTACCTTCGCTGGCGATCGACGAAAATGGCTACAAAATTTCACGACCTTCAAGTGATCGTCGAAAGAAATAAAGAAGAGAACCGTCTTTTTTCTTCTAAGTGCAAGAAAGTTATGGAAGAAGAGGTTGCCGACGCAAGAGCCGATTATGTTTTAAACTTTCATAAACAGTTTCCCCGGATACCGTTAGGTTCGATGTGGCTAGACGTCCCAGAAGAAGATCGTCCAGAAGGCGTTGATTGTACAGACCCTGTTATCGAATACACTGAATCATCTGAAGACCCTTTTATTCTTAAACCCTATTGTTTATCATATGTTTTGTTTATTCATTTGAAAGTTAGGACTTGATTGTTTTTGTTATATATTTTCATTTCTGTTCGTTTTTTGTACTCTCTGCTCGATGTCCTATCCTTTTTGTAATCCAAAGTGATCAGTTTTCGATGCAAAGTTAATGGGGTCATCATATCATATACTATATTCAAATTTGTGGATCAACTTTTAGCTGAAAAACCCTACACCATGTTAGAACTTGTTGATCAACTTTAGAGTTGAAAGAGTATGTCCCCGACCAAAATTGTCTTACAATGAGGTTACAGAAATTAAGAATTAACAATCATTCTAAATACAATTTAAGGTGCTCAATGTTCTAAGGGAGACGTAGAGGTCAACCAAATTTGTCTTTTAATCGATACGTTCCTGACATTACTTTCTCTATTGCATGATATGGTCCTTCCCAATTGGGTGCCAATTTCCCAAATTACTTGTCTTTGATGTGAATGAATACTTTTCGCAGTACTTTTTCCCCGACCTTGAAGTCTCGTCTTTGAACTTTCGAAACGTACTTGCTTCTCATGAGGGTCTGATAATGCAAAGAGCTTAAGTGATCCCTGGCCCGTTTTTCTTCGATCAGATCCAAAGTCAAAGCTTGGTTTTCATTGTTAGCGTCATCCTCATAATGATTGATTCTAAAGGATGGGAACATTTTCTCCACGAGAATTACTGCATCTGTGCCATATACCAGTGCGTAGGGCGATTCCCGAGTTGCGGTTCGAGGCGTGGTTCGGTATGCCCACAGAACCTCTTACAAAAAATCCTGCCACTTTCCCGCTTTTCTTTCCAAAATTTTCTTAAGACCATTGATGATCGTCATGTTCGTCACTTCAACCTGCTCATTAGCTTGAGGATGGAATGGAGCCGAGAAACACTGCTGTATATTGTGGTTTGATTAAAATTCCCTCATTTCATTGTTCTCAAATTTAAGGCCATTATCCATAGTTATCTTCTGCGGGACCCCATACCGACAACAAATGTTCGAACATATGACTTTACTACGTCTTTAGCTCTGGTTCCAGACAATGGTCCGCTTTGACCTATTTTTAGATAAAATCCACTACAACTATAATAGTTTGTCTTCCTTTGGTTGCTAACGGAAGCGGGCCTACTAAATCTATCCCCCATCTGTCAAATGGTAGACTTTCTGAAATGGACTCGAGAGGGACTGCTGGGGTGTGGATTGAATTAGCAAACCTCTGGCAAGTATCGCACCTTTTAACTAATTCCCTAACATTGTCTGTTATCGTAGGCAAGTAGAATACTGATAACAACACTCTTCTAATTAATGTCTTAAAACCGCAATGTGTCGACCCTTCACCATCGTGCAACTCAGTTAACACCATCTGCGACTCCTCGTGTCCCAAGCACCTTAGCAGGGGCCTAGTTGTGGATTTTTTATAAAGTATATTTCTCAATAATGCAAAACCTCGCGCTTTATATCGAACAATTTTTTCTAATCTCTTGTCATCGGGTAATACTTCCTATGCCAAGAAATTTATAATGTTATTCCCCAGTCAACACTCAAAGCTGTTGAGATTTGACATGCCATCTCCGGTCGGTTTTCTAGGTCTTTTCGTTTCAAAATGGAAGGATACTCCTGAGTCAGAATCCACGAGTATTCTCCAACATACGCTGTAGTTGCTAATGAATTGGCAATTGTATTATCCTTCCTGCGGACATGCTCGTAAGTAATCTTTTTGAATGATGAAGTTGCTAAATATTGCACTAGCTGCTCTTTTCTCGCCTCGTATTGACCAATTGCGTGATTAATCAGTAGTTGTGAATCACTTAGTAGTCAAACGTTTATGGATCCTCAAATTTGTGCCAACCTTAAGCGTGCTAGCGCTGCCTCATACTCAGCTTTGTTGTCCGAAGCTTTGAAACTGAAGCGAATCGCCTGATGCATTGTAATCCCTGAGGGTGTAGAAATCTGGACACCGCCCCCACAACCTTTAATACTTGATCCACCGTTGGTTCTGACTATCCACTCATCTGAATATTTTTCTAGCTCAACTAATATTTCCTCTGGTTTACTGGAGTGGAACTCTACTATAAAAGCTTCTAGAGCTTGCCCTGTAATAGCCGTTCTTGGTTTGAAATCAATATCAAAGTCCCCCAGCTCTACCGACCACTTTGACATATGCCCAGAAATATCAGGTCGTTGTAATACACTCTTTAAAGTGAAAGCAGTCTGAACCATAATAGAATAGCCTTGAAAATAAGGTCACATTTTTTTAGCAGCCGTTACAAGAGCCAGTTCTAACTTTTCAAGCTTCAAATATCATTTTTCAGCATCCAACAAATTTTTACTTACATAGTAAACAGGTTTAGGAACCCTATCATCTTCTCGAACTAATGCCGCTCTTAGCGCTATGTATGGAAACAAAATATCCCGAGGTAACAATTTTGTCAATGTCGTTGGGGATGACAAATAACTTTTGATATTTAAGAAAGCCTCATTACACTCAGGTGTCCAGTTAAAATTCTTAGCATTCCTCAACACTTGGAAGAAAGGTGCACATTTATCAGAGGATCGCAAGATGAATCTGTTCAGTGCTGCAAGCCGTCCAGTTAAGATCTATACTTCTTTAATATTCCTTGGGGGTGCCATACTATTCAAAGCGTTCAGCTGAACTGGGTCTGCTTCTATCCCTTTCTCGCTGATCACGAACCCTAGGAATTTTCCAGACTGAACTCCAAAAGAGCATTTCTCTGGATTCAACTTGAGGTTTAATTTACCAAGATTCTTGAATGTTTCCTCAAGGTCGGCAAAATGGTTTTCATCAGTAACACTTTTGACCAACATGTCATCAATGTAAACCTCAACATTTTGTCTGATCTGCCTTTCAAAAACTTTATTAACTAGCCTCTGATAAGTGGCCCCCACGTTTTTCAGACCGAAAGGCATAACATTATAATAGTACAATCCTCTGCCTGTGATGAATGTGGTGCTTTCCTGATCTCTTGGATCTAATTTTATATGAGTGTACCATGTGTAGGCATCCATAAATGACAACAAGTTGTTCCCAGATTTCAAATCCACCAGTTGGTCGATCTTTGGCATGTGAAATGGGTCATTAGGACAAACTATGTTGAGGTCCGTAAAGTCTACGCACATTCTCCATTTTCTGTTCTTCTTTTTCACTAAAATCGGATTTGCTGTCTACCATGGATATTGGGACTCCTTGATGTGTCCTACCTTAGTTAACCTTTCAACTTCTGAAATAATTGCCTCTGCTTTTTCTTGGGAAAAGGCTCAGCGTTTTTGAGTTATGGGTCGAACATTTGGATTTACGGACAATTGATGATAAATAACATTCTTAGGAACCCCTGTAACATCCTCTGAACACCAGGCGAATAAATGTAACTTCTGTTTGAGAAAATAAATCAACTTTTTCCGAAAAGGGAATAGATTTACACCAATCTTCAAAACTTTGCCTTTAGAAAATTCATAACTTTCGCAATTCTCGTCGTTAAACAATAACCCTGGGGTCTCCCTACGATCATCTGCACACTCCGATCCAGGGGCCGACCCCACTAATTGCTAATCTCTTGCATCAACCATCTCCTTATCCGATTTTGTCGCCAACGCTTCTTGGTAACATTCTTTATCTGTCTTTTGGCCACTCCTGACAACACCAATGTTATTTTCGATCACATATTTCACGCACTGGTGAATCGTAGAAGTTACAACATCCATCCTTGAGAGCCAATATCGACCGAAAATTGTGTTATGCGACGTAAGGGCATCTACTAGTACAAATAGAACTGTTAATTTCTTTTTAAAAGGTCCCCGTCCCAGCTGGACCACGCCTTCAAACTCGCCAACTACTTCTGCCAACGCTCCCGTGAAACCAACAATAGTCCGATCAGATTTAACGATTACCGACTGCTTTTTAAACTTTGAAAAAGTTGACAAGAAAATGATATTTTTTAACACCGAGTGTCCACCAATATCCTCCGAATTTATTCACCAACGATCGCTGCTACGATTACGACCGCGTCTTCATGAGGTCCAACAATATATCTCATGTCATCATCGTCTAAACAAAGGATGGGAGACGGGTTCTGATATAACGTGACTAGGTTCTTGCTTCTAACTGTGTAGCCAGATTGACCACATACCTCTTCTGAGAAGGGCTGGTGATCCTTGCTGCAAGTTTTTTGAATCTCTGACTATTTTTGGTGGTGATCCCTGCCATCGAATCACCACTAAAAATAGTCAGAGATTCAAATAACTTGCACAAGTCATTCACCTTTTCTCGTGCTACATATACTACTTCTTTAATTAATCCAATCATATTTCAGTTTTTGTCTGGGTCCAAATACTCAGTGGATATGTCGAACAGGTCAGTGACCTCAGAGATCATCAGAGCAGTTTCCTGCTTTGGCAATGTTACCATTTGTTTGGACACCCCACTTTGCTGAGCTTGTTTTTTCACATATTCTAACAACTTCCCATTGTCAATTAGCACCTGCACTTCTTTCTTTAACGCGATGCAATCCTTGGTATCGTGGCCTACATCCTCATGATACCGATAGTATCGATTGTTTCGGCTCACGCGAGGAGTCCTGATTGGAAAATAATTACGGAAATGCACACTTTTCCTTGATTTGTCAAAAATAGTTGCAATACACTCGGTCAAATCCGCATAATGGTCAGGTCGAACCCATTTGTTTGATATGGGTCAGTACGAATTTACTTGGTATTTATTTTGTACTCTCTGCGTCGGAGTCCCCGACCCTTTCCAGCTCGACTGTTGTGTTGCTGGTGCCACGGTAGTTATTGGTTGTGGTTGGGAAATCGAAGCTGCCTTTTACAGATTTTTCTGATATAATACCACCGAAGCTTGCGCAGTTTGCTGTATTTGCGCTGACAATTCAGACGCTTCAGTCTCTTCAATTAGGATATGCTTTTCTATCTGAGCTAACAAGGCAGAAAAAGTAAAAGCTTGTTTTTTCGTTACCGCTTGCTTTATCGGACCAGGAAACAAACCCAATCTGTAACCCTTTAAAGCCACACTCTCATCGCAATAGTCAAGATCAGTTTTTGCATCTACAAAGCGTCGGGTATAGTCCCTCAAATTTTCCCCGACCCTTTGTTGGCAATTCACGATTGTGTAACCATTGGCTCAAAAGTTCTTGCTTCCTACAAATTATTGTTTGAACATCAGCAAAAACATGCCAAAGTTTTTTTTGCATCCCTGAGGCAACCAATTATATCATTTATACGCTCGATATTTGAATATCATAAAAAATGCTCAACAGATTAGCTTATCATCATTGTCAAAACTCAACATGAAGTTCTTAAATGCTTCCAGGTGGTTATCAAGGTCTTTCTTTCCATCGTATTTTTCCATTTTTGAGATATCAAACCGCCTGGGAGATTTCCCGACAAAATTTTATCTGAAAGAGGAGATGATCTCCAATTATGCCTGAATCCAAAAACTCTGCTACCTAGCCCTTCTGCATGGGTTGCATATAGCTCTTCTTCAAGTGGGTTTGCAAATTGGCTTCCGACCCTGTAACCATAGGTTTGGCTTCCGACCTTGTAACCGTAGGTTTGGCTCTCTGATGGAAACTGAAACTGTGGGATATTTGGCTGTTCTCTGTTAACTGTGATTGTACCTTTCTTTTCCATGGAAATGGGAGTCTTTTGTCGACGCTGTCCCTTTGAGGTTTGGTTATTTTTGACTTAAGTCTTCGATTTCTCGCTCCCTGATCATTATTTTATCCTTTTTGAAGTATCGAACATCCCCGTCTGGAAAAGATGACTCATACATGTCTTCCTCAGTTGAATATTCATATCCGTGCTTGGCTCGCAGTCTAGACTTTTTATTTGGAATATCGTCGTGCTTTCGCACTCGAGGTTTTCCTTTATACAATCAGCCTCGTCCTAATTAACAACACGATTATCCTCTTTTTCATGTTTGCACGACCATTCGCCTTTTCAGCCAAGGCCACCTTTTTTTATAGCGTTAAGCTTAGCGATGTCGTCCAAAAGCTGCTGTCTGGTCATGATAAGGGTCGACCGTTTGCCTCGAACTTGGTTACCCTGGTCATTATCATCATACTGCTCCTCGGACCGCCGATCCTCTGAATAAGAAATTTCCCTATCAGAGCCTCCCTCATTTGTCTTTCTTTTTTAGCCTCCGTATCCATTCCTTGAATTTTAAGTTTTTACTTCAGTCGAGATTTTGGAGAATCTGATCTCCGGGTATCACTCGTTCCCACAGACGAAGCCAATGATAGTTCTAGAGTATCACTCTTGATTCAAATCACTCATTAACAAAGATACATATTTACACAATTGTTTCCCCTTACTTTAACTTTAACTATGCAAGCTGAATTATTTAGTTTGGATTCCTTTAACTATGTAATTTGAATTGTTAAGTTTGGATTCGGTTTTACAGTGATACACTCAAAACTTGATATATGTGATATACAACATTTATTTATACTTATATTTGAGGTGTGATCTCCAACAATAGTCAAGGGAGCAACTTAGAAAAAATGAAATTTCAAAAGTGATTTGACAAAAGAACATCAACGTAAGAGGGTTATTAATTTTTATCATTTTTTTACAAATAGACTAGTTATAATGATATAACAAAAAAACATGAAAGAGACAAATAGTTATAGTAGCTACAAAAGTACATGACCTTCATGCTCTTTGGGCATAACCATCAATAAGAACAACAAGAACAAGCACCGTAACAGACTGAAAATAAATATTTGAACCACCGACGTACCGATATGGAATTCGGATATTGTTAGCACGAGTTATTGAGGGGAATTATGCAGTCAACGTTCACATTATTTTTACCACCATTGGAGGAAAAAATGGTGAACCAAAGAGGACCATCATCTACATGGCTGAGAAAATTGTTGGCACATGATCGTTTGGAATCATTTTCTAGGTAACTTCTTAGAAACTGAGGAAACAATGGCTATAAATAAAGTCTTGAAGGACAGGCGCTATAAAAATCGTGAGCTGCAACTGATGCAATTGATGGATAGAATATCCATATATGGTTTCTTTGAAGCCCTGTTTCTTTTCTACCACATCCAACGACGATTTTTTCTTGAATCTAGTAATAGGAGATGTTCCTGAGGCCATGCATAGGGTATTGAAACATTACAGCAGTCTGGGTTAAATGATGCCTCTTTTCTATGTGAAACTTTATACCTATCAGATATTTAGGGGTTTGGCATATACTCTCGTTATTACCGTGCTCCTAGCTCATCTTTGGTGCAACAGAACTACATCATCCACTAATATTTGGTCTGCTGGTTGTGTCATAGCAGATCTTCTACTTTGACTGTATTTGTTTCCATGATTACTTTTTGTGGACCAACTCGTTGTGAATCAGTTTTGATTCGTGTTAAGGAAGAAAGTTGTGAAGAAATAATACTTCAACCTCCTAAATATTTTATGCGAGACAGTGAAGGAAGTGAACTCAACAAAGGATTAGACTGAGGTTTCCAATATGTAGTAGCAATCGACGTCCCTGCTCAATCTAGACAATCTTAATATATAGTGACCACATAAAATCAAAAACTGAAACACTGATTATAGGTAATATTAATAGGTGTTGGAGCTTATAGTCTCTAAACAACACTTAATTTTCCTTTTAAACCAAAGTCATAAAAAATACATTAATTTTATACTCATCTAACACTAGTATCGTCATTTAGAAATTGATCGGATCTCATAATCAGTACAAACTTCAACTAGGAAACTAAAACAAAAATAAATAGTTTTTGTTAACAATTTCTAAAAATAGTCAAAATCATACACAAAGAACAACAGATTAGAATAATTAGGGTTTAGTGCATCAAAAAATTTGACTTACCCCCACTGAACGACGATCGATTTATAATCGCAGTACTCCTTAGGTTGAATAACGTTAACATCTGCGTAAACTCGAGCTTTTGACATGACTTGATCGGCGAGATCAAAGTCGAAAGTATTGATTGTATCAGTATGAAGCTCGTGTGAATCAGGGATGCGAGGGATGCTACTGTGATTGGCGAGAATAAGTGAGTTAATGAAAAAAGGAAAGAGGAGTAACAAAAGGAAGCTAAGATGGTTGAAGTGGTGAAAGAGTTTTATAGAGAGAGAGTAACGATGAAGAAGGAGAAAGACAAGGGTATTTTATGGTTATTAAAAATAATTAGTGCTACAAAAGAGATAGTTATAGTTAGTATAATTTGGTCATTATGTGGAATTAGGCTTCTTCTAAGAGTGGATCAAATTTGGATTAATATCTTATTTTGGTAGGTATAAGGAAATAACTTTTGTTAATATGTTATATTTGATTGGATTAACACCCTAACGTTTATAAAAGGTATGTTTTTCCAAATTAGATTCCAAGATTAGCGGTAACCGTTATTTTTTAGTTTGAAAAAGAAGAAAACCTAAAAATACATGTTAAATATATTTAAAAATTCAAAATTAACTTAATACATTAGTTTTGTTATATTATTTATAATTTAATTAAATAATGTATAGAACACATGTTTCAATATAAACAAAACTAATTATATTATCTATTTAATATTTGATGTATCATATATTATTTTGCACCGTCCAATTAACTTTTTCAAACAGTATATAATAAATATAAAAGTTTATAATATCTCAAACATTATTTATTAAGTATATAAATTTAATTTGAATCAAATATAAAATTAAGACTATTATAATCCTTTTACCATCCATCGTTTCCCAAATTATATCTATTATCTTTATCTTTCTTGTTATTATTTTTTTTATTTGATCCAACGTCATTAAATAATTTTTTCTCGATATATGTTAAAATAAAAACCAAATATATTATCTACTTATTACTTTATGCATCATATATTATTTTACCAAACAATTAAATTTTCCGGATGTTATTTAATATTCATATTTTTAATATTACCTCAATTATCATTTATTAATTATATAAATTTATTCTGAATCACATCCAATAGTATCATTATTATAATTTCTTACAATTCATTATCTCTATATCCTTTGTTATCATCTACTTATTCTCCGTATTCTCTTTCACTTTGATCCTTCAACATTAAATGTCTTTTTCGCATGTTAAAGTCAATTCTCCAACGATAACCAACAAAAATATTAAATTTGTAAATTTAATTGAGAATCACAAACCCACGTTCGCAAAACATAATTAAATGTGAAGTACATAATGTTATACACAGTGAATGTAAAGTGTGAACCACATCTAAATCGGCCATGAATCACGAAAACCAAAAGTAAACACTTTAATAATTTGGTGTGGTTTATTTTTGTCTAAGGGTAAGTTTGTAATTTTTGTTTAGAGTTGTGTGGAAGTTTGTGAGTATTTAATATTTGGGTAGAGTGTAGAGGGAGAATTAAGCAGCCTGGTTGTATTTAATTTTCATTACCCCCATTTAATATTGGTGGTTGGGTATTTATACCCTTATATTTGGGCTTTATGGGCTTTCGGGTCGTGTTTAATGAACTCAGATCGAGTTTAAGGACCCATGAGTTCTAAGTAGGGGAACAGGCAGCTTAGTCAAGAAGTGATTATGTTTTAAATACTTTAGTTCTGTTCGAACAGCCCAATGGATGATGGTGTCTGAACCGCCCCTGTCCGGTTAAGTAGACTTTGTCCGAATTGACCCTGTCCGGTTCTCATAAAACATGGTGACAGCATCCGGACTCATCAATAGCCCCTTTTTTAGGTAGTGTTCAAAGACCTTGGACAAGACCTAGAAAACAGTCTGTTGCTGGTGACAATTGTATCCGGACAGGGTTTTCGAACAGTGTTATATCTTAATCCGGACTGAAAAAGTTCTTGAGAACCAAACGGTTTCTTGTCATAGTTCATGGGACACGTGTCTCTCTCCGATTCGTTACTTTAGCCGTTTTTTCACCTAGAATTTCGCTCCCATTTTCTTCAAAAAGCAACCTCTTCATTAATGAAGATGACATCAGCGTCGTCCCCCTAATCATTGCAATCCTTTCAAATTCTCCTAGGTATCAAAACACCTTTTTGTGTGTTTACTATAAATTAATCACTTCTCCATTGTTTTACCATCATCTTCACGTTTACTTTGCTAAATTTCAAAGCTTTCTCTCTCAAACACAAGTTCTTCTTTTTGGTTTTTTATGTTCACAGCTAGGAACGCTTTAATCAGAGGCGGGTGGCTTAATCTATCAGAGCTAGAAAAAGCACAAAAAGTTGAACGGGAAAGGCGCATTGCTGCAGGCCTACATGCTTCCCCTATCGACAAACCAGTAATCTCAAATACAGAGCCTGATCAGGGCTCCTCCTCAACCAAAAGTGTTAAATTGAGGAGATTGTTTCAAACCAGCCTTTCTCCTATTGTCTCAGGCTCATCGGTTCAGGAATCAGAGCCCACTGTTGAACCAGGGCAAGCAGCTACCAGCTTCAAAAAGCCTTCCCCATTTATCACCATGGGGTCAGATGCAGATGTCTCTCCCAACAAACTGGTCGATCGAAAAAGAGGCCGACTGGTTAAAGGGCAGGCTTCCAAAGGCACCCCTTCAAAATCAGGGGCCAAACACAGCAATACAGGATCAGAGGCACCCATAAAAGTACCTAAGGACAAGCTGTCCGGACCGGAGGCCACTAGCTCAAGCCTCCGAAGAGAAACCACCACATCTGAGCCCCAACCGGAGGCTAGAGTCCAGGAAAGTATTGAGGCCCAACAGTCCTGAGGCCTGACTGAACCAACTTCTAACTCCCCCCTCCCAAAAACAACTAAGAATCCCTCCTTGGTAATGGAAGAAGTAATAGAGGATTCTATTGAAGAGGCTCCGTTCGAGTCCGAACCCTCCAGACAAACTAGTGATGTTGTTGCTGCCAATAAGGATAAGGGCAAAGAAAAACTATGCCTTAGGAACCCAGATCTACCAGAAATCCTTGAAGCAAAAGTGGGACCTTGTTTCCACAAGGTTAGTGTTAAATATCTTCTTGCCTTACAAAAAATTACTTATGCTTCCATTCACACTGCCGAATTGGGTCGGATGCATACCAAGTGGGAGATTCCAGAGAACGTGAAAATAAGAATCCTCATAGACCCTGAAACCCCAATGGACTGCAGGCTTAGTGAAATAGTCATCTTCACTGGGCTCTTTAACTGGGGGCTAAGGTTTCCCTTAGATCCGGAGATAGTTAGGTACTTCCACCTCATCAAACTTTGCCCCAGTCAACTGAGCCCCAACGCCTGATACACTCTTATGGCCTGTATCATGGCCTTCAAGCTCTCCGGAATTCCTTTACCAATGGAGGAATTCGCATCTGTGGCCAGCCTCTGCAGAAACCACCACATTCCCTTCTATCACTTCAACATGGGTGATAATTATAAAGCAGTGGATGACCTACTTGAGTCGGAGAGAAATTGGAGGACTCAATTCTTGTTCGTGAGCGGCGCTTGGGAGAATGGGAGGAAAATCAAAGCCGGAGTCAACCCGAGTCTCCTCACCAGCAGATGGAGAAGTGATCGTAAGAATCCCACCTTACATTTTCATTTTTATTTTTATCAGATTTGTTTAACTGACTGGTCTTGTCTCTTTTCTTGACAGAGCTGCCCAAAGACTTCAAAGATTATTTAAAGGCCGGGCAGACCACTTGTACCAAGATTAACACTTGGGCTGCTGAAAAGAGGGGAAACCGTTTTCATGACGCCTTTACCGGAGGCAATCTCGCAAGGTCTCATCTCTGGAACACTAATGGCCGGAGAGACTTGAATTGGGAGGAACTTACCACTCCACCCCGTCCGGATGTAGTCCTTAAAAGAACACATGCACCGGACGGGTCACTGTATTTGCCAGGTCGAGCTAAGGCCCCAAGTAAGATGAAAGGAAAAAAAGGGAAAGGCAAGAAGGCTGCGGGTGAGGCTAACCCTGCCGAGGTGGAAGAGACTGCTCCAACAAACCCAGAGGGGCCAGTTCCAAGCCAGATTGATGTTGCTCTGCTAGAAGTGGTGGAGCATGAGAGTGCTAGGGAAGAGGCAAGATCTCCAAAACCCCCAAGGGTTCCTAACAGAGACCGGAAACGGGGAGCAGAAAGCAAGGACAGGGAGGCCAAGAAGAAAAAGACCTCCAGAGGTGATGAACTTTCTCTCCGGCCTCCGGAGCCTCTCCCTCATGTTGACCCTATCGATCCAACAAGAGCAGAGGAGATCCCTGACGACTTTCGAACTGAAGAGGTTGGAGGAGGAGACCTTAGTATTGATGATGACAACCTTACGGGGCTTGAAGGGTTTTGTGAGTACTTTGAAAACCTCCCCAGAGATGACTTTGCTGGGCCCTATCTCCCTCCAAGCGCTTCGAACACTGTTACCTTTAATGGTAAAACTTTCACTGTTTCAAGTGAAAGAGAGACTATAACTCACTCCATACTGAGTACCGTTCAGCCAATGTTGGTCCTGGAGAAGCAAGTACGAGGTCAGGCAGCAATCATTACCTCCCTTAACTCTGACAAGGAAAAACTGTCCAATGACCTCCTCACTGCCACCCAAAATGCTGATGTTTTGAAGGGAGAGAACGAGGAGCTAAAGAAGAGCCAAGATGGGTGGACCAAAAAGGTTGCCACCTTAGAAGATACCGCCAAAGACCTCCGGGAAAAGCTGTCCGGATTAGAGAAAGATCTCACCTCTTCAAAAGAGGAGGCGAAGGTCAAGGACCAAGTCATCCATAACTTGACAAATGACAAGATTGCGCTCGAGAACTCGGTGTCCAAGGCTGCGGAGGAGAAAGATGATCTGATAAGGGAGCAAGAGGCCAAAATTCAGGCCAAGATGATGCTTATGCCAACAATGTGATAGACAGTCAAGAGGAGATGTATGCCAAGGTGAAGTCGGACATGGTTTTGCTGTTTCACGAGAAGTTTCCGAAGAGGAATTTGGGAGACTTATGGAGTTTCGTAGAGTATCCAGACCTTCCATTTCATACAATGGCTGAGGGTGACAGATTTGATTTCTCCAGCATATCCTCATCTGATGAAGAGGAGAACACCAGGGAGAGTCCAGGTGAGGAGAATGATGACCCTAAGAAGAAGAAAATAATTGAGGCTGAGCCGTCTTCAAAGGCTCAGTCTTAGAATATCAATTATCTTTTGTTTTTTGTTTTGATTGAACTAAAGTCCTTGGAAGTCCAAGACATTTTTGTAACCGTGTCTGGTGTTTGTTCGGACAGATCTGTTTGTTTTGAAAACTTAAAGTCCTTGGATGGCCAAGGCACTTCGGTTATTTTAATAGATGTATTTATTTTGTACAGCTCTTGCATTCTTTCATAATGTTTGTTTCAATTTTGGTGGCTAGTGTTTAAACAACCCTTAGTTATTTCATAAATATTCTAAAGCGAGAGTGTTTAAATTATCCGATGACAAATGTTTAAGTAGTCATCATTCCTTTAATTTAATCCAGACGGTGTTTAAACAAAAATTTGGCAAGAAACAAAGTAAGAACACTCTGAATTTTTAAGAAGGCATCAAATTTTATAAAAGAGCCCGGACACCTCATTAAAACCTCCCCGCGCCACCAGGGTAGGAAAGAGTATGCCCCCAAATATTTACATGGATTTTTAAACAAGTAAATATTTACATAGTTTCTACTCAAAGTACATCCGGAGATGCTCAATATTCTAAGGGTGATTCAAAACCCTTCCATCCTTGTCTTCTAGCCAGTATGTTCCAGGTTTAAGTCTTTCAATGACCATATAAGGTCCTTCCCAGGTTGGGGCTAGCTTGCCGAGGAGCTTCTCTTTAGTGTGTAAGAAAACTTTCCTTAACACCTTATCCCCCGGCTAAAAATCTCTTCTTTTAACTCTGGAAGCAAACCTGCTTCTCATCAAACCATGATAGTGTGCAGTTCTAAGGTGAGCCTTAACTCTTCTTTATTTTATTAAGTCAAGCTGACCTCTGATCACCACTTCGTTAGCGTGTTCGGAGAAATTGTGAACTCGAAATGAAGGGAGAGTTGCTTCTATGGGAGCTATGGCATCCATCCCATAGACCAAGGCAAAAGGTGACTCTTGTGTTGCAGTCCCAGGTGTAGTCTGGTAGTCCCACAAAACCTCTTGTAAATAACTAGGCCATTTTCCAGCAGCCCCTTCTAAATTTTTCTTCAAACCGGACAATATAGTTCTGTTAGCCACTTCAACCTTACCATTTTCTTGTGGGTGGAAAGGTGAAGAGAAACAATATTGTATACCCCTAGCTACACAGAAACTCTCCATTTCTTTGTTGTCGAACTGTGGCCCATTTTCTGTCGTTATCTTCTGTGGAATTCCAAATCTGCAACAGATATTGGATAAAATGAATTTTATGACAGCTTTTGATGTTGTACTTGCCAGTGGGGCTGCTTCGATCCACTTCAAAAAATAATCGACAACAACAATTATTGTCCTGCGTCCTCCGGATGCCATAGGTAGAGGTCCCACCAAATCCAACCCACATCGAGCAAAAGGTATAGGATCAGAAATTGACTCTAAAGGGATGGCTGGGAAATGAATTTCATTTCTATATCTCTGGCATGGGTCACACCTTCTCACTAGCTCCTTAGCATCTTGCATTATAGAGGGCCAATAATAGCCAGCCAATAAAACTCTCATTGTTAGAGCCCTGAATCCACAGTGAGCTGATCCCTCAATATCATGTAATTCGGAGAGGACTACTTTGAGATTCATCATCCCCCAAACATCGTAAAAGGGGTTTACTGTAAGACTTCTTATAAAGAACATCTCTTAGTATGATGAAACCACGAGCCTTGTACTTTACTTTTCTTTCTATCGACTTGTCTGAAGGAAAAATACCATCGGAGAGATACTGCAGGAGAGGAAACCTACAATCTTGAGGTTGTTTCATCTGTACATCGAAAATTTCTTCCTCCTTACCCATATTGAGTTGAATGGAAGGGCACTCCAGCACATGGATCCAAGGGTATGACTCAGTATAGGCTATGGTTGCCAATGAATCTGCTAGTTCATTTTCTGTTCGGGGTATGTGCTCATAAACGATGCTTTTGAACTTAAGTACCTCATTAATAAGAAGAAGTAAGTACTTCACTAGTTGCTCCTTTTTAGGTTCGGATTGACCCTGTGCATGATGGATAAGAAGATGGGAATCGCTCATCAACTTGACCCTTTTGGCTCCACAAATGAAAGCCAACTTCAAACCAGCTATAGCAGCTTCATATTCGGACTCATTGTTAGAAGCCCTGAAAGAAAAGCATATAGCCTGGTACATTTTGTCACCATACGGAGAGGTCAAGTATACCCCTGCACCACATCCCATAGTACTTGATCCACCATCTGTCTGGACGATCCAGACCTTTTTATTATTCATCTCAGTAGTTTGCTCTGTATCCCTATCTGAGTGGAATTCAACTAAGAAATCAGCCACAACCTGGGCTTTGATTGCTGTTCGAGGAGCAAAATCAATATCGAAGTCCCCTAACTCCACTGACCATTTAGTCATTCTACTTGAAATGTCTGCCTTTTGAAGAACATTTTTCAAGGGATAGGATGTCCGGACGATAATAGGATGAGCCTGAAAATAAGGCCTCATCTTACTTGCAGCAATTACCAAGGCTAAAGCTAATTTTTCGAGCTTTAGATAGCGCTTTTCTGCATCTATCAAGCTCTTGCTGATGTAATACACCGGACGGGGATAATTATCCACCTCCCTAACCAATACAAAACTTATGGCACAACTGGAAACTGCCAAGTATACGAAGAGTGTCTCTCCGTTAACAGGTTTAAATAAAGTCTTGGGGGAGGACATATGTTTTTTAATCTCATCGAAGGCCTCATCACATTGTGAAGTCCAGTCAAATCCCTTTGCACCCTTTAAAGTTTGAAAAAACGGGGCACATCTGTCCGAAGATCTCGAGATGAATCGATTTAGAGCAGCCAACCTCCCAGTCAACCGTTGTACTTCTTTAATATTCCGAGGAGGCTCCATTTAGAATAAAGAATTAAGCTGGTCCGGATCGGGCTGTATCCCTTGCTCACTTATTATATACCCCAGGAATTTCCCAGACTGTACTCCGAACACACACTTTTCTGGATTTAGTTTCAAATTCACTTTTACTAAGTTGGTAAAAGTTTCTTAGAGGTCTGCCAAGTGTAGCTCTTCGTCCACACTTTTATCCATCATGTCATCGATGTACACTTCCATATTTCTTCCAATTTGATCAGCAAAGGTTTTGTTTACGAACCTCTGATAGGTAGCCCCAACATTTTTAAACCCAAATCGCATCACCTTGTAACAATGAAGACCCCTATCAGTAACGAACGTGGTATGCTCCTGATCCTTTGGATCTACTTGAATCTGATTGTATCCGGAGAAGGCATCCATAAAAGACAGTGGCTTATTCCCAGAAGTGGAATCCACCAGCTGATCAATCCGGGGGACCGAATATAAATCTTTTGGGCAAGCCCTATTGAGATCTGTGAAGCAATGCACATACGCCACTTGCCATTTTTCTTTTTCACCAAGACCGGATTGGCTGTCCACAAAGGATACTGAGACTCCTTTATATGCCCCATTTTAGTAAGCCTGTCAACTTCTTGAACAATAACATCAGCCTTTTCCTTGGAAAAAACCCTTCTCTTTTGTACCACAGGTGCTATGTCTCTCTGGATGGATAGGTGATGTGATATAATATCTGCTGGAACCCCCGGTAACATCAGTTTGGATGGCATTTTAGACCCTATCTTGACATTTTTTCCCTCTTCCAAAGAATGTGTTTCAACTTCTTCAACCAGTATTAACACTCCATGGGTCTCTCTGGGGTCATCAATTTCACCCTCACCCCCAGAAAACCCCTCAAACTACTATTCTTCATTGATACGAACTGCCCCCAACGTCTGTGGAGCCAAGACCGAACAATTCCGAACAACTCTCTTGTAATCTTTTGGCTGCTCCGAACAACTCCCACTTGTCCTTGAACATCATATTTCAAACATTGGTGGACTATTGAGGCCACTGCATGCATCCTAGAGAGCCAAGACCTCCCTAGAATAGGTCCCACTGTGGTCGCCAATTTGGTGTGGTTTATTTTTGTCTGAGGGTAAGTTTGTAATTTTTGTTTAGAGTTGTGTGGAAGTTTGTGAGTATTTAATGTTTGGGTAGAGTGTAGAGTGAGAATTAAGCAGCCTGGTTGTATTTAATTTTCATTACCCTCATTTAATGTTGGTGGTTGGGTATTTATACCCTTATATTTGGGCTTTATGGGCTTTCGGGTCGTGTTTAATGGACCCAGGTCGAGTTTAAGGACCCATGAGTTCTAAGTAAGGGAACATGCAGCTTAGTCAAGAAGTGATTGTGTTTTAAATACTTTAGTTCTGTTCGAACAACCCAATGGATGATGGTGTCCGAACCGCCCCTGTCCGGTTAAGTAAACTTTGTCCGAATTGACCCTGTCCGGTTCCCATAAAACATGGTGACAGAATCCGGACTCATCAAAAATGATAAATGTGAATCACAAAACATACTATAAAAACAAAACTCAAAATTTAAAAACACTATAAAATATTAAATATTTAGCGTGAACTAATGCTTAACTGATAAAAGTGAATCATAAAACACTACTTAAATTTAAACGTGAAACATGAAACATGCTAGAAATTATAACATAAGCAAACCCGAATTAATATATTAATATGTTGTTGCAACATGAAATCCATACCTTCATTCTCCAATTTATAATCTGTGGTGTTTTGTATTTTTTTTATTTTCTTCCTTGAGTGGGGTCGAATAAATATTTTTTATTAATTTTGACTGGGGTACTTCTTCCTCGTAACGAGGTTTTAAAGTTTTGGTATGTAACGATATAAACTCTTGATCGTGTTTAAATCCAAAGATAGGTGTTTGGTTGTAAATTATAAGAATTTTGACCCCAATATCATGGCTCAATCTTCAATATCGTTTATCTTAATGATTTTTACTATAAGTCCCACTTGTTTTTAAAAGAAATCTGTTTGTCATTGCATCTTACTAGATCATATATACATTATAAGAGAGTATAAAATATGATTCTTCTTCTTACTTTGATGTAAGAATTTTTTTAATTTTATTTTCCTTCATCTCTAAAATAAGAGGTAATTGACCATATATGAAAAACCAAGTTTTGCTCACGTTGCATGCAACAAATATATGTTCATATGAAACGGAGCAAGAAACACAAGCAAATACGAAACGTGAATACAATCAACTACGTAACGTGAAGTGTGAAATATTTACAATCGATAAACGTGAAATATTGTTTAACGGTTAACGCGAATCATTGATAAGTGAGAAACACGAAACATTGGTTAGTGAGAATCGCGAAACAATATTTTATCTGATCCGTAAAATAAAAGATTCACCACGGATCCCATAAACGTGAATAATTAAACGCAACTAAACATGAATCACAAAAATCTATGCATTTCTAAAGTGTCAACCACTGATGAGTACCAAACCCAAAAAATCAAACGAAAAGACAATATAAAAATTATCAATATTTCAACCACTGATGGAACGTAATTAATTGCAACAAACTAATGTAATAATTATAAACTAAAAATAAAGTAACTCACATGAAGCTAATACAAAAATATATTGAAGATTAAATGAAAATTCTATTAATGACAAAACAAAATCTCAATGTTTAATATTTATTGGTGAGTATAGATTTGCCTTAGGAAATTATTATAAGAGAATTCTAAATAGAGAAAAAGTTAAAGAGTTTTTAGAGAGAGAAAGTTTAAGTACAAATGAGTTCAGTAGAAAAAGTGTTCAGCCCATTTATTAGGTTAGTCTTGCCCTTTAATAGAGGAGCCAAGACTTAGCCTTAAAGTGAAATTTGTTACAAAAGAGGACTAATTGCCCTTAAGTCCTTAACAATATTACATAGTCACAAATGTTCTCTAAAACTTACATCATTTACAATTTAAGGACGAAACTTACATTATTTACAGTTTAATCTTTAAATTCACATTATTTACAACTTAGTCCTTAAAATCCTATTTGCATATCAGAAGCCCCCATAGTTCGCATGCTAGTAAATGAATGAGAACCAAAATGTATTCGAATTCTTCCACATGTCATATAAGTTGTTATGATACGAGTTCGATGTCCAAAAATCAATCGAAAAATACAAATTCGAAGTCAAAACTTTGGTAAATTCAAAGCAACCATTCGAAGCAGCAAAAAACAAATACCGATTCGAAACAACCAAAAACTAATATAACTTCAAAGCCAATAATTCTCCTTCAATCATTATGGAAGTTGAGCTTCAAAATGTAATCATTGACTTTTATCAAAACTATACACAAATGTAACCGTTTCACATTACCGTTCGAATCCATCATGACTATATAGCTTATGGACCCATAGTTAGAAGCCTAGTCTGACAGATGTCGAGCTCCTAATCTGCTCACCGCTTTGTATTATGCCCTATCACCATCAGGGTCCTTTCCACTTCACACGTATCATTTTCTTTCTATAAATTCAACAATAGCCTCACTTTTCATTCTCACAAAATAAATCATTTGAGAGAGAATTCAAGCACTTGGTTACCTTCATCGCGTTCTTACTCTTTTCCAGTATCTTCATTAGAAAAAAAAAATTCTGATTAATATTCCTCTTCTCCGATCAACCTTCATCCGGTTTATGAGAAAAAACTCAAAAAACAAAAAATCAAAGACTAAGATTCCCAAAAAACCAAAATCTCCATAACCTGATAACAAATTAGTCTTCGGATCGTACGACTACTTTTACATTACTCAAAGAACGGAGGAATATAAAGATGTAGGATTAATCAATATCGCTCCTATTGGAACAACAATTTACTACAGTAATTTTTATCCAACCGGAACTTCTGCTTTCTCTCCTTCTCCGGTAATCGAAGACCGTCCCTCTTCCAAAGTTTTAGCACCTAAAACACCTCGAGCCTCTTCATCTCAGATTAAAGTTTCTCTTTTGATTATTGAAGAATATTCTTTAAGGAAAACATCAAATACTCCTTATTCGAATCATTCTTCAACAACCAGAATAAGAAGAACTTTTATAGCCATGGGAGACAACTCGGAATCATTCCAACTCCTCCCCCTCTTCAAATCCGAATATTCAAGGTTCTCCTCAGAGAGAAATAACCGAGGAAGTTCCTCAAGTAAATAATCCTTCACAAGAAATTGTAGATCTATTGCCTTAAGAAAACCCTTCCCAAACTAGAGAAGAAACATCAAGAGCCAATGAAGCTGATTCAGAGGCTACCAGAACTGACCATGAAGCTGAATCCGATGACGAGAACTCTGAAAATACTCGTAAACCTCGAAAAAAATAAAGAACTAGGCTTTGTTTCAGAATAAGAAAGAGCTGCAATTGGCAGAAATCTGAGGGATCTCGATGTTAATTATATCATTTAATTAAAAAAAGTTTGATACATATATTACAAAGAGAGCCAAGCTTCGGATTTAAAAAAAGTAATGGGGAATGGGAGAGAAAATAACAGTTTGACTGCCTAAAGAAGGAGAGACTCCCTTAGACTGCAAAGACGACGAGTTAGTAGTCTATCCTGAAATCATAAATTGGGGTCTTCGATTTCCACTGGATCCTATGATCGTGGAATACTTCGAACTTCTCAATTTATGACCTACTCAAGTGACACTGAATCAATGGTTCACTCTTATGTCACTGATAATGGCATCTCAAATCTCCAAAATTCGAATCAGCATCAAAGATTTCATCTCCTTGACTCAATTATCGAAAGGTCTGAAGCTTCCTTTTTATTACCTCACCCTGGTGGATGACCTCAAAATCATCGATGATCTCTTAGAAGTTGATAAATTCTGGAAGCAGAAATTTATCTTTATCTCAGGAGTGTGGGAGAACGGCATGGATATTCTATATTTTCTTTATATAGTTTCAAATATATTCTAGAAATATATTCTATCTTTTCTTTCTTCTTCCTTATTTATTTACTTGCATGATTATTCCATAAAATTTGAGGCGTTATTCAGTACATCGACTAGCTGCTAAGGATATTTTTCAAAAACTTGTCGCTTAGGCTGAGAAAGAGTAAAATAATGATTTCTGATAACGCCTTCCAGCCAATCAAGTTCCTTACCGTCTCAGGATTTGATGTCAGAGCCCAATCTGAAAATAGCATGTAAAAGGTTAGTTCATCCCGACTGCAAAGTATTCATCCCTATTCGTAACAGGTCAGAAAGTCATCTGCCAAAAAAGAAAAAAGAAAAGGCTAACAAGGAAAAGAAAAGTAAAAAGACAGCTAGCACATCTGGTGCTAGCCCTTCAACTTCATCAAAACCAAATCCTCGAAAACGAAAAGCAGGAGAGCAGACTCTTTCACCCATTGAGGAAGGAAAACATCAAGAATCGTCTTTGGAAAAAAAGAAAACTTCTTCCAGTTCCCATGGAAAGAAAAAGAAACAAACCAAAACCACTTCGTATACACTGGTTGATGAAGAAAAAACCACTACTGCTGAAAATCAACAAAACCCTTTGGTCGAAGATCAGACAGCCAATGACAACACCTTGATAATCATCAAAGACAATGCTATTGACGAAAATCAAAATGCTGAAAACTTTGATCCTGACAGTTTCATTAATTTTGACAACACCCAAGTACTTACTGGAGAAGATGATCATGTTCTTCAAGACATTCAAAATCATATGCTTAACTTTGGGAGACCAACACCTGTCGAAGCGTCTCCAGAAATTATTTGTCTCTCTGCTCCAACCACAACTTTGGATATGATTCTTTGTCCTAGTTCAACAGAAACATAAATTCCCCCTCCTCCTCTAAATCCTGCGATCACTGTTGCATTTCAACCATTTACCGATCTCGATGTTGCACCAAAAGCACTTGCTTCCCAAGTCCAAGATTCTCAGAACCATCTGAAACAATTGGCCAAAGACATGATCCGCTATAAAGGTCTTGCTAAAGATGAGAAAAAAATTAAGGGAAGATTTTTAACGCAAGGTGGTCGAGCAATGTCATATGTATGATGTAGCGAGGTTTGAACTTATTCGAGGCGCTCTATGCATGAATAATCATCTGCGAATAACACATATTGGTGACACAGAATTGCTAAAGACTTTTCATAAAAAAGATATGAATAAGCTCAAAATTGATCATACTAATGAACTTGCTGCTGAAATATCCAAATCCAAAGGTCTCCAAAACTCTCTTACCCTTTGTGAGGCGAAAAAATAAAGAGTTGACCGATGAGATAGCTAAATTGAAGAAAGATTTCGAGGAGGATAAATTTGTTGTTGTTGTTGCTGCCGAAAATGAACTTTCAAAAGACATGATGGCTGCTATTAACAATGGAAAAGAAGAAACAACCATCACCCTTCTTTGAGAACTTCATGCTACTTATCCGAAAATCAACCTCACAAGTTTTTGGAACGATATTCCCATCCAAAAGCGTCCAAGTGAAGCTTTCAATCCTATCCCCGATTCATCATCTTCAGAAGAAGAATCATCCGAGGAGGATGAGTCGTCTGAATAACTTTATCACTTTTTAATATTTTTCAGATTAGGAATTTACTTTTTCTACTTCAAAGAATTGATCTAATTGACAAATGGTTTCCTTATTTTGTTATTTTTATTCTCTTCAAATATTATCCGATGCTAATTTTCAAAATGAATATGACTTAAGTACTTTGAACTTTAAACATATAATTATAAATTGTAAACTTACCACTTTAAATACCTTAATGAAATTGGTGAACATGGTTGTACTTCGAAAACTCTCAGTGCGTTATTAAGCGTTGCACCTCGAAAAAACTGTAATGCATTTATTAAACATGGTTGTTTCTTTGAAAAGTGTTATAAAAACTTCAGAACATTCTACTCTTAACCAACCTTAAAGATGATCAGTCTTTGATAAGTTGCTAAAATAGTTTTATTCAAGCATGTGTAAACAACCACTGGTCAAAAACGAATTTTATTGATAATATTGTATATGTACACAACACCTCGTTAAAACCTTCTTGGGCCAACGGGATAGGAAAGAGTGCGCCATTCGAAAGTGAAAATTCTAATCCTAATAAATCTTAAAATGTTATATATTATATGGATGTTGAAGCATTCTCCCCTCGAAATCATAAAGACGATAAGACCCTGGCTTTATTCTTTCAACAACCATAAAGGGCCCTTCCTAGTTCAGAGCCATTTTTCCAAGGTTCTTCTCCTTTGTGTGCAAGAATAATTTTCTCAACACCTTATCACCTTTTTTAAAATATCTTCTATTCACCTTTGAATCATATTTATTCCTCATAAGAGTTTGATAGTGGTTTACATTCAAACGAGCTCGAACTCTTTTCTCATCAATCAAATCTAAATTCTCCCTTCTAACTTCATCATTAGATCTTTCAGAAGATTGATTTATTCTAAAGGATGACATCAAAGATTCTATGGGGATGACTGCATCCATTCCATATGCCAAAACAAAAGGAGTCTATTTTATAGCCTCTCTAAGAGATGTCTGATAAGCCCAGAGCACCTCTTGCAAATAGTTTGGCCATTTTCCTGTTGCCCCCGTCAAATTCTTCTTCAAACCATCTAAAATTGTTATTTTTGTTACCTCCACTTGTCCATTAGCTTGAGGATGAAAAAGACGTCGAAATAATTGTTGAATTCCTTTTGAAGTGCAAAATTAAGCCATCTCTGTGTTATCAAACTGAGGGCCATTATCTGTTCTAATCCTCCGAGGAACTCCAAAACGACAACAAATGTTGTTCACAATAAACTTGATCACGTCCTTTGCTTTTGTCCCTGATAACAAATCTGTCTCGGCCCACTTTGTAAAATAATCCACCGCTACAATTATTATATGTCTTCCTCCAGAAGCCATTGGAAAAGGACCCACAAGATCAATCCCCCATATATCAAATGGTACCGCCTCGGTTATAGACATAAGCGGCGCTGCTGGTCTCTGAATAACATTGGGTTTTTTTACGAGTATCACAACTTCGAACTAAATTCTTAGCATCACTCATGATTGTAGACCAATAGAACCCTGCAAGTAAAACTCGTCGTGATAGGCCTTTAAACCCGCAATGAGTTGACCCTTCACCATCATGTAATTCTGATAACACCTCTTGTGATTCTTGCTAGCCTAAACATTGTAATAATGGCATGCTCAATGCCTTTTTATACAATATTCCATCAACCACTATATATCTGAAGGCTTTACCTCTCAATTTTTTTGCCAACCTCGATTCCTCTGCGCATTCGCACTGATTAGATTGAGTAACAATTTAAGGATTTTCTTGTAACAAAATCAAAGGATATACTTCCTTGTAAGCGATATTTGCTAAAGAATCAGCCACCATGTTACTCCCTCGACCAATATATTCCACAACAACATTGTCAAACAAAAGTATTCAATTCCAAAGTTCCCAAAGATATAAAATCAAACGATCCTTTCTTGCTTCGGAAAACCCAGATACCTGATTTGCTAACAACTGAGAATCCGTTTTCAAGCGTACTAAGGTTGCTCCACAAATGTTTGCCAATCTTAACCCTGCCAAAGCAGCTTCGTATTCAGCTTCACTGTTTGAAGCTTTAAAACAAAATTTAATAGATTGAATAATCATTTCTCCAATAGGAGCTATTAATTGAACCCCAAAACTGCAACCTGAAACACTAGATCCTCCATATGTCTGGATATCCCACCTCGAAGTTATTGGAGTATCCTCTTTACTTTCTTCCACATCTCACCGGCTTGAATGGAATTAAAAAAAAATATGCCAATGCTTGCGCCTTTATTGCTGTTCGAGATGTAAACAAAATGTCATAATCCCCCAACTTCACTGACCACTTGGTCATTCTCCCCGAAATATCAGGTCGTTGTAAAATATTTTTCAAAGGGAATGATGTTCAGACTTCAATAGTATGAGCTTGAAAATATGGACGCATCTTCCTAGCAGCAATCACCAGTGCTAATGCCAATTTTTCTAATTGTATATGTCTCTTTTCTGCTGCCACTAAACTTTTACTAATGTAGTACACCGACTTCGGAACTCCTGAATCTTCACTAATTAACACTGCGGTTAGTGCAAAATCCGCTACCGCAATGTACAAAAAAATCTTCTCCCCATGTCGAGGTTTTGACAAAATTTCTGGTGATGACAACAAATTTTTAATGTTTGTGAACGCTGTCTCACATTCTGATGTCCATTCAAACCTATTTGGTCCTCGTAAAACTTGAAAGAAAGGAAAGTATTTGTTAGAAAATTTAGAAATAAATCGATTAAGTGCTGCTAACCTTCCTTTGAAAATTTGCACTTCTTTGATAGACTGAGGTGAATTCATTGTTATCAAGGCTTTCAACTATTCTGGGTCAACTTCTATTCCTTTTCCACAGATGACATAACCCAAAAACTTCCCTGACTGAACTCCGAAGGTTCATTTTTCAGGATTTAACTTTAACCTGATTGCCCTTAAATTCAAAAAAGCTTCATCTAAATCATCAAAATGCACTTCATCTTTTGAACATTTTACCACCATGTCATCTATATACCTCTATATTCCTTCTGATCCGAGTAGCAAAAGCTTTATTTATCAACCTCTGCTAAGTGGCTCCAACATTTTTCAATCCAAAGGGCATAACCCTATAACAATGCAAGCCTCTATCAGTTATGAAACTTGTGCATTCTTGATCTTTTGGATCCATTTGAATTTGACTGTATCCTGTAAAAGCGTCCATGAAAGTTAAAATTTTATTGCCTAAGGTAGAATCAATCAATTGATCTATTCGAGGAACATGAAATGGATCTTTGGGACAAGTTCGATTCAAATCTGTAAAATCCACACACATTCTTCATTTCTCATTCTTCTTTTTGACCACTACCAGATTTGCCATCCACAAAGGATACTGCAACTCCCTTATGTGTCCGGCCTTAGATAATCAATCCACCCCGGTAACAATTTCTTCTGCTTTTTCCGAGGAAAATACTCTTCGTTTCTGAATATCTGGCTTCATCTTTGGATCAATAGCCAAATTGTGATGAATTACCTCAATTAGTACTCCTGTCACATCCTCTATCTTGCAAGTGAAGACATCCAAATTATGAGATAAAAAATCTAGCAGTTGTTGACGTAAAATAGGGGTCAATAAGGTTCTAATACGGAGAACCTGTCCTTCCAAAAACGTAAACTGCTCAATTTCTTCACTTACCGTTAAAGACCCTGGGGTTTCCCTCGGATCGTCAACCCTTTCTTCCAAATCTAAGGGCATCCCTTTTAACTGCTAATCATGCATTAAATCCCCACTGTTGGACCCTCAGATCTGAAGTGCAGTGGCATAGCATTCCCTAGCTACCTTCTGGTCACCTCCACCTTCGTCTTAAATGGTCATTTTCCCAAAATTACTTCACCCTCGAATTCTCCAACAACACGAGCGGTTACAGCCGTAAATCCTATAATTGTCCGATCAGATTGAGAAATCTGAGGTGGATTTGTCATTCTATCATAGTTTGACTTAAAAAGAACATTAGCATACCTGCCAGTGTCAATAAGCACTCGCCAAATTTCGACGCCAGCCACCTCTGCTCCAATAACCACAACATCTTCATGTGGACATGTTGTACCTCATTGATCATCCTCATCAAACAAAATGAAAGGAATAGCCTTCTTTCCATACAAATGTGTAGACACTTTTCCTTTAATTTGAGTTGTCAATTTGACAACATGTCTCTTCCTAGAACTATCCGAATTACCAGTCATCGAATCGCCTCCGAAAATGGCTAGCGATTCAAAACATTTACATAAATCTCGCACATGCCCCTTTTTTATAGGCTCTTCGACTGCCATCAAATGCAATTTGTTCGGATATTTCTCTACGTATTTAGAAGAAGTATCAAATGGTTCAACTTTTGAATCTAAAATCATCAAATTCTCAGCTGGTGCAGCCTTCGAAGTCGATGCAACATTATTCTTCAAACTAATCCCTTGCGACTTTACATAAGTCAGGAGCTTCCCATTTTCAATCAAAGTTTGAACCTCTTTCTTCAGAGCAATACATTCATTGGTATCATGCCCAATATCATCATGATATCTGCAAAATTTGTTGTTTCTTTCCTCCCTTGGCCTACTAATTGGAGTTGGTTTTCGAAAATTTACGAAGCTCTTAGTCTTATCCTAAATCATAGCTGCATTCTCTGTCAGACCAGCATACTACTCTGGTTTAACCCATTGATTTGGCCTTGTCCTGTTATAGTTGTTAGATGGAGCGCGATTTGAATATCCACCACTCCGAGAAGGAAATTTGTTATTCTTTTCTCTTGCCTGGTGATAACCATTTCCATTCGAGGGTTGTCGTTGGTTATTGGCCGCCTGACTAGAAGTGCTAATCGGTCCTCCTCGGACTCTAGTTGACTCTTCGACTTTAATCTGATCCTCAACTTGATCCATCAAAGCTCCAAAAGTTAAGGCTCTTCTCTTCGTGGTCTCATTGGCCAGATCCCCTGGCAATAATCCTTGGCGAAAAGATGTCATCGCCACATTCTCTTCATAGTTGTCCAAACTAGCTTTGGTCAAAAGGAATCTCTTCGTATAATCCTTCAACTTTTCTCCAAGTGCATGTTTGCACTGAACAATGGTATCTTCATTTGCTCTCATTTATTTACTCCCCACAAACTGCCTTTGATAAGCAATATAAAAATCCCTAAAGTTTGAAACGGACCCCCTCAGAATCCGATTGTACCACTTTAAAGTTGTTCCCTTGACAGTCTGCGAAAAGGTACGACACACCATCCGGTCATCATCTTTGAAGTTCATCATATAGTTATTAAATTGTTCGATGTGATCATCGGGATCTTGCATCCTATCGAACCTTTCTACTTTAGAAATGTCAAAACGCTTCGGAAGCGTTATAGAGCAAATTTCACTTGTCAACTAAGAATTTCTCCAGTCGGCACCTTAAACAAACCGATCATCTGTTCCCATTACAGCATATAGATTTCGATTAGTCTCAACATACTGATTCGAAGTTGCACCACGTAGAATGAAAAACATTGTCCCTTTTAGATTTTCTTTCCTTTTTATGCTTCCTCAACTTCTCTCTGTCTGATTCCTCTTTCGAAAAACCCATGAATCTTTTAAAACCCGAAACTGAGCTTTCTACCTCCTCATCACTAAAGGTTATATACTTTTATTTGTCTTTTTTCCCTTTGCGAGAGGAATACCGCTCTTTAGGAGACACGAAGCGCGTTTTTTTTATGCTCAGTTTGAGCTCGTCGATCAGCACAAGATCGATCAGATTGGTCTCCTATATCAGTCTTTTGTTTCTTGCCTAACCTCAGATTTGAGCTTCGCCGAGTGGATTTCTTGTTCTCGTCTTTCATATTTTTCATTTAGTGCACTTATCTTGTCTAAAAGATGGTTCATTCGCACCTCAATATCAGATTGATTTTGGATCAGAGATAATCCATCTAGCCTATTTCCATCTCTCTGTAAATCATCTTTTAAAGTTTCCATCCCCAGTGGAGTCGCCAATTTGGTGAGTATAGATTTTGCCTTAGAAAATTGTTATAAGAGAATTCTAGAGAGAGAAAGAGTTAGAGAGTTTTTAGAGAGAGAAAGTTTAAGTACAAATGAGTTCAGTAGAAAAATTGTTCAACCCCTTTATTAGGTCAGCCTTGCCCTTTATATAGAGGAGCCAAGACTTAGCCTTAAAGTGAAATCTGTTATAAAACTGGACAAATTACCCTTTAGTCCTTAACAATATTACATAGTCACAAATGCTCTCTAAAACTTATATCATTTATAATTTAAGGACTAAACTTACGTTATTTACAGTTTAATCCTTAGATTCACATCATTTACAACTTAGTCCATAAAATCCTATTTTTATGTCACTTATGATTAAAAATAAATGTTGTTTTTTTACCAAAATCGCTCGACTGTTAGTCGATTGAAAGTTTTAAGAAACAATATTTAGAAAAAGAACAATGAAGAATCATTGTAACTATGAGTACAAGAAAAAATATTGTTTTTTAAAATATTATTTTATAATTGGTAGAAAATTTAGTCACAATAAATTGTAAGATGATAAAACAAATTGATAAACAATAGATGATCACCTTTGTTTTTAAACTGAGTAATTAACCAAAGTTCGATGATAATCTTTTCTTTCGAGAAATTTTGCTCTCACCCGAGCAACTCGGGTTCAAATTCTGGCAGCAGAAGTAAGAGATACATTTTTATTCTTTCTTATATTGTTAATTCGAATTGGCAGAAAATATACATGTCTCGTTTAAACTTTGTTGGATGGTTTTTAGGGTTTTGATATTGGAAAAAACATAATTGAGATGATTATTTGTCCTAGCAGAATAAACATGGCGGGCGGGATTGAAGAGAACACCTTAGTTATTTCTTTTTGGGATTAGTGTGACACTCACGATGATAGTATGCATTTTTTCGATGACTTTTCTCTTTCTAAATTTTGAGCTAAAAAATATGGTAAGTCTCTTATTTTTGCGACTTGTCTCACGTTAGTCCTCGTTATTCATTTATCTAATGAATAGATTCCCAACGTTTAAAAAAAATACAACAAACTAAGAAGTGTTTACACTAGTCCATTTTTCCCTTTGACCTTCACCATAAGGTGAATAAATAATTAAATATTAACATTTATTATTTAAATAGTTTTATTATCCAACACAACCCACTTAATAACCTAACTCATTAAATAACCCAATCTGACCTACCTAATAATCTAGCATATTTTAATTAAAAACCTAAATTATTTTTAATGAATTACAACCTCTTGTTATTTAGTTGGTGCAATTGTTAGTATTGTATTCATGTGTATACCGCGATGTGGGATTGAGATAGTGAGATAATAGTGAGATTGAAATATGCATTTAAAGATTCATGGATAACCCATCATCGCTCTATAAGTGATGACTTATGAGAAAACTATAGCAAAAAGGCATTTGTATATGACTACTAAACGAATACTATGTGTCAATTATGCTTTTTATTTACCTTGAAAATCGTGTTTATCGTCTTCTATTATGGAATAGTACAATACTTTGGTCATGTATCTGAACTTAGAGAGAAAATCTTTATCTGACACCTACACTTAGGTTTGAGTCATATAACTCAAAATAGATTATGTAGCACAAATGAATCCGTTGAATTCATAATTTTTAGTTTACGGAAATGCTCTATTACAAGATAAATAAAAAGTTGATTATAAATTCAGCTTGTTCTTTATCTTGAATAGGAGCATTTCCAAAAATTGGGAACTGAGAATTCAATCAATTCATCTGCAGCAACTAGTAAACATGTAACTAAAATTCAACTATATACCCTCGGATTAAAAATAAAAAAGATTGAATTCATCCTTATGTAGTACCATTTGTTGTCATGTACACTAACTTTGGAAGTGCATAATTGATTTTTATTTGCAAAGTCTTGGGTGGGTATTAGGTACACTGTTTCTCACACATCTTGTCTGAATTTTTCTCATTTGATTGAGCAGTAAATATTGTTGAGAAGAAATAAACTAGTGTGTATGTGCCAAAATAATAACACATTTATCAATTTATCATTTTTTATTAATGTAATTATTAATCCGAGTAAGGACATGTGCACGAAAGTGTGGAATCATAAAATACCCAAGCTTTTAGGAGAAAAGGAAATGTATAAAATTTAGCGTTTATTGCATAGTTTCATGCAATTGTAAAGTAGAATGCAAAGTATTACTAGTTATACATTATAAGTCTACTACACATTTCCAAACTACTATCTCACCATTATTTATTTCATCACTTCAAATTCTACTATCACCTCACTATCTCAATCCTACAAAATCTCACTATTATCTCACTATCTCAATCCCATATCGGTTATATATATATACTATCAACCACACATGGTTGATGGGCCTTGCTCCAAGAACCCATTTCTTATACCCTAAACTTCTCCTTCATCTCTCTCGGCTTCAAGCTTTCGTCTTTATCCTCTAGGATACCGCAATGGATTCAGCTACTTCTTAGCCTCATCTCGATACTAATCAAATCTTTCCCTCTTTAAAAAAGCGGTCCCAAATCTCAGCCTCTTCATGCATCATCTCTGACGACTCGCCAGAAGACCATTCTTCATCTCCAAGACAAACTCCAACCAACAAATATGTTAATTCTCAAAACAACATCTTCCGCAAGCTCTTCAGATCACCAAAACTCATTTCGCTCGAAGACTTCTCTATGAAATCCTCAAAAGAATAATTCTCATAGCTCATTGGATCTCGACCTCTAGACCAGAAGATACAATCCAATTTTATATCCGAAAAGTCTCCCTTCAATCATTAGAAAGGAGCAAAGAAATCATTTTCATACCATTTAAAGCCCTAATCAATAACTTTTAGCATAACGCGATGGACTACCAGACTACATACAGCCTTTTTAACAGTCATATTCAGAGATAAATATAAGTCTTCACTAACCCTCTACTCTAAATTCACGCTCATAGCTAAATTGGCATATATAAAACCAAAAAGGCCAAAGCTATTTCCGCCATCATATTTATTATTTCTCCATGATTTGAAATTTCTAAAGCATTTGAAACTTGTTATTACTAGATTACCCTTACTCTGTCTTCAAATTTAACATTACGTGCCATTATTCAAATAGAAAGTCCTATAGTGAAAAAACACATCATTGACCCATTTTTAATCATACGTATTTGATTTTTGCCTCTAAAATTAACCCTAAAATAAAAAACTTCAGTGTATGAATCATAAATTAGTCATGATTTATACAATCGACATGAAAATTCATAAACCAAATCCATGTTTCAAAAATAAAGAACAAACTCAAACAAAATCCAATAAAAGTGTCATGATTCATCCATCGTCACAGCTTTTAACCAAGCACAACTGTCAGGTATTATGAATCATAAGTCGTTTTTGGTGTACTAAGCTATCTGCTGTTTTTTTAAAGAAGCATGTGTTTTCGAGAGGCCATCTCGGGATCACATGTTTTTTAGTTAAAAAAACATGTGGTTCTAAGATGTCCTCGCGGAAACACATACTTTTTAAAAGAAATAGCAGAATAGAATAGAAACAGCCAAATCGAACCAAAATCGATTGCTTCTTAAAACATAATAGAACTGAACAGAATAAAATTCCAACCATTAAGCTAATTAGACGATTTCCCAAAAATATGTGAAATGTAAACTACACTGTGTTTAACATGACTGTTCTGGAGAGAGAGCACAGTAAATCAATGAATGAATTCGCTTTGTCTGGGTGGTGGGGTAAGAAGAAATGCTCATATTTTTTGAGTAATAAAGGTAATCAAGCAATTATGTCTTGATCAAATTTACAATATAATTTTACTTTTAGGAATAATACTTCTGGGTGAAAGTTTATTATGTTGGTGTTCTTGAAAATGAAAAAGGTAGAATAAATGGGCAGAATGATAAATATGTCATTTCCTTCATGGAGATTAACAACATGGAGTTTTTTTCAAATCATGGAGGAAATAAAAAATATGATGGAGGAAATAGCTTCACCCAACCAACAATCTCTGATTTTAGAGAATTTTTAGGTTTATTTCATTTCTCTGGTCCATACCATATTCATATATATGACTATAGACGTATATTTATAGAGCTTTACAACTTAATATAATTAAAAAACTCTATAGAAGAGAAATGTCTACTATATAGGCAATTTTCTTTCAGAATCTTAAAATGGAAACCGTCATTTAATCTAAAAGTGGAATCTTCCGAGAGTCATATTACCTCAAATCCCTGAGCTTCTATATAATCTTGACACTATTAACCAAATAATAAAGAAAATTGGTTTGTTTTAACTACATGGATTCCATCAAATAACAGAGTTAGATTTAACTGTGTTAAAGCTCTTCTTATTGTTTATTTATCCAAAGTTCTTCCCCAAAAACTCTTGATAGGTTTTGAAGAAGATGATGGTTTTTTGCAACCTATTTCATATTGCTCTATGCCCAAATACTATAACTCATGCAAACACATTATTCATAGTAAAGAAACCTATAATAAAATGCAAAAGAATCTTGAAAGGTTAATTACTCTTGACAAGTAGCCAACTTCTAACCTTGTTCCAACTTCTCTTAAAGAATTTTGGGTGCAAAAAGTTAAGAAGAAATATGATATCTTAGATCAGCAAAATAATAAAACTCTTCAAACCATGTTAGCTGAAAACTCTCTCACATCTATTGATAACTTGAACACCTCCCCTCATAATATCTATGAACCTCAAAACATCAATGTAATCATCATAACTTCATCCAAATCTCCATTCATCTCTCCGGGTGCCTTCCTCATTGCCCCAACCAAAACCATTAGTGTTGCCATACAAATATCCGAATTAAGTTCTTCTTTAGTTCCTTGTCATGATCCCCCTTAATCCATCGATACTTGTCCCAAACATACTCAAACCAAATGATAACAAGATCTTCTCAGCACTTTAAATGAATATTTCAATCCTATGCTCGAATGTCATAAGCGTTGGAAATAAAGGTACAATTAGGATATTTAAGTCCATCATCAAAACATAAAAAATAGAGAGCATTATCTTCAAGAGCCAATGCTCTATTGATAAAATTGACCTAATCAAATCCAAACTTGGCTTCCAATCTGGCTTTACAAATCTTAACAATAAAATCTGGATCTTGTTCAATAATGAATTTTATTACATAACTTTAATCAACCACATAACTTTAATCAACCACATAACTTTAATCAACCACGACCAATTCATCCATTTGAAATTGAAACATACCTCTTGTAATAAGAGGTCATGATCACAATCATTTATGCCAAATACACTAGAATACACTAGAATTTAGAGAATTGACCTTTGGGAAAACCTTAAGAACATGTATGACCCTCAAATTGAATGAATGTTGGTTGGAGACTTTAATGTGATTTCTAATGTCAATGAACAATCATCTAGCACTACCCTTGACCTTAGGGCCATAAATGATTTTAACAACATCACTTGATCTAATTATGCATGGTCAAATAACTCAAAATGGAAGCGCCTTAACACGATCCTTCATAATGTAGCCTTGAGCGAATATTTTGCATCAATAAAGGTGAAACATCTCGCCAGAACTAGCTCAGATCATAATGATTTATCCAATACCAGCATCTTTCCTAAACCCATCTTTTAAATTTATCCATAATGATTTTCTCCCTCCATCCCCATCTATGGTAACCCAATGTATTTTTTTTGGACGAAATTAAAAAGATTGATCAGAAATCAAAAACATGGAACAATGATGTTTTTGCTAACATCTTTGACACCATTAATCACATTGATGAGCCAAATATCTTTCGGAACTTAGGTAAGGATGAAATAGATTTCCAGCTCTTGGAATAATAATCACCATTTTATCGCTCTTAATTACTCAGAAATTAATCATCGGTATAGAGGTGATAAAGTCATTAATTATTAGACTAATAACAGTTGGAATTCTGATAAACTTAATCAAAATGTATGTCCTAATAAATAAAATATCGATTAGATTATCGATTTCAATGAACAGCAGTTCCTCCTTCAAGCGATTTCTGGTGCCCAAGCAACTCTTCCTGGCCACATTTGCCAGAATAAAACAAGTACATTGGTTGACTGATGAAACAATATCATAAGCTGATAAATAAAATAAAATAAATATAGAGAATGAAATATGGAGCTGTTGTTTGGCTTCACTCTCTAAAAGAGAGAGAAAGGAAGTTGATTACAGCACCAAGAACTATACGAGTTAATCAGACCTTTGCATAACCAATGTACGCAAGAGTATAGTGAACTCAAAGCAGACTAGCATTAGTAATATCAAAAAAACAATATATAACTCAGACAAATCCGGTATTTTCATGAAAGATATAGAAATCCAAGGAGGTTCATCCTGTAAACAGGAACCTTAGATCAGCTACACCTCAATCTATGGATAGATCATCATAGAAATCATTATCAATAAAACATAAAGCTAGGCTCAGAAAATCAAACAGCTTATCAATCAAGAATTCTCTGAAGCAGAACTGGCATAGGAGCTGTGAAAACTAATCATCATAGCCGAAATTATGATAACAGAACAAATATATAAGATCCAAACTAAAATTGTTGACTCATATTAAGAAATTCAACCATTTTTATCGTTTATGCTTCACTGATTTCTCTCAGAAGCGCGGATAAGTTTTTGATCATCGCCAACGAATTCAACAACAGAATAATATTGCAGATAACGAATCTAGAGAAAGAAAATGCCTCCACGTTTTGACACCTCATAGATCCATATCTGCCTCTGTGACTAGCTATACTTCCGGTGGTTAAATCGGCGAAAACAAGCTAAAGGTGGAGAGGCAAATACGTCAACAACTAAACAGATTCGAAAGTAAATAAACATCTATTTATGAATGTAGCCATTGCTTAGACACAGCTAATCCGTGAAATTCGAAGGGAGCTGCAACACGAACGGCGAGACTATAGCACAAGCTTTGGGGCTTTACTCTACACTTTTTTCTTTCGGAAAAGCCCGGGGGCTCGTGCCTATATGTATGGAAGAAATTTAAAACTACAAAAACAAAATAAGGATCATAAGGAGTTGATAAAATTGATGGCAACGAAACAATAGTAAAGCAATATACAATTTAACAAAAGAGCAGAAGGAGATGATGGTTACAGTTACAGGGACGCTATTCGTTTATATAAGAGAGTGGACATTGTTGCTACTTGCTAGGGTTTCCAAGCCTAGCAGAGTTTGCCTCAGCCATCGGTGTCTCTCTATCTCTAATAATAAATTACCAAATAAATTTACTATTAAAAAAATGAGTTTATTAGAAGTATATTGTTTTTTTAATAAAAAAATATTAAAAATTATTATATAACTTAAAAATATGGATTATTTTACTCTATCCATCTCTATTAAAACTTAAATATCTTAGACATGGCTCTTCCTTCTCCAAGAAAGTCAGATTCAACCCTTTGATCTCATGATTCGCGTTTGGACTTTCTTATTTGCCATGAATAACAGAAGTAAAGCTTTGTTTCAGGATGAAGACTTCCCTGCTCTTCTATCTGAAATCAATATAAAAAACGGAGAAAACTCTCTGTTCAATAAGTCATTTGTAGACTATGTTCGATCTAACAGAGCAAAAATAAGAGAAAACTTGCAACCAGAAAGTGTTCTTGAGAAGCAGGACCACATCTCCATACAACACTCTAAAGACCAAAATGATTTGTTGATCAAAGAATCCAGAACAACTCTGATTGGCAAATTCAAAGAAGGTTTGCCGAAAAACTCTGTTCTTGATCAATTTTTGCTCTCTTTTAAATTCAGGTAAGTTTATAGATCGAGGATTTGGAATTCTCACCATGTTCTGATAGAATTTGAACTGAAAGAGGATGTTATCAAGTTTTGGCACAAAAGAATTTGAAACATCAATGGCTATGTTATGCGTCTCCTTCGATGGAATCCTGACTTTAATGGAAAAAAAAAGTCCTATATCTCTAATATGGGCGATGATACAGAAATAGCCAGAATTCATGTACAATGAATCTATTTTGTATGACATTGCTGCTTCATTAGGAATACCATACAAGATTAACTGCCAAAAAATTAAAAGAGCCCATATGAATGTTGCGTATGTTCTTGTAGAACTCGACATCTCCAAGAATCGGCACAACAAAATGTGGATAGGTTTTGGATTGAATGAAGGTTGTTGGCTTAATTTAAGCTACAAGAATCTGTTCATGTTGCTTTCGATGTTATCATATTTGTCACAATTCATCTGATTGTAAAAAGAAACAAAATAATACAGAGAAAATTGAAGACAAAACGGCTACTGAAAAAAAGGATTTTGACAAATTGAATCATGATATTCAGTTATCTAATCAAAGATTACTAATCAACAAGTTATTGAATCTAATAACAAAACTACTCCTACTCTTGAAGCTAGAGAAATTGTAGAAGTTATTCAACAACTGAATCAGAATTACAATATTTAGGAAAATAACATCCTGGATTCGGTGTCTCCTGTCAAAACAAACATTGCTAGCAACCCCACTACTCCTCTGAGAAATGCTCAGCCCCTGATAATATCATGTTGAAGAAGAAAATTAAATTTGCAAAAAAAAAAAGCAAAACAAACTGGTTATAAGATCCTTGAAGTTATCGAGAACAAACAACAGGTACAAGTCATTGTCTGATAATGATAAGGATGATTAACTAGAATGTTAGAGGCATCAATAACAAGCTTACAGTTGGAAGACTGAAAACGATTATCAACAAAGAGCATATTGAGATTCTGGCTATCGAGGAGCCTCTGACTTTTTCTAACAAGATAAGTGACTTTGCTCTAAAGCTGGGTTTTGAAAACTTCTATTTTAACAGTTCAAATAAGATTTGGATGTTTTGGTCTAATGCTTCTTGCATAACTATCCTTAATGATATTGATCAGTGTATTCATATGAAAGTTGTTCACAGTAATGTGGAAAATCCTTTTTTCCTGTCTGTAGTTTATGCAAAATGTCAGAGAAATCTAAGGATTAACTTATTGGAGTTTTTGAGAAGTGTTTCTTTAGCTGATAAATGTTGGTTGACTATGGGTGATTACAATGTTATTGCTAACACTGAAGAGCAGCTGGGTTGCTCTAGTTTTTGTCATAAAAGCATTGAGGACTTTGTTGATATGATGATGGATTGTAACTTGGAGGATGCAGCTATGATGGTAAAAAATTCACCTGGAACAGGGGTACCAAATGGAGGAGGTTGGATAGGGTTATAATCAATAGCTCTTGGGCTGACACTTTCAGAAAAACCCAGGTTCATCACATGGTCAGAACTTGTTCTGACCATGCTCCCCTTTTAATATCTATTTCTAAAAACAACTGAAATGATTTTAAGCAAAACAAAAAGAGTTTAAAGTTCATGAACATGTGAATCAATCATGAGTCTTTTCTTAATGCTGTCAGACAAAACTGGAATCTTAAAATTAAAGGTGGTACAAAGAGATCTTCTGGTTTAAATTAAAGAGACTCAAAAAGTGTTTGAGGGGCTGGAACATCAAAACTTTTGGAAATATCTTTAGTAAACTTAAAGAAACTGAAAAGAATGTTGAAATCATGGAAAGATTGCATGTTTTAAACAATGATGATGTCTTTAAATGAAACTTTAACAAAGCTATCAGCCTTCATCTTAAAGCTTTAAGGAATGAGGATAAATTTTGAAGACAGAAGTGCTACAATTCTTGGCTTAAGGATGGGGATCGAAACACGATGGCTTATCATATGTTTGTTGCTAAGAAGAGAAGGAGAAATACAAATCATAGCATCAAGGTTAACAATAGTTGGATCCATAATACAGATGACATAGGTATCTCTGCTGAAAATTATTCTAATCAGGTTCTTACTTCCAAGCCTTATAAAGATATTATTGAGGAGAATACCAGAATTCAGGATAACATTTTTCAGTGTCATTCCTAAGCTTGTTTCTAGTGAAGATAATGATAACATGTTGAAACATGCTAGTGATGAAGAGGTTTGCAGTACCGTCAATACCATGAGCAAGGATGATGCTGCTGGTATTGATGGTTACAACATCACTTTCTTTATTAATTGTTGGACTATTATTAAGTTAGACTTTTGTTCTTCTATTAACTCTTACCTCAGAGGCAGCTTCATTCCTACTGACATCTTTGCCACATGCATCTGCTTGATTCCCAAAGTGTCTAATCCCACCTCTTGGAGCAGCTACATGCCAATTAGCTTGTGTTCTATGTTTAATAGAATCTTTTCGAGGCTTTTGAACAATATGTTTGCTCACATATTACCTAAGATCATCTATGATAATCAATCTGCTTATGTCAAAGACAGATCCATTCATGAGAATAGTTTAATTGCTAGAGAAATTATATATGATATTAACAAAAAGCCTAGGAATTAGAACACATTCATCCAATTGGACATGTCGAAAGCCTTCGATAGAATGTACTTTCCTTTTATTGCTAAAGTTTTTAATTTTTTTGGTTTCTCTAAAGATGTTGTTAATCTTCTTAACAGTTTGTTTATAAATGTTCACTTGTCTATGCTTGTGAATGGCAAGGTGTTTGGTTACTTTAAAAGTGAGAGAGGCCTGAGGCAAGGGGACCCCTTGTCCCCAAGTCTCTTCATCATTGGTGAAGAGGTTTTGCTGCGTGGTTTGAATAATCTTTTCACTCTTAATAAAGATATGCTCTATGATTATAGAACTAACATTTTAGTTCCTTCTATAGCTTTTGCAGATGACATTCTCATCTTCACAAATGGTCTGAAGTCTACTATTAATAAATCGAGTTGCTTTTTAAATAATTATCAGGTTGTTTCTGGTCAGTCCATTAACAAGGACAAAACCAAAATTATTATTTCTAATAAAGTGCATAGAACTAAAGTAAATACCTTGGCTTCTCATTCTGGTTTTAATGTTGACAATCTCCCTTTAACTTATCTAGGGATAGTGCTTAACAGCAACAATAAGTCCAGTAGTTGTAATGCTTTAATGTACAAGATTAATGCTAGAATCAATGAGTGGGACACTAAGCTTCTTTCTTTTGGGTGTAGGCTTTGTCTTATATCTCGTTTTCTTATGTACATTCCCTGCTATTGGATGCAGAACACCCTCTTGCCTAAATGTATTATTAACAGATTGGATAAAACTTTTAATAAATTTTTGTGGAGGTCCAAGTTCAAGGAGCCCATCATTCACTGGTCCTCTTGGTAGAGTCTCTGTAAGCCTTTCTCCGAGGGAGTTTTGAATATCAAAAGGCTCTCTGACATTCAAGTTACCTTCTCTCAAAGATTGTGGTTTAACTATAGAAGAAACAACAGTCTCTGGTCCAATATCGTGAATTATATTTACAATAAGCACTCTCATCCTTTTAATACTAACATTATTGGTTCTTTAGTGTGGAAGAGAATGGTAGGTATTAAGACTCAGGCTGAATGAAACATGAGATGGATCTTAGGAAAAGGAGATATTGATTTTCAGAGGGAGGACTAGCACAATAGTCAGCCTATCATTAACAACAACTGTAATATTGATTGTAACTGGTTTCTTAATGTTAATGTAAACACGTTTTGGAAGAATTATAGTTGGGTTTTTGGCAACATAAATGGATTAATCTCTGAAGATAGAATGAAACATATTATGTTGTTCAGATTTGATACGATGAAAGAAGACAAGCTCATTTGGAAATTGTCTCCTGATCAGAACTTCAACACTAAGCTTACCTGGGAAAGCATTAGAAATCATTCTCCTAAGTCTGGCCTATTCAGCAAAGTGTGGAGCTCCATTACTCCCAGGAAGTTCTCTTTTACTCTCTGTAAAGTTATTAAAGGTTTCATTCCCATTGATTCAGTTATTAGGAAGAGATCATTTCCTATTGTTTCTAAATGTCAGCTATGTGAAAACAATGAAGATATAAACCATGTGTTTGTCAATTGTGAATTTTCATGGTCCATCTGGAATCATTCTAGCCTTATTTTTCAAATTAAAATTGATAGATGTATGGTATTTACTCATATCCTTAGATGTTGGTTCTGGTTTTCAAAGAAAAAAGGGCACATAGCTCAAGTAATCCCAGCTATAATTTGCTGGTCTATTTGGAAGAATATAAATAACCATAAGTTCAATAACACTAAACAATCGTGTTCTTCTGCTATTAGGACTATTAGCAGTGTTATAATTGGTCTTGATTCTTCTAATATCTTTACTATTAAGCACTGACATAAGGTTGAAAATGCAGGTGTTATGATGGGCTATCTGTTAAATAGAAAAAGGACTGTGAGGTACCTCAAGTGGCTCACTCCTGCTCGTGGTAGATTGAAACTAAATGTGGATGCTGCTTGCCTATCCAACGGAGAAGCTAGTGGCTGGTTTCATTATTATGAACAACAAAGGTGAGTTGGTGATGAGGATTGGCAAGACCTTTGGTAAGCTCTCTCCTATTGCTGCTGAAACTCGTGCATTATTGGAGGGCTTGCTCTACCACAAACTGAAGAACTGGAACCATGTAGACATAGAATCAGATTGTCTATCTTTAATCAACATGCTCAATGAAGGGAAGTATCCATTATTTCTCTCATCTACTATTTCCATCTGTAGGAAGCTCATTGCATCGAGTATGAAGTTAAAGTACATTTCACGTGTCCAAAATCAGGCTGTTGATTGGACAGCGAAATGGACTTTAACTTGCAAAGATAATCTTCAATTCAATCAACTCAATGCTCTTATTCCTCTTCTTTCCATCATTCATCTTGAGAGCATTGAGTTGGGATACATTAATTTGGTTGAAAAATTAGATATGCAAAGTTATGATTCCTTCTTGTTTTTGACTTGTAGATAGCAAGTTGGAGAGCTGTTGAGGGTGAAGTCTAGTCTTTCCTTGGCTAAGGAGATGTTGTTAGCTAGCTGGAGTTTCAGTATGGTTGTTGTTTGTTTAGGAACTAACAAGTTATGCCACGGTAAGCCTATAGTTCTTTAGTCAAGAAAGCGATCATTTTATTCATCAATAGATTTTCCTTATTTATAATATACAGACTAGTGGGTAGTTACATTAGGTTACGCTTTTAGCGCCACTAGCCCACTTAAACCATTATCCCTATAACTGTGGAAAAAACAACCGTTACAATCATTATACCTATAATTGTGGAATAACTAACACGTTTTAAACTTGTGGGTTTAAACGTGTGTTTATATTACAAATAAAGGCTCTGAGTGCAATCTATACTTCAATCCGAGCTGAACTCTTCCTTTAAGAACACCAAAGTTGATCTAATTTGTTGAGCTTGAACTCGAGCTCGTTAATGAACGAAACCCGGTTTGATCTGTTTTGCTAAGCTCGAACTTACTGATGACGCGCTCAAGTCTTTTCTTTTTACCATATTTCTCGTTTAGTCGATCAACTCTACTCTGATGTCATCGAGCTCATTCTGATCTTGAATTCAGTCGATCAACTCTACTATATCCTCATCGAGCTCATCCTGATCTTGAATTTAGCAACACCGTACATGCTCTTAAGTTCGCTCCATTATCAAGTTGTGTACGCCGTTGAGCTCAGTTTACTGACGAGCTCAGTATCCCTTTGAGCTCATCCCCGTTATCTATCATTGACGTCGACCTACTGTTGAGCTCATCCACGTTATCTATTATTGACGTCGACCTGCTGTTGAGCTCAACCATACCATAGAACTCATTCTCTTCTTCATTTCTCATCATAATCCAAACTCTCAATGCTCCTTGCTCGTGTTTTGGGAATCCCCACTTATCAGGACTCCCCCATAGTTTAAAGGTTTATTAAAACATTAATAAGCCTGTAAATTAAAATTTAATTAAATACTTTACTTATCCATATAGTAATAATTTGAATCGTCTTGTGTCTGTTTCTTTCTGACACGCGTCGTCGATACAAGTGATGGTTTTCTGACAACGCCGTTTCCTGAAGTTACTTTTTGGCGATTTAATTTTCTGGCACAATTTTCAAATAAACAATGACATCATAATTCACACGCGTATGCAAACATGTTCCATTACTCAAATAACTTCTTCATTTGCTTGTGAAAACCATATTTCTTTAAATCTCTTGCTTTATTCTTCTTGAAAAACTCTCTGTAACCTCAATCCTAAGCGTTCAATTCTTTCTTCATCTGATTTGCTTATGTCGAATGTTGGAGATAACCCTAAATTCAGGGTCTAAAAGCTTTACCAGTAGACGAGTCCCCAAAGCAAATCACTTTCCCTTACCATCACAATTATTTTGATTTATGTCCTTCCCTAATTGCAGTTTGTAGAAAAACCATGGTACCCAAAAAGGCAGTGAGGAGTAAAGCCGCCAAAATTGTGGAACCCTTATACGAAGATGTCAACGACTTAGAAAACTACTTTTCTCAAATAGCTTCTTGATATACTAATTTAAATGATGACGGAATCGTCGTTCTAAGGGAAAGATGCAATATTCTTGAGAACGTAACCATTAGGGCTCCTGGTTTAGGCGAACATCTCTATCACACACAGGAGACAGAAACTCGCCTCACCACTCTGTTTGACTGGGGACTTAGATTACCCCTCCCCAAACTAATTCGCGATTATTTCAGTATCCTGGGTATCTGCCCCACCCAGATGTCAGCAAACGGATGTAGGCTGTTGCTCGGCGTAGTTCTTAGCTCACGCGTGTTAAACACCGAAGTATGCTTATCAGACCTTCTTTCGGGTACCGATGTAACCAAATTAGCCAGAACTCCTTTCTTCTATACCCATTTTAAAGGGATAAAGAAGATTGTCAAACTACCAACTCTGATAGGAATTGGAAAAATTCCTTTGTCTTTGTTTCGGGTAATTAGGAACACAACACTCCTACCTTAAATCTTCAAGTAGAACGCAAATGGAAGAAAACTTGTAAGCCTTGTTTTTATTTTTAATGAAGTATCAATTTGTTCGAACTCCTTTATCATATCCTTGTGCCTTCAGGTGAACTCTCGAACCAGACTTTATAGAAAGAAGGAAGGCCAGACAATTACATAAATCCTCTGATCAGAGTTAGAAGCTTAGCATTTGAATCCTGGCAACAAAACCCCCAAAAAACTGTTCACTCAATATAACTATCTGCACTCAGGACTGTGGCCAATACCTGAGCTCAACATCACTGAAGAAGAAGGAGTCAAGATGGAAAACAACTGTAAAGCTACCATGGACCGCCTCAAAATGATTTTAGAAAAGAAGCTTTGTGAGAAAAACAGTCCTGGCATTTGGCTAGCAGTATTTTAGGTAACACGCAAAGCTGGCAAACCTTGGGATTCTGCCTCTGCTACAGCTCTCTCAATTGATCAAGGAAATGATGGTGGCAAGGAGAAAGATAAATTTTTTGAGCAAAATGAAAAAGAAGCACCCCCTGTCCCTGCAACTGCTCAGCCAAATAACCCTTGAACAAAAAGATAAAACGAAGACGAAGTGACTAACTCTGGTGCTCTCGACACAAGGAGGAAGAAAAAATAAAAGGTAATTGACGACGTTCCTCTAACCACCAGAAGATTTCAACTAAGAGATGAAGATGGTGATGGCACCAAAGCCACTTCCAATGAAGGAGCAAATCCTCTTAACCCATCAATGACAGAAGTTGGTGAAGGACAAAATCCTCATGAGGCTAAGGAGATAGTCGATCTAGCTGACTCTGAAGAGAATGACCATGGAGTTGAGAAAGATACGGTGTTGCAACCCCCAACTCACGCAACATCAGCTCAACAACTGGCGCTGAGCTCATCCTTGGGAACTCAAGCTCCCTCTGTGGAGAATACTGAAAGGAATAACCCCAGTGATAAATCAGCAAAGATCAACCAACAAAGGGTACCTACAGGGGAACGCCCAAAAGTGCAAGTTTCACGTCCTACCTCTTATATGTTCGAGCAACTACGTAAGACACCTAATATTTCCTACTATGATAAGGTGTCCAATGTAGAACTCTTGCAGAGACAAACAGAGCTAGTGATCGAGGTAAAACTTGTTAACCTATATATACCAAATTGTACACTTGATATATATATTTACCCTCATTGCTGTTTTTTTAGATGCACCATAACTCATTTATTTTGGGTTATCGGAATATGTCTCCTGCTAATATAAATGACATGGAGAGATGGAAGCCTGAAGCCATGTTTTTTTGTTCTTCTAAATTCTGCACTGCTGAAGTCATCTGCTTGAGGCATGCTTATGCCTCAGTCAAAGTTGTTAAACATGAAGTTTTGGATGCTAAAGCCCAGTTAGAGAAAGTGGTTGCGTCTCTGCAAGAGTCTGTGTTATGCAATGATCAGCGGCTAACAGCTTTGTCTGAAAACCATAAGGTGGTGCTAAACCAGAACGAGAACTTGTTTAAGAGGAATTGCGATCTGCAAACACAGAATGTTAATTTGCTGGATAAGGCCAACAACCAGGCGATTAGGGTGGAGGAACAAACCAGATCAGATTGTTGTTCTGACTTCTGAGGTGAGCAAATTAACCAAGGAAGTCGAATAGGGGCGTGCGCAGCTCGAGCGCGAACAACAACAATGGCAAAAAAAGATAAATACAGCTGTTGAGGAGAGGGAAACACAACTGTTCGAAGCTGCAACTGACATGATTGCTACGGAGAACCAAAAAGCTATTGCAGAACTGGTGGCCTTGAATCCTGGTCTGAATCTAGGCTCCATTGCTCACCTTTTCTAGCTTTCTGCCCCAACCCCGATGGTGGCCCACCAGAAGAACACCAAAACTAATATTACTATGGATCCTTCTGAACAATTACCCCCAAGTGGCTCTAAGTAATATACATGCTTATCTTGTTGAACTTTGTTGTTGTCTCTCTTTTTGTTTTGTTCAAACTTATGGTACTTCTTGCAGTAGCTAGATTACATAATTTCGAATCGATGCATATTTTACCTTAATTATTGTTGCAAACGCATGTTGGTAAGTGTAGACTATATGTGTGCTGATTTTTCCGGAGACCTTTTATAACTCCGAGCTTAGTATGGCTCATTGCGTAGCTTAGACAACATGTGCCATGACACCATTTTCGTGGAGATCTCCCATGGACCCTATTGCGTAGTCTATTCAAACTTGTTCTTTGACCAGTTCGCTAATATACCAGTACAAAGTATAGACACAGTATGGTCATTGCATAGCCCATAGGCGTGACCAATTAGCCCGTTCGCGTTTATAGACACTTAGTCTAGACTCAATATGGTCCATTGCGTAGCCAAGAATGATGTGGTCATTGACCCATTCGCTAGTTATAAAGATACAACTCACACACATATTGGCGAAAATAATGATTTATATTGAAAAGATTCAAAAGCTAGTTCTTAGATGCCTCAGTAAAAAACCTCTCTGCGCCATCAAAGAGGAAAAAGAGCACATCTTTACATCTTATACATTTTTTAGATACAGTTTTAGGTGATTAACATTCCAAGGATGCTTGAGTGCTCGACTTTCTTGATCCGATAATCTATACACGCCATGGTGTCCCGCTGAAATGACTGAATGCGGGCCCTCCCAATTTGGCCCTAACTTACCACCTGCTCCGCTACCGTAACCCTGAAATACCTTCTTCAAGACCAAGTCACCCTCCTTGAATGATCGTGACTTCAACCGAGCATTGAAACGTCCTCTCATAAGACTTCGATAGTGCTCTGCTCGGACCCTGGCCTGGTCTTGTCTTTCATCAATCAGATCCAGATACGTTGACCTGGCTATAAGATTTGATTCCTCCTTATAATGTTCAATCCTATGGCTTGGTACTATAACCTCAACTAGGATAACTGCCTCAGCTCCGTATACCAAAGAAAATGGTGTATCACCTATTGTAGAGCGCGAGGTTGTCCTGTACGCCCATAGAACCTCTGCTAACTTGTCTGGCCATTTGCCCTTAGCTCCCTCCAGCTTTTTCTTTTGCCCCTCTAATAATGTTCTGTTGGTCACCTTGACCTACCCGTTTGCCTGAGGGTAATAAGGGTTAGAAAAATGCTGGAGAATCCCATACCATTTACAAAAGTTTGTAAGGACCAAATTTTGAAATTGAGGCCCGTTGTCTGTCATTAAAATTCGTGGAATCCCATACCGGGTCAAAATTTGATTGTGTATGAAATCACATACCTCTTGAGCGTAGGTTCTAAACAAAGCTTTAGCCTCAACCCATTTCAAAAAATAATTGACTACTATGATGAGAAACTGTCACTTGCATGTGGCCATTGGCAGAGGTCCTACCAAATCTATTCCCTATTTATCGAATGGACATGGGACATGAATATTTTGCATGGGATCTCTAGGCCTATGCTGCGTGTTCGAATACTCTTGACACTTGTGACAATACAATACTAGATTCTCAACATCACTCGCAAGCTCATGTCAGTAATACCCAACGAGAAGGAAACGTCGAATCAACGTTCGGTGTCCGCAATGAGCTCCTGCTTCTTCCGAATGTAGATCTTCCAATATAGAATTAGCTTCACTTCGATCTAGACAATGGAGCAGAGGTCTGGTTGAGCTTTTCCTATAAAAAATATCATCGAGAACACAATACTTAGCTGCTCTGATTTGCAATGCACGAGCTTCACTTTTATTCGTAGGCAATGTTCCTTGATTAAAGTAGTGGAGGTATGAAGTCTGTCAATCATCATCGTTAGTAAATGAATTAACCGTGGCAACTGGTGAAATTAGCTCTGTCGCAGGTAGTTGCTGGAGCAAAATTGTTGGATGGTCTCCTGCAGCTGCTGCCTTCGCCAAAGTGTCAGGTGCCGAATTATCTCTTCGTGGGATCTGTTCATAAGAAACGTTAGTAAATTTAGACTCATATTCCTTGAGAATTATGAAATATTCCTTGATGCCATCTTGTTTGATATCATGAAGACCCTGTGCTTGATTCACCACCAACTGAGAATCAGATCTGATTTTGATGGCTCGAGCTCCATATATTAAAGCAAACTTCATGCCACAAAGGGCAGCTTCATATTCTGCAGCATTATTTTTAACTGGAAAATTGAAGTGCACTGCCTGCTTGATCTCCTCTCCTGTTGGAGTTCTTATTACAATGCATGCACCTCCTCCCGTTTTCAAATATGCACCATCAACTTCAATAATCCATTGATCGTGCTCAACCTTTTGCTCGTCATCTATCTCATCATGCTCTTCCCTTGACGAGCTGAACTCTGCTAAGAAGTCTGCAACTACTTGTCCTTTTATAGCTACACGTAGCTCAAAACGAATGTCATATTCCCCGAGCTCGATGCTCCATTTAGTTAACCTGCCAAAAATATCGGGTTTTTGCAACACTATTCGTAAAGGATATGTTGTTCGCACCGTGATAACATGTCCTTGAAATTATGGTCTCATTCTCCGACCTGCAACAACCAAACTCAAGGCCAATTTTTCAAAGTTTAAATATTTTATCTCTGTATCTGTCAACGTCTTACTTGTGTAATACACTGGCCACTGTTTTCCCTTTTGATCGCGCACGAGAGCTAAACTTACAGAAAAAGGTGATACTGCCAAGTATATAAATAACGGCTCCTCTGGTGTAGGGGCAGATAAAATCTCAGGAGATGTAAGGTATTTCTTCAACTCATCAAAAGCCTTGTCACATTCTTCTGTCCACGCAAATTTCTTAGCACCCCACAATACTTCAAAAATGGGATGACTTTTGTCCGAAACACGTGAGATGAACCTTGAAAGAGCTGCTAACCGCCATGTAAGACATTGGACTTTGCAATTCTTTGCTAATAAATCCACGAATCGTACATTTGAATCTGAAGTCAGTTCATTCCCCGGTCGAAGCATTCTATTCGCAGCTATGATCGTGTCCACTGTTGTGACATCCGTGGGTGAATCCTCATTTTCTCGTGGATCATCCACTGGTTCTGGCGAGGTGAAATCCATCGTTGCTGGTACAATGTCTCCTCCGCCATTTAATTGTTATTGGATAGGTTTGGAGGGATCCGACACGATTGCATAACAAGTTCGCGCGGTCCTATGGCTGCCTTGAATTATACCTATCAAACTACCCACTAGATACTTAACGCATTGTCAATACGTGCATGGAGTTGCTTCCATCCTATGCAGACAAGATTGTCCGATGATCGCATGATAAAGACTCGACGCATCAGAGATAAAAAATAACGTCTTCAGTTCCTTCTTTGTAGCTCCATGACCGACTTTGACCACCAGTTCCACCTCCCCAATACACTGTGAAGATTTTCCTTCGTATCCTACCAATGTTGGTTAAGTAGGTCGATATGGTGGGATATTCTTCATGCGATCAAAACTTCCTTTGAAGATGATATTTGTCGATTTTCCTTCATCGACCAATACTCTTGTTACCATTACTCCTCCAATGTCCAAGTGAACAGTTAAAGAATCTGCATGGGGTAAACATACACCCCTGAGATCATCATCATTGAAAGTGAGATTGGCGACCGGGTCTCTATAGTTTCGATAGGAATTTCCATGTATCTCGTAAACATCAAACTCATTTTTAGCTCGTTTATTCTGGGTAGACCCTTGTCCCGTAGCCAAACTCCCCCGATATGGTCAGTAACCACTGTTGCTTGTTAGCTTCCGACCTTTCTCCAATCACTGGTTTTTCAGTATTTGGAGGGCGATCTTCCTCATGTCGATCTGGTTGAGTTCGTTTGATATATTGAATCAACTCATTGTTACGTCTCAAGCGTTGTATTTCATCCCTTAGCTGCCAGCATTCATCAGTCGGGTGTCTATGGTCATGATGGTACGCACAATAATACATATAAGATCGCTTAAACCCAGGCGCACTCATTTTTTGCTGACCTTGGTACCTCGTACGCCCCTTTGTACGATCATAAATTACTGAAATAGCCTCTGTCAATGGAATGAAACGTCTGTTTGGTTGATCAAGCTGCTGAGGTCTTCGATTGTAGTCCCTCCTCAGTTGGTCCTCAGTCTTTTTTCGTTATGATCCACCATCTTTGACCTCTAGCTCACGCCGCTAAGGTGACGCTCTTCTTCTGGCATCCTCAAGTGTGATAAAAGTGTCCGCTCTTGCAAGAAGATCTCCCATGTTCTCAATTGTGAACCTAAGGAGATCCGTATATAGCTCCCCTCTTCTCTCGAGCCCTCGTTTTAAAGAAGCCACCGCCATATTCTCGGCTAGATCTGGTAAAGCATTCATGTCATGAACAAATCGTCTGACATAACTTTTAAGAGACTCAGCTCGACGCTGATAAAGATCCATGATCGAATCCTGCTTGCTCTTGAGTTTCTTGTTGCCCACGAACCTCTGGCTGAATGCTTTCCACAGTCCAGCAAAATCGTAGATAGACCCTTTCGGCAGGCTACTAAACCAATCCATAGCATTACCCTTAAGGGTCATAGATAGTACTCGACAAAGCATTGCTTCGTCAGGATTGAAAGTCATCATCATGTTTCCGAACTGTTCCAAGTGCCTCTCTGGATCCCCTGTTCCATCATAAGCTTCCATCCTAAATGGATCGAATTTCCTCGGGAGTTGGACTTCCACGATTTTTACTGAAAATAACAATTCTTTCAATATGTAGGCGGATAACTTCGGGCGGATCTGATTGTAACGAAGGTCCTCGTCCTCTCAGGCTCGCTTGGTAGACGTCTGTTTGACCTCATCACATGGTCCTCTGTTACGGTTTTTCCCCCACTCTCACATTCACCTTCTTGTTTTTTGTCTCTTTTGGAAGAACAATCAGTCTTGTTGACCTTGCTCGCCTCTACTCTTGATGGTTGATGAGTCTTACTCGCACCCTTGATTCTTGCAGTTAGGGCATGAATAGCATCATTCATACCTGCCATGGTAGCATGCATAACTTGCTCTCTAGTGTCGCGTTCAAACGCTATTTTCAGTTGCTCTTCTTGCAGATTCTGGATTCGTTGTTTCAGTTGGAGAATCGCCGAGTCATTCGCCGGTATAGTTTCTGCAGCTCTGTGAGCTCCCAGCGCATTATCGATTTGATGAGGATGCGTCTCTTCCCTGGGAGCAACGATTGGCTGAACCAAATGTCCCTCTGTCACCACCGTTGATTGAGGTATCAGAGGATTGACCTCTTGGAGAATCGTGGTGTCGAGACGACTTACGGTTCTTCTCTGATGCGTTGTTGTTTCGCTAGTTTCCTGATTATCTCTCTCAATTTTTGACCTAGTGACCACCATGGTGATTGGTTAAAGAGTTCCCTCAGACGGCACCAATTTTGTTAAGGAACTAACAAGTTATGCCACGGTAAGCTTATAGTTTTTTAGTCAAGAAAGAGATCATTTTATTCATCAATAGGTTTTCCCTATTTATGATATACAGACTAGTGGGTAGTTACAATAGGTTACGTTTTTAGCGCCACTAGCCCACTTAAACCATTATCCTTATAACTGTGGAAAAAACAACTGTTACCACCGCTATCCCTATAATTGTGGAATAACTAACACGCTTTCAATTCATGGGTTTAAACGTGTGTTTATATTACAAATAAAGGCTCTAAGTGCAATCTATACTTCAATCTGAGTTGAACTCTTCTTTTAAGAACACCAAATCTGATCTAATTTGCTGAGCTCGAACTCGAGCTCGTTAATGAAAAAAACCCGGTTTGATCTGTTTTTCTAAGCTCGAATTTACTAATGACGCGCCCAGGTTTTTTCCTTTTACCACATTCCTCGTTTAGTCGATCAACTCTACTCTGACGTCATCGAGCTCATTCTGATCTTGAATTCAGTCGATCAACTCTACTATATCGTCATTGAGCTCATCCTGATCTTGAATTCAGCAACACCGTACATGCTCTTAAGTTCGCTCCATTATCAAGTTGTGTACGCTGTTGAGCTCAGTTTACTTACGAGCTCAGTATCCCTTTGAGCTCATCCACGTTATCTATCATTGACTTCGACCTGCTGTTGAGCTCATCTACGCTATCTATTATTGATGTCGACCTGTTGTTGAGCTCATCCACGTTATCTATTATTGACGTCGACCTGCTATTGAGCTCGTCCATGCTATAGAACTCGTTCTCTTCTTCATTGCTTATCATAATCCAAATTGTCAGTGCTCCTTACTCGTGTTCTGAAGAATCCCCCCTTATCATTGTTGATTGGAGCTGGATGATGATGTTCGTAATGTTGCTGAGGTTCGTGGCTTGGTTAGCTGATGGTGAATGAAGAAGTTGATATGGAGAAGCTGGTGGTTTTGTTCTGTTTTCGTGAAAAATCTGCTGGTTTTGAAGTGAAGATTTTTCACTTTATGTTTGATTTTCCTTTTGGTGGGAAGCTTTGGCACCTAAATCTTAATCTTATATTTGAATATAGGGTACTTTCCTTTTATTGCCTGTAATTTGAGTCCAACTCTTTTGTTATTCTCTTATTTAGTAATAAAATTGGGTTTTGATTAAAAACACTTAAAAATATGGAAACTAAAGGGTTTTAAAATAGAAAAAGTATTAGTAAATATTTACTCAACTACCTAATTACCCAGTAGTACTTGAATTTTGGAGAGCGTCACTTGGTACCTCCACTTAAAATTTGGACAAATATACCCCCCGACTATATATACCCATTTTTCACTTCAAATCCACTTTTTCCCCTTCTCAACACCCTAAACCAACTCAACCACGTCTAATTTTTTAGAAACAACCAGAAACCGTTCAAGATAAACCCTTTCAAAATTTAACCCCAAAATCAGTCGTTCTTCACCGGATTTTGACCGGTCACCATCTTCTACTCCATCAAGCTAGTAACCAACAACTGTTTGATGACTTGTCGTTAAGTCTACGTCGGTCGGTGAAGCAAGAACCAGTTACAGTAACCAGGTACGTCTGATTCTGGAAAATGTCTCTTTTTCGTTTATGGTGACTTCGAAGCACGTCTTGCTGTTATTTGACGATCAACCTTGCTTATTTCTACTGAAATCAAGTATATAGTATCGACAATTGGTATGTTATTTTCTGGGTTTATCGTTGAACACAATAGGTTCTTAGGTTGCATGTAATGTTAATCCTTTTGTGCATGTTGTGATGTATATTAGATGTGTTTTAGGTGGATGTTTGTTATTTTTTGTATTGTTTCCTTATTTCACAGATCCTTGCAACGTGCATGTAAAAAATAAAACAATTCGCGTCTTGCTACACGTGTGTTATAGTACAATTTGCATCTTCATCATGTACGAATGCAAACAATTTGCATATTCATCGTTTTTTATAGTTGCAAAAAATTCGCACCTTCATCGCCTTTTATATTCCACACAATTCAAAACTTATATTTGCAAACAATTCGCATGTTTTCCTGAGAGTTGTTTGCAACTACAAGCTAATAGAGTTCCTTTGTGGGAACAATTTGCATGCAGCTTATGATTTGTTTTTTGCAGGAAGTATAAGAAAACCAAGTTATTACGGGTCAGGATTGGTGAGCCTTTTGAAACTGCTGAAAGAGTACCGTATGACGGTTGCCCACATCGAAGCTGCAAGAAACACACCCTTCTACACACTTTTGAAGGCGGCATTCGACCTCTGGAATGTGGCAGAGCTGCTGAAGAAGAAGTTTTATTTGAACATTTAGTGGGTTTTGGAGATGTTCTCGGTCGATAAAGACCGCCTTCCAATTTGGGTCAAAATTTATGAAGCTAACGACGGACGATGTAAAGGTCATTTTCGGGCTAAAGCACAGCATAGAGGAAATGCCTTTAACAAAAGCCGGAGCATTCCACAACAGATACGTAAACATGGAGGAGAACGAATCAAAGATGATGAGAAAATACTTCATGGGTGAAACGTCGAGAAAGATAAGACCAACGAATAGTAAAACCATCACAAACACCATTGTAAAGGTACTTGTAAAAAGAGTTTCTCTTATAAGTATGATATTGAACTTTACTAATATAGTATGTTGTGGTGGGTTTTACAAGCAGGTATAGCAAGAGTCATCACTGAAGGGGGGAGCATGAGTTGGAGGATGTTGCCCGGTTGTTAATACTATTTTCGTGCTCAACCCTATTCTACTCGGTATCTTGAGATGCAATGGGTTGGATTGTGCTTTATTTTTTTGAAGATCTCAACAGAATAAACGATTACGACTGGTCCGGATCAATAATGTTGAAGCTTCTCCAGTCTATGAGGAGTTGTTTAGAAATCAGAAAACCTGATAGAGTTGTCGGCTACGTCGCATTTCTAATCGTAAGATTGCTTTATTTAGTCCAAATATTAGTTATATACAGAGCATATGGATGATAATATTTGTCCTAATGCAGCCCTTCATCATGGAGCACTCAACAATTGGGCTAGAGGTCGTAAAGCCAAACTTGATCCCAAGATTCTTCAAATGGTGGGGATTGGAGTGCCTATCATCGACCGTGCAACTGTTTTAAGACTACCTCTGCTGGAAGATGATGAGGTATGAAACATATAGTTCTATAGACAACTATCAAGCATTAGAGTTGCAGACAACTCTTTGCTATTAAAGTTCCAAACAATTCTCACTATAACCTGAGAGTTACATACATCTCCAACCTGGTAGAGCTCCAAACAACTCTCAGGAAACCCTAAGAGTTGTTGCAACCCCAGAGATGATAGAGTTGAAAATAATTCGTAGTTTATAGTTTGCACACAACTCTCAGGAAAACCTAAGAGTTGTTTGCAACCCCATAAATGATAGTGTTGAAAACAATGCGCAGCTTATAGTTTGCAAACAACTCTCAGGTAACCCTGAGAACTGTTTGTAACCTCAGAGATGAAAGACTTGAGAACAATTCGCATCTTATTGTTTGCAAAAAACTCTCAGGAAAACCTGAGAGTTGTTTGCAACTCCAAGCTGATAGAGTTCCAAACAACTCTCACCATATCATGCGAGTTGTTTGCAAAAAACTATCGGGCTATAACCTGATATTTTCCAAATAAACCGCGTGAAACTATTTACTTTGATGTCCCTCCCTTTGTAGGTTTTGGAAGGTCCACTATGTTTGAGTGAGGCTGAAAGCAAAGCATTTGGAGGAGTAGTAGGAAATGAAGATTCAGATGTTGCACCGATTTTACCCGAAGAAAGACCGAAGAAAAGGAAGAAAAGCGCAGCCCCAAAAACAAGGAAAAAACCAACACAGAAACAAAAAGAATCTAATCAGGAGATCTTAATCAGAGTCCAACATCAAACAGTCCCCCGAACAGTGATTCCACTAACGCCGATCGAGACATCTCAACAAGAGGCCGAGGACGAGAAAGACGATAGTATGAGTGACATGATTGGTAATTTTGTCCTCAAACATAGACATGCTACTCCAAAGAAGTTTGGAACTGAAGCAAGATCAAAGCGATTGAAGACGTACGATAAGTCACTTTAATCAAGACGGAATATGTTATAATACATATGCTATTACTTTTTCATCTTGAAGCATAAAGGTTGAAGATATCTGAGCTTGAAGGATAACAACTCCACAATGCTCTCTATCAGCCCATTTGCCAGATTGGAAGCCCTACAAAGGAGAAGATGTCGGAGCTACCGGTATTGCCAGCAGAAGCGGCGTCTACTGAATTGTAGGCACTTGTGCCATCTGAAATTCAGGATAAGGACCCAAATCAGGACGAACAAATGCCATAGGAGAATGACGATGATGGGAACCATTCACCCGTACCAGTACCATCTGTTGTACCCGAAAATGACGATACAAATGATTGTCCTGCGGAAATGGTAGTTTTAGAAAAATAGGCAGACGAGCCATTTGAATAAAAACGAGAAGAGTTGTTGGTCACCACAGAGACAGACACAACAGAGAGACAGACAGTAAAGTCTCCTCCTACAGAAGAGGCAGCGATAGGTCTGAGTCCTCCAAAAGAGAAATAAAAACATGAGTCTTTTACGAATGACCGACAACTCGTTCCTCACATGCCAGATGAAGTAGGCTTCTAAGAATATATAGCTAAGGAGGTAGAAGCTCATGATAAGGAAGTGGCAGCGGAAGAATCGGGACTTACAACCGCAAAAAGTCGTGCAGATGTAAGTGGATCTGAAGTGCACTAAGATTCAAATATGTTAATATATTGTTGTGATAAAATTATCTACTAATGTATATTATTGTATACATATTCAAACAAAATCAGTGTATGTATTTAAAACAATCCGTGGTTTTCTCTTACTAACAATTTGTGTACTTTTATGCTCTATTTTTACACAATTTTCTATATGTTCACTTTCAAACAAATCTCAGGACTGTTATGTCAGTCCAAACAACTATCAGGATTTCTTTAGAGTTGTTCGATATTTTATTAAATTGGGGTATCGTACAACTTATAGGATTCCATGAGAGTTGTTCGATATTCTATTAAACTGGGGTACCAAACAACTCTCAGGTTATCCTGAGAGTTGTTTGCAACTCAGAGTATCGTGATGCCTGACACAAATGCCTTTTTATTTTGTATTTTATATGAAACAGCATACTGACAGACAACACCCACAAAAAAGAACAACAAAATCAAGGAGAAAAACAACAACAACAATGCTTAGCCTTGGCAAAAAGAGAAAGGCTAACACAGACCAGAGATGCACAAGATGTAGCTCCAGAAGAGTTAGAGTCTGCCAATCCCAATAACAAGTCAGAACTACTTAGCCAGGGAGAAGCCAGGGAAAAGCGAGACAGAGATGTACCTGAAAAAAATGTCCTATGCAAAGTCAGAATCACTAAGCCAAACTAAAATTATAGGACCAGTACCGAATCAACCGCAAAACATAGAAGGCCAAGCTCCAGACTCGACCTATACACATGATAAGACAGTGCGTTTACCAAATGTATCTATTGATGGTTTTTACACTCAAATTTCACATAAATTTTTAAATTAAATTGACAATGTTGAGTACGATGTTTTAATACAACGGTATTTGGAGAATATGTCGTAGGATGTGATAAATGATTTTTATCAACGGCATTGGTTGTCGCCGACCGTGTGGTAAACAAAATTTTAAATGATTTTGCAACGTGTGTATTATGATTTTATGAGTGCTTGGATATTTGTATAAAAAATTTATAACAACTCGTAACATATCATGAGATTTGTGTGGATATATATTAAGATTTAGAAACAACTCTCAGGATATCCTGAGAGTTGTTCGATATTCTATTAAATTGGGGTATCAAACAACTCGCATGTTATCCTGAGAGTTGTTTGTAACTCATAATATTATGATGCCTGCCACAAAATCTTTTAAGTTTTTTATTTTATATTTTCAAGTCAAGGGAAGAGACAGTGAATGAGGATAACATGATGTCTAATTTTAATCTACTAACACTGACACAGCAGACTAAGGCAGAGGTAAGTGTGGTAGAAGCTCCAAAGGCACAAGTAACTCTCACCGGCTGGCCAAATAGAACACGGATAACTGACTGGATCGATGTCCTTGAATACCACAAAATATAATTAATTAAAGCCAATGAAGACTCACCCGATCCAACACTATGGTATTTACCAACATCCCAGTTTTCCTACATAATTAACGTGCAAATTGATGAGTCTGGATATTCTCACCACTCATTGAAGAAACCGGACAGGGGCAATTCGGACAAAAACCACCCACTGAAACATCCGAACAGGACTAAAGTATTAAAAACTAATCACTTTATGACTAAGCTAATTACCAACCTGCTTAAATAACTAATGGGTCTTTGAATTCGACCCAATTTTATGAGTTTGACCCGAAAACTTATGAGGCCCATAATTAAGGGTATAAATACCCAATCACTTTCATTAATGAGGGTAATAAACATTTAATACAACCAGGCAGCTCAAATCTCTCACTACAAACCAATTAAACATTAAATACCCATAAAACATCACAAAATACCAGACCAAACTACCCTTAGATCAAAATAATCCTTACCAAATTGGCGACCACATTGGGAGAAGAAGGTGCCTGAATCAAGCATTCGAAACCATCAAGAAAAACCAGTTCGGAAGAATTCGGACGAGCAGGAAATGCCACCAGCTTTGGCAGAAGTGGTGGGAGAAAATGATGAATATATCATCGAGGAGCGAGATAGACTAAAAATTGAGATAGAAGCCTTGAGGGCAGTTAAAAGGGCAGAATTGGGTGTGAAAGAAAAGTCAAAAGTGTCAGCAGTTCACCATACTGACAATCCAAGAGAGCAAGAGAAATCAAAAACCAATGTGAGCACTAAAAAGACCCATGCTAGTTCAAAGAAGTCTCACCGGTCTAAACCGGTGGAAAGCTGAGAGTCAGACTCAGAATGTTCCAGCAGCTCCTCAAATGAAGATGGATTCGAAGAATCCCTGTCATCCAGTAGTGATGAAGGTCGTTCTAAGAACAAATAGAAGTTGGTTAAAAGATACTCTAGAAAAAGGGACAGGCATGAAAGGTTTGACAGAGGCATCTGGGTAAAGGATCGTCTCATAGTCACAACCATGGCCAGAGGCTCGTAGACCAATTACTAATGGATCTTTTTGCCTTTCATGATGAGCGAGGGATCTTTGCAACTCCTAACGAAGATACCGTATTCAGTCGTGGCCGGAATTGGAGACAATCCCCATTGTCCTCCAAGATACTGTCCGGAAACCTTCCTAAGAGGTTTGACAGTACAAAGATGGAGAAATATGATGGTAGTAAAGATCCAGATAACCATCTGGAGCAATTCAAAAAAATTATGATGAACTTCGATGATGATGATAAGCTACTCTGTCGATCATTCTCCCAGTCTTTTTCGGGGAGTGCGCTGAAGTGGTACAATAGTTTGCCACAAGGCTGCATTAGAAATTTTGATAATTTTTGGGTGGCCTTCCGGAGACAGTTCGTTGGAAGTAAAAAAGTGAAGGGCAATGGAGACACTATTATCCATTGTTCCCAAGAACCAAATGAATATTTGAAGGAGTACATAAGTCGTTTTGTGAACACCAAAAATGGATTAGTTGATTGCTTTGAACAAGTAGCAATAGCTTCTCTGAGGCAGGGTTTGAACCTTGGCAATTTGGCTGATTCAGTAACCAGGAAAAAGGCCATGACATGGGGAGGTCTACTGTATCAGGTTGGCAAACAGATTAATGTTGATGGAACAAAGAAAACTAGGGTGCACCGGCAGGTGAGATCTGCTCCAGCTGCACCAAATCAAAACCAGAATCAGTCCGAGTATAAGGCCAAGGAAGCCGGACAGGGTCAAAACTGGGCCAAGGCTCAATCCCACCCAGCTACACCAGCTCAAAGCCATCAATCTAGAAATAAGCGAGGACCCTAGGTTCAACCGTAGTGGTTTTCTGAACTAAAATAAAATGTGGCCACTATTTATGACAAAACAAAAGATGAAGTACATTTCAGGAAGCCAGCTGCGCTTCAATCACTTAGGGAAAGTTGAAATAACAGTTTTTGTCAATATCATCGTGATACTGGCCATACCATTGAAGATTGCATCGCGTTGAAACAAGAAGTACAGAATTTGATTGAGAGAGAGAAGTTGGGGGCATATGTCAAAAGAAGAAGTGGAAACATGCCTGATAATGCTCCTCGGATTGGCCCGAACAATGCAGGGACATCAGCTCCGGATGGAGCTATAGTGATAGTTGAAAGGTTTGATGTAGAGTCGGAGTATTTGGATCCAGATCCAACTCGAAACAAGGTGGGCGTTATCACAGAAAACTGCAAGTCGGTGTCCGGGGTTATTAACATTTTTGAGTCACTTACAATATTTGAGGGAGACACTATAACTGCCCCCACTGCTTCCTCGAGAAAGAGGCATGATCATACTTTAGCTACCCAGCTGGAAGGAGGCATGACTTCTTATCAATCGCAAATTCCATTTTCCTTTATTGTTTTTGATGAAGATGACTTGAGCTACATAGCTGGTCCCCATAAAGATGTTGTTGTAATAGGAGCCTCCATTGGGGGCAATGACATAAGACGAATTTTGGTGGACACTGGCAGTTCAGCCAATGTCCTCTTTTTAACTTCTTATAAACAAATGAAGAATCTGGCGGTGATTCAGTGTTCGAACAGGTCAATAGTGGGCTTCACTGGAAGCTTAGCTGATGTAATTTTGGAATTCGAAGAGGAAGTTTTGTTGGGAAAGGGCCCTTTTAAGAAAATGGTCAGAATACTTTTTGTTGTGGTGGATTGTCCTACGTGTTATAATGCCATTTTGGGGAGGTCTTGGCTCTCCAAGATGCATGTTGTGGCTTCAACAGTCCACCAATGTCTGAAATATGTTGTACAAGGACAAGTGGGAGTTGTCTGAAGCAGTCAGAAGGTTGCATGGGAGTGTTATGCAACAGCACTTGCCCCTCGAACTTTGGGGGCAGGTCGGATCAATGAGAATTAGAAATTTGAGGGCCCCTCTAGGGGGGAGGGTGAAATTGATGACCCCAGAGAGACCCTTGGTGTTTTAATACCAATTGAAGAGGTTGAAACTCACTCTCTGGTTGAAGGAAGAAACGTCAAGATCGGATCCAAGATGACATCAGAGTTAAAGAGTAAAGTGTTAGCCTTTTGAAAACCATCAGCATGTTTTCACTTGGTGTAATGCTGATGTAACTGGAGTACCCGCAGACATTATATCACACCAATTATCCATCCGGAGGGATATAACACCAGTTGTACAAAAGAGGAGATCTTTTTCCAAGGAAAAGGCTGATATCATAGTTCAAGAGGTTGACCGACTTACTAAAATGGGACACATAAAGGAATCTCAATATCCTTTATGGACAGCCAATCCGGTGCTAGTAAAGAAGAAAAATGGAAAGTGGCGTATGTGCATTGATTTTACTGATCTCAATAGGGCTTGCCCAAAAAACTTATATCATGTCCCTCGAATTGATCAGTTGGTGGACTCTACATCTAGTAACAAGCTACCGTCCTTTATAGATGCTTTCTCCGGGTATAATAAAATTCAAGTAGATCTGAAGGATCAAGAACATACTACATTTGTTACTCATAGGGGCCTCCATTGCTACAAAGTGATGCCTTTTGGGTTAAAGAACGTTGGGGCTACTTATCAGAGATTAGTATACAAGGATTTCGCTACTCAGATTGGAAGGAACATGGAGGTCTACATTGATGACATGATGGTGAAGAGTGTGGACGAAGAGCTACACTTAGCAGATCTCCAAGAAACCTTTGCCAACTTGGTAAAGGTAAATTTAAAATTAAATCCAGAAAAGTGTGTGTTCGGAGTACGGTCCGGAAATTTTTTGGGGTATGTAATAAGTAAAAAGGGCATACAACCTGATTCAGACCAACTTAGTGCTTTATAGCGGATGGAGCCTCCTCAGAATATTAAAGAAGTACAAAGATTGATAGGGAGGTTAGCTGCTCTAAACCGTTTTATCTCAAGGTCTTCAGATAGGTGTGCTCCATTTTTTCAAACTTTGAAAGGTGCAAAAGAGTTTAATTGGTCTCCCCAGTGTGACCAGGCTTTTGATGAGATTAAGAGGCACTTATCCTCTCCTAAAACTTTATTCAAACCTGTTGATGGAGAGACGCTCTACTTATACCTGGCATTTTCTGATTGCGCCCTAAGTGCAGTATTAGTGCGAGAGGTGGATAATTATCCCCGTCCGGTGTACTATATCAGCAAAAGATTGATTGATGCAGAATAAAGATATTTGAAACTTGAAAAACTAGCATTGGCCTTAGTAATTGCTGCTAGGAAAATGAGGCCCTACTTTCAGTCTCATTCGATCATTGTCCGGAAATCTTTTCCTTTGAAAAATGTTCTTCAAAAAGCAGATGTTTCAAGCAAAATGACCAAGTGGTCAGTAGAGTTGGGGGACTATGATATTGATTTTTCCCCTCGTACAACAGTCAAGGCTCAAACTGTTGCTGATTTCCTAGTGGAGTTTCACTCAGACAGGGACACCAAACAAGTAACGGTTGAGAAAACTAAGAAAGTATGGGTTGTCCGGACTGATGAAGGATCAAGTACTATGGGTTGTGGTGCTGGGATATGTTTAACCTCTCCATACGGTGACAAAATGTACCAGGCTATATGTTTTGCTTTCAGGGCTTTAATAATGAGTCTGAATATGAAGCTGCTATAGCTGGCTTGAAATTAGCTCTCATTTGTGGAGCCAAAGGGTCAGGTTAATGAGCGATTCTCAGCTTCTTATCCATCATGCCCAGGGTCAATCCAAAGCCAAAAAGGAGCAGCTAGTTAAATACTTACTTGTTCTCAAAGAAGTGGCACTTAGTTTTAAAAACATTACCTATGAGCACATACCCCGAACAGAAAATACGTTAGAAGACTCCTTGGCAACCATAGCCTATTCTGAGTCCTATCCTTGGATTCATGTGCAAGACTTCCCATCTATTCAAAGCAATATGGACAAGGAGGAAGAAAGTTTGAATATACAAGTAAATCAATCTCAAGAATGGAGGATTCCTCTTTTCCAGTACCTCTCAGATGGAATTTTGCCTCCGGAAAAAGCAGTGGCAAGAAAAGTAAAGTATAAGTCTCGTGGTTTTGTCATCTTAAGAGATGTTATTTATAAAAAAATCCTTTAGTAGGCCTTTTTATGATGTTTGGGGCTTGAAGAGTCCCAAATTGTGCTCTCTGAATTGCATGATGGAGAGGGATCAGCACATTGTGGGTTCATGGCTCTAACCAGAAGGGTCTTGCTAGCTGGATACTATTGGCCCACCATAATGCAAGATGCCAAGGATTTGGTAAGAAAATGTGATCCATGCCAAAGATATAGTAATGAAATTCATACCCCAACTATCCCATTAGAGTCAATTTCTGAGCCGATACCTTTTTCTCGTTGGGGGCTAGATTTGGTGGGACCTCTACCCATGGCATCCGGAGGATGCAGGACTATAATAGTTGTTATCGATTACTTCTTCAAGTGGATTGAAGCAGCCCTATTGGCAGGAACTACTTCCAAAGTTGTGATAAAATTCATTATATCTAATATTTGCTGCAGATTTGGGGTTCCACAAAAAATAACCACAGACAATGGCCCACAATTTGATAACAAGGATGTGGAGAATTTATGTACCTCTAGAGGAATTCAACACTGTTTCTCCTCTCCTTTTCATCCACAAGCAAATGGTCAAGTTGAAGTGGCTAACATAACCATCATGTCCGGTTTTAAGAAGAATCTAGAAGGGGCTGCTGGAAAGTGGCCAAGTTATCTACAAGAAGTCCTATGGGCTTACCGGACCACTCCCGGGGCTGCAACACAAGAATCCCCATTTGCCTTAGTATATGTATGGATGCAATAGCTCCCATAGAGGCTACACTCCCTTCATTTCGATTCCACCATTTTTCTGAACAAGCTAATGAAGAGGCAATCAGAAACCAGCTTGACTTAATGGAAGAAAGAAGAGTCAAATCTCACCTTAGAGCTACACACTATCAAGGTTTGATGAGAAGCAGATTTGTTTCCAGAGTCAAACGAAGGGATTTTCAATCAAGTGATAAGGTGCTGAGAAACGTCTTCCTACACACCAAGGATAAGCAGTTCGGAAAGCTAGCTCCGACATGGGAAGGACCCTTTGTGGTCACTGAAAAGATTAAGCCTGACATACAGGCTTAAAGATAAACATGGAAGAATTTTGAATCACCCATGGAATATTGAACACCTTCGCTTGTATTTAGAATAAAGACTGTGTAAATATTTACTTGTTTAAAGTCCATGTACATATTTGGGGGCATACTCTTTCCTACCCTGGTGGCGCGGGGAGGTTTTAATGAGGTGTCTAGGTTTTTTAATAAAGTTCGATGCCTTCTTGAAAAATTCGAAGTGGTTTGATTATTAGATCAAATTAATTCGGTGGAATGATGACCATTTAACACTTGTCATCGGAGAATTTAAACACTCTCACTTTAAAATATTGAAAGGTCATTTAAATACAAGCCAATTAAAATCGGAAAACTATAAAACAATATAAGAATTATGTAAGATGAAACTGCCCGACAGATACCGGGGAACGATATTAAATATATAAAAGACCTTCGCCATCCAAGGACTTTAGAGTTTCAAAGATAAGGTTTGTCTGGAAAATGCCCGGACACGGTTACAAAATTTCCTTGGCCTTCCAAGGACTTTAGTCACAAAAATTAAAGAAAATATGGTTAAAACTTTAAGGCTAAGCATTCTTGGATGGCCCAGCCTCACTTGGTTTCTTTTTAGGAACTTCGATCTCCTCATCTGGACTCTCTCCAGTCTTTTCATCTTCATCAGTGGTATCATTCGATCTACTAGAGTAGCCATGCTTGTCACCATCAGCCATGGTATGATGAGGGAGATCTTCGTATTCCACGAATCGCCATAAATCTCTTAGTGTACTCTTCGGGAATTTCTCATGAAAAAGCAAGACCATGTCCGATTTGACTTCGGCATACCTTTCCTCTTGGGAGTCTATCACCTTGTTGGTGTATGCATCAATTCTGGCTTGGATAGTCTTCTCTTGCTCTTTTAACAAGTCATTTTTTTCTTGTTTGGCTTTAGACACGGTATCCTCAAGGGAAATTTTGTCGATGGTCAGGATCTGAATGATGTTGTCTTTGGCCTTCACCTCTTCTTTTGAAGCAAAAAGATTTTTCTCCAAGCCAGAAAATTTGGATTAAAGTTCTTTCACAACCCCCTCCGAAGTGGCCAGATTGGTGGCCAAGTCCTCCTTCCCATTTTTCAACTCCTTATTTTCTCTCTTTAATGCCTTGAGACTCTGCTTGACTGTAAGGAGGTTGTTGGACAAACTCTCCTTGTCAGAATTGAGTGTGTTGATGATGGCTGACTGGTTTCGCACTTGCTTCTCCAAATTGAGCACCGGTTGGATATTGCTCAGCAAGGAGTGGATCACCATATCCTTCTCTCCTGAAACAGAAAAAGATTTACCATTGAAAGTGACCATGTTTGAAGAGCTTGGGGGAGATAAGGGCCAACAAAGTCATCCTTCTCAAGGTCTCTGAAGTAAAGACCAATCCCTTGAAGGACACTGATGTCTACCCCATCAATGTTGATGTCCCCTCCGGGGACCTCTCCAGTGTGAAAGTCCTCTCCGGTGTGAAAGTCTCTTGGGATTTACTCTGCTTGAGTTGGGTCTGTTGGGTCGACCAGAAGAAGAGACTCCAAAGGCCGGAGAGCAATTTCATCTCCCTTTGAGGTTTTCTTCTTCTTAGCTTCCCTATCTCCACCTTCTGCTCCCCGTTTTCGATCTTTCTTGGGAGCTTTTGGGGGCTTTGGAGATCCAACTGCCACTTTGGTACTCTCCTTTTCTACCACTTGTAGCAAAGCAGCATCAATCCTTCCTTGGTCCTGCTCCTCCTGGTTTTCTTGGAAATCTTCCTCAACATCAACTGGATTGACCTCAGACATGTCTTACTTAGCCTTACCTTTCTTGCCCTTCATTTTTCTTGGGGCTTTAGCTCTGCCCGGCAAGGCTAGCTTCCCATCCTTTGCATCTGTCTTCTAGAGAATAACCTCCGGAGGGGGTGGAGTGGTTAATTCCTTCCAATACATGTCTCTCTGACCGCTGGTGTTACAGAGATGGGATCTCACCAAGTTGCCCCAAGTGAAGCAGTTGTGGAAACGATTTCCCCACTTCTCAGCAGCCCAAGCATTTAGCTTGGCACAAGTGGTCTACCCTTCCTCTAAGTAGTCATTAAACTCATTCGGCAGCACTACCAAAAAACAAAAGAAGAAAAATTAAACAAACAAACTTATTATAAGAAAAGATAGAAAGATGTAATGAAATATTTACCTGTGCTCTTCCATCTGTTGGTAAGCATGCTTGGATTGGCATCAGCTTTAATCTTCCTCCAATTCTCCCAAGCACCACTGATAATCAAAAATTGAGTCTTCCAGTTCTTCTCCGACTCAAGTAAGTCATCCACCACCTTGTAATTATCACCCATGTTGTAATGATAAAAGGGGATAATATGGTTTCCGCAAAGGCTGGCCACGGCAGCGAATTGCTCCATCGGAAGAGGAATTTTGGAGAGCCTGGAGGCCATAATGCAGGCCAAGAGTGTGAACCAAGCATTGGGGCTCAGTTGGCTTGGGTAGAGCTTTATCAGATGAAAATATTTGACTATCTCTGGGTCTAAGGGGAACCTAAGCCCCCAGTTGAATAGCTCCGTGTAGAAAACTATCTCACTGAGCTTGCAATCCATTGGCGTCTCCGGATCAACAGGAATCTTTACTTGGACAGACTCTGGGATCCCCCACTTCTTGCGTATCCAACCTAGTTCAGTTGTGTGAATGAAAGCATAATTGATGTTCTGCATAGCTAATAGATACTTTACACTCACTTTGTGGAAGCAAGGTCCCAATAAAAAGTGATTTAATTTATACTAAAGAAACAAAAGATACCTTGAAACCTAGGAGAATTCGAAAAGATAGAGTAATGATTAAAGACGGCGCTGACATCACCAGCATTAATTGAAGAGGTTACTTTTTGAGGTTAGTGGGAGCGCCATTCTAGGAGAAAAACGGCTGGTGAGGCAAATGAGGAAGCGACACGTGTCCCACGATCTATGGCAAAACCGTTGAGCTTCTGAGAGACTTGTCAGTCCAGATAAATCTGTTATACGAATTGAAATCTATTCGGACATTATTACGGGTGCTCATGAGCGATTTTTTAGGTCTTGTCCAAGGCCTTCGAACACAACCTAAAAAAGGGGCTACTGTTGAGTCTGGATATTCTCACCACTTATTGAAGAAACCGAACAGGGGAAATTCGGACAAAAACCACCTAGTGAACCATCCGAACATGACTAAAGTATTAAAAACTAATCACTTTATGACTAAGCTAATTACCAACCTGCTTAAATAACTAATGGGTCTTTGAATTCGACCCGGTTTAATGAGTTTGACCCAAAAACTTATGAGGCCCATAATTAAGGGTATAAATACCCAACCACTTTCATTAATGAGGGTAATAAACATTTAATACAACCAGACAGCTCAAATCTCTCACTACAAACCACTTAAACATTAGGTAAGACACCTAACTGCTACAATAACTGTAAAACACATTTAAAAAACAACTCTGAGGATAATCTGAGAGTTGTTTGCAACCAAAATATCCTGAGATTTTGTTTGGAACTCTAATACATTAGAGTTGTAAACAACTCTGAGGTTACCCTGAGAGTTGTTTGCAACACTTTTAGCTTGGATTTCCAAACAACTCTAAGGTTTTCTTGAGAGTTGTTGCAACCATAGTATAAGTATTTGTGATGACCCCTGACACGAATTATCATAACCAAATTAAGTATTTACTCGATAAAGGATACATACCTCCTTCAAAGACCGGGTACAAGGTGAGAAATGCAAGAAAAATTCCACAACAAAAACCAGGCACCCTCGACTGTGGAATTTTCATCTGTCAATACGCCGGAGATATTATCGAAAAAGGATACATGCACGAGACTTACCGTAAATATATGGTAACAGACTTCAGAGCGGAAATATTCTATTTTTTCCTAAACGATGTTAACACCAACTCATATTGGTAGTAATATTTTTTATGTCGAAAACTGTGGAGGGAGCCTTTTAGATATATTCCTTTTAATTTTTTGGTGTACATATATTCCTTGTAATTTTTTTGTGTATATAAAGAGTTTTTTTGTTTCAGAAATTTACAATGTATGACATTTTCGAACACACTTTAAAAAGCAATGGGTATTTGGGCACAATTCGCATCATTTCATGATATATACAATAAACAAAATTACTACTAAACAATTCTCAATGTATACAAACAACTACTTCTACACAATTCTCAGCAGTAAACTACAACTAACAGTTCACATCTTATCCTGATATATATTAAATAATTATAAAAACATGGATGCAGAATACGTACAGACTATGGCATCTGCCTTGGTAACCGTTAAGTGCATTGAGCACGCAAAAATCCATCTAATCAAAACAATCCATTAATTTTTTATGAGACAGAGGAGGCTATGTAATGATTAATATAACCACACCACCACCTCACTAAGACTCCCTCCATGCCTATAAATAATACTAGTAAACAGAGGCTAATTTAAAAACAAAATCTATATTTAAAACACTCATAACATCTTCAACTTAAAAACAAAAGAAATATGTATAAATGAACAAACAACTCTAAAAATGTTTAGTGTATTGTCCACAACAAACACAGTATTACAAATCAATGTAGCCAACAGGAATTGTCCACAACAAGAATTGTCTTTAAACTGGAACCTCACAAGTCCTCCTGTTATGACCTGATTTCGAACAACGACACACCTCAACTGCTTGGTTGAGGCTTCTCCTCTAGAGGGGATTTGCTTTTTCTTAGGCCTTCAGGGGCGTTTTTTAACGTTAGGAATCATAATTTCCACCTCCAAAGGCTCGTTAGTTCTTACCCTTCGCCAAAATCGGTTATTGCAGGTATGTTGAAAGAGTAACTTTCCCTGTAATTTTTAACCGTGAAGAACGACTCTATTATAGTAAAAGGATCTTGGTCGGTAGACTGTATTTCCGCTAAAGCGTGAGGACATGGAAAACACTCTTGTTGCCATGCTCTGCAAGAAAATTTAAAAACCAACAAATTAACAACCCCACGGGATCTGAATAGATTCAAACATGGCTGCAACTGACTTATGTACTACCCAAGTTTGGCACAAGTCAACATTGTGCTTTAGCTTATTCTCATACTTGGGGACCAAATTAGTACTCCAGTTTAACCCCCTCTTCGTATACTCGTGAAAATTGAGTCATAAACAAGAGTCTAATTCAGTCAATAAACTCAACAATGGGTAGGCCGCAATATTTTTTTTATCTGATTGTTACAAGATTCGGCCGCAGTAGAAGCCATGGACCCGTATCGTTTCCCTTTAACGTAAGCCTAAGCATACTTATCTGGAGGTAAATTACCAAATAAATAACTAATTTTTTCACCACATTCACATAGAAAATCTGTTAGTATATCTTTAAAAAACTCTCGAGTGGGAGCATAAGCAAGACGATGGAAGAAACACAACATCCTTTTTTTTGTAGTCTCTGTTAGTGTGTTCCAATTTGGATTTCAAATTCTGCATGAGATGAAAATAACAGTATGCATGATAGCAGTTTGGATACAAGACAAAAACAACATTAACGATACCAGAATGATGGTCTGAAATAAATGTGATTTGATGTTCCAACAAATGAGGTTTCAAACACCCTAAAACCACATACAATTGTCACAATCCTCAATGCTAACTATACCAATTGCAACAGGGAATAGTCCTGAAACAAGTAACCTCAGATCGTCAAATATAGAACTCAAGCATGTAAAAAATATAAACAATTCGTAGTAGTGCCTGAGAGTTGTTTGAAACTCTTAGGATATCCTTAGAATTGTTTGCAAGTCTTATATTTGCAAAGAGTAGTTTGCAACTCTCAGGATTACCTGGGAGCTGTTTGCAATTCTTGTATTTCAAAAGAGTTGTTTGCAACTCTCAAGATATCCAGGGAGTTGTTTGCAAGTCTTATATTTGTAAAGAGTAGTTTGCAACTCTCAGGATTACCTGAGAGTTGTTTGAAACTCTTGTATTTCCAAAGAGTTGTTTGCAACTCTCATGATATCCTGGGATTTGTTTGCAACTCTAAGCTGCGAGTTGTTTACAATTTTTTTAGAAAACATCATTATCCTTCAGATTAAAAAAACTGAAACTAATAGTTGTTGCCGTCCTTTGCTACGGCAGTAAGCAATACACCCTTATACTTTCCATATAAGAATGTTCCATCGACAAACAACATTGGATGACATGAATGGAAACCCTGAAAGGATGAACCGTATGCTATAAAACAACGCTTGAAGCGGTTTCCAACTGATAAATCCAACCGGCAGTCCGTAGTAATATCGCGGCTCATCAATCGTTTGAAGTACCCGCTTTGTAAACTAAAAAAACTTGAACTATCTCCGAAAACTCCCCTCATTTCCTTCTCAAAATCATTACATGACAAAGGTTAGACGATGTCTAGACCGTAATTTTGTTTGACAGTCGATTGTATGGTTTTGGGTATCAACGAATGACAGTTCCGGATAGAAACATGAATTTCCTCTGATATCAAATCCAATGTCAAATGCCTATGCCGCTTATGTTTTTGGGTGAAAACGGGACTGCAAGTATGGTGCAGAACATACTTCATGATCGTCATTAAGACGGTGCTGGAATCAATAGATGCATAAAGTCTCCATTTGCATCCGTTTGTGAATTTATTTTCACAATAATCAGTGATCTTGTTTGTTGTGTTGTGCATGTATTTGAAAGAAAAACCATGCTCTAAATCATATCGGCAAAAAGATAACTTTAGACCTGCAACACCTTCTTCGAAAGCTTAACCAAATTCTGTATTAGCATCCCCCAACTAGTAGTAGCAAGTTGTTTTTTTGTCTGATCAGAATTAACTAAACCGTTACTACTTTCCCCGCTAATTAGTTGATTAAGAGATGGTTTTCACAAAATTATGTTAGGTTGTTTACGCTTTAGACCAGAACTCTTATCACGAGAACCTTTATCAAGGACTTGTTATTCTATGAGAAAACAAACTTGTTTTAAACGCTCTAATCAAGATATAATACTAAACCAACAAAATATTTCTGGTTATTAAAGAATCAATTTGGGTGAACCCCGCAGGAGTAGGTAATTAAGTAGTCAAACTGTGACCAGCTCCTCTCATGTGCTCTCCACATACTCTTGGATACTTTGAAAGCTTTCAAACTCCGTGAAAGGCACAATTGCAATTTGGTGACCATGTTTAAAAATAATAACTTGTGATTTAGACATACCTTACCATGCACTGAACAATCATAAAGCAATTCGCATTCTCTCCTGAAAGTTGTATACAACTATAAGATGTGAAATGTTCACAGTTTTATGTCTACTACACTAGAGTTAGACAATTCGCATCTTATTTTAGCAGTCAAGCATGAACAAAATGTATACAATTCATAATAGAGCCTGAGATTTGTTTGCAAATTAAGTATTTTAGCACTCAAACATGAATAACATGTAAACAATTCGCAATAGTACCTGAAAGTTGTTCTCAACTCTTGGATTTCCTGAGAGTTGTTTGCAACTCTTGGATATCCTAAGAGTTGTTTATAGCTCTTATATTATCTGAGAGTTGTTTGCAACTCTTATATTTTCAAAGAGTTGTTTGCAACTCTCATGATATCCGAGAGTTATTAACATAATCGCATCTTCTTCATTAGAGAACATCAAATAATTCACATCTTCTACATTGATAACCATAAAACAATTCACATCTTTTGTCGGGAATTCCTTGACAACTAAAACTCATAGTCTACAACATGTTTCACGTTCGAAATCAACATCTAATACACTAAAACTCAGTATATAACTAGTTAAACAAGGATTAACGACATAGACTAACATAATAACACACAATCACTCGAACAAAAGACAAAAAAACAGAGAAAAAACTCAAATAAGATTTACTAACAACCGAAACAGTAGAATAACATCTATTCTAACTCAGAAATCCAAGAAATAACCTCGAAATCAGTAGTTAAACACCATTACCTAAAAGCAACACGTAAAATCAAAATAATAGAGATTCCAAAAAACTCAAATAACGTGTGATCAGCTCCTGTACGTAGAAAGTAGTAGTTAGATGCATTTTATACCGAGCTTACAAGAATGTACAGACTTTAACTCTCTGATCACCTGGAAGTTGTGGTTTCTTGGTGGTTCACAGTGGTTTGTAGGGTTAGGTGGTTAGAGCGGCTTCACAAATTCAAATTTTTAAAAGCTAGAAAAGGGAGAGAAAAATAGAAAATTGTGCTTATATAGTGGGTTGAGGGTAATGTGGGTATTAAAATAAGGTTATGTATTAAGTGGTGATTAGTTAGTTGAGATGGGTATTAAGAGGTAATAGAACAAAACTTGAGTACTAGATTACTATATAATAGTTCAGTGGGTACTTTAAATGCAATTTCCCTTTAATATATATATATATATAGTATTATTTCTATTTTAATACCAATTGTTCATAATCCATATTTGGTCCACCAATAAATGTCTATTTATTTTTATAGCCTAATAAAAATACTTCAAAAAAATTTAATACCAAATATTATAAAAATACCTAACTTACCCTTAATCTATTCCTTCCGATAACTAAACCCCCAACCAAACGGGAACCAGCCTGAATCTCAATTTTCCCATACCTACACTGTCAAGCTCACTAAACAACCAATTCATGGTCAATAAATCAAATGACTCGGTCTGATTGGACGCGTGAAGATGCTCACTACGTCAAAGATACTTTCTCTATCTCGGCATTTCTTACTCGACACTTTTGGAGGATCGTGGGAGCAATGTGAATACGTCATTTGTAAAAGGCTGGGGTTATACCTTTAAGGCATTTGAGGATTTTAAGTTGCAGAACATCGAAGAGTTTGAACCTAACCAGAGGTTGATTGTTGATGAGATTCTCAATGAATGAGATCTTATTGATGTAGCTAAGACTACAATAGGAAAATGGTTTCAAGGTCTTCATCTTTCACGTCATAAAACATTTTTTCTTGTTTGTTTATTCTGTTTGAATGGAGTTATATATGTGTAGGTATTGTCTTATAGATGCTCATTGAAGTAAAGAGCTTATATTTGAAACCTAAAAAGATGGAAAACTCTTGTGCAGAGCTATAGATTCATAATTGGTAATTGTTAGATGCATCGTCCATTTATTCTTAAAAATTTGTACCTAATGTAGACAAGTTGTGTCAACATTAGCTGTTTGCAGCAGCACAACAGCTAATGTGGATGTTCATAATCGATATGTCCTCGGATATTGAATACATCCAATGTTAAAATTTTGCACCTAATGCCGACAAGTTGTGTCGAAATTAGTTGTTTGCAGCAACACAACAACTAATATCGATAGGTTGCATCCATATATATGGCGTAGATAATAGAAACAGAAAGTATACAACCAAAACTTTCATAAAATTGGTAATGGCGTCGATGTCTTTTAGACATTAGACTATATGGTAGTTTTCATATTATTCGATTAAACTGACGTTACAAAAACAATCCTTAAGAACTTTACTTGACTTGTGTTTTTTGTGCGTAACAAGTTACTTGTTTGGGTTTGGCTGTTTTAAAATTGAGGTGTTTGAGTTGTTTTAAAAGTAAGATTGGATCAAGGTTTCAGATTCAACCAAATTTTTGGATTTTTAAGCTTTACATCTAAAAGGCAAGCCAAGTTGGTTCTGTCTTTAGTACCTCTACATTTGAAAAGATGAGCCAAGCTCATTGTATCTTTATTGCCTCAGGTCCTAAGGACAATATTCTTTTCGCATCAAAATTGATCTTAATTTCATTTATCTGTTTGTCTTATCATATATATTTTAATCGGTATTCTTAAGTTTTAAGGTCACATGGATTTACAATAGTAAAGTTGCACATGCATGATTGGTTTATACTTGTGCTTTTAGTCGTCGTAGAGATCGTTCTCCTTATAATCCACATGTCATATCGCTATGTTGGGAAAGATATGATGACTGATCTTAAATACCCCTTAAAGAGCAATACTATACCTATATGGGTTGTCCCTGTAAGTACCTCTTTTGAAGATTTTCTATATAAGAGCTAGTCTTGAAAATATTTTTGGTGAAATTAATTCTTTTTTGTATCATCAAGTGTATTCTATTCTGTTGCCCATGTTTTTTTTCATCATTGTCTATTTCCGTAGAAGTGTCTAATTTCGTAGAAGAAATGTATATGATCTTCATCACGTTGTTCTAGGTAATCATCTTTGGATTTATACTTCTATGATTAAAATAAAGTTTAGTTTATACAAGTGAATAGTTGAAGTTGAATTTTATTTCTCTTTATTCTGCAAGCCTTTTTTGTGACATTTTCGACAGACTTCTTTTGGCGTTGTTTTTCGGATGGAAAAGACGTATTTGGACATTTTTGACATACTTATTTTGACGTTGTTTTACTGATGGAAAAGACGTATGCTTTGAGCTTTCGTTGTCGCTATTGGTCAACTATGTTTTTCATTAGTTTTTGAGGTGGAGTGAATAATTTCCATATCAACCTGTTGCTTAATTGTATTTGTTTTTTAAAAAAATATGGCTAGTTAGTATTATCATAATCGTAATAAGTATTGTTGCACCTGATTCAAGTACAGTCAAACGATAGGCTCCTCTGAATAAAATAAATCTCCCTGTACTATGGGTTAAGAAACATCAACTTCCTGCTTTAAGAAGCATTCCTATTATCGAGTATGGAGATGCGGGGATTGGGGATTTCCAGAATGAGGCTCCTCATCCCAGCTTTATAGGTTCATAAGGGTGCTCTAGAAGTGAAGCATCTCGACTTTTGAATGAGTGCTGGGTTGTTGTAATGTATCTCTATAATGAAACAAAAATATATTTATCTGAAAGACCTTCGATGTATATAGGAAATAATACATCATCACACTGGGGGAAAATAAGACTTTCTCAGCAAATAATATCTTCAGCAAACAACGAAGACCTTCATTGAGCCCACATATAGATTTCTTGGGAGAACTTCGGACGTTCAATGTCACGTACTAAGAGTAGTTATAACAACTAACACTTCAATTTAGACAAAGTTTAAGTATGGAACTGAACTGTGAACTCTGATATTATGATATAAAATTAACCCAAAGAAGTGTGTTGTATGTGTACTCTACTCTTATAATTTATCACTTGGGTTATCATGTTATTATATTTGATATAAATTTCAAATCTATAGCACAATAATAAAGCAATAATAAAGCATGGAACAATATATATATATATATATATATATATATATATATATATATATATATATTATTTTTAACTGCTGATTAGTAGTATTAAAGAATTAAAACTGCTAATTAGTAGTATTAAAAGAATTAACACAGGTAATTACAGTATTAAAAGAATTAAAACTGTTAATTATGTGTTTTAAATTTTTAACCATATTAATCTAATTTTTTTAGAAGTTTTAATATATTTTTTCCCCGAAACATATCATATAGACCACTTGTTTGATTTGTCTCGTAAATATAAACACAAAGGTGGTGTCGGTTTGATTTTTTGAATTATAAATAAAAAATACAAACTTTAGAAGAAAATGAAAAAAACTTATTTTGTTAGAAGTTACTCGATATATTATAGTATTTTAGTAGCGGTTTGGTAGTGAGTTTTGATAATCATCTTATTTGGTATCAAATGTTGATTTTGAACTAATATTTGGACTTATACGGAAGTTTCCCATTATAAAACAAAGTTTATAAATCAATTTATTTTCAAACGCCCTTCCAGTTTAAAATAATTATGCTTTAATCTTGCCCCCAATGGGGTAGCCGAGTTGGTTGAGTAAGGCATTCTTATGACCAAAGGTCATGAGTTCGAGTCCCTCTACATACGCTTTCTTGGCTGAGCCTGTCACCTTGTGTGGTTTAGTTTACCTTATGAAGTTGGTTTGTAGGCTATTACGTCAGACTGAGGGTTTACCCTGTGCGCACTCATTGCACTCTGAATAGCGGCTGCGGGTTCCATCCGAAAAAAAAGATAAAAAAAATATTTTTTAATCTTTTCTAAAAGAATTAAGCAACAAAAGTAAATGTTAATGATTTAGAAAAGATTTTGTTAAAAAATTATAATTGATACGATGCTTTTAATGGGTAGAGTTAGGGATGGAAAATAAAAGACCGGATTCCAAGATCAGAATACGTTTATTTGAATTCTAATTTTGTCTTGCGGTTTTAATATATTTAAAACTCATATTTACATGTCAATTCAATCATGTCCGTATATATTATTTTTATTTTTGTATCTTTTAGTAGTATGCGTATCTCAAACTTTATTTTACTTTTTAACTTAAACAAAAAGTTAAATGTAAAGTTTTTAAACTAAAATAAACATAACTAAATAGATAATTAATTGTTACTTGAATAAATAAATATAAATGTTAATAAAACAAGCAATCTAGCCTCTAAAGGGGTAGCCGAGTTGGTTGAGTAAGACATGCTTGTGACCAAAGGTTATGAGTTTGAGTCCCTCTACATACGCTTTCTCGGTTGAGCATGTCATCTTGTGTGGTTTACCTTCTGGCGTTGGTTTACATGCTATTGCGTCAGACTGAGGGTTTACCCTGTGCGCGCTTATTGCACTCTGAGTAGCGGCTGCGGGTTCCCTCCGGAGAAAAGCAAGCAATCTAAAATATGTGTTAAATAGTTTAAAATAAAACACTAAAACAAACACATACATTTTTTTTTTAAGTTTGAATAGTTTTCAATAATATCATTAATCATCGCCACCACTTATGTTATGACAATGTCTTCAAAATCGTCAAAACAAATTTGAAATACCAATCCTAAACGTGTAATTACTTTTGGTGACAGATTAGGTTAAATAATAAATACTAATGTTAAATTTATATTAAATAAATAATAATCATAAGAAAATAAATATTATTGATTAATTTTTTTTGGAAGAATCTAATTAGTAAATATATTACCGAAAATAATATTCGGTGGGAGAATCTAATTAATAATTATTCGAATAACAAAATTTATATATTATTGAAAAATAGTTTTTATTAATTAGTATTTTTATATCATTATTTTTATTATTATTATTTTTATATATTGTTTATTGTTAAAAATATAATGCTCATGTTCATTAGTTCATATGTTTTATATCTTTTTGTGATGATCAAAAAGCGGAAGACAAACAATATTTCTTTTTCTTTCTTCCAGTGGGCAGCTAAAACAAATGTCTCTCACGCTCTCACACCATGTAGAGAAAAAAAAACGATTATAGGCCATACCGAACTAACCCGTATACGGGCCATAATTTTCATTTTAGTACTCAATCCATTATAAGTTCGGTTCGGACAAAGACCGATGGAGTCAAACTTGTTCGGACTGTTTAGAACCAACACTGTCATCACAGTGTAGAGTTATCAAAAATCATTCGAAAAAAAATTAAAATCATTGATAATCATGTGTTTAGAAATTTTCAGAAAATCACTTGCAACATTAATGCTTCGCACAATACCTTTTAGGACAAAAACACACTCTTTAACAATCACTTATTTTAACCTTTGAATCTCCATATCTTTCAGATCCCAACTCATATATTCCAAATTTTAAAATTACACGTCATTTCGCACCTCAAAGATAATTGTTTATTCCAAACTTATTTCGCGACTAAAGTCATATTTACGCAACTAGTTTCTTCTTAATTACGCAACACAATTGCATGTAATCGGGTAATTAGAACACAATTTTTTTTTCACCATCAAATTGTACATATTTGTTAATAAACAAAGAGATAGAAAAGAGAGAAGAAAAAGTCGTAAAAAAACAATTAAGGTTTCTGTTTATTTAGGAAATATACTAATTGCATATAGTATATGCTCTTATTTGTAGATAAAATATATGAGCTAATGAGCAGGAGCCTAATATCTCAAATATCTTCTCTCAAACTCACAATACTGATAGTACTAGATATATCTAGGACTGATTATCGAATAACTTGTATAGTGGAATTGTGTCATGAGAATAAGTAAAAAGTTTTAAAGAGAGAAAATAGTCAAAATAAAGTACCAATGATTAGAAAAGTACTATTTCACAAAAAGGGATCTTTCTTTGTATAGTGCCACTGGTGGACTCCATTGTCACATGCTCTTTTTATACTAATTACATAGTGGCCCTCATATTTACACTTGTTTTTTATATCTCCTAATTTTACATATATGCTCTTATATGACTTTATATTATCAATTAAGCCACCTAATAATCTTGACATTTCACGCCCTTATCAGTAGCCCCCTAGTTTTGCAGAGAGTCGAGCAAAAACTACTTGACTGCTGAGCCTTCTTGTCAAGAATCTGCAGAAGTAACTTTTCTGGTGGTGTTTACCTTGTCGTCACCCACCGCAAAATACTGATGCTGTGACCCATGTGTTATTTGTCGACCTTTCATTACAGGGTCGGCATAATAAACTATCAGTGTTCAACAATAATTTGTTAGTGATTGAACTACTGATCTATTATATTCTGACGCGTCGAATTTAATCAAAATTGTAATCAGACTCTGGGGCCCAACTCTACAGGCTTTGGGTCAGGTTATCTTTTCCAGAGGCCCATTTTCGTTACCAACAAAACCGGTTTTCTTACTCGTCCACGTGTCGCTCATCATTTTGTTGTCTTTATTTGCAACTTCCACATGTTGAACTACCTAACGCGTGCATCATGAGGCTAGTCCCCTAGGTCTGCAATAGTTGTCAGGGTGGACATGTGCAACAAAACCGACGCTGCAACTCATCTTGTACCTTCAAACCCCCGATATATTGTTGACCGACCAAATAAAAACTCCTTTCTTAACGATGGGTGACTCTAGATCTTCGTCTACCCCTCCTGAATATGTCTAGCTAACTCCAACCATTATAGAACGTCGAACCAGTCATAACACCGCGACCACTTCTAAATGGGTGGTTCAACAATATGAGGAAAGAAGGAAACGTGAAGAAGCGGCTTCTGAAAAGATTGAGATCCCAACACCTCGTCATACTTGAGTTAACAACAGCTCGAGCATTGTTCTCGCGACTCCCTCTTCCAAAGGCTTGGCGTCTGCTGATAAATCCTTACCCAAGAAGGTCCAAAGTACCGAGGCCAAAAAACCAACTCTTAAATCTTCAAAGGTATCTGCATCGACAAGGGTCAAAGACGAGGCTGCTGAAATACCCGCTCATAAGCCTTCAACCAAGGCATCTGTGTCGACGAGGGTCGAAGACAAGATCGCTGAGGAACCTATTCACAAATCTTCAAAAACACCAACCTCATCACCTTAAGAGTTGAAGACAAAGTTGCCGAACCAGCTGCACCGACAATTCTAGAGGCTCAAACTACTCCTACGGTTAGTAAGGCTGAAAAGAACTTTTACCTCATAAAGTTTTTGATGTTGTGAATGGCTACCACATTCTCCTGTCCATAGATCACATTATGTCTCTTTTAACCGGGAAGTATCTGTACTATCCTCTCGACGAAGAAGCCGGCTTGAAGAAAATCTAGGGGATTCCTGACTGTGTAACTGTTCACTTTCTGAAGCCCGGTGAGCCTCCATTGTCCGTGCAAGCTCGAGAGATAGTGTTCTTCACTGAGCTTTTCAACTGGGGTCTGCGACTTCCTCTTGATCCCAAAATTTTCAGATATTTTGAGATCCTTCAAATTTGCCCGACCCAGTTGACTCCTAACACTTGGTACACTTTAATGTCTACCATTATGGCTTCTCGATTGGTTGGAGTCCCGATATCCATGGAGAAATATATAGGCATATCTGGATTGTCAAAGTCTCCCAAGCTGCCCTTCTTCAATTATTCTCTTGCCAATCCAAAAAAGATAGTGAACAATTTATTGGAAGTTGACAGATCATGGAAATACCAATTTGTCTTTGTTGTGAATATGCGTGTTCGCTCCACATATTCCATTTTCGTATATAAGTAAGAGCACAACCGATCTCAACAGTAGTATGATATTGATCCTTCCCATGTTTAACCGATGTGGGATGTGAGACTTTGGTCGTCACCCTAACAAATCCTCCTCTCGAACAAAGTACCACCTTAGCCTCCTCTCAATTGACTTTCATCCGCCCACTCTAATCAGGTTGGAAGACTACCTGACAATAGAGGCACTACGGATGTTACTGTTCACCTCCTATTAGACCACTCTGTCTTGTTCCTTAGCGCCACTCCCCACTCCAATCAAGTACCACCGCTTGATGAACCACATGCACTCTGAAATAGGATCTCTAGGACATATCACATTGAGCATGGCGTCTAACTTATTCATGTTTGATCTCCGAGAATTTCACCACCATCGTGTTTCGTCTGGGCCTGACGCTCTGATACCACGTGTTGTGAATATGCGTGTTCGCTCAACATATTCCACTTCCGTATATAAGTAAGAACACAACCGATCTCAACACTAGTATGATATTGTCCGCTTTGGCACCCGAAGGCCCTCACGGCTTTACATTTGGTCCACTACCAAAACGCCTCATACTAGTTGAGGTATGTTCTTACTTATATACCATTGATCCTTCCCATGTTTAACCGATGTGGGATGTGAGACTTTGGTCGTCACCCTAACAGTCTTCATCAACGGCATCTGGGAAAACGGTCAGCCATACAGCAAAAAGAATTCTAGGCGCATAACTTACAAATGGACTCCTGAAGGTTCATCTCGTTTTTTTATTGACCGTACTTCTTCCTTATACTTGCAAGGTAACTATTTAGGAGTTGAGAGAAGCTCACCTTAAGAAAGATTCAGAAATATTTGCTAAACTCCGAGCCTTTGTCAGAAAGAACTGGGGTCAGCAATTTCGCCGATGCTTCAAAAATACCAACCTCATAGACAACAATCTTTGGCGTTGCTCCAACGATATTCGAAGTATCGATCAGCTCCAGAATCCTCCTGATTTTTCCGAATTCGTGAGGAGACTAGGCACCCTAGATTTTGAAGTGTTTTTACCCAAAAGAGATCGGGCAAGAAAATGCCAACGGTGCCGCCGTAGACAAACCCCTAGAAGTATTACCCTCAGAGCATGAAACCACTATCATCCTTATTGACCTAATCACAAGCAAGTATAAATCTCCAGCACTCTTCAAAGGGACACAAAAAGGACGTGGTGAAAAAAGAAAGAAGAATGTCGCAGGTGACGAGGGAAATCATACTTCAAACAAAAAATCCAAAGAGAAAATCGTTGTAGATGAAATCCGTTGTGACCCAGCCACGGAACAGACCACCATTCCTACCATGTTCGAACAGTTTGACGGTATGAAGTCGGTCACACCTGTCGAAGTCTTTGTAAGATAAAGAGGTTCGGAGGAAATACATTCTGCAGACACAACTAGAGCATCGGGTCACTCAGGTGATCTTGTTATGGTGGCCCACCAAGACCGTAATCCTTGTCAAGAAGATTTATTGCATCCTGATCATGCGTCATTTCCTGTTCGTGCTCAGAGTTTAAACTTTGTTTTCTTTCAAGATTCGGACATCCTAGCGACTTCCCTGCAAAACATGTTTTCCCCCATAGCCCAAAAAGAAAGATAAATGATGAAACTTCAGAAGGAACTTGCCGAGCTTAAGAGAAACATCTCATCCAAAGCCTAAGAGTCGCATAACTTAATTGATCTTACCAACGCTCGAGCTGACGCAGCCGAAGCTAAGATCCACGCTTTCGATGTGAAAGAAAAATAGTGGGAAATATATATTTCTCAGGTCAAAGAAGATCGTACCAAATCCATCAAAGCATTAGCTGCCCAGAAGCTTTAAAACGGCTACCTTCACTGGCGATCGATGAAAATGGCTACAAACCTTCACGAACTTTAAGTGATCGTCGACAAAAGTAAGGAAGATAACCGTATTTTTACTTTTAAGTGCAAGAAAGTTATGGAAGAAGAGGTTGCCGACGCAAGGACCAGTTATGTTTTAAACTTTCATGAACAGTTTCCCCATATACCGTTTGGTTCGATGTGGCTAGACGTTCCATAAGAAGATCGTCCATAAGGCGTTGATTGTACAAACCTTGTTATAGAATACACTGAATCATCTGAAGACCGCTTTGATGCTTAAACCCTGTTGTTTATCATATGTTGTTTTTTGTTCCTTTGAAAGTTAGGACTTGATTGTTTTTGTTATATGTTTTCATTCCTGTTTGTTTTTTGTACTCTCTACTCGATGTCCTACCCTTTTTGTAATCGAAAGTGATCGGTTTTCGATGCCAAAGCGAATGAGGTCATCATATCATATACTATATTCAAACTTGTGGATCAACTTTTAGCTGAAAAAACCCTATATCAGGCTCGAACTTGTTGATCAACTTTAGAGTTGAAAAACCTTGTAACAGGTTCGACTTTGTTGATCAACCTTAAAGTTGAAAAACCTTGTAATAGGTTTGACTTTGTTGATCACCCTTAAAGTTGAAAAACCTTTAACATGTTCGAATATGTTGATCAACCTTAGAGTTGAAAAAACCCTTACAAAAAGGTTCAAATATGTGGATCAACCTTGGAGTCGAAAAACCTTTATAAAAAGGTTCGAATATGTTGATCAACTTTAAAGTTGAAAAACCTTTACAAAAAGGTTCAAATATGTTGACCAACCTTAAAGTTGAAAACCCTTTAATAGGTTCGATGTTATTGATCAACTTTAATGTTGAAAAACCCTTATAACAAGGTACGAATATATAATAACGACAAACTTAGTTTAAGGCTTTAAAGACTTACTAAACAGGTCGGTTTCTATAGACACCTTATCAAAACCTCCCCGCGCCACCAGGGTAGGAAATAGTATGTCCCTGACCAAAATTGTCTTACAATGAGGTTAAAGAAAGTAAGAATTAACAATCATTCTAAATACAATTTAAGGTGCTCAATATTCCAAGGGAGACGTAGAGGTCGTCCAAATTTGTCTTTTAATCGATACGGCCCTGACTTTACTTTCTCTATCACCTGATACGGTCCTTCCCAATTGGGTGCCAATTTCCTAAAATGCTTGTCTTTGATGTGAAGGAATACTTTTCGCAGTATTTTTTACCCGACCTTGAAGTCTCGTCTTCAAACTTTCGAAGCGTACCTGCTTCTCATGAGGGTCTGATAATGCAAGGAGCTTAAGTGAGCCCTGGCCCATTTATCTTCGATCAGATCCAAAGTCAAAGCTCGGCTTTCATCGTTAGTGTCCTCCTCACAATGATTGATTATGAAGGATGGGAACATTGTCTCCGCGGGAATTACTACATCCATGCCATATACCACTGCGTATGGCGATTCCTGAGTTGCGGTTCAGGGAGTAGTTTGGTATGCCCATAACACCTCTTGCAAAAAATCTGGCCACTTTCCCGCTTTTCCTTCCAAAAATTTCTTAAGCCCACTAAAGATCGTCATGTTCGTCATTTCATCCTGCCTATTAGCTTGAGGATGGAACGAAGCCGAGAAACGCTGCTGTATATTGTGGTTTGATCAAAATTCTTTAAATTTGTTATTGTCAAATTGGGGACCATTATCCATGGTTATCTTCTGAGGAACCCAATACCGACAACAAATGTTTGACCATATGAGTTTACTACGTCTTTAGCTATGGTTCCTGACAGTGGTTCCGCTTCGACCCATTTTGATACACTCCACTGCAACTACAATAAGTTTGTTTTCTTCTGGTTGCTAACAGAAGTGGGCCTACTAAATCTATCCCCCATCTGTCAAATGGTAGACCTTATGAAAATGACTCGAGAGGGGCTGCTGGGGTGTGGATTGAATTAGCAAACCTCTGGCAAGTGTCGCACCTTTTAACTAATTCTTTAGCATCGGTTGTTATCGTAGGCCAGTAGATACTGATAACAACACTCTTCTAATTAGTGTCTTAAAACTGCAATGTGTCGACCCTTCACCATCGTGCAGCTCGGATAACACCATCTGCGACTCCTCGTGTCCCAAGCACCTTAACAGAGTCCTACTTTTGGATTTTTTATAATGTATATATCCCAATAACGCAAAACATCGCGCCTTATATCAAACGTTTTTTGCCAATCTCTTGTCATCAATACTTCCTCAGCCAAGAACTTTATAATGTTATTCCTCCAGTCAACACTCAAAGGTGTTGAGCTTTGACATGCCATCTCTGGTCGGTTTTCTAGGTTCTTTCTGTTTCAAAATGGAAGGATACTCCTGAGTCAGAATCTACAGGTATTCTCTAACATACGCTGTAGTTGCCAACGAATCGACAATTGTATTATCCTCCCTGCGGACATGCTCGTAAGTAATCTTTTTGAAGGATGAAACCAATATTCTTAAAGCTGCTAAATATTGTACTAGCTGCTCTTTTCTCACCTTGGATTGACTTGTTGCGTGATTAATCATTAGTTGTGAATCACTTAGTAGTCGAACGTTTCTGGCTCCACAAATCTGTGCCAACCTTAGGCCTGCTAGCACTGCCTCATACTCAGCTTCGTTGTCTAAATCCTTGAAATTGAAGCGAATCACCTAATGCATTGCAATCCCTGAGGGTGTAGAAATCTGGACACCACTCCCGCAACCGTTAATACTTGATCGACCGTCGGTTCTGACTATCCACTCATCTGAATCTTTTTCTGGCCCAACTATTGTTTCTTCTGGTCTACTAAAGTGGAACTCTACTAAAAAATCTGCTAGAGCTTGCCCTCTAATAGCCGTTCTTGGTTCGAAATCAATATCAAAGTCCCCCAACTCTACCGACCACTTTGTCATACGCCCAGAAATATCAGGTCATTGTAACACACTCCTTAAATGGATAGTAGTCCGAACCATAATAGAATGGCCTTGAAAATAAGGTCTCATTTTTCTAGCAGCCGTTACCATAGCCAGTGCTAACTTTTCAATCTTCAAATATCGTTTTTCAGCATCCAGCAAACTTTTACTCACATAGTAAACAGGTTTAGGAACCATATCCTCTTCTCGAACTAATGTCGCGCTTACCGCATGATCCAAAACCGTTATGTATAGAAACAAAATCTCTCGGGGTAACGGTTTTGTTAATACCGTTGGGGATGACAAATAAATTTTGATATTGAAGAAAGCCTCGGTACACTCAGGTGTCCCGTTAAAATTATTAGCATTCCTCAACACTTGGAAGAAAGGTGCACATTTATCAGCGGATCGCGAGATGAATCTGTTTAGTGCTGCAAGCCGTCCGGTTAAAATCTGCACTTCTTTAATATTCTTTGGGGGTGTCATACTATTCAAAGCGTTCAGCTGGACTGGGTCTGCTTCTATCCCTTTCTCGCTGATCACGAACCCTAGGAATTTTCTGGACCCAACTCTAAAGGAGCATTTCTCTGGATTCAACTTGAGGTTTACTTTACCGAGATTCTTGAACGTTTCCTCAAGATCGGCAAAATGGTTTTCATCAGTAACACTTTTGAACAACATGTCATCAATGTAAACCTCAACATTTCTTTTGATATGCCCTTTAAAAACTTTATTAACCAGCCTCTGATAAGTGGCCCCCGCGTTTTTCAGACTGAAAGGCATAACCTTATAACAGTATAATCCTCTTCCTGTGATGAATATGGTACTTTCCTCATCTCTCGGATCTAATTTTATTTGATTGTGCCCTGTGTAGGCATCCATAAATGATAACAAATTGTTCCCAAACATCTAATCTACCAGCTGGTCGATCTTTGGAATGGGAAATGGGTCCTTAGGACAAGCTCTGTTAAGGTCCGTAAAGTCTACGCACATTCTCCATTTCTGTTTTTCTTTTTCACTAAAACCGGATTTGTTGTCCATCGCGGATATTGGGACTCCCTGATGTGTCCTACCTTAGTTAACCTTTCAACTTCTCAAATAATCGCCTCTGCCTTTTCTTGGGAAAATTAATGATAAATAACATTCTCAGGAACCCTTGTAACATCCTCTGAACACCAGGCGAAGAAATGTAACTTCTGTCTGAGCAAAGAAATCAACTTTTTCCGAAAAAGGGGGGGGTTAGATTTACACCAATCTTCAAAACTTTGCCTTTAGAAAATTCATAACTTCCGCAATTCTCGTCGGTAATCAATAACCCTGGGGTCTCCCTAGGATCATCTGTAGGCTCTGATCTAGGGGCCGACACCACTAATTACTAATCTCTTGCGTTGACCATCTCCTTATCCGATTTTGCCGCCAACGTTGCTCGGTAACATTCTCTTGCTGTCTTTTGGCTGCTTCTGACAACACCAACGTTATTTCTCATCACATATTTCACGCACTTGTGAATCATAGAAGTTACAGCATGCATCCTTGAAAGCCAAGATCAATCAAAAATTATGTTATGCGACGTAAGGGCATCTACCACTACAACTGAAAATCGTTACTTCTTTTTTAAAAGGTCCCGTCCCAGCTGGACCACGCCTTCAAACTCTCCGACTACTTCTGTCGAGGCTCCAGTGAAACCAACAATAGTCCGATCATATTTAACGATTACCGCTGCTTATTAAACTTTGAAAAAGTAAGAAAATGATATTTTCCGAACTTCGAGTGTCCACCAATATCCTCCAAATTTCTTCACCATCGATCGCTACTACGATTACGACCGCATCTTCATGAGGTCCAACAATGTCTCTCGTGTCATCATCTTCGAAACGAATGATCGGATACGGGTTTTAATATAAGTGTGGCGAGGTTCTTGTTTCTAACTGTGTAGCCAGATTGACCACATGCTTCTTCCGAGAAGAGCTGGTGATCCCTGCCATCGAATCACCGCCAAATATAGTCAGAGATTCAAAAAACTTGCACAAGTCACTCACCTTTTCTCGTGCTGCAGGTACTACTTCTTTAATTACTCCAATCACATCTCTGTTTTTGTCTGGGTCCAAATACTCTGTGGATATGTCGAACAGGTCAGTGACCTCGGAGATCATCAGAACAGTTTCCTGCTTTGGCACTGTTACTATTTTTTTGGACACCCAACTTTGTTGAGCTTGTTTTTCCACATATTCTAACAACTTCACATTGTCAGTTAGCACCTGCACTTATTTCTTTAGCGCGATGCAAATCGTTGGTATCGCGGCCTACATCTTGATGATACCGACAATATCGATTGTTTCGGCTCTCGCGAGGAGTCCTGATCGGAAAAGGCTTCCGGAAATGCACGTTTTTCCTTGATTTGTCGAAAATAGTTGCAACACACTCGGTCAAATCTGAATAATGGTCAGGTCAAAACCATTTGTTTGATATGGGTCGGAGTCCCCAACCCATTCCCGCTCGACTGTTGTGTTGCTGGTGTCAGGGTAGTTATTGGTTGTGGTTGGGAAACCGAAGTTGTCTTTTGCAGATTTTTCTGATATGATACCACCGAAGCTCGCGCAGTTTGCTGGATTTGCGCTGCGGATTCTGACGATTCAGTCTCTTCAATTAGGATCTTAGCTAACAAGGCAGAAAAAGTAAAAGCTTCTTTTTTCGTTACCGCTTGCTTCATCGGACCAGGAAACAAACCCAATATGTAACCCTTTAAAGCCACACTCTCATCACAATAGTCAAGATCCGCTTTTACATCTACAAAACGTCGGGTATAGTCCCTCAAACTTTTCTCGACCCTTTGTCGGCAATTCACGATTGTGTCACCATTGGCTCGGAAGTTCTTGCTTCCTATAAATTGTTGTCTGGACATCAGCAAAAACATGCCATAGTTTTTTATGCATCCCTGAGGCAACCGATTATACCATTTTGAAGCTCGATCTTTGAATGTCATCGAAAACACTCGACAGATTAACTTATCATCATTTTCCAAACTCAACATGAAGTTCATAAATGCTTCCAGGTGGTTATCAAGGTCTTTCTTTCTATAATATTTTTCCAGTTTTGAGATATCAAACCGTTTCGGGAGATTTTCTGACAAAATTTCAACTAAAAGAGGAAATGATCTCCAATTTTTGCCCAAATAAAAAAACTCCGCTACATAGCCCTTCTGCATGGGTTGCATATAGCCCTTCTTCAAGTGGGTTTGCAAATTGTCTTATGAACCTGTAACCGTAGGTTTGGCTCCCTGATGGAAACTGAAACTGTGGGATATTTTGTTATTCTCTGTTAACTGTGATTGCACATTCCTTTTCCATGGAAATGGAAATGGAGTCGCTTTGTCGACGTTGTCCCCTTGAGGTTTGGTTATTTTTGCTCGGTGCGACTTATGTCTTCGAATTTCTCGCTCTCTGATCATTCTTTTATCCTTCTTGAAGCATAGAACATCCCGGTCTAGAGAAGATGACTCATACATGTCTTCCTCAGTTGAATATTCGTATCCGTGTTTGGCTTGCAGTCCAGACTTTTTCCTTGAAACATCGTTGTGCTTTCGCACTCGAGCCCTGCCTTTATAAAAATCAGCCTCGTCCTGATTGACAGCACGATTATCCTCTTTTCCATCTTTGCACGACCGTTCTCCTCGGCTATCTAGCTAATACTTCTTTTCAACCAAGGCCATCTTTTTCTCAGCGTTAAGCTTATCAATTTCGTCCAAAAACTGATGTCTGGTCATGATAAGGGTCGACCGTTTGCCTCGAACTTGGTTACCCTCGTCATCATCATTATACTGCTCCTCGGAGCGCCAATCCTCTCAATAAGAAATTTCCATATCAAAGCCTCTCTAATTTTCCTTTCTCTTTCTAGCCTTCGCATCCATTCCTCGAATTTTAAGTTTTTACTTGGGTCGAGATTTTGGAGAACCTGATCTCCAGGTATCACTCGTTCCCACAGACGGCACCAATGATAGTCCTAGAGTATCACTCTTGTTCCAAATCACTCATTAACAAAGACACATGTTTACACAATTTTCCCCTTACTTTCTCTTTAACTATGCAATCTGAATTGTTTAGTTTGGATTCATTTAACTATGCAATCTGAATTGTTTAGTTTGGATTCATTTAACTATGCAATCTGAATTGTTAATTTTGGATTCGGTTTTACAGTGATACACTCAAAACATGATATATGTGATATAAAACATTTATTTATATTTGTATTTGAGGTTTGATCTCCAACAACAGTCAAGGGAGTAGCTTAGAAAAATGAAATTTCAAAAATGATTTGACAAAAGAACATCAACGTAAGAGGGTTATTAACTTTTATCATTTTTTTACAAATAGACTAGTTATAATGATATAACAAAAAAACATGAAAGAGACAAATAGTTATAGTAGCTACAAAAGCACATGGCCTCCATGCTCTTTGGGCATAACCATCAACAAGAACAACAAAAACAAGCACCGTAACAGACTGAAAATGAATCTTTGAACCACCAACGTACCGATATGGAATCCAAAAATTGTCCGCACAAGTCATTGAGGGGAATGATGCAGTCAACGGTCACATTATTGTTACCACCATTGGAGGCAAAAATGGTGAACCAAAGAGGACCATCAGCTACATGGTTGAGCGAATAGTTGGCACATGATCGTTTGGAATCGTTTTCTAGGTAAGTGCTTGGAAACTAGAGAAACAATAGCTATAAATAAAGTCTTGCATGACATGCTATATAAAAATTGTGAGATGCAACTAATGCAATTGATGAATAGATCATCCATATATGGTTTCATTGAAGCCCTCTTTCTTTTTTACCACAACCAAAGAATTTTTTTTCTTGAATCTAGTAATGGAATATGTTCTTGAGGCCATGTATAGGGTATTAAAACATTACATCAGTATGGGTCAAATGATGCCTCTTTTCTATGTGAAACTTTATACCTATCAAATATTCAAAGGGTTGGCATATATCTGCTCCCGTTATTACCGTACTCCTAGCTCATCTTTGGTGCAACAGAACTATGTCATCCACTGATATTTGGTATGCTGGTTGTGTCCTAGCAGAGCTTTTACTTGGACTGTCTTTGTTTCCATGACAACTTGTTGTGGACCAACTCGTTGGATTATGAAGGTTTTTGGTACTCCAACTCGAGAAGAAATTCAATGCATGAATCCAAACTACACATATATTAGATCCTCCCAAATCAAAGCTCATCCTTACCATAAGGTTTTTCATCAATGAATGCCTCCTGAAGCCATTGACCTCGCTTCATGGCTTCTTCATTATTCCCTTAGTCTACGTTGCACCATGCTTGAAGTATGTACACATTCATTCTTTAATGAACTTCGGGAACGAAATTGGGTGTCTTGCAGACTAATAGTTACTACAATGCATTGTCAAACCCATAACTGGATATATGCTGCACCTAAGTTGATGTCAGCTAGTGATCTCATCGGGGAACTCAGTAGCTCTTTCAAGTAATCGTTTAAAGTTATCTTGAATCCAACAAGCATCAATGTCAATTCACCACTTTTAACCTACCATAGATTTAACATCAGAAATGGCAAGAGGACTGCTCGTGGTGATCTTTCCATCTCGAATCATTGATTGGAAATCGGTTCTGATTCGTCTTAAGGAAGAAAGTTGTGAAGAAATAATACTTTGAGCTCCTAAATCTTTTATGCCAGATAGTGAAGGAAGTGAACAAAACAAAGGGTTAGACTGAGGTTTCCAATATGTAGTAGCAATCGACCTCCCTGCTCAACCTTGACAATCTTAATATATAGTGACCACACCGATTATAGGTAATAGTAATAGATGTTGGAGCTTATAGTCTATAAACAACACTTAATTTTCCTTTTAAACCGAAGTCATAATAAATATGTTAATTTATACTCATCTAACACTAGTATCATCATTCAGAAATTGATCAGATCTCATAATTAGTACTGGTGAGGTTTATTTTTGGTTGAGGGTAATTTTGTCCAGAGTTTTGTGGTGTTTTAAAGGTATTTAATGTTTGGATAGATTATAGTGAGAGATTTGAGCTGTCTGGTTGTATTTAATTCTCATTACCCTCATTAAATGAAAGTGGTTGTGTATTTATACCCTTAATTGTGGGTCACATGGGCTTTCGGGTTTACTTATGGATTCGGGTTGAGTTCAAAGACCCATTAGTTTTAAGCAGGTAGGTAATTAGCTTAGTCATGAAGTGATTAAGTTTTTAGTATATCAGTTCAGTTCGGATAGTTCAGTGGGTGGATGTTGTCTGAATTGCCCCTGTCCGGTTCTTGTAAAGAATGGCAATAAATTCCGGACTCATCAGTAGCCCATTTTTTAGGTTGTGTTCGAAGGCCTTTGGCAAGACCTAAAAATAGCTTAAGTGTAATTATAACTTCGTCCGGACATTTCGAAAATGGGTAACGACTTTATCCGGACAGACTGAAACCCTTAGAAGCTGAGCAGTTTTGGCAGAAATAGTGGGACACGTGTCCTCCTCTGATTCGCCTCACCGGCCGTTTTCCTCCTAGAAAGGTGCTTGCACTTGTTTCGAAAAAATAACCTTTTAATTAATGTTAGTGACATCAGCGCCGTCTTGAATCATTATACCTATCTTTTCGTCTTCTCCTAGGTATCGAAGCATCGTTTATCTGATTAGTATAAATCAGTTCACTTTTCACTATTTTATCATCTTCATTATCTCTAATCTGTCAAATTTCAAAGCTTTCATCTCTAAAAAAACCTTTCTTTTGGTGTGAGTTTATGTTCACAGCAAGAAACGCTTTAGTAAAAGGTGGGTGGCTCAATTTGTCTGAGTTGGAAAAAGCTCAAAAGGTTGAACGAGAAAGGCTTATCGTTGCAGGCCTCCCTGTCTCCCCTGTTGATAAACCGGAAACACCAAGCTCAGAGCCTGACTAGGGTTCTTCTTCAACTAAGAGTGCTAAACCTAGGAGGTTATTTCAGCCCATTGTTTCTCCAATCGTCTCGGGCTCATCGGTTCAAGAGTTAGAGCCTGTCGTTGAACCAGAACAGGTTGTTACAAGTTTTAGAAAACCTTCCCCATTCATCGCTATGGGGTCAGATGCTGATATTTCCCCGGAGAAACGGGTAGATAGACGAAGGGGTCGTCTGGTAAAAGGGCAGGCTGCTGGCTCACAGCCTAAACCAAAATCCACACCTTCAAAATCCGGGGCAAAAAATAAAACCACATGGTCAGAAATACCCCTTAAAATTCCCAAGGACAAGCTGTCCGGTCCGGAGGAAACTAGCTCAAGTCTTCGAAAAGAGACCTCCGGGTCCGAGCCCCAGCCGGACTCTATACTTCAAGAGCGAAATGATGCTCAACAATCTGAAGGGCCTACTGAGCCAATCACCAGCCCTTCTCTTCCTAAAACAGCTGACAACCCCTCCATGTTAATGGAGGACGTAATGGAGGATAGCATCGAAGAATCCCCTTTCGAGACTGACGTCTCCGGGCAAACAAGCAAGATTTCCATGACTAGGAAGAGCAAAGGCAAGGAAAAAGTGTGTTTAAAGCATCCGGACCTGCCGCAGTGCCTTGTGGGAAAGGTGGGGCCTTGTTTTCACAAGGTAAATGTTAAATATTTGCTGGCCATGCAGAAGATCAAGTACGCTTTCATTCACACAGCTGAACTTGGCCGGATGAGGACGAAGTGGGGAATTCCAGAGAATGTTAAAATAAGGATTCCAATCGATCCGGAGACGTCCATAAACTGTAAGCTCAACGAGATTGTCTTCTATACTGAGTTATTCAAATAGGGACTTAGGTTTTCCTTGGACCCAGAAATAGTCAGATATTTCCATCTGATTAAGTTGTGCCCAAGCCAGCTAAACCCTAACGCATGGTTCACCCTCATGGCATGTATCATGGCTTCAAGGCTCTCCGGAATTCCTCTTCCGATGGAGCAATTTGCTGCTGTGGCAAGCCTCTGCAGAAATCATGTCATCACTTTCTATCACTTCAACATGGGTGACAACTACAAGGTGGTGGATGACTTGCTCGAGTCGGAGAAAGGCTGGAAGACTCAATTTCTGTTCATCAGCGGTGCTTGGGAGAACGAGAAGAAAATTAAAGTTGGTGTCAACCCAAGCATGCTCACCAGTAGATGGAAAAGTGATGGTAACAATCTCACCAGATACTTCTACTTTTACTTATAAAAACTTTTTTATCTAATTCTTTTTTCTTTTGCTTTTTGGAGTGCTGCCCAAAGATTTCAGTGATCACTTAGAGGCTGGCCAGACTACCTTCTCCAAGCTAAATGCTTGGACTGCTGAAACCTGGGGAAACCGCTTCCACAACTGCTTTACCGGAGGCAATCTAACCAGATCCTATCTTTGGAATACCACTGATCGGAGGGATCTGTCTTGGGATGAATTAACCACTCCACCCCCTCTGAGGTGGAGGAAGCTTTCCCAACAAACCCAAAAGGACAAGATCAAGGGCAAATTGATGATTCCTTATTACAAGTGGTGGAGCATGAGAGCACCAAGGAAGCAGCTGGGCTCCAAAATCTCAAAAGGTCCCTAAAAAGGACAGAAAAAAGGGAGCGGAAGGTGGAGACCGGGATGCCAAGAAAAAGAAAACTTCCAAGGGAGATGAGGTTTCTCTCCGGGCTCCAGAGCCACTACCTCCAGTTGACCCTACTGATCCTACTCGAGCAGAAGAGATCCCCTGTGACTTTCAAACCGAAGAGGTTGGAGGAGGGGATATCAGTATTGATGGTGTCGACATCACTGGGCTTGAGGGGATTGGTCTCTATTTTGAAAACCTCCCCAGAGATGATTTTGTTGGGCCCTATCTTCCCCCAAGTTCTTCGAACACCGTCACATTCAACGGTAAGTATTTTTCTATCTCAAGTGAAAGAGATGACATCGCTCATTCCATACTGAGCAATGTCCAACCAGTGCTTATCTTGGAGAAGCAAGTGCGCAATCAGACAGCCATCATCAATACCCTCAATTCTGACAAGGAGAAACTGTCTAGCGACCTTCTTAGCGCCAACCAAAATACTGAGGTATTGAGGAAAGAGAATGAGGAGTTGAAGAAATTTTGGGAGGACTTGGCCAAAAGGTTAGCCACTTCGGAAGGAGTTGTCAAAGAACTCAAATTAAAGCAATCCGTCCTCGAAAAAAGACCTCCTTTCATCAAAAGAGGAGGTGAAGGCCAAAGATAGCACCATTCAAGCCTTAACTAATGACAAGATATCTCTTGAGAAAAATATGTCCAAGGCTGAGCAAGAAAAGGCTGACTTGTTAAGGGTGCAGGAGAAAACAATCCAGGCTAGGATGGATGCTTACACCAATGAGGTGATAGATTCTCAGGAGGCGAGGTATGCTGAGGTTAGGTCAGATATGGTTCTACTATATCATAAAAATTTTCCGAAGAAGACCTTGGGAGATTTATGGCGATTCGTGGAGTACGAAGACATTCCTCATCATACCATATCTGTTGGTGATAAGTACAACTACTCCAGTGAGGACACCTCTGATGAAGAAGAAGAGACCGGGGAGAGTCCGGATGATGACCCAAAGAAGAAAAATCCAAGTGAGGTTGAGCCATCTTCAAAAGCTCAGTCTTAGAGTATCAATTATCTTTTTTAATTTTCTTGTGATTGAACCAAAGTCCTTGGATGACCAAGGTATTTTTTGTAACCATGTCCGGCCCTTGTCCGGATAAACCTTTCGTGTTTTGACAATTCAAAGTCCTTGGATGGTCAAGGAATTTCGTATGTTTTAATGGGTAGTTTCATTTTGCATAACTCTTGCATTGATTCATAGTTTTTCAATTTTGGTGGCTAATGTTTAAACAGCCCTTAGTTATTTCACAAGTTTTTTAAAGTGAGAGTGTTTAAATTCTTCGATGACAAATGTTTAAGTAGTCATCATTCCTCCAATTTAATCCGGTCTGTTTAATAACAAATTTCAACGAAAACTACCAACTGAAAATACTATGAATACTTTAAGAAGGAATCACATTTTATAAAAAAGACTGGACACCTCATTAAAACCTCCCCGAGCCACCAGGGAGGAAGAGTATGCCCACAAATATTTACATTAATTTTCAAACAAGTAAATATTTACATAGTTTTTATTCCAAGTACAAACGGTATGTACTTTGTCCTGGAGCCGGTATGTCCTAGGTTTAAGCTTTTCAATAACCACATAGGGTCCTTCCCAGGTTGGAGCTAACTTACCGAACTGCTTTTCTTTAGTATGTAGGAAAACTTTTCTTAATACCTTATCCCCTGGCTGAAAATCCCTTCTCTTAACTTTAGAAGCAAACCTGCTTCTCATCAAACCTTGATAGTGTGCAGCTCTAAGATGAGCCTTAACTCTTCTATCTTCTATTAAGTCAAGCTGACCTCTGATTGCCAGTTCGTTAGCGTGTTCGGAAAAATTATGAACTCTAAATAAAGGGAGAGTAGCTTCTATGGGAGTTATGGCATCTATCCCATATACTAAGGCAAAGGGAGACTCTTGTGTTGCAACCTCGGGAGTGGTCCGGTAAGCCCACAAAACTTCTTGCAAGTAACTTGGCCATTTTCCAGCAGCCCCTTCTAAATTTTTTTTTAGTCCCGACAGTATTGTCCTGTTGGCCACTTCGACCTGACCATTTGCTTGTGGGTGGAATGGAGAAGAGAAGCAATGTTGTATGCCTCTAAAGGCACAAAAATTCTCCATTTCTTTGTTGTCGAATTGTGGCCCATTGTCTGTGGTTATTTTTTGTGGAATTCCAAATCTGCAACAGATATTGGATAAGATGAATTTTATAACATTCGATGTTGTACCTGCCAATGAGCTGCTTCTATCCACTTGGAGAAGTAATCAATAGCAACGATTATAGTTCTACACCCCCCGGATGCCATAGGTAGAGGCCCAACCAAATCCAACCCCCAGCGAGCAAAAAGTATTGGCTCAGAAATTGACTCTAAAGGGATAGCTAGGGTATGAATTTCATTGCTATATTTTTGGAATGGGTCACACTTTTTTACCAACTCCTAAGCATCTTGCATTATGGAGGGCCAGTAGTACCCAACTAACAAAACTCTTCTTGTTAGGGCCCTGAATCCGCAGTGAGCTGATCCCTCACCATCATGTAACTCAGAGAGCACTATCTGAGACTCATCGACCCCCAAACATCGTAAGAGGGGTTTACTATAAGACTTTTTATAAAGAACATCGCTTCAGATGACAAAACCACGAGCCTTGTACTTTACTTTTCTTGCTATTGCTTTTTCCGGAGGCAAGATGTCGTTTGAGAGATATTGAAGGAGAGGAAATCTCCAATCTTGAGGCTGCTTTATCTGTATATTTAAAATTTCTTCTTCCTTATCCGGATTGAGTTGAATTGATGGGAATTCTTGCACATGTATCCAAGGGTAGGATTCAGAGTAGACTATGGTTTCCAAGGAGTCTGCCAGTGTATTTTCTGTTCGAGGTATGTGCTCATAAGTGACGCTTTTGAAATTGAGTGCCACTTCTTTAAGGATGAATAAATACTTAATCAGCTCTTCTTTCTTAGCTTCGGAATGATCTTTTGCATGATGGATAAGAAGCTGGGAGTCGCTCATTAACCTGACTCTTTTGGCTCCACAAATGAGAGCCAACTTTAAACCAGCTATAGCAGCCTCATATTCTGACTCATTATTGGAAGCCCTGAATGCAAAGCATATAGCCTGGTACATTTTGTCATCGTACAGAGAGGTTAAACATATCCCAGCACCACATCCTATGGTACTTGATCCACCGTCAGCCCGGATAATCCATACTTTTTTATCTTTTACTTCGGTTGCTTGTTTAGTATCTCTATCTGAGTGAAATTCAACCAAGAAATCTGCCACGCTTGGGCTTTGACTGCTGTCCGGGGGGCAAAATCAATATCATAGTCTCCCAATTCTACTGACCACTTGGTCATTCTACTTGAAATGTCGGCCTTTTGGAGAAAGTTTTTCAAGGGAAAAGACGTCCGGACTGATAAGGGAGCAATTCGTCAATAATAATAACGAGGGGCCAAAATGAATAGAAGGAAGTTAAAATGTCTATTAGAGTATTTATCGTTTATTAGAGGATAATTTGTGAACTATGTATATTATAAAGGACTGGAAGAGAAATAAAGTAAGCCCACCAAGAACATAGATGGGTCCACCTTTCCATACTATAAAAGGAGACCCATTATTCTTGGTAGGTGGGACATTCTTTTGGAATATTATACTCTCTTTCTACTTTCTCTCTCTAGAATATTCTTCCTAGGTCCAAGATCCAACACACCTACTTTTAGTCATTTATCCACTCATCACTGGTGCCGTCTGTGGGAATCCGTGATACCCAAAAAATAAATTTTTTTCTTTAAAAAATCACGATCTGATCTTGACAAGAAGATGAATGACTCAGTTATCGGAGAGAGGGTCGGGAGAGAAGTGGCCCAAGCCATTCCGTTATCCAAAGGCGGGGAAGCCCTGGGTCGGGAGTACTATGCGCAAGGTCGGGACAAGCGGTCGATCCTTATCATGACCAGGAGGCAGCTTCTGGAGGACATCGCCAGGTTGAACGAAGAGAAGGAAAATGCGCTAGGCAAAAAAAGGGCTCAGGAAGCTAAAAGCAAAGGGCTAGTAATAGAAGGCCGCGACGAGGATTACATGACTATTGACCATCGCATCGATGCCCAACCTGTTCGGTACTACCGGGACTCGCTTCCAGGAGACGAACAGACTCGCAGAGCGGATTGGTATCCGAAAGTGACCCAAGGCGTCTCTCCCAATTACACTACAGATGATTCATCGGACAGGGACTACCGGCACAAGGAAAGGTTGAACAAGCGAGCGCTGAAGAGCCGCTCCCGACGGAATAGGGCACCCCGTTCGGATTCCCCTAAATACAAAAAGGGTAGCACCGAGAAAAGAACACCGGTGTCGTTTGAAAAAGAGGAGATGCAGACAGGAAGCAGAGAAGAGCGGGTAGTCTTACCCCAGGTCCAGTGGCAGCACTCGAACAGCCAGAATATGGGGTACCGAACCAGCAGCCAGTTCATCAACCCGGGGGATGAAGGTCTATACGACATTCAGACCGAGGGACTCGGGGATCTCGATAATCATCTGGAGGCTTTTTAAAACTTTATATTGAGCTTCGATAACGACGATAAGCTTCTGTGTCGATCATTTTCAATGACGTTCAAAGACCGAGCGTCCCATTGGTATAACCGACTCCCGCAGGGCTGTATCAAAGACTTCGGGATTTCTGGACAATGTTCCGCCAGCACTTCATCGGCAGCAAGAGTTTCTGAGCCAATGGAGACACGATCATGAATTGTAAGCAGAGGTTGGGAGAGAGTCTGAGAGATTATACCAGACGCTTCATTGACGCTAAAAACGACCTTGACCACTGTGAAGAGAATATGGCATTGACTTTGTATCGCCTGGGTTTGCTCCCAGGGCCTATGAAGCAGGCGGTTACCAAAAAAAAATGTTTACTTTCTCCGCCCTTCTAACACAGATAGAAAAACGGATACTGGTAGAAGAAAGCGAGGCGTCTGAACTAGTTGCGCATATTCAGCAGAGCGTGCAGGCATCGGTCATCATAAAACAAGGGTCCCAATCCGGCAGTGGGCTGCAAGCCCAGCCGATAAGCTCGATACCACTGACCCAGTCTTTACCTGTCAAGGCGTCGGCTCCCCCGAGCCACAAAGCGAAACAGACCAACCAGGTGGCGTCGCGACCTATATTCAATAAGTGGATCCGACCCGCTTATTTCGCTGACTTGACCAAGTGTGTCTCTTCGATCTATGAAAAGACTAAGAAAAGCGGGATGTATCGGAGGCCATTCCCTATACCAACGCCTCGAGAGCAGAGGAACAACCGGTACTGCCGTTACCATGAAGACGTAGGGCACGATACTAAGGATTGTATTGCCCTTAAAAAGGAAATACAGATGCTGATAGAACATGGAAACCTCTTGGAGTACGTGAAGAAGAAAGCTCAGCAGAGTACTGCCTCAAGAGAAGTCGTGACGGTTCCAAAGCCCGAAACGACTATGACCATTTCTGAGGCGACCGACCATTTTGATGTTTCAGCCGAGTACCTCGATCCCGATGCAAACCGCAACGTCATCGGAGAGGGAACTGCGGGCAGCTGCGGGAATGTAAGGAACCTTTGTCAATTTTTCGAATCACTAACTATTTTTGGGGGAGATTCTATGGCAGGAACCACTCACTCTTCTAGGAAGCGGCATATTGTGAACTTGGCCACCCAGCTGGAGACTCGGGCCTACCCTCATTCTAAAGGCATTCTTTCCCCGATCCTTTATTTTGACAACGATAACATGAGGGATGTTACCGGCCCTCACGAAGACGCCATCGTCATCGGGGCAGCCACTGCAGGGGAAGAGGTCCGACGTATCTTGGTGGATACGGGAAGCTCTGCTAACATAATCTTTGCATCCATTTTCGTAAATTTTAGGGCGCCCCCAGTCATCACCAGGTCGGACCGTACTATCGTGGGATTCACCGGTTCGGCAGCAGATGTGGTCGGAGAATTTGAGGGCATCATCCAGCTGGGCCGCGGACCAATCAAAAAGGAGGTCACCGTTCTGTTTGTTGTGGTAGACGCGCCAGCTTCTCATAACGCGATTTTTGGCAGGTCATGGCTATCGTGAATGCATGCGGTGTCATCCACGGTCCATCAGTGTTTGAAGTATGTTGTCAATAACGTGGGTATAGTCCGAAGTAGCCAAAAAGCCGCCCGTGAATGTTACCGAGCAGCTTTGGCACCCAAAATGGATCAGGAGATGATCCAAGCACGAGATTAGCAATCAGAGGGGGCTCCCTTGGGATCGTTGCCCGTAGATGATCCTAGAGAAGCCCCCAGGTTTTTTACTACCGACGAAGAATGTGAAAAGTACCAATTTACCGAAGGGAAATTGCTACAGATTGGAATCCAGTTGTCATCAACTTTCAGGAAGGAATTGTTATCATTACTAAAAGAAAATTTGGATTTATTCGCGTGGTGCTCGAGGGACGTGACTGGGGTCCCGGAAAACCATGTGATCCACAAGTTAACTGTCAACAAAAATGTCAGACCCGTTTTACAAAAGCGTCGGCCGTTTTCCCCCGAAAAAGCAGAAATCATTCTGAGAGAGGTCGAAAGAATGATCAGCGTCGGACACATCAAGGAATCAAGTTACCCGCTCTGGACTTCGAATCCGGTCCTAGTGAAAAAGAAAAACGGAAAGTGGAGGATGTGCGTCGATTTTACCGATCTAAATAGGGCATGCCCGAAGGACCCTTTCCCGATGCCAAGGATCGACCAACTGGTGGATTCCACGTCGGGGAACAGGTTGCTCTCTTTCATGGACGCGTTCGCGGGGTACAATCAGATTAAGTTACACCTAGCAGACCATGAAAGCACAACATTTATAACGGGCAGAGGTCTGTTTTGCTACAAGGTTATGCCGTTCAGATTGAAAAATGTCGGAGCAACATATCAGAGGATGGTTAACAGGACTTTCGATTGTCAGATAGGAAGGAACATGGAGGTTTACATCGACGATATATTGGTAAAGAGCGGCACGGACGAGGCACACCTTGTCGATTTAAGAGAAACTTTTGACAACCTCAGAAGCATTAATCTCAAGTTGAACCCGGAGAAATGCTCTTTTGGGGTAAGGTCGGGAAAATTCCTGGGCTTCTTTGTTAGCGAAAAGGGAATCGAGGCAGACCCGATACAACTGCAAGCCCTCACCAACATGACGCCGCCTAAAAGTATAAAGGAAGTCCAGATATTGACCGGGCGTCTGGCAGCTTTGAACGGATTTATCTCTCGTTCATCTGACAAGTGCGCTCTATTTTTTCAGGTCTTAAGAAATGCCAAAAAAATTGCCTGGACACCGGACTGCGATGCTGCCTTTTTGGGAATCAAAGCCTACTTGTCAAGTCTGAACCTTCTAACAAAGCCTCTGACAGGAGAGACTCTTTTTCTTTACATAGCGGTTTCGGATTTTGCAGTAAGTGCGGCTCTGATCAGCGAATCGAGAACGGTCCCAAAAGCGGTATACTTCGTAAGCAAAAGCTTACTAAATGCAGAGACACGGTATCTGAAACTGGAGAAAATGACTTTAGCATTGGTAACCGCAGCGCGAAAATGCGGCCATACTTTCAGGCGCACCCTATCGTCGTCCGTACCTCATTCCCGCTCAAATACGTCCTTCAATGCCCGGACATGTCAGGAAGAATGTCCAAATGGTCGGTTGAATTGGGCGATTTCGACATCTATTTTGAACCTTGGACCGCCATCAAAAGTCAAGCCCTGGCTGATTTCATAGTAGAATTTCATTCCGACCGACCACACGACGAACCCTCGCATGAATCAACTAAAAAAGACGAATGGATTGTCCGAACCGATGGCGGTTCAAACGTCAACGGTTGCGGTGCGGGCGTACAGATAGTTACACCGACAGGTATAAGTATGCATCAGGCAGTCCGATTTGGTTTCCGAACTTCGAATAATGAAGCAGAGTACGAGGCCGCCCTGGAAGGTATGCGACTAGCACAAGTATGTGGAGCCAAGCATGTACGTCTCATTAGTGATTCTCAACTTTTAATAAATCAAGCTTCGGGAGCCCCGTCCATCATCAAGAGCAAGGAGTTGGATAACCGTCCCGAAATCGCCTGTCAGGTGTCTTCGGTTACTATTTCGGATTGGCGACGGGACATTATTGCTTTCTTAGCCGAAGGTTTATTACCGGATGATTGCGCGTCGGCCCGAAAGGTCTGCAACAAGGCCCGAGGCTACGTTTTGTTGGGCGACGTATTATACAAAAAATCATTCAGCCGACCCTTACTGAGGTGTTTAGGGGTAAATGAGTCGCAAATCATCGTGTCCGAGTTGCATGATGGGGAAGGCGCGGCCCACTGCGGTTACAAGGCCTTGATAAGACGAATTTTTCTCGCCGGATTTTATTGGCCAACGATAACAACGAATGCTCAGCAGATAGTAAAAACCTGCGACCCTTATCAGAGGTTTGCGAACGCTATAAACGTTCATGCGGCCCCTTTAGAATCCACATCTGAAGGATTACCCTTTGACCGATGGGGGATCGATCTTGTCGGGCCGTTACTAATGGCATCTGTTGGAAGACAAACGATCGTAGTGGCCGTCGACTACTTTTCCAAGTGGGTGGAAGCCGAACCTTTATCCGCCACCAAGGCTAAGGACATCATCAGGTTTATCTGGTCCAATATCTGTTGCCGGTTCGGGGTACCCCAGAAGCTCACCATGGACAACGGACCCCAATTCGATAGCAAAGAGATGAAGTCTTTTTGCACAACTCACAGAATTAGACAGTGTTTTTCAGCCCCGTTTCACCCTCAAGCGAACGGAAAAGTCGAAGTCACCAACAGGATAATTTTGGACGACCTAAAAAAGAACCTCGAAGGAAAAGCTGGTAAATGGCCAGACTACTTGCAGGAAGTATTATGGGCTTACCGAACTACGCCTCGAACGGCGACAAAAGAATTGCCTTATGCCCTGGTCTATGGCATGGACGCGGTCACTCCGGCAGAATCTATCTTTCCCTCCTTCACGATCAGTACGTATAACGAAGATGCCAATGGAGGTAACAGACGGTTAGCCCTCGACCTCATTGAAGAAAAACGGAGTCGTGCCTAGTTAAATTCTTTACATTACCAGACCTTGATGAGGAGTCGGTACGCAACTAAAGTACGACGGTGGGAATTCAAGTTCGGTGATAAGGTCCCGAGACGAGTTTTTCTGCATACCAAGGACAAAAGCCTCGGTAAGCTTGCCCCAAACTGGGAAGGGCCATACGAAGTAATAGAGAAGGTCAAGAGCGGGACTTATCGGTTGCAAGATAAGCTCGGGCGTTCCTTAAGGCTACCATGGAACATCGAGCACCTGAAATTGTATTTAGAGTAATTTCATATTTTGTAAATTTAGACATATTCATGTAAATATGTTTTCTGGGTCGGGGATGCAATCTTTCCTACCTCGGTGGCGCGAGAAGGTTTTAATGAGGCATCGATCACACCCGACCCCTTTAAATCGACAAATTTTGCTTTGCCTTTCCATCTTTGCAGTATTACATGACGACTCTGTCAGCTGACGAGCTGATCGACGAATCTTTTTTAACCATCGTGATTGTTTTACAGAACCTTTATGGGTTTTTCAGTTTTCGAACTGATCTACATTTTAAATTCCCGACCCTACGGGAAAAATTTCAATATTACATTGATCTACAGAACCTTTATGGGTTTTTCAGTTTTTGAACTGATCTACATTTCAAATTCCCGACCCTACGGGAAAAATTCAATATTACATTGATCTACGAAACCTTTATGGGTTTTTCGGTTTTCGAACTGATCTACATTTTAAATCCCCGACCCTACGGGAAAAATTTCAATATTACATTGATCTACAGAACCTTTATGGGTTTTTCAGTTTTCGAACTGATCTACATTTTAAATCCCCGACCCTACGGGAAAAATTTCAATATTACATTGATCTACAGAACCTTTATGGGTTTTTCAGTTTTCGAACTGATCTACATTTCAAATTCCAGACCCTATGGGAAAAATTTCAATATTACATTGATCTACGGAACCTTTATGGGTTTTTCGGTTTTCGAACTGATCTACATTTTAAATCCCCGACCCTACGGGAAACATTTCAATATTACATTGATCTACAGAAACTTTATGGGTTTTTCAATTTCCGAACTGATCTACATCCTAAATTGCCGATCCTACGGGAACAATTCCAATATTACGTGCGTAAACTTTTACATCTCAAATTTCTGACCCTGCCATGCATGTATAAAACCAAAAAGAAAGAAAAAACACACCCCATAAAATATAAGTGTGCATGAAATATTGATTGCCTGAATATTGTTTTACAGAGGAAGGATTATATGGGGGACTCCGCAGTCCCCACACTGATAGGTCTTACAAACAACAAAATACAAAAAACAAAAAAACTGAGGGCATCGGGCATCACGCATCATCTTCATCCGACCCGGTGTCGTCTGACTCGTCGTCTTCGCAAACAACGTCAGAGGGGTGGTCTTCCTCCGGAACGTCCAGCCACATCGACCCGAGAGGAAGGCCCGGAAAGCGTTGATGAAAGGACAGCACGTATGCGGCCAGTAAAGACAGTGTTCGCAGCCTTCAGCTCAGTGATCTCCCGCGTCAAGCCCGCAACACGATCTTCCCCGGCCTTCTTGGTTTGTTCCATGGCTCCTTTTGCCTCCTTAAGCTGCTCATCTGCTAGTTCCTGAGCAGCTTTAGCCTTCCGCACCTCATCTTCCAGGCCAGCAACCCTAGCCTCTACGCCCGATAGTTTCTGGCCCAACTCAACCGCCCGACGCTCTTTCATGGCCAAGGGTACAAGCATGTTGTACAGGGAAATGGTCAGTCCATAAGTTATCTGCAGCGGGAAAGTGTGCGGACTCCCGGGCACAAACAGCACCGGAAGCTTCGTGCCACTCGACGACGCCACGACGGGTTTCGAAGCTTTCGAGGGGCTGATATCATCGGGGATCACCACCACGGGGGGCGACTTTGAACCACCCTTAACCCCCTCATACTGATCAAAGAGCTCGGGAACGATAGCATTTTCAACACCCGCGACCGAACCGCCTTCTTTTCTTGAGCGTTTAGGCTTCCTAGCATGAGCCCCCTCCGCATCGGCCTTTCCCTTCCGCTTCAGAGCCAGCTCCTTGGTCAGCTGAGCTTCATCACCCTCAGCAGCAGCTTCCTCCTGGTGCACCCGAGCACCCGCCTCTTCCGCCCCGGTGTTGTCTTGTTCGACCTCATCGTCGGATTTTGGGCGCTTATTAGGCGCCTTGTTGCGCTTCGGAAGAAATAAGTGCGCATCAGGTGCTTCCGTCTTTGCGATCAAGTCCTCCATACTCGGGGGCTGACGCAGCTGCTCGATTGTTAGCACTTCTGATGAGCAACACCAGAGGTTGCTCATGATCAGATTAGTGTTCTTAAAGGCCCGGTGCATCGCCTGACCCCAGTGCTTTTTGGCATAATCCTTCAACACTTGGAAGGTAACCTTGCCCGCTTTGAAGTAGTCCTTCTTCAGCCCTTGGACGAGCTCCTTCGACACTACACAAAGGTTCAGATTAAAAAAAACGAGAAGCTTACCATCAAGAACCCATGTCCGCAGTAGTAGCCTCGGGTTCTCTGGGCTATAAGGGCGGCCATTTTCCCAACAGCCACTTAAAAAGACGAAGCGGTGCTTCAAGCCCTTGTCGCCCTCAAGAAAGTTGTTCACTATCTTCCAGGTGTTTGCCAGAGAAGAATAGAAGAAAGTCGACTTTGGAGATTTGGACAGCCCGGACATGGCTATGTATTCCTCCATGGGCATAACCCGACCTGAAAGGCGCGAGGCTATTATGCAGGACATCAGCGTGTACCAGGCGTTGGGCGTCAGCTGAGAAGGGCAGATCTGCAGGGTTCTGAAATACAGAACAATTTCAGGGTCCAGGAGGAACCTGAGGCCCCAGTTGAATAGTTCGTTAAAAACCACGATTTCTCGTGACCGAACATGTACAGGGGTTTCCCCAGGAACTGGAAACCTAATAGTTATGCACTCTGGGATGCCCCACCGAACCAGCAGCTCTTCTTGTGCCGCAGCAGAAAAGTAGAGATACTTGCCTTCAAACAGAGAGATCACATAGTCTACGGGCAACCAGCGGTGATAAGTAGTGGTAATGACCGCCTCTATCTCCTCAGGAAGTGGCTCCACAGGAGGGGCAGCGGCATTTCCAACAGCAGCACCGTCTCCAACAGGCAGGGCGTCCACCTCCGACTCTTCGGTATTCACTACCGGTATTTTGTCAGAACTGAGGGCATTGGTTGTGCCCGGGTCGGATTCTCGAACAACATGGTCGGCAGGGTTAGAACTGCTTCCCGTTGGGGTCTGATGAGCCTCGTCTTGTTGTCGACGGGCGCATTCGGGATCCATTTCTGCAGGAGTCAGAGGCCGCTTATTAAGACCTAAAAAAGTCACAACTTGTGTTAGTACCGGTGCGGTATCCTCGAATGGAGAGAGTGAGCTAAACCATTTCAGGGGAATTACCTCCCGCCGGAGAAGTTGGAGAGCTGGTTTCTCCCATAGAAAGAAATTGAGCTTTTCCACTACGTCGGGACAGAAAAGGGGGTGCAGCGGCGTAGGAGTTAACGGATGAAGGCGTCGGGCGGTTTAATTGAGAAATGGGGGAGTGTGGAGAGTTGCTGCTAGAAGATATGGCAATAGTCTCCGGGGTCCGAGCACCAGATGGTTCAGGCAAGGTGAAGGACTCAGCAGGGATCGGATTAGCAATAACAGGGTCGTGGCGCTGCGGTACAGGTGTAAATAGTTTGGTGTTAGGACTCCACATTAATCTCGCGCGTCGGTATTCTTCAGCACGGTCACCGATGCTAGCCCAGTCCATAAATCCGAACACTGTTTACTTCTTGTTCTTGGGTTTTGGTTTCCGCTTCGGGTAACTATGTCTCATAAAACAAGCTTTATCTCTCTAGAAAAATCTGGGCAGCAATTTCTCTCTCTCAAACGCTTTTGAGAGCAATGTGTGTTTATGAGGTACTTATAGGCGATCTCAGTTAGCCGTTGCACGTACGGGCAAGTCCAAGCGATGAAAAGCAGTGGGAAGTCGAAAGGGTTTTTTGAGAAGCTGTGTAAACAAGCACGCCTCGAGTAGTCGGTATACACGTGTCAGTTTTGGTTAGACAAACACAGAAGGCGTGGGCTAGCTAGTTCAGACAGAGATGCTAGATGGGCTACACCAACCCGGTTCACTTTTTCGAAACCTAACGACCGGTCTGGGCCCATAAAGGTCACTAAGGAGGAGCGGAAGCAGACCCAAGACAACTCAAGAACGAGGTGCGGGCTAAGCACTCCTGACCATCGAATAAGAACCTAAAGGATCTGGCATCAGGTGGAAGGAAAGCGACTGCTCCCGACCTACGAATAAAGACATAGAGGATCTGGCATCGGATGGAAGGAAAGGTCTGATCTTACCTTCTTCAAAGTCATCATTCCCGTTGCTCCCGAAGACTTGGGGGGCTACTGATAAGGGAGCAATTCGTCAATAATAATAACGAGGGGCCAATTATGAATAGAAGGAAGTTAAAATGTCTATTAGAGTATTTATCTTTTATTAGAGGATAATTTGTGAACTATGTATATTATAAAGGACTGGAAGAGAAATAAAGTAAGCCCGCCAGGAACATAGATGGGTCCACCTTTCCATACTATAAAAGGAGACCCATTATTCTTGGTAGGTGGGACATTATTTTGGAATATTATACTCTCTTTCTACTTTCTCTCTCTAGAATATTCTTCCTAGGTCCAAGATCCAACACACCTACTTTTAGTCATTTATCCACTCATCACGAACAATAATGGGATGACCATAAAGTAAGGTCTCATCTTCCTCGCAGCAATCACCAGGGCTAGTGCTAATTTTTCAAGTTTCAAATAGCATTTTTTGCATCAATCAAACTCTTGCTAATATAATACACCGGACGGGGATAATTATCTACCTCCCTTACCAACACTGCACTTATGGCACAACTATAGACTGCCAAGTATACGAAAAGAGTCTCTCCGGTTTAAACAAAGTCTTGGGAGAGGACAAATGCTTCTTGATTTCATCGAAGGCCTCATCATACTACGAGGACCAATCAAAGTCCTTTGCACCTTTCAAAGTCTGAAAAAACGGGGCACACCTGTCCGAAGACCTTAAAATGAAAAGGTTTAGTGCAGCCAGCCTCCCAGTCAATCGTTGTACTTCTTTAATGTTCCGAGGATGATCCCTTTGTAGTAAAGCATTAAGCTGGTCCGGATCAGGCTGTATCCCTTGCTCACTTATCACATATCCCAAGAATTTCCCGGAACGCACTCCAAAGACACATTTTTCTGGGTTTAATTTCAAATTCACTTTTACTAAGTTAGTAAAGTTTCTTGGAGATCTGCCAAGTGTAACTCTTCGTCCACACTTTTCACCATCATGTCGTCGATGTAAACCTCCATGTTTCTCCTGATTTGATCAGTAAAAACCTTGTTTACCAACCTCTGATAAGTAGCCCCAGCATTTTTAACCCAAATGGCATTACTTTGTAACAATGAAAGCCCCTATCAGTAACAAATGTAGTATGTTCTTGATCATTCGGATCCACTTGAATTTGATTATACCCGGAGAAGGCATCCATAAAGGATAGCAGCTTGTTTCCAGATAAGGAGTCCACCAACTGATCAATTCGGGGGACCGGGTATAAATATTTTGGGCAAGCTCTGTTGAGATCTGTGAAATCGATGCACATACGCCATTTGCCATTTTTCTTTTTCACCAATACCGGGTTAGCCGTCCATAAAGGGTATTGAGATTCCTTTATGTGCCCCATTTTAGTAAGTCGGTCGACCTCTTGAACTATGACATCATCCTTTTCCTTAGAAAAGGCTCTTCTCTTTTGTACCACAGGTGCTATGTCTCTTCGCATGAACAATTGGTGTGATATAATATCTGCTGGTACTCCGGTAACATCAGCATTGCACCAAGCAAAAACATGCTGATGGTCTTTCAAGAATTTTAACATTTTACCTTTTAATTCCGATGTCATCTTGGATCCTATCTTGACACTTTTTCCTTCAGCCAGAGAGTGAGTTGCAACTTCTTCAATTGGTATTAAAATGCCAGGGGTCTCTCTGGGGTCATCTATTTCACCCTCTCCCCCAGAAGGTTCCTCAAACTGATATTCCTCATTGATCTGAACTGCCCCCAACGTTCGAGTAGCCAGTGCAGTTGCATAACATTCTCTTGCTACCTTTTGGCTGCTCCGAACAACTCCCACTTGTCCTTGCACAGCATACTTCAAGCATTGGTGGACTGTTGAGGCCACGGCATGCATCTTAGAGAGCCAAGATCTCCCCAGAATAGTGTTATAACAAGTGGGACAATCCACCACAACGAAAAGTATTCTAACCGTCTTGCAACGTTCCACAATAACACCCACTTTATTTCGGGTCGGATCAGGGTCCAAGTATTCTGACTCTACATCGAACCTCTCGATTATCACCATAGCCCCATCTGGAGTCGATGTGCCTGCATTATTTGGACCAGCCCGATGAGCACTATCAGGCCTATTTCCACCTCTTCTTTTAACATATGCCCCCAACTTGCCTATTTCAATCAAGTTTTGTACTTCTTGTTTCAACGCAATACAATCTTCAGTGGTATGACCAGTATCATGGTGATACTGGCAAAAATAGTTATTACGGCTCTCCCTACGAGACTGTAATGCAACCGGCCTTCTGTAGTGTACTTCGTCTTTTGTTTTGTCATAAATGGTGGGTACATTTTCTTTCAACTCAGCAAACCACTCCGGTTGAACCCAAGGCCCTCGTTTATTTCTAGATTGTTGACTTTGGGCTGGTGCAGCTGGCTGAGACTGAGCTTTGGCTCTGTTATGACTCGGCCCGGCCTCCCTAGCCTTGTTCCCGGACTGGTTTTGGTTTGGATTTGGTGCAGCCGGAGTAGACCTCACCTGCATGTGCACCTTAGTTTTCTTCGTTTCATCCACGCTAATCTGCTTTCTGACCTGATTCAGCAGACCTCCCCTTGTCATGGCCAAGTTTCTGCCTTTTTTTTGTTACTGAATCAGCCAAGTTTCCAGGGTTTAAGCCTTGCCTCATAGAGGCTATTGCTACTTGCTCGAAGCAATCAGCCAATCCATTTTTGGTATTTACAAAACAACTTATGTATTCTTTTAAGGAATCGTTTGGTTCTTGGGCACAATGGATAATCGTGTCTCCATTGCCCTTCACTTCCTTACTTCCAACAAACTACCTCTGAAAGGCTACCCAAAAAGTGTCAAAATTCCTGATACAGCCTTGTGGTAAGCTATTATACCATTTCAGAGCACTCCCCGTAAAAGATTGGGAGAATGCCCTACAAAGTAATTTGTCGTCATCGTCAAAATTCATCATAAAATTTTTGAATTGTTCTAAGTGATTATCCGGGTCTTTGCTACCATCATATTTTTCCATTTTCGTACTGTCGAACCTCTTAGGCATATTTCCGGACAATATTTTGCAGGATAATGGAGATTGTCTCCAATTTCGACCACGACTGAAAACTGTATCTTCATTAGGAGTTGCAAAGATACCTGGTTCATCATGAAAGGCAAAAGGATCCATCACCATCCGATCTACATGTCTCCGGCTATGAGACGATCATTTGCCTATATGCCTCTTCAACCTTCCATGCCTATCTCTTTTTCTTGAGTACTTTTTGACTAACTTTTGTTTCTTTTTAGAACAGCCTTCATCACTACTGGATGACAAAGATTCTTCGACTCCATCTTCACCTAAGGAGCTACTGGAAGATTCTGAGTCTGAATCAGAGCTCTCCACCGGTTTAGACCGGTGAGACGTTTTTGAGCTAACATGAGTATTTTTCGTGCTCACATGGGTTTTTGAGGGCTCATGTTCTCTTGGGTTGTCAGTATGATGAGCAACTGATGCCTTAGATTTCTCTTTTATGCCCATCTCTGCCCTCTTGGCAGCTCTCGGAGCTTCTATTTCAACTTTTAACCTATCTCGCTCCTCAATGGTATATTCATCATTTTCTCCCACCACTTCGGCCAAAGCTGGTGGTACTTCCTGCACGTCCGGATTCATCCGAACTGGTTTTTCCTGATGGTTTTGAATGCTAGATTCAGGCACCTTCTTCTCCCACTGTGGTCGCCAATTTGGTGAAGTTTATTTTTGGTTGAGGGTAATTTTGTCCAGAGTTTTGTGGTGTTTTAAAGGTATTTAATGTTTGGATAGATTGTAGTGAGAGATTTGAGCTGCCTGGTTGTATTTAATTCTCATTACCCTCATTAAATGAAAGTGGTTGGGTATTTATACTCTTAATGGTGGGCCACATGGGCTTTCGGGTTGACTTATAGATTCGGGTCGAGTTCAAAGACCCATTAGTTTTAAGCAGGTAGGTAATTAGCTCACTCATGAAGTGATTAAGTTTGTAGTACATTAGTTCAGTTCGGATAGTTCAGTGGGTGGATGTTGTCCGAATTGCCCCTGTCCGGTTCTTGTAAAGAGTGGCAATAAATTCCGGACGCATCAAGTACAAACTTCAACTAGGCAACTAAAACAAAAATAAATAGATTTTGTTAACGATTTCTCAAAATAGTCAAAATCATACACCAAGAGCAACAGATTAGGATAATTGGGGTTTAATGCATCAAAAAGTTTGACTTACCCCCACTAAACGATGAGTGATTCATAATCCTAGTTTTCCTTTGGTTGAATAACGTTAACATCTGCGTAAACTCGAGCTTTTGACATGACTTGATCGGCGAGATCAAGGTCTGAAGTATTAATTGTATCGGTATGAAGCTGGTGCGAATCAGGGATGCTACTGTGATTGGCGAGAATAAGTGAGTTAACAAACAAAGGAAAAAAGAGTAACAAGAGGAAGCTGAGATGGTTGAAGGGGTGAGAGAGTTATATAGGTGACAGAGTAACGATGAAGAAGGATAAAAACGAGGGTATAATAGGGTTATTAAAAATAATCAGTGTTAAAAAGAGATGGTTAATATAATTTGGTCATTATGTGGAATTAGGCTTCTAAAGGGGATCAAATTTGGATTAGTATCATATTTTGATAGGTATAAGGAAATAACCTTTGTTAATATGTGATACTTGATTGGATTAACACCATAACATTTATAAAAGGTATGTTTTGTCAAATTAGATCCCAAGATTAATGGTAACACTAGTTTGAAAAAGAAAAAAAACCTAAAAATACATGTTAAATAATTTTAAAAATTCAAAAATAACTTAATAAACTAGTTTGTTATATTATTTATAATATAATTAAATGATATATATAACACATATTTCAATATAAACAAAATAATATATATTTATTATTTTTAGGTAAAATACGAATAACTATTCAAAACTAAATATATTATCTATTTAATATTTTATGTATTATATATTATTTTGCAGGTTCCAACTAACACCCTACATAATACCTATAAGAAATTATAATATCTCAAACATTATTTATTAAGTATATAAATTTAATTTGAATCGAATATAAAATTAATACTATTATAATTCTATTACAATACGTTTACAAATTGATCATTTCCCAAATCATATACATTATCTTCATTTTTTTGTCATTATCCTTTTTTCTTTTTTTTTATCCTTCATCATTAAATAATTTTTTCTCTATATATGTTAAAATAAAAATCAAATATATTATCTACCAAATAATTAAGTTGTTCAAATATTATTTAATATTCATATTTTTAACGGTACCTCAATTATTATTTATTAATTATATAAATTTAATCTGAATTACATCCAATAGTATCATTATTATAATTTCTTACAATTTATTATCTATATTTTATTTGTTATCATCTCCATATTCCTAGTATTCTCTTTCTCATTTGATCATTCAATATTAAATGTATTTTTCGCAATGCATGTTAAAATCAATTGTTCAACGATAACCAACAAAAATATTAAATTTGTAAATTTAATTGAGAATCACAAAACATAATTAAATGTGAAGTACACAATGTTATACACAGTAAATGCAAAGCGTGAACCAAATCTAAATCTAAATCAGGCACGAATCACGAAACACCAAAAGTAAATGAATTCTGATGAAAATAGTGAAACACTTTAAAATAATAAATGTGAATCACAAAACATACTATAAAAACAAAACGCAAAATTTTAAAACACCATAAAATATTAAATATGAAGCGCGAACTAATGCTTAACTGATAAACGTAAATCATAAAACACTACTTAAATTTAAACGTGAAACATAAAACATGAAACATGCTAAAAATTATAACATGTGCAAACCCGAATTAATATATTAATATGTTGTTGCAACACGAAATCTATACATTCAGTTTCCAATTTATAATATGTGGTGTTTTGTATTTGTTTGATTATCTTTCTTGAGTGGGGTCGAATAAATATTTTTTATTATTTTGACTCGGGTATTTCTTCCTCGCAATGAGGTTGTAAAGTTTTGGTATGTAACGATATAAACTCTTGATCGTGTTTAAATTCAAAGATAGGTGATTGGTTGTAAATTGTAAGAATATTGACCCCAATATCATGGCTCAATCTTCCATATAGTTTGTCTTAATGATTTATACTATAAAGTCCCATTTGTTTTTAGAAGAAATCTTTTTGTCATTGCATCTTACTAGATCATATATACATTTTAAGAGTGTATAAAATATGATTCTTCTTGTTACTTTGATGTAAACATTTTTAAAATTTTATTTTCTTTCATCTCTATAATAGGAGGTAATTGACCATATATGAAAAAATAAGTTTTGCTCATGTTGCATGCAACAAATATATGTTCATATGAAACGGAGCAAGAAACACAAACAAATATGAAACACAAACAAATATGAAACACAAACAAATATGAAACGTGAATACAGCCAACTACGTAGCGTGAAGTGTGAAATATTTACATTCAATAAACGTGAAATATTGTTTAACAGTTAACGTGAATCATTGATAAGTGAGAAACACGAAACATTGGTTAGTGAGAATCGTAAAAAATATTTTATCTGATGCTGAAAATATAAGATTCTCCACGGATTCCATAAACGTGAATAATTAAGCACAACTAAACATGAATCACAAAAATCTATGCATTTCTAAAGTGCCAACCACGATGAGTACCAAACCCAGAAAATCAAACGAAAAGATAATATAAAAATTATCAATATTTTACGTTCTGGTACTAAAATATTGTTTTACAAAATGTTTTTTTTAACCTTCTACCACTCCATTTCAAAAAACCCGTAAAATTTAATTCCTAAAACTATTAAAATGGAATGTAATTAATTGCAACAAACTAATGTAATCATTATAAACTATAAATAAAGTAACTCACCTTAAGCTAACAAAAAAATATGTCGAAGGAAAAATGAAAACTTTATTAATGACAAAAAAATCTCAATGGTTAATACTTATGATTAAAAATAATTTTTTTTATTTTACCAAAATCGCTCGACTGTCAGTCGATTGAAAGTTTTAAGAAACAATATTTAGAAAAAGAACAATGAAGAATCATTCTAACTATGAATACAAGAAAAAACTTTGATATTAAAATACTTATTTTATAATTGGTAGAAAATTTAGTCAAAATAAATTGTAAAATGATAAAACAAATAGATAAACAATAGATGATCACCCTTTTTTTAAAACTGAGTAATTAACCAAATTTTGATGATAGTATTTTCTTTCGGGATATTTTGCTCTCACCCGAACAACTCGGGTTCAAATTTTGACAGCAGAAGTAAGAGATACCTTTTTATTCTTTCTTATATTGTTAATTTGAATTGGCAGAAAATATACATGTCTCGTTTAAACTTTGCTGGATAGTTTTTAGGGTTTTGATATTGGAAAAAACAAAATGGAGAAGATGATTTGTTCTAGCAGGATAAACATGGCAGACGGGATTGAAGAGAACACCTTAGTTATTTCTTTTTGGGATTAGTGTGACGCTCACGATGATCATATGCATTTTTCGATGACTATTCTCTTTCTAAATTTTGAGCTCAAAAATATGGTAAGTCTCTCATGTTTGCGACTTGTCTCACATTAGTCTTCATCATTCACTTATGTAATAAATAGATTCTCAACGTTATAAAAAAATACAACAAACTAATAAGTGTTTACGCTAGTCCATTTTTTTTCCTTTGACCTTCAACATCAGCTGAATAAATAATTAAATATTAATATTTATTATTTAAATAGTTTTATTATCCAACACAACCCACTTAATAGCCCAACTCATTAAATAACCCGATCTGACTTACCTAATAATCTAACTCATTTTAATTAAAAAACCTAAATTAATTTTAATGAGTTATAATCTCCTGTTATTTAGTTGGTGCAATTGTTAGTATTGTATTCATGTGTATACCGCTATGTGGGATTGAGATAGTGAGATAATAGTGAGATTGAAATATGCATTTAAAGATTCGTGAATAACCCATCATCGCTCTATAAGTGATGACCTATGAGAAAACTATAGCAAAAAGGAGTTGTATATGACTACTAAACGAAGGATATGTGTCAATTATGCTTTTCATTTACCTTGAAAAATCGTGTGTATCGCCTTCGAAATTAATGGAATAGTACAATACTTTGGTCATGTATCTGAACTTAGAGAGAAAATCTTTATCCGACACCTACACTTGGGTTTGAGTCATATAACTCAAAATAGATTATGTAGCACAAATGAACCCGTTGAAAAGTCTTGGGTGGGTATTATCCGACACCTAATCTTTATTTGCAAAGTCTTGGGTGGGTATTAGGTATACTATTTCTCACACATCTTGTCTTCATGTTTCTTATTTGATTGAGCAATAAAAATTGTTGAGAATAAATAAACTAGTGTGTATGTGCCAAAATAATAACACATTAATCAATTTATCGTTGTTTAGTAATGTAATCATCAATTCCAGTAAGAACATGTGCACGAAAGTGTAGAATCATAAAATACCCAAGCTTTTAGGAGAAAAAAATATATACAAAATTTAGTATTTATTGCATAGTTTCATGCAATTGTAAAGTAGTATGTGATGAGTCCGAATTCAGCATGCTCCCCGGATAGGGCAAATCGGTCTAGTCTCTCCGAATACCGGACAGGTTACATGGACATGGATCGAACAGGTCACTTGGACCGGACAGGTTACTTTGAACACAATGAACTTAAGGCTGTTCGAACTATGACAAAAGTACTAAAAAACCTAAACACTTCCTGACTAAGCTACTTGCTCTCCTGCTTAGAGCTCATGGGTCTTTGAACATGACCTGGGTCCTTTAAACATGACCCGAAAGCCCATAAGGGCCCAAACATCATACTATAAATACCCAACCACCAGCATTAACTAGGGGTAATGAGAATTAACTGCTACCAAGCTGCTTAATTGTCTCTCCACTTTATACTCTCTACTCTAACCGCTAAACACCCAAGCACCACCATTAAACACCCTTACACCACCTTAAAACACCACTTGAAATTACCACCCTACCCTCAGGCAATTAATATCCACACCAAATTGGCGACCACAGTGGGAGGGCGACGGTGCTTGAATCAAGCATTCAAAACCAGCAAAGAAAGTCTGTCCGAATGAATCCGGACAATCCAGAAGTACCACCAGCTTTGCTCGAAGTGGTGGGAGAGAATGATGAGTACACCATCGAAGAGCGTGACAGGTTGAGGGGTGAAATAGAAGCTCTGAGGGCTGAAAAGGCCAAGATGGGCGTGAAAGAGAAATCCAAAGCATCAGTTGCTCATCACACCGACAACCCCAGAGAGCCTGAGGCTTCGAAAACTCATGTGAGCACCAAAAAGACACATGCCAGTTCTAAAAAGTCTCATCGGTCCAAGCCTGTGGAGAGCTCTGACTCAAGCTCAGAATCTTCAGGTAGCTCTTCGGACAGTGAGGGAAATGAAAAATCTTGTCCTCCAGCAGCGATAAGGGTCGAACCAGAAAAAAGCAAAAGCAGGTTAAGAAATATTCAAGAAAAAGAGACAGACATGGAAGAATGAAAAGGCATATTGGCAAGGGATCATCTCACCACCGGAGGTATACGGACAAGATGTTAATGGATCCCTTTGCTTTCCACGATGAACCAGGTATCTTTGCAACTCCCAATGAGGATACTGTGTTCAGTCGTGGAAGGAATTGGAGGCAGTCTCCACTGTCTTGTAAAATTCTGTCCGGAAACCTCCCCAAGAGATTTGATAGCACTAAAATGGAGAAGTACGATGGCAGTACTGATCCGGACAATCATCTGGAGCAATTCAAGAACTTCATGATGAACTTTGATGACGATGATAAACTACTCTGTAGGGCATTCTCCCAATCTTTCACGGGGAGTGCTCTGAAATGGTACAACAGTCTGCCTCGGGGTTGTATTAAAGATTTTGATACGTTTTGGGTGGCCTTTCGAAGGCAGTTTGTAGGGAGTAAGGAGCTGAATGGCAATGGAGACACAATAATCCATTGTGCCCAGGAACCAAATGAGTCCTTGAAAGAATACATAAGCCGTTTTGTGAACACAAAGAATGGGTTGGCTGATTGCTTCGAACAGGTGGCAATAGCATCCCTAAGGCAAGGTTTGAACCCAGGCAATCTGGCTGATTCGGTGACCAGGAAGAAGGCCATGACCTGGGGAGGATTGCTAAATCAAGTTGGCAAGCAAATAAACGTTGATGAAACAAAGAAAACCAGGGTGCACAGACAGGTGAGGTCCACCCCAGTGGCACCAACTCCAAATCAAAACCAGTCCGGGAACAAAGTAAAAGAAACCGGACAGGGGCATGGTAGGGCAAAAGCTCAGTCTCAACCAGCTGCTCCTGCTCAAAGTCAACAATCCAGAAACAAAAGAGGGCCATGGGTCCAACCGAAGTGGTTCGCAGAGCTCAAAGAAAGTGTGGCCACCATTTTCGATAAAACAAAAGATGAGGTGCATTACCGGAGACCAGCAACCTTGCAGTCTCCCAGAGAGCATAGTAACAACTCCTTTTGCCAATATCACAATGATATTGGCCATACCACTGATGATTGCATAGCATTGAAGCAAGAAGTTCAAAACCTGATTGAAAGGGGAAAGTTGGGAGCACACGTTAAGAGAAGAGGAGGCAACAGGCCTGACAACACTCACCGGGTTGGTCCAAGTAATGCTGCCCCGGAGGGGGCCATGGTTATAGTTGAAAGGTTTGATGTGGAATCTGAATACTTGGATCCTGATCCGACTCGAAACATGGTGGGTGCTATAGAGGAATGTTCTAGATCAGTCTCTGGGCTCATTAAATTCTTTGAGTCACTTACAATTTTCGGAGGGGACATTATGACAGCTCCTACTGCTTCTTCGAGAAAGAGGCATGTTCATAATTTAGACTCCCAGCTAGAAGGAGGCATGACATCTTATCAGTCACCAAACTCATTCCCCTTCATTGTCTTTGATGAGGATGATTTGAGAGACATTGCTGGCCCTCATGAGGATGTTGTTTTCATAGGAGCATCTATAGGGGGCAATGAAATAAGGCGAATTCTGGTGGATACTGGAAGCTCAACCAATATCCTTTTCCTAACCACTTACAAGAAAATGAAAAACCCAGTTGTGATTCAAAAGTCGGACAGGTCAATCGTGGGCTTCACAGATGTGATCGGAGAATTCGAAGAAGAGGTGTTGTTGGGCAGGGGCCTTTTCAAGAAAATGGTTAAAATACTCTTTATCGTGGTGGATTGTCCCACTTGCTATAATGCTATTCTGGGGAGGTCTTGGCTCTCTAGGATGCATGCAGTGGCTTCAACAGTCCACCAGTGCTTAAAGTATGCTGTTCAGGGACAGGTTGGGGTTGTCCGGAGCAGCCAAAAGATTGCAAGAGAATGATATGCCACTGCCCTGGCTCCTCGAACATTGGGGGCAGTCCGTATAAATGATCAATAGCAGTTTGAGGGCCTTTCCGGGGGTGAGGGTGAGATTGATGACCCCAGAGAGACCCCTGGAGTGTTGATTCCGATTGAAGAGGTTGAAACGCACTGTTTGGAAGAAGGCAAGAGTGTCAAGATAGGGTCCAAGATGCCACCAGTGTTGAAAAAAGAAATGTTGAAATTTTTGAAATACCATCAGCACGTTTTTGCTTGGTGCAATGCTGATGTTACCGGAGTTCCATCAGAGGTGATATCCCATCACCTATCTGTCCGGAGAGATGTAGCACCAGTGGTTCAAAAGAGAAGAGCTTTCTCAAAAGAAAAGGCTGATGTCATTGTACAAGAGGTTGACAGACTCACAAAGATGGGGCACATTAAAGAATCTCAATACCCTTTGTGGACTGCCAATCCTGTCCTGGTAAAAAAGAAAAATGGCAAGTGGCGCATGTGCATTGACTTCACAGATCTCAATAGAGCTTGCCCAAAAGATTTGTATCTAGTCCCCCGGATAGATCAGTTAGTAGACTCTACTTCTGGGAACAAACTGCTTTCCTTTATGGATGCCTTCTCCGGGTACAATCAGATTCAAGTAGATCCAAAAGATCAAGAGCATACCACGTTTGTCACTGATAAGGGTCTACATTGTTACAAGGTGATGCCATTTGGGTTGAATGCTGGGGCTACTTATCAGAGATTGGTGAACAAAGCATTTGTTGATCAAATTGGAAGAAATATGGAGGTATACATTGACGATATGATGGTGAAAAGTGTGGATGAGCAGTTGCACTTGTCCGATCTCCGAGAAACTTTTGCCAACTTGGCCAAGGTAAATTTGAAATTAAACCCTGAAAAGTGTGTGTTCGGAGTGCAGTCTGGGAAATTCTTAGGGTATATCATAAGTGAACATGGAATACAGCCCGATCCAAACCAACTCAATGCCCTATTCCAAATGGAGCCTCCTCGAAACATTAAGGAAGTGCAGCGATTAACAGGGAGATTAGTTTCCTTAAACAGATTCATCTCGAGGTCTTCGGACAGGTGTGCTCCATTCTTTCAAACTTTGAAGGGTGCAAAGGGGTTCGAGTGGACCCCACAGTGTGATGAGGCATTCAATGAAATCAAGAAACATCTTTCCTCTCCCAAAACTTTGTTCAAACCAGTCGATGGGGAGACTCTCTTTGTGTATTTGGCTGTTTCAAGTTGTGCCATCAGTGCTGTTCTGGTAAGAGAGGTCGATGGGCATCCCCACCCAGTGTACAACATCAGCAAGAGCTTAATTGATGCTGAGAGGCGTTACTTGAAACTCAAAAAACTGGCATTAGCCCTGGTGATAGCTGCAAGAAAGATGAGGCCTTATTTCCAGGCTCATCCTATCATCGTCCGGAAATCTTTTCCTTTAAAGAATGTCCTTCAAAAAGCAGACATTTCAAGCAGAATGACTAAGTGGTCAATAGAATTGGCGGACTTTGACATAGACTTTGCTCCCCGGACAGCAGTTAAAGCCCAAGCTGTGGCTGATTTTCTGGTACAAAAGACAAGAAAGTCTGGATCGTCCGAACAGATGGTGGATCTAGCGCTATGGGATGTGGTGCAGGAATATGTTTAACTTCCCCTTATGGAGATAATATGTACCAGGCTATTTGTTTTGCTTTCAGAGCATCTAATAACGAGTCCGAATACGAAGCAGCTATAGCTGGGTTAAAGTTAGCCTACATCTGTGGGGCTAAGAGGGTCAAACTGCTAAGTGACTCCCAATTGCTTATCCACCATGCCTTAGGCCAATCTGAGGCTAGAAAGGAGAAACTTGTGAAATATTTACTCCTCCTCAAGAATGAAGCACTAAAATTTAAAATTGTTGTCTACGAATACATTCCCCGGGCAGAAAATGAGCTACCAGACTCATTGGCAACAATAGCATATACGGAGTCTTACCCATGGGTCCATGTGCTTGAAATCCCTTCTATTCAACTTAGTAAGGGTGAAAAAGAGGAAGTTTTTGAAATACAAGTAAAACAGCCTCAAGACTGGAGATCCCCTCTCATACAATATCTGTCCGATGGTATTGTACCTTCAGATAAATCACAAGCCAGAACATTGAAACACAAGGCCCGTGGTTTCGTTATATTGAGAGAAGTGTTGTACAAAAAATCCTATAGTAAACCTCTCCTTCGTTGTTTGGGGGATGATGAGTCACAAGTGGTCCTCTCTGAATTACATGATGGTGAGGGGTCAGTCCATTGTGGATTTAGAGCTCTAACAAGAAGAGTACTGCTCTCCGGATACTATTGGCCATCAATTATGAAAGATGCTAAGGAGTTGGTAAGAAGATGTGACCCATGCCAGAGGTACAACAATGAAATTCATGTACCAGCCATCCCTCTAGAATCCATTTCTGAGCCGATTCCCTTCACTCGATGGGGTTGGACTTAGTAGGGCCTCTCCCTGTGGCGTCCGGAGGGCGTAAAACTATAATTGTGGCCATTGACTACTTCTCAAAGTGGATAGAAGCAGCTCCCCTGGCAGGGACAACATCAAAAGCTGTTATAAAATTCATTATATCCAACATATGTTGCAGATTTGGTGTCCCACAGAAAATAACAACAGACAATGGACCATGGTTTGACAATAGAGAAATGGAAAGCTTATGTGCCTCAAGGGGTATACAGCATTGTTTTTCTTCACCTTTCCACCCACAAGCTAATGGGCAAGTTGAAGTGGCTAATAGGACCATACTGTCCGGTTTAAGGAAGAATCTGGAAGGGGCTGCTGGGAAGTGGCCTAGTTATTTACAAGAAGTCTTGTGGGACTACCGGACAACACGTGGGGCTGCAACACAAGAATCACCCTTCGCCTTGGTCTATGGAATGGATGCAGTAGCCCCCATAGAGAAGACACTCCCTTCCTTTCGTGTTCACAACTTCTCCGGACACGCTAATGAGATGGCCATCAGAAATCAACTTGATTTGATAGAAGAAAGACGGGTTAAAGCTCGCCTTAGACTAGCACACTATCAGGGCTTGATGAGAAGCAGGTTTGCTTCTAAAGTTAAAAGAAGAGATTTCCAACCAGGGGACAAAGTATTAAGGAAGGTCTTCTTACACACTAAAGAAAAGCTCTTCGGAAAGCTGGCCCCTACCTGGGAGGGTCCGTATATTGTGGTTGAAAGAATCAAGCCTGGAACTTATTGGTTGGAAGACAAAGATGGCAGGGTTCTAACTCATCCTTGGAATATTGAGCATCTTCGGATGTACTTGGAATAATACTTGTGTAAATATTTACTTGTTTGAACTTCCATGTAAATATTTGGGGGCATACTCTTTCCTCCCTTGTGGTACGGGGAGGTTTTAGTGAGGTGTCCGGATGGTTGAATAAAATTCGATGCCTTCTTCAAAATTTTCTAAGTATTTTCAAAGTTCTATCTCTTGTTATACTACCCGGACTGAAAGATCTAAGGGCTATTTAAACTCTAGCCGGAGAATTTAAACACTCTCACATTGCAACAGCTAAAAGCTACTTAAACTCTAGCTATCTAAACTAAAACAAACAATGAAAAAAGATGATGGTTTTGCAAAATAGAAACATTCATTGAACAACTTAAAATTGCCTTGGCCTTCCAAGGACTTGTGAATAAGTCAGGGTGCAGCACAAAAAAAACCTGTCCGAACAAATACCGGACACCACTACAAAAAGAGTGCCTTGGCCTTCCAAGGAATTTAGTTTGAACAAAAGATAAACTAAGTAAACCATAAATTAAGATTGAGCCTTTGAAGATGGCTCCCCTTCATCTGCTTTCTTATCCTTAAAATCGCTCCCCCCTTCGACTACCTTTTTGCCTTTGGGATCATTATCCTCTTCGCCTGGGCTCTCTCCGGTCTTCTCTTCATTATCAGATGAGGACCCACTAGAAATTCCATCCTCATCAACCATTGTATAAAATGGAAGGTCATCATCATCTACATAGAGCCATAAATCCCCCAGGGTCCTCTTCGGAAATTTTTCATGAAAAAGGAGAACCATATCAGACTTCACCCTTTGAACCAATAACTCTTCGCTTTTAATCATCTCCCTGGCATAGGCATTGATCTTGGCATTGATTGTGGCCTCTTGGTCCCTTAGCAAAGCAGCTTTCTCCTCAGCAACCTGGGTCACTGCATTTTCTAGAGCAATCTTGTCAGTGGTCAGGTTGGTAATAATCTTCTCCTTTGCAGTGGTCTCTCCCTTGAGACAGTAAGGTCCTTCTCCATCCCGGACAGCTTCTCCTGAAGATCTTTTATGGTTTCTTCTAGGGTGGCAACTTTTGTGTTGCTTTCATCTTGATTCCTCTTCAGCTCCTCATTTGCTTCCTTAAGCAAATCAGCATTGGTAGTAGCAGTACGGAGGTCTTCGGACAGCTTTTCCTTCTCAGACTTGAGGTTTTTGATGGTGTCTGCTTGACTCCGGACTTGTCTCTCCAATGTAAGAACTGGCTGCACATTACTAAGCAAGGAATGGGCTATGATGTCCTTCTCACTAGAGACAATGAAAGTCTTACCATTAAAATTGACTGTATTGGAGCTGCTTGGAGGAACGTAGGGCCCTACGAATTCATCTCTGGGAAGGCCAAGGAAATACTCACCAAGCCCAGCTAGACCAGTGATGTCCATTCCATCGAGGTTGAGATCTCTCCCTTCTACCTCATCGGTATGAAAGTCTCTTGGGATCTCTTCGGCCAGCGTTGGGTCAGAGGGGTCAGTGGGGAAAGAAGGCTCCGGATCCCGGAGAGCAAGCTTATCTCCTTGGGAAGTCTTTTTCTTCTTGGCTTCCCGATCAGCGCCTTCACCTGTTTGCTTGCGAGTCCTCTTGGGAGCCCTTGGAGGTTTTGGGAGGTCTACTTCCTGCCTTTCAGTCTCTTGCTCCACCACTTGCAAGAGGGCTGCATCAATCTGAACCTGGTCCGGCCCCTCCGGGTCTGTTGGGGCATCCTTCTCAGCGTCGCTCGCCACCTTTTTGCCTTTTCTCGTGTCTTTCATTTTGCTTGGGGCTTTGGCCCGGGCAGGCAGGTAGAGTGTCCCATCTAGTTCATGAGACCTTCTAAGCACAGTGTCTTCAGGAGGCTGGGTGGTGAGCTCCTCCCAAGTTAGGTCTCTCCAACCTGTGGTGTTCCACAGGTGAGACCTTGCCAGATTTCCAGGGGTGAAGGATTTGTGGAATCGATTCTCCCAGTTCTCTGCGGCCCAAGCATTGATTTTGCCACAGGTAACCTGTCCGGCCTTCAAATAATCCCCGAACTCCTTTGGCAGTTCTGTTAGAATAAAAGAGAGACTGGTTAATTCAAACTAACTTTAAAAAAAACGGACAGAGATTTAAAGTAAGAAACTTACGGTCACTCCTCCACCTACTCCTGAGGAGGCTTGGGTTCTCTCCGGCCTTGATTTTCTTGTCGTTTTCCCAGGCGCCACTAACAAACAAAAATTGGCTCCTCCATTTGCTCTCCGACTCCAAGAGATCATCAACAGCCTTGAGATCGTTCCCCATATTGAAATGGTAGAAGGGAAATTGGTGATGCTTGCAAAGGTTAGCCACTGCTGCGAACTCTTCCATAGGAAGAGGGATCCCAAACAACCTAGATGCCATGATGCATGACATCAAAGTAAACCAGTCATTGGGGCTCAGCTGGCTCGGGCAGAGCTTGACCAGGTGGAAGTATCGAACGATCTCCGGGTCCAGTGGAAACCTGAGTCCCCAATTAAATAGCTCTGTAAAGAAGACTATTTCATTTCGCTTACAGTCCATAGGGGTCTCCGGATCAATAGGGATCCTTATCTTCACATTTTCTGGGATCCCCCATTTTGTGCGCATTCGACCCAGGTCAGAAGTATGGATGAATGCATACTTGGTCTTCTGCAAGGCCAAGAGGTACTTGAGCTCAACTCTGTGAAAGCACGGCCCCACCTTCCCCTCAAGGCCCTCCGGCAGGTCCGGATGCCTCAAGTACAAATTTTCCTTGCCTTTTTTGGCAACAGCAACAGCATTTTCAGTCTGGCCGGAGGACTCAGACTCGAAAGGGACCTCTTCAGCAAAGTTCTTCATCCTCTCCTCCATAATTGTTGAGGGAATGTCTGTGGTAGAGGTCCGGGGAGGGTTAAAGCTTGGCTCAGCCTGGCTTCCGGACTATTGACCTTCTGTGTTTTTATGACTTCTCACCTCAGGTTGGGGCTCGGAGGCAGAAGTCTCTCTTGGAGGTACCGAGCTGCTGGCCTCCGGACCAGATAGCCTCTCCCGGGGAGCTCTAATGGGCACTCCAGACCCAGAACCACTGTTTTTCGCCCTCGATTTGGAGGGAGTATTCTTGGAGGCTAGTCCCTTAACTAACCGGCTTGGCCTATTAATAACTAGTTTCTCCGGAGAGTGATCAGAGTCAGATCCCATAGCTATAAAAGAAGAAGGTTTCCTAACGCTTGTAACAGTAACTCCTGGCTCAACCACAGGTATTGACTCCTGGACTGAGGAACCAGAGACTATGGGTGAGAGGGTGGCTTGAAAGATTTTTTTGGGCTTAGTACCTTTGGAGGAGGACGAGCCTCGATCTGACTCTGTAACAGAAGCAACTGGTCTCTCAACAGGTGATGATGGTAGACCTGCTGCTATTCGTCTTTCCTTCTCGACCTTTTGTGCTTTCTCCAACTCCGAAAGGTTGAGCCAACCACCTTTGATCAATGATGTTCTTGCTGTAAACATAAACTGCCAATGAAACTTTTTGCTTTAGAGAGAGAGAAAGCTCTGAGTAAATTTGCAGAGTAAATGTGAAAGAGATGGTAAAACAGTGGAAAATGAGTTTGAATTTATAGTGAAACTGAGAAAAATGAGTTGATTCCTAGGAGAATTCAAAAAGTTTGGCAATGATTAAAAGACGGCGCTGATGTCACTATTTGTAATTAAAGAGGTTACTTGTTGGAGAAGGTGGTGCGAAATTCAAGGTGAAAAAATGGCTGGAGTGGCCAATCAGAAAGCGACACGTGTCCCACTAACTCTGGCAAAAACCGTTTTGAATTCGTAAAGCTTAACCTGTCCGGGTATACCCATAGTTTTGTCCGGGTTGAGAACCACTTCAGACATCGGACTGTTTTTCAGTTCTTTGAAAAGAATACTTGCTCAAACACCTAAAAAAGGGGCTCCTGATGAGTCCGAATTCAGCATGCTCCCCGGACAGGGCAAATCGGTCTAGTCTCTCCGAATACCGGACAGGTTACATGGACATGGATCGAACAGGTCACTTGGACCGGACAGGTTACTTTGAACACAATGAACTTAAGGCTGTTCGAACTATGACAAAAGTACTAAAAAACCTAAACACTTCCTGACTAAGCTACTTGCTCTCCTGCTTAGAGCTCATGGGTCTTTGAACATGACCCGAAAGCCCATAAGGGCCCAAACATCATACTATATATACCCAACCACCAGCATTAACTAGGGGTAATGAGAATTAACTGCTACCAAGCTGCTTAATTATCTCTCCACTTTATACTCTCTACTCTAACCGTTAAACACCCAAGCACCACCATTAAACACCCTCACACCACCTTAAAACACCACTTGAAATTACCAGACTACCCTCAGGCAATTAATATCCACACCAGTATGCAAAGTCTTACGAGTTATACATTATAAGTCTACTACACATCTGCAAACTACTATCTCACCATTATTTATTTCATCATTTCAAATTCTACTATCACCTCACTATCTTAATCCCACAAAATCTCACTATGATCTCACTATCTCAATCCCATATGGGTTATATATATATATATATATACCATCAACCACACATTGGTTGATGGGCCTTGCTCCAATAACCCGTTTCTTAAACCCTAAACTTCTCCTTCATCTCTCCCATCTTCAAGCTTTCGTCTTTATCCTCAAGGAATCCGTAACGGATTCAGCTACTTCTTAGCCTCATCTCGATACTAATCAAACCTTTCCCTCTTTAAAAACTGGTCCCAAATCTCAGCCATTTCATGTAACATCTCTGACGACTCGCCAGAAGACCATTCTTCATCTCCAAGACAAACTACAACCAACAAATATGTTAATTCTCAAAACAACATCTTCCTCAAGCTCCAAAACTCATTTCACTCGAACACTCCTCTATGATATCCTCAAAAGAATAATTCCCATAGCTCATTGGATCTCGACCTCTAGACCAGAAGATACAATTCAATCCTATGTCCGAAGAGTCTCCCTTCAATCATTAGAAATGAGCATAAAGCCCTAATCAATAACTTTTAGCATGACGCGATGGACTACCAGACTACAGACAGCCTTTTAGCAGTCATATTCAGAGATATATATATAAGTCTTCACTAACCCTCTACTCTAAATTCACGCTCATAGCTAAATTGGCATATATGAAACCAAAAATATCTGATTTTAGGGAATTTTTAGGTTCATTTTATTTCTCTGGTCAAGTACCATATTCATATATATGACTATAGACGTATATTTATAGAGCTTCGCAACTTAATATACTTAAAAACTCTATAGAAGAGAAATGTCTACTATGTAGGCAATTTTCTTTCAGAATCTTAAAATGGAAACCGTCATTTAATCTAAAAGTGGAATCCCATGAGAGTCCAGTTTGGGTCATATTACCTCAAATCCCTGAGTTTCTATATAATCTTGACACCATTAACCAGATAATAAAAGAATTGGTTTGTTTTAACTACACGGATTCCATCAAATAACCGAGCTAGCTTTAATTATGTTAAAGCTCTTCTTATTGTTTATTCATCCAAAGTTCTTCCCCAAAAACTCTTGATAGGTTTTGAGGAAGATTATGGTTTTTGGCAACCCATTTCATATGGCTCTATGCCCAAATATTATAACTCCTGTAAACACATTGTTCATAGTAAAGAAACCTATAATAAAATTCAAAAGAATCTTGAAAGGTTAGTTGCTCTTGACAAGTAGCCAACTTCTAACCTTGTTCCAAATTCTCTTAAGGAATTTTGGGTCCAAAAGGTTAATAAGAAATATGATATCTTAGATCAGAAAAATAATAAAACTCTTCAAACCATGTTATAGCTGAAAACTCTCTCACCTCTATTGATATCTTGAACACCTCCCCTCATAATGTCTATGAACCTCCAAACGTCAATGAAATCATCTTAACTTCATCTAAATCTCCATTCATCTCTCTTGGTTCCTTCCTCATTGCCTCAACCAAAACCATTAGTGTTTCCATACAGATATCCGAATTAGGTTCTTCTCTAATTCCTTGTCAGGATCCCCTTAATCCATCGATTCTTGTCCCAAACATACTCAAACCAAATGATCAACAAGATCTTCATCTCAACACTTTAAATGAATATTTCAACCCTATGCTAGAATGCCATAGGCACTGGAAATAAAGGTACAATTAGAATACTTAAGTTCATCATCAAAATATAAAAAATAGATAGCATTATATTCAAGAGCCAATGATCTCTATTGATAAAATTGACCTAATCAAATTCAAACTTGGCTTCCAATCTGGCTTTACAAATCTTAACAATAAAATCTGGATCTTGTTCAATAATGAATTTCATTAAATAACTTTAATCAACCATGACCCATTTATCCATTTGAAAGTAAAACATTACTCTTGTAATAAAGAGGCCATGATCACAATCATATATGCCAAATACACTAGAATTTAGAGAATTGGCCTTTGGGAAAACCTTAAGAACATGTATGAACCTCAAACTGAATGGATGTTGGTTGGAGGCTTTAATGTGATCTCTAATGCCAATGAACAATCATCTAGCACTACCCTTGACCTTAGGGCTATAAATGATTTTAACAACATGTTGTTGAACTGTAAATTGGAAGATCTAGTTTACACTTGATCTAATTATACATGGTCAAATAACTTCAAATGGAAGCGCATTAACACGATGCTTCATAATGCAGCCTTGAGCGAATATTTTGCCTCAACAAAGGTGAAACATCTGGCCAGAACTGGCTCAGATCATTCACCTTTGTGCATAACCTTATCCAATACCAGCATCTTTCCTAAACCTATCTTTTAAATTTCTAAACATGTGGCTCATCCATAATGATTTTCTCCCTTCTGTTGAGACCAATTGGTTCATCCCCATCTATGGTAACCCAATTTATTTCTTTTGGGGCAAATTAAAAAGATTGAACAGAAATTAAAAACATGGAACAAAGATGCTTTTGGTAACATCTTTGACACCATTGATAATGCTAAAGAAAATGTTAAATTACTCCTCTAATTGGGCTAGTTCAAGAGATAAAAATACTAAAGCATTTCACAACTATGTCAAAAAAAATTCAAAAGAAACTTGATATACAGAATTAAAGTCAATGGCCAATGGACTGAAAACCAATCTCAGATTGTGAATTCAGCCATTGACCATTTCTAAAATCTCCTTAAAGTCAAGCTAATCATCCTAACTCATCTGACAGTAAAAAGTTCATCCCTAAAATCATCAGTGATCAAGACTATAAAAATATGCTCATCATTTCTAATGAAGAAGAAATTCTTCATTTTATCAACTCCATATTATACCAATCTTATTGGATAATCATTAAAGATTATTTTTGCAATGCTATTAAAACCTTTTTAATGGTTTCTCTGCCCGTGAAAGCATTTTTACCACTACAATATGTTTGATCCCCAAAAAAATATGCTTCATGCAACTTGCAAGACTATAGACCGATTAGTCTCTACTCAGTTTTCAACATACTTATCTCCAAAATCATCAACAATAGAATTGTCAAGTTACTACTTAAGATCATCTCTCTAGAATAATATGGCTTTGTTGGTTTTAGACAGATTAATGAACACTCTTTAATGTCTTAAGAAATGGCTCGTGATATCAATACAAACATTCGAGGCAATAACTTTATTCTTAATCTTGACATGTCAAAATCATTTGACAGAATAAGCTCTTATCACATGTATTTTTAGTCCGGTATAAGCTTTGAATTTATGTATCTTGTTCTTGAATGTTGTGGTTTTAATAAACAATTTATAGACTTTATCAAAAAAAAGTATTGAATCTGTCAAATTCTCTATGATTAGTGATCCTTTACCACCCACCTTATTCATCATTGATGAAGAATTACTTGTTAGAGGCATTAAAAACTATTTTCTTGATGAAGTAGGTTTCACATTCATGTTCTTGCTTATGCTAATGTTGTAATCATTTTCATGAATGGTTTCATCATTAATATAAAAAACTTTACAATTTACTTGAATACTAACAAACAATCTTAACAAATAAAAAACTGTGTTCATTACTTCAAATAAGTAGAAATAGGATCAACAATATATCTAATTTTATGGTTTCAACCATAGCCACATTTCTTTCTTTCAAATATCTGGGCATTAATATTCACAAAAATAATCATATCATTCTCAACTTCTGCGAGCAAACATGTAATAGTCCTAACTTTGTAATTTAGGCAATCAATACTCTCGTGAACACATTTTTATAGGGCTATAAAGCATCTCTTAAGTATATCATCTTGTCCATTCAAGAGGGAGAACACATTGCTGTTGCTTATTGTCATGCTGCAGATACTATCAACAGGGAACTTCTCGAGGGAGAACACATTGCTCGTAAGAAGCTTTCGTCTACACATACTTCTCGAGGGAGAACACATTGCTCGTAAGAAGCTTTCGTCTACACATACTTCTCGAGGGAGAACACATAGCTCGTAAGAAGCTTAACTTCTGAAAGAGTCCTACTCTCTTTTCTTTTACACGCTGATGTTTGTATTCTCAACTGCCAGTACCACGGCCTAATAAGTAGCGCTGAATTTGCTGCGAATTATCAAGACCTCTCAAGACCAACTACATGACAGGGATGACAACGCACATGAATTTGCTTAATTTGATGCCACAAACCAAACTTGTATTGCTATACAGAAAGGAATAAGAATGATAAAAAAAAAACTTCAATTCCTTCTGGGAGGTTTTTTGGAGCCCAAGCAACACTTCCTCACTAAAATTTCAAGAAGAAAACATGGAAGAAAACAAACCATTTGTGGCATATTTATTAAAATTCTCACTACCAGCACAAACATTTTGAGACTCTTCCACGCTGAACTTGTAAAACGAATAAAATAGCAGCATAATAGAGAACAAAATATAAAGCTGTTGTTTGGCTTCACCGTCTAAAAAAGAGAGAGGAAGTTGATTACAGCACCAAGAACTATACGAGTTAATCAGACCTTTGCATAACCAATATAAGCAAGAGTATAGTGAACTCAAAAGCAAACGAATGCTTGAATTATCAAAAAAACAATATATAACTCAGACGAATCCGGTACATGAAAGATATAGAAATCCAAGGAGGTTCATCCTGTAAACAGGAACCTTAGATCAGCTACACCTCAATCATCGAATAGATCATCATCGAAATCATTATAAATAAAAACATAAAGCGACGCTCAGAAAATCAAACAGCTTATCAATCAAGAATTCTCTGAAGCAGAACTGGCATAAGAGCTGTGAAAACTAATCATCATAGCCAAAATTACAATACAGAACAAAAAAATATAAAATCCAAACTAAAATTGTTGACTCATATTAAGAAATTCAACCATTTTTATCGTTTATGCTTCACCGATTTCTTTCAGAAGCGCGGATAGTTTCAAATCATCGCCAACGAATTCAATAAACAAACAATACTGCAGATAACGAATCTAGAGAAAGAAAATGCATCCACGTTTTGACACCACGTTTTGACACCGCATAGATCTATAATTGCCTCCATGACTAGCTATACTTCCGGTGGTTAAATCGGCGAAAACAAGCTAAAGGTGGAGAGGCGAATATGTCAACAACTAAACAGATTCAAAGGTAAACAAACATGTATTTATGTATGTAGCCATTGCTTAGACACAGCTAATCCGTGAAATTCGAAGGGAGCTGCAACACGAACGGCGACACTATAGCACAAGCTTTGGGGCTTTACTCTACATTTTTTTCTTTCGGAAAAGCCCGGGGGCTCGTGCATATATATGTATGGAAGAAATTTAAAACTACAAAAACAAAATAAGGATCATAAAGAGTTGATAACTTCTGAAGGCGACGACATAATTATAAAGTAATATAAGATTTAACGAAAGAAAGGAAGGAGATGATGGTTACAGGGACGCTTTTCGTTGATATAAGAGTAGAGATAGTTGTTAGGGTTTTGCCTCCCTAACAGAGTTTGCCTCGTCCGATGGGCTCCGTTTTATTTTCTTTAGGCTTTTCATTTTGGACGGGAAGGCCTCACTTAGGCCTTAAAGCCCTCAGCCGTTGTTATTCTTAAATGAATGAATAGATTTTTGTTATTTTTTATTTAGTCATTCTATTTCGATTTCGATTTCACGTTAATGGTTTTGACTCGACAAAATTTATAAATTTGATACATGAATTGTAAAATTTATAAACTTAGTTCCTCCATTTTATAAAATTTATAAATTTAGTCAACGTAGTCAAGAAAAAGGTCAGTCACGATGGACTAAATTTATAGATTTTGTCAAGCTTCATGATGGTAAAAAGTATTGTGATGGTAGAATTGGAAGATCTCTTAGTAATTTAGTATTTAAGGTTTTTGTAGAGAGTAGTAAGAGAAAAGAGTTGCTTGTATTTAATATTTTAGGAGAAAGTTTATATGATCCATAGGTCGTGCGGGTCGGATCTTATATTCGGGTCAATCACATGATCCCAAGCCCAAGAAATAATGTGTTATGCAAACAACTAAGTCATAGGTCCACTTGAGTTTTATTCATTCTGCCTGAATTGCCTCTTTAGATAAAAACCGAATTACTTTAATACTCCCCGTAGATATTTAATCTAATCATATGGCCCCTTTAGCTCTTTACGAAGCGTTTAATGTCGTAAACAAAATCTAAAATCTATCCAAAGTATATTATCAAAACTATTCTTATAGAACAGTCACGACTTTAAACGGTTGGTTTTTTTTATGACGCATGTCATGCAATTACTTGGAGAAACCGAACGGTTTCTTCCTTGGAAACGGCATCTATTTGCCAAAAATGAAACTAACGCCTAATTTTCATAGGCTCCTAATTATCACTATTAGCTTGTCTTCTCTAGTAAATTACTTGATTAGTTTTATTTATATATAAGATTAATTTTCATTATTGTAGTAAGAAAAAAACAAACTCATTTTCATAGTTTTAGAGAGATAAAGCTTTTTTAACTTTTACCCAAATTCTCCTTCGATTCTTCTTGTTCTATTTCAAAGATTTGTATGTTCACATCTAGAACATCACTTATTGAAGGAGGTTGGCTTAATGTATCAGATTTAGAACAAGAAAAGAAAAAAGCTAGAATCGTCGCCAGATTATCCGCTTATCTGGTGACACAAATCCAAGAGTCAAATGGAAACTCCTCATCTCATCAAGTAAACGTTCTTTCGTTTCTAAATTTAGCCATTCTCATCAATCTTCCTCAGTTAGTAATCAACCTGCCTAGAAAACTAAGGTTTCTACCAAACAAGTTATTAGCAACCGTAAACCTAAAATAACCTTCATTGCCATATGGTAATATGTTGGAGAAAACTTATTTGACTCATCCAACAACTTCCTCTGTTGAGGTACTTCCTTCTGAGAAAGATAACACTGATATGCAGGTAGGTGATCACGTAGAGATGGATCCCCATATAATGGATGAAAAAAATAAAATACAATGGTGAAGATACGTCTTTTGAGACATCGGACTACACTCGGGATGATAAAAAAAACAAAAACAAATAAAGAAAATCCCAATGGTATAATTTGAACCACTTCCAGAATGTCGGGTTGGAAAGGTCGGGCCTAACTTTACCAAATTTAACGTCAATTATCTGCTAGGTATGTAGAGAATATCTTATATGTACACCCACACAACTAATATGGGTAAACTTCAGAGCGAATGGGGGTTTCATGAATCAATTAAAGTCCGGATTCCAATCATTGAAGAAACTCTGATGGACTGCAAGGCGGGTGAGTTGGTGGTGCATTCATAAGTGCTCAATTGGGGTCTCAAGTTCCCTATGAACCAATCATTAGGTATTTTCACTTGGTAAAACTATGCCCGAGTCAACTCAGCCCTAGCGCGTGGTTTACCTTTCTGGCCAACATTATAGCTTCAATGATTCTGATGCCCTTGGAGCAGTTTGTTGTTATGGTTGGTTTATGTCAAAACAGTAACATTTCCTTATACTATTTTATTATGGTGAATGATTACAAAATAGTAAATGACTTATTATAAGTTGATAGACCATAAAGAACCCAATTTATTTTCATTAGTGGGTCTTCAGGGAATGGAAAAAAGATTACCTTTAAGGGTAATTTGACAATGCTTACCAGATATTAGAAGTCTTCATGTAAGTATTTCTTACTTTAATGCTTGGTTTTTTTTGTTGGTCCTCACACCGGTTCTCACATTATATATAATTGGCAGTATTTTCAAAGTTATTCTCCCAATATCAGTAAATGGGAAAGTCGCTTTTACTAAACTGCATCAATAGACGGTCGAAAATGGTCAAATGGATTCCATAACTGTTTTACTACATGAAATATGGTGAGAGCTCACATATGGATGACAAATCTGATTTGTGAGCTCTCATGGGAATAATTTACTACCTCTATCCATCTACTAAAATTTTCTACATGGTAGGAAAAGAGCTCCTAGTCATCTTGATAAGATCAAGAAACAGAGAAAGAAATAGATAAAAGAGGACGTTGAAAATGGGGCACTGCCTCAAGTAATCCCCGAAGTGGGAAGCATGGCACCGGATGAAATAAATGCAGCTCTTTTAGAAGCTGTTGCAGCCACAGTGGATGAGATTCAAGATCTCGGGCATGGAAATCTGATACCATTTGTTGAGAATATGGGTATCGCATATTTCGTCTTCGTATACTAGTAAGAACAATTTGATCTTCACACTAGTATGATATTATCTGTCTGTGTCGGGAAGGCTCGCATGGATTTTCTTTTGGTCCACTTCCAAAAAGTATCATACTAGTTTAGATATGTTTTTACTTATATGCCATTAATTATTCTCATGTTTAACCGATGCGGCATTTGAGACTTTGGTCGCCACCCTTCATGAGTCCGGATTTTCTCACCACTCCCTGTAGAAACCGGACAGGGGCAATTCGGACAAAAACCACCCACTGAACCATCCGAACAGGACTAATATACTAAAAACTAAATCACTTCATGACTAAGCTAATTACTTACTTGCTTAATAACTAATGAGTTTTTGAACTCGGCCTGAATTCATAAGTATGACCCGAAAGCCCATATGGCTCATAATTAAGGGTATAAATACTCAACCACTTTCATTTAATGAGGGTAATGAACATTTAATACAACCAGACAGCTCAAATATCTCACTACAAACTACCCAAAAATTAAATACCCTTGAAACATCACAAAACATCTGACTAAATTACCCTCAGACCGAAATTATCCTCACCAAATTGGCGACCACATTGGGAGAAGAAGATGCCTGAATTTAGCATTCGAAACCATCAAGAAAAATCAGTTCGGATGAATCCGGACGAGCAAGAAGTGCCACCAGCTTTGGCAGAAGTAGTGGGAGAAAATGATGAATATACGATTTGAGGAGCTACTAGAAGATTCTGAGTCTGAAGATGAAGTTGAAGAATCCTTGTCATCCTGCAGTGATGAAGGCTGTTCTAAAAAGAAACAAAAGTTGGTCAAAAAGTACTCACGAAAGAGGGACAAGCATGGAAGGTTGAAGAGGCATCTGGGTAAAGGATCGTCTCACAGTCATAGTCATGGTCGGAGACACGTAGACCGCTTGTTAATGGATCCCTTTGCCTTCCATGATAAGTCAGGTATCTTTGCAACTCCCAACAAAGATACTGTATTTAGTCGTGGCTGGAATTGGAGACAATCTCCATTTTCCTCCAAGATACTGTCCGGGAACCTTTCTAAGAGGTTTGACAGTACAAAAATGGAAAAATATGATGGCAGTAAAGATCCAGATAACCACTTGGAACAATTCAAAAAATTTATGATGAATTTTGATGATGACGATAAGTTACTCGGTCGAGCATTCTCCCAATCTTTTACGGGGAGTGCTTTGAAGTGGTACAATAGTCTGCCACAAGGCTGCATCAGGAATTTCGACACTTTTTGGGTGGCTTTCCGAAGGCAGTTCATTGGAAGTAAAGAAGTAAAAGACAATGGAGACACTATTATCCATTGTGCCCAAGAACCAAAAGAATCTTTGAAGGAGTACATAAGTCGTTTCGTGAAAACCAAAAATGGATTAGCTGATTGCTTTGAACAAGTGGCAATAACTTCTCTAAGGTAGGGTTTGAATCCTGCCAATTTAGCTGATTCAGTAACCAGGAAAAAGGTCATGACATGGGGAGGTTTACTGAATCAAGTCGGCAAACAGATTAATATGGATAAAACAAAGAAAACCAGAGTGCACTGGCAAGTGAGATCTGCCCCTGCCGCACCAAATCAAAACCAGAATCAGTCTGGGTATAAGGCCAAGGAAGCCGGACAGGGTCAAAACAGAGCCAAGGCTCAATCCCATCCAGCTGCACCAACCCAGAGCCAGTAATCTAGAAATAAGCGGGGGCATTGGGTTCAACCGGAGTGGCTTGCTAAGTTGAAAGAAAACATAGCCACCATTTATGATAAAACGAAAGACGAAGTCCATTTCAGAAAGTCGGCTGCATTACAATCTCCCAGAAAAAGTCGAAATAATAGTTTTTACCAGTATCACCATGATACTGGTCATACCATTGAAGATTGCATTGCATTGAAACAGGAAGTGCATAATTTGATTGAGAGAGGGAACTTGGGGGGCCTATGTTAAAAGAATAAGTGGAAATAGACCTGATAATGCTCATCGGGCTGGCCCGAACAATGTAGGGACATCGGCTATGGATGGGGCTATGATGATAATTGAAAGGTTTGATGTAGAATCAGAATATTTGGATCCTGATCCAACTCGAAACAAGGTGGGTGTTATCACAGAGCATTGCAAGACGGTGTCCGGTCTCATCAGCTTTTTCGAGTCACTTACAATTTTTGGGGGAGACACCATGACTGCACCAACCGCTTCTTCGAGAAAGAGGCACGTTCATACTTTAGCTACCCAACTGGAAGGAGGCATGACTTCCTATCAATCACAAATTCCATTTCCCTTTATTGTTTTCGATGAGGACGACTTGAGGGACATTGCTGGTCCCCATGAAGATGATGTTGTCATAGGAGCATCCATTGGGGGCAATGACATAAGACAAATTTTGGTGGACACCGGAAGTTCAACCAATATTCTCTTTTTGACTTCCTACAAAAAAAATGAAGAATCCAGCAGTAATTCAGCGTTCGAACAGGTCAATTGTTGGTTTCACTAGAAGCTCAGCAGATGTGATCGGGGAGTTCGAATATGAGGTTTTGTTGGGCAAGGGCCCTTTTAAAAAGATGGTTAGAATACTTTTTATTGTGGTGGATTGTCCCACTTATTATAATGCCATTTTGGGGAGATCTTGGCTCTCCAGGATGCATGATGTGGCCTCAACAGTCCACCAATGTTTGAAATATGATGTACAAGGACAAGTGGGAGTTGTTCGAAGCAGAAAAAAAGTGACAAGAGAGTGTTATGCAACAGCACTGGCCCCTCGAACGTTGGGGGTAGTCCGAATAAGTGGGGAATAACAGTTTGAGGGGCCATCTGGGGGAGAGGGTGAAAATGATGACCCTAGAGAGACCCCTGGCATTTTAATACATATTGAAGAACTTGAAACTCACTCTCTAGTTGAAGGGAAAAATTTCAAGATTGGGTCCAAGATGACATCGGAATTAAAAGGTAAAATGTTAGCTTTTTTGAAAGACCATCAGCATGTTTTTTCTTGGTGCAATGCTGATGTAACCGGAGTACCAGCAGACATCATATCACACCAACTATCTATCCGGAGGGATATAGCACCTGTTGTACAAAAGATGAGAGCTTTTTCCAAGGAAAAAGCCGATTTCGTAGTTCAAGAGGTTAACCGGCTAATCAAAATGGGGCACATAAAGGAATCTCAATACCCTTTATGGATAGCCAATCCGGTATTGGTAAAGAAGAAAAATGGTAAGTGGCGTATGTGCATCGATTTTACAGATCTCAACAGAGCTTGCCCAAAAGATTTATATCTGGTCCAATCCGATAAGGTCCATCAAGAACATACTACATTTGTCACTGATAGGGGCCTCCATTGTTACAAGGTGATTCCGTTTGGGTTAAAAAATGCTGGGGCTACTTATCAGAGGTTGGTAAATAAGGCTTTTGCTGATCAGATTGGAAGAAACATGGAAGTCTACATCGATGACATGATGGTAAAAAGTGTGGATGAAGAGCTACACTTGGCAGATCTCCAGAAAACTTTTGCCAACTTGGTGAAAGTAAATTTAAAATTGAATCCAGAAAAGTGTGTCTTCAGAATACGGTCCGGAAAATTCTTGGGGTATGTGATAAGTGAGAAAGGGATACAGCCCGATCCATACCAACTTAATGCTTTACTACAAATGGAGCATCCTCGGAATATTAAAGAAGTACAAAGATTGACAGGGAGGTTGGCTGCGTTAAACCGTTTTATTTCAAGGTCTTCGGACAGGTGCGCCCCATTTTTTCAAACTTTGAAAGGTGCAAAATATTTCAACTGGTCTCCACAGTGTAACGAGGCTTTCGACAAAATTAAGAATCACTTATCTTCCCTTAAAACCTTGTTTAAACCAATTGAGGGAGAGACCCTCTTCGTATACTTAGCAGTTTCTGATTGTGCTATAAGTGCCGTATTGGTGAGAGAGGTGGATAATTATCCTCGTCCGGTGTACTATATCAGCAAAATCTTGATAGATGCAGAAAAACGGTATTTAAATCTTGAAAAATTAGCACTAACCCTAGTAATTGCTGCAAGGAAAATAAGGCCGTACTTTCATACTCATTCTGTCATTGTCCGGACGTCTTTTCTCTTGAAAAATGTCCTTCAAAAGGCAGACATTTCAAGTTAAATGACCAAGTGGTCAGTAGAGCTAGGAGACTACGACATTGATTTTTCCCCTGGAACAGGAGTCAAAGCTCAAACTGTGGCTGACTTCTTAGTTGAATTCCATTCAGACAGGGATACTAAGCAAGCAACCGGTGTAAAAGATAAAAAGTATGGGTTATCCGGACTGATGGTGGATCAAGTACCATGGGTTGTGGTGCAGATTTGGGGTCCACAGAAGATAACTACAGACAATGGGCCATAATTCGACAACAAGGAAATGGATAATTCATGTGCTTCTAGAGGCATCCAACACTGATTCTCTTCTCCTTTCCACTCACAGGCAAATGGTCAGGTTGAAGTGGCCAACAGAACCATCTTGTCCGGTCTTAAAAAGAATCTAGAGGGAGCTGCTGGAAAATGGTCAAGTTATCTACAAGAAGTATTATGGGCCTACCGGACCACTCCTGGGGCTGCAACACAAGAGTTTCCCTTTGTCTTAGTGTATGGAATGGATGCCATAGCTCCCATAGAGGCTACTCTCCCTTTATTCGAGTTCATAATTTTTCCGAACACGCTAACAAAGTGGCAGTCAGAAGTCAGCTTGATTTGATGGAAGAAAGAAGAGTTAAGGCTCACCTCAGAGCCACACACTATCAGGGTTTGATGAGAAGCATATTTGCTTCTAAAATCAAAAGGAGGGATTTTCAACAAGGGGATAAAGTATTGAGGAAAGTCTTCCTACATACCAAGGAGAGACAGTTCGGCAAGTTAGCTCCAACTTGGGAAGGACCCTATGTGGTCAATGAAAAGCTTAAGCATGGGGCATACCGGCTCCAAGATAAAGATTAAAGGATTTTGAATCACCCCTGGAATATCGAACACCTCCGGTTGTATTTAGAATAAACTATGTAAATATTTACTTGTTTAAAGTCCATTTAAATATTTGGGGGCATACTCTTTCCTACCCTGGTGGTGCGGGAAGGTTTTAATGAGGTGTCCAGGTTTTTAAATAAAATTCGATGCCTTCTTGAAAAATTCGAAGTGGTTTGACTAGCAGTTCGATTTAATTCGATGACGTGATGACTATTTTAACATGTGTCATCGGAGAATTCGAACACTCTCACTTTAAAACACTTATGAAATAACTAAAGGCCATTTGAACACAAGACGTCAAAATTAAATAATAGGTAAAGATAAAATTGTCTGGTAGATACCGGGGAGTGATATTGAAAATATAAAATGCCTTGGTCATCCAAGGACTTTGAAGTTTTTAAGAGAGAAGATTTATCCGGTAAAATGCCGGACACGATTACAAAAATGCCATTGCCATCCAAGGACTTTAGTTCAAACACAAAATTAAAAGATAGTTGGCATTTTGGGGACTTTAATTCTTAGATGTCCCAGCTTCACTTGATTTCTTCTTGGGATCAATAGGTTCCTCATCTGGACTCTCTCCGGTCCTTTCATCTTCATCAGTGGTGTCATCCCAACCACTGGAATAACCACGCTTATCACCATCAGCCATAGTATGGTGAGGAAGGTCTTCGTATTCCACGAATCGCCATAAGTCCCCGAGTGTCCTCCTTGGAAATTTCTCATGAAAGAGTAGGACCATGTCTGACTTGACCTCAGCATATCTTTGCTCTTGGGAGTCTATCACGTCGTTGGTATACGCATCAATCCTAGCTTGGATTGTCCTCTCCTGCTCCTTTAGCAAGTCATCTTTCTCTTGTTTAACTTGGGACACAGTATCTTCAAGCGATATCTTGTCATTTGTCAAGGTCTGAATGACGTCGTCTTTGGCCTTCACCTCCTCTTTCGAAGCAGAAATATTTTTCTCCAAGTCAGAATACTTGGATTGAAGTTTTGTGACAACCCCTTCTGAAGTGGCCAGCTTGGTGGCCAAGTCCTCCTTCCTCTTTATCAACTCTTTATTTTCTTTCTTTAATTCCTCGAGACTCTGCTTGATTGTAAGGAGGTCGTTGGACAAACTTTCATTTTCATAATTGAGCATGTTGATGATGGCTGACTGGTTTCGTACTTGCTTTTCTAAGTTGAGCACTAGCTGAATGTTGCTTAACAAGGAATGGGTCACCACATCTTTCTCCCCTGAAACAGAAAAAGAGTTACCGTTAAAGGTGACCATGTTCGAGGAGCTTGGGGGAAGGTAAGGGCCATCAAAATCATTCTTCTCAAGGTCATTGAAGTAAAGACCAATCCCTTGAAGCCCACTGATGTCAACTACATCGATGTTGATGTACCCTCCGGCGCCCTCTCAGGTGTGAAAGTCAGTTGGGATTTCCTCTGCTTGAGTTGGGTCTGTTGGGTCAACCAGAGGAAGAGACTCCGGAGGCCGGAGAGCAACTTCATCTCACTTGGAGGTTTTCTTCGTCTTGGCCTCCCTATCTCCACTTTCTACTCCCCATTTTTTGTCTTTCTTGGGAGCCTTTGGGGGCTTTGGAGATCCAACCACCTCTTTAATACTTTCATTCTCTACCACTTGTAGCAAAGCATCATCGATTCTTCCTTGTTCCTGCCCCTCTGGACTTGCAGGGGCAGTTTCCTCAACATCACTTGGGTTGACTTCAGCCCCACCTTTCTTAGCCTTGCCTTTCTTGCCCTTCATTTTACTTGGAGCTTTAGCTCTGCCCGGCAAGGCCAGCTTTCTATCTTTTCCATCAGTCTTCTGAAGAATCACCCCCGGAGGGGGTGGAGTGGTTAACTCCTCCCAAGCCAAGTCCCTCCGGCCGGTGGTATTCCAGAGATGGGATCTTGTCAGGTTGCCTCCGGTAAAACAGTTTTGGAAGCGGTTTCCCCATTTCTCAACAGCCCAAGCATTTAGCTTGGCACAAGTAGTTTGCCCAGCCTCTAAGTAATCGTTGAACTCCTTAGGCAGCACTACCAAAAAACAAAAGAAGAGAAATTAGACAAACAAACTTGTTATAAGTAAAGGTAGAAGTATGTGATGAGATTTTTACCAACGTTTTTCCATCTGCTGAAAAGCATGCTTGGGTTGACATCGGCCTTAATCTTCCTTCCGTTCTCCCAGGCGTCACTGATGAACAGGAATTGAGTCTTCCAGTTCTTCTCCGACTCAAGCAGGTCGTCCACCACTTTGTAATTATCACCCATGTTGTAGTGATAGAAGGGGATGATATGGTTTCTGCAAAGGTTGGCTACAACAGCAAATTTCGCCATCAGAAGAGGAATTCCGGAGAGCCTGGAAGCCATGATACAGGCCATGAGGGTGAACCAGGCATTAGGGCTTAGTTGGCTTGGGCAGAGCTTTATCATATGGAAATATTTGATTATCTCTGGGTCCAAGGGAAACCTAAGCCCCCAATTAAACAACTCTGTGTAGAAGACTATCTCACTGAGTTTACAGTCCATTGGCGTCTCCAGATTGACTGGTATCCTCACTTTAACATTTTCCGGAATCCCCCACTTCGTTCTCATCCGGCCAAGTTCAGCTGTATGAATAAAAGCGTAATTGATCTCCTGCATGGCTAGCAGGTACTTTACACTTACTTTGTGGAAACAAGGCCCCACTTTTCCTACGAGGCACTCCGGCAGGTCCGGATGCTTTAAACACAACTTCTTTTTGCCTTTGTTCTTCTTGACAATAGCAGTCTCACTTGTCTGCCCGGAGACATCGGTCTCAAAAGGGGCTTCTTCAATGATATCTTCAATTACATCTTCCATTACCATGGAAGGGTTATCAGCTATTTTTGGGAAAGAAGAGCTAGTGGTTGGTTCGGTAGGCCCTCCGGACCGAACAACTTGTCCTTGTGGACTTTTATAGGTGTTTCTAACCCTGTAGTTTTATTTTTGGCCCAGACTTAGAAGGCGTAGATTTTGTAGATTTAAACTGTGAAGCGACAGCCTGTCCTTTCATTAGACGACCTTTTCGTCGATTTATCAGCTTTTCTGAGGAGATGTCAGCATCTGATCCCATGGCGATGAATGGGGAAGGTTTCTTAGTGCTTGTAACTGCCTGCTCTGGTTCAACAACTGGCTCTGATTCCTGGACCGATGAGCTTGAAACGATTGGTGAAAGATTAGGCTGGAATAACCTTTTGGGTTTAGAACTTCTGGCAGAAGACGAACCCCGATCAGGCTCTGAACTTGGTGTTTCAGATTTGTCGATGGGAGAAACAGGAAGGCCAGCAGCAATGCGCCTTTCTCGTTCGACTTTTTGAGCTTTCTCTAACTCCGACAAGTTGAGCCACTCACCTTTTACAAGGGAGTTTCTTGCTGTGAACATAAACTTACACCAAGAAAAGGGTTTTTTGAGAGGTAAAATCTTTGAAGATTAAAAGTGTGGAGATGATAAAGATGGTAAAACAGTAAAAATGGTTTAATTTATACTAAAGAGACAAAAGATGCCTTGAAACCTAGGAGAATACGGAAAGATGGGAATAATAATTAAAGACGGCGCTGATGTCACCAGCATTAATTAAAGAGGGTACTTTATGAAGTAAGTGGGATCGTCATTCTAGGGGAAAACGGCCGGTGAGGCGAATCAGAGAAGGACACGTGTCCCACGATCTCTGGCAAAACCTTTAAGTTTCTGAGAGTTTCACCAGTCCGGATAAAGTCGTTACGCAAGTTCGAAATTTGTCCGGACATTGTTACGAGTATTCATGGGCTATTTTTTAGGTCTTGCCAAAGGCCTTCGAACATAACCTAAAAAAGGGGCTACTGATGAGTCCGGATTTCCTCACCACTCACTGTAGAAACCAGACAGGGGCAATTCGGACAAAAGCACCCACTAAACCATCCGAACAAGACTAATGTACTAAAAACTAAATCACTTCATGACTAAGCTAATTACTTACTTGCTTAATAACTAATGGGTTTTTGAACTCGACCCGAATTCATAAGTATGACCCGAAAGCCCATGTGGCCCATAATTAAGGGTATAAATACTCAACCACTTTCATTAATGAGGGTAATGAACATTTAATACAACCAGGCAGCTCAAATCTCTCACTACAACTACCCAAACATTAAATACCCTTGAAACATCACAAAACATCTGACTAAATTACCCTCAGACCGAAATTATCCTCACCAACCCTAACAAAGGCAATACGCGAATTGTGAGAGTGCTTAAACCCAAAGATAATATGTATTTGGTTATAAATTGTAAGAATTTCAACCCTAATATAAAGGTTCAATCTTATGTGTCGTGTGTCTTATGGATTTCTACTATAAAATTCCAATTTTATTAGTAGAATTTTTTTTTTCTTTGTTTCTTACTAGATTATATACACGTTTTAAGAGAGTATGGAAAATGATTTTTGTTGTTGCTTTGATCGGTATTTTATTTGTATTTTTTTCATCTTTATAATAAAGGTTAATCGGCCTGATTTGAAAAAACAACCTAAGTGATGAATCACTATAGTGGAAAATAAAAAAAATTGATTTTTGTTTTTAAATGTTTGTTTATACTATATAATTGGTAGAAAATATGAAAGCCAAAAACTTTAGAGTTTCTCTCCCATAATATTTGGTAATTTATAGAACCAATACAAGCGCGTTAAACGAGATAACTGTGAGAGGGTGGCAAGTACTCGGTTTTACAAATATCACAATGACGTATGCCACATTCCATATATTTTAAATTGAGTCTACGCTCGTTCTAATGCTCACATGAAGAAGTTAATTATAAATGAAAATTGAATTTTGAATGAAAGACTAGATGATCACCCTTATTTTTAGGCATATCTTTTATGTTGGGTGGCTCACGTTAGTATGACATATTTTTAATATCCTCCGCTACTTCTTTATTTTTTGGCTTTCTATCTCTTGGATTCTTTTTTTTAACGTAAATGTGTATGTATATTGATGTGTAAAAATGTGAACTCATGTAGAGAGGGGCTCAGAGCTCTCATACAAATATGGTCCAAAATAGGGTATGCCAAACTATGCCCAAATGCGCTAGGCAAGGCTATAGCGGCAGCCTCAACGAAATCAAGGTGTTGCAACAATTGAGATCAAAACATACACAAGTGCTAACAGGCGAGCCTATAGTGTGGGTACACTCTGTAAATAATTTTCAAGGTGGATAAGGTAATGCGCACAACGATGGTATCCTTTGTGACAGTTTTTTCATCGAAGGTCAGCTTGTTGCGAGCTCGCCATATCTCGAAGATTGTGGCCTGGATTGTAAGGTTGATTTCTCTAGCTCTGAATGAGATGCTTGTGTGCTCCTTCTTTAATCACTTTCGCGCTGTCAATTGTGCTCATGGTGCGAGAGATGCCCAACCATGCGCGGTGAAGGTGCAAGTAAAAAAGGGATGCACGGTGGTCTCGTCATTTTGCCCATGAAATGAACAAATGGTATTTGCAAGGTTTAAGAATTAGAGGTTGTCCATGGTGGCAAACCTCTTCTTTAGTGCAAGCCAAACCATGAAGGTGTACTTTGGTGGTAGGTATCGCTTCCATAACGTTGTCATATGGATAGGTTCTGGTCCTTTAGTTCTCATAAGGGATTATATCTTATCGGTGACCAGTTTCTCCCCCAATGCACAGTTTTCCAGTTCACGAACAACCCTCTCTACCACATCAAATAGTTGCAGCCATGTATCACGAATGTTGAGTAGCTTGCGAAGTAAGAAACTATATTGGTTCCTCCTTTGGCATTCCCATATGGTGGTGTCACAAAGGTAGTATTCATTGACCCACTTGACCCATAGGGATTCGGAGTTTGTGTGGAAGAGCCAGACGGAGTGCATGAGTATGGCCTTATTCCAAACCTTTATTTCCATCAGCCCGAGCCCCCCTTCAGCTTTGGGTGTGCATATTCTGTCCCATGAGACTCGTGCTGGCCTGCCACCCCCAAAGAAGCTTAAGCAAAGTGATTTGATAGTGTTTAGGACTGTACCGTGTAAAGGAAAGACCCGAAACCAGAATTCATCAACTCCTTGAATCACAAAAGATATCAATTCAAGCTTTCCGGCTTACGATAGATGCATGTGCTCCCCTTTCTGGATATATCCTAATATTGCATCCGTTAGAGGGGCAAAGTTCATAACAGATACGGTTAGAGGGGGCAAGGGGATTCCAAGGTCTCTTACGGGGTAACTACCAACTTGAAAGCCGACTATCTCCATTATTCGATCGTGCTCCAACCCTCTGACTCCAGCAAGGTAGATGGTGGACTTGGATGGATTGGGAGATAGACCGGACACCGCCTCAAAGTGTGTAAGACATTCTATGAGGATGGTAACAGGTGGTTCATCGCCTCTGGCCAAAAGCATGAGGTCATCAGCAAAAGCAAGGTGAGTTGTGCTAGTACGTGCACATTTTGGGTATAACTTGAAGTTGGGGCACTTAGACTTAATTTTTAAGAGGCGGGAGAAGTACTCAAGGCTAAAAATGAAGAGTGTGGGAGACATGGGGTCGCATTGCCTCAATCCACGTTGCCCATCGAAGTGCCTATGCAACTCACCATTTATGGAGACCGAAAATGAGGATGTTGTGACACTTTCAAGGATCCAACCCACGAATTTGCTTGGAAACCCAATTCCTTGTAGTACCGCTTTTAGGAAGCTCCACGATACTGTATCAAACGCTTCTTGGAGGTCAACCATGAGCATGCATCATGGGGATATTCTTGCTTTATTTGAGCCATTAACCAACTCTTGAGCGAGGTATACGTTGTCAACAAGGTTGCGGTCATGTACAAATGCCCCCTACCCTTCATCAATAACACTCGGCCGAATAGGGGCCATGCGGTTTGCAATGATCTTGGTTATAACCTTGTATATCATGTTGGTGAGGCCAATCGGTCTAAAATCTCCCACTAATGGATCAGGATCCTTCTTGGGTATTAGAGAAATGGTGGTGTGATTAATGTATCGCACCAGTCTCCCAGTTTCAAAAAATTCCATGACACAACCCACGACACCATCCTTTACAATTTCCCAATTCTTCTTGAAAAAGGCAGAGGTGTAACCATCCAGAACAAGAGCTGGAAAGATTACTCACTGCTAATAGATAGGCCTTGACTCAACACAGTGTGGTCAATGGACGCTACGTGGCGCGTTTGTCGAAAATTTTAGTATATAGATCAACGAGGAGTTTTGTGTCTTCATAAGGGGACGTGGTACGCGTGCCATCTTCACGTACAATGTATGAGATGACACTCTTGATGTAGTTATGTTTAATAAGGCTGTGAAAATACTTGGTGCCCCTGTCCACATCCACTAAGTGAGTGCAGCGCATTTTCTGTTGTAGAAAGCTTCTTTCAGCCGATTGTAGAAAGCTTCTGTTGTGGACTTTAGCTTTAAGAGTATAATTTGATGGTCAGCCATAAAAGAGGAGATAGCCTTTTTGAATACGGCGTTCGCTTGGGCAGACTTGTCAAGTATGCCTTCGAATAGATCTTTCAAAGGCTTTTTTAAAGCTTTCAATTTTTGTGCCAAGATGAATTGTTTAGTGCCATCAATACATAGACTTTATTTGCCCCTTAGAACACTATCGAATTTTAAGTGTGCAAGACACATATTGATAAACTTAAACGGTTTCAACCCTCTTTGGAGGAAGCATTGCATCGTCGAGGAAATGACGGGACAATAATCAGATTTTGGCTCTATTGGCAAAAAGGAGGTTGTGCACGTGACGTTCTCATCATTCCAATGCTGGTTCACAAGGACTTTGTCTAGCTTGGACCAGACCGTGCCGTTTGTCCAAGTAAAAAATATACTTGTGGCAATGGCATCAACAAGTCCGTGAGAAATTCTTAACTTGTTTAGGTTAATGAGTTCACCATTTTTTAGAAGGACAACCTTAATACGAACTCCGGGAGAACAATAGGCATTGAAATCCCCCATTATAATTGAATGTTGATAGAGGCTCCCAAAATAGTCAAATGATCCCAAAAAGATCTTCGTTGCAGTGCACTGTACAAAGGATATACAAATGTAATATGGAACTCTTTTTGGTCACATTACGATGTACAAGGATATAGATATGTTGTTCACCAATTTCAAAAACATTACATGAGATTAGATTCTTGTCCCACACCACAATGATACGCCCCTTTTATTTCACTAAGATTAAACAGATGCATCCATTTTGCAAAACGAGAATACATATATTGATCCAATCATTGAACCGAAAATTTCGTTTCAAATAAACAAAACATAGGTAATGAATATTTTCGTATGAGCTTACAAACTTTGGCAAGTGTTGCGCTTTGGTCTGCTCGCCCATAGAAGCCCCTAACGTTCCAAAAGAGGATCTTCACCAATCAATCATTGAGTTTGTGGGCACTCCAGCCTCTTTCCTCCTTCTGTTTGGGGACTTCTTTGTTCCCTCTCTCCATGGGCTTTCATACTCTTTGTCGGGGTCACAGTTGGAGCGTTCAGACGACATATAATATCCTGTCTTCCTATCTCTTGGATTCTTAGTATGACATACATTTGATATCCTCCACCACTTCTTTATATTTTACATGGCATATGTCCTTCTCGAATTAAGTGCCAAAAATCTTTCTTGCGGAAGTAAAAGCTATTTTTTTTATTTCTTATATTGTTAATTAGAATTGGCATAAATACTCATGCCTTTAAGGTTTTGATCGTTTAAGGTTTTGGTATTCTGGCCTTGCTGAACACATCGATGGTATCGGTTTTGGTCTACAGCTTACGTTGTTTTCCATCCATCTATCAGAGTGCCCTATTCTCTATTCTTTTACTGGCAGTTCCGATCCATCTATCAGAGTGCCCTATTCTCTATTCTTTTACTGGCAGTTCATATCGGTTTCGTATGTTCTAATTGATATATTTGACTTCTAATATCATCCAGCCGCAGGCGTCAAGAAGTATTAATTACAAGGCTCTTATGAAAGACTGTCTATCCATAACACTTGAGATGTGCCAGTTCCACCGCCTAATAAGTAGGGGTGAGTTTGCTGCGTATACTCAACACCGCTCAAGACCAACTATATGAAAGTCATGACAATGCCCTGGAATATTCTTTACTTTATGCACAAAAACAACATGCATCGCTTTACAGATTGTCATAGAAATGTTATGGTCAAAGAGATATTTTATTTTCTCTATCTGATTTTTGTTTAATTCATCACAGTGCTTCACTCCAATGGCCAGAAAAAAACAGGTGTATTGGTTGACTGATAAAACAATATAATAGCTGATTAATAAAAATAAATATAGAGATAAAACAATATAATAGCTGATTAATAAAAATAAATATAGAGAACAAAATATAGAGCTGTTGTTTGGCTTCACCGTCAAAAAGAGAGAGAGGAAGTTGATTACAGCACCAAGAACTATACGAGTTTATCAGACCTTTGCATAACCAATATACGCAAGAGTATAGTGAACTCAAAAGCAAACGAATGTTTGAATTATCAAAAAAACAATATATAACTCAGACAAATCCGGTATTTTCATGAAAGATATAGAAATCCAAGGAGGTTCATCCTGTAAACAGGAACCTTAGATCAGCTACACCTCAATCTATGGATAGATCATCGTCGAAATCATTATCAACAAAACATAAAGCTAGGCTCAGAAAATCAAACAGCTTATCAATCAAGAATTCTCTGAAGCAGAACTGGCATAGGAGCTGTGAAAACTAATCATCATAGCCAAAATTATGATAACAAAACAAATATATAAGATCCAAACTAAAATTGTCGACTCATATTAAGAAATTCAACCATTTTTATCGTTTATGCTTCACTGATTTCTCTCAGAAGCGCGGATAAGTTTTTAATCATCGCCAACGAATTTAACAACAGAATAATATTGCAGATAACGAATCTAGAGAAAGAAAATGCCTCCACGTTTTGACACCTCATAGATCCATATCTGCCACTATGACTAGCTGTACTTCCGGTGGTTAAATCGGCGAAAACAAGCTAAAGTTGGAGAGGCAGATATGTCAACAACTAAACAGATTCAAAGGTAAACAAACATGTATTTATGTATGTAGCCATTGCTTAGACACAGCTAATCTGTGGGATTCGAAGGGAGCTGCAACACGAACGGCGACACTATAGCACAAGCTTTGGGGCTTTACTCTACATTTTTTATCTTCGGAAAAGCCCGGGGCTCGTGCATATATATAACTATGGAAGAAATTTAAAACTACAAAAAAAATTAAGGATCATAAGAAGTTCATAAATTTTGATGGCGACGGAACAATAGTATAGCAATATACAATCAAACAAAAGAGAAGAAAGAGATGATGGTTACAGTTACAGGGACGCTATTCGTTTATATAAGAGAGTGGACATGGTTGCTACTTGCTAGGGTTTCCAATATAAGAGATGATGTTCTAATTGATTGAGAGTTTAAAGGTTAAGAGTTGATAAAGATACTGTCATGGATGGACAGCTTGGTTTTGATAGCAAGATGGACCTTTTGGAATTATTTAGGTTGAAATATTCAAATATCATTTATATTTTACTTGGACTAAATCTTCTAGTAATTATATAGTATAAATAAGTATTTAAAAACGAAATTTTTTTATTTTTTTTATTTTTTATGCCGCATTACAACAATTATTCGTTGTACTTCGATAAAATTAATCTCATAACTTTTATTTTTTAATCGTAAATATTCATTTTGAAATTTTTGTTTTCAACTTTGATTTCATTTTTCATTTAGTACATTATTTCATTTTTAACTTTAATTGAGTAATTTCATTTTCAATTTATAATTTTTAATTTATAATGATTATATTAGTTTGTTGCTATCATTTAAAAGAGATCTGATACCATTTATTGTGTCCGCCGGTGATGATTTGAGAGATGATGTTGAATTACATAAAGATGTTTTGGTGGTATGAGTGGCAGTCAATGAGACTAAAATTCGGAGGATCATGATTGATACATGTAGTTCAACTAACATTTTGACAAATGAAAAACCTTCCCGTTATACTCTAGTCAAATAGAACGATAGCGGGGTTCACATAGAGTACTACAAATGTAATCATGGAGTTCGAAGGTGATGATATCATTAAGAAAAGACCCATAAAAGACCCTAAGGGTACTTTTTATAGTTGTGGATGACCCGACTTCGTACAATGCTATTTTTGGTAGATCTTGGTTATCGAGGATGCACGTTATTGCCTTGGCGATCCATTAGTGTTTGAAATATGCCGCTAGAGATCAAGTTAGGGTTGTTCGTAGTAGTTAGAGAGTGGCTTGAGAGTGTTATCTTACTGCATTGGTCATAATACACTTCAGCATGCGGAAAATAAAAACAATTATATGTGTCCATTTTGGAGTTATACACTGTAGATGATTTGAGGAAGACTTCCAATTTCGTAATACCCGATGAAGATATTGAGGTATATACTTTTCCAAATGGAAAACGCCTAAGATTTGAAGCCCAATTACCACCAGTTGTAAGAGAATAATTGTTATATTTTTTTTATCTGAAAATTTGCACATGTTTGTCTAGTGTAACGAGGATGTAACATGTGTCATTGCAAGCATTATTTGTTATAAATTAGCAATACGACCTAATATATGCATTGTTATAGAAAAATGAAGAGTTTTTCCGGCTAAAAAATTTGTAGCCATTGTTGCAAAGGTGGATCGGTTTACAAAAGCAGGGAATATCCGAGAATCTTAATACCCTTGGTGGACAACAACCCTGATACTTGTGAAAAATAAAAATAGGACGTGTGTGTGTTGACTTCACAGATTTAAGTCAATATTTTGTGAAGAATCCATTCTCTGTTTCTAGAATTGATCAACTGATAAACTAAACTTGTGGTAATAAACTGTTGTCTTTATGGATGCTTCTACAAGATATAACGAGATTCAGATGGATTTGAGTGACCATGACAATAACATATTTATAACGGGCAGGGGTCTCCACTGCTATAAAGTTTCAGTTAAAAGAATGTCGGGGCTACCTATCAACGTTTGGTTAATAAGGCCTTCGCTAGCCAAATCGACAAAAATGTTGAGTTTATGTTTATGATATGTTAGTGATAAGTATGAGAGATGATGATCACTTCTCCGATATGGAAGAGACTTTTTCTAATCTAAAAACCATCACCCTAAAATTAATCAAACCAACTTCAGAAATCTACTTGGCAGTGTTAAATTATGTAGTGAGTGTAGTTTTGGTTAGAATAGTTGAAGGGTATCCACGTCTAGTTTATAAATGTGTAAGAGCTTGCTAGATTCTGAAAAAAGATACTTAAAGTTGTAAAATTTAGCTTTGGCTCTAGTAGTTGCAGCTCGGAGAATGAGACCATATTTTCAAGCCCATTCAACTACTGTTCAGATTTATTTTTCCCCTTAAAAATGTATTTGAAAAACCACATATGTCGGGTCCGATGACTAAAAAGTCGGTGGAGTTAGGAGATTTTGATATTGAATTTTCTCATCGAAGAACAATTAAAGCGCAAACTTTAGCAGATTTTATGGTTGAATTTTATTCCGAGCGACCACAACATGGGCTGAATATTGATAAACCTTTGAGTAAATGGACAATTTGAACAAATGGGGGCTCGAGTATTTCAGGTTGTGAAACAGGAATTTTCTTAGTATCTCTTTTTGAAGATGCAATGTATTAAGCAATAAGCTTCAGCTTTAAAGCATATAATAATGAGTAGAGTATGAGGTAACATTGACAAGACTAATTCTCATAAATTTGCGATGCTAAAAAGCTTCGTTCAATAAGTGATTTACAGTTTCTTATTAATCATGCCTCGGGGCAATCCGAAGCAAGAAAAGATCATTTGGTAAAATACTTAAAGGGATTGAGAGAGACAACAATTTTCTATAAGCACGTTGAGTACAAACATGTTCTTTGAGCCGAAAATTTGATGACTAATTTCTTAGTTACTATTGCATATACCAAAAGATATCTACAGATTATGGTACACGAACATCCCTCGATATAGGCTATGAGCTTAGATCAAACACCAATGAAGCATTCCAGATCTCAACACCACATATAAAGATTGGAGGTATAAGATTAAAGAATTTATCAGTAAATGGACTTTACCGATTGATAAAGCATCGACAAAAAGGAGAAGTTTCAAAACACATGGTTTCATAGTTCTCGGGAATATTCTCCATAAGAATTTGTGTAGTCGACCAATACTAAGATGTATTGGAAATGATGAATCTCAAAGGATGTTATCCGAATTGCACGATAGAGAGGGATCTACCCATTGTGACTTTAAACTTTAACAGGAAATGTTTTATTGGCAGGGTATTACATGCCTTCTATTATGACAAATGCTAAAGAATTAGTCCTAAAGTGCAATCTATGTCAACGGTTTTCGAACACAATACACATTCCAACTATTCCACTAGAAACTATATCTGAGACATTGCCTTTCGATATATGGGGGATTGATCTAGTTAGACCTCTACCTATGGTATTTAGAGGCCCTCAAACCATTATTGTGGCGGTCGATTACTTTTCTAAATGGGTGAAAGTATAACTATTATTTGGAACTACATCTAAAAATATTATTAGGTTTATTATTTCAAATATATGCTATAGATTTGGAATCCCAAGAATCGTTATGATGGATAATAGCCCTCAATTTAAAAATAGGGACATGGAAGCATTCCATACTTCCGGGGGAATCCACCATTGTTTTCCATCACTTTTCTATCCCCAAGCCAATGGGTAAGTAGAATTTATGAACATAAACCATCATTAATGGCTTGAAAAATAATTTAGAATCGACAACTAGAAAATGTCCAAGTTATTTATAAAAAGTGTTGTGGGTTTATCGTACTACATCCCGAACAACGATGTAAGAATCCCCCTTTGCATTAGTTTATGGGATATATACAGTAAAACCGACTAAGTCTACCCTTATTTCTTTCCAAATTGAAAATTATTCCCAAGAGTATAATGATATAGCCAAGAGAGCTGAGTTAGATATTATTAAAGAGAAGAGAACAATGGCATATCTAAGATCTATTCACTATTGGACTCTGATGAGAAGTAGGTATGCGTCTCGGGTATGAAGAATAAAATTTAAGGTGAGGGATAGAGTTCTAAAAGGTCTTTACACACATTAAAGATAAAAGGCTACAGAAGTTACTGCCAAATTGGGAATGAACATATTCGGTTACTGAAAGAATTAAACTTGGGACTTATCATTTGCAGATCAAGAAGGTAACTCTTCTAGGCATTTGTGAAATATTAAGCACTTAAAACTTTATCTAGAACAATTGAATTAAGAAGATAATTTAAGGTGATATATAGTTATTTCTTATAATATTCTAATGTAAATATCTGGTGACACACTCTTCCATATCCTGGTGGCTTGGAGAGGTTTTAATAAGTTGTCACAACCATTTGAATTTTATGATTCATTTTTCCATTTATGATTCTTGTTTTTTGTGATTCATATATTTTTGGCATCACAACATAAAGGTTCCGACACTAGTTGGTCACAATTAAAAGGTTTCAACATTAGTTGGTAACAATTAAAAGGTTCTAACAATAGTTGATCAAGTGTATAGGTTCTAACACTAGTTGGTTACAGTTAAAATGTTCCAACAATAGTTTGTCAAGTGTAAAGGTTCCAACACTAGTTGGTCATAATTTAAAGGTTCTAACATTATTTGGTCAAGTTAATCGGATTTGAAGAAATTATGGTATGAATTAAAGTAATAATTGATCAAGTTGATTAGATTTGAAGGGATGATGATATATATTTAAACAATAAATTTGATATGTAAATAGGGATTGATTACATTCGAATAAGAAAAATCAGAATGGGCTACTCAATAAGTGATAAATTGGTTTAAAGATAAGGAATAAAAGAAAAGCAATTCATTAGTAGACTTCGAATAAAACATATATTGACCATGTCAAGGACTTATACAATAAAAATTCGAATGTTACTACAAAATACCTTTGTCATACAAAGGATTTGCAAAAAACCCGGTAATACAAAAAACATGTGAAATGATTGTAAAGTCAATTGCCACCAGGCACTTTTCCTAAGGTGTCATCTTTCTCAAAGCTCCCTCAATTAGAGCCTCTACTTTCACTCTCAAAGGGACTTTAATTATCTATACCCAAATGAACATCTAGTTTATCTGTGAAGGCCATATCAGTAGGCCATAACTCTTCTGGTGAAAGTCAAAGACCATATCGGACTTGATCAAATCATATCGCTTCGTTAAGGACTTTACATACACATCTGCCTACTGATCCTCACCATTTCCCCCTCTTCTGGCATAGGACATCTAACGAAATAACCATTACGTGGCCACAACCCGCATGCAACAAACATCTTGGGCACCAACAACTTCTTGGGGCTCATCTCAAAATCCTCGACCCTCCTCAATAGTAGGGTATATCTCAGCTTTGCCCTATCGACATGATCTTGGTAATCGCTACAATACAGCTACAAGGACATATAAAGATATTTGACAATTCAAAACAAGTTCATCTCACCAAAAACTCTATAAATATTATTTTACCTTTCAGATTCCATGTCCGACAGTAAAACGTCCCTCATGATCTAATCACTCAAAATAATTGGATATGTAAAAAAACTTTTCTCTCCAAGTTTTTTTGAAATTTAGAAAGTTAGTCATCATTCTTTCATATGACTCAACTTGGAAAATTAAATATGAATTCCCTTGTTTCATGATGAGTTAATTCGCGAACAGAAAGTTATCAACCTCAAATTGATAAAATTGATCACGTTCCAAAATTATGCGCTTCATAACTATTCTTCGGCATTATGAATGATCTGCATTAGACACAGCCTCGTAGCATAAAAACATTGCAACAAACCTGAGTGTAAGGTTAATCACATTCCATATTCTAGATTATATGTAAAAATATTACCTCATCACCTTATACAACAAATAGTGTATCCCTCGACTTAGGAAGTCACACCACCACTTCTTTAAGGATGCACCAATCCAACAGTTTTTGAATATGTTGTGATTCCTCAATATAATTATACAAATAATCATGCAAGTCCTTAATTTAGCTTACTTGAAGAGATGCATACACAAGCACTGACATGTTGGGATCACCATTCACCTGTACAGAAGTGATATTTTCCACTCAACCGGCCCTCTCATTCCAACGAGGATTCAAAAATAAGACACCAGAGTCGAACTCGTATTCATAATGGTACATGTCGATATGAGCAAGAGGGACAAACTTAGTTTTCCTTTGCACCATGGTCAATCACAAATATACTAAAAAAAGTTTTCTAAGCATGAAAAAAGATTGAAGTTAGAAGATTTTGTAAGAAACTAAATCTAGTAAAGGTTCTTTACTCAAACAATGTGTAAAAAATAAAGAAGAAGACGCCTTTACAAATATATTAAAAATAGTTAGCAACATGTAACCCTATATTTTATTTCATCCAACAACTTATTTTTTCATATTTAACGACTCAGATCTTTTTTCCATCAACGAACAAGACCGAGGGAGGACAAAATACAACCTTTTTTATATCTTCGAAGACGTTACTACAACAATGATACTTCTTCATGAAACCAAGTGAGCAAATACTATCGTCACCGCACCATCATAATTCGATCAAAAACTTTAATCATTTCTTCATCCTATAATAAAAAAAATTTGGGGGGGGAGGGTTACTTCAAGTTTTTAAAATTACAATTCGACACATTTTATAACTAGTTCTTCTTTCATTCTTCAACAAGGAATAAGATGTGTACTGAAATCCTAACATCCAAATTCACGAATTTTTCCAAATAGAGCATGACAATCCTTTCATGATTCTTTGCCAATGACCAAAAGGGCTACTACACAATACCCATCGGTAGCAAGGATATAGTTTCTCCCCCAACCATATTTCAAGGAAAAACATCAACAAAACATAAATGAACCAATGTAAGAAAATATCCAAAAATTTAGCAGCTTGCTACATGATCCGATACTCTTTTCCTCCTAGAAAAATAGAGTTGTTTTTATACTCAAAAGATATTTTTGGATGACATGAGGTTTTTAACATAGTCCGGAATAAGGTCAACACAATCAAACTTAAAAATGTCTGTAAGGATAGTTTGACTAGAGTGTGAAACCAATCGACCAAATTATTTAAAGATTTTTTAGATTCTAGTTGAATATGATACAATAGGCTAAAAAGAACGGTTAGTCCCCCATGTTTACCACTTGTATCAACATAGTCCCTTTCGTTCACTTCTGCATAAAACTCATCCCCTTCGTTTTAAACATTTGCACGATTAGTCCATATGGGCGTATAAGACGACCCTCAGGACCATTGCGGAGGAGATATCGTTTGCCCTTATATTCAACATGAATTCACTAGTCTTGAGTTTGATAATCATACCCTTATTTTTGGTAAAAAGTTATGAGTTAAAGCTTATGTTTACGCATGCACCACAACTACACCATGATGTGCATACTATATAATTCTAAATTCAATTTTTTCACATAATAACTTTGGTACTACAATGAGTGTCCCAACATACCAAAAATTAAAAATCTATAAGCTCAGACCAAAGTAGGAAGCGTCATAAAAGTAATATGAGATATAAATCTAGGAATATATAATTTAGTTGAAACGGAGTGCCGACCAATTCCGCACTCATGGAACATTGAGCATCTTAAAATTTATATTTGTTGGATTTTATTATTCGTACTCTAGTTGTACATGCATGGTGGTGTGATCTTTCTTACCCCGATGATGTGATAAGTTTTTACGAGACACATACGAAGATGGTTTTAGTAAATTATTTTTACCCATAATTTATATAAACGTTCAATCTTTCCATTAATATTTGAAGAATAAAAAACATAAAATTGTCGTGCTCCTTAATATTTTATTAGATTGGTCGAGTATAATTTACATAAGGAATGCAATTTGGAAAAACATCATTTAAGGATAAACAAATTTATGGGTTTGGTACCCTACATCACTTAGGCATGTACACATGGACGCAAAGATTTATTTAACAAAATATTTGAGAAGGTTCATGTTTTTTATACTCTTATTTTCAGCAAGACTCATCATCTCAATTGGGAAGAACTCGTCGATATTAAAACATGGATGATAAAGTTTGATAGTTCATTATCGTTAAATAAAGAAATAATTATTCTAACCTACCAACATAAAAGGACAAAAGAATAAATTGACTTACAAAAAAAATACTAGATGATCATTTTTTATAATGAAAAGATAAAAACAGGATAATAAAGTAACATGCTATAATATAAAAGTGAGGGTAAATCCCAAACATATAAAAGTTTGTTTAATCTCTTGAAGACTTTTATTTTGAGATTAAAAAATAAATTTACCTTCGTCCTCCAATGATTTTTGTTCTAACTAAATAATAGTATAGAAATGAAAATGCATAAAACTAAACATACAATTACGGGATTTGACCTACCACCTCTCCGTTGGTCGGAAGAGCAATAGCCTTCTATTTTGCTACGATTTCATTATCAGCAAACGACTTGTCATTCGTACTAGTCCTCTAGCATTTTATATCCGAAGCATGTCGTGAATAAACCACCTCGTGCAAACTTGTATCTTATGAGACATACTTTGAAAATGTCCTTAAGATCTACCTTATAAAAACGTACGATGAAAATCTAAGATTATATTCACCTTAATAGTTTTAAAGTATTTTTTGTAAATAAGTCATTGTTTAGGTCGTTTTCTCTTCAGACATTTACTATTGGGAGATCCAACTTTCTTTAAATAACCATGGATACAAATAACCTTCACACATTTTTGGTAAGCTAACTCACACATATATCCACCATATGGAAGAACTCCATGAGTTCGGGATGAAAAAAAAAATCAAACCTCACAATTGAACATGCATGTGAAGAAATTGTATCAAATTTTAAAGCATCATCAAACGTCTCTTAGTAAATATGTAATAAAATGACAACATTATCTAGAGTAACTTCATTGTCGATGCGTATATATTGGCTCGACCAAGCATATGAGCATCCAAATTCATATTTATTTGCTTGATGTCTTGTTGGTTAGTGATGTTCAAGCTATTTGTGGGGGTTGGCCTCTGAACTAGCTAAACTGAATGAGTAAGGACCCTTGAACCATCTAACTGATGACTCTCTTACCTACTTTCTTTAATTTGGGTCTACGAATGAGTGATTATTTGAGAGTGATAGACACTTAAAATGCTTGGATATTTTTTTTATCTTTTCTATTCGAGTTAATTTATTATATTTGGTATTTGAAAGAGTCGGACCCATGGTTTGGCTTATAAGGTATAACAAGTATTCCTTTTTTATTGTAGGTTTATCTTTATCATACCAAAATTTAGGCAGCCCAAATGATAAGTGAGGGTACCAAAGCTCTAAATATTTGGTATGACTTGTGATGCAAGTTTTCCAAAAAAACTCTTAAGTATGGATGATTGGAGGTTTTTTTTTTAATAAGTTGAAAATTGAGCAGAAGGTCAATTGTTATCTCCCTCAGAACTATAAAACATTATTATCTCCCTCATGTTTTTCTATTTTAAAAATTAAAGATTGAAAAAAAAATGAGTAAGAAAGAGAAATAACGAAATATGATAGAGTAAAAATGATATAAATAAAAAGTGATTAGCCAAACTTATTACAATACGCTTCGCATATTTGATGCTAAAGTATAGCTAAAGAAAATGAGAAACGAAAATTAAAGTAATCCAAATGACAGCACACATACGTGTAAAGAAAATAATTTCTTACCCACGTCCTTCATTTTAAGTATCATTACATAAATAAATATATCAAGATAAATTTGTTAATCTCAAGTATGTAGCTTTTTGGAAAAATAAAGAAAAACGGAAAATAAGCCATGCATAAAGTTATGCTAGACATATGTCTTTTAGGCTAAGAAAAACAAAAAATATCTCGAAAACGTAGGTAAAGATAAAATTTTACATTACTACCCTTTGAAGATTCAATATCTCGAGGACTAAATGGGTAACAGATGAGTACAAAGTGTCAAAGAACTTCAAAAGAAAAAGTTGTGAGGGAAAAAATTACCTAGAACAAAATACACCTCAAAATTAATCACAATCGAACATAAACCAAATTTGTATAATGAATAAGGTATTTTACACACATTACAAAAAAATAGACATCATGTTTGCCTTAATATAATACTGTATTATTTCAGTCTCGTAACTTTTAAATTCAGTCTACAAGGTGGGTTAAAACATTTACAACTGTTGCTTGCATATGAACCAAATGTTTATATTTTATATCTACATTCATCATTAAAGACTAGGGAGGCTATTGATATACCTAGACAGAAATGATACAAGTATGATAGTAGGTCGAAGTAAAAAGAAAAAGAGTCAAAGAAAAAAATAAGAAGTTATAATGCAAGAAGTCAAAGTAAGAATGAACATGTCATGAAATCATAAGATATCAAAGAAAATACGATAAAAAATCACAGCTTCTGAAGCAACGATAAAAATATTGAGCATCACTCAAACAAGACAAAGTATGCTTTGACAAGACACAAGGGTACAATGAACAAGTAACACATTCTTCGAACAAAGGTTGATAAAACTACAATAAAAGACCTGATCACTTCGAGCAACATAGTATTAGTCTTCCTTCGTTTTTCTCACCAAGTTGAGGGAGCTACCGATAATGATATAATTAGTCTAGTCTAACGACAATCAAATTTATAAATCTTATCTAAATTTGTAAATATTTAGTTAGACTAAGTCATATACGTACTAATTTGCGTATATTGGTGGTTGGAGAAATATATCTTTTATCTTCATATTTATTTTGTGACATAACCTCTGTTAGAATATTCAGTGCACAAGAAATGAAGAGAGTGACTATGAAGGTGATGGAGGGAAGTGTGTTACTAAGATTAGCATGTTTTTATATTATAATGTGTTAAAATATTCAGTGTATTAAGTTTCCTTGTATAATCCTCTAAGTTCTCTATATATTGAGAGCCTTACTTGGGTTTGCATTATAATAGTAAAAAGACTCTCTAATAAACACAAAACCCTAGCCGCTTCCTGGCGGCTATTTCTCTGAGATGCTACGTAGAACATGTGCATGTTACAATTCCATCTGTTATGACCTTACCACCTCGTGTCTTTAGTTTTTCGGTGTTTGTTCATATCCCTAAAACTAGTCGAAACAAACTTAATCCTTATGCTGAAAAGTGTGTATTCATTGGATACGGTGTTCATCAAATGGGATATCGGTGTTACAATCCGGTTACTCGTCGAATCTATGTCACCATGGACTGTGACTTCTTAGAATCCGATTAATTTTTTGACCACCAATCTCGTGCTCAGGGGAAGAAAGTAAGTGAATCAATTGACTGGTTGCTATATGAAAGTTACTTTGAGGATGTGCCGACAGAGTCGGTAGATGGCGCCATCGAACACGCCTCTTCCAACATAAAGGAGACTGACGAGGCAGTTCTTACCACCAATGATTCTCCCGAAGACAATGTCCAACAAAAAACAAATGCCATGGATACTATCAGCGTTTCAGCCGAAGAAAATGTCCATCAAGAGGTAAACAATTTACAATGTCATAGCTTACAAAATGCTACTGATCATGACATTTCAGGAAGTACATTTGTTGAAAATCAAACTCTGGTTCTTCCCCCAAGAAAAAATAGAGGGGTTCCTCCTGACCGGTATTCACCGGAACACGTTCCTCGTGCTTCTACATATCCGGTAAAAACGGACAGGAAAGGAATGATGAAGATCGCAAAGGCGTTTTCAGCTACTATTCCCTCTGAACAAATCCCTAAAACAGCTCAAGAAGCTAAAAAGATGACTGAATGGCATGCGGCAATGAATACCGAAATGGAAGCTCTAAAAAGGAATGGTACATGGGAGAACTGTATGTTACCACAAGGGAAGAAAGCAGTCGGGTGTAGATGGGTATTTAATATAAAATATAAATCTGATGGCACCATTGAGCGACACAAGGCAAGATTGGTTGCCAAAGGATATACATAAACATATGGTACAGACTACTCTGAAATGTTCTCTCCGGTTTCAAAGATTGACACTATCAGAGTTTTACTTTCAATAGTCGCGAATAAAGATTGGCTTCCTCATCAATTTGATGTAAAAAATGCTTTCTTACATGGAGACTTGGAAGAAGAGGTATATATGGAATCCCCACCAGGGTTCTCTGATGGTTTTCAAGAAAATGAGGTATATAAACTGAAAAATACATTATATGGGCTCAAACAGTCTCCTCGTGCTTGGTTTGGGAGGTTTACAATAGCAATGAAGCAGTATAGCTACAAACAGAGTAATGGGGATCATACCTTGTTTTACAAAAACAGAGGAGAATTAGTCACTTGTCTTATAATATATGTCGACGATATGATTATAACGGGGAATGACGAAGAAGAAATTGGCTCTCTTAGGAAAAACCTCTTCAAGGAGTTTGAAATGAAAGACCTTGGAGGATTGAAGTATTTCCTAGGAATCGAGGTTTTTAGGTTAAGAGGAGGGATTTATATCTCCCAACGGAAATATATATTGGATTTATTAGCTGAAGTTGGCATGGTGGATGGCAAACCAAATGACACTTCTATGGTTGTGAATCACAAACTAAAGATAATTGAAGGGGCCAGACCAGCGAGTAAAGAAAGGTACCAAAGGTTGGTGGGAAAATTGATTTACCTGGCTCACACTCGACCCGATATTGCATACGCGGTGGGAGTAGTTAGCCAGTTCATGCATCATCCTTAGGAACACCATATGAAGGTAGTAATGAGGATTATTCGATATCTCAAAGGCACACCAGGAAGATGCATAATTTTTAAGAATTGTGGACACCTTGATGTTGAAGTATTCACAGATGCTGATTGGAGAGGGAATCCTAACGACAAGCGATCAACTGCTGGCTACTTTACTCTTCTTGGAGGTAACTTGGTGACTTGGAGGAGTAAAAAACAGAACGTAGTTTCACTGTCAAGTGCTGAATCAGAATTTAGAGGAATCGTTAAGGGGAATACTGAGATACTTTGGTTAAAGAAGATAATGAAAGAAATCGGATTCCCCATGAAGGGTCCAACTTAGTTAATGTGCGATAATAAAGCTGCGATTAAGATTTCAGAGAACCCGGTACAACACGATAGAATAAAGCACGTTGAAATAGATAGGCACTTCATAAAAGAAAAGATTGAAGATGGGACAGTCGAACTTCCATTTGTTAGATCTGAAGACCAACTGGTAGACATCCTGACAAAAGCGGTTGCTGCAAGAACATTTGAATCAGTTTTATCCAAGGTGGGTATTGGTGATCCCACTACACAACTTGAGGGGGAGTGTTAGAATATTTAGTGCACAAGAAACAAAGAGAGTGACTATGAAGGTGATGGAGGGAAGTGTGTTACTGAGATTAGCATGTTTTGATATTATAATGTGTTAGAATATTCAGTGTATTAAGTTTCCTTGTATAGGCCTCTAAGTTCTCTATATATTGAGAGCCTTACTTGGGTTTGCATTATAATAAAAAAATATTCTCTAATAAACACAAAACCCTAGTTGCTTCCTGGCGGCTATTTCTCTGAGATGCTACGTAGAACATGTGCATATTAACAACCTCATATATAAAAGTTCACATTCGATTAATAAGAACCTACATATTTTCAATCATTTTTCATTCTTTTACCTCTCTATTCATTTGTATTATACATTTTCATCATAAATTCTAAACACAGACTCATTCGTACTCAAATCCGTCTTCGCTTCGCCTAATCCTAGTGGTCCAAATTCATTGACATGATATATATAGTTTCAAATTATTACGTCGAAAATAAGAAAATAAATAATATTAATATTATTTTTGTACATAAAATTTTAATTTAAAATATAATATTTATTAATCTTTTTATTACAAATATTTTTAAAATATGAATTTGAGTTAATTAAATAAATAAAATTTGAAAAACAATATTACTAATAAAACATATTGAACGATAGATTTAAAACAAATTACAAGTTTAAAAAAGAAAAACATCATCTAATTAGTCCATCGGTATTAAAGTTATTGAAATTTAATAATTCATTTAATAATTAAAAAAATAAAAATAATAATCATGTGGCTTACTTGTTTAGGGTCAAGGTTGGGTCAAATTTGGTTTTCGGGGTTTGAGTTTTGAGGGAATTCTTTTGAGAATAGGTTTTCTCTCTAAAGAACCGTTTTTCTTTTTTCTCAAGAACATGGTATTCTTTTGATTTCCAATGATCAACTTGATCATTGGCCTTAATTCGATGGAAGAATTTCCCATTGAGTTCAACAACAACATGAAAAGAAGAAATTTGTAGATTTGTTCCAGAAATGTGAAGATTTCGAAACGTTGAACCCTGATTTTGTCAAGAAAATAGGGGATCATTTTACGTTGCAGTATGGGGATAAGGTTAAGGATCTTTTAATGAAAAAGGCTAGGACTCCATTGATTGCTAAGTTTAGTAACAGAATTCCTAAGAAGGTGAAGCTAGAGAGTTTCTTGGCCACTATGAAGTTCAGGGGTCCTTACTGTTATCAAGTTTGGGATTCTCATCAAATCTTTTTTGAGTTTGAATTAAAGGAGGATGTTGCTACATTCTGGTCTCGTAACGTGTGGAAATTTGATGATGTTGTTATGAGAATCTCGAGGTGGAGTCAGGATTTTAACAAGAAAATCGAAAACCCGACTATTCTGACCTGGATACGATTCGAAAATTTTCCTGAGTGTCTTTACGATAAAGGCTTGATTAGTGATATGGCTTCTGTGATTGGTCCTACGTATAAGGTTGTAGTTCCAGGTATGAATCGTGCGCACACAAATGCTTGTTATGCCCAGGTGGAGGTTGACATCTCGAAAAAGCTTCAAAGGAAAATGTGGGTTAGCTTTGGGTGTAACGATGGATATTGGGTGTCTGTGAGCTATAAGAATGTGCCAATGTATTGTTCTGGTTGCTTGCATATTGGTCATGATCTGTCGATGTGCAAGAAATCTTCTGAGAAAGTTGATGTTTCTAAAACTGTTAATGTTAAATGTCAAGAAAACAAAGAAGTTGCTGACAAATTGGATGAAAGGGATAAGTCTCAAGGAGGTACAGTCAAGGATGTTAATGAGGGTGATACGGGTCCTTCAATTGATTCTTTAAGATCAAAAAATGTTGACATTCTTAAAGTTTACAGGCGTAAGCTCAAATCGATTATTATTCAAAAAGATCAAGAAGAAAAGATGAAAGGAAAGGAGGAAGATGAAGTTAAAAACCAGAATGTTTCTTCTCAAATACAGTTGTGTAAATCTTTGGATCGTGATAAGGAACATGTTGAAGTTAATTCTCAAGAGAAAAGTAAAGAGGTTATTGAAGCCATTGATAAGATTGATGAGGAGCCAGATCCTAACATTGGTAGTTGTTCTCAGTCCCCAACTCTTTCTCCACAGCAAAGTTTCAGTGATATAATTTCTACCAGGCTTAAATCTGCAAAGAAACGTAGGTCTAATAGTAAGTTGACTATTAAGTCTCTTAATTTAAGGGACAGAATGTATAGGTCCTATTCTGAGAATGATCAGAGTGATTAGTTGGAATGCCAGAGGGGTTTGCAACAAGCCCACTCTGAGAAGGCTTAAAACTATGGTTAAATCTGAGCATATTAAGGTGTTGGCTATTCAAAAGCCCATGTCTAAGAGTGATAAGATTTTTGCTGTTGCTAAAGAGCTTGGTTTTGTTAACTGTTTTGCTAATGTTTCGAATAAGATCTGGATGTTCTGGATGGATAATGTAGCTATTAATGTTTCTCTTAATGGTGAGCAATGCATCCATATGGTGATGGAGTATCCTGGTTTTTTCTGATAATGTTCTTCTTACTGTGGTATATGCTAAATGTAATCGGCTTTTGAGACTGGATTTATGGGATGATCTGAGAACTATTGGTAATCAAGATAAGGCTTGGATGTGTGTTGGAGATTTCAACGTTATTTTGTCTCATGATGAGCAGCTGGGCTGTGTTTCTTCTTGTCAAGCTGCTATGGATGATTTCAATGAAGTTGTGAGGTGTTGTAATCTGATCGATGTGGGTTATAGTGGGTCTAAATTTACTTGGTCTAGAAGTAACAAATGGAGAAGGTTAGATCGGGTGCTTGTTAATGATAAGTGGTTGGCTGATTTCAGTGATACTCAGGTCTTTCACATGGTCAGAACGTGTTCTGACCATGCCCCCCTTTTAATCTCTTCTAATCTTCATAATGATAATGTTTATAAAAAGAAGATGTTCAGATATCTTAATGCGTGGTCGAATGATGATTCTTTTTTAAGTATTGTTGAGCAGGATTGGAGCCGTCCTATTATGTATCATCCTAACACTGCTTTTTGGAAGAAGCTCAAAAGGCTTAAGGGTTGTCTCAAGATTTGGAACAAGGAGCATTTTGGGAACGTGTTTGACAAAGTTAAAGAGTCTGAGTGCAATGTGAAGAGATTAGAAATGCTGCATTATACTGATAATAGTACTCATACTGTGGCTGAGTTGGCTAGAGCTAATAGTATTTACTTGAAGGCCCTTAGGAATGCTGATTCTTATCTTAAGCAGAAGTGTTTTAACAATTGGATGCATGAGGGTGATGGTAATTCTAAGGTTTTTATAGCTACGCTGCTAAGAAAAAGAGAAAGAATGAAATTAATAGTGTCAAGGATGGTGATACTTGGATTCTGGATAGAAAGGAGATTGGGAAGTCAGCTGCTGATTTCTTTAAAGATGTCCTCATGTCGAATCCTTATAATAGTAAGTATGAAGAGGATAAGCTGCTGGACAATTCTAATTTTCGTTGTATCCCTTCTATTGTTACTTTGGAGGACAATGGGATGCTTCTTGATAGAGTTACTGAGTCTGAGATTTGGGACATCATCTGTAGCATGAAGAATGACAGCTCCCCTTGTATTGATGGCTTTAATCTTTACTTTTTTAAGCATTGTTGGTTGATCATTAAGTTGGACTTATGTGCTGCTTTCAATGCCTTCATTAATGGTAGCTATATTCCTACTGGAATGTTTGCTACTGGTATTTATCTAGTTCCTAAGTTCTCTAATCCTATATGGTGGAATAGTTATAGGCCAATTGTATTGTGTACTTTCATGAATAGAATATTTTCTGCTCTCATTAATCATAGGTTGTCCATTATATTGCCTAGAGTTATATCTCCTACTCAGTCTGGTTTTGTTAAAGGGAGACTGATACATGATAATATTTTGTTAGCTGAGGAGCTTGTTTATGATATTAACAAAAGACCGAAAAAGGTAATATGGTGGTTCAATTAGATATGACAAAGGCGTTCGATAGGGTCTCTCATCCTTTTGTTCTTAAGGTGTTGCAGTGTTTTGGTTTTTGTAATGCTTTTGTTAAGTTGATTGAAAGTATGATCACCAATGTTCATGTTTCTTTACTTGTAAATGGGGACTCTTATGATTACTTTAAGATGAAGAGAGGGTTGAGGCAAGGGGATCCTATATCCCCTAGCCTGTTTATCCTTAGTGAGGAATTCCTTAGTAGAAGTCTTTATATTCTGTTTAGCTCCAATCCTAAAATGTGTTTTGCTTCTAGAACCTCGTTCATTGTTCCTTGCATTATGTTTGCTGATGATGTTCTGATTTTTATCAATAGCTTGCCTAGTTCTATAGCTAACCTTAGTAACTGTCTTGATTTATATCAGCTGATCTCTGGTCAGTCTATAAACAAAAGTAAAACTAAGATTATTGTGTCTTCTAAGTCTTCTTGTGTGCAGAATATTAAGGTTCAGACTGGCTTTGAAGTGGACCATCTGCCTATTTCTCATTTGGGTGTAACCATCTCTAATCATAACAAAGCTTCTATTTTCGACCCTATCATGCATAAGATTAATGACAGGATTGCTGAGTGGGACAGTAAGTTGTTGTCTTATGGTGGTAGGCTTTCACTTATTAATAATGTTCTTATTCCTATGACTTTGCATTGGATCCAATGTTGTGAGTTGCCTAAAGCTGTTATTATCAAAATTGAAAACACTTTCAACAGATTTCTTTGGAGGACAAAATTTAATCAAAAGTGTATTCATTGGTCTTGTTGGTCTTTTATTTGTAAACCTTTTGAAGAGGGTGGTTTACATATTCGAAGGCTTATTGATGTTTAAAATGTTTTTTCTCAAAAATTGTGGTTTAAGCTTAGAAGTAATTGTTGTCTTTGGTCTAAGGTGATGAATGACATATATTATAGTAATGTTCATCCTTTATATTCTAATAAGAAGGGATCTTCTGTTTGGAGAAGATTATGTAGTATTAGAAAGCTTGCTGATGCTAATATCACCTGGAATTTAGGTAGAGGCGAGATTGATTTCTGGAAGGATTCTTGGCATGGTCTTCCTGCCATTGCTTCTGATCAGAATATCAATTGGTTTATTGATGTGAAGGTTAAATATTTTTGGCAGAATAATGCTTGGGTGTTAAATGATGTGCAGGATGCAGTAAGTCCTAGGAGAATGCAGCTGATTGAGACGACCATGGTTTCTGATAGGGACGATGTGATCTGTTGGAAGCATTCTAAGAACAATCAGTTCAATATGAAATTGACTTGGGATAGCTTGAGAATCACTCATACTTTCTCTGCCATTTACAAGAAGATTTGGAATGCTAAGATTCCCAGGAAGTTTTCTTTCATATCTTGGAAGCTTTTACATAACTTTATTCCTCTTGATTCTGTTATGAAAAAGAAGCATGTGAGTATGGCTTCAAAATGCGTTTTCTGTGATAACTGTGAGGATAAAGATCATTTATTTGTTAGTTGTGGCTTTTCATGGTATTTGTGGAATTAGTTTGCTTGTGTTTTTAAGGTTAAAATTAAGAGAATCATGATTCTCAGTCATGTGCTGAGGGCCTGGTTTTGGTTTTCTAAATCTAAGTTTCACGTTACTCAGCTCATTCCTCAAGTAATTTGCTGGGTAATTTGGAAATCTAGGAATTCTATAAAGCATAAGAACCTGAATGTTAGTGTTAAGATGGCTATTGATCAGGTTATTAGTATTGTTAAGGGGGTTGAGGTTTCTAGTGATCTTAGCTTTAAACATTGGTTAAGGTCTGAAAGTGCAGGTGTTTACTTGGGCTGTTGCTCTATTCAAAGAAACAAAAAGCTGAGTTACCTTCGTTGGATTCATCCTGCAATCAATCGGGTGAAAATGAATGTAGACGCCTCTTGTGCTCACAATGGTGAAGCTGCTACTGGCATCTTGTTTAGGGACAGTGATGGAAACATTATCTGGGCTTTCGGTGAGCTTATTGGCAATGCTACTCCTCTTCAGGCCGAAACAGAAGCAATGCTCCAAGGTCTTATCTATTGCTTTAAGAACAACTGGTCGTGTGTTGATGTTGAATCCGATTCATTAGTTCTTATTAGGCAATTGTTAGTTACTTCTAGTTCTTTTCATTGTGATCCTAATGTCATAGCCTGTAGAAATCTGATTCATAAGAGTATGAATCTCTTGCATATTTCAAGGGTCCAGAATCAGGCAGCTGATTGGCTTGCTAAGTGGACCCTTAAATGCAAGTTAAAAGTTCAGTTTAATCATCTTAATGTTCCTTCAAATCTTCAAGCTTTAACTTTTTTTGGAAAGCTTAGGGTTAGGTTACCTTCATTTGGGCTGATTAGCTTTGAGTGTTGCGAGTTTTTGTTTTCATTTGTGCAGGTTTGGAGCGGATTCTTGGTGATGGTTGGCTGTTTTTGGTTGATTGTTTCCGTTGTGGACGCTTGGTGAAGCTTTGATTGAGTGTTCGTTGAAGCTAGTTGCTGATATTGGTGCTAGAGGTGTTTGAAGATTGTTTTCTGTTGGTTTAGAAGGTGTTTGATGATGGTGTTAAAGGTGTTTGATAAAATCTAGTCGGAGGGAATGTAAATTTTTTATTTTGGTTTGGGCGGTAATGTTTTGATAAGGGTGTAATTGCATTTGGTCCCTTATTTTGTAATGATTTTGCATTATTAATAAGAGTTTCCTTTTGATTAAAAAAAACAGTTGGGTCAAATTTCCTGGTAATAATGTTTTTTTTTTCTTTTTTTTATACTAAACATATAATCCAATAAACCTCATTAAAGAATTGAAATGGATTACAATTCCGTAAATTGAGATGAAAATATTCAGATCCATCTACATCTTACAGTCCTAAAAGGAATGCAATTAATCGGACAAGCTTGCCTTCTTTCCGAATACTTAAATGAACTATAAATAAGATTACAAACACCAGAATCCATAAAATTAAGAAGATTCTGTAAAAAGCAAAATCTTACAACCATAATGAAATGTAGAACAACAAAATCCAAGCTTCGAAAAAACTACAATTCTCTAACAACTTAATTCAGCAAACTCCGAGACAACAAACTTTTTTGGCACTCAACTTTTAAAACACTTTTTTTGGCAACTCAACTTTTAAAAGGAGCCTCAAGCGCGAACACCTCTGTTGAGACTCAAACTAACCATACGGCTTGAACTATCTTGCGATCCCCTAGTTGACGAACCAGGTCGTCCAGAATTATAACCACCACTTCCCCTAGTTGCGGCATAAGAGAAAAGATAAGTCCTTAAAGCCTCTTCTTTGATTTTGGACTTGACCATATCGAGGGTTGTGTCTCGGTTCTTGAGGAGTTTCCACACATCTAGAGAGTTTATAACATCGAAAGACTTTTGGAAGTCTCCTTTGACAAGTGCTCTGGTGGCCGCCATTATATGATCTCTGACATTTTCAGGTGGTCCTGTGAAAGTTTAACTTCGAGCAGTCGACGGAATGTCTTGCTTATGACCCTGCGTTTGGCATCGTGAGAGCTGGCTGCCATGTTAGGGACCTCTAGTAACATAGCACAGATCAGATGAACAGCCTCTAGGAGCTCGAGGTTTATATGCATGTGGTACGGCATCTGGCGTCTCCTTTCCAACCTTTCCTGTTCAGGAGTCTTCTCATGATATCGACTTTGTTGGACACCTTGAGCAAGCAACTCTCTAACTCTTTGACCATTGTACAGTTCTGAAAGACAGCCATGTCCTTCGGCAATCAAACCAATCCTAAATGCACAAAGACCAAGCTGTGCCATAGCACGGTTAAAAAGTATTTGTGTCGAAATATCCATATGCTGGATATTATCTTGCAAGTGGCTCATCAGCAACAAATCACGGGAAGTAGAAAACTCATCAAGAAGAGCATGATGATAAATATCGCAAAGCATTGCCCGAGCTTTAGTCCTCTCATCCCCGTACTTGTAGATGAGGGTCACTAGGGTATCCATCAAAGCTCGACTACTTTCAGGGAAGGTCGGCTTACGAGGCACATGCTCCGGAATAACGATAAATGGGGATGGACCCTTCGTTTCTTCTTTCGGCTCCTCACCTCCATTTTCTCCTTCATCCTGCTCAGCTAGTTTCCTCATAGTCATAGCATCATAAACTTCTTGTGGCTTGTAATATACAAGCTCAACTAGCATTAGCGCAACCTTAGCAGCTGCTTTAAAATCTCCAATCCTCTTTAGATAATCCTGGACGTTTTGAGCAACAACCGAGAACAAAGGTTCATCTCTAAGCCTCTCGACGTACTCGCGAGTGTGTGGGTCTATGCATTGCAAACTTTTGAAGAACTCGGTATCAATCCTCTCCAGAAAGGCCACCAAGTTCCCCCAAACTCGAATAGAGCCATCAAAATCAGCGCCTTTTTCAGACTCCTTCTCTTCGGGTTCCACCTCGTCCACTACAAGATTTGAGTGCTGGACAAGAATGTCCTATATGAGAAGCATATTTTGAACACACTTCTTCCACACAGTAATCGGCATATGTCCACTTAGACCAGGGTTAACATCAAACTGCGCAGATAGAACACTAAACAGAATTTGAAGCTTCTGTGCTGGAGTTTTGGCAACTTTTGTCAAATAAGTAAGTTGCTCAACTTGCTCGAACCGCCCTGTTCCTTTCCTTCCTCGAGCAGCAACAATTTCTTTAAACCTCTTGTTAACTACTTCCCAAGTGATCTCACTTGGGTCTTTCATAAATTGCTTATCCAAGAGCTTATCTTTCTTGCTCAGCTGTTTCTCCCATGCCTGACCATCACCACCATCAACCTCTTCATCCTCCGAATCAGCCGGCTCCACATCCTCAACAACCTCATCATCTGTCTCTTCCTCGGTGTCGGTTTCCTCCTCTGCAGGCCTTTCCTCCTCACAGTCAGGGCTTTCCCTGCATTTAGTGATCAACTCCTCATACAACTTATTGTTCTTCTTAAGTTTCTGCTTCATCCAGTTCAAAGCCTTAGCATTGCTACTGCTCATCTTTTTTTAGCATCTTTGTTAGCTAAAGTTTGATTTAGAATATCTTCCAACATAACGAGAGCTTTGATGTAAAGAGAAGGAGGCTTTTTGGACTCAGTGATCCTCATAACCTTTTCCAACTGTTTGTTGATTTGATCGAAACTCTCTTGTAGGCTTACCCAATCATTGATCTTCATTGCGTTTTTCATCTGATCAACGGTGGCTGATAACTCCTCAAAACGCTTGTCTTTGGCCGATCTGACAACACGTTTTTGATCATCGGAATCATCGTCGTCACTATCCTGATCAAGATATTTGTTCGAAGCTGCTTGGTTTCCAGCCTCACGGCTTGGTACATCTTCGACTTCTGATCCGTACTCAGAATCATCATCCTCGCTTTCACTCCCACCCTTAGCAAAGAAACGTGACGCCATATTTCACAAGAGAATCTCGAATCAGAGCTTTAAAATTCGAGGTCAGTAAGCTGGCAAAATCTGAATCAGCGCGGCGGCAGCAAGTTACCTTCCTCGTAATAATGTTAAAGTTTGATTTTATGTTAAATGTGATTTTTATTTAAAAAGTTATCGCAGATTTATAATAAATATTTAAAAAAACAAAAAACAAAAGAAAATTGAAAGGATAAAACTCTATATTAAATTATATATATATAGAGAGTTACATATAAATAGATAAGAATTAGAGAGCAATAGATAGATAGGAATTAGAAACTAACCCTATCTTTGAGCAAGAATATCTATTTAAGAACTTTCAATTCTCAGTTCTCAGTACTCTGTTTTCCTCTCAAATTTTTCTCTCCATAGGACATGCCTGAATCTGGTGAGAAAGATGAACTTGATCTTCGGCTCACTCTTGTACCATGCAAGACATGTTCCGAAGAAGATGAAGACCTTCGGCTCACTCTTGCACCACGCAACCCCCGTTCTCGGAAAGATGAACTTGACCGTCGGCTCACTACTATACCATACGATGCAAGTTCCGATGAAAATGAGATTGACCTTGGGCTTAGTCTCGCACCATACAATGCACGTTCTTGCATCAGGATCGGAGGAAGAATGGTGGTGAGGCATTCACCTGCTAATGATGGGCAACCGAAACCACCTGCTATATCTGAGGAGATGCGACAAGAGCAATCTCCGCCGCAGTTTCCACCGACAGAGGAGCAGCAACATCAACCTGAAGAGATTCCGATATTACCACCACCACCGGTGGAGCCACAGTCTCCGGTGAGACAATTGGGTTCTGAGCTGCCAAATCCAGAAGCAGAAGGGGAGGCCGTCCGGGTATTATAAGCTTTTTTTTTGTGCAGAATTGTTTGACTAATTAGCTTTTAAACTTGTTCTATATCCCTCCCTCTTATAGATAAATTTATTGATTAGGTTTAATATCTATTTTGAAATATTAGATAAATTTAAACTAGAACTATTCTAATACAATAGACAGTAAAGGTAAAAAGATATGCAGGTACAGTATGTCAATTCTTTATTATGAATAAAAGCTGGGCTCAGTCATTCAAAATTTGCACGAATGAAAACCAAAACATCAAAACTATAATCTCAAGTGAAAGTTCATATAACAATTACTAGCAAATTATATTTTGGTATAATTAATATTCATAATTTATGCCATAAAATTCATGTAATCTGTGGTTGCATTTATAATTTATGTTTAAAACTAAGGTGTTTGTTTGAAAATAAATACTCATACAACTCGGCAATTCAAGCTTGCTTTTCAAAATATATATAGGTTATGTATTTTATCCCGTTTGAATTACTTCGCTAATAAGTAATATATATATAACTCTTCCTCAGAACTAATAAGTCCATAGTTACAAATTAATAACCTATTTTCGAAGGACCCCGACTAATTTTCTTGTACATACCCCTGCTTTTATCCAAAAATCAACATTCGGAGACTTTTTTAACATCAAGCATTAATATTTAAAATATCCTCAAACAATTCACAAAGAAACCCAGAAAGTAATTCCTTTTATACTGTCAAAAGAGAAACAAAATCAGATTTGGCATGTCCTTTGGCCGGATGCATTAATAATACATTGTTCTGCGATCAGAAACTTACACGGTTCTCAGTTAGAACCACTATAGTAACCACGATATCACTCATCTCACCCACCTTAGGTTACTTCCTCAAAAGGTTTCTGCATCATGCCCGCCCAAAAGACCTAAATCGCTGCCCCGTTTGGGAGAGCTGCAGTCGGATACACAGAAGCCACATCTTCGAACTTAACCTTACCGGAAACGATGTCTTCGCGGATGGCTCTGACTTGCGAGACGACATCATCTCCAGTGGTGACCATGATGACTTTCCCTTCCGGATGTCTCCAGGATGCTTTCCTGCAAGATCTCTGGTGTTCTATCAATGTGTGCGACCAAGATCTCTGGTGTTCTATCAATCTGTGTGACGTCTTCCCGTGATCTGGACGATAATTATGTCCTCTGTTTCTCTTGTTATTTGTCTTTCTCGGAACCGATCGATCTGAATTTCTTTTTATTATTATTAATAATAATAATAATAAATAAATAAATATTGTTCTAAAATATTGGTGTTTTTATTTAGGATGATAAATAATTTTTTTTTTTAAATGTTGATTAATGGCTATTTTTAAGTTAAAAGGCTGGATAAAGTTTTAACTTAAATTTATAAAAAAAATTAACTTAAATTTATAAAGTTTTAACTTAAATTTTAATTAAAGGCTGGATAAAGTTTTAACTTAAATTTTAATTAATGCCTATTTTTAAGGAGTTTGTTAAATTAAAAAAATTGATATAAAATTTTAATCTAAATATCTTAACTGATTCTTATTGTTAAGGAAATTGTTAAGCTAAACGGATAAAACTTCAAGCCAAATATCTTAACTAACGCCAATTAGATTCTTTTATATTTTTACTGCAAATAATTTGTTCTGATTTTATTATAGTTTAATTTTTATCTCAAAAATTAATTCTATATTTGATTTACCGTCTTTAACAAAATATATTTATTTTTAGAAAGAGTTACTCCTTAAGTTGTTATGAATATATTATTTTAAAAAATAATATATTTAAGCTGTTATCAAAGCTGTATCCATATATATTTTATATAGTTATTTTTATTTATTTAAAAAATATTTATATATATATATATATATAAAATTTCATTTTATTTCCAATTATTTTTCAAAAATATCTTTTATATAACAAAATTGATTCTATATTTATGTATCTTTTAAATATCTTTTAAATATTAAATTTGATTATATTTTATTTTATTTGTTTAAATATGTTTTAAAAATAATATATTTAAGATTTATTGTTAAATATTATTTTTATGTATAATAAGATATTTTTATTTGTAAAAAAAATATTATTTATTTATTTATTTTTATTCACAATAACATAGCTTGTACACGATTTAATTGTTGTAGACTTATAATAATGCGTTATTTTTCTAAAAAGCCGAAGAATAATCTTGGGTGTTCAAATAACCCGAGTAATAATAATATAATTCATCCTGGGTGTTCAAATAACCCGAGTAATAATAATATAATTCATCCTGATACTGACTGTCCATATATCAAGACCTGTGTAGATATAGTGAGTGATCCGGGACTATGCCAATATTAGAGAATCTGATATCAATTCTCTAGATAAAATTCGACGAGAATTCGTCTTAAAAGACCTTGTGAATAAAAAAATTATATTTTCCCTAAATGATATTTGGAAAAAAAAAACGAAGTTTCAAATTACATGGTTTGAAAATTATGTTTAGCCCCCTTAATTTCAAATCCTGGTTCTGGTATCAATGTGTGCGACGTCTTCACCTGATCTCTTGACGATAATTATGTCTTCTGTTTTCTCTTGTTATTTTTCTTTCTTGGAAGCCAATCGATCTGCTGATGAGATCGACGATCTAAAGGATCAATCTTCGCCGATTTGATAGAAAGAGGATCGCATTTTTTGGTGAGTTTTTTTTATTTGGATGAGATTATGGTCTTTTTCTCATCCCAAAAGATGTGTTCATGAAAAATCACACTTTTGGATGAGATTCATTATTGTATGAAACTGAATTTGAGGTTTAGGGTTTGAAATTGTGCAAATTGAAAAGGATTAAATCTAAAAAAAACCTAAATTGAGAGATAGAGAGGAAAGTTGAATTAGAACTAAGTAAAATTAAATGTAAAAAGTAAAAATATAAAGATAAATATAAAAGTAAATAAATTATAATTAAAAAGTAAAAAAAAACTTTTAAATAAGTTATAATTAAAAAGTAAAAACTAGTAAATAAGGATGATTTGGATAGAAGTTAACTCGGTAACCCATGCCATTCCCATGTTAATTTGTACGTGCGAGTGATCTAAAATGTAACATATTAAAACAACACTGACTCGTTTTAGTGGTATAAATGCACATGTATGTTCGGTGGCAGGGTTTTTAATCATTACTTCGCAAATATATATATATTTATTGTATTTATATTACGAAATTTTTTATCCGTGAAACCGTCTAATAGATTCACCGGATAGCTCTTATTGGATTTTTATTACCTAACATTGGAGAGACACGGATGGACCAACTTGAGTCCGTTTTATTTTATTGGAATCTTAACCCGACCAGTTCTATGCGGTTTAATATATTTGAATTCGAAAGTGGATCAGTCTGATCCGTAAATAATATTTTTACTATCCAAATTTTTTCGGTTCGTCTGGTCGGAAATCATCTCAAATTTAATTTTTTTTATTTATATGAAAATTAAGATGTAAATTTTTAAACTAAAAAAAATATACTTAAATAAACCATTAAATGTTACTATAATAAACAAATATAAATCTTTATAAAATAAAAAATCTAAAACATGTCTTAAATAATGAGAACTAAAAAATATTTTTTATAATTTTCCATAGTATCATCAATGATCACCACCATTTATCACAATGTTTCCATATTCATATTCATTTTCACAATAAAAAAATTGAAATGTGGATATTAAAGTCTTTTGATGACAAACTTAACAAATAACATAACTTCATATTAAATAATAAAGACTAATGATAATTTTATATTAAAATAAATTAACAATTATAAGAATTTAAATATTATTAATTAAGTTTAATGGGAGAATCTAATTATTAAATATATTATTAATAATAATATATTATTAAAATTTTATAATTATAGTTTTTTATATTATTATTATTATTTCTATTTTTTATTTTTATATACGATTTATATTTTTGGACCAGGGTCCGGTTGGACAAACTAAAAATCCATACTCGGGCTTACCCGCATATACGCTATAATTTTCATTTTCGTAAGCGACCCCTTATAAGTTCGGATCAGGCCGGATCAAACCAACATTGTCATCCCTAATTATTCGGCGAAAAGCCCTAGCCTGAATTATTCGTCTAAAAGATTTATTATTATTATTATTATTAAGAAGAAGAAGAAATTCAGACCAATTATTGGGTCGGCTAGTGACCTATTCCAATTAGTGTTTATTGTTAATGGTAAAAGATCCCAAAAGAATCATTTATGTATTTAGATCAACAACTAATGCAAAAATGAACGAGTGTAAATAACACATATCATCCCACACAATAGAAGAAGTTCACTTTTTTAATAATTCATATGTTGTCTATACTTTATCTATCTAGTTTTTATCTCCTTCTTAACTTTGTTGAGTCGGTACCATAATCAACAGAAGCGTCCTTTGTTGCTTTGAAGCACTTGTCACGTATACCATAACCAATCGAACTTAGACTCATCAATAGCGACCGCAATGGGAGCTTTCTTTGAGCTTCTACCTGAAATGCATTTTCAAAATCAGGTTTTTGAATTAGTTTCTATTTATCGAATTATGTAGCTACATTATGATAAACCTAGACACACATAGTAAATCTCTCACCCCGAGGAGTGAGGTCGTACGGGAATGGCCGGGCAACCCAGTAAATCTGGCTCTATTACATGCCCAATTGGAAGAACAAAACCAATGACTGGGAGCAGAGCTTGCGAGACTTTTTTATGCTGAGAAGGAAATTTTGATCGAGACGACAGCTGGACTCGTCGAGAGGGTTGCACAAACAAACAGACAATAATCATATGTTCACGTCAAAACGCGAGGTGAAACAAGTGGGATAATGATACAAACTTTACCGGTATTATGGTCTAGAACAAAGCTACAATAGTTTTAGCCGGAAATATAGAGTAATACGACTTTATCTCTCTTACTCAACTAATAAAAGTGAGAAAGGTTAGACTCCTTGCAAGTGCATGTGTCACCGTAGGAACCGATAAACTACCAAAAGCATAATATTCGAGATCCTAAAGAGAGACCTATTCTAAGATAAGCCCGCGCAGGGAGCTAGAGCCTAATGCCCAAAGGGAGACCCAAGATAACCCATCTACGGTTACGGGGGTTGAGGCAACATAGAATAATCCTTCAGATGGGAAAATACTTAGGAGCTTCAGACTAATATACCTCAAGGACAACATCAACATGCCTTTTTACCGACATTGGGTCCTAAGGTAAATTTTCAAGCTAATGGTTCACAAGTTGGAGCTCAGTCTGTCAAGCACTAAAATGGTGATTTGGGTTAGTCTCCGATGGAATATCAACAAACTTCCCATTTATATACACCGATTTATGAAAACTTTACACCAATGTTTAACATAGATTCGTTATACCAAGTGGATTTGTATTCTACACAGAACGATGGGTTGAAAAATACATTGTATCAATAGGGTTACAATAGAAAAAATTCCATGTTAGCCTCGGAAATAGTAGTCGTTGAGATAATATGAAAAATCGACATCGACAAGATGGAAAAGTATGATGGAAGTAATGATCAAGAGCATCATATCGAGTAATTCTCCAACGTCATGATGTGTTTTCTATAGGATAAGATTGTGATCTGGGCCTTTTTTATGATTTTTAAAGGGAATACTCTGACTTGGTTCGATCAATTGAATCTGAGGTCTATCACATGTTTTGATCATCTTTAGAATCTTTTCAGATAAAAATTATTGGGAAACAAGGTAAAGAAAGATCACGAGGACCGTATCATGCCTTGTAAATAGTTGAACTGGAAATGTTTACTAAATTATATTAAGCACTTTGTGCACAGCAAAACCATTCTAAATAATTATTGTGAAGATGTGGCTATCATATCATACAAGAAAATATTTTTGTTTGGGACTAATGTATACGAAAAAATGATGAAGAAAAATGTTTTAACCTCCGATGTTTTATTAGCACGGATAGAGTCTCAGATCTGAATTGAGGAGATATTCATCTTCTTCTGCTTCTGGGTTACATAACCAAACAAAACTAATAGCACGTTGTTGAATCTTGTTAACACATCAGCTTTCTATAGGGTTTCCTAATTGGGACAGTAGATATAAGTTGCATATCCACTTTCCCTCAATGTGGTTACTCTGCTCCCGACTCGTAAGAGTCAGTGCCCTAATTAAATGCCAATGTAGGTCATTCAAACTCAAAATAGAGGGTCAGTTAGAGGTCATAACAATCAAAGAAATAAGGAGTCGAGTTATGAAAACTTCACAAAGTTTAATGGAAGCATGGCTACCATGTACCATAAGACTAGATGATCAGTTTAGACCTTCGGCAACATGGACAAGGTCGAGGGAGGAACGAAGCAACAAGTTCTGTCACTTTGACCATAAATTGAGTCAGTTAACTAGGCTTGTATCGCTTTGAAAGAGGATATTCAAATCCTAATAGACAATGGTAAATTATTACAATCCATGAGAAATAATGGTTTGCGTGGGCAGAATAATACCAACAGTAAGTCTGGGTCGACCACAATAGGTGGTTCAGTGACTCTGGTAACTACTCCAAAAAATAATAATATGATTAATTTGGCTCTAAGATGACCTCAGGTGAATACAAATGAAATATTTAAATCCGAACCCAAATCGTCATGTGGTTCACACCATCTCGGGAAGAGAATATCTTGATTTCAATTTTAAAAGACATATTGTTGAAACCATTTGGGTGTAGATGATCTAAGTATAGTTTTATGTCTTATGACTATCACCTGTGGTGATACTGTTTTGGGAATCACCGATTCGTTACAAAACAGACATGCGAGGAATGAAACCATAATTTCAAGTAATATCATTACCGTACCTGAATTAAGCTACATATCCCTCAATTGTATTTGAAGATGATGAATTCCTATATGTTGTTGGACCACACAAGAATGCCATCTTGAGTAACATGTTTATTAGGGGATGGACTTATGAAGGTTCTGTTGGACAACATAAGTTTGACCAATATCTTCAATTAAAGACAAATAGTCGAATGAGTAATCCTCCGGGTATGAGGCACTCAGATAGAAAGATTATTGGGCTTACCAGGATTATCTCAGATGATTTGAGTAAATTTGAGATAAATTCAATCTTTAGCAAGGCCAAGTTGAGAAATATTGTTTGATTTCTCTTCGTGTTGGTGGACCACCCGACATCATACAAATCTATTTTTTGTATATCTTACCTGGATTGAATGCATGTCATCGGCTCGTCCATTCACCAATTCTTAAAATATGTGATAGGGTATCATGTTGGTGTGTTTAGGATCAATCATAAGGTCGCATTGGAATGTTATGCAATATCATTGGCCTTGAAAAAAGAAAATAAAATGAGTGTTAAAAACAAGGACATGTAAAGAAAGCAGAAGATGAAGGAATAACAATTTTCGAGGCCTTTGGTGGGGGGCAATTCGGTAAATGATCATGGGGAGGCATCTAGTTTTGTTAAACTATGAGAGGATGCCGAGATATAGCAATTTATATAAGCAAGAACTATAAAAGTTGGCATTAGATTGTCAAAACGCATAAACAATAATACGGTCGATTTTCTAGTAGAGAATTTAGATGTTTTTACATTGTCAAACAAAAATGTAATGAGGGTTATGCAGATATTTTCAGCCATGAGTTATCTGCAAACCAGAATATATTTCCAATATCACAAAAGAGAAGATCATTTCCATCGAGATATCTGCGGCTATAGTGATCGAGGTAGATAGGCTGGCTACCATGGGGAACATCAAAGAATCACAATATGCCACGTGGGTCGGTAACCCGGTTTTGGTGGAAACAAATGGTGATTTGCAGACATGCGTTGATTTTACTAACTAGATTAGGGTATTCTGAAAGACTATTTTCCGATTCTGAAGGTGTATCAATTGGTATACTCGACCTCAAAAAACAATATACTATATTTTATGGATGCCTACTCTGATTATAATTGCGTCCCGATGCACCTTTTTTACTAAAAAAGTACCACAGTGGTCATAGATTGAGGTTAGCATTGCTATAAGGTTAAGCCTTCCGACCTAAAGAATGCCAGATCTACTTACTATAGGTTAGTTAACAAAGCATTTTCCTCTTAAATTAAGAGAAAGGACGTGGTATACATAAACGACATATAGGTAAGAGTAGCAAAAACTTTGAGTACATCATCTGTTTTCGGTGGAGACACAATATTTGCAGTTAGAGATGTAGATTTGGTGGTAGCAACACTAAATATGATCCTGTATTTACAAGGCCATTCTATCATGGTTCGAACCTCTTTCCCCTTCAAAATATTTTACAAAATCCTGACATTTCTAAGCGATTGATAAAGTGGTTAGTAGAACTAAGGTATTTTGGTATCATGTTCAAACTAATGAGGGCCATCAAAGAATGAGATTTAGTTGATTTCCTTATAGATTATCATGCATAAAGGCCATAACCAATGATGGAAACGTCTGAGCAAGAGTCGGTGGTACGAACTAATGAAGGTTCAAACTTCTTAGGATGTGGAGCGAGAGTTATTCTAATAGCCCCAATCATATGTCTCTGGTTAGCACAGTCTTTGGGGATAAAATAGTTTGGTTAATCGGTGACTCATAACTTGTGGTAAACTATGTTATGGGTCAAGCAAAGAATCGAAAAAAGTATTTTGAAAAATAATTTAAAAACTCTTGAAGAGTTTGGCGCGAACGTTTGACAATTTTTAGTATGAGTAGGTCCAAAGGGTCGAGATTTCTTTAGCGGATGCCCTAGCATCGATAGTTTGTGCAAGAACTCAGTCATGGGTTACTCTACAAGAGCATCCATCAATCAACCATGCGTAGATATATCTGCAAGCTATATCCTCCGTGGTAAACGTAGTTGTGTCTATTAGATTTGTCTTGGCTTTGTGCACCTTGTTCTCTTTCAATAGATCTACTTTTACCTTCTCTTTTGGTGTATTTTTTTTTTACCTTTTGTATGCTTTATTGTATGATATATTTGCAAGCTACACTGCTAGTTTACTATTTTGTTGCTGCAAGTTTTTGTTACCTTCCATTTGATGCTTTCTTTGGTTTGTCAAAGTCTCATTATAGTTTGTCACATTGCTATTCTCAAACCCTTAGCCAATCTCATGCAGAATAAACAAAGAAAAAATACATAAATTATTAAAAGACAATTATTTTATTATCAATCTCAACAATATAAATACAAAAGACTACAGTTTAGTACAACTTCATCTTTTAGACAATATCTTTCACACTCGGATTGTAAAAATATTGCCCCTAAGAGGGTAGCCGAGTTGGTTGAGTAAAGCATGCTTGTGACCAAAGGTCATGAGTTCGAGTCCCTCTACATACATTTTTTCGGCTGAGCCTGTCACCTTGTATTGTTTACCTTCAGGCGTTGATTTGCAGGCTATCGCGTCAGACTGAGGGTTTACCCTGTGCGCACTCATTGCACTCTGAGTAGCGGCTGCGGGTTCCCTAAAAAAAATCGTAAAAATGCTTGTTAAAAAAGTAAAGATAGTATTAGAGATATTAGGTCCAAATCTAGTACCAATAGGAGCATATGTTCTATGTAATATATAAACTTTCTAAATGATACAAAAATTCTAGTCCTTTTTTTTTATTTTTGTGTTTGTATACATTTACATGGTATCAAAGCTTCTTCGATCTTTGGGGTAACATGATTGATTTTTTTTGTTGGATATTCTGTTTCGATTTGGTTTGTTTGATTTTGTTTCGGATTTGTATACGCTTAAGAATCTACTTTCGTTTTGGTGTTAGAGATTGTTTTGAATTGTTTCTGTTTTGGACATATTTTCGCTTGAGAATTTGTTTTCGTTTTGGTGTTAGAGATTTCTTCTATTTGATTTTATTTTAGATCTTTTTTTTTCACTTGGGAATCTACTTTCGTTTTGTTGTTAGAGATTGTTTCGATTTTCTCTGGTTCAGATCTGTATTTTCTTGAGAATTTAGACTTCATCTTGGAGTTAAGAAGTTGTTTCAATTTTATTTTGTTTCATATCTGTTTCTTCAGTCTTGGAAATTTGGACTTCCTTTATAGAAGATATGGCAGGGAAGGATGACTCTATGCAGTCCACAAGTATCCAGCTCAATGGGAAAAACTATTCTTACTGGAGTTATGTCATGTAAACGTTTCTTCGTGGCAAGCATACGTTGGGATATGTTTCAAGTACAAAGCTTCAACCTTTTGATACAATTAATGGTGAGAACTATGCTACGCTCCTTGAAACATAAGAGACGGATAACACAATGATCATCACTTTGATCACTAATTTTGTAAATCTGTCAATTACTACTCAGTTGGCCAAGTATGAAATAACAAAAGAGGTTTGAAATCACTTGAAAAGATTGTATACTCAGTCAAATTTTGCTAGGCAATACGGGTTAAAATTTGATATCCATTTTTTACAGCAGAAATGACTTGATTATTTCAGTTTTCTATGTTGCCATGTCATATTTGTGAGATCAATTGGCGCTCACAAAATCTTCATAATTAAAGGTATTCAAGCCATGTGTTGCTAAAACGGAAGAGCAAAGATTAGTACAATTTTATGGCCTTATATTTTGAGTTTGAGTGGAACAATTCTTCATCGATCCCCTTTTCTCACTGTAGATTCGGTTGTTTATGACCTTATTGGAGAGGAAACACGACTCAAAGATCAAGTTGACAAGGGGTCCAAATTGACCAATATTTCTACTGTGTTTGTTGTTCTAAACCAGGGACTTCTTACTCCAAACCAGTCTAGAATAAATCCAAGGGGAGCAAGGGTTGCATTTGAGGAGTATGTCTTTTATAAAAGTAAGAAACATTGGAAATCACAATGCCAAATACTGATAGCAAAATGACAGCAATTGCTTCAGCAACAAAAACCTCGGCATCGACCCCTTTAGTGACGTTCTTTGCAACATCAATCAGTTTAGGAATATCAGTATCATTTGAATATACTGATAACACCACACCACCCTCTACAATGGACCCCGAATTATGGAATTTTCTTAACAGTTTCTTACTTCCAATCACGCGTCCACGTCATTGTCTCACAAAGGTCTAAATTCATCTTTCACTTTAGGTATTATTTTATTTTTGTAGATTTTAGATTCGGGTGTGTCTCGCAATATATCCTTACATGGTCACTATTTTTGTTGTCTTCTATTTCACCAATATCAGTTTTATTTGTAAATGATACATCAATGTTAGTAGATGATGTTAATTCTATTTCTACAATTCATATATCGCTCTCTGATGTTTGTTATGTACCAGAACTTGCCTTTCATTTTGTTTCGGTCAGTCATTATAAGGGAAATAATTATTTGGAATAATAGCCAGATCGGTTAGACAGAGGAATAATTTGGTTTTATAAAAGTTTTATAAAAGAAACCCAACAAATATGTAACAGTGAGGGTGCCTTGTATAATAAATAATAATTATGGTTGAGATTAATAAAATAGTGGAGCAGAATGATCTTAAATAGCCTAATGATGTGATTTTTGGGCCCACTTCTTGTATTATATAAAACAACACCCCTTTTTGGGAAACGGTGAACAATTATTACTTTATTACTAATTTTATCTACTTATCTCTCTAACTTTCTCGTGTTTCTCTCTCTAAAAAATCTCTTCCAAATATATCTTAGACACGTAATCTCTCTAGGAAATCTTAGAACTATCATTGGCGCCGTCTGTGGGAAACCGATTGGTACCCTGAATCATTTTTTCTAAAACCACTACTGTATTGTCAAACACTGTGAGAGAAATAGATACAGAAATACTAGAGGAATCTACTACTAGTACTTATGGTCATGTGATTGGAACCTTATCTGAAAATCATCCTCTCCAAGAGTAGATGATAAAAGAATAACAATATAATGATTAGTATGCTGACGAGCTACTTGAAGAGTCTACCTTAGTGCCCCAAAAGAAAGAACTTTTAGAAGATATAGCGATGTTAAACTCAGAGAATGATGCAGCTTTGAATGCTAAAAGGTTTAGGTCAGAGGTTCGAAGGGAACAAGGAACTAAAAAACATGAGTTAGAGGATACTCATCGTACTAACGATACACATAAAACGTGTCAAAGATGAAGCTGTTATTCTTCGAGGAGAAAGATTAAATCTATACGTTGATACGATTAACTGAATTTAATAACTATTCTCTTTACAACTCGGACGAGTTCTCCTTCTCAGAAAGGGACAACCATCGGACATTATGTCGGGCCACAGGTTCGAAAAGAGAAAGAGATAATCAAGAGAAAGGGGTACTCGAGTCTGAGGAACGGGATAAAGTGATAACCGTAGCTAATAGGGAGCAAGATACACCCCATATTCAGGTCCCATAGGGAAGTCAAAGTTTTGTGTATCGTGTGAGTATCTTTTTAACAAACCTAGCCGAAGAGGGTTTATATACCATTGTAAACAAGGGCCCCAAGGGAAATATGTATAAGACTGAGTTCAAGTGAAGACCATCTCCTCTATCTGGGGAAATCTTGTAAGGACACATGCCAAAGCGCTTCAAAATCTCGAAGTTAGAAAAGTTTGATGGGACTCAAGATCCAGACAACCACATTGAGCAAGTCAAATTTTTTATGATTAACTATAATGACGATGATAAATTTGTATGCATGGCTTTCTACAAAACGTTTAAGGATGTTGCCTCGAAATGGTATAACCTCATGCTATAGGGTTGTATCAAGAATTTTGATATGTTTTGGAACATCTTTCGCCAACACTTTGTGGGAAGAATTTTTTTTGTAAAATATCGGTATTATAATTTACAGTAGACAAAAAGTTGGTGAGAGCCTAAAGTATTATACTAATCATTTCATCAAAATTAAGACCGACATGGAGGGTTACAAAGACAAAGTAGCCTTAGCAGTTTTTCGAATGGGACTTCTACCCGATATTTTGAAACATAACATTGCTGAAAAATAGGCCATGACGTTTGGGGAATTATTGGATTAGGTAGAAAAGATAATTTTGATGGAAAATACACATACGTTAGAAATGGCTTTTATGGCACAAATTGAAAAAAAAAACAGTTCCAACAATCTCCGATGGTAAGATACAATCCACCTCTAAATACAAACTCCTACAAATTATCATCCGACGAGTTTCGTCCGACCAAGAGGACCGACTCGGTTATCCCCAAAACAGAAGATGTCAAGCCGATGTCAGAAAAATGGATCTGAGGGCTTGAAGTCACGTACAATTCCTAAAACCTCATACAATATAAACTATGAGGGAGTGTAGAAGCTGATGAGTCCGAATTTTGCGTGCTCCCCGGACAGGGACAGATCGGTCCAAGGCCTCCGGACCGGACAGATCACTTCGAACATGTAGCCCATGGGATTGTTTGAACTATGACAAAAGTACTAAAAACCTAAACACTTCTTGACTAAGCTACTTGTTCTCCTACTTAGAGCTCATGGGTCTTTGAACATGACTCGGGTCCATTAAACATGACCCGAAAGCCTATAAGGGCCCACACATAAGGGTATAAATACCCAACCACCTGCATTAAGGGTGGGTAATGAAAATTAACTGCAACCAGCCAGCTTAATTCTCCCTCTACTCTCTACTCTAAACATTAAACACCTACATACTTCTTTAAAACACCAAACAAATTACAAGCCTACCCTTAGGTGATAATTATCCTCACCAGAAGCAATATATATTGTGAGTACTATGAAGATGATGAGAATGATACAAAGGGTTGTATAACATTAAAAAAATATCTAAGTGTTAATTGAAAATGGGAAATTAACAACATTCGATAAAAGATAGAATCTGTGTGAAACAATGGCATGATAATGTATTAAAGCTCTAAAGCAAGAGAATGCTTTGATGATTTCGGAGCCTATCGATTATTTTGAAATATCTTCATTGTATTTGGATCTGAAGTCGTACAAAGATAAGGTTGTGTTGGTAGAGGAGCCAATTACAAAATGAAATATTGGTGAATTGTATGCTTTCTTTGAGTTATTGATAATCTTAAGGGTTGATACCATTTTATGTATAACAAAATTTTCTAAAAAAACATATTGTAATCTTGGCAACTTAATTGGAGGTGGGCGTCTTGCCACACTTGTACCAAATTTCATCTCTGTTACTCTATTTTGAGGATAATGACATGGGAGAAGTGGTTGACCCGCATGAGGACTTTGTGGTAATCGTTGCAGGAATGGTCGTAGACGAGATACCAAGAATTCTAATAGACACCGGTAATTCTGCCAATATATTGTTCATGATGACTTATGAGAAGATGGAGAAATCCTCGACTATTCTTTGTTCAGATTGAACGATTGTGGGTTTTCCTGGGGTGTCTGTCAAAGTAGTTGGGGAGAAACCTTTGCCAACTTAAAAAAGATAATTTGAAGCTAAATCCGGAGAAATGCATGTTTGGGGTGCGGTCTAAAAAGTTTACTGGGTGCATAATCAGTGAACGAAGGATAAAACCCAACCCGGTACAACTAAATGTTTTGAGTACTATGGTTCTCATCGAACAATAACAAATGTAAAAACTTTCGTAGGAAGATTAGTAGCCTTGAACAGATTCATATCCAACTTATCAAATAAATGCACATTATTTTTTCAGGTCTCCAGACATGCAAACTGCTTCAATTGGACCCAAGGATGTTCTGAGGCTTTGCATGAAGTAAATAGTATATATCCTCCCTCAAAATCTTGACAAAGCCTAGTCTGTAGGACAAGTTGTTCATCTACATAGTTGTATCAGATTATGTTGTGAGCGTTGTATTGATCCAAGAGGTTCAAAACTTCGCGCGATCGGTATATTATGTCAGTAAAAGCCTTTTTGATGCGGAAAAAATATATTTGAATTTGGAAACGTTGGCCCTTTCTTTAGTTATCGATGCTCGGAAGATGAGACCTTACATCCATTCCCACTCTCTTGACATCAATTTTGAGTCTTGAACAGTAATTAAAGCTCATGAATTAGCAGATTTTTTAGTCGAGTTCCATTCCAAGCAACCATAGATGAAAATAGATGAAGAAAAATAAAATATTGAGTAGACAGTTCGAACAGACGGGGTTCTAGATCTTTGGGACGTGGGTCTGCGGTCCAATTAGTTTCTTCGAATGGGATTGTGATATATCAAGCTATACGTTTTGGTTCTCCAGCATCGAATAATTAGGCCAAATTGTTTTTTGGCAAGTTTAAGACTACCCCACATCTGCGTAACCAAAAACGTTTGGTTAGTGAGTGACTCGCAACTTCATTTAAATCACGCATATGGACAATCCAAAGCTAGAAAATATCACTTAGTGAAGTATTAGAGAGCATTAAAATCCTTGGTAGTTGTTTTTTAAAGCGTAAAGTACGAACATGTTTATAGGGCTGATAATTATATAGCTGACTCTCTGGCCACGACTGCATATTCCGAACAACACCCTTGGATCCTTACACAAGAAAATCCTTCAAGTACAAAGGAGTTAGAACCGGTTGAAGTGTCGAATGAAGCCTTCCAAATTTGTACAAATACTAAAAAGATTTGAGGTACGACCTCAATGAATTTTTAGTCAACAAAATTTTATCGATCGATAAGGCAATGACAAAGAAAATATGGTTCAAGGCGAACAATTATGTTGTACTCAGGGACATCTTGTATAAAAATCTTGTAGCAGGCTTTTGCTTTGATTCCTTGGGGAAAATGAATCACATATAATATTATCTGAGCTACACATTAGTGAAAGGTCTACATATGGCGGGTACAAGACTTTGATACAAAGAGTTCTCTTGGCAGGTTATTACTGGCGCATAATTGCTTTTGATGCCAAAAAGTTAGTTAAAAGGTGTGAAACTTATCAAAGTTTTGCTAATGCACCACGTACCAAGAGTAACTCTTGAATCGATATATGAGGCCATACCCTTTGATAGGTGGGGTATTGACCTAGTCGGACCGTTACTGATGGTTTCGGTGGGACGACATACAATAATGGTTGTAGTCGACTATTTTTCTAAGTGGGTGAAGGCTAAACCATTGGCAAGAAAAAAAGCTAAATATGTGACTATGTTTATTATTTCTAATGTTTGTTGTCATTTTGGTATTCAGAGGAGAATAGCGATGGAAAATGGACCATCATTCGACAATAAATACATGAGGGCTTTTTGTTCTTCTCGGGGAATACGAAAATGCTTTTCGACACATTTTCATCCATAAGCAAACTGTATAGTTGAAGTGACTAATTGGAAAATTCTTGACGGCCTCAAAATTAATTTGGAAGATAAGGCTCGAAAATGGCCAGATTACTTATAAGAAGTCTTGTGGGCAAATCGAACCACCCCTCGAACAACAACTCAGGAACCTTCATTTGTTCTAGTATGTGGGATTGATATTGTAGTACCATTCGAAGCAGTTCTCCCCTTTTATCGAGTCAATGAATATTCCAATGAGGGTAACAATTAGGGGAAGCATGTTGATTTATACCTAACTGAAGAAAAAAGAAGGAAAGCAAAATTGAATTTTTTGCATTACCAAACTTTGATGAGATGCATGTACGCTTTTAGAGTTGACAGTGAGAATTCAAGATAGGGATCAGGATCCTAAGGAAAGTGTTTTTGCATACGAAATAAAAACATCTTGGTAAATTGGGACCTAACGAGGAGGGTCCATAGATGGTAACTGAGAAGTTTAAATCGGGAACATATCGACTCAAAGTTAAAGAAGGAAATGATCTTCACCACCAGTGGAACATCGAACACTTTAAGTTGTATTTGAAATGCATGTAAAAGTTTGTATATATGTTTAAACTTGTGTAACGATTGATGGCACACTCTTTCCTACCCTGGTGGCGCAAGAAGGTTTTAACGAGGTGCCCTTCTAGCCGATTTATAGATAGAAAATTTCTTTATCATTTCAAACAATTTTTACAATCATTTATTTTGGACCATAAAGGTATTCTAACGAAAGTTGGTTAACAATCATCAATTTCTGGACCAGAAGGGTCTTCCAACGAATGTTGATCAACAATCATATATTTATGGATAAAAAAGGCCTTCCAACGAGTGTTGGTCAACAATCATCAATTTTTGGACGGGAATGATCTTCCAACAAATGTTGGTCAACGATAATTTATTTATGGAGTGGAAGGGTTTTCCAACGAATGTTGGTCAACAATTATTTATTTTCTATCTTACTTGTAAAACTTGAATAATGCAAAATTATACGAAGAGAACATTTTTATTGATAAACATAGAGGATACATAATGCCCCAACTACACGAGTACTTCACAAAAATGCCATATTCACAAGAAGGTTCACAAAAAACAACAAGGGGAAAACAATAAATCACCTAAGTACCCATTACTCTGAAGAGGCGCCTTCAGATTCATCTTCCTACGAAGTAGATGAAGAACTTTCTGATCTATTAGAACTCTCAGGTGATTCACCATCATCTTCCAAAGAGATACCATCCGTGAGATACTTATCAGTTATGAGCTCCCAGAAGCTACCTAACTTCAAATCCGGGAAGCACTCATGAAATTCCAGCACCATAGCAGATCTAACTTTAGCATCCATGCCCCCCCCTTAGAAACACAGTTAGTATTGTATGCTTGGAGGGATACATTTTTGTACACTTCAACCTCGTCCTTAAAAAATTTCTTGTCGGCCTCAACCTTTTCCAAATCCTAAATAACCTGTTGGAAGTAATCTTTGGTCTTGTGATACCCTTCGGCGACGGTGTTGATCAGGGTATCAGTTTGAAGATTCAACCCAAAATTATGCTCTTGCTAACAAACAAACGCATCCTTCTCCATTTCCCCGTCTCTTCACTTTCTCGATATGTTTAAGACGCTCTGCATAAACCTTTTTTAGTCGGGTGACTTCATCATCCAAATCTTTTATCTCGGACCTCCTTCTGAAAGCCTCATCTTTATAACAATTTTTATAAATGTTCAATGTTTTGGTCTTCCTAATGTTATGGGCTTAAGAAGTGCATGAACTTAAAGGGACATATAGTCAGTGCTTGTTTTATTGGATGGTAGGTTCCTCGTTTGATAGCAGAGGAGAATTCGAGTTGATGACAACAACCTTCTCAGAAGATGGCGGAATCAGGCTCAACTGTTTCATTATCCGAGGGGTGACATTTTCCTCCACCTCTTTGTCGCTTTCATAGTGAATTTCCCGCTTATTATTCTTCTAAAAATGATGCTCTTTTAATGGCATTTAAGAGCCACCTTCCTACATGAGATCAATCTCATTGGCCCCATCTTTGACATTTTCTTCCTATGCTGCCTCTGAAGTTGTTATCTCAATCACATCTTGTAGGGATCTGGTGGCTTGAGGACTTGGCCCTTGCAAGAAAATAAACAAACATGTTTGTGGCTTACAACCATTTTAGCACATCGAATTTTATGGAAGGCAACATGAGTTCCTCCAACGTTATAGATTTCGACTAGGCAGCCCTCCAAAGATGGATTTTAGTAAGGTTGACTCGAGTGAAACAGCGATAGAATTTATTGGACCGGTCTAATATCAGATCCGTTTTATCTGTATGCTCCTCAAACGCCCCAAAAACCCCTACTATTCATTCTCCAAACAAAAAAAAGTTGTAAAAATGAATCACATAAATAAAGTAAAATAAATCAAATATGGATGCTCCTCAAACGCCCCAAAAACCCCTACTATCCATTCTCCAAACAAAAAAAAACTGTAAAAATGAATCACATAAATAAAGTAAAATAAATCAAATATGGATGTACCTATTTTAACCTATTTTAAGAAAATCTTGTGTGATCTCTTAGTGGACTCCTCGAATCCAGTTTCCTATAGCCTATAGATGAAGAAAAACCTCTTCTTTCATTTATTGTCGGTTTAAAGAGTTCATCCACCATCTTGAATTTATTTTCGAGTGTCATGGAGTAAAAAAGGAAATATGGGTTATTCGCCTTGTACAAGGCTACCAGATGCTTACTTTTTACCTCACGTATATTATTCTCGAGCATAGCATCGATGTTCGAGGGCAATTTGATATCATTTTTCTACTTCTTTGATTTTGGTATTTTCTTCGGTGCATGAAAACCCACATTAAATTTTCCATGTATAGTTGGCACCTCAGTTTGTATAGTGGTTTCAATATAGGAGGATGAAATGGAACTTTGGTTTTTGTGTTGATTAACTTCAATAATAGCTTGGTTTTGGTTTTCGTTTGGGTCATCAACCAGTTTTCTTGACCTATTTCTTTAACCAGTTCGAGGGGTCGCATTCTTATGGGTTCCACATTAGGCGTAACATCTTATAAAACTTCTGACAAAAGAGCTACTGACAGAGTATTTTGACGATTATTTTAAAGAATTGGGGTATTTGATATTTTTTTAACTTTTACATACCTCTTCGGTAAAAATTTGGAGGACTGCTTCATTTCTGAACCTTCAACCTTTGCTTTCTTTACACTTTTTTGTTTGTCACCCATCATAATGAATGATGATTTATGCATTTATTTCTTTGAAGGGCCAAGGTCACCTTTGTCGTGCGTCGGACAAGTTTGACTGAGGGAGGTAAGTGGTAGTATGGATAGATGGATTGTCAGTTCTTGCAGCTTTTTCAGCCTCATATTTCTTCTTTACGGGACACTAAGGACCGTAGTAGTGGTTTGAACGATTTGCAGGGGTCTTGGCTCCTTGTCTAAATCAAAACGTTTCTCTTTTCGGCTCTTTTGTTTATGGAAAATCAATCTATGATGGTAAATGTTTTAGTTATGAACAGTAGAAGAAAACGTCTAGAGGAATACTTTGCAGGAAAATCTGTTTCCTTCTCTATAAGGGGTTTTTCTCTCTCTAAAGTTATAAAAATAAACAACTCAAAATTTTGAAGAGCTTCTAAGTATTTATAGATAAAAGTCTGGGTTTCCAACGACCATAAGTGCCCAAACAGACGAAAGGTTTTTCTGAAATGATGAGTGCCTAGGGAAGATGAAAAGTCGTGTATCTCTCTCACCAAGGACTAGGGGAACACGCGTGTTGAGAAGTGTAAGGATTTTTTGGCACGTCAAGTCACTCACAAGTCATCTTAGGAGACTCGTGTGTCGGTTTCGGATGTTGATTGATACGTGAAGTTGAAACAAGATACGCATTATATAATTATTAAGTCAACAATTTGATTAATGATGTCACTGATCTGATGAAGGGCACACTACTATAGAGGAGGTCAAACATATCTGAGGCGCTTCCCAAATTTATTCCTTGCTCGAATATCTCTGCAAGGACTGGAGAGGGAGGGGGGGGTACTGATAAATGAAATAATTATTTGGTATAATAGTCATATCCGTTAAATATGAGGATAAATTCCCTTTATAAAAGTCTTGTA